>CM056196.1:91841486-93128948 GCA_029692085.1 Gymnothorax javanicus
AAGACAGCCCGCAAGACCTTTGTCAAAAACACTGGAGGTACTTTTAGATACTTCTTGGCGTGCCATTTTTGGCCATCCACTTTTTGGAACTTACTAGTGGTTTACATCTTGTGGCATAACCTTTATATTTCTATTTCTCACATCTTCTGCTGAACACAGAGTTCAGGGAGTGACAGAGGCACATAGAAACACAGCAGTGAAGAGAAGAAGGGACTCATGACAGTGTTAGAGGCCAAAATGAGGATAACTTTGCTATAAAGAAAAAAGAGATGATGACTGTCATATTTTTGGATTCTATGTCATGCTTTGCCCCATGAGATGTTTTCCAGACCAAGAGCATCCATAGCAGTATTTATATCCTTCGGGGTTAATATTATGTTAATTTCCTTCCAATATATCTTTGGGTTCACAAACCAAGATTTCCACAGCTATAGGCAAGCTAGTCAGTGCCTGCAATCCTCCCAATAAAAGAATCTTACTGTTTGCAAGAGGAAGATGTCAACGATCACAACAGTGCTTAGAAATTATGAAGACAAAGGGTAATCAGATAATATTAAATTTTGAGATAGAACAAGAAAACCCTGGCAGGATGGATAGCCTGCTGAGAGCGGAGATAATGTTTATCTATGTTCAGCAGAGGGTGAGTACCAGGGAAAGGGGTGGGGCGTGGGTTCTTGTGGAATTTGAGATTGACATGATGGGGATCCCCAACACGCCAATTCTGGGAATTCAAAACAATTAAACAACAGTAATAGGAAGGAAAGACTTCATGTTGGCAGGTTAAAGCAAATAAAATCAAAATAATAAATATACCACATGGCAATGTAGGAGGGGGAAGTTTGAAGGTCAGCAGCTTAAATGTGAGGCCAGTCAACACAACAAATGGATACCAGGGTGCTCAGATTTCTAATACTGTGCTTGTGCATGTGTCTTTACACAAACAGTATGCACATTGTGCATGTGAATGCTATGAATGTGCGTACATGCATACACTTGTGCGCGATTATTTGTTCATTGAGACTGTATGTATAATTGTGAGCGCTCATGCCGGCATGTGCCTTTCTATGCCAGTGTGTGTGCGTGTGCGTGTGCGTGTGTGTGTGCGTGTGTGTGTGTGTGTGTGTGTGCATGAGCGCATGCATGCGCGCGTGTGTGTGCGTGGACAGAGAGCTAAAAGCCTTTTGTAAGGACGCTGTGCTCTCAACAACAATAGTCCGAGAGTTTCAATCAACAGAGGAAATCTGTTGGACAACAAGAACTGAAAGACAGGACCATCATCAGCCCTCAAAATGCTACAATGGATAAGATTCTATAATTACTGTGACTTGCAAACTACCTCAGCCCCAATAATCACCTAGGGGTTAGGCGGGGAACTCAAATTATTAGGACTTCGAAAGGACATAAACAATACGACACAAAACTGAACCTCGAGTGGAGCAGTCATTTCAGGGCGCTCTCAATGCAGATACCTAAGCTATTGCTTTTAAAGGCTTCTCTTTTTCTGGGAAAGGAACATTTTCAAAGGTGTCCCATCAAGGAAAGGTAATGCTGGAAATGGGGAGCATTTTGAATATCCTTTTTCGAATGCCTACATGCACAAATTTAGAAGCAACAAATACTGTACATATTGCCTCAAGGAGAGGAAATGCAGGCAATTTTCTTTTCCTGTCTCCTCTCTTTAACTGTTTGTTTTACTGTACATTATGATTTTACCCTGAACAAATTGTTTGGAAGGATTATTATGAAAATAAGGCCAGGTTCTCTGGAAGAGAGAGGGATAAGAAAGAGTAAAAAACACAGACTTTGTCTACTGGCAATGCTAAAGAGGATAACTTTAACAAAAATGACAGGAGGGAACTCCGTGAGTTGAGTTGGCGGAATACTGTGGGTTCCTTAGCGCCTTTTCTGCGTAACCTGCCAGCAGGGCCCAAATAAAACATGTTTTAGTCCATGCTCTCATTTTCAGCAGTCACATGGATATCCAGGCCTTTATCTGGTGAGGTATTGTTGTACAACCCACCATAAAAAATTAAAAAACATAATTTTTCTTTGTTATTTTATTACTTTTCTTGGCTGTTGGTTAAGCAAAGCAGGCAAGGCGATTTTTATGATGGTCAAAATCTGCCCCTGTTGCCTCACCTACACAGTGTGGCAGTGGGTCTTGAGTTATGGCATCTTCTGACAGTAAGGGTGATGAACTAGCTCTGTAAAACAAACTCACATCTACAGTAAATCCAGCATTAATAAACCCAACACAATTAACAGTACTGAGCACTAGGAATTACTCAATCCCAAAATCACTGTAGATCACAGTCCTCCTCATGCATGCCTACATTGGAGCAGAAAAAAAAAATTATTTTTATGTATCTAAGAGGTAACACTCCCTGTGAGCTAACATCCACAAATGCTCTGTGACCTACTGAGGTCACAGCAAGCCTATAAAATAAGCATAATAATATTTACCCCTCAAACGTCAACTTTTCCCTTAGGCTTCCCCTTAAGTTGGTTCAAAGTCAGAAAAGGTATTTTTTACATTGTAGGACAGTGTCACATACATATTCTGTATCAGCTGGTAGCAGTGCTTCACTGAAGCTACATCACACTAATATTGAGAGAAACATTCAAACCCATGGGACCATGTTTTTGTGATCACAGTATCATCACATCAAATAGAAAATACCTACATCTTGTAAATCATTTTATGCACATTTCCCTATAATTCAGCAGCCAGGGCATATTTGGGATCATTGGAAACCTTAGGATCTCCACTAGAATTTAAAAAAGGTCTGAAGTTCCACAGGTTTGAATGCAGCGACTACATTTAACAGACCCATATAAGGTTTTATGGGGTTAACAAAAACCACTGTCATTACTGCTGCGATTGGTACTATAACAACTGTGACTACTACCACTGTGGCTGCTACTACTACTTCCATCGCTACTCCTGATGACACTACCCTATTTTTAAAAAGTTGGGAAGGTAAGGAAAATGAAAATTAAAAATGTAAGCTGTGATCTGAAAATAGAACGATACAAAATATTTGCTGTTTTATGTTTTCAATGTAGTTTTTTTTTTTCTGTTTTTTGAAATACCTGCTCAATTTGATGCCTACAGCACATTCCGAAAATGTGGGGGCAAGGCCATTGTAAGACTTGGAAAGTGTTGGAATGCTTAAAAAAAAAAAAACAGCGTAAAGAATAGTTGAATCTCTCATCTTTGAGTATGAAAGGAGCATCCAAAAAAGGCCCTGTTGTTTACCATTAACGCGTGGTGGAGGCTCACCACTTTTGAAAAGCTGCATGATTTCGTAATCCAACGGTTCCAAAACAACAATATGACACACTTTAGTGCATAATATTATAAAAAGATTCAGGGTATCAGGAGAAATCTCTGCACGACGATTGAAAGGTTGAAAATCAATGCTGAGTGCCCCAGATTTTTGATACCTCAGATGGCCCTACAAAATTTGTTTGTAATGCATAAAACCGATTGGGCAGGAACAATTATGTAAAACCTTTTCAAATAAACACCATTCCCTACTGCATCCAAGCCTGACCCCGCCGGCCTTCGTACTTCCGCTTAGTTTCATTTCGCTCATGCCCGCGAATTTCACACTATTTAAGTTAGCAGCGAACTTTTTAAAAGCCGTGTTTTTGTTCATGTCACAAGACCTATTCGCTGTCTCAGTGTTATGTTGTCATTATCCATGAATGAAATGGCTGTCTGAGACAGCAAAACGCTTAGAGCCAAACTGTGTTGCTGTAAGTTAGATGGCGAGCTGGGTATGATGTTAGCGCAAGTATGGTTAACGGTTCAGTTTCCGTGTCAACGCAGATTTCGTCCTGATGTAAATAATGCGTTATTCTCGCCGATTCTGCCGTTGGTTTCAGTTCTCTTGCGTTTTTTTTTTTTTTAACAGCGGCAGTATCTGCGGGAAAAACGATAGCTCAACAGTTTGTTTCTTGTAAGGAGAACAGAAAGAGCACCTTTGGTTCTTTTAAGTGAATGAGTGAAGGCTAAAATTTGGTAGATGGGCATATGTATGGGTACAGTATTAACGTTAATGTACTGATCAGTTTGTTTTCGCTGCATTCCTGGTATGAAGGACTGTTTCCAGCGGAAGTACTAGGCGGCTGAGCCCGCGCATAACATACGTCATCGCCAAACGTTAGTGATTAGTTTACGGGTACACCAATGATTTTAAACTTCTGACAAGCGCCCACCCACCAGGAAGTAAACACTTGTCAATGACGACTACCCAGACTCTGTGTACGAAGCAAAGCGAAGTAGCAGAGTCTGGTTTTACCAGGCTAACCGCATCCACAAATGCAAGATAAAACTGTATAATGCATGGAGGAAGCCAGATGTCACAAGCACTGCCAGGCACAGCAAACCTCTTCCCACCAGTCCTTCCAGGGCATTTGAAATTCATGGCCTGAGCCCAAAGGTATGTACCATACTACTGTAAGAAAAAAATTCACCCTTTTCTATAGCAATGCATATCATATGATGTAGAATTGAAATATCTACTATTTGGTTTTTGTACAAAGTCGATCAGACCACTGTTAAAGAAGTAATCGCTGAAAAAAATTATTTTTACTTTTACCTTACATTTCTTTTGGCCCAGCGGCCCAGTCCTCAGCTCAATTTGGCCTAAAATTAAAATCAGGTGATCTAGGCGTCATAGCCATCATGCCACAAAATTTGGTCCACATCAGTTCCGTAATTTTCATGTAAAATTGCTGACAGATAAACAAACCAACAGACAGAAAAAGTTAAAAACCGCATGAAAACAATACCTTGCCTTGGCCCTTCCGGGGCCCGGGGTGGGGCCATACAAAGACTTCTGGGGCCATCTTCTCTGGGCTTGAGCTCATCTGAAATGGACTGATGCATAAAGGAAGCATGCAATGTTGTCAGATCAGTCAACCTTTAAAATTGATTATGTTAAAAATGGACATTATGTTCCCCAGGTAAAAAAAGAGCCATCTCAGTAGTTACAAACATAAGGCTCAAAAGCCAGTGTCTGTCATGGTATGGGGTGTGTTAGTGCGCATTGCATGGGCAATTTGAGCAGTTGTGTCAGTACCATTTGTTCTTTATGACATGTATGCATTTTGGAGCAATGTATGCTGTCTTCTAGACATCTTTTCAGGGACATCACTACTTATTTTACTAGACAACGGCAAACCACATTCCGCACATATTGCAACAGTGTGGCTTCCTAATCAGAGATCGCAGCCACTGGACTGGCCCACCGGCAGTCCAAACAGGTCTCTTCCCGAATGTGTGCGATGCTTTAAGTACAAAATGTTAGAAAGTAGGAATTTGTCTGTCTGTTTTATTTTTAGTTTTCATTATTGTTAATATTTATTTTCATTTATGTACCTTTTGTTATTTTCCTGAGTGATTGTGTATTGTTCTGATTGATTGTCATTGTCAGTGTAAATCCTTGTTTTCTTCCCTCCTGTCAGTCCTTGTTAACGCACTAATTCCCCTGTTAATTCTGTGAGGTGATTCTAACTTCCTTCATTCTGTTCTCGCTGCCTGTCTGCACCTGAGAGTAGTTCAGAATCAGGGCCTGGGTTTGTAGAGCAGATTAGCATAGGTTTCCACGCCCTTTCCATTCTACTCGCCTATCCCTGTCCTGGTCTTCCTGGCTCCGCCCCTCTCTGGCCTCCTGCCACAGCTGTTCCCTATCTAGTCGGGCAATCACGTTTATTGTCTTGTGCTTAAATATCCCATTCCGCCTTTGTTCCAAGTCGATTCGTTCTTCCCTTGACTCCGTCTGGCTGGTCCGTCTCTGTGCTATTGGTTTGTGATTGCTCTTTTGAAAGTATCTGTCTGTTTGTATCAGTCTGTATATTTAAGTCTTGTGTTTTTAGTGAGATTGCAGAGTGATAGAGAGGTCCTTGTATTCCCTTTGCCCTTGTGTTCCCAATTGTTTAGTTAGTTTCCCTCATCTCTCCTTCCCTATTTTTCCCCTTACCCTTTTCCCCATTCCCTTCGTCCCTTTAGTTTATTTCCCCCTTTTTGTTCATTGTCTTTGTGCGGACTGATTTCCTGGTTTCCCGATTTTGGTCTGTATTACTGATTACGATTCTGCTTCCCTGTACCTATCCGTTTGCTGGCTTCTGACTTATTTCTGAACTGACCATGAGTAAGGGATTGAATCCTATGTTTAAATGCTGCGCTGAGTTTGATCTGCATTTGGAGTCTCCGTCTGTTCCTAACACAAAATACTTTATTGAAGACTGCAGACATCTGAACAGCTGAAGTTGTATTCAAAAGAATCAAGTGGCGTAGCCAGAGGGTGGGCCAAGACACGTCACTTTATGACAATAATTAGTCCTGGCTAGTTCTCAATCATTTTCCTTTATTGACGTGTTTTCCAATTATCGTAATTTGCAACTGAAGACACGGTTTCTCTCCATATGCGATCTAACAGCGATTAAATCACGGGGCAAAATTCAGTACAGTTGCAGAACAAGAACAGAGAATTGGGTTGCACAAAACATCCGTTTCAAACAATTATTAGTTCTGACCTGTTCTCAGTCATTTTCATCACAGAAGGTTCACTCCGAGAGCACTCCACAGTTAAAGCAATTCTTACCTTTCTGGCATTTTTACACTTTTCTTTTGTAATCTTAAAATGCTCCAAATAAGTGTATGGCACACTAAAATGTAAAAGAAATCCACCAGGTGTTGAAACTCTTCAATATTCAATTCTCATATTTCTGAAAAGTCTGACCAATCATTTTCCTCGGTCCGAATAAAATGATTTGCCGAGCTTCCTGTCTGTCATCTGTCGCAGCGCCCCTTCCAGTTGCCTACCGCTGTCACCGCTTGTGAGTCACGCGCCAGCAATTCCACAAAAGTTGGGATGTTGTATGAAATGCAAATAAAAACAGAATGCAATGATTTGCAAATCTCATAAACCCACATTTTATTCACAATAGAACAGAGACAACATATCAGATGTTGAAAGTGAGACATTTTACCATTTCATGAAAAATATTAGCTCATTTTGAATTTGATGGCAGCAACACGTCAGAAAAGTTGGGACAGGGCTAACGAAGACTGGAAAAGTAAGTGGCACTAATTAAAAACAGCTGGAGGAGCATGTTGCAACTAATTATGCTAATTGGCAACAGGTAAGTAACATGACTAGGTATAAAAAGAGCATTTCAGAAAGGCAGAGTCTCTCAGAAGTAAAGATGGACAGAGGTTCACCAATCTGCAAAAAAATGTGTCTAAAAATTGTGTAACAATTTCAGAAAAATGTTCCTCGATGTAAAATTGTGAAGACTTTGAATCTACAGTAAATAATATCAAGAGATTCAGAGAATCTAGAGAAATCTCTGTGCGCACGGGACAAGTCCGTAGGTCAATATTGGATGCTCGTGATCTTTGGGCCCTCAGGCAGCACTGCATTAAAAACAGGCATGATTCTGCACTGGAATTCACTGCATGGGCTCAGGAACACTTCCAGAAATCATTGTCTGTAAACACAATTTGCCTTGCAATCCGCAAATGCAAGCTAAAGCTGCATCATGCAAAGAAGAAGCCATACGTGAACACAATCGAGAAACGCCGGCATCCTCTCTGGGCCAAAGTTCATTTAAAATGGACTGAGCCAAAATGGAAAACTGTTCTGTCGTCAGATGAATCAAAATGTGAAATTCTTTTTGGAAACCACGGACACCGTGTCGTGCGGGTGAAAGAGGAGAGGGACCATCCAGCTTGTTATTAGTGCACAGTTCAAAAGCCTACATCTCTGATGGTATCGGGTTGCATTAGTGCCTATGGCGTGGGCAGCTTGCACATCTGGATAGGCATTATCAATGCTGAAAAGTATATAGAGGTTTTACAAAAACATATGTTCCCATCCAGACAACATCTCTTTCAGGGAAGGCCTTGCATATTTCAGCAAAACAATGCCAAACCACATACTGCATCCATCACAACAGCATGGCTTCGCAGTAGAAATGTCCGAGTGCTGAACTGGCCTGCCTGCAGTCTCGACCTTTCACCAATAGAAAATATTTGGCGTATCATAAAACGGAAAATCCGATAAAGACGACCCAGGACTGTTGTGCAGTTAGAATCCTGCATCTGACAACAATGGGATATCTCTCTCCCAAAACTTCAGCAATTGGTCTACTCACTTCCCAGACGTTAACAGACTGTTGTTAAAAGAAAAGGGGATACTAAGCAATGGTAAACATGGCCCTGTCCCAACTTTTTTGAGACGTATTACTGCCATCAAATTCAAAATGAGCTAATATTTTTCATGAAATGGTATGATGTCTCGCTTTCAATATCTGATATGTTGTCTATGTTCTATTGTGAATAAAATGTGGGTTTATGAGATTTGCAGATCATTGCATGGTTTTTATTCACATTTTACACAGCATCCCAACTTTTTTGGAATTGGGGTTGTAGTAATGTTGTTGTATTTATCACACTGTATGATTACATGCACACAATTATTTTATTTTGGCCACACTATAAGACGGAACAAAGCAGAAAAATTTTTTTTTTTTTGTGTTCTAATTTTGATGTACGCTTTCATTCCAGTCTCAAACCATGAAGTGATGAGGATGAAGACGTCTGCTGGGCCATTAGATTGAATTTGAAGGTAAAATAACTAAAAACTCTGCCCATCCACCATTTGTGTAAATGTGACTGCAAGAAAAAAACATCCTTTTTGAGAAATCTGTTTTTTTATGTGACTTTTGTTCATACAAATTAAAATATCAATGGATCTAGCCCAAAAAATATTGAACACTGCATCAAATTTTCATAACTGGTCCTGCAGGAGTTTTTTAGTTTAAAGGGGACCTATTATGCTACATTTCCAAGTTTATATTTTGATCTTGGACTCCCCTAGAGTACTCCTGATCGTTCGAAGTCCAAAAAAGGGTCCTTATTTAGCTCATACTGCCATCCTCAAAAAACCCCATTTGTAGTCCATTGCAATCTCTGCCTGAAACGCCTCGTTTGGGCTGCTCTTCCGCTAAGCCCCCCCCCTTGCTGTGTGCCCACTTTCTTCTGATTGGCCAGCTCTGTGGAGGGCGGAGCTGGGCGGGACTCGGCAGAACGCAGTTTTCCGGGTCCGCCTCCCTAGTGTGAAACGTGAGACACGTCTGCCATCTGAGCAAAGGAATTTTGCTATCAAATGCTGTACATGTGTATAGATCTAATGAAATGAACTTGTTCTAATAAACGCAGTGGCGAAAATGGAGGACGCAGTGCGAAAGTCTGGCAGCTCAAGCTCGAATTTGCTATCTACCTACGGCATGGTGAGTACACCGGTGCATCCACTCTACAGCTAGGATTGAGGGAAAGCTAGAATCCACCCCACACAGACACATTTATAGAACGGGTCGACATACCCAAGTGTAGACCAGAGACCGTAGAAATCCGGTGGGTCTGAGTTTAGAGGGAAACATGGACAGTGAGGAGCAGCAAAAAGTGGACCAACAGCTTATGGACTGCTTAGGTGTGTATTATAAGGACCTGCTGGTTCGTGTGCATAAATGTGGTGTGTCGTTAGTGTGGAGTAATGAACAGCTTCTGGGCTGGTATATGATGGAGGGGCGAAAGCTCCAGGCTAAACGGCCTTTTCGTAAATTGCCCGTGGTGATGGTTTACTTTTTGCGTCGGAATGACCAGCATTTGCGCGCGGAAAATGGGCGCGTTAAGCCGCTTTCACACCGGACGCGAAACAAATTTTTCACACGAGAGATTACATTTAAAATCAATGCATTGTCTTTGCATTGACTTTGAATGTAATTTGTCGCGCAAAAAATTTGTTTCGCGTCTGGTGTGAAAGCGGCTTAACGCGCCCATAACGCGTGTATTTGCGTCTTTGCATTGACTTTGAATGTAATCTGTCGCCAAAAAATTCGTTTGCGTCCGGTGTGAAAGCAGCTTTATGGATAGTACGCAACAGCTAGAGAGATCTCTGGTTATGTTATGAACATAATACAGGTTTTACAGACCGTAAGTTCCGTTAGCGTGGACAGTTGCTTATGTGGAGCTGGCGAATCGATAACTTCTACAGGAAAGAATTTCCTATTCAATCTCCGCCTTTTTATTAGCCAGAGCGATTTCTAAAGGGGGATGAAATTACGCCATGGCAGTCCAGAGAAATCGTTTGTTATACCAGACACGTTAGAGCTTGTGCGTTTCGCATTGCTTTCACCGCGGTAGCATCAGAGAGCTAGCCCAGATATTGGTGAAGTATCCGGCTGATCCCGGTCATGGATAAGTGAAGTGATCACAAGCAGCCGTAAACAAACCCAAACACGTATCCCAAGCTCTGCAAAACCTACGTCTTGTCTAACTGCAGCCTTTTCAGCCCAACTTTGCAGACATATACAACACCTCTCCGGTTAGCTTCAACTGTAGTGGCTACACTCAGGCAATGTTATGATGAAACTGCCACATTGATGCTTACCAAAGTAACACAAGCATACCGATCAGAATCACTGCATAAGTTAATCAGGAGCATTTTTAAGTAGCACAGCATGCGAACTAACGTGCAGTAGCTGGTAACCGAGCATTCATAACAACCACAGAGACAAACCCTTGCAATACAGGTCTTACAGCCAGCAAGTTCTGTTACTGTGGACAGTTGTACTAAGCATCCAAATTACAAACAAGTATAAAAAGTTAGCTTCAAATGAGGTTTATGTTCGCACACCTTCTGTTGAATGTCCCCTGATATTACTCTTGCATATTTAGGACACAAACATTAGCAACAGAAACTTGGCTACGTTAGCCGCAGTGCTACAGCCACAATCAACTGGCTATCACGTCAGGTTGGCTTATGCAGTAAAAGCAACTTACAGCTTCTGTGTCTGTGAGTCACGGACAGTCGCGACCAATACAGGCTTTATCTTCAGATATTTTACAAAGCCTGGGTTTGAGTCCAGTTGTTAGTGCTAACTATCGCTAGCGGTCCTGCTAGCCACCTGTAACACGTTAGCTTCACTTACATTACACTTACATTATTTGCCGGCTGTTTGCTGCCAGCAAACAAAAAAAGCCACCCACTGATTTCTGGTGGCATCGTCTTTTGGAAGAGAAATAGGTGCTTTTCTTCGCGTACAAAAGTAAACAGACAAGCAGCTTTGGGAGAGATACTGACAGAACTGCACCTCAAATGATCTGCGGTTCTTCTTTTGTATTTCCAAAAGTGTAGACGCTTTTTTAAGATCTGCGGTTGTTTGTGCCTGCTAGAATAGTTTCTGGTGTGGGCAGGTCCAGCGCCGTGATTGGCTCTGTCTAGGTCTGTAGTAATTGGACGGCACAGCCTGACGTCAGGTTTTGCCCAGAGCTCATGAAGATCTCGGGACGAGCTGTTCAGAGAGGAAATCGCGTTCAC
Source organism: Gymnothorax javanicus (assembly GCA_029692085.1). Lineage (NCBI taxonomy): Eukaryota > Metazoa > Chordata > Actinopteri > Anguilliformes > Muraenidae > Gymnothorax > Gymnothorax javanicus. Next base: position 91,852,883 of record CM056196.1, read on the forward strand.
AAAATCACGTTCTTGGATTACGGCAAAACCCCTGTATCTTATGTTTAGAAACTTTTCAGAGGTTGAGTATGGACATCCAAAATTATAACATTACTTATATGTATTAATAGAAGGATCAGCATAATAGGTCCCCTTTAAAGATTTATTTGTTTTTAACTCTACCTCTTGTTTACTGCCTTGTTTACTGATTGCTTCCAATCATATCGAATTTTAGAATGGAACAAATGTGGAAATTTCTACTTTTTCTGCATGATATTATGGAAACCACAATTACAAAGTTAATTGTGCAAAGACTACAAAGAGTACAATCTCAGATATAGGTAAAGCGGAGGTTTGGGTTTCATGTGCAAGCAATACATAAGGTGGGTTAAGGTCATGCTTCTACATCTACTGGTGCCAAGTGCATTCACAAAGACCACAACCAAACAAGTTCACTGGCCCCCAAGAACAAAAATTAAATGCAAAGAGAGAAATCTTTTAGAGTATATAATAAATAAAAAATTATTTAGGAATTTACATATACATTTTGTTTTACATTTTTTTCCTTCAATAAATGATATCATCATTTAGAAACTGCATTTTGTGATTATTCTGGTTATCTTTGTCTAATATTAAAATTGGTGTGATGGTCTGAAACATTTAAGCATGACAAATATAGAAAAATAGAAATAATTGTGTTGGGGGAAAATACTTTTTCAAACCATTGTATGAGGTTGCATTATTAAGACTAATTCTTTGAAACAAAACGCATCTACATAACAAACAAGCCAACAAACAAAACACAATGACCGGAAAACCATACCATGAATATACCCTTAGAGAGAGACAGTAGAGGTGTCCAGTTGTTAGGGTCACTTTGTGCGAGAATAAGACTGTGCAGGCCGGATGTCTCTTTATATGTCCTCAGAGACACAGGCCAGATGGCTTCGCTAACGAAGAACACAGATATACACTGAACCAGAATACATAGTGCGACAAAAAACTCATCAAGGATAAGGGGATCTAATTACCTCAAAAATAGTGCAAGCAAGCATTTTGTCATTCATTAAAATTCTGTTTTTTAACCATGCGTTTGAAGATACTGGTTCCAGTAAAACAATCACACTTCAGCTTCTTGGCAGCCGCAGTGCCTGCCCAGAATTATACTGTTAAAGCAAAAAGTTGTGTTTCTCAGTTCATGCCTCACAGGGCAGTCTCATTTAAATTATATATGTCATGAAGGCAGAACCTAGGAGTGGCAGACCACTCCAGAGAAACTTCAGCTTCATCTCAATCAATCATTTATATCCTTCAGTAAATATCACTACATTCTTAATTATGTTTTCTGTCTACCATACAGCTCACAAAAGAAATTAAAATTGAAAGACCATAAACACATGTAAATGTAAAAAAAGAAGCATAATCACACACATAATGTTGCCATAACTGCCATAATACTGAGGAAGAATAGCTGCACACAATGTTGCTTTCATGTATGAAAAACAAATTAATCCAGCACAGATATAAGACTCAAAGGACCATCATAATATGGTAGTTTAATATCAGCACTGGATGAGCCCTGCAGAGGTCCTGAGAAATGCTTTTTTTCCAAGGCTTATAGAGTTGAGTGGCCAGACAACATCACATTGATTATCAGATAATGGGGCGGAGGTCATATGTTGGGAGTCTAAATACAGAGCATTCCTTCCTGTCCCAAATTTTCTCATGTTTTATTCCCTCAAGAAGGAGAGGGAGGTGGGAATTAATTTCGACAGCTAATCCAAAATTCAACTTCAGCAAATGCGTATCCTAAGCCTTGTGTTTACTAGGGCTGGAATCCTTCAAGAGTTTGTTTTTGAACTGTCGGTGCACAGTCATCCTCCTTACTCTTAGTATTAATTTGATCACTCTCTCAGTCAGAAAATCTTACCTGAACTTTTCCCAGCAGAATGTTTTTGCTGAAACCAATTCAACATCTTTTTTCTTGCATTTGGTGTATATCTACTGTAGTGATTTTCTTTTATTGAAGTCAAGCAACAAACATAAATTATCTCTAGCTCCTGACATGTGACAAAGAACCACATTTCAGCCCTAACTGTCCTCTTTGCTATCTGACAGTCGTGTGGGAGTGTTGATGCAACTCTGACCTTCTTTATTCTCCCAATGGGAGTCAGTTGAGAAGTTTGCAGACCCAAGTGTAAAGTAATGACCCCAAAGGTTCCACAGAAAATAAGAGGAGTCCTCCAGGAGTCCTCATGGTAAGTAAGCCATATAAATGTTGTTCTATTATGACAACAGGCTTACAGAGCATGTAGTTTGTATTATGAATCACTGAGTAATCTACTCTTTTATTTCATGCGCAGACATTAGTCATGTAAAAATTGGATAAGCTGCATTGTGAGACAGCCTTTCAGCTAATGTGCTTCTCACAGCGCAGTACTGCCGCAGAATACCGAACCCCCACAAACATTCAGAGAACAGAACAAGTGCAATGAAGTGTTTACTACAAACACAGTCTAATCCAGAACAGATCAGACTGCAAGTGAGAGATGTGCCAAGTAGTGTTTTATCAAACTACTATCTCAGGTCTACCTCAAACCTGGGGGTATATGGTGCCCTTGAGAGCACAGAAAAAGTGAGAGGAAAGGTGAGAGAGACAATATTGCACAAGCTAAAATATACTCCTTACCATGCGTCTGTCAGTAACATGGTAAGACACTGAGCAGTGATAGCCAGCCAGCCACTCTCTGAGCTTATGCTGAAATTTCATATTCTCCGTTTGTTGGTTTTGGTCCAAATATGGTGGGTTAAACATAAGTTTAGTTTCAGGAATTATTAGCTAAAAGTGAAGGGATTACATGTTTCAGACTGTGATGCAGAAACTATTACCTGCAAGAATTCTATTGCTTTCATATTTGCAGTTTTTTTTGCAATGTAGAAAAGACAGCATTTCATATATATATATATATATATATATATATATATATATATATATAGTCCCCCTGTAGTTTAGGGGACCATAAGGATTTGGCACAAATGGCTATAAATCTGGTGAAACATCTTCCTGAATGCAGGCATAAAAGTTTTGATTTTATGCTATTGATTGCCATTGGATTTTGTCACTGTCTTGTTCCAGTGAAAGCCTGGGAAGCCTTTACGGGCCTGGGGAAAACAGAAAAAAAAAACAAAAAAAAACTGTGAGATAAAGACAAGCCCTGAGTCCAACCAAAATCAAGTGTTTGGAATATCATTAAGAGGAAAGGTCAGGATTCATTTTGTCAAGGCATGCCTAAAAGAGCCTGCCTGAGTTTGGGAAAATGGTCTTGAGAGCAGATCAGATGAGCAGGAAATTATTCCAGGATCTTTGCTGACATTCGGAATGATGGGGATACCGAAATGGAATGGAAATACATTTGTTAGTCATTTATCTGAAAATAAATATCTTACAATTCTGTGAATTTATTTGTTATTTATCTGACTCTTTTTTCTGTGCTTGAAATTAATATCATGGCCTTCACGTCCCATTTATTACGCCAGAATGCTATCACATAAAGAGATTCAGAAGAATGCTGAGGGGCAACTCTTCACAATATCTTTTTTTGGGGGGAAACAACAGCAGCATGGAATCACATAGCCTGTCACATTGAACAATAAGGAGGTATCTTGGTCTTCCAAGGTCTGTCAGCAAGGACTCTTAAAATACTTGTTTTCACAGCTGGCACAACCTTTTCTGACAGACCGGTATGAAGAAGAAAGGACTATGGTTATCTGTAGATGGTTTCCTTCCATGTTGACATCACTTCCTGCTTGTTTCAAACTCAAAAGTTCACACTGCATATTTAAACACCAAGGCTGCCCAAAATGCACATTGGATTGCACTTACAAACCCGGGCAATAATTTTGAGTGTCTATATTCTTAGCATGAGTGAGTAAGTTTTTGTGAATAATTAAATGCACAGTGATGTACACTTGATCCAGACAGTGCAATATTGGCCCAAGTACACAGACCAATCAAGAGGTTGAGCATATTAGCGGAAAATGCCATGGGAGAAACATCAAAGATTTCTACAAAGATGCAAATGCTGTGACTATGTATTTCATTCATATCAGAATCGTGATATTATTTATGTGAATGCAACATTAACAAGTATTGTTAAATTGTCTGTAGCCCATATCAAGCTTTGCACGGCTAATCTTGTCTATAAATGGCTGAGTGGCTACAATAAATTATTCACATTTATTACTCGGGCTACTAGGAGGGTAGCTCAAGTCTATCTATCTATCTATCTATCTATCTATCTATCTATCTATCTATCACATTGAGAATGGAAAATTACCCAGAAGTGTTTGTGTATCTCGCTACGAAAATGAGACTACACACGATGTGAGATCAGTGTGACTCAATTAGGCAGCCCGAGTGAACGCCTACATGACATCTAGCTTTGTTTTAAAATCCATAACTGAGCAATTGATTCATTTTTCCACAAAAAAAAAATAGAAAATTACATCCCAAATGAAAATTTGTGAACAAAGTATTTTTTGCAAAGATTTCAGAATGCCCAGGAAGATCAATCTCACCTGCTAGAGCTGTTTGGGTAGGTCAGGTTAGTTCCTTATCCTGACTAGAGTCCCTCGATAGAGAATGTCACGACAACTCAAAATACGATGCATTCTGTTTCCATTGTGCGAAACCAAGAAGGTTCACATAATTGAGATTGTGGAATTTTTTTCATTCTTTTCTCAGATGAGAAATGTATTTGTGACAGTCCAGACCAGGAATCAAGTGTGTAGTCAGAAGCACAATCCAACTGGTAGTTTGTTAACAGCAATATGGTAAAGATTGGGGGCGGATCCCCAGGATAGAATTTCTGAGGACGGATCCCCCGAGGAGGATAGACAGTTCAGCACAGTTGTAATAGGCTAAGCTTGAGCCTCTTTTGCCGGCCAGGCTTCTGGGATGCTGCCAGGCATTACACAGGCTCCGCCAGCACTCAACTGCTTCTGAGGATGGAGATGTTGCTTGAGGGGAACGCAATCCCAATCCTGGCTCCAGATCAGGATTGGAAGCTTGTTCCTAACAAACTGGACAAGGAGAGCAAACTGGATGCATTAGCAAGAACGCGTTACCAGTCTTGAACCCTGATTAAGATTGGAAGCTTGTTCTTGAAAACCGGGGCAGATGAACAGGAATAGACTTGAATTGAGTTCACTTGAACTCAGTCCCAATCCTGGACCCTGTTTAGGATTGGAAGCTTGTTTAAATCAACCAAATGATTGGAATGATTTCTTGGGAAAAGACTGTCACTAAAGTACTTGTTGCATTAGACAAAGACGGAAGAGTTTTAGAACTAAACATTGACGAGGATAACTTGAATGAAAGCGAGTTTACAATCCAGCAACTTGTACATGAACTAGAGGGCTTAAATATACTATTCAAAAAAAGTAGGGGATATTGGATTTACAAGTACCATGAAATGCAGATCATGAGGTCAGGAAGGAAACAAATGACATAAAAACATTAAGGAAACATTTGTCAATTTATTCGAAACCCTGTGTACAGTCAGTAAAGGACAGATTCTCCAGAATAAGGGTCGACACAAACACAGGGTCACACAGCAAATTTACCACCATTGTGAAACAGAGTCAGTAGCGGATAAAACCCCCTCGGTTGGCTAGACAAGCTCGAATTCGGCGTGGCATACTCCTAACGAGACGTCCCAGGTCATTTTGGGGGAACGTTATTCCATTCCTGTTGCAATGCTGCAGCAAGTTCTTGGACATTGGCAGGAGGTTGTTGACGTTGGCGTAGCCGCTGTCCAAGCATGTCCAAGACATGCTCGATGGGGGAAAGGTCCGGACTGAGTGCTGGCCATGGTAATGTGGTGATATTCTGCTGCTGGAGGTAATCTGTAACGATCCTGGCCCTATGACATCTGGCATTGTCATCTTGGAAAATGAAACGGCGGCCATAACGACGTGCAAACGGCACAACATGGGGTGCCAAGATGTTGTCCCGGTAGTACTGCCCTGTGACACGTCCAGCAACAACATGCAAGTCTGTTCTGCTGGCAGCAGTGATGCCTCCCCACACCATTACAGATCCACCCCCATACGGATCATGTCTAATGACGTTAACGTCATGGAAACGTTAAATACGCCGGCGCCAAACCCTCCTGCGTCTGTCAAGGAAGTCCACAGTGAACCTCGACTCATCTGAGAACATTACGTTGTTCCATCAGCGATTATCCCAGTGTTGATGATGACGACACCATTGGAGTCTGGCCCTAATGTGACGATCCCTCAAACAGGGAATGACACGAGGACGTCGGGCGTGTAAGTGAAATCTGTGCAGACGATTCCTGATGGTCTGGCCACTCACTACCAAGCCAGTATCCCTTTGAAGTTGAGACCTTATCTGATTTGCTGTTACCATATGATTTCTCAAGACAATAGTGCGAATGAATCTGTCCTGAGCCTGAGTTGTTGCCCTTGGTCGACCGGATCGTGGTCTATCCTGAACAGACCCTGTAGCACGATGTCTGGACCATAATCTGCTGATGACAGACTGGGAAACATTCATTGCCCTTGCCACAACGACCTGTCTTGTGCCAACCTGTAGCATGCTAAGGGCACGTAACCTCTCCTCCTGTGTTAGACGGCGCATGGTCTCTGTTTAATTAACGACTTCAACCACTGATAATCTGATGCTTTCTCTTCAAAATCTTCCTTTACAGTGGCTCTAACCTTCCAATTCAGAGTCATGCAAATTTGTGGCACAACCCCCTTGATCATCAATAGCATCCCGTGCAGATCGTGAGAGTGTCATTGATGTGTTTGGGTGATGAATTTCTTTGGAAATGCTTCCTCAGTAAGGAACTATACAACATGGTTTCGTATCCCTTTGTATATGTGAAAATTTTGATCTCAAAATAAAATATCCCCTACTTTTTTTGAATAGTATACTTAAACCAATCACAGCACACAAGCACTTAATAGACACGCAAGCTGCTAAATTGCAAAGAGACAAACAAAGAATTCACATGAAGGTGGTGACAGTGTATAATCAATAATAATACAATAATCCAGCTAGCAATGGAATCAATAAGCAGAAAGGGGGAAAATGTTCAGACGAGAAAAGAGAAAATGAAAAAACTGATCAATGAGCAGGAGTGATATAATATGTTCCACTCTCTTCTTTAAAAGCATTCTGTCGCATTTTAGGCAGTTTTTTTCTGAAATGAGTATACCTTTATGCATGGTTTTCTCTGCCTTCGTTTAGAATTATTCACGTTGTATTATGGTCATTTTATGTCCAATACACAATCATTCGACGGAGAATTTCTACAAGCACGCGACATGTACAGTAGTGTGTAGTGATGGTTATACACCACCACTTTCATCTAAAAGGGGTCCTCATATATCAGTCACTTAAAATTCTTTGGTGAAAAATGCTGTTGTTGGAGATGAGAACAAAAAAACTCATTCCCACAAGTGTATTTGAAGTAAAAATGTGGATAATAAACAAGAACACTGAAAACTTCCATTTTTTAGTAACAATTGAAAGGTTTCCCAAATTTTATTTTTTGACTCTTTCATAGCCAGAATGCATGTTTGAAGGCTAAAATGATTCCATGATTATTGAGGCTAAAAAATTTGTTTAAACCGGTTTGAGGCAATGTTATTTTGCGAAATTGCCTCTGACGGTCGATTGTTCCAGTATGTAAGGTGACATGAACTTAAAGCATTGTCACAGTGTTAAACACGATGGCACGGCACCAGGAACTCTCTGAGATTGTTTGTAGTCGCATCATGGCCTTACGTGATGCTGAAGGCATTAAATGCTGCCATGACATTGTAAGAAACATCAAACGTTTCAAAGAGACCGTTTCGCTGAAATTAGTAGCAATAGAGGTGCGAAACAGAAGTTAAGTGCCCCTGCTGTTCGTTATCTGTGTTTGACAAGAAAGAAAAAAAAAATTGGTGTTTGACAGCACAACAGCTCTGTGATGATATAAAGAATGCCAGAAGTGAAGAGATGAAAGTATCAAGATCTACTATTTCCAGGCACCTGTGTAAAAATGGTCTGATTGGTCGTGTTGCTGCCAAGAGCTGGCAACATCAAAAAAGGACTTGACTTCGCAGAGAAGTTCAAGGATTGGACACCGAAGGACAGGGAACAAGTCCTTTGGAACAGTCAATCAAAATTTGAAATTTTCTCACCCAAACACAGAACTTTTGTGCACCGTAGAGGTGGAGAACGTTTAAAACAATGACTGTTTAACCCCTTCAGTAAAACATGGAGGTGGTAAAATTATGGTCTGGGGTTCAGTCTGCTTGAAAGGAGCCCGTGGTCTTATAAAAATCGACGGAATTATGGATCAAAAAAGTATTACAGCATCCTTGTGAGGCATGCATTGCCATCTGGAAAGAGACTGATTGGTCAGGGATTTTATTTTCAACAAGATAATTTGTGCAAGAATTATCTCAGTCAGAAAGAAACATCTGGCTTTAGAATGAACTTCAAACCATATGGAATGGTTTAGCGAGTGTATAAAGAACAAATATGTGAAAACTATGCCTGAAAGATTAAGTGCTGTGATCAAAGCAAAGGGTGGTCAGTATACGTTAGCGCCCTCCTCAAGGGTGATATGGATTTCAACGCTCGAGCGATAGCCAGAGCGTTGAATCCATATCACCCTTGAGGGAGGGGGCTAACCTACTTACACCACGTGGACTCGAATGGACTGGGTCCATGGCGTGTTGCACGATGCTTTCACTGCACTGCCAAAACCCTAGGTTAGACCGTCCAGTTGTCAAATAACATGCCTGGTTGATATTCACATATCAACCTCTGCACGTGCAGAGAGAAGGTTGCTACAAAGAAAATCAACCTGCCAGAACAATGGACATAACATACCCTAGTGGTGTAACACTAGATATTGACTTTTTCTCTCAAAAAGACTTTTTTTTTGTTTTTACTATATATTGTTATCTGTTGATTTATTTTCATCCTTATGATCCAATATTACATGAAATAAATACTTGAATAGTAATTGGTATCTGATTTATCTTCATTTTGTTTAATCATCACTGCACACTACTGTAAGAAAAAGGAATACTTCAGTTCCGCAGATGAGAAAATAAAACGTTAGCTCCAAAGGACTGGCTTGTCTGATGGCAAGGTAAAGTAGTGAAAATATTTTGAATATAGTACGCTTTAACTGATATTGAGGTTTTTACATGGCTAAAATGTGATTTGCTGTTGGCCCGTCCACAGCAGTACACTGCGCCGCTCATCTGAGATGGACTGACGCAAAGTGGAAAAGTGTGCTGTGGTAGGACGAGTCCACATTTCAAATTGTTTTTGTAAATCATAGACGTTGTGTCCTCCGGGCTAAAGAGGAAAAGGACCATCCAGAATGTTCTCAGCGCAAAGTTCAAAAGCCAGCATCTGTGATGGTATGAGGCTGTGTTAGTGCCCATGGCATGGGTATTTTTCACATCTGTGAAAGCACCATGAATGCTGAAAGGTACAGGTTTTGGAGCAACATATGCTGCCATTCAAGCAATGTCTTTTTTAGGGACGTCCCTGCTTATTTCAGCAAGACAATGCCAAGCCACGTGGCTTCATAGTAAAAGAGTGCGGGTAATAGACTGGCCTGGCTGCAGTCCAGACCCGTCTCCCATGGAAAATGTGTGGCGCATTATGAAGCCCAAAATACAACACGGACACCCCGGACTGTTGAGCAACTGAAGTCATACATCAAGCAAGAATGGGAAAAAATTCCACCAACAAAGCTTCTAAAATTAGTGTCTTCAGTTCCCAAATGCTTACTGTCAAACTATTCTTAATATCGGACAAAGCTAATTGGAGTAAAGGCAAAATGCATTTTTTAAATTATGTTTTCATTTATTGAAGGACAAAATCCATCCAACCCTTCCTGGCCCAATGAGAAAACATAACTGCGCCCTTAAATACTAATCAACCAATTAAACAAATTTCATTGATAATTGAGTTCAATTTCAAGACGCAGCCAGACATTGATTACCGTCAGCCTTGTTGAATCTTGACAAGCCTAAAATAGAATCTGGCGACATGAGGTAAGCAAATAGCAGCATATGGTGCTGCAATCTAAATAAATTCAAGAACCAATGAGTAAGGGAGCTTGTCAATATTCTGAACGCATTCAAACTTGAACAGGCATTCAGTAATGAACAAGTCTCCGTTCGTGTTCAGCTAAAATTTGAACGGCAGAGTGTTCAAAAATGAACGAGCATGCGTTCATTTTGCTTTCAAAAATGAACAAGCATGCGTTCATTTTTGACCAGACGGCATCCAAAAATTAACGCAGCTACCCTCTCTCGCATTACAAAATGGATCTGCTTTCCACTTCGCAAAATTTGCACCAACATAGGTAAATATTTCCTTCTTACGAGAAAAAAATTCCCCGTCTCCCATCCTGCAGAATTTAGAGGTATATTGTAAGGTACATGCCTATTAAACAACAGTTTTCATGTCGACTAAAAAATCCTACCAAATCTCCAGTTTCGAGATATCTTTACCGATCGTCAATCTTCCGCTATACGCCTACGCTTTTCATCGAGTTCGATAAGATGCTTTAACACATTACACACTCAAGACCGGAGATAAATTGTGATTCAATGGTACCGGGGTACGTTCAGTCAGCCAAAACATTCAAATTTTGCTGTGTGAATACTTTACTGGAATGAACATCGCTTCCGTGTGGTGTCAGTATGCCACTTTTTCCTTCTTATATAAAAAAGCATTTTAGAATTCCAAATCATGATGTGACCGCTAGGCAATTTGTATGCAAAACATTGTAAATAAATTAAATTAAATACATTAAAATTATAGTTTACGCATTGTACCACATCATCTGCTCGACAGCCCAAGTTTAATTCTACTATTCTGTGAGTATAAGAACTAGGATAACTTAGTCCCCCTCATATCAAATTGCAAAATTACCCGCGATATTAATCCTTTCTTTTTAAACCTGTGAACGCGCAAGCAAAAAAAAAAAAAAAAAAAAGCCACACTTTACAGCCCACTACGTACACGATAAATTCTGCAATGATATTCAGATTTTGTTCCATTGATTGTCGCAGATCTTGTACAATTTATCATGCGATATATGCAGTGTCTATGCGTCCGAAAGTCGGACAGGGTTTTAATATATCTCCGTGTCAGACAGTCGGATGGTTTCAATATAACTCCGTGTCCGACAGTCGATCATTTTTTAAAATTTTTTCAAATCTACTAAATCTTTTAGATATTAAACGTGAATGTTTTGATAAGAAGGCTCAGTTCTTCAAGATGAGTACCGAGAATTTCGATCAATGTTTCTGTTTAAGCTCTGCTCAATAAAGTGAGTCGACATTGGCGCGGGACTTCGTGCATTTATGAAGAATTTAGCGACTGTCGGACAGAGATCCTAAAATACTCCGTGTCCGAAAGTCATAAAAGTTCTAATTTTTCGAGTATTCCAGCAATTATTAGACGTACAAACTTGGTCATGTTTGTGTTCGAGCTTCACAAAGTGCAAATTGATAGCTATCGACTTTTCTTGGCCTTTTTATTCGTCTGTTTTCTTCCGTTGAAGATAGACAACAGTCTTTATTCGGTCTCTCTTTTGAAAATTAGTCGGATGGATCGATTGGATTCACGCTTTATTTCCACACCAGAGATAAGATAGTGCTTGTAGTCAGTGAGCAAATCAATTCCATGACCATTGACATTGTGAATTAAATATCGCATGCACGATCAAGACTGTCGGACGCGAAATGCAAAATACTCCATGTCCGGCAGCCAGCAGAAAGTAGAAGTATTGATATGAGAGCAGATTTATAACGACATAAAGAATAAAAATATATCACCAACAATCAGAACATCCAAAAAAGATGTTCTCATTTATTGTGCAGTATTTTTTTCAGATTTAAATCGCAACACATGAAACCGCCGCTCTGTGGAAGCTTCCGACGACAAGTCCAGATCTAGATAATCAGATGAGCAAAGTAAAACCTCTGCATGTGCACAGTAGGCTATTATAAAATCAGCATGTCTGATGTTAATAAATATTTCTCTCTCTCCCCCCCTTCCCCCTTTATGAATATAGCCTAACCCTTATTATAAGGGTGTTATCAGTTCAATTAATGAATAAGCTTGATTGCAAGATAAACAACTAAGTAGTCATGTGATGCCATGGGGATTAGCTGGTTCAGGGATACAAGATCACGGAGTGAGACCTGAATTCATGCGACACGTTGGAATACCGGTGACAAGACTTTTGGATGATGTGCACGATTAATACTAAATTTGTTCAGTCGAGTAATTTTAATATGTTTTTGTTTAGATAACCGGAATATGTTTTTGTTCAGAGAACAGGAGTAGGTCGCATATAATCCCATTCCTGAAGCGTCACCTAAATTGGTAAATGATCTTTAGCAGGCGGATTATACCCAGTATATGAAAAAAAACTAAAAAAGACAATGAGAACTATTTCACTTTAAGGAAATGAGAATTTAAAATAGGCCTGTACAAGCGTTTATATAATCCGTCATCCATATTATTATATTATTCGTCGTTCACAAAATAATATCCGCGCCCATAATCTAAAAGCTCACTTCACACATAGATCAACGCATCAGGCCCTGGGCAGGCATCGGAGAATGAACACATCGGGAAATGAACGCATCAGAAAATGAACAGAAGGGTGTTCATCATTGAACGCAGTGACCAGGTTTGCAGTCTCAAACACATCCAAAAATGAACAGGCGTCCGTTCAAAAATGAATGCGTTCACTGTTCAGAATATTGACAAGCTCCCTAACAAAGATGTTGACATCTAACAGTCTGGAAAAGGATACAAAACCATTTCTAAGGCTCTGGATTTGCAGCAAACCATGTTGAGAGCCATATTCTACAAATGGAGAAAACTTGGAATGGTGTTTTTCAGGAGTGGCCAGCCAACCAAAATTCCTCCAAGTGTTACATTCTGCATTTTCTGTATGTTCTAGTTTTTGGTTTATTTCCACTTGGTTTATTAGTTTATGCATTCTGTATCATCTGCCTTATCATTTACCAGTTCCATGCACATTGTGTTCCCCTGTGATGTCTTGCGTTTCTGTGTTCTCCAATAGTGCATGCCCCTGCCTGCGAGCTATCACATTTCAGGTGATTTCAGAAGTTTTCCGGTGTTTCACGAGTTCCCTCACTTCTCGTTTAACTTTCTTCAACACTGATTACTAATTAAGTACTAACCACACTAACACTCTATGTTTTGTCTAGTTGTACTAAACCAGACTAATATACTAATCCTGTAAATAACTGACATACAATAACTTGCACATTTAGGTCATATTATTACTGTACAGACTACTAACTCTACTAATTGATTCTCTCCACTTTATACACTAATCTGTAACTCTGCCCTCTTTGCTCTCCCAGTCCTTTTCCTTTGTTGCTGCAGAGACCTTGCAACTATCTCTTATACTAATCTGTTTCTTCCATCTCTCCCCACCTGTGGCGGCTGGTGAACTGGCGATAGGGGAAGCTCAAACCCATCCCTCAAAAATAATGATTGGTCAAGACCTGTTTTCAATCATTCAATTAAATTACCATTACAGAAACTCTGAAAACTCTCAACATCATCAGATGTGGCCAGTTTTCATTTATGACGCATACTGATTATGACTCTGGACTTTTCACGCTTTTCTTTATAACATAACATGAGTGGCGAGAACAGGCTGTTCAGTCCAACTAGGCTCGCCAGTTTCTGTTAACTATTGTGAATATATCACTTCAGATACTCAATGTCTCAATGGTATCTAGCTTTAAGTCAAGCCTGCTCTTGAAAATTGCCAAGGTTTCTGCCTCAACAATATGGTCAGGCAAGCTGTTCCACATCGAAATTACTCTTTGGGTGAAAAAATATTTCCTAATATCAGTGCTAAATTTACCCTTGGTCAACTTACATTTATGACCCCGAGTTCTACTAACAGAACTTAGCCGAAGGAATCCTACATAATTCACTTTGTTAATCCCTTTAACATATTTAAAGACCTCAATCAGATCACCCCTGAGTCTCTTTTTCCTAAGACTAAAGAGATTAAGGATCTTCAGCCTGTTTTCATAGCTTTCATCTTTTATACCTGGAATCAGCTTAGTTGCTCTTCTCTGAACTTCATCTAGAGCCTCTATATCTTTCTTAAAGTATGGTCCCCAGAACTGTACACAATACTCCAGATGTGGTCTGACAAATGTGTTGTACAAGAGAAGTATCACCTCCTTGGATTTGTACTCAATACTTTTGGCAATGTATCCCAGCATTCGATTGGCTTTTTTATCTGCTACGGCACAATGACTAGAACCTGTGAAGGTTTGGTCAACAATCACTCCAAGATCTTTTTCATGTGGAGCACATTCCAGTTTTAAACCTCTCATGAAGTAATCCTGTCTAATGTTTTTATTCCCTACATGTACAACTTTACATTTTGCTAAATTAAATTTCATTTGCTACATTTCTGCCCAACTCTGGATTCTATCCAAATACTCCTGAATCACTTTAGTAGAGTCTAAACTATTTGCCAAACCTCCCAATTTAGTATCATCCACAAATTTAACTAATTTGCTCACAATACTTCCATCAAGGTCATTAATGTAGATGAGGAACAGCAGGGGTCCCAACACTGATCCCTGAGGGACACCACTCCCCACCATACCTAGCTGAGATGAGATTCCACTGACCACCACTCTTTGTGTTCTGTCCTATAACCAGTTTTGAATCCACTCCAGAACACCTGCTGTAACTCCAATGGAGCTCATTTTAAAAATTAGTCTCTTATGCAGTACTTTATCGAATGCTTTCTGAAAATCCAAGTATATGATGTCATAAGCCCTGCTCTGATCATAAGTCTTGGTGGCCTCTTCAAAAAATTCCAGGAGGTTTGTCAGGCATGACCTTCCCTTACGGAAACCATGTTGGCTATCCCTCAAAAAATTATTACGTTCAAGGAATAATTCCAGCTCGTCTTTTAAGATAGATTCCAGTATTTTGCATGCAATGCAAGTTAAACTGACTGGCCTGTAATTTCCTGGCTCAGTACGGTCCCCTTTCTTATATATTGGTATTATATTGCCCTGCTTCCAATCACTTGGTATTTCTCCAGTTTCTAAAGACCGTCTGAAGATAGCGGAGAGCGGTTTAAAGATGATCTCACTAACTTCCCTGAGCGCTCTAGGATATAAGCCATCAGGACCCGCTGCCTTATCTGCCTTTAGTTTATGCAACTTGTCTAATGCTTCATTATCCCTAACCTCAATTTCCGCAAAATAATCTTGAGTGTTGGACATGCCCTCTGGCCGAATAAAAACCCGCTCCGAGGTAAAATTCTCAACAAAAAAACTGTTTAAGGTATCCACAATATCCTTGTTATCATATAGCAGCGATCCATATTTATTCTTTATGCATTTAACCTCCTCTTTGACTTTCCTTTTTCTGCTACAGTACTGGAAGAAGCGCTTAGGATTAGTTTTTGCCCCTTCTGCAATTTGCCTTTCATACAGTCTTCTAGCATTCCTCAGCTCTTTTTTGACCACAGCTCGCATTTTACAGTATTCAGCCTTAGTATTCTCATTGTTATCCTTTATGTACGTCTTATAAAGATTCCTCTTATTCCTCAGACTCCTACGAATAGCTGTGGTCATCCATGGAGGATTTTGCTTTTTCAGCTTACTTTTGGACACCTTTGGAATGAATTTACATTGTGAATCAAGTAAAACCCCCTTAAATCTTTCCCACATCTCATTTATAGACTCACAGTGCAGAAGCGTCTCCCATTTTATTTCGCTTAGATATGAGCGCATCCCGTCAAAGTTTGCTCGCCTAAAAGTAAAAATTTTGGTTTTCGAAGACACCTTTTTAACTTCCCATGAAACGTCAAAATTAACAGTTGAGTGATCACTAGTCCCAAGTGGCTTCAGTACCTCAACATTGCTGAGTCTATCAGAGTCATTACAATGCACCAAATCTAAAATTGCCTTCTCTCTTGTAGGTTTATTAATATACTGCACCAAAAAATTGTCATTTATAACATCCAGAATTCTTCCTCCCCTTTACCCTGTCCTTTCGCCATTTTCCAATCGATACCAGGATAATTTAAGTCTCCCATAATAATATTCTCTCCTCCTCTACAAGCTTGCCTAATCCTGTTAAAGAGCAGTTCATTGACAATATTGTCCAGAGCTGGCGGTCATAGGATACTCCTATGTTTAAACCTGTCTCGTATTTGCCAATGAGCCTGACCCAGATATCTTCACAGGGCAAGGAATGTTTAATTTTGGGAATTTCCTGTACATTTATGTTTTCGTTCACATAGAGTGCTACGCCCCCTCCTTGCCTATTACATCTATCCTTCCTAAAGAGCTTATAACCTTCTATATTATATTCATCTCCATCCTCTTCACTAAGCCATGTCTCTGTAATCCCAACTATGTCATAGCCCTCACTAATCATAACGGCCTCAAGTTCTGGAAATTTATTTATTTATTTATTTATTTTATTCAGGGATTGGAAGCAATGTATGTGTTTCATGATCGTTTGAATGAAATAAGATCATTTGAAACCAGTGGTGGTGACAGAACTGGGAATTTGGGGGGCACAGACATGTCCCTTAATGACAACAATTAGTCCTGGCTATTTCTCAATCATTTTCCTTTATTGACGCATTTTCCAATTATCGTAATAATCCATTGGCAATTGAAGACATGGCTTCTCTCCGTATGCCATCTAAGAGCAATGAAATAATGGGCTAAATTCAGTCCAGAAAATAATTTACTTATTAATTTATTTAACCTTTATTTAACCAAGGAAGTCCCCTTGAGATTGAAATCTCTTTTTCAAGGGAGCCCTGGGGTACAGGTGGAGAGCGAGGGGAATTGCACAGCCAATTAGATCAGGGAATGATTAGGTGGCAGGTCGAAAGAGCCAGGTTGGGAATTTAGCCATGACACCAGGGAACCCCCCACTCTTGTCGATAAGCATCACGGGATCTTTAATTACCAGAGTGAATCAGGACCTTGGTTTAACGTCGCATTCGAAGGACGGTGTCTCCTTCAACACAGTGTCCCCAGCACTGCACTGGGGATTATTCCACCAGAGGGAAGATCGTGACCCACCAATGCCCCTTCAAGCAGCAACTTGGTTTTTCCCAGGTGGTCACCCATCCAAGTACTAACCAAGCCCACACCTTTTTAGCTTCAGCCATGTGGCTGGAGCAGATTGAATAGTAGTATGGCTGCTGGCAATACCTCTGGTCGCATGTCAAGAACTGGTCAGAAAAGGTGAAAAAAAAATCTAAGCAAGCACATCTGCTGGTCGGAGCTCAAGATTGGCTAACTACTGACTGCCTGCGCAGGTGTATGATGGCGGCAATAAAAGGCTCAACCTGTCTTGACTACAGAGGGGAATGGTTCACTTTTTACATACAGTGTCAACGCAGTTCTCTTGCCTGCTATGCTTTGTGCCGGGTTCTCCCCCCACCTTGATCATGTCTTGTTCTTCGAGGCATTGTTGTTAAATAAAATATTTTGGCCTGACTCACACTCTTGTCTCCTTTGTGGCAGCCTAGGCTGGAGCCAGTACAAACACTAATGGCCTCTTTTGAGTATCATCCTTACACTCAACATGTTTATTTACCTGAATCAAGTGTTGTAACGGACAAAAAACAACTTTCGATACATCAGTTTTTTAACCTGATCTTTTGACCATGGCTGAAAACGGCTTTTAGTTTTGGCCATTTTCATGGCTGAAAATGGGCTTTAGTTTTAAAACTACCTTGAGTGACACCTGTTAACTAATTAAGGAACTAAACTGAAAGAGAAAGCATAGCTTAATTTTTTTTTAGAATGAATGTCATAGATATCCATTAACAAAACCACCGCTGCCTCTGGCTCCACCACTGACTAGCTCTGGTTTCTTTCCCCTTACTCACTGGATGTTGCCTGCAACTGGTTAAAATTGGTATCATTAGAAAGAAATCATTTCCATCTTAGGTATTCAAATTATTTAGATACTCTTAAATAAAACCTGGGAAAAAAAGTGCTGGCAACAACTCTACTTTTTTTTTTTTTTTTCAGATGACCACTTCCTGACATGTGACCCTATGCTTTACGAAAGACAGGTTGCTCTGAGACCTCCGCGTTACCTTTTCCGCACATCATGCAATTTAACTTGCGCTACATGATCTTTTAAATTAATCATTTAAAAATGGAAAAACTTCCATGCATAGATACTTCAATTCTGCCTGAGAATCTCTTAAATACATATTGATTGAATAGTGACTGATCTGCGTTCCAATGAAATATCGCCTTTCACTCTCAGTACAGCGTGGATTGGTAAAAAAAAAAAAAAAGTGGCAATTAAATATAAAAATAAGACCAAGTGTCCTGTAGCTTCCCGGCAAGCAATCATATAGTGATGATTTAAGTTATGAAAATTTCATGTGAAGTTTGACCTTCGAATCATTGAAGGTCAATGTCAAGGTCAAGGTCACTAAATAAAAGTTCACATACATTTATAAGACCTCATGCAATACAATCCGAAGGTCTGAGGCAGTTTTGTTGATACAAGTAATTGAAAATTCAATATGTCAATTGTGAACTTTTAAGGTCACAGAAGGTCAAGTTGAGGCCAGCAAATGGACTTCATATATGACTTTGATTTATGACTATACAAACCCTGGCTCAATCTGTGACCATTTTGGTGATACAAGTCATTGTAATTTCACTGTCGAGTTTGACCCTCTGACTGTCCAGTTGAATGTCGCCAAATGAACGTTCTTATGTGACTTCCTAGATGTCCGTAACACAAACCTAGGCTCCATCTGCGACCATTTTAGCAATACAAGTCATTGAATATTCACTAAGTCACATCTGATCTTTGAAGGTGAATACAAAGACCTTTGAAGGTCACCAAATGAAAGTTCTTATAGAGTCATTCCATGCCAAATCACCCAATTTCCAGATAACTTCCCTGGTGACCGTTTTGGATTTTGATGAAACTTTCACAAAATGATCCTTGTGGGGTGGAATGAAAAATCCCAAAGTTTCACTGACATATTCCAAGCGGTTTTTGAGTTATGGCCATTTTAATTTCAGGTGCCACGCCCCTTTTTCGCTCTCGCGAGTCGTCGCGAGCATTTGTTACCAAATTTGAGATGCAATATATCCATTTCTATAAAAGATAGAAGGTTGAAAATTGCTATCCTGGGTAATTTTCCCCCATATTTTCAGAATCTGGCCTCAGATTGTGGTTATGGTTATTCATTTTTAAATTATTGGCATCTCAAAATCGGATTTTGGTTGGGTGGACGGGCTTTTTTTCAGTCTTTGACCTCACGGTGTGGGGTTAACAGTGGGATTGGACTGAATATTCTGCATAAACTTTCCTATATAGGAACAAAACTACACAGAAATGCAAGATTTTCTACAATTAACATTAATATAACATTTTAATGACTCACTGAAAATGGTCACAATTCAAAAATCACAGTTTGAACCCCTACGTTCAGGGGGTCAGACACCTGCGTAGACAGTTCCATAGGCAAATGGATTTTTCACAGCTCAAAGATACCTATCTTATCCATTACTGAAGAAAATATGATCATCTCAACTCAATCTCTTCAGTATAAACCTCTCCTTTAAAAAATAGGTATTTTCCAGTTCAGACCTATGTGCAGTCACAACTTATAACTTGATTTATCATGGGATTCTCCGCAAAATTCTCACATTCATGATATAGAAGAAACTACTTGACTATTCAATTGTTGAAAGTCACTGATTGTAAAGAGAGTTGCATTATTTGTACCCTAGGGAACACAAAAATTAATGTCTTATCAATCAGTCCAATGCACTTGCACATTTAGTTGGGTCACCTGAGGTTCAACTCTTCAATCGAAAATTCTGCTCAATTTTTTCTGCGTCAGATGGAGAAAGTTTGTAAAACCTAGCACTCTGTCCCTGCATTTCTGGTGCACAAATGACATGAATGACATTGAACTGGAACCTAACAGTTCTGCGAGTTTCACTTGGCCAGCTAAGAAATCCTTTCGACTTTGATCTTTTCATGAAGTCAACTCTAACATCATGATGCTCTTCTGAGTATTCTAATATGCAGCCAACATGCCACTCCTGATCATACAGGCATGCTACATATTTTCCAGGTTGCAGTTGCTCCTCAGTTATCACAGAATCAATTGCTTGCTCTGTACTTTGGAGTGTTCCACATCGGCAGAAATTTGTTTCATCATCAGCTCCCCCTCAGCAGTTGGAATGAAACAGTGATGTGAACGAGTTCCAGTGCAGAGATAGGTGTTGGCTCTCTGAAAATATGAGTGAAAATTACCCAGGATAGCAATTTTCAACCTTCTATCTTTCATAGAAATGGTTATATTGCATCTCAAAGGTGGTAGCATATGTTCGCGACGGCTCGTGAGAGCGAAAAAGGGGTGTGGCACCCAAAATTGAAACGGCCATAACTCAAAAACAGCTCGGAATATTTCAATGAAACTTTGGGATTTTTCATTGCACCACATAAGGATCATTTTGTGCAAGTTTCATCAAAATCCAAGATGGTCACCCGGGAGGCCCTGGGTGATTTGGCATGGAATGACCCTATATGACTTCCTAAATGTCTTCCTATATGTCTTAAATACAAACCCAGGCTCCATCTGTGACCATTGTGGCAATACAAGTCATTGTAATTGTAAAACCTCAAGTTTGATCATCAAAGGTCACCAACAGTCAAGTTGAATGCCACCAAATGAAAGTTCATGTGTGACTTCCTTTATGTCTGTGATACAAACTTAGGCTCCATCTGTGACCTGCTTAGTGATAGAAGTCTTTGAATTTACACCAGGTGAAGTTTGACCTTTGAAGGTCAATATGAAGGTCACCAAATGAAAGTTCATATATGACTTCCTATACACCTCCAATACGAATCTACGCTCTATCTGTAACAATTTTCCTGATATAAGTCATTGAAATTTCACTGTAAAGTTTGGCTGTTGAAGGTTACTAAAGGTCAAGTTCAAGGTCACCAAATAAAACTTCATACATGACTTCCTGTATGTCCACAATACAAACCTAAGCTCTATCTGTAATAGTTTTGGTGATAGAAGTCAATGAAATTTCACCATGTGAAGTTTGACCTTTGAAGGTCAGCGAAGATCAAGTTCAAGGCCGCCAAATGAAAGTTCATATATGACTTCCTGTGAGTCTACAATACACATATGTTCCCAATCTTCAATAGTTTCAAGCCTATAAGCCTTTGAAAATTGTGACATTTTGCTTGACCTCAAGTTTGACCTTTCAAGGTCTTCTGAGGTCAACTTTAACACATCCAACATATAGGTTATATATGACTTCCTATAGGTCGTTAATACAAACTTAATCTCTATCTGCAACCATTTAGCTTCCACAGGCGATTTTGCCCATCCTCCATAAGACCCAATGTTTAGATAAAGCGCCCCCACTAGACCCACTTCTGTCGATTCAATTAAATGGCACTCACAATGTACATAAAGTGTATCAAGGTGAGTTGATTGCCATATTTAGAAAAAAATTATCAGAGAGTTTTTGAGAAATAATTTTTTGAAATTTCAAGTCCTATATTTTAATATTTTTAATTTTTTTCAATATTGTTAATATTTTCCTTGACCTCAAGTTTGACCTTTCAAAGTCATCGGAGGTCAACTTTAAAGGGGCAATAAGCGAAATCGTTTCACCGCTAGGTTTGCTGTTGTGCACTGCCTGTAGACCAAAACAAAGTGTGTCATGAGCCACACCTCCCTCTACCTCTGCTATTCGGCAGAATGACGGGCCAGTTTAAGTTTCAGCGGTGTTATTACTCAGTACATCGAACCTGAAATGCTCATGAAACTGCAGATTTGCGCTAATTGCAAATGTTAGCTGGCTGCCGGGCTACTCACCTAACATAACCATAACGCCTGGCCCATTGCTGGGACCGAGCCACTAACAACTCACGCTCCGGACATTAACCCATGCTACGATTGTAACATTAGATTTAATTGAATCGACATAGCGACATGTGCCCAACGTTACTATTACACTAATTTAGCAGACATTTGACTTTATGTTGTTACTTACCTGTCCAGGAGAAGAAGAGCCAGCTCTGAGTCAAATTGTAGCCCCTTTAGCTCTCGCAGTGCTCTCCACCTTGGAAATGCAAGGCCAATTTTAATCCGGGTTCTGTCCCTTTCTTTATCCGACAACTTCTTCGCCAACGACCATTGTTTTTTTAGATGTAATTTCGGATCCTGCTCGTCTTCAGGTGAACGTTTCGTTCTGCTCTCCGCCATTTCGCTTTTTAAAAAATACGCGCTGCCACTGCTCACTGGCTGTATGAATGCATTCTCAGGAAGGAGGAGGAGGCGATTCTGCTCACTGGCTGTATGAATGCATTCTCGGGAAGGAGGAGGCAGCGATTCACATGAACGTACATGAACGCGCAGCCGGACCGGGCTTGTAAACAAGGGGCAGGAGATCAACACAGTGAGCGGGCGTGTGACGTCCTGCTATACTCCAGATGAAATTACACCTCTCGTTCTTCACATAGCAATTTTTAATTCCTTCAATCTAGAAATGATGCATTTCCGCTTATTGCCTCTTTAATATGGAGTTACATTAGGGTCAAAAGTTTTGTACTTGAAAAAATAAAATTTGAAACTGAAAATGTGTTGATCTTGAATTTTGAAAAATATGACAATGTATTCAAAATAAAAATAAGTGTATGAAACGTTTTTTCAGGTTAAATATAATTTTGATTCACTTTGGTAATTCTTTTGAATAAATTATTTTCACTTTTCACTTCCATATTTATTTTGACATTTAAGGTCTTATTTTTTTCAGTTGCATGTTTTATCTTTTCAGATTCAGATCTTATTTTTTACAGTTTCAAATCTTATTTTTTCACTTTCAAATCTTTTTTTTCACTTCCAGATCTTTTTTTTTCAGTTTCAAATCTGTTTTTTGAGTTTCAGACTTTTGACCCTGATGTGGCGTGGGGGGCGTGGTATCAACTGAGCTGGGCGTGGAATCATGAGTGGCAGCTGAACAATAAAGGAATAAGCCCCGAGAAGCAGTGAGTTACAGTGATTTTATAACGGCGGAGGGGCGTTCTAAGGCACGACGCGCAGCGGAGTGCCTTAGTGCCCCTCCGCCGTTATAAAATCACTGTAACCCACTGCTTCAAGGGGCTTATTGCTTTTATAAAACGGTTACCCTTCATATAGCTCATTAAATTAACACACAAGAAAAAAAACCAACAATTTATTGGTAATAATGCAACAATAAAATTGAGAACTATTCGTTCCTCCACCAAGCAAGATCGAGTGGACAGAATGGTTGGCAAGCAACACAGACGCTAAGATTGCTTTTTCATCTAGCGCCATTATCATGTCACATCAGGCTATTTGGGCCCGTTAATGTTGATATACTATGAAAGCAGGCTATTTGGAATGTCACCTTCGGTCTCCCGAAGGCCCCGTTAAATAATTTTACGTTCGTTTCGGTTTTCGAGTTCCTTGTTCTCAACTCGCGCCTATCGGCCATATCATTACAACCCGCAGCGAGAGTAGGGAACGAGATTTACTTTCGTCCTCCACACTCGCCGGTGTCCAGGAAAATGTTGAATTGTGCGTTAGTTTGCTTGCCAGCTTGTCAACTAGCTAGCGTTCACTACAGTGGATGTGGTTACCCTACACATAGCCCATAAAATAAACACACAAGAAAAAAAAAAATCAACAATTTATCGCTCATATGGAAATAGCGAGCTAGTTAGCAACGTCGCTAGCAAGCTAAAGTGATATCGAAATCTATAATGCTATAGCGAGCTAGGTAGATAGCCAACTGGTTAGCGGGTTAAAAGGCTAAACTTCGCTAACACTGACATAGCGAGCTAAAAGTCTTGAAACAAACGTAACCTAACGAGTCAGTCGAGTGCAGAGTAGTAGGTTGCGAGGCCAGGCGTATAAGGGTATAAGAGCCCTAAGAAACTCCCTTTTCAGTTGCTCCTAGAATAAACAAAACCCGACCGGCCGGACACCATCTTTGCAAGCCAAGCGGACACTACGCTGCGTTCACAGTGCTATGTGGAAATCGGACATATCAGCACTTAAAATGTGGCTGTTGAACTGCAAAATCTGGCATAATCTATCGCTCTTATACCGCAATTGGTGCTCAGTACTGTCTAAAACAGATTTTTAAATGGAAGTTTGTCACTGGCATCAATTCTTACACTGCCAATCACATGAATATGGTGTATATGAGTGTTAAGTTAGATTTGTTTCAGTTCCTACGTTCCCTGAAGGGAGTCTGTCACTGGGGAAGGTTCCAAGCCTTTTTTTTCAGCTGTCACTCATGATTCCACGCCCAGCTCAGTTGATACCACGCCCCCCACGCCACATCAGGGTCAAAAGTCTGAAACTCAAAAAACAGATTAGAAACCAAAAAAAAAATCTGAAAGTGAAAAAATAAGATTTGAAACTGTAAAAAATAAGATCTGAATCTGAAAAGATAAAACATGCAACTGAGAAAAATAAGACCTCAAATGTCAAAATATATATGGAAGTGAAAAGTGAAAATAAATAATTTATTCAAAAGAATTACCAAAGTGAATCAAAATTATATTTAACCTGAAAAAACATTTCATACACTTATTTTTATTTTGAATACATTATATTTTTCAAAATTCAAGATCAACACATGAATTTTCAGTTTCAAATTTTATTTTTTCAAGTACAAAACTTTTGACCCTAATGTAACTCCATACTTTAACATAGCCAAAATATAGGTGATATATGACTTCCTATATGTCGATAATATAAATTTCATCTCTATCTGCAACCATTTGGCCTCGACAGGCCATCTTGCATATTCATAAAGTACAGCGCCCCCACTGGGCCCACGTCCGTCGATTCAATCGAAATAGTGCTCGCACTGTACATTGACAGTACCAAGGTAAGTTGATTGCCTGATTTAGAAAAAAATTTATCATGCAGTTTTTGAGAAATTATTATTTTTTTTTTATTTCTCAGTCCTGTCTTTAACATTGGGCCCAAAATTTCAAGGGCCCATAAAATGGACAAAAATGATTCAATCAAAAATCTGAAAAAACATCTGGAGATATGGTCATGTGGTATCTTATGGCAAATTCATCGAGCCAAAAAAAAAGATAAAAAACGACAGACAACGGACGACACGGACGACGGATGACGGACGCCACACCACGACAATAGCTTATCGGCCCATCGGGCCGGTAAGCTAAAAAGCCTGCGATTCAAGCCACATTCATGAGAGCAGACAGGTATGTAATTTTGAATGATGCTGATAGGCCGTATGCTGTGAGCCACAGCGTTCAAGTTCACTCCAGTGAACGGTAGACTAAAATATGTGCTAACAGATAGCTAGAAAACTCTGTGACCTTTACAAAATGATTTTTTTCTCGTCACGAACCTTGCACAATAATGAGAAATCCTTAATTAAAGTGGGGACTATTTTCTCTGCGAACTCACTCAAATTGTGCTTCGGTTTCTCCATATATGGTAATAAAATATCAGTCCACGTGAGCGGGAGTCGAGCCGTGAGGCAGTGATTGGCTGCCAGCTCTGCTTCGGACGTGCGTTTCTACGCCGCACTGACGACAGGAGGACACGTGGCCGGGGAGGATGGCGATATATATATATATATATATATATATATATATATAGCGTAAAAATTATTCATACCCTACCAATTTTTGTTTTTTTTTTTTTGAGACATTTTTTGACAAATCAAATTTATTCTTGCACAAATGACACAGTAAGTTGACATAAGGCTGTAAGAATTACAGTAAACAATTTTTCAAGAAATACAATACTTTTTGGTATTTTATTTGACAGATTTACAATAAACGCCATGTCCAGAATTATTCATACCCTTTTCTCAGTAATTGATGGCAAAGCCTTTATTCACGATTACAGCCTCCAAACGCTTCCTGTGGTTGATCACAAGGTTTCTGCATGTTTCCACAGGGATTTTGGCCCACTCCTCTTTGGCAAACTTCCCCAGATCCGTAAGGTTTAAGGGTTTCCTTGCCATGACCTTGGTCTTCAGTTCCCTCCACAGATTCTCAATAGGATTGAGGTCGGGGCTCTGGCTTGGCTGCTCCAAAACGTTCACTTTGTTGTCCATTAACCATTTCTTGACGGATTTAGCCATGTGTTTAGGATCATTATCCTGTTGGAAGATCCATTCCTGCTCAAGACCAAGTTTTTCGGCGGATTGCTTAATGTTTTCATTGAGGATCTGGATATACTGGTCCTGTTTCATAATGCCATTAACTTTAACAAGGTTTTCGGGCCCGTTTGCTGAAAAGCAACTACAGAGCATGATACTCCTGCCACCTTGTTTGACTGTTGGGACCGTGTTTTTCTGGTTGAACACTTCATCTTTCTCACGCCACTTACACTTCTCCAGCCCAGTCACACAAGAGCTCGTCTAGCCTTTGCAAAGCTCACCTGGATGAAGATAAAAGCTTTGGCTGTCAATGTTATGGACGGAAGAAACAAAGATGGAGCTGTTTAGGCACAGAGATGGGGCTTTTGTTTGGCGTTGGAGTTGCTTTTCAGCAAATGGTCCCGAAAACCTTGTTAAAGTTAATGGCATTATGAAACAGGACCAGTATATCCAGATCCTCAATGAAAACATTAAGCAATCAGCCAAAAAACTTGATCTTGGGCAGGAATGGATCTTCCAACAGGATAATGATCCAAAACACACGGCCAAATCCGTCAAGAAATGGTTAGTGGACAACAAAGTGAACATTTTGGAGTGCCTAAGCCAGAGCACTGACCTCAATCCTGTCGAGAATCTGTGGAGGGAACTGAAAACCAAGGTCATGGCAAGGAAACCCTTAAACCTTAAGGACCTGGAGAAGTTCGCCTAAGAGGAGTGGGCCAAAATCCCCGTGCAGACATGCAGAAACCTTGTGATCAACCACAGGACGCGTTTGGAGGCTGTAATCGTGAATAAAGGCTTTGCCATCAATTACTGAGGAAAGGGTATGAATAATTGTGGAGATAGCATTTTTTGTAAATCTGTCAAATAAAATACCAAAAAGTATTGTATTTCTTAAAAAATTGTTTACTGTACTTCTTACAGCCTTATGTCAACTTACTGTGTCATTTGTGCAAGAATAAATTTGATTTGTCAAAAAATATCTCGGAAAAAAAAAACAAAAATTGGTAGAGGTATGAATACTTTTGGGCACGACTGTATATATTTATATATACTATTCAAAAAAAGTAGGGGATATTGGATTTACAAGTACCATGAAAAGCAGATCATGAGGTCAAGAAGGAAACAAATGACATAAAAACATTAAGGAAACATTTGTCAATTTATTGAAACCCTGTGTACAGTCAGTAAAGGACAGATTCTCCAGAATAAGGGTCGACACAAACACAGGGTCACACAGCAAATTTACCACCATTGTGAAACAGAGTCAGTAGCGGGTAAAACCCCTCGGTTGGCTAGACAAGCTCGAATCGGGCGTGGCATACTCCTAACGAGACGTCCCAGGTCATTTTGGGGAACGTTATATTCCATTCCTGTTGCAATGCTGCAGCAAGTTCTTGGACATTGGCAGGAGGTTGTTGACGTTGGCGTAGCCGCTGTCCAAGCATGTCCCAGACATGCTCGATGGGGAAAGGTCCGGACTGAGTGCTGGCCATGGTAATGTGGTGATATTCTGCTGCTGGAGGTAATCTGTAACGATCCTGGCCCTATGACATCTGGCATTGTCATCTTGGAAAATGAAACGGCGGCCATAACGGCGTGCAAACGGCACAACATGGGGTGCCAAGATGTTGTCCCGGTAGTACTGCCCTGTGACACGTCCAGCAACAACATGCAAGTCTGTTCTGCTGGCAGCAGTGATGCCTCCCCACACCATTACAGATCCACCCCCATACGGATCTTGTCTAATGACGTTAACGTCATGGAAACGTTCGTTACGTCGGCGCCAAACCCTCCTGTGTCTGTCAAGGAAGTCCACAGTGAACCTCGACTCATCTGAGAACATTACGTTGTTCCATCGGGCGATTATCCCAGCGTTGATGATGACGACACCATTGGAGTCTGGCCCTAATGTGACGATCCTCAAACAGGGAATGACACGAGGACGTCGGGCGTGTAAGTGAAATCTGTGCAGACGATTCCTGATGGTCTGGCCACTCACTACCAAGCCAGTATCCCTTTGAA
This sequence comes from Gymnothorax javanicus, assembly GCA_029692085.1. NCBI lineage: Eukaryota > Metazoa > Chordata > Actinopteri > Anguilliformes > Muraenidae > Gymnothorax > Gymnothorax javanicus. The sequence goes on from CM056196.1 coordinate 91,881,197, forward strand.
GTTGAGACCTTATCTGATTTGCTGTTACCATACGATTTCTCAAGACAATAGTGCGGATGAATCTGTCCTGAGCCTGAGTTGTTGCCCTTGGTCGATCGGATCGTGGTCTATCCTGAACAGACCCTGTAGCACGATGTCTGGACCATAATCTACTGATGACAGACTGGGAAACATTCATTGCCCTTGCCACAACGACCTGTCTTGTGCCAACCTGTAGCATGCCAAGGGCACGTAACCTCTCCTCCTGTGTTAGGCGGCGCATGGTCTCTGTTTAATTAACGACTTCAACCACTGATAATCTGATGCTTTCTCTTCAAAATCTTCCTTTACAGTGGCTCTAACCTTCCAATTCAGAGTCATGCAAATTTGTGGCTTTAACCCCTTGATCATCAATAGCATCCCGTGCAGATCGTGAGAGTGTCATTGATGTGTTTGGGTGATGAATTTCTTTTGAAATGCTTCCTCAGTAAGGAACTATACAACATGGTTTCGTATCCTTTGTATATGTGAAAATTTTGATCTCAAAATAAAATATCCCCTTTTTTTTTGAATAGTATATATATATATATATATATATATATATATATATATATATTTTTTTTTTTTTTTTGCCTTTGAACTATTGAAGTGGATTAAGATTTCCGTCTCGTTACAGTCTGTTAAGTCAGTGTCTGTCAGAGAGGGGGGATAAAACAACGGTGACTGGGCCAATGACCCACTGATGAAAGCACTCTTATTTCGTTCTTTGCGAGTTAAAGCGATCAGTGTGTCTGTGGCGACATTCCCGCGCTATATTCAAATACAGGCGCACATCTAGTGACGCTTTTTACGTCAGTAAACAGTGTTTGGTCTATCCAGAAGGTAGGAGGAGCCATAAGCTAGCTTGAAGGAAGTAAGGAACCCCGGGAGAAGCAATGGCAAGGTAGACGTCAGAAGGGATCCAGTAGTGGTAGTGTCCCTAACCTGAACCTTGGCTCTATCCCTTAACCCTACATCAAACTTGTCCCTTACACTATATGTCAGTTTTACGGATGGAATTAAGGGAGGACCGTTAAAAATGCAGCCTTCCAAGAAGCGGAAAGTACCGCTACTGGATCCCTTCTGATACAGTGTAGCTATACTGTGCACAGTAGAAACTAACGTTAGCTGAGTCTCTGTTGAGGCTACTACTGAAACGAAAATTATAACGTAATTTCAGGAGGCAAACGGGGAAAAAGCTACATTAACTACCTCGACAAATTATTTTTATTAAAAAAAGAAAGTTATAACGTTACCTGTTGACCAACTGCCGTTTTCATTATGTACACAGGGCTCTCAACGTTCACATATTCGGCTTGAGTTTAAATGACATATTCACGTTCCCGTGCTGTGGTCAGAAATTATTCTATCAGACCGTTCGTAGAGATTCTCGGGTGGAATTGAAGCCCTTGTGCATTGAAGTTTATCAGCTTCACTTGTGTTACGGTGGATTTCGCCACTAGTAATATGAGAACAATTATGATTCCGGAATTCTCACGCTTTTCTTCAGTCAGGGGTTGGAAGCAGTGGAATTGCATAAAAATGTTTCAAATGGTCTTATTTCATTTAACAATTTGAACGATCGTGAAACACACGCATTTCGTTTATTGAATAATTACTGACTACAGCACGGGAATGTGAATGAAGCACAAATTCTCACGGCGAATGCGTGAGAGTTGGCAGACCTTTTAGTTAATCGATTTATCATAATAGCCTAACATGTTACTGGAATGAGATGACGCTAATGGATGATTAACGTCAGATAATTTTTACTTTTATTGAGTTCAATTGCCGCCTCAAAGAGCATCTTTCCCGTCTGCATGAAAGTTGAGGAGGCGTGGAACTGGTAAGAGCCGTCGATTTACCGACGTCATACAGGCGACACTGTTGGGTCTCGACAAGAGTTATGGGAAATGAGGTCCAGAAGCGCACCTGCAATTACAGCTTACTGCCAAAGATGTCAATATAAACAAACCAATTCAAATCTTACGGATTACCACTTTTAGTAGGCCTGTACACATGTAGAGAGAGGAGCCCAGAAACATTGTCTGATATTGTGGGCTGCATGTGTTTATTTTTCTTTCTTTATTTATGACATATTTATATGGTGTAATGTAAAGGGTTATCATTGCCTCTGTTGTATAGCTGAGCAGTTCATTGATGGGACTTTACTAAACTAAGTAAACTATGGTTCTAATGAGTAAACTACATGTGTGTGTGTATATATATATATATATATATATATATACATTGAAAAAAGTCACGGCATGCAGTTTGTAAGTCTTGACTGCTTTACTCATAAATATTGTCTTGTTTGTCCCGTGAGAAAGATAAATCATATGGTCACAACCTTCAACTAAATATGAATTATTATTTTTTAATAAACTGTTTGTAGGTATTAGTTGGACTTGGCTTTAACTCTCTTCTTCATTGACAGATTTAAAATACTTCTTGGGGACTTTGAAGGTGTTTAATGTCCCCTTTCCAATGGGGTGGTGAGTTCAGATCCAGCACTTGTACAGTGAATTTTTTTTTAATCCAAAATGGCCCACAACTCTGTCGATATGAACACTTTGTTTAAACCAGCGGGCCTCAAAGAAAAGAGGCTGTGAGTTGATGGTGGTAGAAGTACTGACTGGGAAGGTGTCCGGGACCTACTGTTGAGTGTGGGTTTTTGGGTTCTAGTTGGCTTGTTTGGTTTCCCCACATTTTTTGTGGGAAGGTCACCAGGATCCTGTTGAAGGTTGTGGGTTTTTTGAGGACTCCTGTCCTTGGTTTCCTCCCAGACTAATTCTGGCACTGTCATCATATAAGTGAAATATTTTTGAGTACGTAGTAAAACACCGATCAAATAAGTAAATAAATAAATATGTCTCCCCAACATTGACCTGGCTTCCTCTCACAATAATTAATATTTCAATTGGTTGGAGTTAATGCATTCCTTAATGCTTCATGTATTTTCAATCATATGAAGGCAGGGTCTCCAATAGGGGCGTCGCCAGCCCTGGGTTTCCAGGGCTTGAGCCCCGAATGTTTTTAGCTCCCGCCGCCAAGCGGGCTCAGGAGCTATGGAATTGGGCTCCGTCCGTGCGCGTGTGCGTGCGTCAACACATTTTGCTTTATCTCATTAACTGTTTCAGTTACAGGCTCCTAATTTTCACTGGACATGCATCTTGTAAAGGCCTACAAATGATGTGCCTAAAGGTGACCTTGGCCTATTTTTTCAAGGTCAATGGCCTAAAAATATCACCAAAAACTTCGACATTTTGCTTTATCTCATCAACTATTTCAATTACAGGCTCTAATTTTTACTGGACATTCATCTCATAAAGTCCTACAAATTACATGCCTAAAGGTGACCTTGGCCTATTCTTTCTAGGTCACTGGCCTAAAAATATCACCAAAAACTTCAACAAGTTGCTTTGTCTTATCAACATTTTCAGTTACAGGCTCCAAATTAGCTCCCGCCGCCCGAGTGGCACGGGAGCTATGGTATCGGGCTCCATCCGTGCGTGCGTCCATCCATGCGTGCATCTGTCAACAAAAACTTTGACATTTTGTTTATCATAACGGCCGGAGCTTCTGGGGCCGCCAGTGCCCTATATTTTTCCTAGCCCTGAACGTAGCTTGCTCACTGCAATGCAATAATATGCATTCTCGGTGACAGGTAGGATCTGATAGCAATTACGTTCGAAACACCCCCCTTTCCCCATCGTGTTGGTATATTCCGTGCGGTGGGAGAAAGAGGAACATTTAAAGGGGGGGGCAGCTAATGCGTGGGATCACCTGTATGTTGCTCTCATCACAACCCCGTCCCCTCCTAAACAGTGAAGGAAGTTTAAGCTGACACTGGTGAAATCAGCCAAATACGTTGAAACTTCTGTGCTCAAGGTGATACGCTCGTAAATTTTGTCAACATATCAATGCCGTAGAGAAAAAAAACTATACCGCGCAAAGCCCCCTCTCTCGCGGTAAGTCGTGTTTATTACCCGGTCATGGCAAGACAAAGCATTAAGTGCTTTAACGAATTTGGATGTGTATGGAGTTAGCTTGCAATACCCAGTATCCATTGCGCGTGACATCACGCATTTTCGGCTGGGGGTATAAACTCCGCCGTATTTCATATAGATTTCCATTGACAACCACCTGCACAATGTTCATCCCTACCATTTATACGCGATGTTTGCACCCTTTTGTCAGAAGTTGCAGAGCAACAACGACATGGAAAGTACACGATTTGGTCGTGTTTGATTTATAAAGTTGTAGGGAGTTTAAAAGGTTGAAGTACGAGATGAATGAAGTGGCTGCATGCATTCACTTTCATTTTGTAATAAGTCTATGGGCTGCGAACCATACAGCGAGATTGGAATGAAAATTTTAGCGTATGTAAACGGTGGGGCTTACGTTAAAAAGAAATTGTCACGACTGTAGGGAGAAAAAATGGAAAATAACCACTCCGATCCTTCCCAATCCTAAAAACGCCTCTGGTCTCCAATGCACAAATGTAAATACACCAAACAAGACACCATACCCAAACTGTCACTGCCATCTTTCTAGAGAAATAATCTTGAGCATGGTCAAATGAGTAAATCCAAATGGCTTTCAAAAGCTATCACTTAGGCTGGTTTTAAGAAAGCGCTTTGCAAAAAATATCCAAATGTGTTTTAAAACTGAGAGGAGGGATCTAGTCAACTTTATTTGAACATAAAACCAAAAATCGTGAGTGCAAACCATTAGGTATATAATTAAATTTGCTATGGGTCTTTGTTGTACATTGTAGAAATCGCATTTGAAACAATACTTTGTTTGGCTTTGTTTTTGTTGTTTATTTATTAATTTTGTTTCAATCTGTACCAAGTGGTATAAAATCATTATTAAGAGAGCCAGATTAAAGGTAACCAATTAATTCTTTATCCTCATCTTTTTTTTCGCATACTGGTAATTTGCCAGGCTGTTCCAATAAAAAGATTTATGTGTAAATTTTAATGTCGTCCTCGACATCTAACAAGGATAAATTCCAAAGGAAAGCAATCACTCGACCGTTACGATCAGCAGGGGTGTAAAGTCTGGGTTCAGAAAGTACGTTGTAAAAATCCTCCCCAGAACTTTATTCCAACCACCTGGATTTACTTCGGACAGGAGATAGAGCCAATATGAGTGATCAGCTCATTCTGTGGGAGGGAGAAGAACTTGGCAGGACTTTTACTTTCTGACCCTTGGATTTTATACTTCTGAGGATCAGCCATTGTGGCTGCTGGACAGCGGCCATTTTGACGTGCCTACTACTTGATATGCGATGAGCGATTAGTATGAAAAGTCCATGGAGGTAATATAATAGAACTGGAGAGAGCGAGGAAGTCCCACCCTATTACTTTCAATGGGAGATGCTAGGCTAGCTACTTCAGCCAAGAAAGTATGGAATTGACCGACGCCATCTATAAAAATGGCGTTCCATGGGTGCTTATTTCCGGCACCATTTCATAAGATTGCCAATCTGATTACACAGCATAAATGGCCAAGAAAATGTGTCGTCTGTGCGGATTGGCAAATGTGTTCGAGGGGAAATGATGAGCAACGCTGTTGATCTGGGACATGCACGCACTATACACTCATTGGCTGAAGTGCTGCAGTCAGAGCAACAGCTGGACAACCAAACTCGTGCACAAGCTGTCATCAAGCTCTAAGTAGCAATTCTTATTTTACAGGCCCTCTTGAAAACATCGAACAGTTGCGTCAGACAAAGAGCAAAATAATGAAGGATTACCGAATACATTTTCTTTTGTTTTCGCTTTATTTGGCAAGAAAAAAATGTGCACTTTTCAATTGGTGTCTATGGAGCTCGCGCGTCTTTGGCCACAAAATTGCATCCTTGGGAAATGCGGAAGCAGGAAGCTAACATGCTAACTAGCTGAAGCAAAGGTACTGCCTCGTTCTCTCTGGTTCTATTATATTTCTCTGTGGAAAAGTCATGTCAGATCAGTCATCAGATTTGACTGCTAGTAAATAAATTACATTTTTGCATTAGAAATTCATTAGTATAAATATGTCTAGTGTCTAGTAACAAATGTGGGACGATTTCAAGTACATCAACGATCTGAAAGTGCTAGGAAACAGGGAAATCTGGTATTTTGCACCAGGCATCAAGTTTGCTTCCGTATCCAGCAAAAGTTTGGCCACATCTTCATCGGAAACATCTCCAAACCTGGCTTTAAAAGTTTGCCAGCGATCACTTTGGCCTTTTATATTTATCCTGTTCTTCAATCGATCTTCTTCCTGGTCTTTTCTAGCACTTTCACGGGCCGAATCAGTCAGATATTTCTTTGGCCGCGGCATTTTGAGGTTGGCCAACTTCTCTTCATTTTTGCATCCATCGCGCACATCCGCTTTCGCATGACATCATTTTTGCATACTTGTGAATACTAATGAGGGATTTCAAATGGCGCTGGGAGTTTTTGCGGATCGCAAAAACTATTTTCACATTCAATATTTGGGGGATTGCAAGCGTTCTCGGAGAAAACATTTATTTATTCTTGTTTGTTTTGGTCATATCTATTAAATTATATATATATATATATATATAATATATAAAAGAGAACAGATTGGTTACCTTTAAGTAAAAATCGAAAAGCTACAAATTGCGGCAGAGCCACAAACGGAGTCTATCTCGTGACCTAGGCGTTGTGCGTAATGACTGCTGCATTTCATACCGCGGAGTGATACAAGTATAATGACGTCATACTCCTGTCTGCCTTACAGAAATTGGACTGATTCGCAGTGCATGTAGTTCGCTATAAATACGTAAAGTACTTCTATTTGTGCAAGGTTTGTGATGAGAACTTTTGTTTCAGGTTTCGATGCGCCTATAGTATAATATAATCTAGTTAGAATGTAGTCGACCGTTCATTGGAATGAAACTTCATTTCTGAGCGTCTTTCAGCGAACAGCATATGGCCTATGATTTAAATCAGTGGTGGTCAACCCTGGTCCTAGAGAGCCGCAGTGTCTGCTGGTTTTTGATGTTACTCAGCAGTTAATTGATGAATTAAAGCAGTTGATTACACGCTTAACTCATCTCACCTGGTGTCTTTGGTTTTCTCCAGCCGATTTAAACCTAACTCAGCACACCCTGTGGGCTCTCCAGGACCAGGGCTTGCTACCCCTGCCCTATAAACTTTTATCTTTACTTTGTACTTCTACTTTGTCTGCATTACAACTATGCTAAATGTCCAATCACATTGACAAATCTTGGTTTCCACATAGACTGCTGTCACAACCTGCACATTGTTTATTTAGCTCTAGGAGTCTTGTGGGTGGTTCCTGGTAATTGATTGATTGGCTTATTATTCCCTTAGTGCAGGAGTATAGCTAACCTTGGTCCTGGAGAGCCACAGGGTGTGCAGAGTTTGGTTTTCTCCATCCTATTTAAACCTAAGACACCAGGTGAGATGAGTTAAGCGTGTAATCAACTGCTTCAATTCATCAATTAACTGCTGAGTAACATCAAAAACCAGCAGACACTGCGGCTCTCTAGGACCAGGGTTGACCACCACTGATTTAAATGCACATGAATGATTGTCGTCTTACCTAAACGGGGAGAACTAGCAGCACCTGATAGAGTGTTCTCGGAGTGAAGTTTTTGTTAATTATGAAAATGACTGAGAACAGGTCAGGACTAACAATTGTTTTAAACGGATGTTCTGTGCCCCCCTAAATTCCCAGTTCTGGCTCCGCCACTGTTTGAAACGTCTTTATACAATTCCATTGCTGTACCAGTACATCTGTTAGTAAAGCGCCACCTATTATGGACAGTAGTCCTTATCCCAAGAAATGGCTTTCATAACCTAAAAGAGTGACCTCTATACTTCATTATGCAACAAACCTTTGCCTTGTCAATCAACCGCGCACGCCACCAGGTGACACTGAAATACGCCAAATTTTACCATTTTGCCATGTTCTGCACCACCTGTTGCTGTGCGCATACACTATCCCAACTTTTTCTCACCTCTATTAGATAGTCTAACTGCATACCAGTGTGATGCAGCTGTAAAAGTTCTAGGGCACTGATCGCGCACAGAGTATAAGGGGTGCAAACTAGAGACGAAAATGGATTGCGGCCGTATTGGAGAGCCCCCTATATGTTGCGCAAAGATCCCAGGCTGAAAATCGCTCTTTTCACTGACCATCACCCCTATAATTCAATTTTCCAACTTTTACTTTGGGATAAAGTTCGCGCAGTGAATAAGAGCAACCCAAAAATCAAATTTTGGTAATTTGGCATTTTAGGCCTTATTTTGGCTTGCACTTGATTGACCCCTAAAACCCAAACCGGTGCAGGTAGGGCCAAAAAATTTGGGGAATTTTCTAGTTAGGGTGGGGACATAAAACCACCAGTGTTTCAGCAAAATTGGAGAAGGTGACTATCACCACCTGCCTGAACCTAACAGACAATGGCTCTTAAAGGGAATCAGAAAAAAAAAAAAAAAAAAAATGCAGGGACTGGAGCTGCTGAGGAAGGAAAGAAAACACAATAACCAAAAGAACTACAAATCAATATGGCAGAGAAAATTACTTTATTTTCAAAACACTAAAAAGGCCTTAACACCAATAAGACAGCTAAAAAAACCAGTCCAGCCTAAAAACTAAACTACGATGAGCTAAGGTCACAAGTGGAGAGGCAGATTACACTGGGGAGTGCCCAGGGGTGCTACCACATACCCAGCACACATGTGACACGCCAATCCTCACAGCGACTAGACAGTGCAGAATATTGGTGTCCCGGTGCTCTTACGTACAAACACAAGTGTGGGGACCTCACCACGGGTGCCTAGCCTCCCAACAAGATGGCACTCGGCTCACTGAAATAAAAAGAAAAACTAATGCAAAACAAGTTAACCAATAACCAAACAAGGAAATGAGGGAACAAGAAAATTAATAAACCACAAAGTAAACCAAGCTAGTTTAACAATAGCTGACAAATAATAAACAAAAGCCAAACAAGTAAAACGCAAAGTATAAACAATAATCAAGGCAAAACAGGAGTATGCTAATAAAACAATGGGGCAAAACAGCAGCAGGTGAACCTACAAAAGAAAAACTGAAATTAGGAAGGTTCACCATACAATTTTAAAAAGACTTAATAAGGGCTGCCCACTCACCACCTCTAAGTTTAGTAAAATACAAAAAGCAGCAGGGCAGGAGCAGAAAGTGAGCTCAAGGCCAACAGGTGCCTTATACATAAAGGGCCTAATGAGGTAATTGGCTAAGGGGAGGAGTCAGGCTTGAGCTGCATTCACCCGCACCACACAGCTCTCTCCTACTGTGGGAGCCTTGCCCCACCACTATCACATAATTCTACTTTGATTCTCCATGGCAGATGCCTTCAAGCCCAAAGAAGTCAACAGCTTTTCTGGACACTGATAACACTTTTGTGGATATCCCTACATTCTCGCAATACTGAAGTATTTCAATACTTAAAGGCATTGTGTAACAATTACTGCACATGCTCAGAACTTGCATCCAGACACAGTTGATCTGCTTGACTGCAAGTCATAGGGCTCTAATTTCTTGGTGCAGCCCAGGGTGGCGCAGCGTGGCGTAGCCCACGCAGTGGTAATTTCGTCCGGTGCAGCCCGCGCAGTGGTAATTTTGTGCGGTGCAACACTGTGCGCAGCCACTTTGGCAATTTGGTAGACGGACATGTGCCGAGATGGGTGTGGCGGTGTAGTAGGGGGAGGTGTCACATATTCATCATGACGCAGTGACAATTTCGTGGATAAAGGCTCCGCCGAAAATGCGCAGAGAGCTCGCCAGCTCCAACCTGGTTTACTTTCTGTGCAGTTGTTATTTGGCTGACCGGCGCACCGTGCGCACACGTCACCGAAACCTCACAGGCAGGTTTCCAGAATGTCAGGCACATATCAATGCAATAAATAATTACAGCAACCACTATTTAATGTAACTATCTGAATCAGCACATAAATTATAGTATCTATATCGATTGTCCTGATGTCAGATCAAAAGCGGTTGGCACACGTAATGGAAACTCGATCTGACAGCCCTCAGAGTGTCAGTGCATTCTCTGTGGCATGTTGCGTGCTACACAACATAGCTGTACGCCATGGATGTCACTTTGACCTCACACTGGAGACATTACAGGACTTGAGACAGAGAGAGGCCGAACTGCATGTGCCTTATCAGCAGGGAGAGCAGCAGCGCGCACGGGAGAGAAGAAACCACCTGGTTGCACAGCTCTGTCCTTAACACTAGAACCGCGGCAATGATGTTAGTAATGCATGGTATTTCGTGTCAGTAAAAGATATGAGTCCATCCGTCCATGACTTTTTCTAAATATGTGTTTTCTATGTTATATCAAAGTTTTGAACTTCTGTTATAAAACGTAAGTGAGTATTGATATTAAATTACTTTGAGCGCCGTAGCCACTTTTTTTTGCGGCAGTGGCTTTGACCGCAAATACCCCTGTCTGCAACGTACGAGAGAGAGAGAGAGAGAGAGAGAGAGAGAGAGAGAGAGAGAGAGAGAGAGATGTGTGTGCATGTGGGCGCGTGAGTGCGTGTGTAGGCTATGTGGGAATGTGTCCTTCAGCTGCTTTCACACCGGACGCAAAATGAATTTTTCGCACGACTGATTACATTCAAAGTCAATGCAAAGACGTGAATATACATGTGTATTCGCGTCTTTGCATTGACTTTGAATGTAATCTTTAGTGCGAAAAATTCGTTTCACGTCCAGTTTGCAAGCGGCTTAATACTATTATTGTCACTTAGGTTTTATTGTTTTTAGTAGGGGAAAGGAATACAGCCTGATTGCTATGATCTCGTACTGAGTTAAGATCACATATTGAAAATAAATGTGTAACGTATCTTGCTTTGTTGTCCATGCATGTTAATCCCAAAATTTTAAGCAGCAACAGGATGTAATAATAGGAACACGCTATCCATCGTTTCTCTTCCCAATGATGCAGGCAGAAGAAATAAATGAGCAACCGTCATATTTCATTCCAACTTCATAAGTTTGAATGATCTGACGTAGTTTCGTTTTGAAATTCCATTCAAGTTCGCTAATGGTAATAATTCGCGAATGCCCTAGCTAGCCAGCTAACTCATATTCGTAATGCTTAACATAGACGTAAGCGGTGCAGAAAACACGCCTGAAGCAGCAAAGTAAAATGCAACATTAACGCATCATGCAGATATAGGACAGAGGCTTCTTTATTCCAACACTTTAAAGGTGAGGAGAGGAGCTCATTTGATTGGTGAAGATTTGACTTGGCTGTGTTGAACCCACTCACGCCTTCTCTCCTCCCTCTTTGTCTCTTTCGCCGGCAGGAGGGACAGAGGCGGGACAGAGGAGTACTTGCGCTGGGCTACGCCTGGCACGATATTGCAAAATGCGCCTGGATACACCCCGTTGGCGCGGCGCTCCCCCATTCACCGCGCCTGTGCCACGCCTGCGCTTGGTCAATGAATTTAGAGCCCATAATCTGATTCCATCCTTGCCAATCCATATTCATTTTGCATTGTATTACTGTTTACTTAATCAGGCAAGATGCTTTTTACATTAAGGAGTTTTCCACAGACATTTGAGGATTCAAAGTGCTATTTTAGCTCTTTTGCCAAAGGATATGAAGAATGTAAACTGCTAATCATCAAAGGTTTTCTTCTGTGATATTTATTGGTGGCGGCAAACCAGCTTACACTCTTCATATCCTTTTTTGTGAAGAGCATAGGCCTATCTTCAATTATCAAACAAAGCAAACTCATTGGGAATGGTGGCACTCCAGTCCAGGGGCTTTGCCTTTGTAATGAGCTCCATGTTCAATGCTAAAAGGATCCCAGTGAAGTACAGAGAAATTCTGGTGAGAGCCACTTATATTGTTAATTATTTCAGCTTGGCTCTCTACAATTGATATAAACAAACTTCAAGTTATCAGGGACCATTTGAAACACTAAAAAGGAAGCTGCAAGCATTCTGTACACCTGTTTTATATTCATATGTGCATCTTTGAGAACAAAAAAAAAAAAAACTGTTTCCACACCTCAAGAAGCAGCCTGGGGATTCAGTTTGCCATATGATTTCACATCCAGCTGCTCTTGTCCATTCTCCTAAATAGATGCGGAAGTTTTATTACCTCCCCCAGAAAATTATACCACATCAGCACAGTGCTTCAGCAGTCACACCTTGTACACTCTAATAGTTATTTTGTTGTCACTTTGAACACAAGCAATTCCTATGAGATGTTGAATAGTTGCTTGCTACTTCAGGGGAAGGATGTGTATATCTCTGCAGAAAACCAAGGGCACTATAGATGGGAAGTTTGGATGTCACAGGATATGAGCGGTGTTTGCCTCTAACATCCCTTTTCTGGAAAAAGACTTAAGTCCTTTCAAGTATCGTCTAACTTGTAAGCTTTTCTTTGACCAGGTCCTGCCCTTGTGCATACCCAATCTATTAGTCAGCAAGCATGACCACAGAAATGTCCACTCATTGACTGACCTCCTATTGTTTTCCTATCAGTATATCCTCAAGGAAAGAGGTTTGCGTCATGGCAATAGTTTCATGATCTATTGCACATTTTTTCCTGCTTTTTTTTTTAAATCAAAATCAGCCCAGTGTAATTTTTTTTTGTGCAATTTAATCCGTGGCTATAGGAAATATAGGTATGAACAACTATATTTCAGGACAGAACGTAGTAGTTTTCTGAAATATTTTAAATAAAATTTTTGCCCAGCCTTATTAGCAATTATTTTACTCAGTTGATTATATGCTAAACCATCATTTGAGTGGACTCTCTAGCCTATCATTAGGGTTTGCATTTAGGTTCGAGAGATGGATTTGTTTGGGGTGAAGTAAGTTCAGCGTTAAAAAAAAAACGTCTTTTTCGGCTTGTTGAACTATCCCCCGAGCAGAAATGCTTAAGTACAACTAGGGGGTGTTTCTGTGGTCTTGTAAATGAACAGTAATCAAGACTCGCTTTCCTGATTTTTTCTCACTGCCCACTGCGGTCACCTAATTATTTTGAGAGCAGTCTGCTGCATGTTCAGAAGGTTAGAGGGGAGGGAGGGGGACGAGGGGCAGTAAAAACACACCAGGACCAAATAAAGAAATTCTTCAATACTCACATGAGAATTCTGCGTCTTAGTAGTGACAGTCTACCAAGGGAATAGTGACTTCTCCACATTGAGTCGTGGGAGAACTGCACAGCCATGGAAGGAAAACATTCATTTCATGGCCAGATTGGAGGACAGGGAAAAGGGCCTTTCATGTGATTGGTTTATTTAATTAATGTAATGACTCTTTATTTTTTCAGCTCTTGTTGTATTAAGGAAGTTTATCTTTACCTAATTTGTCATCTGTCCTCCCACTTTCTAATGTTATTGCTTAACTTCTCAGATAAAGTCATTTTTAGACAAATAAATTTAGGTTATATAAATGTAATTCATATAAATACCGACATAAATATACAATTGTGAATTCAGAATAAAGGAAACAATTAAAGTGCACTGAATCCACTTCCATAATAGTCTACAGGGTCACCGCCTGAATTATTGTATGGCAGTGGCATTTGGAACAAAGGTATGTGAAGCATCTACAGTATATGATAGTAATGAAATGAGTGCAATCAAAATAAATTATCCATATAAGGCGTCCACAAATAAGACTTTGTCCCACAAGCAAAAAAGCCTGCCATAAGAGTAAAAAAATGTAATTTTTGTATACTGAGGAATTGGTATATAAGGTTGGCTTGCTCTCTAATCAAAGTTCTTTGAATGGCGCATGATTTACTTGGTTGAAGTCTTTATATAAATTGAGAGTTAATTCACTTACAATGGCTGATCTCAGCAAACTTAACCCTCCTATGCCCGCATACGGATATTTCCATATTATGCTAATTGACTTCTCTGCCCGAATACAGATTTTTCTGAGTTTTTCAATTGACTTGGTGCAGGGGTCCTCAATCTTATGCAGAAAGGGCCTATGTGGGTGCAGGCTTTCATTTCAACTAAGTAGTTACACACCTGATACTACTAATCCAGGTCTTAAGCAAAGACTCCAGAACATTTCTACAATATTAATGGTAGATCATAAGAGCAAATTAAATATCCTAACTAATTAAATTGAAATTGCTTTGATTTGGGGCCATTTCTTTAAAGGTTTAAAAGACAACTGTTGGTGCACTTAATGACTAGTGGCGCGAAATTCAAAGTGGTCATGCATCTCTGAATATTTGCTCTCAATATGTAAATTCTGCTCCAGTTTTCTGTGAATAAATGGATCGAACTTGTGCTGAGATGTATCAGCAACATTTAATTTCAGTATTTCATACCATGAAATGCTATGGTTAACTCAGAGTATAATAAAAAAAAACTTTGAGCATATCTGAATTGGATACGAGCAGTCTCTATTAACTTGGGCAGAGCAGTCATGTTTGTATTTGGACAAACTGGGTGTCAAAATCTGCACCAGAGAGGTGTGAGCTCTGCTCTAGTATCATACTACCCATTTCTGCACTGGATACAAAATAACCTATTGATGTACAGCAAAGATATTATCACCTCTTTGATACAATACTGAATGGTGCGTGAATGGTGCATGCGCCCTGCGATGGATTGGTGAGCTGTCCAGGACAGGTCCCTGCCTTCGCCCATAGTCAGCTTGGGTAACCCTAGTGAGGAAGAAACAGGTATAGAGAATGAATGGATGGACGATACAACACTGATATGATGCTCCTATCAGCTTTCTGTCAGAGCATAACTCCTCCTGGCTGTCCAATCTCATTGTGGCATGCAAGCAGCAGCCATCGTGCAATTTAAGCCATTTTAGGTTACCATTCTAGGCACAGGCATCTTTTATTGCTGTTTTTGATTTGGAAGGTAAAACCCAGCAGTTCATCAGCAAGTGATGCAGGAATTTTTATAAAAACAGTGCCTCTGACTGGACTTGTACATTATTGGAGTATATTATAGAGTTCCGGAGAAGAAACGTGGCCTACTGTGCAATGTGCTTTGCATTCAGTTCTGGGAGATTATGGGGTAATATCGTCCTCGTACTGTGTGCATAAAGCTATGCAGAAAATTAAATAATAGGTAACTAAATTGCTGCTGAATTTTAGCACAGCCTTGGTTCTGCGTCAGCTTTCACATTCCCTTGCAAGATTGGTATGAGATAAAAAAGTTGACAGACATAGAGAAAACAGCCAGCACAGCGGTCAAACAGGGTGAGGAAAGGGTGAAAGAGAGTATGAGACTTCCTTTCATGTTCAAATCAGATACCAGGAGAAAATTTCAGCACCAAAGTGCGGTGCAACATGCTTAGAGTTAGGAAATATTGTGTGAAATAGTGTGCTTGCTGTTTCCCTTGTTCATTCACAATATTCATTTAAACTTGAAACGTTCTTCCGCTAGGACTCATATTGTGTAAATATTATTGCCTAATCAGAACATAGCATGCTATTACATGACGGTTTTGACATGTGTTTGACAGTTCTAAAATAGCTTGGGTTTCATCAAAGCTTTTACTGGATCACCGGTAGTCCACTTTCAACAGAGTAACGGGGGGATCATTATTTTCAAAAATAAATTTTGAGAGACATGTTGTATAAGATTTATTTTTCCTACTTTCACTGATCCAAGATAATATAAAACATTTCTAATATTAATGTTAAAAATATAGTTATGAAGTGAACACACCAAGAGTAATGTGCAAAGGTCTTGAAGAACCTATCAGAATAACAAAATGATATGGTTTTTAAATTTCAAAAAAAAATGCTATAATGAGTCATAAACAGTTAAAATCAATCAAATCAATATTTGCTCGGATCATCTATTGCCGAAATATTAATTGCATCGTCCTGTTCTATACTTTTATAAGACAATCGTCAGGTAAGTTGTTCCAAGCATATTTAGAACTTACCACAGACCTTCTGCAGACTGGCTCATCAGTTTAGGTCTCATCATGTAATCCCACACAGCCTCAGTGATGTTCAGTTCAAGGCTCTGTGCAGGTAATATCACGTCACCACAAAAAAATTAAAAATATAAATTAAAAAAACTGAGATGGAATCTCAGTGATGAACAGATGTTTAGCTTCCATTCGAAGGGTACTGCAATTTAAATCTGTTTTACCATCAGGATTTTATGGTACTTTGTACTGTAGCCCTTTACCCTCTTACTTACTGAAGGCTCACTGGCGATGTGAAGGGGGGGTGGGGGGCACAAACAGGAAGGACAATAATTTCCAAATCATTGAACCAAACTGTATGAAAATCCCATCAAATGAAAGCTGAATTTAGTCCTTTCAGCGCATATTGACCAATGGATTTCAAATTAGAGTAAAATATCAAATATTTACTATTTAAAAATATATATCAGGGAAGTTTCAGAAAAATATCCAGAGTTTTTATTTATTTTAAATAATTATTAATTTAAATAATTATTTATTTAAAATAAATTTATTTATTTATTTTTTAAATACAGACACACTCATGCAGGAAACAAATATTTAAAAAGACAAAATTTTAAAAAATGGTGGGTTTTAAAGGGTTAAAACCTCCACAACCAACCAAAATTCTAAAATCATGTAATATTGCACATTTTCCAACAGGTTTTGAAAAGAAAAGTTCTGGAAGGAGAGTAATCCTGGATTTTGTTGCAGTCACCCAGATTTGCTGATGAGCATCATTCTTCTGTCATGATGTACTGTGGAGCTCATTGCTGAGAGCAGCAGTGAGAGCTCAGGGGTGGATAAAAGACACAGAAAGACTTTCACTGTCTGGCTGCTGGACCTCCTCTGCTTTTCAGAAAAGATAAACGATAACTCACGTAGACAGAGGAGCATACAAAGAGTATTCTGAACATGTTGGGATTACGGACACTGCACTTATTGGAATGGTGTATTCTGAATTTTTGGTGAATTTCTGTGAACGAACAATTTTGAGGAGATGACCTGTATTTTAACATGTCATAAAATAAAGTTGGAGTCACTCCTTAACATCCTCTCTCCTGTCATTTTTTTATGTTTAAAATATTTTGCATCTCATACTTTCTCCTGCCATTCCCTTCTCTTCCCTCCATGTCAGCTCATATAAACCCTCCTCCTGTATTTCTCTCAGTGGTTTTCACTGGTCTTTCCCACTCACCACATCTCCACAAATGACAGCGAGTAAAGTGGAATCTGTTGAGAAACAGTTAATATTTGTGAGGAGCCTAAACACTTGATCCAAATCACCCCCTTCACTGCAGGCAGATTTGTCCCTGGCTGACTGGACTCAAACAAAACTGGGAGAAAATGAACCTGGAAACAAAAGGGGCTGTGCAGTTGAAACTGGCTCGCTCTCCTACAGCAGACTAAATACACTCACAGTATTGGAGAGCATCATTACACAATCACTACCAAAAAACAACTATCCACTCCCTAATTGGAGGAGTCACATGACTGATAGCTGACAGCCCTTTGCTGCTGGACCAATGGCACAGCAGTAAAGTTCTCTGTATTATATTTAAGGAGTCTGAGGGACCACGTGCCTGGGATATTAAACTACTTATAGATGGACAACATGTCAAGAATTTAAGATGACTACTTTCAGTTTTCTCTCAATCCTCACTCTTTTTTTCCATGAATACTTCAGGAAAAGAGATCAGAATTCATACAAACAGTATTGTGCAATAGTTTTTGGCGCATTTAAAACAATTCCTTGGGGTGAAGATGCCTTCAAAAATCTTTCAAAAATGAAAGGTTTCAGAATATGAAAAATGTACTGTAAAGAGGTATAAACTATTAAAAACTAAATCAAATCAATTCAAGAAATTAAGGAACACAGTCCCGCAGCTTCATAGTTTTATGAGATAAGTGGCTGGTTGGATGTTGGAGGCATATCGAAGCCTTTGCCACAGTTCTGCAGGCTCACAGTCTCACTTGCTTCTGTCTCTCCAGCTAATCCCAGACAGCCCTCATGTTGAGATCAGGGCTTTGTCAAGGCAAAATCTCGAGAGATGTATCAATTTTTTTGTAATATTATTTTTTAAATTAACATTTGGTGTCTTAAATTTGCTTCTTTATCAACTACAACACTAATCTGCTGTACAAAAAATAAACGTCAAATTTATCTAGGTAGGCTAAAACTTTTGCTAAGTACTACACTTTGAAGCAACAATATCAGAAGAATTGTGAGTGTTCCACGATGGTATTTGTGAGCACATTAAAACAACAATATAGCTTTCTCTTTCCTTAGCTTATTTATACAGTGTAATTTAAAAAAATTAGTATTCTTCCAGTGAGACATCCCGAGTGACATGTAAATTACTGTTTGAGTGCTTTAACAGATACGAGCAGTTTATCTACGGTATGTCAGAGGGTATGTGGAAGCACCATACTTTTAAAAAATCCTTTCAAGATAAGAGATGAGTTTTGGCCTGATCCATGAGAATCGCAGAATAAACAGACATTCTAACCTCAGAGCACTTCCCTTGCATAATGTACCCACAGACAACTGAATCCATACAATCCAACCAACATGCAAAGACAAGATCTCATTCCCTCCTTCCCTCCTGCTTTTCTCACTCTTTTCAGTCTCTCTCTCTTTCCCTTTCCCTCCCCCTCACTTTTTCCCACCATTTGCACAAAATAAATTCTCATTAACAGCCAAATTGTTTTCAGATGCCGGACTGGCAGAGTTTCCGTGGTAACGGCTGGGGGTACGGGAGCAGCCTGGCGTCTCTGCTCTGAGCTGGGCAGTGAGAGATCCGGGCACGCTGCAAATCCTATTGCCAGGGTTCACTAAACCTATTCTGCCCAGCACAATGCTCACTGACGGGGGCTTTTCTGCTTTTTAAAGGACAGCGAGGAAGCACCACTGGAAAGTATCCTGATATGTCATTTTCTCTCACTTTAATTCCAAAATATAGCTAATCTATTGCATTAAATCACTGTCACCAACCAACATCACACCCTTCCCAAAACTTAGAGGGAAAATGGCGCAACATATCTCGTCCTCAAGGCCCAAAGAATTTCAGTTGACACGTTTCAATTAGCAAGTAATCAAAGCCTGGTGAAAAACAGGCATCGGACTTCCTATCCAAACAATGACCTCAGTGATGTGGTTTAGCCAGTGCGGGAAAGGAAACAAGTGGCCCCACTGCTCGGGAGGACTGGATGTGGCAATTCCGGATCCAGAAATTTTTTCCCACCCCTGGAATTGGACTTTATCATTCAGGCATTTACTGCCCCTTAGTCCTAATGTGCTCTCAGGCTTTTCAGTGATCCTAAATAAAGTACATTAATCCATGATGTGCACAATTCCTACCAAAGCAGGACACACGCCTCTTCGGTCTTGCAATGTTGTCAGTGATTTATCATAGCGCTTTAACATATCACCAGCTCCAGGAAATGCCATAAACTTTAATCAAGTTCAAAGCACAATCAAAAACAATCTTTTACATGAAATTTGTCAACTTCCTCAGCTGCCCCTCAACCAGATTAAGGGCCCAATAGTGGAAAATAGAGAGATTGATCAAATCAAGCAGATGTAAAATTTCCATTTCAAATTTTATTTTTTGTAAAACCTCTTATGTATTATTCACAAAAGGTTAATTCAATACTTTCTAAAAGAAAACAAACAGATTATTTGGCACATTCTGCCCTGTCTGTGCCCAGCAAAATCAGTAATTGTTTAATCAATAAGAATAATTATCTATTCATTTTTCAGTCCTGTTTTCACAGTTATTCAAAAAAAAATTGAAGGGTACATAAATGAGATGAGTCTCTGAGAAGGCAGTAGTTATAAGCCAAGATCATGCACCTTGACGCCCCTCGCAAGTCATTTGCAAAACACAGAAATAACTATAGCACCAGATGGGCAATATTTGGTGCACCAGATCAGAATTCAAAAGTGTAAAAGGTAGGGAGAGTATTTATTGTTTTTTTCTTCTGAGAAGGGCAGGAGATTTTGTGGACCGGAGAAGGTTATGGGGTTCAGTCTTGGGGTCAAAAAAAAAAAAAAAAAAGAAAAACAGTCACACGCACACTCTCACATAGACAGCCTCCTACACAATGGTTTGTGCTGGCCCCATTCGGCCCATTCAGTGCTGGTATATGAAAGGGTTCTGTGGGGACAAGCAGTGTCCCACAAAAGCCTCTCAGTGCTGGCCTCTCTTCCCCATCCACATTTTAGGAGGATTTTCCCACAAGCAATGAGAAAAATCCTTTTCTAGTCATTTAAAAGTACAGGGAGCAATAGATGTGAGAAAGGGCTGCAATCCTGTTGCCCAAATGTGTTGGGAAAACATCTCTCTCACCAGCTCACTCTCTCTCTCCCCTCTTCTCAATTCCATTTCAATTTCAAAATGCTTGACGGGCATGACACATTTTCTCTTCCTCTCTTACCCATTCAGGTTGAGCTGCGAAGAGCTGTACCAAAATACTGAACTCACTGAGCTCAAGTTTACCTACACAAAGTTTGTTCATGAAAGTCCATATTGTTTGGAAGCAATAATACCATGATGTGTTCTCACCCAACACCATTCTTTTGAATAATAATCATTTTACATCCACCATAAGACTGAATGCTCATCAGCAGGAAAGAACTAAACATTCAGTGTTATGTACTGAGGACTAAAGAAGATGGCTGCTTATATACCAAACCAAAGATCACAAAGAAAATAAAGAAACACAGATTGAAAAATGGCCTTTGACACGCCCAGGTTTCCCACACTTATCTAGAGGACCATTGCTCACGGTTGACCCTGTCTGACCTTTTCTTATGTGGGGGTCAGAGGGCAGTGCCCTCTGATTGGGGGATTTCCACTTCCCTTGCTGTTTGTGAGTGTTTGACCACTTCTTAGTGCTGTGAACTACTGTGGGACAGAGCCGCCCAAATTTTAACCACACAACCATGGGTGATAATACATCTAGGGGCTAAATTATCACAGTAACAGATCTACTCTAAATGTGCAATAAGGATTATATTGAATCCTGAAATCTGCAGAACAACTAAGGCACTAATGAATGAAGATGGAGGCAAAGAAGTAATTTTAAAAGGAATTTTTACTGATGATAAATGTGTTGCACATTTGGATCACCTGTAGCTTTGCACAGTACTGACAAAATTTCCCAGAATACTGATTTCATTTATACAATGGCAACTTGTGACATAATAAACTTCATCTGAATACATCATATACTTCTGTAAATAATTGTCATTCTTAATACTATTTTAGAGAATGACACTGAGACTAGATTAACTTTGGGCCTCAGCATTTAAGACCCACTCGGTACGCACTCAGTTAGACGATGCGGCCCCTATTCATACAAACAAGTATTGCACTGTGTATGCACATTTTCTACATTTGTTATAGTAGCACAAATACACAAACAGACAGACACAATGAAAACAACACCCCTTCAGAAAATTGTTTTCTAAAGGAGTAAAAACATTTCCTTCACTGCCCTTTCTTAATTATTCCATTAACCCTCTCTGCCTCTCACTCCCTTTCATACTCCATTTGCTCAGAATAATGCTCAAATTACACTGTTTGAACCCTTCTGTCTAACCCCCACAAAGCTGGTTCAATAAAATGAAGAGACCAACTGCGATAGTGACATCGACCATACGACTTCACATCAGTGTGACATGGTCAGCATCAGGGCCGCGCTGATCCTTGTATTGTAATTGTAAAACCCATTTCCCTTGCTTTTAGATCTCAAGAAAAATGCACAACAAATAATTGCTTTGCTAGGCCAAGGGTAATAACATGCATACAGGGACAGACTTGCTTTTCTTCAGCCTTTATTTAACCAGATAAGTGCCACTGAGAGTCAAGAATTCCCAGGGAGAAATGCCAGCTTGAACAGTTGCAAGTAAGGGCAATAGAGAAAAACAGAGGTAAAGCCCCTAGAGCAGTTTGAGGGTAAGCACTTTGCTTCAGGGCCAGTGAGTGGATTTCTGTCCAACTTCATCAACCAAGATGTAAGTCAGAACCCTAAGCTACACTAGAGGTTCAAACCAGCAACTGTAAAGCAGCGAATCAAAAAAACTATAATAAGCCATTCTGCCACCCCAGATGTATTTATGCTTTACTTCTGTGACAGAATTCCCAAATGCAACATCATATAAGGCTTCCACTGAGGGTGTATTGATGCACAGTGATCTGAAAATAACCAGCATAGTCATAAGCCCTCTGCTTCAAGAAAGTACACACTTATGCATTTTACATTAAAGTTTCCAACGAAGTCCCTTGTTGGATTTGTGCTCCACTATAACGCATCACCAGCTTGACAAAACCGATTTAATCTGAAATGGTAAAATAGAGAGAAAACATGAACATCGCGCAAAACAATGGACAGGGAATTTTTACTGTTTTGTAAGACCAGGAGACCCAAGAAGAGAGGAATATGAAAAGTGACCAAAGAGATTAAAGAGGAGGGCTATAATTCTACATAGACATGGGAAAACACAACTTAATTGTTCTATGTATTTAGATCTGCACTATCTATCAGAATTGAGAATTATCATTTTTCAGCTTTTCGTGTGTAGATGAGTCTTTGCTCCAAATCACGATCAATATAAGAAAGTCAAACATCTAAAGAAAAACTTGACGCTCTGTCATAGGATACAGAAATTTGTTTTTCTCTTCAGTGATGCAAATAAATTAAAAGGCTACAAGCATTAAGGCCCAAAACATTAACTTCCAGTCATACCTACATTTTAGTGAAAAATGTTTGGCTTAAACAGCTTTTACAAAAGATTTCAAAGTGTCTGAACACACAGCATGGGAGTGAAATAAATAAATAAATAAATCTGAATTAACGCGGCGTTTACTGTACTTGCTTCCTTTTTCTTATTGAAAAAGTGACGATTGGTCGTGATTGCTCCCTCCCTTCCTCGCTTTTACGACGTAAACTCCTCTGCTTTATGGCAAGTCGTATTTCGGTGTGCGGAGTAACATGTGGTGAAGGATCACAACTGCGTGTGCCGGTGACGAATTTTAGCTGGGAGAGGATTAATTTTCATTTCAGTGGGAATCGAGGATGTTGTCTGAAGCATTATTATTCGTTTTATGGTGTCAAACAAAGCGCGCCTGAAATAAATACGAACACTTTACACAACGGGCATAAAACTGTGGCAGTTCAGCGCTGATTGAAGTGTTTGATATAGCTGACAGGGAAACGTTGGTTTGCTAATTTTAAAATTTGACGCTAAAATGCTGTACCTCATTGGTCTCGGATTAGGAGATACCAAAGACATAACTGTAAAGGGACTGGAAATCGTAAAACAATGCAGTCGTGTGTACCTGGAAGCATACACATCCATACTGTCGGTTGGAAAAGAGGCTTTGGTAGGTCCGTTCCCTTGACAGTTCTGCTGAATATTTGGCTGATTCTGAAGTGCTGTAAAGCTGCCTTGTTGTTTACATTAGATAGCATGCTACAAAGTATAGTTATTTAGCCTTCAGGGGAGATTTATCCAGCAAACGTTGTTCATGCACTTATCCTTGCAGTGGATGCTGGTCACCGTCAGTTTCCTTCTTTGGATATGCTCACATTCCGTAGTTAGCTGGTCCCTGGCAGAAAATTAATTGTTATTTCGATCATTTAATCCAAACACACTACAGTGAATTCGACTAGACTTGCTGCATTCTGTCTTGATTGGCGATACATTTGCATTCTGTTTTATGTATTATTCTTGGTGTTGTTTTCATTAGCATGCAAATGTTTGGCAATCTGGTCAGCATTTGGTTGAAATTGATACAAAGATTGACAGCTTTAATTTTAGATATGTTTTCACAGTGAGCAAGATCTCTCCAAGCAGTTGCTGTGGTTTCTTTGAAATCTGCCGTATTGACTTGCTAAATGTCAGCCCTTCCTATTTACAAAATACATCGGAGGGCCCATGACTTAAATAAAGAATAAACACTTAAATACATTTTTATTCTGATGAAGCAGGAATCACTGTTTCCAAGGAATCAATGTATATGTTGCCAATACTGTGGACAATATAATAGTGCCTATTCAATGATCCACCCTGCCAGGAAAATGAGAATCAAAACACCCTCTTCATTGTATGGAAAATGTAGGCTTCTCTTTATATTCCCAAGGATTCCTATTCTAGATCTTGTCTCATTACTCCAGGACAAACTATGGCGACAAAAATATCTGTTTGATTGGCCATTATGTTCATAGTTTTGCTAGTTATGGCTTTGTGGACATGTAGTAACAGGGGAAGACAAGGGTATTCATGTCCACACAGTTGATAATCTAGGGTACAGGATAGTATTCATTTTGTCTAATTACACAGTGAATTGCTCAGAGGTTTTAAGTGTATTTGGGCCAGGTAACTGAGTTACAAAATTGGTCTATTTTGTATCATAGCTCCAAAATTAAGTAAGATAGAGCTACAATTTAAATGGCTTTGTGTAGGGCTTCCCTAGTACTTCAAAAAACTTAATAGCTAATTTTGTTCATTTGATTTATTTTGGGTGAAAACGGCAAAAAAAAAAGGTCGTAACGGAGTTACAAACAAAGCCATTTAAATTTTAACTCTATCATACTTAGTTTTGAAGCTATGATACAAAATACACCAATTTTGTAACTCCACTACTACGTGACCTGGCCCATCTGTGGTCCTCTAGAATGTTTCTGAAGTGAAATTAGAGTTTAGAAACACAGTTGTCTTGAAATTAATTTCTGAGTACACCTTGTTTTAGTTCTTAAGAAATTTAAAAGGCTTTTATTCTGAAGTTCCATTGTTAATTGTTACGGAAATACAGGGCCAGTGGAATTGATTTGGCATTTAGACTGATATATGGCACTTTTTTAAGCAACGGTAAGCCGCTTTTTGGGCAGGTTATTCAGTTCTTCCAAGTGGGAAAAACCTCATCGTAATAAGCCATTAGCAAATATATGTGTATCTAGATTTCAAGTGTGGGATTTTCATTTACAATCTGTGGCTGTTGAATGTCAAAATGATGTCCAAAGAGCTTTCACTGCCAGGGAAGTAAGCCATCATTAGGTGAAAAATTCAAAACAAACCTATCAGAAAGATAGCCAAAACATTAGTAATGGCCAAATCAACTATTTGGGTCATTCTTGAAAATGGAGAACACACTGGTGAACTCAGAGACACTAAAAGGCCCAGAAGACCACAGATTGGTGACAGAAGAATTAGCTTACTCCCTGGTGAAAAAAAAAACCCCCATCACCACAGTTGGCCAGATCAAGAAAGCCGTCCTGGAGATAGCCATATACAGTGCCTGACAAAAGTCTTGTCACTTATCCAAGTTGTAGGAACAACAAATAATAACCTGACTTGTAGTTGATCATTTGGAATCAAAAATGGCTTATATGAAAGGCAAAGCCTTCTAGATTATGCGAAATATACCAAAATAGAGTTTTGTGTCATTGATTGAGTTTTATAATTTAATTTGTACAGAAAGGTCAGATTTTGCTTGGACAAAAGTCGCATTGAAAAAAAATGTTGAAATTATACATACACTTTATTTTGAATACACAAATATGCCACTATAATATCAGAACATAAAGCCATGGTGCCTTGGAAAAAAGAATTAATATTGCGTATGACTCCCATGAGCTTGGAGGACTGCATCCATACGTCTTGGCAATGACTGAGATAACTTGATGATGAAATCATCTGGAATGGCATAGAAAGCAGTCTTGCAGGACTCCCAGAGTTCATCAAGATTCTATGGTTTCATCTTCCAAGCCTCCTCCTTCATCTTACCCCTGAAATGCTCAATAATGTTCATGTCAGGTGACTGGGTTGGCCAATCCTGGAGTACCTTCACCTTCTTCGCTTTCAGGAACTGTGACACGGAGGCAGAAGAATGAGAAGGAGCAGCAGTATAAGTAGGGCAGCAAGAACTTCTTGATATTTCAGGCTGTTGATGTTGCCATCCACTATGCAGATCTTTCTCACACCCCCATGCTGGATGTAACAACAAACCATGATTTTTCCTCCACCGAACATGATTGTTTTCTGGGAGAATCTTGGGTCCATGAGGGTTCCAACAGGTCTTGTCTGGGCGACTGGCATGCAGTTCAATGGATGATTCACCAGAAAAATAAACTTTCAGCCA
This sequence comes from Gymnothorax javanicus, assembly GCA_029692085.1. Lineage (NCBI taxonomy): Eukaryota > Metazoa > Chordata > Actinopteri > Anguilliformes > Muraenidae > Gymnothorax > Gymnothorax javanicus. The sequence continues at coordinate 91,907,320 of CM056196.1, forward strand.
CTTTTCCAGTATCAATCCTTTCTGCGAGCTGTGGGCCTTGGCAAATGCAATGCAGGTTTTTTGTTCTCTGTTTAATGCAGACTTCTGTGTACTAATTTGGCTATGAAAACCACTTTGAGAGAGAATTTGACAAACTCCTCTTGTAGATACCGGGATTTTTGGTGACATTTCCTCATGTAGCTTGGCTGTAGTTGAAGAAGGGCTAGCCTTGTACAGTTGAAGCAACAAACGGTCCTTTCAAACAGTTGTCATACCGGGGTCTGTCTGACCTGCGCTTGCCATGAACGTCACCAGTTTCTTCAAATCTTTTTTCTCATCCCCTCCACTTGACATTTGGATACATTAAAGATGTCTGCCACCTCAGCAGCAGACTCAGTCTTCAGGCTCTTGATGATCAGCACTTTGGTCTGTGGTTGAATCTTTGGTATGTTGTCAGAGGTCTAGTCGCACCTCATATGAAAGTCTGGTGTGCTGGGGTTATTTCTATACACATCTGGGAATGTGTTAATTACAGTATTTGTCATAGGTTAAACTCTAATCTGCAATTTGTTGCATCATCTGAAGAGACGACAAGACTTTTGTCCTAGCAAAAACAGATGTTATGGGCTTAGCCAAGTTGCGAACATCAGAACACTTTTTGACGGTTTCATTTTGCACCAAATTATAAATGTGAAAGCCCTTGACATTAAAATGGACCATTTATTGTAACAATTGATTGGTTTGAAATAAAGTTATATGCTATTTTTAGTTACTATGTCCTTATGTGACAAAACTTTTGTCAGGCACTGTATGTCAAAGTTGGCAATCAATGCAGACATAAGTGTAATACAGACGGTTTACAGCAGGATTTATTCTTTACCAGATTAGTTTGCCGAAATCATCAACAACCCTTATATATTTCTGGAACAACATCCTGCAGATGGATGAGAAAAATAATCAACTTGTAATGGAATGATGGAAAGAGAGGGGTATAGGGAAGGCAAGGGACATGATCTGTAGCACACGAGCTTATCTGCAAGGCATGTTGGAAGACGTACGATAGCGTGGGCATGTATGGCTATTACTGAAACTGTTTCCTTTATATTTATTGAAATGACTGATGAAAAAATCAGCTGTATGGATTTTAAATTGTATGGGGCTATATAATCTGCTTAAATTCAGTAAAATGATTCAAAACTCATTGGGCAGCTCTTCACAGTGCAGATAGACTATGAGCAGAAGCAAACGGCGAAAGCAACCCTTGACGTTCGTAAGGAAGAAGTGGAAATTTCGAATATGGCCAAGTCAATCACCTGTTCTGAATTAAATTGGAATTTTATGCAAAATGAGGGCAAAATTACCCTAGAACAAGCATCAGTTGAAGGCCTGGTGGAATATGCCCGGAAAAGAAACCCAGCATCTGATGAGATTTATGGGTTCCAGACTTCAATATATTATTTGCATTTAATTTATTACATCTAAACTTGTTGTTGATTAGTCCAATTACTTTTGAGCTTCAAAAGTTTGTTGGAGATTGCTCATGAAAATGCTGGTGATTCCTAGTTTCGAGCAATATTTTTGACAAAACCATTGTGATGTACTAAGCCAAAATGATGGAAATTGTGTCTGTCTAAATATTTATGGATCTTACTGTAAATGACTGTTTTATTGATTGGCACTGTTGCTGTGTCACTTCAACAGGAGGAGTTCTATGGACGAGAGCTGATACTTGCAGATCGAGACATGGTGGAACAGGAAGCGGAGGAGATTCTTAAAGGAGCAGATGTCAGTGATGTTGCATTTCTGGTGGTGGGTGACCCATTTGGGTAAGGAGCATGTTGTGCACGTGTTTTATTTCCTACATTTTGGTATCCTTCAGAATGAAATGTTTGTCTCTTGAATTTGGCTTTTATATGATTGCTGATTGCATTGCTGAGTTGTTTTTAGTGGCCATGATGCACTGGCGACTGCTCAAATCAGGAGCATGTGTGGGCTGCGGAAGCCCAGAAAAAATATGGCTGATCCCTGGGAACTAAACTTAAGTTCAGTAAGCATAGCCAAAAAGGCTTTTCAAGACTGTGTGAAAAGACTCCTGGCCAAAAGTGTAAGATATTGTCTCTGCACATGACTGTTTCAAATGGAATGGCACATTTCGAAGCTCAGTACATTGTCAAAGGAACTTAATCGCGTAGGCTGCCTTGAACCAGCTACCAAATGAACAAGGCATGAGAAGCTAACCATTTTAACTTTTTAATGGGTTTGTTGTTATGGTTTACCATTTGAACAAATAATTTAATACAATTTTCATAAATGTCGGACATGTTTATTTGATAATTTTACCTGAGGTTTTGAGAGGAAGTGACAATTTCATATCCTCAGGATTAAAACTGTTCAGCTCGGATGTATTTTTGGAAGGAAAGTAGTCATATATCTTTTTTTGATTCAAGCACATTATACAGTGACTGTGGTAACTTTTGCTCTTCAATAGCCAATGGCGGACTGATCGCAGGGTTGAATAACTTGTTGAATTACCAGTTTATGACATGTTCTATTCATGACTTGCCCACACAATCCATTAAAAAATGTGTTCATGAGGATTGCAGGAATCAGCACAACTGTCATATCTATAGCTATACTACACCTCGCACGGGAAATTAATACTCTATTCATCATCATAAAAAATTAATGCGTAGTGTATAAACTTGAGAGTCGTGTTAAACCCTTAGCACTTCGTCATTTAATACAGACTGAAATATGATATAATTTTCTTCACATTCTAAACAGCTGAATTAGGGGTTTTCTGATGATGAAAACTAAAATGACTTTAAACAACAATGGTTGAGGTGTATCGAATTCTGGTGAGAAGATGTGATTCTTCTGGTGAAGATGCCCTCGTCCCTTGCAACTTCAATGTGATTGTCTAGTCATATTTCAGTGGGTGCTTTTACTGCGTTCAGCTAAATGGTAAATTGTCACTAATAGCCATTATTATTACCTCCAGTCTCTATGGGCTGAAGTGGTAATCATTCAAAAAACAACAAAAATCTCAGGTTGGAAATGGTGAGGAACACCACACAACTCAAAGTGGTTTCTCAGCACATTGCCTCAGGTCCAGCTGTAACCAACCACAGGCAGACGTGGATGTGGCTCACACAGGCTTCAGTGCAGTGTAAACACGCAGAAAAGCTGCTGGAAAGAGGTTACAACTGTGCCGCACCCCATCTGCTGCAGCCACTTGAGTTGAGCTCAATGCAAAAGTCAAGACGAAGACCGGTGGAGCGCTGGGCTCAGCAGTTCTTTTTTTGTCCAAAACCACCAAAGCCCACATGAATGAGCAGCTTGCCCAAGCGTTCCTTTTCCATCATGGTCACCATGGGCTTTGCATGCTCCCCGGTTTTAATAAACTATAATGACATATTGTGTGGCCAAGGATGACATTTTTGGGCCAAGGCCTAGCTTTTCTTCAATTTCAGGCAATTTTGTGTATCTGTAATTTTGTAACTATGCAAGCAGGCATTTTACTGACCGTGTAAAATGTACTTCCTCCATGCACTCGTTTTTAAAACAAATTAATCCTTAACCTAATAGAGAGATGGAGCTGTTTCTTACTATATTTAACCCAATAAACTGATTTTTTCACTTAAGTTTTCCCTTAAGCAGATTCAATGTTAAAAAGGCATTTTTTCACATTGCAGGACAATGTCTCATATGTATTCTGTGTCTGTTGGTTGCAGCCCTTCTCTCAAGCCACATCACACTTATATTGAGAGAAATATTCAAACCTGGGAAGCCACATGTTTATGGCCACTGCATTACATCAAATGGAACCTATCTCGGTCTTGTACATCATATATACACATTTCCCTGTAATTCAGCAGGACATATTTGGGATTGTTGGAAACCTTGGGATCTCCCCTAGAATTTAAAATAGGCCTGAAGTTCCACAGGTTTTAATATAGCTGCTGCATTTGATGGATCCATATATGGGTCTGTAGGTTTTGTGGTATTAAAAGGTCTGCCTTTGCAGTCATCATGAACTGCTTTGTATTGTGTCCATTGTGCCAGTGTTGGTTCACTAATTGGGTTGAATTATTCTATATTTAGAGCCACCACCCACAGTGACCTGGTCCTGAGAGCAGTGAATGCTGGGATAGAATACAGGGTCGTCCATAATGCCTCCATCATGAATGCAGTTGGTTGCTGTGGGCTCCAGGTAGGGCAACTTCTACATCTGTGTCTTCAGTTGTATCTGTGAGCCAGCAACCTTGCTGCACCTTAAGCCTAATTAATAGTTGTCCAACTCCGTCAGTGCGCAGATACGCGGAGCCCCTCTCCGACATGCTCTCAGACGCATGACGGACACCTCCCACATTTTCTAACTATCCGTCAAAATGACGGAGAGCCCACGGATAGCGCAAGCCTATGATTGGTCAGCTAACTACACCATTCCTGGAATGCCGCTCAGACGTCATGAAATAGTAGGCGGGTCTCCGAAAAAAACGCTACGCCCCCTATTGTCCTAGCGGTGAATTGCTTTGCAACACCCATTAAGCAACGGAGAAGTTTGAAAGGTCCCCATTTCCGTCGATACAACTGCGTGTCTGCGCATTGACAGAGTTGGATGACTGTAAATTAGGCTTTAATCTTCTCTAAGTGGAGCGGGGGGTATTGCAGTGGAGCTCATCTATCCATCCTTCCGGATTAGTTGGGACGACTTTTTTTCAGACAATAGTGTACCGAGATGACGTGATGTGTGTGTATGTTACTAGTTATGGCCTGGATTGGGTTTGAAGACAGGATTCCATGGTGCTGAGGAGTATTGATGACGATGTCTCCTTGTTTTTTAAACCTATATTTTAACTGGGAAGTTCCATTGACTACAAGTTTTTCTTTTCCAAGGACGCCAGATAGATTCCAGATAGAATAGCTGTGAGTGTGGAGGGATCGAGAGAAACTGGGCTGAAGCCCCTGGAGCAATTTTAGGGTGAGGGGCCTTGCTCAAGGGCCCAGCAGCAGTGCTCTTACAAACTTCATCTCTTCAGATGCAAGTCAGAATCCTAAACCCCAGCAGGGGTTGGAACCAGCGGCTCTTCAGTTACCAGTCAAGCAGCCTGCCATAAGGGTACCCTGCTGTTAACTGAATGAGAAAAAGGCTGCTGGCAGGCCTAGAATGGGTGGTTTTCCCTTAAGGCCAATGAGAAAAAACACTGCCCCAGTTCAGTAATTCTGGCCTGCAACACTATGTTGCAGTAGATGCTATATTTTAGATGAAATGGCAAATTATGTTCTTGCCCAGTGTGGTAATTGAGGCCCATGGGCTCTTACAGTATTGGAAAGAAAAGAGGAAAAGTGTTGAAAATCCCCATTTGAGTGCATTGTGAATCTGCTATGATATTAAAGGCGCTACATAAAGGCAATCAATTATTCCTTTTTGTGTGTCATGTCACTTGTAGCTCTAAATAGATGTGTCACTTCTGCAGTGTGTCCTGGCTCTGTTGTCAGTGCTTTCCATTCTCGGTCTCCGATGACAGTGGCCATTGTGCATTTATATTCCAGTTGAAAGTATATCGTGAAAAATTAGCATAGTAGCACTGAAGCTCTCGGTGCGTGGTCCTCGTGTGAATTGAGCTGTCAGCGAGGCATTGTCAGCACTGAGGCCTAGCCCAGCTGGTCCCGAGCACCCCAGAGTCAGGCTCTGCCGTTAGGCTACCGACAGAGCACAGCTGGCTTTTTATGCAGCACATTATTGAGGAGTAAGGCGCACCAGGTCCATCATTATTACTACTCCTCTGATGTGTTAATTGGCCGCAATAAGCCGCCCCCCCACTATAACACAAAGAGCTCCGAGAGAGAGGCCATGGAGGAGCCGGGCTGTACTACTCTAATTAAGGACAGGCTGTACACAAGGGACTGGCCCAGGTCAAGTTTTTGTTTGTGTCCGAGTGAGCATTGTCCTGTGGATGTATATGTCTGCCGTATGCAGACAGGAAATGCACCGTATTGTGTGCTTGTGCATCAGTGTCCCTGTCCTTGTCTGTGTCTGTGCCCTCAATTACATCTTGATCTTTCTGCAATTCCTGCCATTTGATCGATGACATGTCCGTGACATTTTGCAGCGTCAGTAGTTCTAGCACAGGCTGGCGTGGCTGTGCTGTGTTTAAGGGCTTGTGGATGAGGCTGTGATGTCTCATGTGCCCTGTGCTGCTGTGTGTGACCCGGGCACATGTTCTCTGGCAGGCTGGCCTGAATGCCACTGCTGGGCAGCTCCAGTGTGGCATGACGCCTCTTGCAGTGAATAACAGGAAGCACCTTGGCTGGAGCGCTTTGTGCTGGCAGTCTATAAGATGGAGTGCTGCTTGGGCACACGCATACGCACGCACACACACATTCATGCAGCTTGCCTTCCACAGACACAATAGTGGTGCTCAAGAAAAGTGAACGTTTCAGTTAACAAAGAGTATACAGTACTGTGCCCAAGTCTTGGGGACCCTGCATCTTTTAAAATTTGAATCCGGCTTTAGATTTTTCCTTCTTGTTTTCCACATTGGTGTTGCTGAAAATAAAGAGTATTTTTGAAATTCTAAATGCTAATTTTAAAAATAGTTTTATAACTAAATATTTGTACTAAAAACAGTCAATACAAATAATATGCAGTTATGTGGAGGGATAGAAGCCAGTTAGATGGTCAGCCAGCAGAATTTCCCACTCTGCTTTGAACAAGCATAAAAGCTAATCATCTCAGAAAACTTGACCACGACAGGACAGTGTCCCAAGTTTTTAGGGAAGGTGTAGTCACACCAAATATTAATTTGATTGCATTTATAACAGTTTACAGATCTGTATAATGCATTTCTCTGTTATTTGAATCTTTTAATTTCACTATCTTTGCAAGCATATTTGCCTAACTTAATTGCTTTAAATGTGCCTAAGACTTTTTCACAGTTCTGTTCTTGCACAGAGTTTCCACTCTTGCATCTCAGGGAATTCATTTGCTTTGTCTTCGGATGTCTCTGGCTCAGTTTTTGATTAATAGTGCTTTTGTGGAGTACTATTTGGGTAATTTTTTTTAGCAAACAGTTTTGAGAGTACCTAATGAGTGAGCCACTATACTCAAAAGACGCTGCATAAAAACATACGAAAATAAAAAATCTGTTTGTCCTGTTACAGTTTAGAAGTCAGCTTTTTTCTGTTCTCTTTAAATGCTGTTTCTAGGAGCAAGATGCTTGGAGTGCATTTGACAGAATGAGTAATGGGGCTGTACTGTGCGAGAGCAGAGTAGCCTGGTCCAAATGAGATTCTCTGTCAAGTTTTTGCTCTTTATCCAATGGCCCTTGGCCATCTTCATGCTGTACACTTGGCTTCCAAATTTGACCCCACTTGGCTCAGTCACCTTAGGCAGACAGGGCTATAACTACGGAGAGATGAGCAAACACTTCATCAGACTGGAGGCTTGCCCTTTTCAGAGACCCCTAAAGCCCTGGATTTCTGTCTGATCTTGTGTGATTGTGTTGGGATTTGTGTCACTTCATAAGTTGCAAGTGATGAGGTTAAAAGGCCAACCTCCTGGCACCAGTGACATTTCCCAGGTTTTGGGCTGACATGCTTGGGCTAGCTGCCTGTGTACTGAGAATCTTTCAGAAAACCTGTCTCTGCAGAGCAGAAATGTTGCCATTTATGACCGTGAGCAGCTATAGTCATTGTAACAGTATTACAAAGTGGGATGTGGGACTTTCTGAAATGCATGAATCAAATAACAAATGGCCATTTGGATTTTTTTTTTTTTTTTTTCCAGCTCTATAACTTTGGAGAAACTGTTTCCATTGTGTTCTGGACAGACACCTGGAGACCGGAAAGTTTTTATGACAAAATCCACAGAAACCGTGAGAATGGGCTGCACACACTTTGTCTGCTGGGTAAGTGCAAGTTCTTCCCCCTGACAAATTAACTCTTCAGTGCCATTTCTGTAACTCTGAGTGTGAGTGCCTGAACACCGCACATTTCTATCCGAATACAGTCACCTCACAGTTTGTCCTACTGCCATTCAGTAGACCATGGATTTGTTAGCATAAAAGTGCTCCTGTGATGGATCGGAAATCTGTCCACTCTCCCTGCTCCCTAGTTTCTCGATCTCTCGCTCTGTCGGCGGAGTGTGTGTGATCTCACTGCTGCAGGTGAGACACACTCAGCCCTGTAAAATGGCTGACTGCTCAGGCTGTGCGTGTGTGCATGTGTGTGTGTGTGTGTGTGCGTGTGTGTGTGTGTGTGTGTGTGTGTGTGTGTGTGTGTTTGAGAGTGTGAGAGACTTGGGTCCCCAGCGAACTCCCCCACCCCCATCCCCCCTTCATCAATCAGACACACGGAGCCCAGGAGAACTGCTCAGCCCCAGGTTAGCAGTGTTTTCCCTAAGCTGTTAAACGAGCCTCTCCCACTGCGGCGTCCCACAGCTGCACATTACAGACCCTCTTTCACCTCCACAATGGAGCTGCCGCAGCCAGTGTATCCCTGTGCTGGAGAGGAGGCCCTCATTATGTACAGGAGGGACAGATGGCTGAATGCTCATGATTTACTTTTATCTGCGCCGGGTTTTGAGGTTCTGTTCCCCCAGACACAAGCGCAGGCCCTGCCCTGTGGACCGCGGGCGGGGCTCCCCAGCGAGAGAAGCCCTGTACTTTAGGGTAATGAGAAGAAGCTTGAGGGTGAGCTCCCCCTATTATCGCTATTCTGGGCTCAGTGGGGTTCGGGGCGGGGTGGATGTCCCCAGGTGCGTTTCCAGCTGGGAAGGGGGGTGTGTGAGTGTGTGTGTGTGTGCGCGCGCGCACGCTATGCTATTGATTACATTATACAGCCCCAGCCAGCCTGGGATCAGCGTCTTCACCTCCCACCCCTTGAAGGTTAGATGTCCTCCAGAGAGAATGAGCAGCAGAGATCACAAAAGCACACACGCGCACAACTCTCCCCTGTCACGGTTTATAAATCACCAGTTCAGCTGGCATTGTGAGAACTATGCATTTGCATGACAGAAGAGGGAAATGCAACAACAATGATTATGAGATCACTCTCCAATTATTACGGTTTTGTGTCTGTTGTAATTATCATGGTGAACTTAGGATTTGTGGCCTGCAGGTGTTTAGTAATTACAATTTGTGAAATGTAATAATAATGTTAATATAAGTGTGAGTAGCTGCATGCCCAGCTGTGGGATATTGAGTGGTAGTAATAATGAGTGCTTTAAAGATCTGTTGGTGCTCCTTGAACTCTGTCACACTATAATTGGGGATATGAGTGGGCTTGAGAGGGAAGTGGTCAAGAAAAATGATCAAAATCTTTAGATGCCCCTCTCTGAAATGGGTACTGTTTTTCAGATATTAAAGTCAAAGAGCAGTCCATGGAGAATTTACTGAGGTCAGTCTCTTTCACTTTCTCCCTGAATGGGGAATCTTGGTTTCTGATTTATATCTTGTCAGTCACAAACAGGAGTGCTGCAGTTTGAGGTTTATTGCAGACGCTCACTTAGCATACATTTATATACATGGCTGGAGCGGTTCCACATCACTGTGCAAAAAGATGTGGGGAAGCCTTGTTTGGCTTGGACTAAAGAGCTGTTATCAGTGTAGGCTTTGGGAAAGATCCAGGGAATTTCTGAAACCCGTCTGTATGTTTACTGGATGAGAATTTACGAGAAAGTTTGTAACTGAATGTTAACCCTCCCTTTGTCCTCCACCATAACTTTTGACAGATAAACTCTCAGTGTATAAGACAATTATTCATTTTGCAATCAGGTAAATGGATGCTGTTTATCCTTTTACCCAGGACTGTCAACCAGTTTCTCATGATGATGTAGTTATTTTCCTAATGTAAGCACAGCCTGTCAGAACATAATTCATGAAAACAGCTGAATTGCTAATTGTCATGTGTACCAGAAAGGTGGGTTAACAAAACATTTTTTGCACATCATGAAAAGACATATTAGTTGACCTAGATTCTTGGTTAAAATCATGTTATTTTAAAGAAGTGGTATAAAAGAATATTGCATGATTTTGGTTAAATGAAATGTTTGTGGAATGATTAGGTTTCTACAAGGGGGGGGGGGATCAGTTTCTGCCCTAGCGTTCCAGAATAATATTTCTGTGGAAATGTCCTCCTCATGGCAAAGGCCAGCTGTGTGACTAGTTGACAGGGAACTTAAAGGTGCACTATGCAAGTTTGTTTACTGTCACTTCTGTTGACATTCGAACTCAAACAAAACAGAGGTAGCCCGCCCCTCCCTCCCATAGTTCCCTCCTTCCCATGCTTCCATAACTGTCAGCTCCTGTCGGTGAATGGCTGGGACGGTTTGTTTTGTTATGTTATGGGGCACAGCCTGTGCCCCTTGTGTTTACTTGCAGTTTTTGACGCCTGTGCGGTCTCCAGAGCCCAGGTTTTTTTTACAGTGAATTTAGGGGCAGGCAGCTAGCGGATTGTGGAGAGATGTCGGCGAATTGAGACAAAATATAATCGTGCAGAGAGTAAACAAACTTGCATAGTGCACCTTTAAAGTTAAAAGAACTTCAGTGTAGTTTTTATGTTCTACAGCTAGTAAATGCGAGTGATTAATGATTTGACTTGAGCTGTCCTCCACTTAGGAAGACATGTAAAGGTCATTGTAAGAGTAATACTGCGCTCTCCTTACCTGCACCCCGCTATGCTGTGGCATGTGAGATTGGGGTGCCAACTGAACTGGTTAAAGAATGATTGAGGGAGACTGTAGTCAGCTCAGTACAGTGACCCCTCAGCACTGGACACATGAGGATAGAAAGTTCATGAAACATGGTTTGATACAGTTAGGGATGGAAGTATTTTGAAAATGATACATTTTTTTGTCATTTTGCCTGCTCACTGCCACAATGGATTTGAAACACAACCATCAAGAAGTGATTAACCTCTTTGTGCAGAGGCCAAATCTGGCAATTTAAGCCCTCTCCTATTTAGGGCTTTATAATTCAAGATTTGAGCATCACAGAGAGTGGAAAAATAATTTAAAATTACTTAAAATTTTTTTTTTTTAATTTGCATATACAGTAGTGAAATCTGTTCAATTTTTTTCAGAGTTCCATTTGCCAGCACACATTCTCAATAAAAAGCAGTTTATTTTACTGTCAAAATGTTTACTCGGCAAGGAAACCGTGTGCTGTTACCAGCTCTGTGCACACGAGTGAAAAGCAAGCTTGTATAAACACTTTCCATGCCCTTTTAGGAGCAAGTACAATTCACTAATACAGTAAATATACCTTTTTTCCAGAAATAAAAAGATATTCCACTATGAAGAAAAAGCAGGCAATATGCTACCTTAGATTGAGCAGAAATCGGTGGATAATGTGAAACCGAAGGTATTATTATTATTATTATTAAACCTTTATTTAACCAGGTAAGACTCATTGAGATTTAAAATCTCTTTTTCAAGAGTGACCTGGCCAAGAGGGCAGCATAAATAAAAAGGACACATATAAGTTTCATACAAGGACAATGACACACAGATATCAAAACATTAAAAAAAAATAAATAAATAAAATAAATACATAAATAAGTATATTAGGCACAGAGACAGTTTCTCATGCTTTCACATTCTAAATCCTTTAAAATTGAACCAAAAGCATTAACAGAAATCAGTTCTGACAATCTCAAGTCCTTCTGAAGGATGTTCCAGGCAGAGGGGCAGCATATTTAAAAGCTTTTTTCCAAGCTCCGTGCGAGCATGTGGAACAGTCAAATGCAAAATATCTTGAGAACGGAGGTTGTAATGGCCTTCACTTTAAAAAAGATATATGGACAAGTAAGAAGGACCAGCCCAAGGAGAGTTTTTATAAATAAAATTCAACCAATGGGTAACGTACATACAGAGATGGCCACTCAGCCTTAGAATCGAATACAATGATGGGTGAGATTTTTTAAAACTAGTAACAAACCGCAAGGCACAGTGATAGACAGTATCCAGGGACCGTAAACATTGTGCAGAAGCATTCATATATAATAAGTCACCGTAATCTAGCAAAGGCAGGAAAGTAGCTGACACAAGATATTTCCTAGCTGGAAAGGAGAAGCAGGATTTATTTATAAAGTAAAAACCTAGCTTTACCTTGAGCTTAATGACTAGATTTGCAATATGGGACTTAAAAGTTAGCTGACGATCAATAAGAATACCTAAATACTTGTAACTTGAAACTAGTAACTTGAAACCGAAGGTATGGTGAAATCCTGGAGCTGTACGAGTAATTACGTAGCATAACTCTAGACATTGTATTTTGTTGAATGCGGTATAAATTCTAAAACAGATGCAACATTGAGCAAAATGCCACCATATTCAGTATCATTGGCAATGACTAACGGTTAGTGGTAATAACCAATGTGACTAACTAGCTGCAACAGTATGATAATCATGGTAACAGTGGTTAAAGAAAAACTGAAGATGGCTAGCTAAGTCACTGAAATATTCCAAACAACCAAAGGCCTACTCTGGTGTCCATGTCTGTACTGCTTTTCCATCTCCTAAAAGTCATACGAACAGCCCTGAGTCGCGCACAGTAGTGTTTTTTTTTTCTTTTACTCGCTCACGTAATTCAGATGTGCAAAGTTGAGTAGATGCAATCTAACTTGCTTTTATGCAAGGGTTTACATATTTTTTCTGGAGGCCCAATCAATATCTTTTAATTATTGTGGAAAGTTCATACTGTCCAATATTGGATAAAACACTTGTCAATTAACAGATAATTACCGGGAAAGTTTCTTGTGGGCATGAACTACAGCTGTGCTTTATCTTCGCATTTTTGTGTGTAGTATCCAGTTGTGATTGTATGTGTTCATTTGCCCAAATTTGCAGGTAGCGTTTAATGCCTTCATATGACCGGAGAGATCCTTTTCCATGTTTGTTAGAACAAAAGAGTTGAATAGTTAACACAACACGTAACAGTCCACTTCTGTGTTAAAGTATGGTTGCTTTCACATTTGTTATAAGTATGGATGAACAGTGCCCGAGACCACCTCTTCCATGCAGACTCTCATACTGTGCCTGAGCACAGTACGGTTGTGTTCACATTCATCAAATCGGGTTTAAGTGTACTCGGATCCGTGCCCGAGTCCCTAGTGTGAAAGCACTCTTAAAAAGATGGAATGCACTGGAGAGCTTGCAACACCAAAAGACCTGGAAGATCTTGGAAGACAACTAAGGTGGTTGACTGCAGAATTCCTTCCTTGGTGAAGGAAAACCCCTTTACAACCTCTATTCAAGTCAAGAATTCCCTTCAGGAGGTGGGCATATTATTTTCAAAGTCTACCATCACGAGCCACCTTCATGAAAGGGAATAGAGGATTTACCATACGGTGCGAACCACAGGCAACATTCAATAATAGAAAGGGCAAATTAGACTTTGTTAGGAAACGGAAGAAAGCCTGAACAGTTTTGGAATAAGATTATTTGGACTGATGAGACTAAGATTAACTTGGACCAGAATAATGGGAAGAGAACACTGTGGAGAAGGAAAGGAACGGCTCATGATCCAAAACATGCCACATTCTCTGTGGAACATGGTGGAGGCAGTGTTATGGCATGGGCATATATGGCTGCCAATGGAGCTGGTTTACTGGTGTTTATTGATGATGTGACTGCTGATGGAAGTAACTGGACGGATTCTGAAGTGTATAGGGCTATACTATCTGCTCAGTTTCAGCTGAATGCTATAAAACTGATGAGACAATCCATCACAGTACAGATGGATAATGACCCAAAACATACTGCTAAAAGCAACCTGAGAGCTTCTCAAGACAAAGAAATGGAATATTCTTCAATGGCCAAGTCAGTCACCTGACCTCAACCCAACTGAGCTGCTTTCCACTTACTGAAGACAAAACTGTGGGCAGAAAGACCCATAAACAAGCATCAACTGAAGTCAGCTGCAGTAAAGGCCAGGCAAAGCATCTCAAGGGACAAAACTCAGTGTTTGGTGATGTTTATGGGTGCAAGACTTCAGGCAGTCATTGACAGCAAAGGATTTAAAATCGATTATTGGAACGAAACCTTATATTTGTATCTCCCCGACAACGATAGTCGGGAGATACTATGGTTTAGTTCCAGGGCTGCTGCCGCCGCAGAGATTTTCTGTTCCAGGCTCTGGAGGCTTCAAAGTTTATAGGATTTTTCTCTAAATTTGCAAAGTCAAAGATGTTTATTTGGCAATGCTCAAGATCAATTCTCGGCAATTTCCGACATCCAATATGGCCGCCGGCGGCCATTTTGTCTAAAAAATTTTTTTGCGGATTTTGTTTTCTGCTCATTTTAGCCACATTTACATATATATATACACACATGTACAGGGATGCATATTAATGTCATAGCAAGAGTAAACAGTAACATTGCGGCTGTAAAAATGTGCAAGTGATCTCTCATGGGGATCGGGAGATACACGACTCGGTCCCTGTGGCGACTGAGTTATCTAGTTGTAATTGTTAGTTTGTTGAATTACCTTTGAGCCTGTGGAAAAAGGAGGACCATGCATAAAAATGGCTGTAATTCCTGAAAGGTTAATGCAAGATTTTTGATGAAGGCCATGAATTAAGGCTGAAAGTGTGAATTTTAATCACATCTTGATGGTTTCATTTCAGCTCCATTGTGGTTGTGCACAGAGGCAAAATTACAAAAATTGAGTCATTGTCCAACTGTTTCCGGACCTAACTGTATGTTTTAACTCTTGGTTTGAGGTGGCTCTCCAAGTTAAAACACCTTCATTTTCATGGATCCTGATAGTCATAATATTTGTAAATTAGCTCATGCCTGCAATCTGGCCAGTGAGGACAAATAAGAAAATTAACAGCATATCCTTTTACTGCCGAGTCAGATCTGAGCCTGTGACTTTGATAAAGAGACTGATGGATGGTAAAAATGATGAGATGAAGAGCTAAAACCTGTAATGTCAGCATCAAGGCTGCAGCTGGTACTAAACCGAACTGTTAGTTTATAATGGAAGACGCTGCACATCACCTGTCTCTTCTCCTCTCAGGGGCCGCAAGATCTATGAGCCGCCCAGGTACATGACTGTGAGCCAGGCAGCCGAACAGCTCCTGGAGATCGTGCAGAACCGCAGAGAGAGGAAAGAGGACCTGGGTGAGTAAGTTTAGTTTCACTAGACTCAGGAACGGCCTCATTTGTTGAGAAACCTTGCATCACTGTCAGCCTGATTCAGTGGACAGGTTAATACAAGTGTAATCCACATAGATTCTGGGGATGTGGTCAATTACTTATCCCGTAAAAAGCATTTGGTATCAAAGTCCCAGATTTCATGCATTTGAAATCTGATAGTCCCTTGTATTTATCGTTTTTTTTTTTTCTTTTTAAACCAAAATATTGACAGGAATTGGTTCAATTTTCAAATCATGATTTAGTCAGCGGCATAGTAAAGTATGATGTGTTAAAGTAATGAGCACATGCAGAGCTGTGAAAACGTATCTGCCTCATTCCCAGTTTCTTCTGTTTTTACTTATATCTCTCTTTTCAGAACTTTAATGTTTCAGAGAAACTAATTTTAGTGTTAAACTAAGATAACTTGAGTAAACGCAAAATT
Organism: Gymnothorax javanicus; assembly: GCA_029692085.1. Taxonomy (NCBI): domain Eukaryota; kingdom Metazoa; phylum Chordata; class Actinopteri; order Anguilliformes; family Muraenidae; genus Gymnothorax; species Gymnothorax javanicus. The sequence continues at coordinate 91,922,886 of CM056196.1, forward strand.
CAGTACCATTTCAGCTATGTGTTCAATCGTCTACATTGAGAAATGGAAACTGCATCTTGAAAACAAGGCTTCGCACAATGTGAGATCATGCAACTGAGCTAGGTTGCCCGAGTGCACACATATTTGCCGTCTAGTGAAAGTAGACAGTCCAGTCGGCCGCGAATGCATGGATGTAGCCCCTGAAAGCCCGCTTCTCCCCTTTGTAATGTCTTGTTGTGCATCCACCATATTAGGTTCACCAGGGTCAAAGGTCAAGGTCACTGGACATGAAAATGTTTTATTTTGTGCGGAAAAGATCTTAGCAACTGCTTGGTACAATGGCTTCATACTTTAGGGATGTATTATTTTGGTGTCTAGTTGTGCATCCACCATAATGGGTTCACCTGGGTCAAAGGTCACAGGATAAACGCACTCAACTTGGGCGACCCCTAAAAAATGACTTTCTCTAGTTGAATATTGGGTTCAATTTTACTAAACACACCCAAGGCATGATTACTGTTGATAACTTGTGAATCTAAACATCACTTAAATAGAACCTGTCTGGCTGTGTGAAGTTGACAAAAAAACTGCATGCGACGCCCACCATCTAATGAAATTGATGAATGGATGAAAAACAAAGTCATTGATATCTATCATTGTTGAAAGGGTTACAAAACCATTTCTAAGGCTCTGGGAGTCCAGCAAACCATGATGATGGCCACTATCTACAAATGGAGAAAACTGAACTTTGATTAACTTTCTTGGGGAAAAAAATTCTACCAAAATTTCCCCAAGACTGCATTGACAACTTATCCAGGAGGTTGCAGAAGAATCCAGAGTAACATTTAAAGAGCTGCATGGCTCACTTTCATCAGTTAATGTTTGTGTTCAGGATTCCACACTTCTCATATATTTGGCCAAAACATCTTGATAAACCCCCCAAGACTCTTGGGATAATGTGTGTGCTGATGAGTCAAAAGTGGAACTTTATGGAAGACATGGGTCTCAGTACATCTGGCATAAAGCTGACACAGCATTCCACATAAAGAACATCACACCAACAGTCAGACATGATAGAGGTATTGTGATGGTCTGGGGTTGTTATGCTGCTTCAGGACCTGGTGGACTTGCCATAAATGCTGGAACCATGAATTCTGCTCAACCATAAAATCCTGAGGGAAAACATCCGGCTATCAGTTTGTGTGACCTTAGCTCAAGCGCAGTTGAGTTCTGTCATTTAAAAACTTCATTTTATGTTTAATCTGGTTATCTTTGTGTAATTTTTAAATGAATAATCTGAAACATTTAAATATGACAAATAAGAAAAAATAGAAAAAAATCGGGAAGGGGGAAAATACCTTTTCACAGCACTGTGATTACCAGCCTCGCTGAAGGGGCTGTTAATACACCATACTTTCATACACAACTGCTGTGGTGATCTGCCCAACAGCCTTCACCGAGGACACAATCTGTGTGGGGCTGGCCAGGATTGGAACAGAGGACCAGGCAATCAGGGTGGGTTCAGTACGCCAGCTGGCAGCCTGTGACCTGGGCGGACCTCTGCACTCCCTGATTGTGACGGGCCATCTGCACCCGCTGGAGCTGGACATGCTCCGGCTCTTTGCAGTGGAGCCGGACACTTTACAGGAGCTGAACGACGCTTGATAGCTCCACATACACCTCTTGACTCAGACAAGATGGTGGCAACAAGACATTACAATAGAAAGGGGAGTCATTGCATGGGTTAGGATTCATGACAGACATTGTGTTTTGCATCAGGAACACCCATGTGGAGCATGGCAGTTTGGTGTACCCTCACCTATCTTCTTGCAGCTGCTATGATTAATTAGCTTGATACATCAGAATCATGAATGTAATTACATTTGCTGAAATGTATTAATATAGGCCAAAAATTCTAAAAAAATTTTTTCCACTTATCAAAGTTGAATTGTGGAAGTTAAAAAAACCCCATCTAAATTGAAATTGACCATTTCCTAATATAAATGCTGCGTAATTCTATACCTGTATATTTAAAAAGTGTGTGTGAGTAGACTTATTTTCTAAAATGCACCATTGTCAACTCCAAACAGGGCTTTCTATGGTTACAGATGAGCCATTTCATCATTAGTATAAATCAGCACTCATTCTTATTGCTACTGGCTTCCTGTTGCATTCCTCCCATATATGGAATGGGTTCATAGCTGGATATTCTCTTCATGGCTGAATTTGAATACTGCACTGTCTTGCTCTAACTAGGGTTAGAGAAACAGCTCTACGTGTCATTTAGTGATGAATCCATTCCTTCACTCCATGGGTTTGTGAAGTTACAATTCAAGATGGACATTGCTTTGGAATCTTGAGGTTAAATTTCTGCAAAATACCTAGTGGTTCAAACTAATGGCTTTTTTTTTTTTTTACTCCATTTTCCTGTGGTTGTGTAATTTTTTGGCAAAAAAGAATGTAAACTAGACAGTCCAGTTGCCAGCAACCACATAGGTGTAGCCTGAGTGCCTACTTATGATATCTTGAAACCTCTGACCTTCACAGCCTTCACAAGCCATACACTGAAATGGGCACATTTTCAGCATGAAGGTGTGCTTTATTCGGCCTGGTCTGTTGGCATGGCCACCAAAATCGATAGGTGTTGTGACCAAACCATAACATATGCACACACCAAATCTCAAAAGAATCTGTTGCAATTTGTGGCCTGTAGACCGTCCACAAGAAAATCTGTGGCGGCAGAGGCGGCGACCATGAATCCATGGTAGCCGTACGACTTTGTCTGGGTGGAACAATGGCACACTTAAATTTGTCTCCTCGTTGATTTTGGGGGAAAAAAAAAATTGGATCCAACCCAGTTTTTTAAAAGGGCTTGAATTTTTGCCTGGGACTTCAATCTGGGAATAACACAAAATAATGAGACTTGTGGTCAGAATAACATCTGTCCAAAGCTGAAGAAAGTGTTCTCTCCCATACAACTCAAATGCGCCACATTCCCCTGTGTGTAGGGGTGATGGCACCCCAGAAAAAGTCACCAGTAGAAAAAACAGAAATGAAATCAATGCTGAATGTAAAAAGCAAATGGAGCTCTCCCTCACAACAGCATCAAACAATGGGATCACAGAGACTCTTCTTTTCACCAGTCATTCATTAAAAATAAGAACTGACATTGAAAGTGCAGATAATCATTTATTACATTGCAAAAAAAGAAAATACAACTGGCCAAACTTTGCTCGTTAAATAAAAATTAAGACAAAACCGGGCAATGAAATTGTGGATCTACTTCAGTTTCGCATCTGTTTTTGTCATCTTCCCTGTCCAACGGGTGAAAAACAGACGTTACTCATTTGAGGCTTGATGACGCTGGTGTGCTGCTGTCCCCACAATAAGTTACAATTTCAGAAAGGTCACGTATACCTCACAACATTCCACAGATCTGGAAAAACGGCCTCACGTCACGGGGTTTTAGAATAAACCTCATAGCGGAATGTGGGCCTGACAGAGCTCAGGCTACTGGGTAATTCACAGGCTCTAGGGGGCTCAGTCCAGCTCTGAACATCTGCACACATACTGTCCATAATTTTATTAAAAGGCACTTTGGAAACCCAAATACTGTTTGGCTCATGAAGTCCAGAAAGTGCAATAAAACAGCCAATTAGAATTTGTTCTGTCGTGGTACTGCATGATGGAGTCATTGGTTGACATGAAAATGGATGAGTCTGAGCTGACAAGTTGAATGTTTTATGATTTCAGAGAGTTCACAATGAATCCAGGGAAAGAAATTAAAATCTTGATGGCAGGGAGGAGAAAACAATCACTTAAAATTATCCACAATATTTATAAAAATAAAAAGATGACCAAAAAATTATATCCATGGTTGTCCAGGAGAGGAGTAGTAGTTTTGGCAACTAGTGATGAGGTTCACCTCGATTTCCATAAACGTCACATTATTGGCTAGTTCCTTTTCATTTTCAGTTTCGTTTCCATACGAGAGCGGAGTCGCTGCTTCCATCTTGGTCCCGGATTTGGGAGGGAGCGCAGTTCCCCACAGCAGCACAGAAGGCTTTGGTCCCAGAATGCCCAGAGAGAAGAGAGTTCAAACACTACATCGCCGCAACGTCTATCTGAACGTAGAGCTGCCGGACCCCAGCCTGGGAGAAACCGAAAGGACAGAAATACAAGTGAAAGAAGGTTACAGTCAGTCGTGCATGACTTTTACATGCAGTGCATCCAATTATGTGCTTATTCACTTCCACACCTGTGTGAAAATGTTGTGCGTTTGGCTCAAGATCCAGCGAGCGTCGGCATCCGGGGCGACCAGCAGTTTGAGGGTTCCGATGTAGACATCTGTGCAGAGCGTCCAAAAGTGAGGCTCCTGGAGGTTATACACACCCTGCAGCTGCTGCACCTGCACAAGCACAGAGACACAGACATTGACCACAAAAGGTCTACAGCAGGGATCATAAACTTGCAGTCCTCCAGGGCCGAGAACTACTGGTTTTCCACCCTCCCTTACTTGGCAGTCTGGCGTCAATCAGACGCACCAAATGTTACGGTAATTAGGGAAAAAAGGAAATCAGGGCTGGGTTTGGATGCGAGGAACAGATTTGGAGATCTCTGTTCTACGGTATGCAAGACTGCCGGCAGCGAATGTTTGGTGAGCACACTTACCCTCTGGTAACACTCCGGAAGGGCTTGGTCAAGTGTGGGAGGAGTCCTCTGCATCAGAATCCCTATGGACTCCCTCAGTAAAGGAACCACACTGCAACAGAGGAGAGACCCGACAGGGCGGAGGTCTGTCAGTGGCACTAATTCCCACTTCCTCTGGGACCAGTAACAGCTTGGCAGACCCTGGAAAATCTGCTAAGTCAGGGCTTGCAGCTCCTCTGCATACAAGTCCAGCTAAATTACCAGCAACATGGACTTGGAAAGGCACTGTGGAAGTGGAGGAAATGTTCCTTAGCTTTACACACAAGATGTAACATGGAGAATGGGTGTGTGTACCAATTTCTAATGAACAATACTGCTACTCACCTAGTTTGAAAAACAGGAAAAAAGTGAGAGATCTTCATATATAAGTTTTCAATTCCCGTCTCTGGTTGGGATAAGTTTTGCATTGGAAGTATCACATTAAGACTGGGTTAGTGTGAACTGAAGATGCTGAACTGAATTGAAAGGAGTTCTTGTGTTGCAGTATTACTGCTGAATATTGTCCCATTTTTATCACTTTTTAAAGGAGGTTCTGCCGGCCCAAAAGAGCTGTGCTACAGAGCTAGTATGCATACGGTCTACAGTCAGCTGCCGAAGCTGCACAGCAGCACTCTGTCATCAGAGTTCAGAGGTTACCTTGTCATTCACAGCTGTGTCCCACTGCAATTAAAACCAATGCTCCCAAATAAAACAGGGACTACATAACTCAGAAATTATCTGGAATCTCTAGTCCTGGAAACTGTCAGAGATGAATTATAATAGGAGAGAAACCAAGGTCTCTGGCGTGAAGTAAGTTTCACCAGTATAGTGCTCTGCTCCGCCTCATCCAGACGGGCAGAAACGCCCAGCTAGTTCACAGCAAAGATATACACACCCGACCACATCACATTGCATTTCTCTGGAGACGGAGCAGAGAGCCATTGATGTTTTGCTTCTTTTGTTTCGAAGTTAGAAATGAGCCACAGTTTCCTTGGGAAGCCGTTTAAAGCTGGATTTCTGAAATCTTTGAAGTCAACTCTGAAGACTCAGAGCTCAGGAACCAAGCCTAGGTTGGCGTAGCCTCCAACTGAACGCACAAACTAACAGCAAGTTCACAGAAGCTGCTCAGCAGGAACAGCAGTGGACAGGGCAGTGAGGTCATGACCCCACACTATCCTCTGGGGATGACCAGCTCCCTACACTGCACAGTATAAGGTACAAAGCCCTCTCTCCTTACAGCAAACCGTTTCAGCTAGTGCTGAGGCAAGGCCAGCTCTGCCGTATCACACACTGCCAGACTAATGACGCTCTCAGTCTTCTTCCAAAGCCGCAAACAGACCACCACCTCATATGCAAGCCATTAGACGGTTACTGCGCCTGGCGTCTGTCCGCTTTCCCTCCTCTCCAGACCCACATCAGTACTCAATACCCCCCCCCCACTGCAGCCCTCAAACCACACTCAGTCCCTGTCACCAGAGTCACGCTGTCCCTATCAGTACGTCACTGACTTCCATAAACTCCCTGTTACACCGCAAATAAAGAATCAGCCCTGTCCCTTGTCTGATCTTACCCCGTCGCCCCGCATTATTTACTGCCGTCACTGATGCCAGACTGCAAAGGAAGGAAAGCTCCTGGCAGGAAGCCCTGTACACTGGTCCCCTGAAAATGAGTCACTCAAAAAAGCCAAGTCACGCCATAGGAGCCATATCTTAACCACAACATAACAGTGCAGATCAGTGGTTAAATTTCAGTAATAACCCCAAAAACAAAAATAGTCACTTAATACTGGTCGCCTTTCCGACTGCAGAGGCAATTATGAATATGACATACAAAAGGTAAAGATTATTCAGTAAACATGATATTAGCAATACTTACTCAATGATCAAAATGGCACTTTTTGGATTGGAATTTTTCATTTGTCAGCACCCTGATTTAGGTCAAATGTTTGTTTTTCCTCCATTGAAATTCAATGTCACTTGATGCACTCAATCTCATGAGACACGAGCCACTTCACTGCAGAACTTCCCCATTTCCCCAACATCTGCTTTTAAGGTATGCGCATGAACTTCCTGACCACGCAGCATGTCTTTCCAGTAAAGCCTCGAATGAAGCAATGGTAATAAAAAAATGCAAAATACATGCAAGCATTTTGCAAAATACCCAGTGTCCCTCATCTCTTTTAGCCTATAATACATTCTTATAAACAATTAAAATTTGAAAAATATTATCTGAATTTCAGAGGGAAGAAGTATGAAAAATGTTTAACTTCATAAATTAGCGATGGGCAGCAAGACAACATGTGGAATGACACCAGAGGCCTACTTCACGTTTTCAAATCAGTCAGAAGACAACACTCAGATGTTGCTCAAATCCTCGGCTGACAACTGGAAAATATTCCAGGCCAGCAGTAAATAAAACGGTAAGGAGCAGCAGTGTGTGTATTACAGTAGCACACTGTAGGTCCATGCCGGTCCCCCTGACTGGCTGTTGTCAGTGTCGTTTCAAAACGGGAGGGGAAAACAGGAAAGCGCAGCGCGAGGGCCCCGCCAGGCTCTGACATCAGCCCATTGTTCCTGCTCTTCCTGTACGGAGCCGCAGGGGGAGACCCCAGAGTAGGAGCGCCGACTCCTCCCACCTGCTCCACCTCAACCTCCTTGTCTGGCCTCGCATGCCCGCTTACCGCGGCCGTGAGATATTTCAGAGAAATACGCCAGGGCTAAAATGTGCAGTAAAGGTGTTTAACAGCATGTGCTTCTTGCTTACCTTTACACAGCCATCTAAGAATTTCCACCTTAAATTAATCACTACTTCCCTAAAGTAGAATTCAGCAGCTCCATTTTCTTAAAGACTGATGTTAATCTGGTTGATCTTTATCTGATATCCTTCAGTCTTCATTGGTAAATGACGGATCACAAAAAATTTCAGAGAAATGTTTGCTTTTGCCAGAGGACAGGAAATAAATTTCCTTAGCCCCTATAGTGAACATAAGCCTGCTCTCCATCAAGGTGTTATGATGTAATGATTGACATACATTGCCATGAAAAAGTATTTACCCCCTTCCTGATTTTGCATATTTCATACTTAACCTTTTCTGACCTTCAAACAAAATTAAAATGCAAGGCAAAGGCTACTCACATACAGAACAAAAACTGTGTTTTTTTTTTTAACTGATCACTTATCGAAGGAACAAGTTATCAAAACAAACTGCCTCTCAGTGGAAAAAAGTAACTGCCCCCTTATTTACGCAGCTCATCATCAGTGTATTCAGCAAATTCAACAATCACACCAAAATCACCCTGTCCAGTTCAATCTAAACATCACCTAAATAATAACCATTCCAGCCATGTGAAGATGGCAAAAAGGTTTCATACTGTGCCTCGGACAATGTAAATTCCAGAGGAGATGAGAAAGGACCTTGAAATACATCAGTCTGAATGGAGTTAGAAAAGACTTTGTGATTCCAGTGAACCACTGTGAGAGCCAATATTACCTCCAATAGGAGCAGTGGCGATTGTTCCCAGGAATAACCAACCAACCTAAATTCCTCCAAGAGTGCATCAGCGACATCCAGGAAGTCACAAAAGAGCCCAGACAATCAACCAAGGAACTGCAGATCCCACTTGCCTCAGATAAGACCTGCATTCATGAGATCATTAGAGAAACTGGGCAATAAAGGCATAGATGGGAGATTCAAGAGGAAAAAAATAATTGCAACAGCAGTGGAATGTGAAGGCTCATCAGACATTTACCAATTAACCATGATGACCCCCGGGCACTTTGGGATCTCTGGACCGATGAGTCAAACATGGTACTTTTTAAAAGACAGGGGTCCAGATACATGTAGTCTAAAGCAAAAATATCAGTCCATAATAAACCCATAACAGCTACAATCAGACATGGTGGTAGTGGGATGGTGCAGAGATGCTTTGCAGTGTCGGACACAGAGCCATTTTCCATAACTACTGCTGGAGATAATACCGTGAGCTGCGCCATTTCCACATATAAACAAAAGGAAACTATTCAGCTCAAGCCAACCAGAACCAGCGAGGCAATACTGGCTGTTTTACAGTATAAAATACATCAGGTTAAAACAGCCTGGACACAGCAGCTGTGTATGCTAGTGAGCAGCATTGAGAAATGTCTTTTCCATCCTGAAGACCTTTCTGCTAATACACTCTGCAAAGCACCTTCTGGAAACAGTGCCAAAACAGCTTGGTAAGTACAGAAGACTTGTGAATACAGGCAGCAGCACAAATACTGCTATTCTCTCCGAACGGCCCCTGTCTAACAGTGTGAATAACAGAGGCCAGCAGAACTCAACAGAGTGAACATCACACAAAGAGCAGATTAACAGGAAAAAAAAAAATCTCAACCCAGTAGAAGGAAAAAGTTGCACTCCTAAAATCTTATTAATGAAAGGTTTCGAGACTGAGGTCTTCAATCTTCTCTTCACCACAAAAGCTCTTTTGAGAGGCTGGCTGTGTGACTGTACATCAGGAATGCAGGCGCATCAGTAGTGGAAACACTGGGTCTGAGCCCACATTCCTGCGTCACTGACCTGCATTTACCACTGTTCACTGCTCCAACACGTGGAGAACTGTAAGGACTAAAGGCGAACTAAAGACAAAGACTATCAAGTTTCATAAAAATAAATAAATAAATAAATAATCTCCTGGCCACGTTTGGTACGACAGTCAGGATCTGGGGCGAGAGATGAGGGAAAACCATGACATTTGGCCTGCCGTGTCTGTTATAATTTCAGTGGAACCAGACTGTACCAAATTTGCAGACCTCAGCCAGCGGCTCAGTGTCGGTCCTCTCAGCATGAACAGCTGCCCTGAAAACGACACTGAACTAAAGCCAGTGGAAATGAGCACATGTAAAGTAAAACTTTTGAGAAGTAAACTCTGCAACCTGTTATTAGTGAAATGGAAGCCAGCAGCAATAAACACCATGTGGGAGAACCGTCTTATTTACAGCCGAATCAATGCACCGCTACAAAGACATACGGGAGTCTTCAGTTGTTCCACAGATTGGAAAGTACATGTAAACACGTTTTTATTGCATGTTATGCTTAACTACAAAGAAAACGAAGAAAAAAAAGGTAAAAGGACTATTCTTGACATGAAGAAAGAAATAACAGAAAATATTAAGCGCTGTTTGGAAAAAATGGTAAAGCAGTAAAAACAGACCGTCTCAGTCCGCAAGTCACATCTTTGGTGTATAAGCAGATGGCTAGAATAAACTTAAGGATATTATCCTTCTTACCAATCAGAACACTTCCACCTAAACATGCAGACTAATATACTTCATCCAAAAGAGAATACATCGAACCATAAAATGAGGAAAACTGAATCCGCTTTCCCTCAATCAGTTATCCAATCAATATGAAACTGCACAAGGGTACTGGCACAGGGAGGGCCTGACAAAGCAGATGTTTATATTTTCCCAAATTTAAGCTGCTTTCAAGTCAATTTAAGGTGTTTACGAACATTTTTGGCTCGTCTGCGTGGAGCTGTGGTGTACGCATCCCCAGACGTCTGCATGTCAATGAGGCGTGCACATCCCCAATCGTGCATTAGCAACTATAAACATACTTTATTGGTTTTTTATTTGAAAAAATAATGAAGAGAAGTCTGAGATAAGTCTGAAACACTCAGGCTTTTCCCTGTCATTAGCCACCATTTCCTCATATATTGACCGCAAGTGTGCATGATGGGCATCAAGTTCTCAAGAAAGGCTTATAATGGGACAAACACATTTTTGTAAATGAATGACATCAACTTGCTAACAGACCGTGTACCACATCTTAAAAACCAGCTGTGATACAAACAGAGAGCAGGATATAGCTTACATATATACACACGTACCTAGTATACCACATCCCTGTCGTTCCTCTCTCCTACTGGGAAAGATCAGGGCGTGTAACCGTTGGCAAATGTTCTCAGCTACTAACTAGACAAACCACTCATCACTGGCCGAAAGCTGGCAGATGTAGCTATTCTGTCAAACATGGGATATGAGCACCTTTCAGAAACATGAGCTCTGCTAATTGGAGCCTTTTCAAAGGAATGCTAATCTGGCCGTCTGCCTCTCCCTGAGCCGCCCTCTTTCTGCCTGCAGATTCCTAATTATTGGGTGCAATCAAAGGTCCCCATTACTGACGAACCTCCTCCAGCCGCGATGTTAATTTATGCTAAACGCGCTTAACTTGGCTCATTCATCTGGCCTCATGCTTAGAATCCAGCGCAATTAGACATTCCTGGAAGCCTTCCACACTCCTGCCACCGCACATCGCTCAAGAGCAACTTTGCTCCAGGGCTGTAGCAGCAGGGATCCACGTTGGACGTGAACCCATAGCCCCCTCCCTAAGACCAGGGGCCTCAACCACAGCTCCAGTCTCTAATCACAGGCTGCGGGGCCAACGCATCAGCGGCTGCTCTTCCACATACCCGCGCCGTGACATTCTCTCTTCCTCCGGAATATTCTGGAGAGGGACCTGCACGTGAACAAGTCTCGCAGAGGAAGGTCAGCACGACTCCATCTATTCCCGGAATCGCCATCCAGGGAGCGGCGAGGCCCCCCTATACGAGCCGTCCTCCGTAACCTCTCGTTGCGGTCAGTGTCAAGAAAGCCAAACAAAAACAATCTGCAGAGCCATCAATTTCCCAGCTAGGGCCACGGGAGAGATCGGAGGCCAGACACTCTCTCCAACCATCCAGACAGATCTCCTTTCATCCATCCCTCCATCCGTCCTACACCTCAAATCCCCCGGGTAAATCTCACTGCATCTCCGCACTGTGTAAGGTATGTGAGAATCTTATACACAGTTTCCACACTGCAGCCATATGATCCTGAAACTCCACAGGCAGATCAGCACTAAAGACTGGTTATTACAGCCTGTGCACATGCAGATGTGGACACAACCACACACATATTCACCGGATGTAAAGCTTCTAAATATCACTGTTCTATAACCTTCCTCATTTCAGTAAGAACATGGCCTGGACTGTAATAATTCGAGTAATCCAAAACCAGCATAAAGATGTCATTAAAATATACAAGCAATCTGACTCAGACCCAAGATTAATACCAGAAGCAAAACACCAAGGCAAATGGAAACCCTAGGAAACGGTTCACGCGTGAGTGAAGTGCCAACAAAATGACCACAAACGAGGAAGGCTTCTAAATCCCTGTGTGACTCTCAGCTTTTACGCTTTTTTCTGCAGGACTATGCATTTCCCCAAGTCTCAAAGTGACAGCAGACTTTCCTCGCAAATCTTTAAAAATAAACAAACAGCTGCTCATTAAGCCCTTATAAAAGTCAACGTTAAAATCTAATTTTGCTAAATTTTCTTCCTCAAAGTATTATGAGCAGTGTTGTGGACACTTGGTTAAGCTCATACCCCTCCTTCAGTGCTCTCCATAAACCGCACCTGCACAGGGAATCTGCTCTACCTCAGCTCCTACTCTGCATAATGAGATCTCTTTTCTTAATAGTACACAATCGTTTTAGTGCAGTTTTGAAGAGGGGAAGCGGGCTGGAGAGTGGTGGTCTCAGCACAGTCCTGGGGAACAAAAAGGGCTCCCCTGAAGGAGAGGGGGAGAGCAATGCAAAAGGATGCCTTTGTGCACACATTTAAAGGAGCAGTCACCAATCACAGCCACATTCCACAGGCTATAAGAAAAGCTATACGAGGGAGTGAGGCCAGTTATACTGGAGGCTTTTCAATTCTCGCATTTCAATAAAGGGGCCTCCTGCCCTGTCTCCACTCTCATCCGGAGGCCCCTGTACAGCACTGTGTCGGCGCTTCAACCGAAACAGCCGTTTCTGTAAGGCACAGTATGCCTGCTTATACAGGAACCATCTCTGTATACCGGTGCATGTAGGTTCAACAGGAACAACCATCTCAACATAATTCATTTTCCACAAGAGCAACCACCTCTGTATAGCATTGTATAGTGGGCTCCAAATTTACTGGCACCCCTGACTGGCAATGCACAAACAATATTTCAGAAAATTCCAAGAACTATATTTATAGAGAAACTCTAAGTAACGTGAAAAATATTGCACAATATTAATGTTCCAATGGAACCAACCTAAATCATTTACTGATTTAATTAAAAATCAACTTCCTCCAAATCAAGGTTTCACAATTAATGGCACCCATAAGATTACTGTGAATAACATCTACCGAAATTAAACCAAGTATTAAATTCCACTTAAGTTTTATCTAAGTGTTAAGGAACTATATTGAGCCATTACTTTACCCCCTGTCTCACTAGACTATAAAAATAGAACCAAGGGTCCTGTAGCTTACTGGCAAGTAATCTTATAGTGATGATACAAGTTATGACAATTTCATGTGAAGTTTGACATTTGAATCATTAAAAGTCAATGCCAAGGTCACCAAATAAAAGTTCACAACATTTATAAGACCTAAATATAATCCTAAGCTCTGAAACAGTTTTGGTGATACAAGTCATTGAAAATTCAATATGTCAACTGTGAACTTTAAAGGTCACAGAAGGTAAAGTATAGGTCAGTAAATGGACTTCATATAAGACTTTCTAAATGTCTCTACACAAACCTTGGCTCAATCTGTGACCATTTTGGAGAAAGAAGTCATTGTAATTTCACTGTCGAGTTTGAACCTCTATGGTCACTGACAGTCAAGTTGAATGTCACCAAATGAAAGTTCATATGTGACTTCCTAGATGTCAGTAACACAAACCTAGGCTCCATCTATGACCATTTTAGTGATACACGTCACTTAATAGGTCACATTTGACCTTCGAAGGTCAATATGAAGGTCACAAAATGAAAGCTCATATATGACTTCCTATACATCTCTAATACAAACCTAGGCTCCATCTGTGACCGTTTTGGAAATACAAGTCGTTGTAATTGTATTATGTCAAGTTTGACCTTCAAAGGTCACCAAGTCAAGTTGAATCTCACCAAATGAAAGGTCATGTGTGACTTCCTTTAAGTCTGTGATACAAGCTTACGCTCTATCGGTGACCTTTTTAGTGATCGAAGTCATAGAATTTTCACTCTGTCAAGTCTGACCTTCAAAGGTCAATATGAAGGTCACCAAATGAAAGTTCATATTTGACTTCCTATATGTCTCCAATACAAACCTACACTCTATCTGTAAAGATTTTGATGATATAAGTAATTGAAATTTCACATTAAAGTTTGGCCGTTGAAGGTCACTGAAGGTCAAGTTCAAGGTCACCAAATGAAACTTGATACATGACTTCCTTACGCCCACAATACAAAGCTCTATCTATAATAGTTTTGGTGATAGAAGTCATTATAATTTTGCTATGTGAAGTTTGACCTTCAAAGGTCACCCAAGGTCAAGTTCAAGGCCACCAAAGGAAATTTCATATATGCCGGTATAAGTGTTTAATACACACATGTTCCCAATCTTCAGTATTTTCAAGCCTAGAAGCCTTTGAAAATTGTAACATTTTGCTTTGACCTCAAGTTTGACCTTTCAAGGTCATTTGAGGTCAATTTTAACATAGCCAATGTATAGGTCATATATGACTTCCTATAATAATACAAACTTAACCTCTATCTGCAACCATTTGGCCTCCACAGGCGATCATAAAGTACAGTGCCCCCACTAGACCCACTTCCGTCTATTCAATCAAAATGGCGCTTGCACTGTACATTGATGGTACCAAGGGAAGTTGATTGCCTGATTTAGAAAAAAATTTCACGCGGTTTTTAAGAATAATTTTTTGAAATTTTTCAGTCCTATCTTTAACATTGGAGCCAAAATTTTAAGGGCCCATAAAACGGACAAAAATGATTCAATCAAAAATCCGAAAAAAAAGCCCGGAGATATGGCCTAGTAGTATGTTGTGGCAAATTTACACAAAAATTTATCAGGCCGAAAAGAAGATAAAAAATGTTCCGAATGACAGACGCCACACCACGACAACAGCTTATCGGCCCATAGGGCCGGTAAGCTAAAAATGAGGAAACACACATGCAATATCCCTTTGTCATCCAACACCATGAAGACAACAAAACAACTTTTGGTTCAAAAGAGGCACATCGTCATAGACTTTCATAAACCTGGTAATGGCTACAAGAAAATTCACAAACAATGGAATACGCCACTGAGCACTGTCAGGGCAATTATTTAAAAAATCTCGAGATATGGGACTGTTGAAAACCTCAAGGGTAGAGGATGCAACTGTATTTTGCCTCCCAGGATACTGAGGAGGATGATGAGAGAGGGAACAAAATCCTCAAGAATCACTGTGAAGGAACTGCGGGCCTTGGTGGCATCTTGGGGAGAACAGGTTTCAAAAAGCACCATCAGGCGCCACCTCCACAACCACAGACTCTTTGGAAGGGTTACCAACAGAAAGCCTGTTCAGACCAGAAGACACAGAAGGAAGCGCTTGGACTTTGGCAAACTGCATTTAAATTATGAGTGGAACAAGGTGCTTTGGTCAGATGAGCCCAAAATTGCACGTTTCAGTCAAATACAACATTGGCATGTTTGGCACCGAAACAGAGATGCATAGAAGGAAAAGCATCTCATGCCCATAGTGAAATAGAATGGTGAGTCAGTCATGTTTTGGGGCTGTTTTAATTCAAGAGGTCAAGGGGCAGTGGTTAAGATTAATGGCATAATGAATTCCATCAAGTATAAGGATATTTTGGCCGACAATCTGGTTGCCCCTGCCAGAAGGCTGGGACTTGGCCGTACGTGGACTTTCCAACAAGACAATGACCCAAAGCATACCTCAAGATCCACACAGAAATGGTTCTGTGACAACAGAGTCAACATTCTGCAATGGCCATCTCAGTCGCCAGACCTCAATCCAATTGAAAACCTGTGGGCTGAAGTTGAAGAGGGCAGTCGATTAATGCAAACCCAAGAATGTGAAGGATCTTGAAAGGATCTGCTTAGAGGAATCGTCCAAAATCCCTCCAGATATGTGCCCAGGGCACAAAATAACGGGTGCATAGGTGCACGTATGCGCCCCGTTTTCGGCAGGTGCACCCAAAATTTAAAGTCGGATGCACCGCGCGCACCTAGTAAAAATCTGCCCCCAAAATAAATCCTCCTTCTACAAATGGGCTCATTCTTATCTGAAATGACAAATTTTATAAGTAGGGGACGAGAATTAATGACAAAATCGATGGGACTACAAGACTGTGGAACACGTTTAGTCTGAGGCCGTGTATGTGTTATCATTGGCTGAGCACGGCCACCTGACTATTATATGGTGTCTGATTGGTCTTTCAGCTGCTTCACTGAGAACTTTCCTCAGCCAAGTCACAGGCAGTTCTAGTTATTTCACACGTTAAAACAAAGGTTGATCATATGCTTGCTTATAATGTTTTGCCAATTAGATTCTTAATTTTAAAAACTAAGTATTTTCTGACAAATAAACAGAATAGACAAACACAGACAGCATGTAAGATTGTATTGAAAATTACGCTCAAGATTTAAAATTCCTCGACTTGAACTGACAGGTGTGCAGGTGTTCGGAAACCACAAAGCTCTGGGGGGTTTACTACGACGCAAGTTCATCATAAACAGGCTTCAATTGAGTGAGCCGGTTCAACAAACCCTAAACTCGCAATCATAGATAATTAGTACTACAACGGTGGTTATAATCTTTTTTTGATAAACTCGGCTTTGCGCTTCGGCTTCTGTGCGCGCTCCCATGAAGAGGTCGTTTAACGCGTCAATTCGTTCCATTTCCTCTCAATAACTGACCGATCGCGTACTGTATATGGCAAGCCGTTTTAACATTTAATAGCTAGACTGGATATGTGTTGCAGATATCCACAGTTCAATTATTCCTCGTCAAAAAGAGCATTTCAGATATCTACAATGACATTCTTCCTATCCACAATTGTCATTTCAGATATGGGTCACTCCATACTAAACTGTACAATTCACTGTTGTATAAGAATGGTCAATAAAATTTTTTCTAAGAGAATTAAATGATTTACATTGTTCATATTTATTCACCCCCGGATTGAAGATATACATAAGAAAAAAAACAGAGTCATCGGTCCAACAACACAACAGAAAAAGTGGTGTCCTGATGTCAGCCAAGGCATTGTGAAAGCCATATTTTGTTACAAAATTTGGCAGCCAACTTCATGAAATGCTCATGACATATCTGTTGATACTTCGAAACAAAGTAAAATGAAATATTGCAGGGAAATACACATAATAACGGTTTCAATTGTCTGCACTAAATTACTGAGACTCGTCTGATCAGAAATGCAATTTGAAATGACCGTCGTGGGCGTAACCAGTCGCGTCCTCACGTGTTACGTCCAGACCTGTGGGTTAATTTGCATAATGTATGCAAATGTAGTAAAGATGACCGCGGCAAACTAAGGTACTCACTTCCTGCATCAAAATTTCACAATGCGTCAGACAATCATATATACCATGTTTTAAAAAATAATGATTTAAAAAAGAAAATTTTTCCGTGTCCTAATATCGTGTAATGACAATAACAACATCAAGAAATATGCGTAGATCGTGTCCTGCGCATAGACTGTATAAAAAGATGGACGCAGCACCCGGATCTAAAAAGTGAGGCCGATGCGGAAATCTCAAAAATTTGCATTATATTTTATGGCCAGCAGATGGCGACGTCGGTAGTTGCAGAAAGAAGTTCCATGCCACTGAAGTCTATGAGAAAATGACCCTACTTTGCCACCTGATTTATTATTTCATTCTTATTCTTTGAAATGCCTTCTTGTGAATAAAATAATATATTCCTTTGGTGATTTAGAGTACCTGTTCCGGAGTACCTCTCCCCATAACCACATACACTTTCTACCACTTGTCTCCCAAGAAGCAAATTACCCTGGACCATAAAAACATAAAATGAAGATTTCAGGACTGAGGCCTTCAGCATGCAGAGCTGGGTTTATGCCCATTTTTGAAATTTGATTTCCCCAGGGTAGAAGCAGTTTCACTGATGCAAAGTTAAACAAATGAATAATGGTAACAAATGCTGTTAGCTGGAGGCGCTCAAAAAAAAAAAAAAAAAAAAAGAAAAGCTCCAAATGAAAACATGCTTCGGGACAAGACCATATACTACAGCTTCAAGCTCTAAACGATTTACAACGCCACAGTGGAGAGCAAAACGGATGGTTTCACTGAAGATTTTCATGTTCCAAGAGGCCCCAGGGTTCCACCCGACTTCAAGCGTTCTGTATGAATTCCCTCTGGAGCGATGCCATTCATTTAGGATAAACAGCCACCAGCTTAAGAGGCTGTAAACATGCATGAGTGATACAGAGGCGGAGCCGGGCAGGAATTCTGAATTCCCAAGCGGACCGAGACGAAGCGGATGGTTGTGTAGCCCAGAAGCAGCGATGCCCAGCTGGCATTATGAGCGGAGCCAGGCCCCGACTCCCCTGGGAGCGGATGTGTGCGAGAGATGGCGCTTACCTGACTCCTATGAGGATGGCGATGAGCATGGAGCAGATGGGGTCTGCGATCATCAGGTCATACTTCTGCATCAGGATGGCAGAAATGATGACACCAATGCTGCCCAGCGTGTCCGCCACGATGTGCAGGAACACTCCTGCAGCACAGAAACACAAACACTACAGCTCCTGAGCCTGTCATTCATGCGCACACTCAAACAGCCACACGGAGACAATGTACACAAACACATTAGACATGCAATTTAAACAATGCCACATATTTATACAGTACCTGTCAAAAGTTTGGACACACCCACATTTTTCTTACAATATATTTTAAATAAAGAAATAAGCAGCCATTCTTTTGCAAAAAAAAAGAAAAGATCTAATTCTTAAATCCATCAGACTAACCACCATTTGTTGTCATACTTGCAGCGCATTCTCACATTTTTTTTTTTAACAAGGGCAGTCATATGACTATAACGAACTTGCAGCTGCACGGCTGTCTAACTTCTCAAAGACGTGCTGCACTTGAGCTGTGCTCTTCATCAACCTTTTCGCCCAATAAGTCCCAAAACCGCTTGACTTCGATTTGGCTGTTGGAAAACACAAGGAGTTTATTTGTCTGTTTACTTTGCAAAATATTGCTTCTTCGAGAATTCTAAAATTTTGGACACTATTCAAACAAGTATACTATTCTCTTTTCACTTCTAACTGTTTACCTTTTACAAGATTTCATTTGAGATTATATAGAGAAGTTAAGCCGTTTAAATTTTGTCTAAAAACAGAGTGCTGTGACATTAGCAAAGCGTGTCCAAACTTTAGACTAGTACTGTACATGCATAAGGCCATAGTAATTGCTCTTATCAGCTGCATTGTCAATCAGCGCAGCAGAGCCTCACCACCAAAGCGCAACAGTCTATTACACAACAAAGTTGTGTGAACATAATCATTTAATTCCATCTACAGAGTGACGTCATTACAATAGCCTGACTTCACAGGACTCCTTCTACGTGCCTACATCACAGAGAGACATGAGAAAACTGATGAGGCCATTCAGCCCAGCTTGGTGGAGTGAATCATCACATCATTTCCCTTGTGGAATAAATAGGAAGTGTTGTGTCACCGGGAATCCAGCACAGAGAGGCCTAAGCATTCCCAGAACTCACACTCTTTCCCGCACCCCCCTCAAACACACACCACAGTCTCCTCGGCTCCTTTCATTTTCCCTCACATTCAACAGACACCTACCAGAGTGAACCTGCTCACACTCAAACCTGCCCGAGTAATGTGTAAACTCCGCACTGCAAAATTTCCCCAACATAACAATGCGGTGAAGTCACCGAAGCGGCAGCTCAGACTGTATTAGAGGAGAGGAGCGGCACAAAGCAGAGCCGTGAATCAGAGTGGCAGTGGAGAGGGAGGGGGAGGAAGCTGATAAAGAAAGGGAGCCAGGGCACAAACGGGCTCTGTGCAGGACCAGGTCTGACGACAGCGCAGGAATGCTGAAGAAGTGCTCCCCGCGCTCCAGGGAGGGCCACAATTGGACAGCCGGCCCCGCGCCATGACTCTTATGCAAGTGCACACGATTCATCACGGCCCCAGAAAGGCCCCTAGAGCAGCGACAAAAGATGGAGGGAGCGTCACCTCCCCTTTTTTCTGCCCGTTCCCTTGCCGAGCACTCCCCCCCCCCCCCCCCATGTCACTGTCCCCTGAGCAGGCCTCCCCCTAAGAGCCCACTCTCCCCCTGTATGTGCCAGCCTGAAGGAGGCTATCAGCGCTCTCCTTTCATTTCCACACCGGTCACTCACTACACCCCCCAGCTTCTCACACAGAGCCCTTTAAAGGGCCAGCGTTCCCAGACACTCCGAGAGGGGCACGGTGCCCTGGTCAGCGCGCTGCGGGGAAACACTCGGGTGACCTGGCTCTGGTCACAGAAGCGAGGGACAGACCGGCCATGAGAACCTGCACTCCCGAGCCCACTGAAGGCTCATTCAACAGATCAGCCTCCGCCCCACCGAGGCAGAACAAGAACCATCAGGACGCTTGTGAATCACTCCTGCACAAAGAGTGTACTCTTTATGATAAGCAGGTACCAGATCTATCCCAATCACTCCATCATCCAAAAAGAGCAAATGATGAATGAACTGAAATCTCCGATATACAATATTTGGAAAATGCCGACTCGTCCAAGAAGCTATATTTTAATCAATATGACCAACTTTAACACAAATACTATTTTTTTTATTTATTTATTTTTTTAAACAAAAGTATGCCTGCATTCCCAAGCATTAAATTTGATGGGTTTTCTTTTGTACTTCGTTTGATTGGGCACTAAACTTGCGCTTTGAATATCCAAAGACACGCTAAAGTCCCGTGGAAGCCCATCAAAATATGACCTGCAAGGCCATCTGGTGGTGGCAAATTGTACTGCAAAAGTAAAGTTCACCTTCAAGTATCTGTCTGCTGGAGCCTGTTCCTGGTGTATGGTCATCTAGAAAGAAAGGAAAAAGCAGAAACAGTGAGCACAAAAATATGTTTACAATCATCCTGTAGATTCTCACAACACAAGGTATACCATTTAAAGCAAAGATATATCACACAGAGGCTATGGGGTATGTTTGTCCTTTGTATTTATTCCATCCTATCATCTCAGAGGAAACCGGAGTACGCAGAATAAAGAAAACCCGCACAAACACGACGACAACACGCAAACTCAGACATACCACTATGCCGCAAACGTTCAACACTACTTTCTGTCACTTATTCCACTAGCATCCTTTCATCGTTCAGTAGATAACAGTGCAAGGTTCAGGCTGAATGGTGTACCTCTGAACTCAGCAACAGGCCTTACCGTGACAGTGCGAATCCTCGTGCGAGTGACCGTGCCCACCGTGACTGTGCCCGTGACCGTGCCCGTGACCATGGTCGTGGTCGTGACTGTGTTTGGAGCCGTGGCTGTGACCGTGGGCTCCGTGACTGTGTCCGTGACCCACACTGCCGTTGAACAGAGAGTGACTGTGACCGTGTCCTGGACAGGAGATACACCAATATACAACACTGAATAACACAATGTAAGCATCACCATGTGACCTGGAGGATTCAGCATATTCCATGCCCAAAAGGGCAAAGCTCAAACAACTGAAAAATGAAAAGGCAAGAGAACAGAATTCCAAAGGACCGAGAGTATTATTTAATAAAGATTTTGGGCACAAAACGGAGAGAGAGATCAGTGTGACGAGTCACAAAACCTGCAATATACCTGCATCCCCACCATGAGAGTGACCGTGACCTCCGTGCTGAAACACAAAGATGCCCACCAGGTTTACCAGCAGCCCCGCAACGGACACCGGCAGCAGGCGCTCGTGATGAACATCTGGAGGTTCCAGCGCCCTCTGTTGGGAGGAAAGAGAAAAATGGCCAAAAAAATCCAAAGTTAAAGACATCAAATTGCAGCTCCAGGCAGAAAGACGGCAGGAACAGAGGAGAACATTCTCGATAGCTGAGAAATTAATACATGAGGGAGGCCTACCTCTACTCCTTCTGAGAAGATGAAGAAGGCAGTGAAGATGAGGAAGAGTCCATTCACAAACCCGGCCAGCACCTCCGCTCTCACGTACCTTTGGGAGAGAACAGGTGAACAAAAGACGCTCCAGCCAGTTCAGGTCCACCTGCTCTACACGGGTCAAGCTTTGTTATAATAAAACCTGCTCTCTACTTTTAGCAACAGGATTACACAGCAATAATCTTTTTTTCATATAGGTAGTGCCACAGAATCAAAATATCAAAAAATCAGGGGTCAATCCCATTATTTACAGAGGTTTCTAACATTTTTAGCATTATTTTACCAATTACAAAGTACTGTTTAAGTGTGGAATCACAAGGGTAGTAGTGAATTGATTAGAAGGAAAAAAGATGAATAACCAAGGCACTGATACAGTTAAAATAACAACTGTTTGAAACAATGGTTTTGCATAATTCCAAAGCCAGATTTACATCAACACTGCGCAACCTCACCCTTAAGTAATCATGACAATGTTGTAAGTAATTGAGAAATCACTACATCATGTTAGGCACAGCAGAGGCTTGAAAAATATTCTCATTGATGAAATTCCATCCTGGTTCAAATATGGCCGAAAAGAAACAGCTTTCTCGCCAAATGTGTCAGTCAAATGTCATTTTGAGAAATGAAAGCTAATCCATACATGTGATGACAGAGAAACTAAAGAATTCCAGAGGTGTACACTGTGGGATAAGAGCGCAAAAATGAACCGGACCGGGACTGAAAGAGAAGTGGACGGCCAAGATGCAGAACTGTGCTAGAGCACAGGTACACCAGAGTCTCTAGTTTGAGACAGTGGAGACTTAATGCAGAGCATCTGGGTATTCCACTCCACTTCCTGCCATGGTTAGACCCAGTTTGTGCACTTTCTTCATGACATTTTTGTATAAAATGTTGCTTTTCCTGGCACTTCCATGCAAGGTATAGGATTCATCCTTCAAAATAATACTAGACTGACAAGTTTCAAAAGAATGCTGCAACCAAATTTTGCATGGATGACTACCTCCTGCCTTGCTGCAATGCATCACAGACAATACTGGTGTAATTGCAGTCTGTTCCCTTACCCATATGAGAAGGCATCATTGGACCTCCATCGGGAAATCACTGAGGCTGCTAGCCCTGCAAGAAGGGCCGTGCAGTCAAAGAACATGTGAAAGGAGTCTGATATCAACCCTAAACTGAGAGAGACAGGGAAAGGGAGGACAAGAGAGAGAGCAGCATCATGGAATAGAGTGTAACTGGACATCACTAAATGGTAGCAGACATACATGCGAAAAAACAAGCACCTTGTTAATGGGTAATACCTCTTAATTTGCACAACAGGTTTTGTGGTTTGTACCAGAAAGTGTAAGGTGACAGTCAGCCAGACAGCTGTAGTGAAAAAATAGAATACTCCAAAATATGAAAAAATACAGCCATTTCAGTTTAACTCACAGTAAAGTTATCCAGCCAACTCTGTGATCCATCCTGCTTTGTAACACAGGACTCTGAAGGAGCAGGTTAAACATCCTGAACATATTGCCACTGTAAACACACTAGACTAGGTAAACTCGTATAAACTGGTGAAACCAGAAACCAAAGTGACAATCCAAATATTTTGAGAAAGTTTGCCATTGAAGTGGTTCTTTCCAGTTTTTGAAAATGCTCCCAATTTGACAGGTCAGGCTAGTCACCAGTACAAGTGAAACATGAAGCTATGTGAAACATCGAGCACAGTTGACTATTGTAAAAGCTAATGACACAACCAAATACAGTGCCGTGAAAAAGTATTTGCCCACTACCTTCTTTTTTTTTTTTTTTTTTGCATATTTCTCAAACGTAAATGTTTCAGATCATCAAACAAATTTTAATATTAGACAAAGATAACCCGAGTAAATACAAAATGCAGTTTTTAAATGATGATTTCATTTGCTTAGGGAAAAAAGCTATCCAAACCTACCTGGCCCTATGTGAAAAAGTAATTGCCCCCTAAACCTAAACCCACCCTCGGCGGCGACAACAACTGGCAATGAGTCTTTTAAATCTCTGTGGAGGGATTTTGGCCCACTCTTCTTTGCAGAATTGTTTTAATTTAGCCACATTGGAGGTTTTTCAAGCCTGTTTAAGGTCATGCCACAGCATCTCAATTGGATTTAAGTCCAGACTTTGAAAAGGCCATTCCAAAACCTTCATTTTGTTTTTTTAAGCCATTCAGAGGTGGACTTGCTGGTGTGTTTCGGATCATTGTCCTGCTGCATAACCCAAGTGAGCTTGAGGTCACAAACTGATGGTCGGACATTCTCCTTCAGGATTTTCTGGTAGAGAACAGAATTCATGGTTCCATAAATTACGGCAAGTCGTCCAGGTCCTGAAGCAGCACAGCAGCCCCAGGCTATCACACTACCACCACCACGTTTGACTGTTGGCACGATGTTCTTTTTATGAAATGCTGTGTTAGTTTTACGCCGGATGTATCGGGACGCATACCTTCCAAAAAGTTCAACTTTTGTCTCCTCAGTCCACAGAATATTTTCCCAAAAGTCTTGGGGATCATCAAGATGTTTTTTTTGGGATTTTCACCTTTATTTGACAGTTGCAGTGTAGAGAGAGACAGGAAGGTTGGGGAGAAGGATGGGGAAGACATGCGGCAAATGACCCGAGCCGGAATTGAACCCGGGTCGCCGCGGTGAGGACGCAGCCTTTATGGTGCGCGCGCTTAGACCGATGAGCCATCGGGGCGCCCCCATCAAGATGTTTCTTGGCAAATGTGAGATGAGCCTTTGTGTTCTTTTTGGTCAGCAGCGGTTTTCGCCTTGGAACTCTCCCATGAGTGCAGTTTTTGCCCAGTCTCTTTCTTATTTTTGAATCATGAACACTGAGTTTAAATGAGGCAAATAAGGCCTGCAGTTCCTTAGATGTTGTTCTGGGTTCTTTTGTGGCCTCCTGGATGAGTCGTCGATGCGCTCCTGGTGTAATTTTGGTAGACCGGCCACTCCTGGGAAGGTTCACCACTGTTTCAAGTTTTCTCCATTTGTGGATAGTGGCTCTCACCGTGGTTCGCTGGAGTTCAAAGCCTTAGGAATGGCTTTGTAACCCTTTCCAGACTGATAGATGTCAATGACTTTGTTTCTCATCTGTTCTTGAATTTCTCTAGATTGTGGCATTCTGTGTTGCTTTTTGAGATCCTTTAGCCTACTTCACTTTGTCAGACAGGTTCTATTTAGGTGATTTCTTGATTCAACAGGTCTGGAAGTAATCAGGCCTGAGTGTGGCTAGTGAAATTGAACTCAAAAAATGTGGTTAATCACAGTTAATTCATGATTTAACAAGGGGGGGGGGGCAATTACTTTTTCACATTGGGCCGGGTAGGTTTGGATAGATTTTTTTCCATCAATAAATGAAATCATCATTTAAAAACTGCATTTTGTATTTACTCAAGTTATCTTTGTCTAATATTAAAATTTGTTTGATGATCTGAAACATTTAAGTCTGAAAAATATGCAAAAAAATAAGAAATCTGGCAGGGGGCGAATACTTTTTCACAGCACTGTATATTGGCCAAAGCCTCACAATACCCATGTGAGCTTGGGCTATGCGTCACATATATGATGTCACGGCAGTGGGAGAGCATTTCCTCTTCCCTTACTCAGTAGATTCTCTGGTCAACTGGATGCCTGGGAACCAGTTACTCATTTTACAGCCAACTATTTTACAGTTTACAGATGCTAACGTGCACCCATTTTAAGATCATAAGAGAGAGTCCAGAGCACAGTTTGCACCAGTCTAATGCACCTGTTAATGGTGGCTGATAAACTAGCAAACTGGAAAGAAAAATTATTGATTGAGAAAGACGATGTAAATAAGGTCAGCAGATCATTTGAAAGACAGATCAACCATGAGAAAAATATCTGCAAAAGAATAGACCATTATCCCAGTGACAGTCATATTACATTAACATGCTAGTGACAATGATTTAGACGCATAATGGCAAGTTAGCCTCGAGACAGTCTGGTAAATGGGCCTCAGTATACAAACGCACGCCTAAAGGGAGCAGACTCGTACTTTTTCAAACCCCAAATGCAAATAACCTGATAACATGGATCTAGAACTCAAGTGGAGTACACAATCTGCTTCCTCAATGACCAGCATTGAATTTACGGACCAGGATAACACCCACTCACAAATGCATCGAGTTGTCAGTCTTCTCAACTCATCCACAACATATATTCCTTCAATTAACTTTATTGATTCACAACTTATGTTGCATATTGAGTTTAGCTATATTATTTGAGGCTGTCATTTTAACACATCGCTACAACTGCACTTTCAAAGAGTGATAGTGCGAGCATTGCAATGAGCTGCCATCACTGACGGCACAGTCGACAGCTGGTATCCACAGAGGCCTTAACACCATAAAACCTATGGACCCACAGATGCAGCTGGTGTATTCAAACAAATCGATTAAAACCTGTGGAACTTCAGACCCATTTTAAATTCTTGTGGAGATGCCAAGGTTTCCAACAATCTTAAATTCATCCTGATGAATTACAGGGAAACATGTATAAAATGATATACAAGATCTGGATATTTTCAATCTGATGTAATGCAGTAGCCACTAAAAAAAAAAAAAAAAAAAGAGACATCCTGAGTTTGAATAGTTGAACCAGCTGATACAGAATATGTATGGGACATTGTCCTGCAATATGAAAAAATATGCCTTTTCTGACTTTGAACCTACTTAAGGAAAAACTTAAGCGGAAAAAATAAAGTTTAAGGGGTTAATTTCTCTCCACACAATAACCTTCACTGTAATATGACAGCTTCAACAGTAACACTGGCCAGTGAGTCCCGATGTTGATCATGACAAAAAAAAATAAATAAATAACGTTAATGCCACGGAAGAGTAAGATCTTCCTCCTGTTTAGTCCGACGTGGCACATCCTGTATGTGTGATGCGTCTCTATGGTTATCCCACTATGGCTAGCCCTTATGCGAAAATTATCCAACTTACCTGTTGCTCCATATGCCGTACAACAACTCAACAAAGGCGAAGGACAGATTCAGACATAGGAAAAAGAAGAGGTTTCGCGAGGTTTTGTCCGACAGAATGGATCTGAAAGTGAGAAACGGTTAAACAACATCATCACACTGCTCCACTGAAAACAAGCGCGCTAGCTAGCCAGCTAATTTCTCATATTTGTGCTAAACATGAAACTCTAGGCAAGCCATCTCACAAACGTAACTTTGACATTCCGTGAGTAACATCAGCAGTCAGACAAGAACACTAACGTTAGCGATCGTTGACAGCGGCCATCTGACTAGCGAACAGGCTGTATCCATTGAACACATCCATTAATTTCCTAGCTGCCTAATATTAGCTTGCCAGCTAAATGCGCCGAGAAATAATCTAGCTGGTAGGCTAACGAACGTAAGCTAACGTAACTGGTTGGCTTAGGATACAAATAAAACTGCTTCCCAAAAAAGCCTTTAGTCGAGCCACCGGCATCTTCTTTGAAAAACTGTTGTCTACTTGTCAAAGTAATGCGTCTTGACAGACTGCCCGAGCCTCCATAATTTCTGATATGAGGATATCACAGACACTAGCTTACTACAAGCCATCTTGTGCATAAACGAACATCAGCTAACAGAATGCCTAAATATGCTAGCTGTGCTATATGCAGGCAGACAGTAATCACTGATGGACGCGACGAAACTAACAGCAACTGACCCGATTCACAGTGAATAAATAAAGACACAATTAGGTGGCCGGCTAACTTAGGAGGTAACGGTTCTTACTTTAGAACTGTTAGTGCCATTCAAAGCTAACTAGCTAGCTAATATACTGCATCCATGCATAAACTCCTAGACTGAACACCAAGAATACTTGGCTAACGTTTCGGTGATTGCCCTGCCTGTGGGATAAAACTCCCAAATACGGCCTCGGGGCTCCAGAGTCGATACAAGCCGAAGACAGTCCTCCAAACTCGGATACAACACGGCTAATTTGATACCACGGACTGTAGCTAATTAAGACAGATAACAGGTAACAAAGCGCAATTTACCTGAACCATCCGGATATTTTGGCAAGAAGGTTGAATTTCGTAGGCTTGTATTCGTCATCTTTTACAGATAATGGTAACATTTTAAGCCAGAGAGTCCTCAACACTGATACCCAGCCAGTGAAGAATATGGACTGGGATTTGATATTTTCAGATTGGACACGGAAGGGACATGAATGTTTCCGGTCGCTTGGGGGCGCATCAGTTTGCTGTGACCATTTTTCGTGTTTAGCTCAGTGAACTGTGCATCGTGCGGGGTATAAATGATATATCAATGATTGTACTCATGCCAAGTACTTTGTTGCATATCTTTCGTAGGGAATGACCGCATGAAGTCCTACCCTGGTGATATTATGCCAGGCCTTTACGGCCGCCTTAGTTTGTCATGATATTTGGGATCATTTCCTTGACGCAAGATGAAGCAGCATCCTATTTGTTTGGGGGCATTTATATAAACTTCAACTTAAAATCTGTACACTTAATAATTTGTTCTGCTGCAGGAACGTGCAGCCGTTACATCTTTAACAAAGACAAGTAAGTGACTGTGCGGCTGCCACTCATGCCAAAATTATAACAATTACCCCCACCCACCACCACTATCCACAATCATCTTTTTTTCACCAATAAGTTCAAATGGGCTGATACAAGTTTTTTTTTTGTGTGTAATCTGTCCACAAAATCTTTTTTTTTCCTTTGAGTAGGCAGGCCCTTTGAGGTATTTAATAAACTGTAGCCTGACCTTTCTATTTTTGAAGCTAAATAGTGATTTGAATTAGACAGACAGACTGCTTTATTAATCTCAAGAGGGAAATTGAATAGTCATAGCAGCAATAAAATACAAAGACAAGTACTCTAAAAATACACAAGAACGCAAAGTATAGGGTGTGTTAAATGACAATATAAACAGATGTATATAAATAATAAAGGTGCATGTTCAGCAGGTGATGAAAGCAAAAACATGATAAAATGAGGTTGTGTGTTAAGAGCAGGTGATATAAAGCTAAAGTGAGGGGCTGAGCGCAAAAGGCAGCTATCTGACATTTCTCATAAAATTGAGTTAGCTGCAGCTGCACTGTCAATTTAGTCCTAATTTTGCTGTGCAACTAACTGATATTAGTTACAATGGAAATATCAAGGTCTTCTTCAGAGTTTTCCTGAAGAAGACAGTTATATAAAACGATTTAGTCACCTGCACCTTAATAAATCGTTTTTATATAACTGTGTTCTCCAGAGTTTTTCCTTTGATATTTGCATTTTATCCCTCTTTCTGAGAGGCACCAGTTTTTTGGCTATAGTCCGCCAGCTGATGCGCGTCTTTCCATCGTATTAGTTACAAAGGCTTCCAAAAAAGGCCTCACACATTCTTGCACAACAGAGTCCTGAGAAAACTGTAATGCAAAACATCTCTCTGAACATTTCAGGATGGCAGCCTCCAGGAGAAAGGTCTGGCTTAGGGATGATGAAGTTATGAGCAGACTGTTTGGAGATGAGGATGATACAGACACAGGGAGTGTTGTTGATGATTCAGACAATGATCCCTGCTATAAACCTGATAAGGATGGTGACTTTTAATAAACAGGTCATCTCAAAAGTGCCAGATTTAAGCTACATAAAGTACATTACACAGCACATGAGTAAGCCTACCTCGAATGAGGCTATGACAGTAACTTGATTCTATGATAATAAGTCAGTGGCTAAAGCTAGATCTTCTGCTTCTGCAATATGTATTTTTCAGTCCCTCCAGGAATTTGCGGTCTCGATCCAATTATTAAAGCAAATTCAACCAATCTGCGTGAATTTTGCATAGCCATGCAATTTTGTCCTCAAAACATCAAAACTTTCACTGCAACTTTTTGAAAAAGCTGCCACAAAATCAAGCATTTTAGGCTGCACCAATCACGAAAAAAAGCCCACGAAATCCTGGAGGGACTGATTTTTAGTTGCTTATTGTTGTGATTAACTTTTATTCACATGTTACTTTGAAAAATTCCTTTACGTGGTTAGTTGGAAATAAACTGATTTTATAATGAAATTAAAATTTCTTCCTTGATTTTCTCAAAACTTGCCAACTGCCAGATAGCTACCTTTTGTGCTCAGCCCCTCAAGTGATAAAATGGAGTTTAGTCCAGTTCAGTGATCATTGGTCTGGCAGAGGCAGATGAGTCGAAGAATCTGATGGCAGCTGGCAGGAATTACCTCCTGTACCATTCTTTGAAGCAGCGAGGATGAATCAGTCTATTGCTGACGGTTCTCTTTCTGGAGAAGGTGGGAGGCATTGACCATGACTGACAGCATTTTTCCAGCATTCTGCCCTCAACCACCTCCTCCAGTCTGGCCAGCCTTGAGCCAACAACATACTCTGCCGTCTTTATGAGTTTATTCCGTCTGTTTGCATTCTTTGCCTTGATGCCTGTAACCCAGCACACCGCTGCAAAAAAAGATGGTACTTGCTACAACAAACCGATAAAAAATCTGCAGCATTCAATTGCAGACATTGAAGGACCTGAGCCTCCTCAGAAGTATAGCTGGCTCAGGCCCTTCTTATAGTTTGTAGATGGCCTGACAATCTCCACGTCAAACCCACTGATGCAGACTGGAGAAGGTGGGGACTTGTTTCTCCTGAAATCCACTGCAATCTCTCTCATTTTTGACACATTCAGCTGCAGGTGATTTTTCCCCACACCACATCATAAAGCAGTCTACCAGGCCATGTACTCATCCTCATGTCCTCCCTCCACACCCATTACGATGGCAGTTTCATCTAGATGACATAACTTAGAATTGTATTAAAAAACAGATGCGTATGTGGTGAAAAGGAAGGGTAATCGCACAGTACCCCGGCGGGCCCGGATGTTGCCCACCAGATGCTCAGACACACAGCTTGCCTCACAAACTTTGGTCCACTGGTCAGGTAGTCCTCAGTTGATGAGACCAGGGGGGCTGAAGAGTAGCTGTAGAACACCACATAGCTGGCTGGCACATGCCTTCAACACTTGCGGGCTGAGGCTGATGCCATCTGGTCCAGCAGCCTTACCTTGATGCAGCCTCCTAAGCTCTCTCATCACATGGTCAGCTGTGATGCTCAATACAGCCTGGGGGGTGGGGGATGAGACAGAGACTGTGGTGGGTGTCAGCAGGGGCGTGGGGTTACTGCGGTGGGGGATAGTGTGGGGGCTGCTTGAGGTGGGAAGGCTAAACCTGTTAAAAAATTTTGGTTCAGTTAATTTGCCTGTCATAGGTTCCCCTCAGCTGCATCCTTGCCTTTCTTTTGGAAGCCAATAATCTCTCTCATCCCACTCCATACATCCCCGGCCTTATTCCTCTGTAGCTTTTTTCCACTTTTTTTCTAGAGGAGTCCTTACTCTCCTTCAGTCTCTGCTTGAGTTCTCTTTGTACACATTTTAACTCTATACGGTCCCCTGACCTGAAGGCCCACCTCTGTTCATTGAGTAGGGCCTTCAGGTCACTGGTAACCCAGGGTTTGTTGTTCGGGTAGCAGTGAATGTCTTTTGTGAGGATTGAGTTGTCAAAACAGAAGCCAATGTTCTCAGAGACACAGTCAGTAATGCCATCAGTGTCCTCACCACGAAGACTCATAACGTGCATTCCAATCTGAAGCTTCCGGGGCACAACGCTGTGTCTCTATGGCCTCATGAGACCATTTTCTCACTGTCCACGCCGTCACTGGCAGCTGCTGGACCATTGGCTTGTATGATGGTGTGAGCAGGACTAGGTTGTGATGTGACCTGCTAAGTGGTAGAAAGGCAGTGGATCAGTATTCATCTTTAATATTTGCATACAGCAGATCCAAAGTCTTGCTTTCTCTGGTAGTGCACCTAACAAACTGATAGAAAGTGGGAATGGTGATGGGGAGAGAGGCATGGTTGAAATCACCTGTAATGGTGATGAAGGTGCCTGGGTGTTGTATTTGTAGTCCTGCAGCAGACCAGAATGTGTTTGACTGAAATTGAATTTTGCAATGTAGCCTGTAGTTCTGTTTGTGAGATTGTTGGCAAACATTAGACACATGAGTCATGACACATCAATACCTGCCTGGGCGCATTCCTGATCTACACACTGTAATAATAAACAGTTGGCTAAATTTGAAGAAATGAGGCAACCATCTCCAGAGCATATTTGAGTTTGCTCAACTTCAAGTTTCATGTTCTTTCAAAGGTCAGTTCGCACAGCAACTAAGACTTGAAGTTGACAGATTCAAAAATGCTTCTGTTAGCATTTGAGTTTTTTCCTTTGTTGTAATGAAACTTCTTAGGTCACTAACTGTAGGAGTCTTCACTGACTTACCAGGCACTTTGTCACTTGTAAGCAGGAAAAACAGGTTTGCCACGTTAAGGTTCTTGTTCATGAATCTACAACAAGAAAGAGACTGGGCAAAAACTGAATTGAATCCACAGGAGAGCTGCAAGGTGAAATCCACTAATGACCAATAAGAACACAAAGGCTTGTCTCACATCTGCCCAAAAAAATCCTGATAACTCCCAAGATTTTTGGAATAATATTCTGTGGACTCGAGTCAAAAGTGGACATTTTTGGAAGACACGAGTTCAGTTTCAACTGGCCCAAAGCTAACACACTATTCCAGAAGAATAACATCATACCGTCAGTCAAGCACGATGGTGGTGGCACGATGGCCCGGGCAACTTACCATATTTGATGGACTCTTGAATTCTGCTCTCTAACATCATATCTTAAAGAAAAATGTCCAACTTTTAGTTTGTGACCTAATGCTCAAAAGCAGTTTGGTTATGCAGCAGAGCAGTGATCCAAAGCACAGAAGTAAGTCCACCACTGAATGGCTCAAAAGAAGCAAAATTTCCGAGTGGCCCAGTGGCCCAGTCACAGTTTTGACCATAGACTGTCACTGTATAAAAAGATGGGCACAGCGCCCGGGTCTGAAAAGTGAGGCCAATGCGGAAATCTCTTAAAATTGCATTTTATTTACTGGCCAGCAGATGGCGACATCGGTGGTTGCAGAGAGAAGTTCAATGTTATAGAAATCCAAGAGAAAATGACCCTACTTTCCCACCTGCTTTTTTATTTCAATAATGATTTTCCACATTATTTTATGGTATCTATCACAAGTTTCAAGTCTTCTACGATATATCATGGTGTTCAATTTTGTAAATTATGGTCCCAAATAGACTAGCATAAAGGATAAAGCCAGAATATCCTTTAGGGGCGTGGCTATCCTCTGGTCCTCGTCAGATATGGTCAGAGCCACCCCATCCCTCGCTCCTCCCTGGATCTTCAATTCACGTTCTCGTCCAATAGGAATCACATCCGGTTTCAAAATGATAAAATGGGTCTGTTCAAATTGCCAAATTTGAGGCTTCCTAAATAGAATACTGAAACCAATGGGTGACGTCACGGTTGCTTCATTCATCTTTTTATACAGTCTATGGTTCTGACTTGAATAAATAAATGAAAATAATAACATCTCATAACATACAATGTAGTCTATTTAGTTTTTTATTTGCATACCGGCATTTGGATTGTCCAGTAAAGCGATGTAATTATTCAAGTAAATTAATGTAATTATTTTCGCTAATTTCCTTTTAAAAAATTGTATTATACTCATTAGTTTACTGTTAAAGTGAAGGAAATTCTTTTGGGTAATCTTGGCTAAATCTAGTTTTTTAGTTTGTGTAAACTTTTCAATTTTATTACCTCAAATTTGAAAAAGCTGGGCGGTATATTAAATAGAAATTTAGCTGCTGTGCAGCAATGGTTGGGGCTGGGCAATTTTAGGCAAAATTAGGCAATTCTGAGCAACAAGTAGAGTGTAGGAAGATGGAAAAAAAGGTGGCATTCTAATGTGCATTTTACATCAGTTGAGGCTTGAACTCACAATTTCTGGCACAAGAGACTATGCTCAATCTCACTTAGCTAATTAGCAAGGGACAACTTTGCAGTATATATGGTCAAAACTTCTTCCAGCTCAGTGGTTCTCAAACTCGGTCCTGGCACCTCACCGTGTTGCTGCTTTTTGTTCCAACCGCAATTGCAATCTTAGGATTTTATCAAGCAGTTAATTTGTCTTAATTAGATGCATTTATGTTTGGAGTCATTATTTATCCTCTTAAGCCACATTTGAAGAATCTATACATGCCTTGAAGAATAAAAATTTCATATCCACATTGAGATATGTCAGAAACTAGTATAAATAACTGCAGAGGGAAACAATTAACCAAACATTTAATCTACGTGAACAATCATTTAGTCCCTTGTTGGTGAAACTGTTGACACGTGGTCGCAAAAACTGCCAATTCATTTGGCGAACAATAGAGTCATACCTGTTTTGTTTTATTTAATTTTATTAAGTTCAGAGGCCTGTACCATAAAGCTGGATTAACATACCCGGGGTTTCTCTTAGTTATCTGGCTGCACTTAACCAGACTTCCGCATTCCTGATAAGCGGTACCACGAGGCCAGTTATCAACTCGGTAACTGAACCCAGGGTTTTCCAATCTAGGTATGTGCCATGGACCTATAAGTGAACTGGACAAACAACGTAGGCTGGAACGCACGCCAAAATGGGCTTAGCGGTCAAGCTGATATTGCAAGTCACGTGATGCCATGGGGGCCAAAAAGAAATTTCTCCATATGGAATTGAAAAAGACACGCTGATAAATCCGTAAATAATTTTATTTGACAGTCACAAATGATCGATACCGAAACTGTTTATTTTTTCTTTTAAATCATTGATGCTTCGTTCCTCGGCAACAACAAAAATGTTTATTTATATTCAGGCTATGTGAACACCAACGGGTCCTCATATGTAAGTGCCTACTCATCTCCTCCTAAGTTAGTACTGCAGCAGATGTGAGTGGGTGGAGCAATGGGCATTCGTTGCCTTCCTTCTGTGATCAACATTATAGATGTAGCCAAGTCGGTAAAGAGAGCTGGCGTTACGGTGCAAATATACTGAGCAACAAAAGAAACGCAAGTTAATTAAAGACAGACCAGAAAATAAGTTTGCGCGTAATTATTATAGAAAATCAAATTTATTTCTTGCGTGTGCACATTTACACTCGTTTCATCAAACTTTTCTTTGTTTTGCGGTCACTCTGAGTAACCATAAGAGTACATTAACTAACTAGCTAACTTGCGTTCTTTTGTTGCTCAGTATATTTTAGTCATTTTATCTTAACTGATGAATGGCCGTAATATGTAGCAACTCGATTGCTACACTTCATTATGTAGCGCGGCAAAATGTAAGCTAAGGCTGCTGTTGTGATATCCTAGAACCATACGCAGCCAACTCTCACCTTACTTTTTTTCATATTAAAATGATATGGATATATCCATATACTGAGTTGTATATTTCCATTACTTTGAATAGCACCAATTCACATTACTGTATTTTGTTGCGCTATGCATAATGTGTCAGCTGAGTAGCATCTAACGTAATGTCCATATGAGTGCATTTATAGCACTACATAAATTCAGTTCGAACACTGCTTAGCAACCCATTTATTAAGCATCCCTCATTCTTAAATTAGTTACAAACCTTCATCCTTGATGACGAAACTTTTCAGCAACTTGGCAGATGAGATCCAAAATGATTTAACTATTTTTTGTGCATGATCTGAACTTCCATGAAAAGCACTGAACACACATATACATTATTTGTGGTACAGCCTTTATTAGATCGAAGTTTTAGGTAGGTGGAAACGTCAGATTATATGAAATCTGAACATCTGTTTGTGAGCAGCATCTGAGATCAACGGGAGCGATGCAGGTAGATTCGATGGTGTGGCTGATTTTCATCTGAACGACGATCATACGAGTCGTAAAAGAGAATGCAACAGTTGCGCATGAGACGAAGATCGATTAGATGTACATTTTAGAACAGAGATGGTGATTATGAGATAACAGGGAAGGACAGAAAAAAGGAGCGTTAAATAACGCAGTACAATGTGCGTAACATTTCACGGTAGACCCACATTTTACTATGCTCCACGGAATGGTTATGAGTCTAGCGCGAAGCTAAGTTACGCTAGCTAAAAGTAAATTCGCTTGCCAGAATTGGCAAAAGTTTAAGGCTCCTGACTTGAAAAAATATTGGTTTATAAGGCACGTGCAGTGCGTGGTGTGCTCGCCTGCTCGGTTTATCATCTTGAATCCGGAAAAGATAAGTTCGCACGCAGACAAGCAAGAACCATCTGACTCTATAAATGTAGTTATTCATCGTTGAACTAAAGAGGACACGAGCCTGAACAATGTCATCTCACACAATAGCACATCAACTATTTTGCCGACATTTTTGCGTTTAAATCAATAGTATTACTTCCCTGTTAAACTACATTCGTTTTAAACATCTGATATTGCATTTGGGTTTCAAAATTGTTTTTCAAACTATGATTAGGCCTTTACCGGCAGCTATGTTTTTTCCGATCCGCTCATAGTGACATTCTACGCAAAGTTCTGCAGTCTGCAGTGGTAAGAATTCTATTTCCGGAGAAAAGTGATCGTGAACACGCGCCCTGGGTAGGAGTTCCACGAGCGCGGGCCGTTGTCATGGACACCTCGGATACCAGCGCGCTCATGAGCCCCACACTACGCATGTGTGAGCAAAAGTCACACAGTGCGTGTCCGCCTGGCTCCGAAAATAAGGCCCCCGTGTCAAGGATGTTTTATATTTCACTACATTTGGAAAATGGCCGCCAATTCATTTCAATGGAAATTGCTCAATGGCGCAGCACGCTGACATGGGGGCCTTATTTCCAGAGCCACCACGCGGACATGCGCTGTGTGACTTTTGTAATACTAAGTAATACTATTGAAAAATAGTTGACTTGCTGTTGCGTAAGATGACATTGCTCAGGCTCGTGTCCTCTTTAGTTCACCGATGAATAACAACATTTATAGAATCAGACAGTTCTTGCTTGTCTGCTTGCGAACCCCATTATCTTTTCCGGATTCAAGACGATAAACCGAGCAGGCGAGCACACAACGCACCGCACGTGCCTTATATGTATTCACGAAATCAGGTAACTATGAAATCAGTGACTGGGGTTTGTCATTACAGCCTATTTGTGTGTGTATTATTCAAGCTAATTAGGTAGTATTAGAGACATCTGTTCGATGCACATAGTGATGAGATTACCTGTTGTTGTGGTTTCCCAACTAGATGTTTACATATTTTTGAGGTCGCCTTGTTCGTGAATAATTGGAGAGAGAGACAGAATCCTTAGAAGCCATCTTTATTCCCAGTCCTGAATCATGCAATAATCCAAACCCGGTGAGCAGTCCCTGGCCAGGAAGTGCTAGCTCGGCATTCTTTACAGAGCAATATTTATGGGAAAAACTCAACCAACTTTGCTCCAATCAAAATACATGGGTTGTAACCATCTTATCTCTAACAAACTTTGCTTCAATCACATTTCATAGGTTGTAACCATCTTATCTTTAACATTTTTTTACTCTCCAACTTTGTTTTGTTAAACCATGGTGGAATACAGAGGTATAGGTTTTTAAAAAAATAAAAGGAATATATGCTAAAATGGACTGGAAAATTACAGTCAAGAGTGGAAAAACAGCCAAAGGAATAGGATACACGTAGTTACATAAATGATTCAATTGATTATGTTTTTTTTTCAGTAACAACTAATGATTTTACTGAACAAACATTGATCAGAGCTACAGAAATCAAATGCATCGCCTGATAATGTTTTTGAATCAACTAAACAGAAGCCTGTTTACTAATCAAAGCTACAGAAGCCCACTGCTTATGTGTGTGAGCTGCTCATGTGTGAATTGAATTGCTTGCATGTGTGTGTGACTGTGTGTGAACTGCTTGTATGTGTTTGTGTGTGAACTGCTTGTATGTGTGCGTGCGCATGTGTACGTGTGCTGCGTGTGTATGTGTGAACTACATGTGTCTGTGTGCACCGCTCGTGTGTGTGAACAGCTTGTATGTGTGTGTGTATGTGTGTGTGTGTTTTATGTGTATGTGTATGTGTCTGTGTGTTTGCACTGCTCATCCCCTCCCTATGCGTATGTGAACTACGTGTATGTGTGTGTGTTATGTTATGTGTGTATGTGTGTGTGTGTTACTGCTGCTTACATAATATGGTTATTGATTATGATTATTGATTATGATTCTTCAACATGGCAATTGATCTACTGATGAATATGATGAGAAATATTGAAATATAATCCACAACATTGTGCCTATAAAACACACCTGTGCCAATTGATCTTGTTTGCCATACATAATGAGGAAGGGTACAACCCGAAACGTCCTATAGTGTGGCAATAAAGTATATTTTATTTTATGCATTTGGAGTGCTGCCTATGCCTTCTTGATTAGTGTATTCAACTTTTGATAGGTTCTAGCACCCATTGCTTAATTGTTTAATAACTTTTTTGTGAGTTGGGCGCGTCTGTGCCTTTTTCTTTTACTTTCATAAGTGCAACAAGTACAAGGCTTTAGTGCTTTTGCCCGTGGAAAAATACAGCATTGTGATACACTCAAGATGTGAAACTATATGCGCACGACTCTGCTGCGTTCGCCACATGTCAAACCCTCAGATGAGAACCTGTATCGTACACAGTGGTATTCATCCGCACACCGAACTCCGCTGAAACCTCCGCGGACGGTGATGCCATTTTCTCAGAGAACTGATTGGTCTGTAGGCGGTGCTTTTGCACGCTGTGATCTGAATCTAGTGCTAAATCTGCTCCGGAGCAGGTTAGCCATTCAGTTTATGTTGCCGCGGTGATATACCTCGGTAAGACATGAGCCGCCTTCGTGGTACAGAAAACCCAGGGTTAAACCTGAAGTTACCTCGATAAGCCCAAATCCAGCTTTATGGTACAGACCCCAGGCCAATTATTTTGAAAGAACTCAAAACACCTGTGTTCAGCAACCTAATTTGGGGCTTACTGATTTTCTCAAAGTCTGATTTGATCTGTTTAAATATGTTTTAACCTGAAAATCCTCACAAAATAGAAAAATAAGTCCAATATGTTAAAGGGTTTTTATTCTTCATGGCACAGTGGATATGCCCATTAAAATATGGCTTAAGATGGTAAATAACCGCTCTAAACATGGAATGCAGCTAATTAAGACAAATTAGCAGCTTTTTAAAATTCTGCAATTGCAGTCGCGGTTGGAACAAAAACCAGCGTACACAAGGGGGCGCTAGGACCGAGTTTGAGAACCACTGTTCTAGCTCATTATAGGAATTCTACAGCTGCAATGATAGCATGTAAAGGCAAATTTCAAACGGCTGTCAAAAATTCAGTTATTAAGACAAAAATTCGAAAATACACAAATTGCATGTAGACAACATGGAGATGTTGGTAATTTGTTTTT
Source organism: Gymnothorax javanicus (assembly GCA_029692085.1). Classification (NCBI taxonomy): domain Eukaryota; kingdom Metazoa; phylum Chordata; class Actinopteri; order Anguilliformes; family Muraenidae; genus Gymnothorax; species Gymnothorax javanicus. Next base: position 91,961,939 of record CM056196.1, read on the forward strand.
AACAGTGATTTATTGGCTCCATAAGTGAAAAACTGATGTTTAAAAATGCCATTTTTGCATTGACTCCAATTGTTTGCATGAGAGCGAAATTCAAAATGCTGTAAAAAATTCAGTTTTTGAGATAAAATTCTGATATTTTCCAAAGATCATCCACCATGACTCCAAAATTTTGTCATTTTTTTAATGAACATTGAAAATTTATTTAGCAATAATTTGGAAGTATAATGTTTACAATACCATTTACAGTCAAACATTTTGATGCACTGTAGGCTCAATTTTCGATAAATCAAAAAATTTGTGTGGATTGTTTGTGTAGGACAGTCTGAGGATGCTCTGTAGCAAGTTTGGTGTCAATTGAGCAAAAATTATGGGAGGAGATGGGTTTAATAAGTTTTTTGAAAAAAAAAACAGAGTAATGGACTTCATAATTTGCAATAGGTTTAAATCGGGGGTCATCAACCCTGTTCCTGGAGAGCTATCATCCTATAGGTTTCTGCTCTACCTCCGATTCAGCACACCTGATTCAACTAATTAGCTACCTAACAAGATCACGAGCTGGGCAATTAAGTAGCTAATTAGTTGAATTAGGTGTGCTGAAGAGGAGGTAGAGCAGAAACCTACCGGATGGTTGCTCTCCAGGAACAGGATTGGTGACCCCTGGTTTAAATGTACAAAAGTTTCTTCAGTATTGGGGCTACATTTTGGTGAAAGTTGCAAATCTGTAGCACATATGGTTGATTTGTTGTGAATTTTCAAAATTTTGAAATTTAGAGGCTTGCTGTAGCGCCACCATCAGGACTATTGGCCTTTTTTTTGCAGCTGAGGCAATCTGGCGTGGGGCTGGACCTTTGTGCAAAGTTTGGTGATTTTTCGCACATGGGAAGTAGGATTTCCTCGGAAGAAGAAGAAGAACATGCAGGATAACAATAGGGTCCTAATTAAAACTGAATGCAGTGTTTTGTGTATAATCTTTGACTTGAATTCTGTTGATAACAATACAAAAGCATATTATTTAATGAATCACTATGTGAATTGTATTCATTTTTCAAAATAAGCAACTACTTCAATTTTGATTCTTGCAGCATTTCTTATTTTAATTTAGGACAGTATGGTATTTAAAATTTTGTCATGTTGTCGCTCCCTTTCACAACACTTAAGAAGTTTTGGGACTGAGGACAGCAAGTAGTTAAGTGTTTCAGGTGTTACTCTGTCCCATTCTTTATGCAAACAAGTCTTAAGGTGTTCGTAAGGTGTTAGTGACAGTACAGAGTCTACATTGTTGCATTTTGCGTTTCAAAATGCAGCACACATTCTCTCTTGGAAAGGTCAGAACTGCCAGCAGGCAGTCTAGCACCCACACCCTCTTCATAAGCAGCAATGCTTTTGTATTGTGTGCAGAATGCCCGTTTTGTTGTCTTGTTGAAATATGCATTGTGTCCTAGGAAAAGCTGTTGTACTGAAGGCAGCATATGCTGCTCCAAAATCTCAGTGTCCTTCTTAGCATTAATGGTTTCTTCACAGAAGTGCAAGTTAACCTTGGTGACAGCACTGATACAATCCTTTACCATGACAGAGCATGGCTTCTGGACTTGTTGCTGGCAATTGTCTGGATGGTCCTTTTCTTCTTTGGTCCAGAGCAAGCGGCATCAATTTCTTAAAAAAAAAAAAAAAAAACTATTGATGCATCTGACCACAGTACTTTTTTCCAATCTGTGATAATCCTTTGCAGATGCCCCCCAGCCCAGAGAAGTTAACAGCGCTCCTGGACACTGTTAATATGGTATAACACCTGTTTTTTGCACAGTAAAGTTTTCATTGGCATTTATGGATATAACTACAAATTGTAGAATTTCACAAAGTTTTCCAAAGTAATTCTGGGCACATGACGTCATATCACTCATAGATTATTACTGTTCCGGAGACGGTGCCATATGAGTAATCTGAGATCACGGACATTCAGCTGGGCTTGTGCCTTTGCTGGTCATGCTTTAGATGAAGTGTTGCTCATAAAGGCTTTATACAGCATGTATAATTCAGCATGTGATGCCAGATTGATGTAACTGACAATGTCACTTAGCTAGTGGCTAAATGCAATAAAGGGTGACATTGTCAGCTAAGTGACATTGCCATTTTCACATCTGGCATCACATGCTGAATAAGGATATGTTATTTCACCCTTTACAAAGCATGACATTTGCTTATGTATGATTTATGAAGACATTGTGTCTCATTTATGATGGCATTACACATGCTGTACAAAGCCTTTATTAGCAACACTTCATCTAAAGTGTGACCCCTTTGCCCATAAAGCACAGAGATCATTTTTTTTAAACCTTTGAATGATTCCGCATTTCAATGTTTTTCTCACATTTCTGGGCAAATAGGTGATTCTCGGCCCATCTTTGCTCCTAAAGGATGAGGCCTTCCCTTAATATTGCTTTTGTACCAAATCATGATTACAATCACCTGCTGACATCAGCCGTTTCAAATCGCGTCATTATTCAAATTTTTTACCACATTCCTGGTGCTAAATTTCCCCCATCCCAACTTTTTTTTTGAAAAGTGTTGCAGACCTGAATAGCAGGAATGGATGTGTATGTACAAATAAAATAAAGTTGTCTGAAAAAAAAATTTAAATATCTCGTCTTCATAGTCTGCAATGAAATACCAGTCAAAGTAATTTTAGAAATCACTGCTTCCTGTTTTTCTGTGAATTTTCCATACCATCCCAACTTTTTCCGAGTTGGAATTGTATGAGGTAAAATGTCAACAGAACAGAATGAGGTCATTGAACAACACGGAGAAGATGGCTCTGAATGAGAAATGTGAACTGATACACGATTCAGGCAGTTCGGGGCCAACCTGCCATGAGCATGTTTGTTTAAGAGATCTTGTTGTTCTTTGTGTGTCACACTTGTTAAACGGCCAGTATAACAGGAGAGACCTCTTCTCATTTGTTGTCAATTGAGCCCAGCTGAAGGAAGAGAAATTAGAGACAGTGGAATGTAAACAAACCATAATGTATATTGATATCACGTGTATATATGTATACTCCTTGAGTGTGAGTTTACTTTTTTGTTTGTATTCTTAGAGAACTCTACTTAAATATTGAAACTAAGCATACCCTTATTTTTCAATGCCTTTTTGGACATTAATTATTTATTAATTATTCTTTGTGAGAAATATTTTGCATGAAACAAAATATATGCGCTGTTGGCTCTTTGCTGCCTCCCAAGCCATGGGTTAGAATCCAGCCTGGGGACTTTCCCTGTGGAGTTTGCATGTTCTCCTCGTGTTTATGTGGGTACTCCGGTTCTCTTCCGCTGTCTAAAGACTAACATTCCAGGCTAATTGGAGAGTCTATATGTTGGCCACAGGTATGACAGGGTGAGTGAATGGTGGGTGAGCCCTGTGATGGATTGGTGTTTCCTGCCATTCATTCTTAGTAGGCAGAGGTGGGCTCCAGGTCCCCGACAACCCTGATAAGGAGGAAGCTGTTAAGACCCTGGATGGACTGAGTTTCTTTGAATTAAATAGGAGGCACGTTGCCTCCAGTGGTAATTTTTTTCTCTAAATATCTTACCCATTCTGTCCTGTAGATGTCCCCCACGTGCTTGTCTAGAGGCCTCCTGTATGCAATCAGTGAAAATACTGATTTTCAGAAAGCATCTCTCTTTGTTGTAGAACTATAATATAAAATTAAATGCATTTTTAGTCCAGCAAAATAACACATTATAACTACGGTGCACAAGATGAACAGTTAATCACTGAATCACTGAGGCCTCCATCACTGAACAGTAAGATATGTATTTTAAAGTCAACATTTATTAGCTGTGTTTGGGTCTTGTCATTATTGTAGCTCCCGCACAAAGTCGGGCACTTTCTTGTGGACCCTCTACAGGCTGTAATTTTTGACAGATTTCTTTTATATGCGGTATGGACTTCACTGAAGACACCTGTCAATTTTGGTTGCCATGGCCGCAGTATTGGCCGCATAATATGTAAATTAGTGGCAAAACATAGAGATTTCCTTGTGGACGTAGTACAGGCTGCAATTTTTGACCAATTACTTTCATATTTAGTATGGACATGTGTTACACTTGAATGATGACAGCTATCAATTTTGGTTGCCATGGTGACAGGACTGGCCGAATAATATGCAAATTAGTGGCAAAACATAGAGATTTCCTTGTGGACGCAGTAAGGCTGCAATTTTTGACCGATTACTTTCATATTTGGTATGGACATGTGATATACTTCACTTATAACACCTATCTATTTTGGTTGCCATGGCGATAGTATTGGCCGAATAATGCGCATAAAAGGGGAGAGGCGGGCTTTCGGGGGCTATACCCATGCGGTCACGGCGCACTGGACTGTCTAGTTTTACATTTGTAATATATGTATGCAAATTTATTGTCAGATAAAATAAAAATCCTTTGAAAATTTTTTTTTTTAAAATATGGTTAAAATACAGTTTTTTAAAAATATGAAAGCTGATATGTTTGAATTGGTCACACAGAAAGTGTAATGAAGAATGTTATATCATGCAGACAGAATATCAATATCAATGGTTAAAACTAGCAGGTCAATCAGTCGCTAACTTTGCCGAGTTTAAAATATGTAGACAAACGATACATGTTTAGTTTTTTAATTATTTATTTATTTATTTTTTTAACGGTCTGTACATATTATCCCTGAAATTAATTTTGAAAAGACTAATAAGAAAACACAAAAAGCAGACAGAGCTATGCATCTTGTGAGGGTTCAAAAGTTCTTTCTCAGATTTATTAAAATTGCCTGTGGCCGCATTGTGGTAAAATTCAGAAGCACGTTTTGCCGAGAGACTCAAATAAAAGCTTTCTCTAGTCTATACACCATACAACCTTTATGCTAATCTGGGCCACTGTATGTAACCGAATAATTGTATGCATGAATGTATTTCTATTCATTCCATGCTGTACATGTGACTGTTTACTTACGCGGCAGGAATACTTGTACAGTTCAGTACTGTTTTTTAAGTCACTGTAGAGCAAAAGAAAATGAGAGGAGCATGAAATCTTTTGGCAAAATTTTTTGGGTCTTTTATGAGTGGATTATTATAACACAAAGCTTAAGAGTAACTGTGCATGGACAGAATATTAAGCTTGGTTACCAAAAATACAAGTAAACAAATCTCCTGCTATGAGTGCCGGACAAAGATCTTTCAGAACATTCAAATGGAAATGTTCCCATTGAAGCTCTTTCTGTAGGCACAAGTAGGTTTCCACATTATAGCCCCAGTTTCCCAGACCCAGACGCTCTCAATGTGTGTCAGTCCTAATTATACAGAAGGCTGCTTAATTGATGAATAACGAGGCTGATTCAAATGGGGACTAATCTTTCTTCTGTGAAAACGCAACCATACAACCATGCCTATCACCATACCAGAAAGTTCCATTCTGACTGGCATGCTGAATACAATGTTTTTAGTATCAATTCCATTGAGACTGAATTGATCCCTGAGCTGAAAACAACAAAGTTCAACACACAATGCAGTGTATCAGTGTTAGTGAGACAAACTTACGGGAATAAACTGCTTTGCTATGAACACTGTCAACTGTGAAGGAATATGCTCACAGTTATCAATTGATGATCTTGGTAGATTCTTCAACATGTTCTGATTTCTCCAGCAAGTTTGTAAAAGGTTGTAAAAATGTCAAAACAATAATGAAAACCTCAGAAGCTATAGTGACAGAAATGGACTGAGATGGGACCATGCATATATGGACTACTAAGGGATGAGCTCTTCCCTTATATTGTGTGTAGTATCTTCTCGCACAATTATGTTGAATATTGTCTGTCAGGGAGAGTGGAATATTCTGCAACAATGTTATTGTAAGATTCATGGTCACAGTTCCTTTGATTCCATACAAACATGCTACTGCTCAGTGTACAACAAGTGTAAGAATGGTGTAAATGATGGTGAATTACTGATTATCTGATTATTACTGATGTTAAACTGAGTATCTGAAACAAAGGGATCTGCAGAGACTTAAAAGATTTGGTAGCTTCATGAATATTTATATTCACTATAATAATGAGCTTTCACTCAAATCCACCACATGAATTGTGACTGGCTTTGAATTGGGTTTTTTTTTTTTTGTTCAAAAGAAATCTGTTTCATGGCATGGTACAAAGCATGGGCGTATATATACCTCGCTGTATATTGCCAAGCACTTGTATTCATGATTTGTTTCTTTTTGTTTTGTGCTTGAGCTTAAATGTGCATTTTACATGCCGTTACAAAAATGTCCTCATGGACACCCATGGGCAGTGCACTTTTAAAACATAGTTACTCTATTGAAGTATTATTGTATGTTTCGGTATGTAAAAACATTTATTTTTCTGTAAAAACACAGAGTATGTTATAATATGATTGTTTATGATTTTACTTATATCCTCGCGCAATATTTATGAAATGGTTTTAAGGGCACACATGCTGTGTGACTGCTCTCAATGAGAAATTAAATAAATAAATGTAAAGTCAGAATAAAAAAAGAATCTACTCACACAAAGTTTCCCTATTTTGGCCAGTGTTTCAGTTTTAAAATTCTAAATACTTTGTGTCAGGGATTGTGTCTTGTGCGCACTGACTTGCACAGAGGACAGGAAGTTGAGGACTAGACTCAGGTGCACGGATGGATTTGGTATATTTATTATGCCACACCACAAGACAGTGGGCACACAAATTGCGAGCAAAACAAAAAGGGAACAGAGGTTCCAAACACAAACAAATACACAGGGTAATACTAGCACTTCAGTACCTACGTACTACACAAAGAAAATGGGAAGCGAGGTTCCCTTTAAATGAGCAGTGCTGTGTTAACAATAACAGCATGGCAAATAGAGTAATGAGTTACACACACGAATACAGAAATAAGTCTGCATACGTAGTAATGTGATTTTTTTTGGTTGAACAGGTTCATGTACTCTGTACTTTAGAAAGTCCTGCACACTACACAGCATTTAGCAAAAAATGAAAGTCACACAAAGCACACATTTTTACAGCATCCACATTTATTGAGTGATGCAGTGAAGTGAATATTGAAGCGAATATTTCTGAGTAGACTAAATATCATACAATCTATAGTGACTTGCGCAACTCAGGCATACGTTTTGTCTGCCTACAGTTTCCAGGGAGAAAACCAAATATGCTCTATAACGGGGAAAAAAAATTGTTTTTGTTATTGGTCGTGAAAATGTGGACTAGCATGGGCCTTCCTCAGGTATTCGTTGTGCGAAGATACATTTAAAGCTGAAAACCATGCCTTTGTGAAAGCAAGTGCAGTTTGCACAGCAAATTTGATTTGGTTGTGTGAAAGAACCCTTAGTAACTTCTACACTTTCATTTGTTGAAAAGCTCTTTTTGTCTTGAAATGGAATCCTGTATCCTGTGTTCGTCTCGGTTTGCAGCTCTTGCAAATTTACAAATTGGTTTTAAAGCTTATGTATGAATAGTTTTTAATACTCGAGGAAAAAGAAAAAAATAATCATCGCCATCATCATCATCATCATCATCATCGGAAATTCCCAGCTGGAGGGCTTCATTTTGCAAAACAGTCAGTGACCAAACCAGCATGTGCAAAGAGCAGAGGTTGTAAAATAAACATCTTACTCTCACACCCACACAGAAAATAAATGCCCTTTCAGGGACACATTTCAGTCCTGATGCAACAGCTGGAAAGTGTTATGAGTCTTGGCAGTAGTGAAGAAAACTGCTGTGTTTTCCTCTTTCTAAACTAAATACAGTCTTAAAGAAGATGAAATTTTCTTCATAAATGAATAATGCAGGGACTGGCTCTCCTTTAGATTTTTAATTAGACTATTGTAAAAGCATTTTGCTCGGCGATTGTGGTTTATTTTCTTCCTTGGTCTGACAGAGAGCAAGAATTTAAAAGATCTTACCACTGATATCACGCAAATGCAAAATATCTTGACAGAAAAGTTGTCAGAATGTATTTGAGAATTTCAAGGGGTGCCAGTTGAGCAATCTCAGGACGGATTTAATGATGGATCGAAGAGACAGCTGTAGAGGCAAAAATTTTGAATTTCGTCAGTGATGACACTGGCAAGGAAAACCATTGTGATTTTTTTTTTTTTTTTTTTTTTTTTTTTTGTATGAACAGTTAAAAGACCCATTCTAAGGAAAATACTTCTTTCGCAGTTTAGTTCATAGGTCCAGTGGTCTTCACTGCATCTATCAGCCCAGAGAAGGTTGACTGTGAAGATCCACCAATTCATCCGGTAGGGTCCCCTTTTCGAGGTCAGTATCAAAAACACATGATTCGAAATTCTTTCCATGTTCCGCATCACAATCCTACCAGCACTCTCTGTGTGCACTGCTCCCTCCCACAGACTTGCTTCACCTCCCCACCTCTCTCTTCCTTGTAGCACTAATGTAACTGTTTTTCACTTAAAGCTCTGTTATCATAGGCCAACGTGTACCCAACAGAACAGGCTTACTTGTTCTCCAGAGAGGTGAGAAAGATGGTTAGTGAATGCCCTTGAAATTGCAGATTTTGCAGGTTTTTTTTTTTTTTTTTTTTTTTGGTAAACAGCTTATAAAACTCCGTCTTAAACATCCAATATTATAATAAATTTTTAAAAAAACAACAGCATAATATGGGACCTTTTCATTCTCAAGTCAATAAGGGGTTTCATAGGGCAGAAATGCCACAATGTTAATGTTAAACACAGTCAAGTGCCTTCAGCAGTGCAAATAATGAACCACAGTCGAAAGTAACAACCGAAGGCAAAATACGAAAGCAGTATCTGCAGTTGGTAAAATATTCTGCTGACCTTGATATTGATGTTACTCAGATAAAGCTGGAGGGGTAAGCCAAACAGGAAAGGACATTCCTTGTGAAATTGAAGACCTCTGGGTCAACAAGCATCTGCTTATCCTTGGGGTTTAGTTCCACAAATCTTGCATTGTCTGTGCAGAGGGCCAACATATCAAAACAGCTTGAGTATTTCCTTTAAAAAACCTGTGGATGGTGCTTGAAGAACAGTGACCTGGAAATAACTTTTTCTTCATTCTTTAAAAAAAACAGGGCTCAGCACAAATTAGTGTCTTTTTAATGCCCATATACTACAGAACATCCTCCCACACTCCAGTTAAGCCATATCAATGGGAGTCAAGGGTTGCAGGGGTTTAATGGCCTATCGTCTTGCATAAGCTCATCCCTGGAAGTGCTTTCACTGAAACGCTCAGCACAAATGGCGAGCAAGAGAAATTTATTATCCCCTGCTGACAGATGTAATAGCTCTGAAAGTTCTCACATTGCACACCTTGTTCGTTGTACCACACTCTGACCACCGGGTGACTCTGATATCCCTGCTCCTCAGCCTTTCTTGTCATTTTTCTCGCAAACATCATGAAATATTAGCCCTGGCTGTTTGTTCAGTTTTCACACTGAATGTTATGACTCCCCCTTTAAAAACTTTGTACAGCCTCAGGAGCGCATCTGTGAATGAGCTGTACTCAACATTTTTACAATTAGATAAAGCCAGAACCGTAACACGCCTGTTGTATTGGATATTTCAACTACCTGGCTTGCAGGTAAATATTATGATGCCCCCTCTGCATTCAGTTAATCCAAAACCCCTTTTGTTGTCACTTCCACACTTAACAAAACTATTTCTTATGTTAAGGTAAAAAAAAAAGTGACATTTACCCTGAAACTTCAGAAACCTCAGTTCATTTGTACAGTCCTTATGGGAGTTCTGTGGTAAAAACTTAGAAACTGGATTTCATTTTCTATTTTGCTTTATTTTTTATTTACTTTTTTCCCTTTTTTGCTTATCAGGCACAAAATTAAGTAATTCTGGTATTTACTTTGCATGTCGCAGTAGTTCTCATGGAAACCAGAGCTGGCCATAAGAAAATTTGCACAGCAAAATAATTATCTTCCCTTGGGATGTCAGAATGCACAGTTATACTGCATGGTCCAGCAATGGAAATTTCTCTTCACCACACGTCCCCAGTACTACTGTACGTGCAGTAGCTCTATTTGCACCTTCATGTCTCTCTCACATTCCCGCTACCCTAGTAGAAAACCTCCCAGTTCTGTGTACCTAGTGTCACATCTGTACAGTTGCCATAGCTACTGCCTAATTTAGAAGCAAGAAGAAAAGACAAGGCAAAGAAGAAAGGAAATGAGTATATGCAATAAACTAGGAGCCATCCACTGTTCCCTCAGTCACTAACATTCATTAAATTTAGTCATCTAAGATGCTTCAAAAGATCTCCATTCAGTTATTATTTTTAGAGCATGTTTTTCTAGAACAGTAAATAAACATCATCAGAGCAAAATTGGTTGCTTCCATTTTATTCTATTTTTTGTGAGATACATACGTTCCTGTAACCTCTTTCTATTTGGGAATTCAAAATAAAGACAGTGGCCATTGTTAAATACAGCATGAGTTTTTCCCATCCTCATTTGCTAACGTCTTGAGCCTTATTCCTCTTTGAATGAAGCTTCTCCACCTGGTTTTATATACTCTCATAACCCCTGTCTTGACCGGAAAGGAGGGGGCGTTGCTGTTATTTATAACGACTCTTTTCACTCAGTTCCCGAACTGCAACATAAATTTGGTTCATTTGAGGTACTATTAGTGAATTTTTCATTGCTTGATTCAAGTATGAACTCCATCCCTGCTCAGCCTATTGCTCTGGTGATAATCTATAGGCCACCCGGTCAATACTCTGGCTTCATGCATGATTTCTCGGAATTCCTTTCTGAATAAGTTTTAAGCTATGATAGAATTGTTATTTTGGGTGACTTTAACCTGCATTTCGAGAGGGTAGATGATTCTTCAACATCCATCGTCACTAATCTCGTGGAGTCGGTTGGCTTCACTCAGTGTCATTGGCCCAACACATATTCATGGTCACACTTTAGACCTGATTTTAAGCTTTGGTGTTGAGATTGCCAAGGTTGACATCCATTCACACAATCCCAGTTTATCGGACCATTTTCTTTTAACATCCTGTCTACAATTGGCCCTCCCTGTATTATCAGAAACTAGGATGTAAACAAGTCGTACTTTTACTGCCACAACGTCTTCACAATTCATTGAAGCACTACCAACTTATCTTGATTATCCAGTCAGCCCCATCTCTGTTGACGAAATGGCAGATAAGTTTGCTACTGCTCTCCGTAGTACCCTCAATGTAGTTGCTCCATTGAAATTTAAAAAGGCTACTCAGAAGAAGAGACCAGCCCCATGGTACACTGACCAGACGCGTATTCTAAAGCAAAAATCCCGTCAACTAGAACGCAAATGGCGCTCCACTAAACTCCAGGTATTCCATGGTGCTTGGAAAAAGAGCCTTGTTGCGCATACGCATGCTCTGTCTGGCGCTAGGTTTTCTTATTTTGCAAATCTTATACAAGAAAATAAAAATAATCCTCGATTCTTGTTCAAAACAGTGGCCAAGTTAACGAACAACCATGCTGCAAGTACCCCTCAAATTCCAGCCTCCTGCAGCAGTGATGATTTTTTAAAATTCTTTAGTGGCAAAATAATTGGAATTAGAGAAAATATCATTGCTTCCCTGGCAGTTGGTGAAGGCCTTAACATAAAACCTCATGCTATGCATAAAAACCAATTTGATTCATTCTCTCCCATATCCCTGATCGAACTTGCCAAATTAGTCACTACTTCCAAATCAACAACTTGTCTCTTAGATCCCATCCCAAGTAAGTTATTGAAGGAACTCCTGCCCATACTTGGCATCCAATTCTGCACATAATCAATTCTTCCCTGATTTCAGGTTCGGTTCCGACTTCATTTAAGATGGCTGAAATTAAGCCTCAACTCGAAAAACCAAATTTGGATCCAACAGTTTTGGCTAATTATAGGCTGATCTCAAACCTTCCATTTTTATCCAAGATCCTTGAGAAATGTGTTGCCCAACAGCTTACTTTCTTCCTTCAAATGAATAAGGTACATGAGAGGTTTCAGTCTGGCTTTAGAAAACATCATAGCACTGAAACAGCTCTCACTGTAGTAATGAATGATCTACTTTTCTCCGTGGACTGTGGCTGCATCTCTGTCCTTGTCCTACTTGATCTAAGTGCTGCCTTCGACATGACAGACCACTATATTCTTCTTTACAGGCTAGAAAAACTGGTTGGTATTTCTGGACTCGCCCTTTCATGGTTCAAGTCTTATCTTTCTGACAGATGTCAGTTTGTTAGAGTAAATGGTAATTCCCACGAGTATTTCAAGGTAAACTTTGGAATACCTCAAGGATCTGTTCTGGGCCCTCTGCTGTTTTTCTTATACATGCTTCCCCTTGGAAACATCATAAGTAGATACGATGTGAAGTACCACTGTTGTGCAGATGACACACAGCTTTATATATCTTTTAAGCCAGGTGAAATTGATTCACTAACTAGATTAGAGATGTGTCATAAAGCTGTTAAAACATGGATGACACAGAATTTTCTCTCTTTAAATCCAGATAAGACTGAAATATTGGTAATTGGTCCCAAATCACTCAGAGACACATTCCTCAAGTTTTCACTCGACATTGATGGACTCCCGGTTTCTGCCAAAGCAGTTGTCAAAAACCTTGGTGTCACCCTCAATTCAGAACTCTCTCTCCACTGTCATATTAATAACTTATAAAAGTGGCTTTCTTTCATCTTAGAAACATGCTTAAACTGAGAAAAATGTTGTCTCTTCAGGACACCGAAAAAATGGTTCATGCATTTGTGTCCTCTCGGCTGGATTACTGTAACGTTTTACTGTCAGGCTGCACCAGTTCTACCCTGAATCGCCTTCAAATAGTACAGAATGCTGCTGCTAGGGTTCTGACCAGGACGAAGAAATATGACCACATTAGCCCAGTACTCAAAAATCTTCACTGGCTGCCTGTCAAATTTAGAATTGAATATAATATTCTACTGCTTACCTACAAAGCCTTAAACGATTTGGCCCCAGAATATCTTAGTGCACTTCTCGTTCATTACTCCCCTTCAAGATTACTTCGTTCGCAAGGTGCTGGATATTTGAAAATTCCAAATATATCCAGAGTTACATTTGGAGGCAGAGCATTCTCTTACAAAGCCCCAATCTTGTGGAACAATCTTCCAACAAACATTTGGGCCTCAGACACACTCTCTGTCTTCAAGAGTAGGCTAAAAACTTAACTTTTTGGTCAAGCCTATGATTAGTTCATGATTAGTTATGTATAAACATTTATTTGGCTCTGGTGGGACTGACTACAACCTAGTTTTATGATGGGTGGGGCTTGCTACAGCCTTAGTCACCGGTGAGGTCCATATGGTACTGGTGGTAGCGTTTAGCAAATCCATGTGGAACCGGTGGCACTGAGCATGCATCAACGGTGCCAGTGGGGCTTGCTACAGCCTTAGTCACCGGGGAGGTCCATATGGTACTGGTGGTAGTGTTAAGCAAATCCATGTGGAACCGGTGGCACTGAGCATGCATCAACGGTGCCAGTGGGGCTTGCTACAGCCTTAGTCACCGGTGAGGTACATATGGTACTGGTGTTTAGAAAATCAAAAGTGATCTTGCAGCCTGGTGTAAGTGTAGAGGGCCTCTGTGCTGCAGGAAGTGGATGGAGGGGTGTTGACTGTTTCCTGACCAGTCTGGTAATAATTTCTCACTTGGCACATGACACAGGACAGTTTTTTTTAATTAACATGCAGTAGTTTTATCCAGTGCCTCACCCCCCTTTTTTCTGTGTCTCTTTCCGAGGATCTTTCCGTCCACTACCCTGAGTCCTGGACCGTCCAAGCCCCGTCCCTCACCATGAGCGCTGGCTGCTGCTGTCCTGCTGTCCTGATCCGGTCCTGATTTAGTTCTGCTCCATCCTCGGCATGCCACTTCCTGGAGCTACCGATGCCACTGTTCAGATGCACTTAAATGGAACTCTTTTGCCATTTTATTCCATTTTACTTTATTTTGTTATTAATTAGCTAGCCTGCGGAGGATGGGCCTCCCCACTATAGTCGGGTTCCTCCTGAGATTTCTTCCCACTGGGGAGTTTTTTCTCACCACTGTTTGAGGATTTTTCCCCCTACTGGGAGTTTTTTTGCCTCATTTACTGTAGTGGGGAATAGGCTGGGCACTGCCCTTTCATTTATTTAATCTCTCACTGTAAAGCGTCTTTATGACAGTCTCTGTGAAAAGCGCTATACAAATAAATTGAATTGAATTGAATTATTCTGAGTTGACAAGAGCTTGATCAGGACTTACTACAAGTTAATTGATGAATATTACTTCATGTCTTTTAGCAGTTTGACTGTAAGTTTGAGGGAAATCTGTAAGTTATTATGTGCTTGAGGAATGCATTCCCCCAACAGCCAAATCAGTAAACTGTTGAACACAGGAATCCCACAATACTTACTCGGAACTGAAAGTGAAAGTACATGTGTGGTTACACACAGAGCATGACTCGTTGGATGAGAATTTCCCTGATTGTCCTTCGTGAACATGTGGTTTCCAGTATATCATGATGGCACTTCACATGCTTTCTTCTGAATTAAAAATCCAACATATTTTTTAAAAAATAAATATTTTATTCCTAAAAATAACTGTAACCCTGTAAATGTACATGGCATGCAGGACAGAAACAAAAAAATGACATTATTACAAAACACAGTTAAAAGAACATATAAATGCATACAAAATATTTCCCAAAAGACTGTCTATTTAGTTAACTTCAGCAATTCAATTCCAGAAAGACTGCTAAACGTACCGGAAGTAGCCCAATTACATTAAGCATGGCTGGAAGCAGTATCAGACTCGTCACATTTCATAATACTTTACTTTGTGCCAAACTTTTGGGCACCCTAGATTTTTTTTTTTTTTTTTTTTGGTCATTTAAATTTGATCATAGAAGTAAATTTTTTGTATTTCACATTAGTGTTGCTGAAAATAAAAAGCACACTTGAGATGCAAAATGTTAAAATATTCTTCCAAATAAGCTCATATATCATTAAAGACGGTAGACACAGATTATATAGTCATGACAGTGTTCTTATCGCAGTATCATCAAGGCTGTCCGGGATTACTGAGAGAGAGAAGCAAGTGAGACTGGGAGCTTGCATAAGAACTCTGACAAGCTCTCCACTGTGCTTGGAACAATCAAACTGCCAATCATACTGAAAACTATAAAACAGTAAGACACAGTTCCTAATTTTAAGGCAAAGAGTAGTCCTACCAAATATTGTTTAAATTTAGTTTTAAATTAAAAGCTACATATTGCATTTTGAATACATCCATACTGTACATACCTTTCATTTCATGATTTTATGAAGCATTTGTTTTCTCAAGGAATTGTTTTAAATTTGCCAAAAACTTTTGCAAAGTACTGTACATACGCTATTATTCTGTCTCCTCCTTAATTGGCAATCTTGAGATAGCAATATGTAATCTTTTTACAGTTCCATTCACATTTTTAGTAATAGGAAGGACTCCCCATATATATTATTCACAGTACAATAATGAACAGAAATTATGAAGAAAGCACAGCAGTATTTAAGTTTCTGACATAACAAATTTCTAAAGTTCTTTCAGTGTGTGTTTCTTCAGTAGATCTTAATTACAAAAAAAAACAGCATATTCAAACTCATGCAATTCAACGAACTTAGCTTTGCTTTGAGTATATTACATTCATCTTTACAGTAAAAATGTTCAATTTAGTGGTTGAAGTAAAAAGCTGCCTAGAAACAGGTATAAAGGAGAGAAGTATGGAGGGAAGTCATTTAACAGTCGCATCAAACTTTCATTCTTTAGCTGGATGAAGTGTCCAAGACAAGGCTGAACAGCTTGAAATGCAGACAGAGCTTTTTCAGTACTGTACAAGCAGCAAAAACACATACAATATTCCTTTCAAGGAAAAAAAAGTGCTGGCTCTCTCCAAATGTCCATTACATTTCTCAGAGCACTGGAAGACCCATCGTGAGCAGAACGTTGAACAAACCCAAGTGTTCCTGGATGATTACACAGTTCTCGGTGAGGACTTCGCCAGCTCATAAGACCCTCTTTTACGAGCCTGGTTCATGTAGTGAGCAGTCAGGCTGGCCATGGTTACCATGGTCACTATGGCTACCACACCGATTACAGGGACAATAAAGTCATTCCAGCTGGGCGGAGGGCTGGACCGCCTCTCTGGATTTGGGAAAAAAATTAAAAGATGTCATTATATTGCCATAAGATTATCACTCATTTTTTTGCATAAAATTTATTTTTCAATTACAATAATATCAGCAAAAAACATACTCAAAACAATCCATGATCAATTTTCGATGACATCTGTTAACATGCTTTGTTTCATTTTGGAAGAATTTGTCCCTTCTTTCCCGCCGCCTCTGCTTTGTTTCTGCTGTAAATAACTTGCCCTTGTGTTTGTTCTCAAGCCAGGGCATGTCCTGTCACACTCACCCATGACACTGATGGTGAAGATCTCCGTCTCAAAGCCAAGGTCATTGGTGACATTGACCTGGTACAGGCCTGTGTCGTCAGGAGTGAGGTTCACCAGCACGAAGGTACCATCGGGAGAGTACAGCTCCGTACCGTTGTCCAGTTTCCGCAAAATCACTGCCGGTGGAGGAAAACTCACAGTTCTGCAGCAAATGGTGACATTCTGGCCCTCCTGCACCCGGGAGGATGGGAGCACCTGGACTGTGGTGTTCCTAGGAGGAGCTGAAGGCAGGGAAATATAGGCAATCAAGAGCAAGGCTGACAGCTAGAGCTAAAACTGCTGCGCATAATTATTACCAATCATACTGCGTGAGATTATGCAGTAATTATCGCAGCAGTTTAAAAGTCCATCCTATTGTTGTGAATTACAACTTCACTGACCATGATGTCAATGACAGGGTAATTTTATGTTTCAAACCAGGAAAAATCTTGGTCCTGGAAATTTATCTTGTAGTATCACCACGTCCACGGTAATCATGTGCAAATAAAAAGGTCATGCGCGGAAATAGAGAAATATGTTCCGTAGAGCCTCTACTTGAACAGATCATGTGAAAAGTAAAAGGTCAGACTCTGAAAGAGAGGAACAGCAACACCACAAGCGCATTACTGATGTAGAGCACAAGCAAAAAGTCGAAATGAAAAAGGGGAAGTGAAAGCAGGAGTTGTATCTGAGATTAGCACTCGGAAACACTGATCTCTTTATAGAGACGTAATTTTGAAAAAATTCCCACGTATGAGGTCATGGAATTTCTTAATAACTGTTGTGTGTCTGTTGGGACTTACCCTGTACAATGACCCTGGTGCTGGCAGTTTGGGTCCCGTGTTCATTGATGGCCACACACTCATACAGGCCTGAGTCAGACAGCTGCACAGAGGGCAGGGAGATGGAGGTAGAGGAGTCAGAGGTGGTCTGGAGGGCCGTTTTCTGACCTTCAAACACTCTGCTCAGAACCAGGAGGCCTGCTGGTACACTGTCAGTGTGACAGGAGATGATCACACTGTCACCTTCCTTCAACTCATTGGCTGGACTCATAGCAATGGATGTGTTCCTGGGAGCATCTGAAAGGGGAGAATGTTATCTGCATTGTGATTGGATTCTTGATGAAACTATTGTGTATTCCATTAGCAACCTAGCAAAATTTAAAATAGCCGTGGTCCCTACACAGTTATGAGCCTCACTGTAAAAGCTGGCAAATCAAAATACAATTTCAGGCACTCATACATTGGCAAAACATGCAAATCCTAAACTCACACTGAAGCTCCACAGTGGTCACTGCTGACCGTACTCTCATGTCTCGTGGGATGCCTTCCATTTGTAGAGTAGCCCTGCAGATGATCTGCTTGCCCCGGTGCCCTGCCTCAGGTGTGAAGGACAATGTGGAGGTCAGGTTCAGCAGGCTGCTGGAGAAGAAGCCGTCCTCCATGAGCAGGAGGCCGTCCTCATCGAGCCACTCCACCTGCAGGCGGCCAGCGGGGAACACGTCCCGAACAGTGCAGTGGAGAGTAAACTCCTCCCCTTCCACATGTGCTCCACTGCTTTCAATCACTGGATCTGAGGGAAAAGCTGAAGAACAAAATCACCATGACGACTGAGACATCTAGCAACATGGCAACCCAGCTTCCTCAAAAGTGCAATAACATAAACCGGTGTTACAAACCCATTTCATATTTCATTCATTTGTGATCGTTGAACAACAACAGAAAAGTAATGGCAAGGGAGCTAACAGTTTAATTAATCCCATTTAAACGCCTGATCTAGGTGCCAGAGAGCATTAGTGCGAAGAATGTTTGAAGGCAGCTTGTCCAATACAACACCTCATCACAGAACCACTTGTCAGGAAAGCACAGTATTCTAACTCTGTGAAGTGCATCTTTGGGACCTATAATAACCCTCCGATAATTATCACAAGACTGTTGAAAACATCCAGCTGCTCTTATTGTACAAGGAATCCTTGCAGCCTAGAGTTCGCATCCACTACAGTGATCCCTTCAGCCTTGAGGTCTTACACAGAGAGGAGGCACAGCGTAATTCATCACATCTTGTTGAGGGTCACTTTGGCAGGCATTTTCCTGTTATGACACAGCTAGGCTTCCTCAGTCAAGACAGATTTCATGGGAGAAAATAAATCAAACTTTTATTTACAGATTCTAAAACTACCTCAGCCCAACCCACTGAATGAAAAAAATGAACAAACCAGGGATATGAACAGAATTACTTGTAGCCCTTATAACAAAAAAGTAGCATACAAAAGCGAACAATGTTTAATTGATGGGATATTCTATGGTTGCCTTGAGCACAATTAATTCTGTCATTTCTTTAATTTATGTCAAGTATACAACATTCCTGAATCTTTTTTTTTTTTTTTTTTTTTTTTTTAAATTTGGCATCTCCAATCCCACCCGAATCTGGAATGCCCAATTGGTGAACTATGTACAAAGCTTGCTCGTATGCAACCCCCTGCTGCCAACTCAGGAGAGCGAAGACAGTTCACGGCTCTCCTCCGAAGCACGTGCCTGTCAGCCACTGCTTCTCATACACTCATTGGTTGAATCTTCGCAAGTTCAGAACGAGGGCGGAGGATACCCGGACATGAACAGACTTAGAATCTTCCTGATGTGCGCCCGTCTGGCCAACAGGAGGCGCTTGAGCAACGAACAAAGCTATTTATTTATTTCCCTTTCCCGGCAGTCCCTTCCCAATTTGAAACCCTGTAGCACGATGGCCAATTGTGCGCTACTCTGAAAAAGCTGCCAACCACTGCCGGTTGGTACGACCGGGGCTCGAACCCGCGACGTGATAGTCACCTCTGCAACATTCCTGAATCTAACCTGAGTACATTCCCCTCAGTGAGGAAATCTGACGTCATGAGTGTACTTACAGAAGACCTTTATCTCTGCGCGCTTTGACTTCAGGACTGAGCCACACTTCACCTCACACACATAGGCCCTCTCGTCTTTCAGATCCACTGAGGTGAGAGAGAGCTGGGAGACGTCTCCCTGGGTCCGGCTAGGACTGCGGATGGTTGCATCAAGGGGGCTTTTCCAGAAAAAAGCTGGGGTGGGACAGCCCGTGGCCCTGCAGGACAGGATGAAGTTCGACCCTCTCTCCAGGGTGATCTCACCATGGCCTGGGTTCAGCTCCACCTCAAGGGGGTGCACTGATCAAACAACGAGAGAAGAAATGTCAGGACATGTAAGTTAGTGTCACCATCATTGTCAATATCATCTTTATTATCGATGAATGCACAGTAAAGTGTCCAGTGTTAACTTTATTCAAATGAAAATGGACCTAATCAAGATCATATGAGCTCAGTTACAGCTGATTTAACACCAAAAACATGACTTTTTATTGGTAGCACAAAACTTGTGTGCCCCATTCAAACTTCAAAACTTACTGTTTCCTTACCTCCAAGTGAGTGTGCACAGCACAGGCTTAGAGTAATAATAGCATTCAACAGCATTAGAAAATAATCTATAGATGATTTCAATTCAGAAATGTATGATTACTGCTTTTCAAAAAGCTTCCTTCTCATCTAGTCGCTCACGATGTCTTATATAGTGTGGAGCAGGTGAGGAACTTTCCAGAGGTTCGTAAGTGTAGCCCCTGGAGACATGGGTCCTCTGTACTTTACACAGACAAATTCCCCTTCTCAAGTCCCCCACTCGCTGCATTTTCATACAGTTTCTCCTTCCACCCAACAGCCTTGACATTCAGTTACATCAAAGCAAAAAAGCTTTGAAAATCATATTCACTTTTAGCTAATTTTTAGTTTAATTTGGCAACAAATTAAACTTTTGCTTTGAAAAATTATGATTTCTACCTTCAACAGTCACTTGGGTGCTGGCAGTCTGGGTCCCGTGTTCATTGGTGGCCACACACTCATACAGGCCTGAGTCAGACAGCTGCACAGAGGGCAGGGAGATGGAGGTGGAGGAGTCAGAGCTGGACTGTAGATCCATTTTCTGACCCTCAAACACTCTGCTCAAAACCAGGAGGCCTGCTGGTACACTGTCAGTGTGACAGGAGATGGTCACACTGTCACCTTCCTTCAGTTCATTGGCTGGGATCACAGTGATGGATGTGTTCCTTGGTGGTGCTGGCAATAGAAACATACAAATGAAATTACATGGACAATGGAAATAACTGTAAAACATTCAGTCATCAGAATTGAGTCTCTTAGAGAGGCTGTCTGTCTCATGCAATCAAAAGGACTTCTTTCCAAACAACAATTTTTTAATGATGATACACTGAGGTTTAGACAAAGTCAAAATAAAACACCCAAAGTTTTACTGGGAGAATTATAAGCCAATCAAAATCACAAAGGCATATGAGAGGCCCATACCAGAAAAAAAATTACTTATAGTGATTGAAACTACATATATTGTAATACACTTTATTAACAAAAATGTGCAAACTTTTTGGGGGAATATGGGGAAAAATACAATTTTTTGCTGTCGACCAAAATTAAAACATATGACACTGCAGTGAAATATATTGATGATTATTTATTTTTAAATAATAAAATAAAAGTCCACATATTTACACAACACCATTCTCTATTTGCCTGTCACTAGTCTACGACATTTCTTTAGTTCCCTGATTGTCAAATAATCAGTTGAGCACAGACACACCAAATAGGGGTGTCCAGTCCTATTTCTTAAGGTTAATATTTTATTTTAGCCCAGCACTAAAATACCTGATTCTCTTTCCCAATATACAGATTGAAGACCATGATTAGTCCATTAGTTTAATCAGGTGTCACTGTGCATGGCAAACCTAAAAAAAGCCTGGGCTGTGTCCAAAACAGCTTTTCGAAAAAACTTTATGAAAATAGGGATAGTTCCATTTAAGAACATTCCTCCTTTTCTAGAACATCCTAGGAGAAATGCCAGACAGCACAGTTGCAAGTGAACAGGGTTAGACAGAAACAGAGGGAAAATCCTTAGAGCGATTTTGGAGTCAAAGGCTGTGTTCAAGCACTGTTATAAACTGATCATAAAATTACAGTTAAATCAATTGGCACTCTTTTTTGCCAGTTATTTAACGGTTATTTTACGATCAGTTTATAACAGAGTGCAAATAGCGATTCAAATCCTCGCACTCCTGCATATCACAGGTGTAACTTGAGAGGGGTCGCACCTGCATAAATACCCTGCGGGTCAGCCTGGTGCAGCCGTACCCCATCAACCTCGACTGAGTGCAAAGCCTGGACCACTGCAGTGACACGTGTCAATTTTGCGGTTCTGTGTAAGTTAACCGTAAACTACAGATAAATACGCGTAAAACTCTATATACAGTTAATGTAACAAGGAAACACTGCGCTAATTGGGACCAACAGCAGAGTTCTTCCCAACTTCGTCTCTCCAGATCAATTTAGAATCCTAAGCCCCCTGTGCTTAAATTGAGTGCACAGGGCAACATATGCAGACTACTGTGAGGCTGTGCCTTCAGGCCTCTCCAAAGTCACATTCCACTACACCTTCCCCTTCACTTAACTGGCAGCAGAGCCCAGCCTTCAGTGCCTTGCATTTGTCTCCCTACTGCGGGTCAGTAGGTTTTAGCTCTCACTCTGTGTCTTTTCTTGGTTTACTTTAGTTTGGTATTTCTTTGTATTAGTTTTATTATTCTGTTGGGACCTTGTTCCCCTTTTGTTTTGTGTTTTCTTATTTTGGTTATTAAACTTATCACTTCCCGGCCTTGCGTATGAGTCCTCATCCAGTTCCCGGTTTTAGAGTCCGCCGGACAGCCGTGAGGCATCCAGCAGGCTCAACCCTTACAACTATCTCCTAAACGTACTGTGTAGACTGACCGATTTTCCAATAAGTAGGGTAGGTGTGTCGTCACATCTGCCCTTGTAAAAAAAGCACCCACCAACTATGACTTGACTGTGATTGGACCCCTCTCTATACGACCACCTAAAAAGTACAGTTTAGTTGCTGAAAAACATTTTTTTCTGAATAAACTAGGCAAAATGTACCAGTACTTATACATTATAATCTAGGGAATTTAAGTAAATTGCAATTACATTTGCATACTTCATACTTTCATACTAAACAACCTTTCCTTCAAGTGTGTTGTTATAACAGGAAATAGTCTGTATTCAGGTTATGTTTAGGAGACAGTACATGCTTTGAGGGCACTGCCAAGTGCCAAACTTGTCCATTTTGAGTACAATATCTTATGGAAATAAATCAGGAGAGACAAAACCCACAAGTGATCATACAGCATGTGGAAAGTACAAATGCAAACAATGAAAATAATCCCAAGTACGAGAAGCAAGTCAAAAAACAAAATGCTATGCTAGTTCAAGTCATGTTGTGCTTACATGAGTGAAAATGAGAAAATCACACTTAGTGAAGTCAGTCACATGAAAACACAGTTCCAGTAATTTTACTCAATTCTCAGGTTTGTTGTATGTGGATAAAAGGAGAATGTTATATTATTTTTTCATAAGGGGCTGAATATGAATTATATAGATGGAGATTAATTTGTGTGCCTCACCTTGGATAGTGACCCTCACCATGGCTGTGAGGTTTCCCAGTCCATTATGAGTCTCACACTCATAGGAGCCAGCGTGGAGCATTGTTGCATTGTGAATGATAAGGGTTTCACATTCGCACATCGTGACAGATGTGCCTGCAGGCCCAACTTTCCTCCACACTGTCACTGGCAATGGGTTTCCTTCTGCACTGCAAGTCAGCTCAAAACTTGTTCCTATCTTTACCACATCCATCTTCGATATTTTTATATTCCTTGGTGCATCTGTAGTAATAGTAGAAGGAATAGTGATTCTGACTGATTCATTTTGGCAAGGCATTAATCAGAGTTTAAACGAATAGTTCTATGATAGTGACGTACACACAGCATTTAAAGAAACAGTAGTTTCTTTTGTCCTCTGGTCCTCCGGCACCCCTTCAAAATTAAGTGTGGCTCTACAAGTAATTGTTTTTCCATTATCATCGCTTGTTGGTGTGTACTTGTATCTGGAAACGACCGTTGCACTGTCTGCTTTTCCCTCGTCGATCAGAAGGACTTTCCCGCTCTGTAACCATTCAATCTCCAAATACTCTGGAGGATGGACTGCTGGCACTTCACAAGTTAATGTATTAGCTGCGCCCATCAGCATGTGGCCGTTCCCCGAAATGATCGGTTTTCTTGGGAATGCTGAAATGGAAAATTGAAATGGAAATTTAATCATAGTAAAAAAATATATATATGAGCATTAAAAGCAATGGAATGTAAACATTTTATGCTCTACATAAACACATTAATTTTCATGGATATTTCTGGATAGGTGTAAATGTGTAAAACTGGAAAACACTATGTTTCCCGGCAAACATGACACGGGTTGGTAGTTCGCTGACAGCAGATTTCTAGAAATGTTGTGACTTATCTGCAAATAGACCTGTTGTTCGGCCATCACCTCAATACAATTTTACATCAGAAAAACAATATTGGCGTGACGTAAGAATGTAGATAAGAACTTACAATAAACTCTCACATTTGCATGCATCCGTTTCCGTTTACCCCCGCAACTGGCTTTGCAAACAATCAAGTTTTCGTGGATAGTGGACACGGGATCGAAGATGAGGAGGGATTCTGACTCGGTAGGATTTTCTATCCTCCCAAATATTGGTTTATCTTCCAAAGAAGCCCAGGTTAGAGTAGCGCTCTCGGAACAGTCCACAACCCTACACCTCAGCGTCTGACGGCCGCCGACCTGTAACACCATCTGCCGAGGCTCAAGTTCCATGACAAATGATGTTGCTGTTTCAAAACAAAACGGTTTTTATTAAATACATTCAATGCGAAGATTTTTGGTCATACAAGCAATAGGTCCCACGCCATCTTTAAATATCACAGGCTCCGTGAATAGTGCCGAATCAACTCTTAGAGTAGGTTATATGCTACAAGCCAATCCACTGGCGTTAATTTAACGCTGGACCTCTAACGGTGCATGCAGTATAGGCTTACAAATCACTATCAGAAATCCCGAATATCCAAAAGAAAACAGTTCACCACCAGCTAAAATGTATTAAAAATATTACGAGGAAAATAGGGTATGAATCTTTAGACTTTCAAGTATTGTCCAGTATTTTAAGCACAAGCCAACAGTTGCCTACCTGCCTCAGGTAATGCCAAAATCATAATTATGATAATAAACGTCATTGTGCGGAGCTGCTTTAACGGGAGGTTAACTTAATCCAGCGCGAAGATTGGCTTTTTAACGTCGGACTGCCGGTAGAGCAAATACGGATCTGTATCAGTGACAAAGTATTTATGGCCAGGGTCAGAGGGATATTCCAATGAAGAAAGGGGAAAAAAATCGCAACTCCTCTTCAAAAGTACCAAAAATATCACGGATGAATTCCCCTACTCCTGAATGGCCAGAGTTTGACTGAAATTGTTCTCGTGTTGAAGGGCTCCCCCTCCAGTACGAGCTCTTAAAAATGGATAATAAATTGTTAGCGGTGGTGTATGCAGCGTTTCGTACATATTTAAATCGTGCTATTTACCAACAACTGCTGAGGCTGGAAAAAATTTTCAAGGCCCCTCTAAAATACTAGACATTTCAGAATTCTCACACCAAAGCTATGGTTGGCTTTTCACCCCATTTTACAGAACCACTGCAGTCTGAAATACATACCCTCGGCATTACATGTCCAACAATTCGTATTTAGATCGTTCGCTCATTTTATCCATATTTTAAATCCCAAAATGTAATACAAGGCGATAAATGTACAATGTACAAATTTGGGGAAGAAATATTACTTATTTATTCCAAATACCTATATAACTTAGTAAAATTCTCGCACACACCTTCACACTTAATAACCAATGACGATCTTGAACACAAATCAATTTTCAGTGATATCATGAAGTCAAAAAGTCATTATTAACTATGCAAAATTTACCTTCTCTCCTCCGGCTTGACATTTTCTATACATTTCAATGTTCTGGAGGTGCATGGTTTCTTCTCCCAGGACCTCAACTTTGAATGCGATAGGTTCATTATTGAACCAAACCCAAAATCAGATTTTATCGTTTGAAGTCAATGAAAAGGTTTCCAAATTACAAGCTGAATAAAAAGCTGTTTTTATAGCATCTCTGAAAATAATGAACATACAAATAGCGTATGGTTAACAGTGAAAATTATGTATAGACTACTTCTATGCATGTAGTCTGTTTCATAACTGAAAATTTGGTCAGACGCAAAATCAGCCCAAATTTCTTCCGATCTCAAACGGAATAATTCCCTTTCTAAAAAACCGAATATAACTTTTTGGCAAATAGAAATTCTCTGAGGTATTTGGCATAAATGATTTTTCTGTCAAGTTTTTTTCATGTAAGCCTTATAGATACTCTATACAGCCAGAAATGTTTAGACTCTTCACAGGAAACTCACTGACATACAGCAAAAATGGACAATTTGAAATATGTGAAATTTTTGCTGAATTTAGAACTAATTGATTAGTATGGCCTGATGGGACTGATATTCAGTTCCCATTCAAGAGCACTGCAATTAAAATTGAGGAATGCATTTTTAACAACAAAGCTGAAAGTCTATCCCATCAGCCCATACTGACCATTTCATTCCAAATTCAATTCAAATATATACAATTTAAAAATGTCCATTTTCTACATATGTCAATGAGGTTTCAGTAAAGTATCAACACACTTTTGGCTATGGATGAATGAATAGATAGGCAGGCAGGCAGACAGGCAGGCAGGCAGGCAGGCAGACAGCAGACAGACAGACAGACAGACAGACAGACAGATAGATAGATAGATAGATAGATAGATAGATAGATAGATATAGTCTCACACACATCTCCCACATAGAGAGGTCAGAGCAATTCCAAAGAATACAGAAATTCAAGCAGCGTTTATTAGTTTAACACTACTAATCAGGTGGTCTCCACAATGGCAGTGACAAGGTTCAAGCACAAAAGCAATATTTTGACTGAAAAAATCTTTCGTAACCCCATTTTTAGGAGCCTCTTTCATTATCTACAGATGTTACAAAGGTTGTTCTCATGCCGTCTATACAAACATTCTCTGGTAACTGCTCTTAAATGCAAACACTCTTTGTTTACCTCAAGATGAACATTTCTTTCACAGAATAACTAATAACAGGATTTTAGGCAAAAACACATATCTTCAATTATAATTTTTTTCTCACAATAAATAGATATACACTGTAGATGAGAACCCAAATGCCCCTGAATTAGCACTACAGTAGTATGCTGCTCAGCAACAAGGGAGAGCATTGATCCTCTATTACCAATACTAAGGCAGAACCATCCTGATTGCGTCTGTCAGTGAAACTGGGTGTTTGTGGTGCTGTCGGGCTGCAATGAAGAGCGAGTGTTGAGTTAACCTTCTTTGTTTAAAAGTTTTATTTGGTGTTTCAGAAGGTCTGCTCATAGATATGCTGTTGCATATGTTTGACTGAGGGAGGTTAAAGGGTGCTGGTGAAATATAAATGAACTTCCCATAGACAGCAGGATATGCGGGGGCCCACCACTCATGCTGAAAAATTAGTTACAGATAAGAGCCTGGTCATCATGAGAACATGAGTGCCAGTGGAGAGGTGAAAATCCTGCATGACTGCGCAGCTATTTTCAGAGCACATTCTGGCTTGGCATCAGGATCAGTGCCAACACTTCACTTTGATGAGATGTCCTACATACCATTACAATCAGGAGGGAGCTGACAGAGAATGCTTTCTGTGCTTCATACTGTGTATTCAGTCGAATCGATACCTCATTACTCATCACACAATAACACAATACTAGCTTGTGTCACAGGGAGCACCTCAGTCGGATTCAACTGTGGACAAACGTGAGTGGAGATAGCAGGTGGTCTCGCAGAAAAATGCTTGAAGGGGAAACCACAGCTCATATTGATACTTCAGTTTGTACATCAAGGCATCAGATTACACTCAGAATATCGACAGTAAAAGCCTCCTACACCAGTAAAGGTCTGATCACTGGCCTTTCAATATAAATTAGGAAATAGTAAGGTCATGCACTACCTATCCACATCTTCAGTTCAACATAAGAATAATTTGTTGCATTTAAGTCTGACTGTTTTCAAAATTCTGATTTAGCTCTGTTTTCATTTCACAGTCTGAATATTTTTTTTTTTGTATTGGCACTGAGACAACTTAAACTTCAGAATAGAGTGATGTATGGGAAATCACAGTAAGTGCGTTTGATGATGGAAACTCTATGATTTTCTTCAGGTTTGTTTTGTGACATAAGTAAACTGTGAAAAGTGCCGTGCTTCATGCCTGAGATTATACCTGAATCTTCACATGGTTGAATTACTGAGTCTAAATCTAAAAACAATCTTGACACATTAACCCATCTCTAGTTCCTCTTAATGTATGCTTGGCAAATTTATTGTGGATGGGCGAGTGAGATCAGAAAGATTAATACTTCTGAAAGAGTTTCCAGTGGCAACATGTACAGCAGCACAGCTGCCAGAGAGATTCACAGAGGTGAACTCCGCCTCATTAGTGCTGTTAGCTGAAAAACCTCAGGTCTGCTAAAGTGGATAAACTCACTAACAAATCTCTGAATGTGACCTGAAAACACATCCTCCTTTCACTATCTGCATAAATTTCCAAAGAATTCAACTGTCTTTGTCCCTATAGGCCTACCATAAAAATGAGTATATCTATTTTCACCAACTGTGATTGTTTGGCCACTCCAATCACGTGTCTGTCTACTGTCTTGTTAGACAGCAGAGAATCACTGTCATCATGAAATAAAACTATTTGTGACAAGCTTATGTTTGCAAATGAATTACTTTAAATTGAGTCTTAGTCTTATTCAGCAGACAAAGACACATATTAGTTTTATTTAAAATTTGACTATTTTAGTCAGTTTTAAACAGTCATAAAACTTAAAGTTATTTAAAAGTCATAACATTCTAGCCAAAATTTTGTCAATTTTTTGTCACATTTGATCGTCCACCTTATAGCCACAATAGTTATTTCCTTAGGCTACCACTTTGAATATTTTTAGTACTAACCATAGCCTGTTGAACATTTAATTTGATTATAAATTCAGGTTTACATTAACAACATTGTTGTTAGTTAATTGTGAAACTAAGCCATGGGAACCATCTTCCTGCTGTCACCTACCATATTGGTCCGCACATATCCCTGTCATTCAACCAATTCAACCACTTAAGTACAAATGACAGGATTACAATGCATTCATTGCTTATATTTTGAGACGCACGCCATGGAGAAAATATCTTGCATTCTGAATGTCAATGTCCAACATTTTAATTCCATCTTGTCTAGTCAACAAAAACAAACACCAATTTTGTCATAGTATTTATTATCAAGGACCTATTTTTAAGTCGTTATCATCTCATCTTTGTTATGGAATAAAGGTTGTTGATGAACAATTTTCGTCTCGATTTTTGTTGACTAAATTATCACTGATGCAAACCAAACTTGAATACAGTCATTAATAGGCTTATCACTGTCAGGCAGCATATTTCAAAAATGTTCTTAACCACAAGAAATACAGTGCTATGAAAAAGTATTTTCCCCTTCTCAATTTCTTCTATTTTTGCATATTTGTTACTCCTAAACGCTTCTGATCATCAAACTAATTTTAAGATTGGACAAAGGTAACTCAAGCAAACACAAAATACAGTTTTTATATGATGATTTCATTTATTGAAGGAAAAAAGTTATCCAACCCTACCTGGCCCTATGTCAAAAAATAATTTCCGCCTTAGTTACTAAACCTACCAATTAAACAAATGTAATTGGTAATCAGATTCAATTTCTGTAGATACACCCAAGCAAAATTCCCACCCGCACGGTTAAATCTAAACGGCATGTAAAAAGAATCTGCCTGGCATTGTAAAGCAGGTAAAAAGCAGCACATGATGCTGCAATCTAAAGAAATTCAAGACCAAATGAAAGACAAAGTCGTTGACATCTATCAATCTGGTAAGGGTTTCAAAAGCATGTCTAAGGCTCTGCCACTCAAGCGAACCATGGTAAGGGCCATTATCTACAAAATGAGAAAACCTGGAATGGAGGTCAACCTTCTGTGGAGTGGCCAGCTGACCAAAATTGGTCTACATGCTCATTGATGACTCATCAGGGAGGTCACGAAAGAACCCAGAATAACTTGGAAAAATTGCAGGCCTCACTTGCCTCAGTTAAGGCCAATGTATATGATTCCACAATATGAAAGAGACTGGGTAAAGATGGCATCCATGGGAGAGCTGCAAGGCAAAAACCACTGCTGACAAAAAAGAATGCAAAGGCTCATCCTCATATTTGCAAAAAAAAAAAAAAAAACATCTTGATGACCCCAGAAACTTTTGGAATAATATTGTGTGGACTGGTGAGTCAAAAGTGGAACTTTTTGGAAGACATGGGTCCCGTTGCATCCAATGTAAAGCCAGCATAGCATCCCACATTAAGAACATCATAGCAACAGTCAAACATGGTGGTGCCAGTATGGTGTTCTGGGGCTGCTTTGCTGCTTCAAGACCTGGGTGATTTGCCATAATTGATGGAGTCACAAATTCGGCTCTTTGCCAGAAAATCTTGGCGGAGAATGTCCAGTCATCAGTTCATGACCTAAAGCTCAAGCGAAGTTGAGTAACACAGTAGGACAATGATCCAAAGCACACAAGCAATCCACCTTTGAATGGCTCAAAAGCAACAAAATGGAGGTTTTGGAGTGGCTAGACGAAGTCCAGACGTGATTGCAATTGAGATGCTGTTGCCTGACTTTAAACAAACGGTTCATGCTGAAAAAAAACCTCCAATTTGGCTGAATTAAAACAATTCTGCAAGGAACAGTGGGTGAAAATTCCACCATAACATGTAAAAGACTAATTGCCGGCAGTCACAAACATTTGACAGCAGTTGTTGCTGCTATGGGCAGCACAACAAGTTATTAGGTTTAGGGGCCAATTATTTTTTCACAAGTGATATAGGTTTTGAAAAAGTTATAAATCTTCAATAAATGATCATTTTAAAGCTGCATTTTGTATTTTCTCACATTGTTTTGGTCCTATATTAAAATTAGTTGGGTGATCTGAAACATAAAATATTACTAATAAGCAAAAGTAGATGAAATCAAGAAGGGGCAAATAGTTTTTCACAGCACTGTAAGTCATTCCTTGCTTGATTCTCTGAGGAGCCACACTGAGCATTTCTAAGAATTGCACATAACTGTCCCTCGTCACTGTAAATGAGTAATCTCCTTAGGATGAACACTCATACACTGCTGCTTATGCGGCTGATGTTTCTGTGGGGCAAGTGTCATTCTGGGAACGATAAACACGCTGAATAAATAAGCAGCAAGTAGCTCTTACTGTTAAGCATACAATTCTGTTTGAACTATTTAACCACGATAGGATTGAAATGCAGTTACTCTCATTAAAATACCAGAAAACGACTTATTGTGTATAACATTCAAGTCATTTTACATTTGTGATCCTATATAAATTATAAAAAATGATACCACAGCCATAATGTTATTTTTTCTTACTTGTTATCACTTGAGAGATGCTCAATCCCAGAAAACTCATTTAATGGTTTTTTCATAAACAGCATTATTCTAGTAATTCAAAGAGCAAGCATTATTATACTTGAATATATCAGAGGTATTTTAGGAAAAGCTTATCCTCAATAAGTTCAGATCAAAACCTTGAGAATAAACCTTCAGAAGCCCAGAGATGCCAAAGTTGCTTTGATTGATTTATCAATTTGGCCCAGATAGCTCTTGGTAAGTTTAGGTTAGATCCAATCTTGTAACCTCAGAGTGGCTTTCATGAAAACTTAATTTTTGCAAAACTCACGATAGCTTTCTTATGGCTGTGCTTTAGTGCATGCTTGCTACCCTTAAATATATCAGGCTTATGGATTTTGGCAGTTTTTCCTCTGGGCCAATATAAACATAGGTTACCAAATGTTACATTGAGAGCCTACACTGCGAGCAATTTACCAAACATTTTAATTAATAAACTCAGGCTACCGCATAGAATCGTGATGAATATAAGCTACTGATGATAAAGGTCGGACTAATCCTCATTTGGAATTCAAAGACATTTTCAGATTGATGAGGCCAAAATAAAAATAAAATATTTAAAAATCAGCAAAGAAAATGTTCGCGTAATATTTGGCATATAATAGCCTACAACAACGTTTATAATGCATGTTCTCATTTTTTCATATAAAACACCAGCATGTACAATACATAGTTCCCCAATTGTGTCATTTTCAATGTTGAAAAATCTAGATCTCCTCCTCGGTTATCTTCAAGCGATATTCTTTCAGTACATGAACTTCTAACTCATTTGAGCTCTGCAACACATAGCCACCTGACACTTTGGGAATTCACCCATGTGAATCAAAGAATACATCGAGCAACTCATCTGATGCACAAGATCTCCCAAGAAAATGAATGCTGATAATGCATCCTATTGACGAAGCGCAGCATCCTGCATCGGCAACCTCATATTAATCAATTAGGGAAGCCTCGCCTGTATGATAACTAAGTTAGCCTTAAGCGTTATGGATCCTGGTCTCTTTTCTGTCAGTTTTCTCCACTTGTATGCTGGTTTAACGTCTGCTTTCAGTAAAAACGATCATTTTATCAATATAGCTCGTATCAATGACTTCAGGTTTTACGGGCTCATAAATCTGCATAGGTCCAATGCCAGTGAATGTTTCGTGAGTAGTCCCAGTTCAGCTCACTTCTCCGAGGAAAGTTCTTCTGCTGTTCTGTCTCGGTAAGAGATGAGAGACAGTGTTGATTGTAACAGGCTCGACGCCAACCGTAGATCCTCTCCATAATTCACCTCTTAAAACTGATCTGAATGACTTTCTAAATTCTTCGTTCTTCCATGTGTATAGAAACGGATTGGATACGCAGAGGGCGCAGAAGACCACCCATGTAGCAGTCCGAGCCGTAGTAGGTAAGGTTATTATAAGACCCACAAATAAAACCCAAAAGAGTGGCTCGGTTGTGAGTAAAAAGATGCAACACACAGCCAATACGTAAAACCCAAGGCGCTTGTCCTTCCTTGGAAAGGTGTAAACCCCGGCTGGAAGATTGTTCACAATTTGGAAATTCAATATGCTGACTCTCTTCACGCTAATCTGTACTTTGCGAAATATTTTGAAATAACAATACAAGACAACCAGAGTATGGACAAAAATGGTGAGGGCAATGATACCAGCCGAAAAAGGATTTGACAGTACGGATCCTCTGGTGTAGGATGTCGCAACCTGTAGATCTAAGCATCTTTCTTCAGGGAAAAGAGAGGATGAGAGCCAGGGCAACAGACATCCAAGCGATATAAGCCAAGACGCACAGATCATCCACTCTGTATGTCTTTTTTTGATAAAGCGACATGTATGTTGCTGGGATTTTAGTAATTAAGACGTATCTGTTCACTGCAACGAGTGAGTGAGAGAGAAGAGATACTGTGATTCCAAGAAACAGGACAGCTTCTTTAAAAGCGTGGTACCCGATCGAGGTAGGCGTCCCAGTGGAGATAAACACAGCCTCGTGAGGTATCCAAAACGCGCACACCAAAAGATCAGCGACGCAGCCGTTCACAATGAATGCATTACTGCAAGTCCTGAGTTTTTTAAAAGACAAAACCAGGTAGATCACTAAAACGTTTAACGTTGTTCCGAGCAAACACATCAATGAGTAGATTGTAGTGATGAAGATACTAATTTTGTCACCCATCTCACATCCAGACAGTGCCTCGGAATCGTTCCTTATTCTCGAGGACATGGTTTATAAGTAGATGTTTTCGTTAAATATTATTAATGAAAATTAATGGTCAAATCAATTTAGCTCCACGATAACCAGAGATGATAATCGCAAGCGCAACTCTAAACGCTTGTGATGCTCCTGCGGTGGGAAGAAAGGACGCCTCTGCAAAGGCGTTGAGCTCATCGAAGCTTCCAATCGGTTGAGAATGAGGTTTGAGCTCCACCATATAGTTGGGTGATCATGAATAATTCAGTGCAAAAAAACGACAGCGGTTAATCATCCATACACATTAACGAATAATAAACAAATACGCGTTTATATAAACACGTGAATAAAGATGCCTAAATCAAACCTTTTTTTTTTTGAAATATCAGATTTTTGGAACGTGAAGACAGAAAAAAACTACACAAATGTCAACCTTTTTCGATATTTAATGTGGCCTTCCAACATATTCAAATAAGGGAGTTGAAAAGTTCATATCAACTTTCGCCTCTAAAAATTGGAATTTATTCCGACCCTCCCTTGCAAAAAGAAAAAAAAGTAAAGCTCCTAAGAAATTATCTTCTGTGCACTGCTTTCTTTCAGTTATTTTCAGTTATTTCGCATTTGTTGATACTATGTGTTTTACTATGAGAACGTGTACGGCAGCTGCTATTCTGCTGCTGTTTGCACTATACAAACACCTGATCAACTGACAGAGCTCATGGCTTTGCCTATTTTGTGTTTCATGCTGTGTTTTTATCGTGAGTGTATGATTAACTGCTGCATACCAAATCGCCCTTTAAGGGACAATTAATAAAGTGAAGTGAAGTGATGTGATGTGATAAGATTGAGGTCTCGGCCCTGACTCAGCCATTCCAAGAGTGGGGTTTGCTGGAAAATGCAATTCCCCCTCATCTTCTGAGTCAAACAGTTATTTTTTTTCCTGAGTTAATGCCCACATTTTCAACCTTTATTTCTTATTTCTTATATACATGTGCCGTGAAAAAGTATTTGCCCCCTTCCTGATTTCTTATTATTTTGCATATTTGTCACACTTAAATGTTTCAGATCATCAAACAAATTTTAGTATTTGACAATGCATTTTGCACTTACTCGGGTAATCAGTTTTTAAATGATTATTTCATTTATTAAGGGGAAAAAGCTATCCAAACTTACTTGGCCCGGTGTGAAAAACTAATTGCCCTCTAAATCCTAATAACTGGTTGTGCTGCCCTCGGCGACAACAACTGCAATCAAACATTTGAGATAACTGCCAATGAGTCTTTCACATCCCTGTGGAAGAATTCTGGCCTACTCTTCTTTGCAGAATTGTTTTAATTCAGCAACCTTGGAGGGTTTTCGAGCATGAACGGCCTGTTTTAGGTCATGCCTCGGTATCTCAATTAAATTTAAGTCCGGACTTTGACTAGGCCACTCCAAACTCTTCATTTTGTTTTTTTAAGCCATTCAGAGGTGGACTTGCTGGTGTGTTTCTGATCATTGTCCTGCTGCATAATCCAAGTGTGCTTGAGCTTGAGGTCACGAACTGATGGTTGGACATTCCCCTTCAGGATTTTCTGATAGAGAGCAGAATTCATGGTTCCATCATTTAAAGCAAGTCATCCAGGTCCTGAAGCAGCAAAGCAGCCCAAAACCATCACACTACTGCCACCATGTTTGACTTTTGGTATGATGATCTTTTTATGAGATGCTGTGTTAGTTTTATGCCAGATGTAATGGGACGCACACCTTCCAAAAAGTTGAACTTTTGTCTCGTCAGTTCTTGGTATCAGCATTCTTTGTTGGCTCAGTTCAGATCTGGCATTTTACCTTTACATATAGAAACAGGCAGATGGTCTTATACACCATTAGAAGAGCGTACGTGTCAGTTATGTGTTAGCAACGTTGTTGTAGATGAAATTCATTTTCTCTGTCTTTGTCCTGCTTATAGTACTGAGAGACAGGCTCTTTTTTGGCAGGTGGCAAATTCATACCCCAAATTTCCTGATCTTTCTCCAGAGCAAAAATTTTTTCTTATGAACTCAGAATATAAGCTGGTGACAAGATTTATTCAGGAGGCATATGAAAAACACCAAAATCATCTTTATTTTAATTTGTCAGTTGGATAATTTGTCAGGTGTACGAGCTTTTAAGGATGTATATTATTAATGTTTCAGTAGCTGTTTTGCAGTTGGGAATGCTACGTTAGTTCTCATTATTGTAAGTATGAAGTGACTTGTAAGCCTGTCGGGGCTGGGTCCCTTCTATTTATTTGTTTTTAATATTTTTGTATATTTATATGGAACATGTCACTCAAATAAATAAACATATATTATATCATATCATATCAGTCCTCAGAATATTTTCCCAAAAGTCTTGGGGATCATCAAGATGTATTTTGGCAAACGTGAGACGAGCCTTTGTGTTCTTTTTGGTCAGCAGTGGTTTTCGCCTTGGAACTCTCCCATGAATGCCATTTTTGCCCAGTCTCTTTCTTATTATTGAATCATGAACTCTGACTTTAACTGAGGCAAGTAATGCCTGCAGTTCTTTAGATCTTGAGTGTTATGGAAAAACCTAGTAAGTCTAATTTTGGTGGAAACGTAGTTAGGTCCATTTTTGTACTTACTAGGCTTTGTCTCATCATATATACGGTAGTAAGATGCATTAAAAAATAATCCCTGATTCCCTATGTTTTGCTATAGCAAAACCAAACAAGTCATCGGTTTTTAATCGTTTCCGAAGCAAAAACCTAGCGAGTTTGCCCTCCTGGGTTTTTCCCGCATTAAATTTTCTAATTTTTGTTATGGCAAAACCTAACAACTTGAATTAGCCCATTATGAAGCAGCATTCCTATCACATGATCTGTCAGGTTAGTCCCCATGCAGGGCATTGGATGTGCAGGACATGCATGGTCTGAATTCATAATTCACGCAATTCACGTGGTAATAATGACTGAAAAATTGCTTCAACAGGGAAGCAGATGGTGGAGTTAACACTAAAAAACTGTAAAACACCACTGCAACTACATAATTGTAAGGTTTTTGTCCATCATAATGGTAATTGATATTTTACATTTTTTGATGGAAAAAACTTGTCATCATATTGCCATGGATGCTGACAAAAAAGAAAAAAAAATCTTCTTTAAATATTTCTTCTTATGCAATGAACAATTCACTGCCAAGTCAGTTTCGCTGTCGGAAAAGAACTTAAATCCAGAGGGATACAGTTTTCTGTCTAATTCTCAAAACCTGCTTTTTGGTACCTGCTAGGTTTTTCCATAACACTTAAGAGATGTTGTTCTAGGTTCTTTAGTGACCTCCTGGATGAGTGGTCGATGCGCTCTTGGAGTAATTTTGGACAGCTGGCCACTCCTGCGAAGGCACAGTGGGTTTTAAGGGCATGTAGGGAGTTCAAAAAAATTCTACTGGAGATCTTTCAGTGAAAATGGGTTGCCTTCACCTGACAGATTGACGTGGTGAAGAAACAAAAAAAAAAATCCGTTGGGAATTTTTCTGAGAAAAAGTGACTTTTTTGAAATTTTGAGATTACATGATCGATGGTCGAAATATTGGGCAGATGATTCCAATTCCCACTTTACTGCTTTCTCATGTTGAAAAAAAAGCAATTTGTACAATTGTCAATTTATCACCAATCGGTGGTTGCCATAGCAACCTATTAATTTTCCCAGTCCAAGGTACAATTCAGAAGAATCACTGGACCACGTAAATATAATTTCATTTCCCATATTACTGATCACACTAAACAGCTTTCCCCTTGTCATCAGTTACATCATAAGGCCCACGATGTAATTAATGACTGGGACATACATAACTTAGTCTATGCCTTTCATTGCTGACAAAAACCTGAAGTCCTGATTAGGGTGGAGCATTTTGACCGTAAAGATCTTCAGATCGGCACAAAGCAAGAATTTGGCTGGAGGTAGCTTCAGTGGCTCTAGGAAAGTTTTCAGTGATTCGTAATCTTCAGTAGTATCTTCCAGTACTGCTATAAGGAGGAGTTTCCGTACACCATTGTCACTGAATCCTTTATTAGAGAAGGTTCCATCTTCAAATGTGCGCCTTTTCTTGAGTTTAATTCCTGCTTCGAATACCATGCGCCGCCCCCTCCTGAAGCCAGGCCTGAGAGAAGAGGTAGTAGTTAAATATCTGGAGGCTGGGATTTTCCTGGGACCAAGCCAGACTCAGCTCAAAGAGGTGACACCGAGCCACCTCCCCATGGACCAACCACTTGCGGAGAGAAGAATAGGAATTGGGTGCAATGGCAACAGGGTGGCAGACAAAGGTGGAGGCCCAGGCATTCTGGGCCCATGTTTTAGAAACTGGCTCTTGGTACATGGAAGGTCAGCTTTCTGGCAAACTTGCGCAGGTGGTTGAGCGGAAGTTTGGAGTATCCAGCCCTCTTGGAGTCCCAAGGCCAGGTCCTGGAAAAGGCTCCTCCTGGGGATTCCACAGTTCTACTGGGAGGCTTCAGTGCTCACATGGGAAATGACGGAGACACATCAAGGGGAGAGATTGGGAAGAATAGCCTCCGTGATCTGAATCCAAGTGAGGTTTTGTTTCTAGATTTCTGTGCTGGTCATGAATTATCCATATTAAGCACCATGTTCAAGCATAATGGTGGTCATAAGTGTACCTGGTGCTGGAACACTCTTTGCCAAAGGCTGATGATCGATTTTGTAAACATGTCACAAGATCTGAAGTCGCAAAATTTGGACCCTTGGGTGAAAAGACGGGACAAGGTGTTAACCATCACCTGCGTGTGAGCTGGATCAGATGGCTGAGAAGACTGCTGGAGAGACCTTGCGGTCGTGGAAGCAAAGATCCGGTTAAGGAGGAGTTTGGAAAGCCCACTGAGAGGGACTTTTGGGTGACCTAAAGAGGTCCTGGTAAGCGGTCAGACGACTCAGGAGGAGGTGGGAGAGCTTTGCCAGCTCTGTTTTTAGCTGGGATGGGGAATTGTTAACCTCAGCTGGGGGACATTGTTTTGTGGAGGAAGGTGCACTTTGAGGAACTCGGGAATCCAGCAGACCTGGCCCCCGTGGAGGAGATAAGGATGCACAACAAGGGTGAGTCTTTGCAAAGCTTACTTGTGGAAGTCACCAGAATGGATAAGATTTACCTCAAGGTCCTTAGAATAGGCGATGTCAAGAGGGCTTCATACATTGCTCCAAAATTCATACATATCTTTTAGCACTAACCATCATCCTACCAACAGATTTTACACACAAGCACTACCAACTGGGGTCCCCGGGGTTTCCAGTGATAAACTACTTTAAAAAATGACCATCCGTGGAAAATGCTTTCTTATTTCTCCACAAAGCATCATTAGTTCTGCAATGAATGTCATATGAAAAAACATAATTATTATTTTGAGAAAGTCACAGGAATTGCATATTGTATTAAAAAAAACTAATATTAGTACAATGTATTTGTAATTAGTATTTAGGGCCACCGACAGAGCACAGGAGGAAATCTGTCAGCATTTTTCAAAATAAGTGAGTGCCCCTTCCCTCCCCTCCTGATAGTGTGTATTAGGACCCCTTGCAAAAATTAACCCAATAAATAGTTCAATCTATTAACCCTCCTGTTCAAATTAATGACCATTTTTGATTTTTGGTCAGCTTGATCCCCGCAATGAAAAACAACATAGGATGTTTGTCAGTTAAAACAAACAACTGGGAGTTAAAACAAAACACTGCTGGGATCATAAACTCCTTGATCACAAGTGTACTACATCTGACTGAGATTTTTAAAAATTATCAACAATTTACAAGCCAAATAAGACAGCTCTCTAGGTGGCTCCCCAAGCTGTCAGAGCTCTCAAAATTCAGCACTATCAAATCAGAGAATAATCATATGTTTAACACAAATAAACTTTTGACTCATGAAGTTCAACATGAATTAATTATTTTCTAGTGGAATTAAGCATGAGTTTATCAATATAGGCACAGATGGACATCAATAGTCATTAGTAAACTCTCCAAATCAAAAACATGCCTTTTCTCCATGATAAAGTTCAGACTTCTGACTATTTTCCCCCAAAGCTGCATCAGCAAGCATACGTTATTTGAACGGGACCTTGAAAATACGAAAACATATCTGAATGGGAACCACAACAGTTCTAGAGGATTTTTCTCTACACGTATTCTACACACGCGAGCACACAAATTCATTATAGGAACTGCTTATTTTACAGTCAGAACATTCACCCTGCGACAGAAAGCTTGCTATTTACAATTCCAATCATGGAAGTGAAATGCAAGCTTGGATAAACTCTTTTCACACCCTATAAGGAGCAAGTATAACTCACTAACGCAGTAAGATCTGAAATATACCTAATTTTAACAAATCAGACATTCCACTATCGGGAAAAAAGCAGGCAATATGCTACTCTAGATTGAACAGAATCAGTATAATGAATGTAGCAGGGGTTTTATCGAAGTCCTGGAGTTGTTCTCATTTTAAACAAATGAAAAACTAGGCATTGAATTTAGTTGAATGTGGTATAAATTCTAAAACATCACTACATTGAGAAAAATGCCACCACGCACAGTATTATTAACAAAGGCTAACGGTCACTCATACTAACCAATGTGGCAAACAAACCCTGTGATCATCATGGCTATGGTAAGCCGAAAGCAAAAAACAGCTTGCCAGCTAGCTGGCTAGCCATAAGAATTCCATATTACTCCATTCCACGCACTCAAAATGAAGCAAAACATTGAAGTCCTCCTCCAGATAAACAGAGCAACACAGCCCTCTGGTACAAGGAACTCTCCAGGGGTGTGTTTCCCAAAAGCGTAGTTGCTAACTAAGTTAACAACTTACGAAGTTGTTGTGGCCATTCACAGTCAATGGGTCCTAATATGTAAGTTAGCATCTGTGATTTCAGGAAGCGCACCCCAGTACTGTTCCATTCAGAATTCTAGGTTGGTTTTAGAAGTCTT
Organism: Gymnothorax javanicus; assembly: GCA_029692085.1. Lineage (NCBI taxonomy): Eukaryota > Metazoa > Chordata > Actinopteri > Anguilliformes > Muraenidae > Gymnothorax > Gymnothorax javanicus. The sequence goes on from CM056196.1 coordinate 92,002,182, forward strand.
TTTTTTCCCTCTACACTCACATCATTCAGCAGCGCACAGTTGAGAGAATACAAGCTAACTTGTTGTTTTGCAAGGGTTTAAATACTTTTCTAAGGGTCCAAAGTCTTTCAATTATTGTGGAAAATTTATACTGTCTGGATTTGGATAAAAACGCGTCAATCAACAGATAATTACCAGGTAACAGTTCAGGTCGGCGTGAACTACAACTGTGCTTAATGCAGATGAGCCTGAGCAGGCATTAGAGACTGGATATCAGTGAGGCATAGTATGAGGTTGTGAGAAACAAAAGAAATTGTCGCAGGATGAATCTACGCGTAATTCAATGGTGGGGAATCACACATTTTTAATATCTAATGGCTATACTTGCTTTTAGAACTATATAGTATCAATACCATGTAGAATTTTTGCTTCAGAAAACTGATTTTTTTTCACTACTCAATTAAGATAAGGTAGACTTTATTGAACCCTGTGGGGTAATTTGTCCTCTGCATTTGACCCATCCTATTGTTAGGAGGAGTGGGCAGCCACAGAGCAGCGCAGAAGGACCAACCTTTGGTCTGTTATAGCTGAACTGGTGGCAACAAAGGTCAATGATTTTTTCTCTGCCACAAGAGATCATTTTTATTAAAGCTATAGTATGTAACTTTTACATGTATGTAAATGTCCGTTTCATCCAAGCCACTACTAGAGGAGATGACACAAAGCTGATTAAGCTGATCGGCTCCTCTAACATCTCGCTGTGTTTTTCAGTATTTGTTGTTTTTTATTGCGTGTCGACCGGTGACATTCCCGCGCTGGCACACAGGAAATGACGTGTTTTATTTCAAAACAAGAAGGGAGGGGGAGGAAGAGTGGAGAGTCTCCTAGCACGGGCGCTCCTGACCCCACGTGACTTGTTTTGTTTGGACCGCCATTTTGGCAGTAAAATGGCCAGCGCCGCAGATTTCAAGCCTTCTGAGTTCACAACTCACTTTAATTCGAACAATGTTGGACTTTATGTCGAAAAACTAAATCGGTTAAAGATTACGGACTCGGAGACTTATGGAATAATTTGTGAGTACTTGCATTTGCGTAGTTACTAGTGCTGGTGAGATGAAGCTTCATGAAGCGTTGAAGCTTTCCAGCCAGATGTGTTGAAGTGTGGTTCATTTCTTGAGGTTTTGAATGCACTCTAGAGACCCCTTTTGGTCAATAAAAACACATACGAATTGTGCTTCGGAGGAAATGATAGGCAAGCATAAGCCTACAGCGTGAAAGTGGAAGAATCAATAAATGCAAAATAAAATAAAGTATTTTGACTACATGTTATGTCATAACGAAACTAAAAGATACTTTCAGGGACTGGACAGACGGCAGTGAAAGTGCTTGTGAAACAAAGAGCTTTTTATTTTTCTTCAAAAATAATAAGTGTTTCCCCTAATAATAAAATGACAAACTATCCAATTAAGGAAATTTATTACATATTGGAAATTATTTGAAAAGGTTTGAAAATATGACATCACATAATAGTCTAACAATTTGGCCCAATAGCCTCACTAAGCGACCTTAATCGGTGAAATCAAATCAAAGCATTCCCGAACGGGTGAAACTCTTTCTTGCTGGCTCCATCGCACGTAGACAAACTCGCACACCGCACAAAATCGCAAACCGCACTGACAAACTTAAACTACTGACAAAAACCCACGAGTTGCAGAAGAGAATCAGGACATTTTATACTCGAATCACTTGCCACAGTGAACCCCCTTCTCGAAGTAGCATCCCATACGAGGCTTCGAACGTATTAAGTGACGTCATTTTGCCGAGACGATACAAGCCTTGACACGGAGCTCCGTTAGGAAGTGCTTCACATTTTTGATACAGGATCCGAAGCCTTGGTAACGAGGGTAACAGCACTAGTAGTTATCACAGAACAGTAGAACAGTGCCATGACAAACTAAAGAAACTGCGGCTGCAATATTTCAAAGTGGAGGATGCAGTGTGAAAGTCTGGCAGCTCAAGTTATGAGAAAGACAAATTTTCATGGTATAGGCAGTGGACAGCATAATCGGCCAAAAACGCAAGGGGGAAAGTATTCCATTTTCAACCTCCATCAACTGTTGTGGCTACGGTCATGTATCATTATGATAAACCACCACCATGATACTAACCAAAATAACACAAGCATTATAACAGTGCGAACACTGTCGTCAGTCGTCATCGGCCTTCGGCAGTGTGATCCAGTGCTGCATCCTTCTGATTCAAGTGGGTCGAATTTGCTATCTACCTATGGCTGCTGTGGTGAGTATAGTGGTGTTTCTACTCCACAGGATTGAGGGAAAGCTAGAATCCACCCCATATAGACACATTTGTAGAACGGATCGACATACCCAAGTGTAGACCGGAGACTGTAGAAATCCGGTGGGGCTGAGTTTAGAGGGAAACATGGACAGTGAAGAGCAGCAAAAAGTGGACCAACAACTTATGGACTGCTTAGGTTGTGTACTATAAGGATCAGCTGCTCCGTGTGCATAACTGTGGTGTGTCATTAGCATGGAGTAACGAACAGCTTCTGCGCTGGTATATGACGGAGGGGCAAAAGTTTCAGGCTAAACGGTCTTTTCGGAAATTGCCCGTGGTAATGGTTTACTTATTGCGCCGGAATGACCAGCATTTGCTTGCGGAAAATGGGCACGTTATGGATCGTACGCGACAGCTAGAGAGCTCCGGTTATGTTATGAACATAATACAGGTTTTACAGACCGTAAGTTCCGTTAGCGTGAATAGTTGCTTATGTGGAGCTAGTGAATCGATAACTTCTACAGGAAAGAATTTCTTATCCAATCTCCGCCTTTTTTGGCTTTTTATTAGCCAGAGTAATTTCTAAAGGGGGATAAAATTACGCCATGGCAATGCCGAGAAATCATGTGTTATACCAGACATGTTACAGCTTGTGTGTTTCGTGATTGCTTTCATGGCGGTAGCATCAGAGAGCTAGCCCAGATATTGGTGCAGTATCCGGCTGACCCCAGGGAGGGGGAGGAAGAGCAGAGAGTCTCCTAGCAAGAGGCAGAGCGCTGCTAGAAAGAGAGAGCAACATGGTGGAGAACCCAAAAAAGTGGTCGAGACACGGTTCAGAAGTTTATCCTACCACAAAGAAAAAGCCCGGTCGTTTGGCTGAAGGACTATTATAGCGAAGGAGGAAAGCGACCGACGGAAAAGACAAACACGGATTTGTATTGGCGTCACTTTTCCTCGGTGGAGAGCCCTGAAGGAAGAAATTGGGCTGAGGGCAGACACGGATGTTGCCTTGCTGCTGTTGGATAAGTAAGTGACTTGGTTTATAAGACATTATGAGTAGGATGTGTCGCAGTTGCGTGTACTGAACCTAGTGCTTTATTATTTTCTTGGAAATGGTGCTATGAATGTAATGTAATGTTAGCAGCCTGGTGTTCGCCACATTGTGTAGCGAGAGACCATAGCGAGCAGTACACGGAGTGTAGCGAGTGTTACTCTGTGTACCGTGGCGAACAGTGCATGGTGTGTAGCGCGTGTTACTCTGTGTACTGTGGCTACGGGAGACGGACGGACAACAAATAACTTCTGCTGACTACCACCGGGTCTTTCCATCCACTAACCTGTCAGCTACAAATTAGCAGGCACCTTGTCTCCCGTTGGCAATAGGCAAACTAAACATACTATTTTGCGTTTCTGTGGCAGAAAAAATGATACTCCTCTTCCAAAGAGTATGTCTTTTTTTTTCTTTCACTGGCTGTCCTTCAAACAGAATAAAAATGTTATGGAATCGCGCAGCACGGTGGCGGAGGGGTAGCGGTGGGGAGTGGGGGGCATAGTGGGGGGGGCGGGGGCGGGGTACACCTGGGCATACGTCATGTGGAAGTGCTGGCTGTATTGTTCTAATAATGCAAAATTCCTCTGGGGGCGACAGAAGTTACACACTATAGCTTTAATTGCTCGATAGATACAATGGGCAAGTATATTCGGCAGGTTACATATCAGGCTTGGCTGAGGAGTTTAATTCATACAATTCCTGGGAAACAGGGATGGGACTTAGCTTGTCCATATTCTAAATCAGCAACAGGCACGGCTTCCTCAAGAATACTCTATAACAGTTTCTGGTGTTCCATCTATTGATAAAATAGTCTAACTGCGAGCATAAATAGAGCAGCTCCATGTCCGTTGGCATCTTCATCTACGCAGAGGGGTTAAGGGTCAGAGGCTCACTGCATGCCACTGAAAAACCTGTAACACCTGAATCACCGCTAGGGGGACATTGGGGTTTAGGATGTTAAAGTACCAATAAACACACAAAGGAGACTTGCTCAAAGGATGCTCTGGAAAGAGATCATTTGGTCGTGGAGCATAATAAGGAGGCACTTAAATAACAATGAGCTACATGGTTGAGTTGCTAGAAGGAAGCCATTATTGCACCAATCCCACAAAAAAGCCCACCTAAAATATGCCAGACAACACCTTGACATATCTCACAACTTCTGGAATACTGTCATTAGGAATGATGAGACTAAAATAGAACTTCATGGACACAACCATAAGCGCTATGTTTGGAGGGCAGTCAACAAGGCCCATGGTGAAAAATATACCATTCCCACTGTAAAGTATGGCGGTGGCTCTCTGATGTTTTGGGGGTGTGTGAGCACTAAAGGCACAGGGGAATCTCGTGAAAATTGATGGCAAGATGAATGCAGCATGCTATCAGAAAATACTGGCAGACAATTTGCATTCTTCAGCACAAAAGCTGCGCATGGGATGCACTTGAACTTTCCAGCATGACAATGATCCAAAGCACAAGGCCAAGTTGACCCTCCAGTGGTTACAGAAGAGAAAGGTGAAGGTTCTGGAGTGGCCATCACAGTCTCCTGACCTCAATATCATCAAGCCACTTTGGGGAGATCTCAAACGTGCAGTTCATGCAAGATGACAAAAGAATTTGCAGAAGCTGGAGGTATTTTGCAAAGAAGAATGGGGAGCTATACCACCTGAGAGAATTAGGGGCCACATTAACAGCTATCACGAAAGAACGCACGCCGTTATTGATGCTTAAGGGGGCAAAACACAGTATTAAGAACTAAGGGTACGCACACTTTTGAATAGGGTTCATTTATTTTTTTTCCCGATTCCCATATTATATTTGATGATTGTGCCATTCTACATGACCTTCAGTTGGATATGAATCCCATAAGAAACAAAATAAATATTTTGCCTGACCATTCATGCTTTCTTTAAGAAATGTTACCTATTTTACAAATTCAGCCAGGGTATGCAAACTTTTGAGCACAACTGTATATTACTGGAAACATGATCAGTTGAGCCATTTGCATATCCAGTTGTGTACCCTATTTTTAAAATGTATTTTTCTCCATTTTAAAAATGTATTTTTCTTTTTTTTAATTGGGAGATTGGTGCATGCGCCACCAAAATTTTTCAGAAAATCCCATCGAGAACAAGCCACCCAGAAGGGGAAGGGAAAGAGATAAGAGATAACAAGTGTAATGTGACTGAAAGAGGGTTTTTTTTTTTTTTTTTTTTTTTTTTTAGAAAAAGGCAATTTGGAATTATCGTGGTAGTGCTCTTTGCATGCAAGGACTACTCCGGATGTTAGATCATGAGCTGGAATAAAGTCTAATAATTTTCTGAAGATTCTGCCTCTCTCCAGTTATTTGAAGGGGACCTTGAAAATACAAAAACATATCTGAATGGGAACCACAACAGTTTGAGGATTATCCTCTACTTTTGAGCTCATGATATAGCAATACATGACGAGCTCAGCCACACACATCTCCTTTCTGGCTCTGTGACTCGACTTGGCATCAAATATATTAATACATTTTGGCATTTGGACTTACTGTTGGTGTACCATATACACAGCAAATCTTCAGCTTTCTCTTTTCTTCAATGTAGATCCTAAAAACCAAAGAATACTGCAAAACTGAACAAAGACAATGTAAACTTCCCGTTGTAGGCTATACGCCGACACACACTATATTTTCCCCATGCTGGCATTTTGTTTGCCCCTTCGTGCTCATTGATGTGTGAAAGCACAACCGTGAGCTGAAAAATGCCCGGATGACAGACCAAGTCAATCTATACAACACCAACCGTTAGCCAACATTCCATTTACTGAGGCAAATCGGGTCCTCTTCGGCCTGGGTACCATCGAACTATACCAGAGGTACACTTTGATATGTAAGGGGTAATCAGCTCGTAGGTGTGCATCATACGGTTTTAAGGCGCAACGCGGAGGCGAATAACCACCCGCTTCATTTATACCATGGTCATCTGTTCTTCTCCATTTCTTTTTCTTCTGCTGCATCCCATTCATCAAAATTCTTGTTCTCTCAAAATACGTTAAATGTTAAAATCATCCATTTGTGTTTTGTTGTGCTCTGCTCTCGACAGTTGACCGTTTGACAGCGACGCTCTCTAATGTTGCTATGGTTATAGGTTGGCTAGCGGATGAATTTCGAACTGTGAAACTACCCTAGCCAAACTACCCGTGCATTCCATGGTTTTAACGCATACCTGCCAGCCAATCAGAAAAGAGTATTCACCAATTCATCAAGAGTGATTAATGGAAGGTAATGAGTGCATTCTAGCCAATTATGTTAAATTGGATAATGGCACATGGCTAGCTAACTGGCACAACCACCAAGCCAAACGAATTTAGCAAACGTTACACATGGAATTCAGTTTAAATATATTAAGAGAAACTGGAAACACTTACCCAGCTAACAAGTTACAGATTCTCCTTGAAAATAAATCAAAACCATCACTTCTCCACATCTTCCGAAAAGCAAAAGCTCCCTTTTAATATAAATTTTGATGCCAGTCCTGCGTTGATCTAGGCAAGTAACTTAGTATAAAGCAGTCAGACAAAAAGTGGATTTTACACATGGGCTTTTGCTGATTGAAGCTGGGATGTTGCCATATCAAATAAGCCGTGGCTGGAGATTTTCAGATGAGGGGCGGAATAATTCTCACAAACCTCCAAGTGACTTGGGAAGGGGAGCCAAATCTCAATGGCATGCCGAATGCCATGTTTTATGAAAAAAGGCAGCCAACAAAAACCTTACTGGGTTGTCTTATTTCTCAGTTATTGGGTTGGCAAGCACTCCAGATACTGAAATGTATGTGCACAATAACTGAAAAAGTGAGTTATGTCCTCTTTAAATTAGTTTAGTAAATTAGTAAAATCCAGTATGAGAGCATACCATGTATTTGTGCCATTTATTTGAATTTGAAGGTCAGTTAGTCCTGTGCTTAGTTTCACTCATCAGAAGTTCACAATTAAAACAGACTGAATATTTCAAATTTGTTTTTATTCATCATTTTCTCTGCAATTTTTACATTGTATTGTAAAATATACATACAGCAAATACATTAGTATCTTACTATATGCTTATATATTTTGTATGCGTGGTTATGGAGACAAAAATACTGATCTACAGTAATGGGGTTATATTTTCTATACACGCGGCTTGAAAAAAATATATGCAATAGTATTTACAGCCATTCTCTGTCTGAGGAGGTAGAATACTTGCATCAAATAGATTCTCCCACTTTTTTATAAACAGAAAACCATTACCTTGTTTGGAATGTTAAGTGTGCCAGAAGGCAAGTCAAATCTAACCAGTAAATCTCAAAGCGCTAAACAAGCTTATTTTCCCTTACTTGAAGTAAAAAATTAAAAGCTTATCAAAAAAAGAAAAACAAAGCTTTGCTGTGTGCAATCACATAAGGTTTCAGTTTATGTTTTTTTTTTAAATTTACCGAACGCCCAATACAGACTGTACTTGGTGAAGGGGACAAAACACGATAGCTGTCCAAACTGCATAACGGATGTGAAAATGTCCAGTATCGAACAATAACCTTTAAAAATATTTCTGGGGTTATGAAACACAAACCATTCACACTGTAACTCTATTGTAAACATTTCCTCCTGAGGGAGTTAACATTTTAACAGATGTCGCCAGAAAGCACCCTATGTCAAATCAACTACAATCCATTTCATGTTTACATTCTTAAAGCACTAAAAGGACAAACAAGGTGAAGACAGTTCTGACATTAGTCATTTGCCATAATTCAAATATAGTCAGGGAAGGGGAGGCGACGACACGCCTTATAAACAGAATTGGTCACGTTCGATAAATTGTGCCATCGTAATCAAGGCAGTTAAGTCAGAGAGAAGAACTGTAAAAAGATGTGCTTTAAATCCAACAGACAAGTGTGCAGCCCTTTCACGGGATGTAACTACATTCTGCGGCATCATTTTATGAAGATAAAAGAGCCGACTCAGGTTCAGACAAAGAGAGTGTTTTCTAGAGGAAGCTTGTGCATTGTGACTGCATCGGTCACAACCATCCATTTCTGTGAAGCCAGCAGGCAGCCATTTCTTATAGCTGCATCACCATTTCCCCCACCGTAGTTATTGCTTTTAATATTTACATCAGGCGTGGGGCTGTAAAAAATACGAAAATAAAGAGTCAACATGAATACTTCTGAATTCAGATGTGCATTCTCTGCGGTCCATTCCATCCCAGCGCATTGCGAGCCTGTCAATAAAACAAAGATGCTAAGGTCCCTTTCTCCAGAGTGGAGACAGAAGAACCCATATGCCAGATAAGAGCCAGCAGTGCCCATATAAAAACGCATACAGGCAGGGCAGTATGGAGGCGGAGGAATGAATGCGCTGCATTACATCACCAGTGCTGTCCAGGGAAAAACTGGGCATCCATGGCTCAGTAAGCAGCAGTTCATCCCTGCAAGATGAGGCTGCACATGGGAGCGGAGAGGAGGTAAAACCGGGCGTCTGTTAGATGGTATATATGAGCTCTCCAGTGTGAAAAATTGTATACTAAGCATGCTTGATAAAAAAACAGATATACTAGAGTACAAAATGGTATACCACAGGCATACATCAGGATATAATTTTTTCCACATGGGTCTAACAGCGATGGAGACGACACTCCTCTCTGCTCTCTCTGGACGGCTGCCGCAGGCTCTGCTCTGTGAAGGCCTGACCAGGCAGTGCTCACACTCCCTCTCGCAGAACATAACCCAGCCTCAAGCACGCTCAGAAAGTACATTTTCACATAGCCCACGGAGCACAGGCTCTCAAAACACACAAGTGATAAGAAACAGGCACTGGAGCATCCAGTTGCCATCATCTGTTGCCTAAACGCCCTTATATACCAAATGGATATGCGTCCAAGAGAGAACACTTCAGAAACAAAGACATTAAAAAGGTCTTTTCAAACCCTGAAATACAGTTCATATATGAACACATTCGTAGATTTGTTATCCAAGCTTAAAATATGTCATGGAGACAGTACAAAATCTATGTCTAAAAATATCTTCTATTTCAGTACAAGTATTTGTGCTTACGTAAGAAAAAAATATTAAGATATATAAAAAAGCTGGACAGCTGAGTTGTGTTAACAGTAGGAGCGCTTGGGAGAGTTACAGCTCAGCATAAATAGAAAAAAAACAGCATTTATATCCCGGCCACAGCACACAATGCGCGCTATGCAACGTGGAGCAGGCTTTCTAATCAACAGTGCAGTTAAAACATGGAGAATTAACACTAATGAGTCTGTCCCCATGGGTGAATCCAATCATTAATTTGCCCACAGAGACCTGAGGCTAAAAAAAGCACAGTCCTTCCAATAGCCGTCAGTAGTCTGGAGATGCCATGCTTCATCCAATCAGATTCCTGAGAGAAGCAGATATCAGCCAATGGTGACCCCCCTCTCCCTCCAGCTGTAGAGAGAAGGTATGTGCGCCTGGTGACTTCTGGTTCCCTCATTTCCCTTTTTGTTGATGTGAACAGCAGTGCATGGTGGAATCCCAAAGGAAGGTGTGGAGCAGCTTGGAGAGCGATGAGGGCTTATGGCCATGTACAGGTCAGGCTTGGACAGTGGATCAGAAGAAGAACCCGCTGCCAATTCACTCACGACAGCATTGCCCCTTTAGTATTGAACATATTCAGACTGAAGGGACTGCAAGAGGAGAGAAGCAGGACATCACCTGTAGCACTCAATCAAAAGGCAGAACATAAGCCATCTCAGCAAAGATGAGCAAATTGTCCAAATCATCACAGATAATCCCCATAAACACAGGAAAAGCATCACATAAAATGATTAAGAAACTGCACTACCCACTTAAGAGGGGGAAATGGAAAAAGCCAAACCTTCCATCATGTTCTAGAAAACTACACACAACAAGCAGCAGAGATGTGCAGATACATTGTGCATGAAAACACATGCATGAAGATAACACAGTTCATGTATGATCTTTAAAAGCATACATGAGAATATACTGTACACGTATGATTTTCATTTAGAATGCTTCGATTAACCTTCATTCCAAATATTATATGCTAAAGAGATTTCATGTTTCTGTGGTTGTTAGTTGGCACAGCATTTGATGTGTTTGCGATCGGTTGGCAGTGCCTTGATAACCAAGTAATGAAAAGTTTCCACCCACCTACTGGGTAATTGGCAGACGTGCACTAATAGCACAAGCAGTATGAAATAAACTGCAAGGTTTTTCTTCCAGCCCATGTTAGCGTTTGTGCAGAGTGCAGGTCTACTTTGTTCTCATACTTCAGACTGAAAAACATGTACAGAAATAAGACTTAAATCGCAGGAAATGGACAAGAGTGGGCGTGACAGTACCAAACAGCTTGGGAAGAACCCCGGGGGAACAGTGAATAGGCACCAACAGACGGCGGATGGAGAAGTGATATCGACGGGCGCGTAACTCCACCACTAAGATGGAGAGATGCTGCAGTCTTCTGATTGTAACTTCACCCACACTTTGCTAATGCAGTCATAATTATTACAATTACATTTACATCTAAATGACACCCTAATCCAAAACCAATTATTGTTACATAATGCTTATTATTTGCTTATTATTAACACTCATGGAACCGTGATAAAAGCAGCGTAATTAAAATTAGAGGTAGCAAAATTGATCCTGGCAATTGGGCTGTTTTTACATGCACTCAGCGAGTGAGGGGGAACATAGTGAATCCGCTCCGCAATTAGACACATGCTCCACTGAAAGCTGGTTTGTGCTCCACTCCTGGGATAGTTGGTCTTTCCAAAGTAGAATCCATGGAAGTATAGCAATAAAAATGTACACTTATTCAGATTGAATTTTACAGGAAAATAATAAAAGCATCAATAGCTTGGTGTCCTACTTCTCCAATGCTATATAGATATTTCATGAATGCCGCAAACAAACATGGAAACAGTGCGTTAATAAGTGAAGGATATCTGCATGTTCATGAAACTGTATCATGCCAAGACATTGCTTATTTTGTTGAAATGGGACCAGAAGGCATAACAAAAGGGGAAATATTGCCGTCTTCCCAGACAGCGGCATGCAGGCTGAGAAGGGTGGAGATACTGCGCTGTCTTCCTTTGAAGAGTGCGGGCACAGAAAACCAGAATGGATGGGTCACGTGACCAGATTCTCAGTCAGTTGAAAAGCCCAACTAGAATGCAGCCATCCGGCAGTGCATTCATCATTCAACAGACAGAGTCAACTGCAGGATACATCTTTCATGCCCTGAGGAAAACTGCCAGTGCACTCTATAACCTCAGAGAGGGTCTGTTACAACTAATAATATAATAAATTACCGATAATGTAATAACGCCCGATAATGTAATAAATAAATTATTACACTATCCGGCCAATAATGTAATAATTGACGGATAATGTAATAACAATTTCTAACCGATAATGTAATACCATTTTGACCGATAGTGTAATAAAGTACGCCGACCGATAATGTAATAAACTTTTGACCGCTTATGCTGTGAAGTCAAAAGAGGGCAAACATCTACCCTGCCTTGGCTTAAAGGGGGCGGGGGGGGTTGGGTGTCAGACAGGGTGACCAGACGTCCCGTATTATGCAGGATTGTCTCGCATTTGGCTCATTTGTCCCGTGCCCCTTATCAACCCTTACCGGTACACACTTTTGTCCCGTATATATATATAATTATATCGCGTCTTGATGAAAAAATTTAAGGAGATTCAATTTATCAACTTCTGTTAAGGCCCTGCGCGCGCTACTGCAGGGTTCTGCCGATGCTGGTCGGCGCTGCAATTTTCCCTCTCGTAAACGGTCGTTGCCATTTGAAACGGTCGATGCCATATCGCTGAACGGTCGATGCCATTTTGGACGGTCGATGCTATATCCGAGCGCCCGATCTTGCAAAAAAAAAAAAAAAAAAAAAAAAAAATTGCAGTGGTTTTTCGACAACTAAAATAATAAGTAAACAGTTCCTTAATTGGCAGTAATAAAATACAGAAGTGTTCCGTTTTTCGTGACTTCGTTCAAATATGTTTCCATGGTTTGGTTTGGTTTGATTTCCGTATTATAGCCCACACAAACATTAAGAAAAAAGAGAAAAATATGCAAAGTATAATACAAAATACAGATAATCAAAAGATACGGCTGGTAGCGCATATAGGCTACAGCTGCAACGATTAGCCTATTAATCCATCGCGGGACAGCACTCGATCGCAAGTAGGATTTAATTAGGCCTACTTGTATCTGGACCTCATTTTCATCGTCCAGCTGGATACATATTGGAAATTAATAGTGACGTTGGCTTCAGAATTTCCCTTGCTGAGATTAAACGCAGTCAAATATAAAGTACCGTAGTTAATTAACATAATTTTATTTTTCCGGAAAATTATATGCAGGCTAGATCATGCAATTACTGTATAGTTCATTAAAAAAGCCCACTGACATTGACAACTTGTCTTTTGTCACCCTGTCTGTATTATGTTTATGACGCAATAGCCGATTTAATGAATAAGCCTACTGCCAACTTTGGCGAAATTTTCTGGACTTGAATATTAATTCCAATACGGATTCAGCTTCTCAACCTGCAACTGCAATCGTAGACGGCTTGCATTAGCCTTATTTAAAAAAAAAAAAAAAAAAAAAAAAAAAAAAAAAAAAAAAAAAAGGTCCCGCATTGCCTTAATCAGTAGCTTATGCTTCAGTTTAGTGCTGAGGTTATATCGGCTTGTAACTTGCATCTTGGGATTTCATTTTTCATAGTCGAGATACGGTATAACCATCCGTCTGCAGCGTGCGGCACTACTTAAACACAGCAGATGCGTGGTTAATGGAAGGATTTGAAGGGCATGTAATTAAGCCATGTATCTACAGCATGTGCCGCACCTGTACTTTATATTTTACAAAATTTAATCTCGGGAAAATTCTGTAGGCCTTTATCTACAACTTGTAGGCATATCCACCTGGGCAACGAAAATGAGGACCGGATACAACTAATTGAATTCACGCGACAGAGCACGGTCCTTCAATGGAAACGTAGGCTATATGGAAGTGGGGAACAGTTTTCGTTAGGCGATTGTATATTATTGATTGTATATTATTTGCGATTTCACGTACGCAAAAGCATTAAAGCAAACTAATGTACATTTACAGTAACAGTTCAGGGGTATAGTTCCCAAAAGCTTAGTTTGAAGCAGACTGTGGAAGTAGTTAAAAGAGTTAGCTAGCTAGCTAATTGAGAATTCCAAAATATGACGAAAACTTCACGAGCATTCGGAACGCAAGATCGGGCGCTCGGATATGGCATCGACCGTCCAAAATGGCATCGACCGTTCAGCGATATGGCATCGACCGTTTCAAATGGCAACAACCATTCACAAGAGGGAAAATTGCAGCGCCGACCAGCATCGGCAGAACCCTGCCGCGCTTAACAGAAGTGACCAATTGAATCTTGGAGATATATATTTATTTGTTAAAAATGGTTTAAAAAAAAAAAAAAACCGGACAAAAGTGCGTACCGGTAAGGATTGATACGGGGCACGGAACAAGTGAGCCAAATACGAGACAATCCTGCATAATACGGGACGTCTGGTCACCCTGACTGACACCCAATCCCCCCCCTTTAAGCCAAGGCAGGGTAGATGTTTGCCCTCTTTTGACTTTATTACATTATCGGTCAAAAGTTTATTACATTATCGGTCGGCGTACTTTATTACACTATCGGTCAATATGGTAATACATTATCCGTTAGAAATTGTTATTACATTATCCGTCAATTATTACATTATCGGCCGGATAGTGTAATAATTCATTACATTATCAGGCGTTATTACATTATCGGTAATTTATTACATTACCAGTTGTAACAGAGCCTTAGATATTCTAGAAAATAATACTCAAAAAGTTATCAGTTATAACTTAATCAGTTCATCATTTAACATTCAACATCCAACCGAAATGTTTCAGAGGAAATAAACCCTTCAAACCTGCCAATTCAGTTTGCGTGGGCTTGTGAAGGTTTAAATGAAAGAAGCCCATCCCTATAAAAATTTTGCAACCTCTGCAGTTGGTGGGAAGAAAATGCCATGCTTTTGGTTCTGTGATTGGTGGGCCTTTCTGCGTGGAGTCTGCAAGTTCTCCCCATTTTTGAGTGGGCTTCCTCCATGTACTCCACAGTTTAAAGACATACGTCAGGCTAACTGAAGACAAGCAGGCTTTTTGCCTGTAGGTCTAAGCAGTGGTGGGCACTGCTAAACCAAAATTTAGCTTCAATTAAGAAGAAAGAAATATACCATTGACCCTTAAAAGGAGACAATTCGCCAATAATGAAACCAAATTTAGTTTCAATGTATAGGCATTTGTATAAATGAGTCGCACACAAACCATACATATTTTCCAACGGCAGCTCAAGATACTTGCATATTTTTTACCCCCATAGCTTCCGTTAGCATTTGCTGTAAAGACAAAAATAACCACAATGCACTGCGGTAGCTAACCAATCCAGAGACACCTTAAACACAATGCAGATCAATGACCAACATTTGTCACTGGTAGCATTGCACTGACACTGTTCACTTTATTGAAAGGAGAGCTGGAGGTCATGATAATGAATGGGCTACAAAAATGCCAAAGCTAGAGGTGCAATTTTTCACTGTTTACCTGCAAATACAGTATGGACAATAGAATTGCAACAGGCCATTTAAAACACAATATAAAGTAGACATGCTTGCAAATAAGTACTTCAATGTAGGAGTGTAGCTGACTGTAACGCAGTAAGGTTAGATATGGGTTATTCCATATAAAATCAACAAGTGCCTCCCACCTGACCTCAGAATCAGCCAATTCTTCTAGTCCAGTAACTTCACTACATTTAGAGAATTGAGTCCTTGCCAACTTTTACTTTGATCTAATTTTCGAGTTACAGGCTCTAAAATTACATGGAGGTAGGTCAAAATTTCTCGCTTTTTTTTTTTTTTTTAAAGCATTTTCGAGCCTCAAAACTTGATGCGTATTTGAGATAGCTAAATGAAATTTTCAAAGCTGAAAGACAGATAGGAACTCTGTTAAAAACTGCAATTAAATCAATTGCATGGCCATTGTAAGTGTCACAATCTTAAGCCAAAATCAGGATTTTCTTCAACAAGATTTGTTCTGCAATCAACTTAAAGCGTCAATATCATGGGAACTATGGAAGTTTCAATAGCAACACTGCATCAATTTAATAATTATGCTATAGTGAAGCAAAAACAAGTATTGGAATCATGGATGTGTCCATGTGTCTTCTTGTAATTCACCTGAGGAAACTGGAAAAAGTGTGAGTTCGGAAAACTTCAAGGGGTCACATCACCATGTGGGATAGGCTGATGATCAAATCAAGTAATGGCATATGAAAGATTTCATTTTGATCTCCATTTTGATACCAGGCTCGTCTTCTGGCCATGATTCCTTTTGTGCCAAATAATTTTCACACTCATCAATGTAGCTACAATGAAGAGCTACATTTTTTTTTTTTTTACATTTTTCAGATTTGGTTGAGTAGTATATGGAATGATCCATATATTTCCAAAATGGCTGGTGATGTTTCCTGCATGATATCTTACACCAGTCCGCTACAACCACAAGCTGACAAACACTTTTGCTAAATGACCAAAAGGTTATATTGTAGGAGGCACATTATCCAGCTAACTTTGTGCAAAATATATCCTCACCCATAACATCTTCTGCACTCATATTTTGTGATCCCACTTCTGCTGTTGGCAATGTAGCTAGCTAGTTTGTAAGTGAATATGACAGTGAAGTTTCTGATAGGAATCTAAAGCACAGAGGTGGAGATTAGCTGAAATAGGCTGTAGTTCTGCCGTACCACAAATGAGTCACAGTACACGTCAAATAACAATACTGGAGAGGGAAGTAGATTTTGCAGCCAATTTCCAGAGTTATATAAAAACCACACATGTAAAATGTGTGTGTGTGTGTGTGTGTGTGTGTGTGTGTGTGTGTGTGTGTGTGTGTGTGTGTGTGTGTTCGGTAACTGCTTTCAAATTTAGCAAAAACGCTAATTCACAAACAAAAAACTAGTTTAGTTTTTAAAAATTAGTTTCACCAATCAGTTGTTGGTAGATTTGCGGAACCATGCCCACCACTGGGTATGAGTGTGTGAGTGATTGCTGAGGAGCAACTTGTGTGTGCGCTCTGTGATGGAATGGCAAACTGTTTAGGGTGTGTCTTTGCCTTTCAACTTTGCCTTTTGTCATCACTTTCTGACAAGTTCCACATGTTGTAGGGGGCTTGAATCACAACCTAGCATGAATGTTTTCTCAAAAATAAATTTTAAATACAGATAAAATGGCTAGCTAGGCTGTTGCTCAGGATGGAAGCCACGAGTAAAGTTGCCGCCAGAATGGAGGACATTGTTGCAAATGTATTACCCTTGCCATTTTCAAGATTAAAAAGTTAAAAGTTAGAGTTAATCGGCAAAGGAAGACTCGCACCAGAACTTAATTTGGTTCAAAAAACCCAAGGCTTTGGAGAGGCATTTCATCACCAGCAATTAACTGCAATACCCCAAGATGACAGGATCGACCAAGGATCATGCTATTATTTCTAAGGACGATTTGCATTTTTCTTAAGAAATTAGCTGTTTTTTGTTTTGGTGATAAATCTAACAATCTCTGTTGTTTGCTTGTTTCATTGCTAAGGCTGTGCTAGCATCTTGATTTCTGTTCCAAAGCTGGAACTGCCATAGGTACATTTTACAATATTATAGGAGTGGTCACAGAGGGCTAGGTGGGTAGTTTGCCAACCCCTTGTCAAGGGAATGGGGGTTAGAGTGCCAAATGGCTTCCAAAAACACATAACACCAACCTTAAGTAACTCATTCCACTGTAAGTTCAATTAAGACAAAGAATTTGACAAAAAGAATGCATTCAGGTAGCGCTAAAGGACCAGAAAAAACACTGAAAACGATTTCAAAATGTACTGGATGTACAGAAAAACTTGTATGGGGGAATGCAAAAATGTATAAAATTGGAAAAAAACTAAATACTAGGTGAATAGCAGGAAGCCTCTGAAGACTGACACGAACAGATCTATCTCTAGGGTGCTCAGGTCTAACTCTTTAGCTAACAGCAGCATTGGAAGATACACGTTAGTATGAGTGTTAAAGCCAGAACCCAGAACCATGGGTGAATTTCAATGAGAAACCTAAAATGCAAAAGCGATGGCAGCAAACCAAATGCTCTGTGCCCTCATGAAGTCCCACTGAGTTCAGTAAGCAAAGCATGCAAAAATGAGTTCTGCTCTGATTCCCTCATTCAACAAGAACATTTTCATCCAAGGGCTATTTCTGCATTGTTTTTGTGTTTAGAGGGGTCAGGAACACATGCAAAGAGCACAAGACACACTGAATTTGTCACTTCTTCCCAATGTTACTTCAATCAGTGGAAACATGCTGGTTGGAGCCAACTCTTAACATCAGAGTTGTAATAGAAGCGGGTTAAGCCTAGGCCCTGTGACAGCTTCCAGCAAAAGGCCCAAGGATTTCAGCACTCGAGAGTTACAGCCAGAGCAGAAGACTAAAATACATGAAGCAAGCAAACCCAAAGCACATGTCAAAAACAGCACATACACAACAGGCCATGACCATCCCTCCTAAAAATAAAAACGAAAGTATAACAAAAAAAACCTTTTCCATACAAGAGCAAAAGGAGAGAATTATTAGAGAGTAAAGAGCAGTGGTGAGTGGGAGGTACACAGAATGCTGCTGTAGCTGGGGTACACACTTACAGGAATGGAGCGGCTGAGGTAGCGGCTGGAGGACGCAGCTAACCCCGAGAACCCCGGAGACCTGTAGTGGCCAAATTCATCGGGCCCCTGCCTTCCCGGGTGGCTGAAGACCGCACTTTTGTTGGGGCCGCTGGGGTTGTTGGCGGGAGTGGCTGAGGACGGGCTATACTGATTGTTGTTGTTGACCTCATAGTTGTAATTTCGGGTGGGTGGGGCCAGCGGGTTGCTGTTAGTGTAGCTGTGGCCAAAGCCCGTCCGCGTCGGGGGCAGGGCATTGGGAGGAGCGGAGGGTGGGGGGCGCGCGGGGGCGGATGGTTTGCCTTTCCCCTTCGCGTCATCGTCAGCGGCGTACAGGTCGCCTAAAGAGCTGGCTAACCTGGAGTTTATGGAGAAGCTGAAGTGGGACACAAAAATGAAGGGACGGGTGGCAGTAGGGAGGGGGGCTGGGTCATTAAACACAGATGAGTGGCACATGACATCACAGAGACATGCTGACCTCGGACACACAACCTGAGCCGGACGCCACCACCTGCTGGGCAGGAGAACATGGATAGGACACTGCCAATGGATTCTGCAGCCATTCTGAACACGTGAATGCGTCCTTACCTCAATATTGGCATGAAGAATGATAACAATGTGGCATATAACGAGGTACGTGATTGGGCGATAATGTATGAATAACATTGGCCAGGGCAATTGTTTAGCACAAATCATTGTACACGTAATTGGTTCTGCAAGGGCAAAGGGTAATAGTAAATCTGGCCCTTGCTGGACGACTCTCCGGCTGAACAGTGCAGACTCTGATTCCACATTACACAACATGAGTGCACCAGAAAACTGCATGTCTGCACGCTAAAATGCTTTTCATCAAGCCCCAGTTAAGTCAAAGGATAACGTCAGAGTGACTAAGCACATTATTTTTTTCAGCAGTCAATGGTGTGAATAAACATGGGACAGATTATAATAATAAACTGTCCCTCCATCTGACTGAGTTCACAAGCAAAGCAATTCCTGCCCCTGCTCTGATAGATGATATGGGAGTTGGTGGTCAACACTGATGGAGTTCTAACTGCAGGGGAATGAGCCTCACTGAAGACACTCAGAGTCAACACACCTGCCCTGATGGCCAAACACACGAGCACAGTCAGAGCTCGGGGAGATCACCCACAGGGAAGAACAACACTAGGGGACTGAGACAGTGTCAAAGAGAAAGCAGGTGGAAACAGAGGGAAAAAACAGAGGGGAAAAGAAGGGAAGTTAGAGGAGGAACTCATGCAGGAAATGAGTAATCAGAAAGAACAAAGTGACAGTATAAAGAATAGTTAGAAAATGAAAGAGGGCTCTACAGTGCTCCCATTTCAGAAACATTTGCTCCTGAAAATCAACATGCGCCAACTAGAAAACAAATTTAGGAGTACAACTGCAAGCCTAAATGGTACCATTACTGTTCTCATAAATTATTCAACTTAGGATCATATTAAAAACGTGATCAAAATTGGAAAACATGTTGGCACTGAGCACTGGAAAGAATAGCATTTGAAGGGAGAAAGAAAGGTTTTGGCAGGAGGAAAGCACAGAATGCAGGGAACAGCAGATAGTGGGTGAGGGCAGGGAGGGATAGAGGACAAGAAGCAAGTGATGCTCACCTCTTGAGGTTGGAAGCGGAGGAGGGGGGAGGTCGGCCAATCCTCTTGGCTGCAGCGGAAGCGGAGGGGGGGACTTTGGAGGACTTGAGGGGAGAGATTGAGCCGGGGCCACTCACTGCTGGGTTCATCCTGCTGGGGTGGCAGAGAGCAGCGGTCATGAGCCACACTCAACCCAGTACCACCAGCTCTTACAGTTTCTCAGTTCTACCCATGAGCGACAATCAACCCACGACCTTGACGCCTCTTAGTTTCTCACTTCTCACCATGAGCAACACCAACCCAGAGCCACAAACTCTCTCAGTCTCTCACTTCTAACCATGAGCAACACCAACCCAGAGCCACAAACTCTCTCAGACTCTCGCTTCTAACCATGAGCAACACCAACCCAGAGCCACAAACTCTCTCAGACTCTCACTTCTAACCATGAGCAACACCAACCCAGAGCCACAAACTCTCTCAGTCTCTCACTTCTAACCATGAGCAACACCAACCCAGAGCCACAAACTCTCTCAGTCTCTCACTTCTAACCATGAGCAACACCAACCCAGAGCCACAAACTCTCTCAGACTCTCGCTTCTAACCATGAGCAACACCAACCCAGAGCCACAAACTCTCTCAGACTCTCGCTTCTAACCATGAGCAACACCAACCCAGAGCCACAAACTCTCTCAGTCTCTCACTTCTAACCATGAGCAACACCAACCCAGAGCCACAAACTCTCTCAGTCTCTCACTTCTAACCATGAGCAACACCAACCCAGAGCCACAAACTCTCTCAGTCTCTCACTTCTAACCATGAGCAACATCAACCCAGAGCCACAAACTCTCTCAGTCTCTCTCTTCTAACCATGAGCAACACCAACCAAAGACCACAAACTCTCTCAGTCTCCCACTTCTAACCATAAGTAACACCAACCCAGGACTACAAACTCTCCAAGTCTCTCACTTCTAACCATGAGCAACACCAACCCAGGTCTACATACTCTCTCCATTTTTCACTTCTGACAATGAGCAACACCAATCGAGATCCACAAACTCTCTCCATTTCTCAATTCTGACCATGAGTAATACAAACCCACGACCACAAACTTCCCCCGTTTCTCACTTATATCCATAAGCAACATCAACCCAGGACCACAAACTCTCCTGGTTTCTCACTTCTCACAATGAGCAAAATCCAAGCCCAGTAACACTAATCAACGAAGCCAAAAGCACCAAAGCGCCCAGTTGATGCACAGGAAACTCTAGGGTAACTAGGGGTATAACGATTCTGAATCACGGTTTTTTTAAAGCGTAGTAACGCTACCTGCTACCATGGGGCGAACATCCGAGCTTTCCCTTTTCCTTTATTAACCCCCGTGCTGTCCTGAACGAAAGTGCCAAACATCAAAGGGCATGGGAAATGCTTCCGGAAAAAACTTGACTGACAGTATTTTTCGGCTACGTGCTGAAAGGAGCCAAGCTAATGAAAACAGAATAGTCTCCTATTAACCAATTGGGCAACTCTAAGAAAAGACCTGTTCCCGTTTACTTTGCTTGATTAGCAATCAAATGGTGGATTTGTTTACTCTTTAAGTTGAATGAGTAGAGCTGTTTATTAAGACAACATGTTTGATTGCTGCATTTTGAAATTTAAATGGCCATAGAACAGCACAGATTTGCATGAACACGATTGCCATTGCCACGACATTTCGTGCGACTGTGCTAATTTATATCTCACATTCACGTTTCATCCACTTTTCAGAATGTTTTACACCTTGTGTATTTTTTAGACGCTTAAAATCCAGGGCGATCTTATAACAAATCTGTTTTAAATTAATCTTTAATAATGTCCTAAAATGCTACAATGAGAGATGTAATTCAGAGGAAGATTTTTTCTAATTATTCAAATTATTGGCATTCTTTCAATCCAACACCGTAGCCCAATTAGGTTTGTCTGCTTTTCACCATCACATCATAATCATTATAGGCTACTGGCTAAATTTCTTG
Organism: Gymnothorax javanicus; assembly: GCA_029692085.1. NCBI lineage: Eukaryota > Metazoa > Chordata > Actinopteri > Anguilliformes > Muraenidae > Gymnothorax > Gymnothorax javanicus. The sequence goes on from CM056196.1 coordinate 92,023,937, forward strand.
ATTGTTATTTGGGCCAAGTACACAGGAGCAGATTTAGGGAAGGGCAGAGCACCTGCAATTAGCGAAATCTAAACTCAGGCTTCTTCCCGACGGCATTTTAAATCGTTTAAGCCGCTTCAGGTGTGTATGTTTCAAGAAATTACATGCAACTGCCTACACACCCCATGACTGCTAGTGGTCTCAGCACACTTTAAAAAAAATCCTCGTTCAACATCGCCACATCCCAACTCAGCATTTCATCTCTCATTGTAGTATTTTTAGGAGATCTATAGTAATAAAATAAAAATAAAGAGATTTATTTTCAGACCGCCCTAAATTTCAAGAGTCTATAAAATACACAAGGTGGAAAACATTCAGTAAAGCGGATGAAACGTGAATGCAAGATATAAATTATCACAATCACACAAAATGGCCAAATACGCGTTCTTGCAAATCTGTACTGTTCTATGGCCATTTAACTTTCAGAATGCGCCAATCAAACATGCCATCTTAATAAACAGCTCTACTCATTCAGAAAAGTAAATAAGCAAATCCCCTGTTTGATTGCTAATTAAGCAAAGTAAACAGGGACAGGATTAGAGTAACCTAATTGGTTAAAAGGAGACGATTCTGTAGTCCTTTACTTGGCTCCATGCAGCATGTCGCCGAAAAATACTGATGTCAGTCAAGTTTTTCTCCGAAGCATTTCTCATGCCCTTTGATGTTTGCCACTTCCGTTCAAGACTGCGTTGGGTTTAATAAAGGAAAAGGGAATGCTCGGATGTTCCCCCCATGGTAGCAGGTGGTGTTACTACGCTTTAAAAAAAAAAAAAAAAAAAACGCGATTCAGATTTGTTACACCCCTAAGGGTAACCTGCACTGAACACATCTGCTAACCTCAGTCACCATGGGCTGTTTGTCACAGATAGAAAGGAGGATTGTACGTGTGGAAGGGCAGATCTCACAGCTTTGTGGAACTCTGTGTTTGATGAGTATTCCCCTGAATGTTGTCAGAGCACTTTGAGGCAAAATCTCCAGCCTGTAGACGGTCACTTGTTTCGATATCCAAAAGTTCGACTTCACAAGTGTGTAACTTAAGAGCCTTTTCAACGGTCATACCCTTAGCAATATTAGACAGACATGCTCCCAGTCACCCACCATAAAACCCAAGTTTTATGGACTCTACTGCAATGGCAAAAATATCCAAATTAAAAATGGACTGTTTATTTGTCCAAGATAGAGAAGCAAAAGGTGGATGAAATAAGGCAGGGGCGATGACCTAGGCTCTACTGGAATATCTACCAATCATCCTGATTATCCATAATCAATATCTAACGTGCACCTCCTGGGGTTAGAAAGGGCTCTCTGTACAGACTGTGCCTACAAAGCTCCACATGCAGCAGGGTGCAAACCACTGAGTGTTGTGACACATTACCCCCTGCAGCAATCATTAGCATTTGCTTTGACTTCTGCCACAGTAGTGCCTCTGTTGGCTCAGAATTCATAGGCTTGCCTCCATTACCCGCACAAATCATTTAGCCAACACCAATGCATTGACAAGGAGAATCGACAGTTTGCTTAACATCTAAGGAAGGGCTATTCAACCGTGTCCAGAAAGGGCCAGTGTGGGTGCAGGCTTTCATTCCAACCAAGCACTTACACACCTGACACCACTAATCAACCCCAAGAGTCTTTGCTAATGAGCTTGATTAGTAGTATCAGGTGTGTAAGTGCTTAGTTGGAATGAAAGCCTGCACCCACACCGGCCCTTGCAGGATAATGTTGAATAGCGCTGATCTAAGGTCTGTTTATAGACCTTGACAAGTGCCTTTACTTGTAAGATAAATCAATTTACTTGCTTCACCTGTGAGGAGACGTAATGTTTTACAGTAGCTCATTGGCATGCACTGTACCTGCATCAGCAGATTTATTAAAGCTAACAGTTACAGGAGGCTCTGATCCTAACTCCACTAGTAAAGATTCAAACACTGTCACTATTAAGTCTGGATCCTCCAAGGACATAACTGAAGGTACATTATTGCACTGCTCCAGACCAGTTATGGCCTTTAATTTATTTGCAGGTAATACACCTTTCTATGCATAGCCTGGTAAAACCAGACTCTGCTTCGCTGTGCTTCGTACACAAAGTCTGGCCAGTCGTCATTGACAAGTGTTTACCTCCTAGTGGGTGGGCGCTTGTCTGAAGTTTAAAATCATTGGTGTACCCGTAAACTAATCACTAACGTTTGGCGATGACGTATGTTATGCTCCGGCTCAGCCGCCTAGTACATCTGCTGTAAACACAGTCCTTCATACCAGGAATTAGGGCTGTGCGATATGACGATATATATCGTGCCACGGCAGAAAAATGTCTATCGTTCCATGTAAGGCTCTATCATTTATATCGTTATGTTACAAATCAAGTCGTTTCCGGTAATTTATTATGGGAGTTTTTGAGCAAAGGCAACATTAACTGACTGCCTAACATACATAATAACACAGTTTAAAGTGATAGTCGACCCAAAAACTATAATTTGTATATCAATTACTCAGCATTAGATGTCTCGAATGGACAAAGTTGTTTTTCACCTGGCGCAACTTTATGGCCACTGGAGAGTTTTGAAAAATTATCCTAATTCCTTTTCTCTGGAAGCAAATGGGGTCACCCAGTAGCAACAGCAAAACTCCACAAAACGTCTGTTGACAAACTTTCGAACCATCGTCGAACACATCGTCCAGTATAATCCAAGTCTGCTTCGTCCACTGGTATCCTCAGAACTCCAGAAATGCGGTTATTTTTCGCTAAAAATAATAAAATGCTACACTTACGCTTCAAGCAATCTAGCGCATTCAACAGAAGTCCCGCCTTCCGCTTCATTCCCGGAGACTAATAAAGTTTTTGGGAGAAGGGAGAAGACGTGTTTCAATCACTTACGCGTCACTCATTTCAAACATCCCGATCAAGATTGCGATTGTTAAAATTAAAGAAGGGAATTTACTGTCACTCTCACCAAACTTGCAGGTATGTGAAGACGTTTGAGGTGGAATAGTATGATTCGGGACTCTAATGTTGCGCTAGCTAGCAACATAAACTTGATCTTGTATTAGCCGCAGCCGTATGCTTTTGGCTACGGTTAGCAGAAGGCTAACGTATTAGCAACTTCCGACAATGCGTTATCGGTAGCCGCTGTCACCTGGCTGTTTACATGGTAAATCAACCCACACAACCTAACCACCATCACAGCAACTGTGGTTGTTTGAGGAAAAATAATTTAGCAGTTTACCTGCCCAAGAGAAGAACAGCGAGCTCCAAGTCTAACTTCAAACCAATGTTATCCCGGACTTCTCTCCATCTTTGAAAGGCGACGCCGATATTGATGTTTATTGCGTTTGTTATCAGACTGTCTTTTAGACTCCCTTTTTTGACGAATGCGTCTTCCTCTTCTTAGATTGTTTTGCGGATGTTTCCAATCGTGGAATCGCAATCTTTCCTGTCCGATCATCCGCCATAGCTACAGAGTAGAGTTTCCACCGAAGAGACGTGCAAGCGCATCTGCTTCAGCAGAACAGCCAATCACAGGGCTCGCTCTCTCAGCTGTTCTGTGATTGGTCAAATTCTTCCGTCACGGGGCAGATTCTTTGCAGGCTGAAAACAGAGCCCAGGGCGGATGCAGAGGTCTGCTCTTCTCTCAGATCACTTCATTTACATTACCCTCAAAGGTTAAATGGAAGTTTTTGCCCAATATTGCCAAAAATAAGCGGCCCACCAAGCCTTTAAGTAGATATGACAATCTGTAGGGAGTAGTACTACAACATCATTTCCATTCAAAAAACTAACCAAACATTCATCTTGTTGTGGCTATAAGTCGCTGATACCGGGATTTTCTCCACGACAGAGCGAATGGCCTCCCGTGTATCTATGTCCGTGGCCATTGTTGATTTCGGAAACTACAATTTCAAACTCGGTGCAGCTGCTACATCATGGCTCTTGGCCACGCCTTCTGTTCGTTGGTTGGTCCGGTGGACTTTCTGCCGAGGTAAACGAGGCAGAGCTCCGAGTGACCAGACTGAGTACTGAAGCGAAATGAAATTAAGCGGAAGTACGAAGGCTGGCAGAGCCAGGCTATTCTATGCACAATTAAAAATAAAAAAAAGAAAATACACTTGTCGACAAGTAATGTCAGACGACTGCACAAAAGAACATCCCCCGAGGAGAGAGAGAGAGAGAGAGAGAGAGAGCGCTTCCGTTATGTGTCCCTTTGTGGTCTTAAATTACATCAAACTTTAGTAAATGAGGAAGAAAACTGATTATCAGTTTCAAATCACATAAAATAAAAGGAAAAAAGAAGTTTCCTGAAGGAAGCCAACAAATGCCTTCTCAAATATAATCAACAAATGCTTCTTCAAATACAAGGAAATAAAATGATGACTTTTTTCCTTTGTTTTGGTACATAAAACACCCCTCAATAAGTGTCTGAACCCTGCAATTTAATTATTGAACTGGGCTGCATACAGTTCAATCGCACTATGTGGGAGAAGACATGTGGAGCTGAATTTCCGTACACTTGATGGATTGTTCTCATTGAAAATGATAACGGTTATTTTTTTCTGTCACGAGAATTAAATCTCCAAATATATCACATTACGACCATTAACACTGCAGCATCAGCGGAGTCCACAAGGAGCATCTCGTGGACTATGCAGGTGCAGTAATCATAACATTCATAAAATATAATGCCATGTGTTTGGAGACTTAATTCCCCAAACAGAAAAAATAACCATCACAATTTTCAATGAGAACAATCTATCAAGAGTACAGTAATTCATTTGAGATTTTCAGCTCCATGTCTTCTCCCACATAAAGCAACTGTATTGTATACGGTCCAGTTGAATATTGAAATTGTGGGGTTTAGATGCTTAATGAGGGGTGAATATTTCCAAAAAAAAAAAAAAAAAAAAAGTCGGTCAGTTTGAACATTGAATATCTTGTCTTTGTAGAGTACTCAATTGCATATAGGTCGAAAAGAATTTGCAAATCATTGTATTCTGTCTTCATTCACGTGTTACACAACGTCCCAACTTCATTGGAATTGGGGATTATACATCCACCCCAGGATAATCAGCTCTCTGCCTCTGACTTCAAACAATGAGCGATACCAAGCCCAGGAACCCCGACTTCCTGTTTCCCACATCTACTTCCTCTCAAACCAAGGTCCTGCAGCTCTCTTGGTACCTCATGGCTACCTGTGACCTTCATCCTACCCAGGGACACAAACTCCTTCCACTTCTTATTTCCTGCCTTTTCTCCAAAACTGAAATTAAAACCATTATTAAGCCACAGCTGCATTCCCCGATGCACCGTTTCTCATTAATACACATCACCACGCCATGTACCAACACCAGACGATGAAACGCATGTGCACATAGGAGCTGGAGAAACGCCAATCATATGCAGCTCACGCATACTGACGGTAGGTTACTGAGACCAGTGGGGGTCCACAGAGCTTTGCTCCCTGAGGAACAGTTGCTCCAGCCAACTGATTCCCTCCTATCCAGAGCCAATCTACAGCCAATCAAGTTGATGTGCGTAGCTGCAGACTACATTTGGCCCACAGCCTGGACTCATTAACTTCTTATCGTTCAAGCTGAGCATTCATGTGATGAATGAGCACTGAGGGACACTAAATACTGTAGAATACAGCTAAAGACATGTGAACGTGTTGCTTTGGTTTGACGATGGTACACCGCGGACTGGCTGAGTGTGGCTAAGCACGTGTGTCTCCCACACAGTCTCTGGCTATGAAAGGGTTCCAAGCTGAAGTGAGACAAAAATCATCTCGCACAAAAAAACAACTAAATAAGAGGAAAGAACAAAACTAGAGCGGTGCATTAATGGGCACTACTTCACAGCACTCCACGAATGAGTAAGTGAGTGCTGTCCTGTCCTCTATTGCCCATTCAAAAGCTCTCCGGCCTGAAGGGCCTTTTCTGGAGGATACTGCAGCACCTCTCTTTAAAAGTGGGGGGGAGCCAAGTACTTATTGCTATTCGCTATTCACTATTCACTAAAAATTAATTAACAGCGACACGTTTAGCACAGAGACACATTTACATGTGCTCCAAGCGCACACTAAGACGTCCCATTTCCGGCACTTGGAAACTCGGCAGAATTTCCACATGAATCAGTCGTCCGTCTCGGTGATTGATGAGCTTCTCCTTTGTGTGCAAAGGTTGCTTTATCCCCAAGCAAGATCCTTTTAAGAGGCGTCTTATTTCAGTACCCTGTCAAAGACACCCTCTGAAATGTAAACTGCAGAACCCAGTGAGAGCCCATGGGCTCCAGTTGGCCCCAGCCACCAAAAAAAAAAAAAAAAAAAAAACTTATCACAGCAGCAACAGGGGGATCCATACCCAGGTACACAGAGGTCTTTAATGCCCCCACAGGCTTGGCATAAACTTGTGAAATGGTAACATTGTGGAAAATGACAAGCTTTGATGGGCTTGATGACTTTTTTGCTGTGCTCAATTTCCTCTGCAACTATCTGATGTACTTCTATAGCACAGAGCAGAAGGAGCATTGTATAAAATACCTGAAAGGCTGCGATGGAGACCTGGTGTGCATTTTCATCTCCTCCAGCCTGAAAGAGACAGCAGGGTATTTGGAATCAGAATTCATACAATAACAGAACTGCAATACCTCCCGACAGTATTTTTACACTACAGGAGTTCTGAATAACACTGCTCCATTCATCAGTTTTCTGGCTGAAACAGCTTACTTGTTTTCTGAATTTCACTAGGTACTAGGCTAGAAAGCAGTTCATTTAACGTACTGAAAATACCCTACTTAAACATGTATTCCTGGTTTTGCCGTTTGCGGCCAAAACCCATGACCACCAAGTTCAAAATATACTGTAATATCAACTGAACATAATATACACGCTGATATTTTTCCTCCATATTATTTTGCCATGGTAGTACGGGTGTGTTGGAAGACATCAGTCTCTTAATAAAAAGCACCAGTCTGTTTTTCCATGACCTATCTAAGTCTGAACCCCACTCTGTGAGACTGTATAGCAATGTACAGCAAACTTCTTGAAAAGTTTTCCTAAACACACCAGCAAAACGACTGAAATATGTACAAAATAAAGGGTTGTTTATGCAAATTGTAATAAAAGAAAATTTCGCATAATTATCCTTTTCACCACCCATACTCAACTTGCTGTTAAGAGAAACTGTATTCGAGTGGACAGAGGGCAATCGGCAATGTCTTTAGTAGGCAGCACAAAGTATGTCCAGGACACAGCGATGAAGCAGTTTCAAACACAACCTTTGGTTCTTTTTGATTAATTTTTTTTTTTTTTTTTTTTTTTTTTACTATTGACGTAATGCTGATGTACGTTCATGAGAACACGTTTCTATATTTCCCAGGAGACTGGGGGGGGAAAAAACTTCCCTAAATGCTTGCTTGAGTGTAAAAGCATAGAAAGCAAACCACAGTGCCAGAGCCTCCTGAGCTAACAAGAGCTACAAGAGCAGCAGCATATGACAAAAGGGGCAGAGTCCTCTAAACCCCATCCTTTATATGAAACCAGAGCAAGAGAACAATACCCACCTCCTTCGCTCGTCTGTGGATTACTTTGCCACAGAAAGATATTAGAATATGAACAGTTACCATGCCAACCACTTCAGCACAGCGCAGAACTGCCCCTCCTACAGTCTTGTTTTCTTGTCATTTTATTTAATTTTTTGCTTTTTCAGTGCTAAAAAGCTATGAGCGAGTGCTGACAGTTCCAAATTCTGCCCCATTAAGTCTCAAGTCATCCAATCAGCAGAGAAGTCGAGCAATAAAGGAAGCTAGTCGCTCTCTTCCACTGAGCCTCATTGCTAATGTGCTATGGTTGGCAAGAGCGACTTAAGATACCACAAAAACCCACGCTGCCCCCCTCCACCACCCCCACCACCACCACCGACCCATTCCCCTTTTCTTGTTTTCTGCTCTTTATCTTGTTAACATTTTACACAAGAAAAGACTGAATCTGTAACTGGGGCCCACAGTGATGAAATGAAAGCGTGAGGACAAAAGCAACAGAAGTGTAGTGCAGAAACACGAGCAGCGGTCAGCCTGCAGTACCTGAGAGCACCAGTGGTGGCAGAGCGGGGCTGACGCCGGCCCTTTAAGGCACGCAGTTTGTCTCCCTGAGTCAAGCACATTCCGTTCTCCCCAAAGTCATTCTGTAAAACACAAGAGACATCACCCACCCAGCACAGATAAAAACCTTCAAACACATTTCACACCATTCTCATTTGAGAGCGCATTTCTGGTAGTTCTGAATGCGTGTGCCCATTTTACGCAATCCCTGTCCACAGATCTAACAATTGGGAAAAAAAGTATCCTTCCGGTAAATACTGCGTGCTTGCTGCCAATTTTATTACTCAATATGTTTTTTCAACATTTCTTGTAAGGTTGGGTAATATGAAGTCTCAGCACAAACTAGGACAAGACAAAATGATATAAAAATATAAATTCGTAGCTGATGCAAATCAGCATAAGAAAACAAGAATGGACTTAAGAATTTAAAATAAACCATTAGAACCCCGTGTTCAATAACAGTATAACCATAATTATCTTTTATAGCATACAAAGTGTTGTGAAATGCCTGTACATAACCATACACCTGAGAAGTGGATTTGACACGCGCTGTAATGCGCTGTTAACGAGCGGTATGTGTTAATGAGGACAGAGCAGCATGAGAGCAGATGATCGCACTGCCCAGACCCCCACAGGCACACAGGCCACAGCAGATGAAAGCCTGGCCATTACAGCCCAATAATGAAAGCTGTTCATGCCACCTCCCACACAAGGCTGCCTAAACCACAGGAGCTCATTTAGACCAGCACTTAATGAGCAGAAGCCATGACTGGGGCCATTTACAGTGACAACGTGGGGCTGTCTTTTTACATTTTATTTTAAAGGGCTGTAATTTCTACATGGTTTCCTCCAAATGGATGCAAATGGCCTCAAATTAAAGTGTGGACTGCAATCCACATCCATTACAACTAAGCCTTAGGAATCACACCACTTTAAACTGTATAACTGTCCATAAACATATGAACCACACTGTACACTTCAGTTTCTATGAGATTGTGGGCTTATCAAGCCTCTCCATCACACTCGTCACATGCCATCATTTCCACACAGCTTGCTTGTCCATGCAGTCCAAATCAGACTCTGCACTGACAGCACAAAGTGCTTACATTCCCAGTGTCTCTCAATCTGACAATACAGCTAAGAATTGTGTTGGGAGAGACAGCCCAGCTTTAGGTCAGTCATCAAGTGAGTTTCCTTCAGGATGACAGTTAAAAATCAATAAACATTACAAAAAGACGGCAGTGTTGGCCAGCAGTGAGATTTCACAGGTACATTATCACGGCTGGCTAAACACAGTTCTGTAATGCTTGAGGGGTCACAAGATTGAAGCCCAGCAGAATGTCCACATTAACATGAACCGGGGTACCAGCTACATGACATCAAAGGGACTATATCAGCCTGGGCGCATGCACATGACGACGCAAAATTTCTTGAAAGTGTTAGGTAAACTATTTCAAGATCTTCGGAGATTTCGTGTAAGTGTTTCAATCCTTTCATATCGCGTTCATCCTTGAGAAGTTTGATGAAATTTTTACCAAAAAACTATCTTTATTGATCGTAGAGCCTGTTCGAAGCATCAGTTTGTCATAGTTCGGGTTTTTGTAGCATTATTATTGCTTTAAAGCTAGCCTACGTTGATTGTTTTGTCGTCCCATGGCGGCTGTTATGTCGTTATGTCGAACTGGAGGCGGTCAAAAGGATCTATGACAGCTGCATGTCAAACGAAACGTTGCGACAAACAGGTTCTGCGAACATTAAAGACAGTTACTTGATAAAAATTTCCCCAAACTTCTCAAGGATGCACGCGATGCAAACAGATTGAAACTCCACCACGAATTCACCGGTTTACCTTACCTCACACTTTCAATGTGTTTCACCCAAAGAAATATGGATGGATATTATAATTAATTCTTCGTGGGTTTCGGCAAAGATAAATGCGGTTTCTCAAGCAACTCCGCGTTTGCAGGCCATCTTCTGTATTTAAAACAGCGACGAAGGAACGCTTTACACATGTACTAATAAGCTTGGGGTTTGTATTTCTGCTCCCTTGATATCGCACTACATGTATGAAAATGTTTATCGACTGGACTCTACTACTTTGCGTATGTGCCCCAGCTGACATAGTCCTTTTAAGGAAGAAAAATACTTCCATCACCTTTACTACTACAAGAGGAAGAAAAAGAATAATAATAATAATAATAATAATAATACCACCTAGTGACAGGAAAGGAACATTACATCACCCTCAACTACACCCATTAAACCATATTAATGACAGGTATACCACAGGGGACACTGCAGCCAGCGATGAGACTCGGTGAGGTCATGCACCCTGCAGTGATACAGAAGGGCCAGCAGGGGGCCCTGCAGCAGGAGGCCCTGCCCTGAGCCTGCAGCTCCTCTCACCTCCTCCATGCGCTCCACGCCCTGGGACTTGTATATGGAGGTGCTTATGGTCAGGTCGTCCATGCCGGAGATGAGGTGGGACACGCCGCGTTCCTCTGCCAGCCTCTGCTTGTGTTTGGAGCGCTGAACGTCACCCTGCATCCACAGAGAGGCCTGCTTCCTGGAGATCGGGGAGCAGAACAGGGCTCATTGAGCACAGTTATTCAGCACCATTAGCTTTCAATCATCCCCCTGACCCTCAGCACACACATTCACACTCATTAGAGAGCTGACACCAGGTAAGAGGTAGGCATGAGGGAGATGCGGTCAGATGTCTATCACATGACCTGGCAGTGCTATGAGGAGTTTCCACAGCAGAGGCTGGGGGTGAAACTATAACAGATAACAGCAGCCAGAGGGCCTCCGGATGGGGGTACTATCGGTCACCCCCCCAGCCTAAACGCCGCTCACACGGCCACTCAGCACTCCAGGACATTAAACTGAGCCCTTCAGCAGATTACAAACAATGGCACCACAGGGCTGCCACTTTCTTCTGCTCGAAGAGGAAACACTGAGAAACATCTTGTCACTGAATAAATCACACCTCTCTCTCTGCCACACTCTATTCCCTGGGAAGACCACTGTACAGTCGCCTGTGAAATTTGAGTATCAAAGGTCTCTCTCTCCCAGTCTCCCCCTCTCTCTGTGTCTCTGTGTCTCTTCCTGTCTCTCTCCATCTCTCTCTCTCTCTCTCTCTCTCTCTCTCTCCATGGGGGACTGGCAGGAGGACCAAGGAAGGATTTTAACTTTCAAAACACCTACACTAGGTGTGGTTGAGGAAATTGGAAAAAAGGCTCTTTATGTGGCGAGTGTTAAGGTTCAGCACCTTCCCTCCCTTGGGGAGGTGAGGGCAGGTGCTTGGCAGGGTTTGGGTTTCAATTTTTTCCCCTCTGTGAGGAATTGGAGGCTGCTTTATAAAGCTCCTTTACCTAAGCGGTCTGGAGACCTCCAGTGGAGGCTCATTCATGGAGCCATAGCCACTAACAGACACCTGGCGCACTTTGACCCTGCACATGGGGAGGCCTGTGCTTTCTGCGGAGAAGGGGAATCTGTTGGTCATCCGTTTGTGCATTGTAACCGGCTGGGTCGGCTTTTTACTCTGTTGAGGGATCTTTGCGAGAGGCTTGGGGTGGTTTGGGAATTTTATCCTGGGCCCAGGTTACAATGTAAAACAGAAATATAGACTTACTCTGGTTAATTTTTTATTTAGGCAAGCAAAGATTGCAATCTGGTTGACAAGGAGAAACAGGGTACGGGAAGGGCAGGTCACTGAGCCATTGCTGGTTTTTAAAGGGATGATTTTAGAACGTCTTCATATTGAATACATGTATTTTTGTTTAACAAATAATGTGAACTTATTTAGAAAAGTTTGGTGCGTTGATGATGCTATCTGTTCTATTGATAATGAAGGTGGTTATAAAATGTGTTTTTAGGTATTAGTAGCTCATGATTAGATTGAAAAATTGGAAGGTCTGGTTTTATCTATTCTTTATGGCACTTTTTACTATTTATTTTAATACTGTTTATTTTTACCATTTTTATTTTATAATTTTTTTTAATTGTCTGTTTTAGCAGTTTTTATTTCAGTCTTGCATCTGCTTAGGTTCTGTTTTTTTTCCCCTTGTTTTTCAGCCTGTTTTAGCTTGGTTTAAGAAAAATTTCTCTCTGCCAAACTAGATGTTTTATTTATGATGCATTCTATTATTTACTGCTGAACCAATTTAGGACTTTAAAATTCAAAAAAATCTCCCTGTCTCCATCTCTCTCTCTCTCTGTCTCTCTCCATCTCTCTCTCCATCTCTCTCTCTCTCTCTGTCTCTCTCATCTCTCTCTCTCTGTCTGTCTCTCTCCATCTCTCTCTCCCCTCTCTCTCTCTCCATCTCTCTCTCCATCTCTCTCTCCCTCCATCTCCCATGCTCACTCAGCCCATCTCCCCCTCCTCTCTCTGAGCAGAAACACAGCTGTGGAAAAGCACTTGACCGGTGCGGAAGTCTGACTGCCCCCCTGTGTGCTGACCTCATGCCTCCTCCTCCCCCGTGTTTCCACAGCAAAGCCCTTCTGCCCTCTGACTGCTACTTCCCCTGTTGCATAAGAGCAACACACTCCTCTGTACTCCTGTCAGCATGAGGAGAGCCTCCCCGCGTCACCTCATCACAGCTCCTCCATCACTGAGCTCACTTAGGTGATGAAGGTGCTAAAGCCCAGAACAGAGTCCACCTCCCACAAAAATTACACTTCAGCAGCCAAAAGAGCTAAATCTGGAGCCCCAGAACTATAAGGCGTGACCCGGGCATATAATGGAAGTCTTACGGGAAAGAGCTCAATCCATGGTTATAATGTTCATACACAGGCCCAAAATACCAGTCAAAGTATGGCTGGGCAATAAATTTACCACAATAATTTAAGCGCACTAATAATAACTCCTGCCATGGGGCAAAAGGACAAGCTTGCTCCTGTCGTTTTCCACGAATCATACCTGATGCATTCTTGAACTCATGGCTGCCAAAAATCAAAGGCCATATGAAATGTTTGTGGAAAAGAGCTTCAGTATTCAGCAGCATGCTCAACCCTTTGGCGCAGAATACAAAAAAATTGACAAATTTTCCTGTTGTGTATTAGCCTATTTAGGCCTTTATAACTCAGTATTTGTGTCAAAGAGACTGTGGAAAACTATTCCAGTGAAGCAAGACATTTGGAAATTAAATTATAGAATTATTTAGGAATTAAATTTCAGAATTTATGGAGGCCAGTGTCAATATCTGCGCAAAGGGGTTAACAGAGCAACGTTAGGGTCTGCAGAATTATCACCTTCTAACCAGTAATTTCTCTCACATCCCTCCCATTTACTTTGCTCAATTAGCAATCAAACACTTGATTCCCTAAATTGCTCATTTTAATCAGTAGACAGTCCAGTTTATTTTGATAGCATTTTTGCTTGTTGTATTTTCAAATTTCAGTGACCATGAAAAAGCCCCAGATTTGCCTGACTGCATTTGCCGGATTTTTTCTGGGCTGATATTTGACCAATTCATGCTAATGTGAAAATAATCCATAAATCATGTTCGATACAAAAACAAAATGTTTTCCACTGACACCATAGGCTATTTAGATGCTACATAAGCAACCAAAATCAAGAGCTGTGAATTACTTTACTTTTGCTACATTTTTTTCATTTATCAAAAAAAAAAATGCTACAAATTTGCGGCACAGACTTGCCTGAATATGGTTGCTAGGGTTATTTGTACATTTGATCATTTTGCTAGCAAACTGCTTCCCACATTGCATAGGTCTATATTTTTAAAAGCATGAAAACCAGGACCATCTTAAAATGAATTTATTTTTGATGACTTTTTAATAATATGCAAAAATGCTGCAATGAGAAACGGAATTCAGGGGAAGTTTTTATTTGACTAATTATTCAGGTTATTGGCACTCTTTATATCCAACACACAGGCCTATTTAGGTCTGTCTGCTTCTCATTATCACCTCTCAGTCAGTACAGGCCACATATACTGGTTTTGATTAGCAAGTTGGCTAAATAAACTGATTCATTCTTAATTAGGCAAAGTACACAGGCATAGTTTTAGGGTAGAGCTGACTTAAAAGCATAATTTTCTCCCTGGAAACATTTCAAATGGCCTCTGATGTTTGACTGCCATTTATTCAAGACCACATAACATATGAGTCATAGAAAAGAAAAGAAGCACGCTCATCTATTCACCCCATGGCAGCAGTTCTTTTTATTGCGCTTAAATTCATTGCGATAAATTTATCGTCCAGCCCCAAGTCAAAAAAACTCAGTCCCCTCAACAAACATATCAATCTTCAACAAGAGCAGAGGGTTTCATTGTGAGCAGTCCATCAAGTGCTTTATAGACAGATACCATGTTTGAAGCTCAATTATTCTGCCAGTTAGTCTCATCTCATCATCTCAGCAGTTCTAACGATGAACACACCTGATTTATACCTGGAGAGCTATCATTTTAGTGGTACGCTCGGTCTTTTTCGGTTTTCCAAACAGGTAATTTTACCTGAGTCATCACCCACTGAAACTGCTCTGATAAAGCTGTTGGAATCGTTGTCTAATAAAAATGAAAACATCCCTTAGGCCAGAACATGTAGCCGACTGGCACTAGACAAGTACTTAGTACATAAAATTTGGGCTAAAAATCTGCACAGACAATGAATAAGTTTGGATGACGCTATAGCCAATTAGATAAGACTTAGGGGGACGATTTCTCACAGCCATTAATGGCTAATTTTCAGGAACAAAGCTGAGATCATGGTGTATGATTGCATGGACAGTGGTTTGGCTGATAACACCCACAGATTAAAAATAGACACTTGATGAAGCATGAGAACAATAATAATAATAATAATAATAATAATAATAATAATATTCACAGAAAAATGAAACAGGATTTAATAACACAGTGGTACTGCTCCTGGATAGCAAGAATGGTGAGCATTGCGGACACAAACTCACAGATCAGGTGCACATTTCCCACAGTCTCATTAAACACATTTCTAAATGAAACATTGGAGAACTCAGTATTTGAGCCTAAAACCACAGCCATGCAGGGTAGATAAGCGATTGCAGCCATGAGAACTGAGAAATCCTGGACTAAGATAACGGAAGGTCATTTCAGTTTACTGCCAAAATCCCACATAAGCAAACAATCATCTTGCTTCACTCAGTATCGCAGACCGGCTGACTGGCCCTGGGGTAGAAGAGCAGGGAACACACATTCCTCTCTGAGCAGCTCCCACAAAGTGAAAACATTAACTCAGCGAAATACTCCAGCCTCAGACGCTATGCTATTTTGTAACTCTCACTGTATCACCATAAATAATAATTACTGTAATCAATGTCCCGGCCATCATTGACCAAGATTGAGGCCAAATCCCCAGTACTTTATACTCTATACTACATACTCCTGAGCAGTCAGTGCTCCATACTCTGGACTCTTTACTGTGTGCTCTGTGCCCTGTTCACTATGCTCACTACTCAGTGTCTCTACTCTCCACTCTGCAGTGAATCATGTGCTCTGTGCCCTGCGCGCTGTGTTGTATTCTCTTTGCTCTGTCCTTTGTACTCACTCTTCCAGGAAGTGCTGCTGCGGGCCAATGATGGAGCCAGGTCTGCACACGCGTATCCAGGCGATGGCCTCGGCGGCAGTGAAGCGGTAGTGCTTCATCAGGTAACAGCCGATAAGCGTACCGGTGCGGCCCAGCCCCGCTGTGTGTACAGAACATGCATTTTACTGCACGCACCAACACTGCACTCACAACCCCACGCACTCATCACCCAATGCCAAATACATAACACCAAACACTGAGCATCTAACACAGCACACGCAACCACATTCACTCTACACCCAACACTACATACGCAATCCCACGCACTCTACAACCAACAGCACATACGCAATCCCACACACTCTACAACCAACAGCACATACGCAATCCCACACACTCTACAACCAACAGCACATACGCAATCCCACACACTCTACAACCAACAGCACATACGCAATCCCACACACACTACAACCAACAGCACATACGCAATCCCACACGCTCTACAACCAACAGCACATACACAACCCAACACACTCTACAACCAACACAACATACACAACCCCACACACTCTACACCCAACACAACCCCACACACTCTACACCCAACACTACATATGCAACCCCACACACTCTACACCCAACAAAACAACCACACCTTCATCTGCTCTCCATTCGAATGTCGCAAACTCTGCACTCACTGCAGAGACACACTGCATTTACTGGCTTAACAAGTATAACTGCTGTTACAGAGGACCCACAATAGTCAGATTACGTAACAATATTTTCTCAAACAAAAGCGGCAGAAACATGGAGTAATTATGTTGGCCTCTTCATAACACTTGCTAATAGAAACTGTGGCAAATATTCAACGAAGCCTTCAGGTCAAAGTCATTTCATTAAACAGGGATCCATTTTATACTAATAAAATGCAAATCCAATTTGAGCAATTCTTTTTCAGTACATACTGCCCCCGTGTGGCACATCACGCATACTGCAGCCTGTAAGCAGTAGGCCCGCTGTTCGTTACCTTTGCAGTGGACGGCTACAGCAGCGTCGGTGCTTTCGCATATGTGCAGGAAGCGGCGGGTGATGATATCACTGGGTGTGCTGCCGTCCACGAAGAACAGGTCATAATGGTCGAACCCAGCGTCAGTGAAGCGTTTGGCGTCGTAAATCTTCTTGTTGAGGCGCACAATGGTCGATACATTGTGCTTGCGAAAGTAAGGGAAATACGCCTCTGGAGCATGAAGGGGGTAACCGGGGGGGGCAGGAGGGGATTTTAGTGTCCATCTGATGAGGATTCTTTAAGAGTAAACTGAAGACCCTGGGGCTAAATGTACTTAAGTCACAAAATGTCTATTTTGACAAAAAAAAAAAAAAAAAAAAAAAAAAAAAAAAAGGGTCTGAATATATGACAGATCCATAAAATTTGCCGATTTAAGGCCCCAATGTTAAAAGCATTTAAGTCACAAAATGTCCATTTTGAGAAAATTGAGAAAATCGACAATTGTAACTACAAATGACATTTCCGATGCACTACGCTCTTCATTTTTGCATCATTGCTTTTATTCAGATTATGACCATGGTGCTCTCCATTCATGCCTCAAGTTGTGACAAATAGATTTCAAGATATCAACATGTTTATTATCAATAGTAAATATTTTCTGAACCAAGTACAACACTATGCACAGGATCATCTCCTCACAGGCTTGCTGGAATCCATGGTGCCCAATCAAGGAGGGCTGAGAGTCTGCAGGTTTTCATTCCAACCAATCGCTATACCAGTTGATTTTATGGATTAGTTCCCTCCTCTCCGCCTGAAGTTGTGCTTATGAAATCAGCAGGAGCAGAGATTGGTTGGAATGAAGACTTGAATACTCTTGGCCCTCCATGGCATGTGATTGGGCACCAATGGCATAAATAAAGCAACACTGCCCCCTGCTAGTCAAAAAGTAGAAGGACGCACATTAAAAAAAAAAAAAAAAAAAAAAAAGAAAGTAATGGGGATCCCAAAGGATGCTTGCAGACCTCAAAAGGTCTTTACACCAAGCGAACAGAAAACTCACCCAGGATGGGCTTCATAGCAAACAAGCCCATTCAATTCAGTTCATCATCAAAAATAAGTAATTTTGCCTCATTGTCCACAGGGCAAAAGCTTGTGGAAAACATACACAGACAAAGCTTATGTAAAAATGTGAAGCCTCACCATTTTCTATTTTACTTTTCGGGTGTGGGCCACTGAAAGCCAGGAGTTTCCCAGGAACTATCCAGTTGAAATCGCCATTTTCCACACGCTGAAAGCAAGACAGGTAGGTACAATCATACTGCTTTCTATTGCATTAAATTACAAACACACTCAGCTGTATACATACAGTGCTCCGTTTTCCAAAGCAATTGGTTTTAAACTTCATTCAAAAAACATTTTTTAAAACTGTAGCAGGGAAATAAAAATAAATGCAAGACACTATGGTCAACGTAATGATGAAGTAAGAGTGTAAAATGCTCAATGCTAACAAGAGGCAAGATGAGATCATTTAAAATCAAAATAAAGCATTCTTCAGCATGTAAAATGTGCAGGTCAAGGTATAAGTGCCTTGCCAACAGGTAAACTGGCACAGTTCCTGCAAGGGATTTAAACCCGCAGTGCCCCGGCTGCCAGGCAGCTATGCCAGGCTGTGTGTCCCTCCCATTGGTGTTCTGTACACGGACAGCACAATGGAGTGAGAGGAGATCTCTGTTGAACACAGGCCTGTCCTGGTCAGCCAGCGACTGGTGCAGCCGGGAGCAGCACTCCTTATATAACACAGTGGCCCAGAGCACAGGCTGCCATCAGCCACAGAGCCCCATGCTCCTGCTCATCTCTGTTCTTATCACACTCACACTCTCAATCACTACCATCTTACACCTGCCAGCACACCGAGACACCCGGGTGACCAGGCAACTCTCACTCCAATCGGGACTTAAATTTCAAATGCTGGAAATTATGAACAAAATGATAATAAATTTCCAGCCCAGCTGGCAACAAAGTTGTAGTCCAATTCTTTCTATGCCTATGCACTTACTAAAACACTGCCAGAAAAAGCCTTGTACAGGCATTTTAGCATGTTTGGTCTACTGTCTTGTTTTTATTAAAAGACAATTTTCTGATCTATGCTAGACTTGAAAATTGGGTAAGCTATTAAGCTTGCCAGCCTTACTCTAGACACGCATTCTTCCTGCTGTAGTGTGCAGGGCCAGTATCACTCCAAATACACATTTTTCACACTGTAGTGTGCAGTGCTGCATCACACCAGATATACATTTTGCACACTGTGAGGGCTGCAGTGCTGTTGTGTCCTGAGGGAACAGGGTGCTCACCTCATAATGCTCGTACTCGTCCACGTCAAAGGACTCAAAGTCAAAGAAGCCATGCTGCAGGGCCTGATCAACACACAAACAGTTCATCATCATTAAGACCAACACAACGTCAACTCTGAGGGCATAAGCAGTGAGGACAACACCACACTTTCCCCATCCCCAGCAAAGCTTCTCAGTGCAAAGACGAAGGGGTTCCTTCACTTGTCTAGGTGTGCACAGCTTTATCTCTACTCCAACATGAAACTAGCTAAATAACTTTAATTAATAATAACAACTGGTTAATCTGCGTACACTCTCAGAGAATAAAACATGCAATTTTTTTTCCAGCATGATTTTTCATAAGTTCTGATAAATATATTCACACAGCAATAAAGTAGCCCCATGAGCTGCATTCTCAGACATAGAGAGAGCATAAGTGCAGTAGCTGAATTTCTAGAGCCGCAGTTAGTTTTTTTTTTTATTATTCAGTGCTTAGATGGGTCTTTTGGCTCATAGAATATCGCCAAAACATTATTCTTTCAAAACCTTTATTTCAACAACACGAACAGGGCTTTAAAATTTGAAGGCCCAAACAAGGTCGTGAGAAGGTGAAAATGGATTCCCCTCCTGCTAATTTCAGGAAATGTATTTGCTTTCAGTTTAAAATCACTTGAGATGTACCATTCTGCTTTGAAGGGGGCCGCAAAAATGGAAAAAAAAAAAAAAAGAACCACAATAAGCTATCAATGTGTACAGTTACAATTAGACAAATTATGAGAGGACAATAACTGACAAAGGCACCTGTATTACAAGGACAGTAAACAGTTCAATGAACAGAAGCAGTGTGTAGAGAGGGGAGTGTCAGGAGAAATGAAACTAAATACCATATAGATTTCAGATAAGTTGGTTCTTCTCTCCAGCAGAGGCCTTAGAGTAATTGTATGCTTTTTAAACCCATTTCAAGTGAAATTCTTGGGACATGATGAATAAGATTATTTAAATGTCTACGTAAATATTGAGCTTTAGAATGCTGAGGGCTGACTACCTCATGTAGATAAGACAGCTGAAATTTATACACTTAAAAAGAAACCGTCATCATTGCATCTGCCTCCCATTACGGTAAAAAAAGCCATTATAGTTGACAGTACATTACACAGCGGCGAGTATGACAGTGAACACTGAAAATAATTCAGCATAAATGGTTACATATGACAACTAAATTCATAAGATCACGACGTGGAGCATTTTCATATAGCATCATCGTGTCAAGAACCAGTAAACTGGGAAATCAGACTCATTTTTACATTGGTAAAACAGTTATTTGATCTATTCGTAACACCAAGGGAACAAAACACACAGATAAGTCAATGTACTTTTTCTAGGATAATTCAGAGTCAATCCATAGTGCCAGATATTTTGCACAATCAATCTTAGTGAGTAATGGACCATCAGATGCGAAAATAAAAAAAAATTCTTGGCAGCAGATCTAAGAATTTGCCTGGGATCAGATAGAATTTCAAATTAATTTGTAGGATTGAGAATTAGTTCAGTCACTGTTTATTGTTGTTTTATTTATTGTAAATTCATTCATTTTCCTTATTTTTGCAAATTTGGCGCAATAAGCAGTTCCAGACAGATCAAGACAAAATATGATACAAGGCAAGGTGAATATGAGGGTACACCAAATACAATGCTTAAATGTTAATTTTGTTTATTGAAGGAAAGCATTCATTCAACACCTGCATCTATCACAATTGTGAAAAAGTAATTGCCTTCTTGATCATAACTGCGCACTCCGACATGTACAAAATAATTAAGCCAATTGTAGCACCTTGAGTGCCAACAACTTCAACCAAATGCTTCTAATGACTGGAGAGGAGAACTGCGCATCATGGAGAAGGATCCACTCTTCTATGCAGATTTGCATAAATTCAGCTACATTGGAGAGTTTGGGGGATAAACTCTGTCTAACGTTCTGCAATTGCATCTCAATGGGGTTCAAATCAGGACTTTAACTACATCACTCCACAATCTTCTTCTTTGATTAAAAATAACAGGGAAACTCAAATCCCATCCGAATCTGGATGTCTGATTGGCAAACTATGCACAAGTATGATAGTACACAACTGACGCTACCATCTAGGGAGAACACAAACGACACCAGTCGGCTACCACTACTGTTTCACTTGTGGTCAGAGTCCCAGCATGCACAGAATGAGGGCAGAAGGAAACCCTACATGTGCTTGCTTAGAACACAAACAAGCACCCTGATGGCAAGTAAGAGGTAATTGAGCAATTAACAATGCCAACCCAAGCTGACTGTAGCCCTCCCATTATGCGCTGCTCTCATGAGCTTGCCGGCCAAAGTCGGCATTAGCGTGGCTGGATTCAATCCAAGACTGTGGTTGCACCACAAACCATGCCTTTACCAAGAGAGCAACCTCAGCTGGATAGACTTGCTCTAATGCCTCAGTTCATCGTTTAGCTGCATTGCCCAATTGTGTTTGACTTCAGACCAAGGATGGATGAATCGACAGCCTCCTTCAGGATTTCTGGTAAAGAGCATCCTAACACCATCATACAACGTCCACGTTTGAATTTTGGCTTGACGTTCTTATTGCGAAATACCATGTCAGCTTTACGTCAGGTATAATGGGACCAGTCTTCCAAACAGTTGCAGTTTTCATTCATCAGTCTCGAGAACACTACCCATAAAGGCTTGGGGGGGAGGAATCATCACGTTTTTGGCAAATGTGCCTTTATGTTCCTATTGGTTAGCTGTGGTTTTCACCAAGCAACTTTCCCATGGAAATCATTTCTGCAGTCCCCTTCTAATGGTGCACTAATGAACGCTGGCTGTAACGGAGTTGAGAGAGGCCTGAAGTTCCTTTAATGTACACGTGTTCTTTTGAGAATTCCAGGAGGACTCATCAATGTGTGACATTTGGAGGAATATTAAGCCGGCCTCTCACCAATGTGTCAAGTTTTTATGTTTTTATGGCCACAGCATTACATCAAATGGAAAATATCCAGATCTTGTATATCATTTTATACACATTTTCCTGCAATTTGGCAAGACACGTTTGGGATTGCTGGAAACCTTGAGATTTCCACCAGAATTTAAAATAGGCCTGAAGTTGCACAGGTTTGAATACAGCAGCTGCAACTGATAGACCCATATATGAGTCTGTAAGTTTTGTGGGTTGTGTTTTTACACAAAGGCCTGTTGGCATTGGGTAAGTTCTTTCCTTAAATTGAATGATTATTTAAAAACTGCATTTACAGTTGTCGAAGTGGTCTCTGTCTTTAAATTTTGCATGAAAACCTGAAAAAATAAGTGAAAAAAAATACGCAAAATCAAAGAAATCAGGAGGAGGGCCAGTATTTTTTCAAGGACCGTATATGTATAGCATATGCTACCCTCTGAATCAACATATTTTTCATTAATCCAGCTTTCCCGACAATTGAGCAGATTTCATCAGTAATCTTGCAAGACCCCCTGTCAAATGCCTAAAGGATCAAGAGAAAATTGCATCTCCCCGCCATGTGAAAGCGATGTGGCATTCTCATGTGAGCCAGTGCCCTCTCTCGCCAAGATGAGCATAATACACAGAGGCTCAAACCAAAGGCCACACGCAACTTCTGTCCCGCCTTGGCCATTACACCAAACTATTTGTCTCATTAAGCAGCTTAATGCCAAACGCTAAGCCAACACCGTCTTAGAATAAGCGGCTTAAAGAGGCAGGGTACCCCATGTTACCGTGAAGGGCCTTAACTGCATCTACCTGTGCTCTGTCACAACCTCACATACCGTCTGAATTTCCGTTCTGGATCATTAGCGGCGTGTTGCCAGGCTTCTCTGTACTACTCTGTCACAGCCTCACAACACCTCTCCATGGAAGCTACAAAAGGAATGGAGTCAGACTGGAACTGCTGCACGCTCTCGATACTTTGAGTTTCTCAGCATTTGGAACATAACAACCGCTACACATAATTTTATTAGTTTCCGCAAAGGAAAAACATGTTTCTTAGGCAGAGTGGAGTAATGTGTCAGGAACCTACCATTCCAGATGGCGGTTCTAACAGTCATACAATGTGTAGTGAATTAGATCAGGAGGGACATGTAAATAGTTTCCTCAATGCGATTGACCGCCCCGCAAAATAACTCACGAGGCATCAAACTAAGGGGCGGAACCGTAAGTAGGAGACGAGTGCTGAGCGGTCTCAATTTTTGTTGATAAAATGGGTGTGCTTTTTCCTGGGTTACATAACAGTTCCCAGCTCAGAGTAGGTTTAATCATCTTAATGCACTTCCTCACAGTACCTGGATTTAGGTAAGGGTGAAGAGAGGTCAGGGAGTGAAGGGTAAAGGGAGGTCAGGGAAAGAGGGGGGAAAGTCGGACCGTCTCACCCTACGAGTCACAATATTTCAACACATTAGCCGGGGCTAACCTTGGCCAGGTCCCCATCTTCCAGTAATATTGGCCATTTCCAGCTGAACTAGTCTCAAATAGATTAATGTATCAACCTCTCAACTATTCACTTCAGAGTATTAGAGACGCTAAGCGTGAGCAGCACGATGCTAATTAATAAAATAGCAGTGTTAATCAGCTCTAACTCCCTCTGCGGCAGGTGCAAGTGAGAATTGGCGCATGTGTGAATTGATCATGGTGATTAAGGCGATAACTTGCTGTGAATCAGGACCGTGTTAATCACAGACCCAATTCCTGGCTCACGCTGCGTGAAGAAAGAGGCGCAAGCTTTGCCAAACGCTGCCTGTCGCTACAAAACCAACCATCCCGCCGAAGATTTGACACCAAAACAGAGGCAAACAAACGTACCATCCCACGCTTCTGCTATGTAGATAAAATCCCAGAATTGAGAAAGACAACTCATGATAAACAGGTATAGCGAGCGCATTCTTCTCTGCCTGTGAGAAATGCAGCCACATGCCTTCCCGACGAGTGGTCGAGCAGCGCTCCGATGATGTCGTCGCGCACAGGCAGATGGAATGCGAGAGGAGTATGCGAAGAGGAATGTGTCGCCTTTCCTGCCAGGCAGCTATGCCCCACGGACAGAGGAAGACATTCTACAGCGGCGCAGTCAGTCACACACAAACACACCCGCAACAACATGATACAGTCAGCGTCAGGCGCTGCCACACACCTGCCTGTGGGACAGGAACAGTCAGTCTTACCAGAGACTGCCCTGATGCTGGAGAGGGGAAAACCTGAGTCTTCACAGAAACTCTTCAAGAACACCGTAAAGCTTACAAACCAAAAATACTTTTACAGTAAGGCTCCAAGTGCACGGAATGGCTTTCTTCATACAAAAGTCTTTTTCTACTGTTTTCCAAAGTTTGCAAAGTTTATATTGGAAGGAGTATTGTCAACATGACTCATCCAAAATCAATCAAGTGGAATGCAGCTGTACAAGTTCTGTTATCATGGAAAATTCCAGAACTATTTGCTAGTCAAAGGGTGGGGAATGGAGAGGACACCCCAGAGATACAAAGATGATGAGCTCTTAACCTGAACAAGAAAACAAATTTTATTCAACTGTCAAATTAGACAGCTATATTTCTAATATTTTAAAGCTTCCTCCACACTATATTATTTAATACAGTAGTGGGGACCTAGTAAAAACAATGACCCATGAATGAATGACTGCTTTCTAATAAATCACTGTTTTAAGTTCAAATCATTCAAATTGTCACCATACCATGCCCAGATTCTACCAGCTAAAAGAGTTTATTCCCTCTCTGAAGCAGCCCAAACTCGGTGATCGCTCTGATTCAACATGGCTGCCATGCGTCATCCAGGTAATTGAGGCCAGTATTTGCTTTAAGTGTGAAAAAAAAAACTATGAACAAATGCGAGACTTATCTACATGTATTGTTGTACTTCTGGTTCACTCAGCTCCAGATTTGTTTGGAGCTGGTCAGGCCTGAAGCACAGTGTAAACACGAGCACCAGGAACAGACAGGCAGCAGACTGCCTGACCCCAGAGCTGAGGTTCATATCTGTCAGCCTGCGGAGAGACGGGCAAGATGAGCAACGCCGCGCATCATCCCGGGGGAGCTGAGCTGAAACACGAGCCCCACCTGTGCTGTTACATAACCAACCCAAGCGCACACAGGCACCACCTGCAGCCTGTACCACTCACTCACCCCACCTGCAGCCCGTCTGTGCAGTTACATAACCACCCTCCACCCTCCACACAGCCCAGCCCAGCCCAGCCCAGCCCAGCCCAGCCCAGGCCAGGCCAGGCAGCCAATGCCCTGCTGCCCAATCCCCCCAAGGCCTCTCTGGTACACGCAGTGCCCTGGCACATCACCTCGCCACTCCGCATTATTTATACAGTGAATGCGGGCATTGTTCTCCATTGACCCCACTCTGAATCATTACTGCATTACATGCACTGAAATGTATTTTTATTTAAAAAAATAGACATAACTTACCTTTCGGATGCCTTGCAAACAATCGAGAATCGTTAGGTTGTATGTGCAGTTTCCAAACGAGGCATCCCTGCGAAACAACAAGAAACAAAGAGATGCCATTGAGTGAATCGCACAGGAACCCAAGCTGACCCCAGAGAGAGGGCCGCTCGGCGGTGAAGTCATTGTGCCTATTTTTGATGCGGGGCTCCGACAGATTTGGTTCTGCCACACTGACTCTGAGGACAGAGAGACCTTTCACACAAGGATCTCCTTACACTGGGGGAGCCAATCCGAGTGCTAGACACAGAGGCAAGTGCGGGCTCTTGAGTGCGTGTGCATGCACATTGGATGTATTTATACAAAAGTGTGTGTGTGGTACTGTAAGTATATGCATAGGTGTGTAAGCATACGTATCTGCACGCAAGGCTACGTATGCAAATATTAACCAGCAGGATTACAGGTGAGACACCCTTTCAAAGGCTCAGTGCTGCAACAGATTATCTTATAATACACAGACTCCGCTGCTCTTTAATCTCAACTCAAACGGAAGAAGATATGGAGAGAATAAGGAATAAAGGGGGGGAATTTAACAGAAATTGTAATGGAAGAGGAGCAAGAAGATGACAGCTGTAGATAAGACACCCGCCCACACAGTGCATAAAAAAACAATCCATTCCCTAGAAAAGCAGAGAGAGAGAGAGAGAGAGAGAGAGAGAGAGAGAGAGAGAGGCTAAACTGAGAGGAGAGAGAGTGGTAGGGGCAGAAAGAGGAGGGGAGAAAAAAAAAAAAAAAAACAGGGCGAAGCAGCTTCAAAGCTCCGTAAATGTGTGTGTCCCTCAAGCTCGTTCACATTTCCCTTCAGTAAAGTGTGGGGAGTAAATCATCGCCTCACACTCTCACAACATGGCTTTAATTCTGCAGTCAGAGCCCCCGCATCCATACTGCACAAGCAAACAAACAATCAGTAACTTCAACAGCAAGTGCTCTCGCGCAGGCTATAAATTATGCCTGCATGTGCTCGATTCCTCATTTCATATGCACACCATGTTGGGGGGATAAAAACTGGGTCAAATTACAATACATTCTGCACCCTGGCCCCCCAATGTACAGGCGGCTCTTGACACTCATGGGTGAGCGGCAGTAAAGAGTGACAGAGCCCCAGTATTCCTCCTCTCCTCTCCTCCTCTCTCGGGGGTTGGAGCAGCAGCCCACACAGGGCCACACAGCGTGGGCGGCAGGGCACAGACGCGGAGCAGAACAGATATAGGCTACCAAACACAAAGGACAAACCGAACGCAGCAACACAGTACAGAGACACACCTGGCAGCCTGACAGCAGAGAGAGCCAGCATGATTCTGCACACTGTCTGTCGCTTACGCTCACACTGTGCTGTTAGACTACGGCGCTTCCAAGAAGACCAGCCGCGGATGAAGGAGAGCGTAAATGTGTGTAAAGTGCATGTGCGTCTTTGGAGCCTAACTGTTATCAGGAGTCACCTACGAAGAGAACATAGCTTGAAAGCCCACATTATTGCAAAGGACAGAGTAGGCATACAGCGCCCATCATTGAATAACATTTTATCTATTTAATCAGATTGCAAAGCTATGGAGGCAGAGGTGGAAATGAGGTTGGACTCCACCTGCCATGAATTACTGATGTGGAGATATGAGCCCTGCATTATGGTCCCACAGTCAAGAGTCACAGATGAGGAAAGAGAGGGGAACTGTGGCTAAATCATCATATCAAGCCAAGTGCTAATTTATCGACTGGTGACAGAAACTGGCATAAAAGACTTGTTAACGCCAAGTAGTGATTCTCCAACTCTCAGCACAGTTTCCCAAACTCTCAGCGCAGTTTCACTAACTCTCAGCGCAGTTTCCCCAACTCTCAGCGCAGTCTCGCCAACTCTCAGCAGAATTTCACCACTTCCCAGCAAGTTTCACCAACTCTCAACAGAGTTTTTACAACTCTCAGAGCAGTTTCCAGAACTCTCAGCACAGTTTCACCAACTCTCAGCACAGTTTCACCAACTCTCAGCACAGTTTCACCAACTCAGCACAGTTTCACAAACTCTCAGCACAGTTTCACCGACTAAGCACAGTTTCACCAACTCAGCACAGTTTCACCAACTCTCAGCACAGTTTTACCAACTCTCAGCACAGTTTTACCAACTTTCAGCACAGTTTCCACAACTCTCAGCTAGGGCTGGGCGATAAATGAATCGCGATAATTTTAAGTGCAATAAAAGTAACTGCCACCATGGGCCAGACAGGCGAGCCTGCTTATTACCTTTTCTATACCTAATGCCGTGTGGAGCAAAACATCAGAGGCCATCTGAAATGTTTCCGGGAAGAAAAGTGCGATTTGAACTTCGTTAATTACCAGCGAGGTTGGACAGCTTCCTTCACCTTGGCATAATTAACTTACCTGAAATCAATTCCCATGTACTTTGCCTATCTTGCAATCAAGCCACTTATTTAGCCAACTGACCAATCAAAACCAAGATGTGGCCAACAATGATTAGGAAGAGATAATGAGAAGCAGACAGACCTAACCAGGCTATGGTGTTGGACTCAAAGAATGTCAATAATCTGAATAAATAGCAGACCACTGAATTCACCTCTCATCGTTGCATTTTTACGTGTTATTAAAAAGATTTCTGAAAAATAAAATCATTTTAAGATGGCCCCAGTTTTTAAGCATTTAAAAATATATGTGAAGAGGAAAACATTTTGTGAAGCATATCAAACGTGAATGTGAGAAATTATTTTCGCATTGCACGCAATAGACAAATGCACTGAATTAATAATTGAACAGGACTAATTTGAAATAAAGTGATTCATAGCTCTTCATTTTGGTTACTTTTGAGCGTCTAAATAGCCTACAGTGAAGGTGGAAAACATTTTGTTTAAGCGTGTCGAAAGTGACATGCAAATTGTTAAAAAATTGCATCCACACAGAGGCCAAATGTGAAACTAGAAATAATGTACCAAACGCATTAAGGCAACTCTGTCATGTTTCATGGCCATTTAAACTTCAAAATGCGACAAACAAAAATGATATCTAAATAAATTAGACTGCCAACCAATTTAAATTGTTCATTGAGTGAATCAACTGTTTGATTGCAAATTGAGCAAAGCAAATGGGAAGGGAGTGAAAGCAATTGCCGAGTAGAGGATGATGATTTTGAAGACCTTAACTTTGCTTGGTTCAGCACGCAATTTGCCTGAATGTGTTTGCTAGATGATTACGTTTGGCCGTTGTGCGCGAATGCGATAACAATTTACGTCACGTTCGATACGCTTAAACAAAATGTTCTCCACCTTCACTGCAGGCCATTTAGACGCTCAAAAGTAACTAAAATCAAGAGCTATGAAATACTTTACTTCAAATTAATCCACTTCAATTATTAAATAAAAAATGCCGGTGCATTTGTCCATTGCTTGCAATGGGAAAATAATTTCCCTCTCACATTCATGTTCGGTATGCTTCACCCAATGTTTTCCACTTCGCATATATTTTTAAACGTTTAAAAATTGGACCAAGAGTCCTGTAGCTTACCGGCAAGCAGTCTTATAGTGATGATACAAGTTATGAAAATTTCATGTGAAGTTTGACATTCTCATCAATGAAAATCAATGTCAAGGTCACTAAATAAAAAGTTCACATACATTTATAAGGCCTCCTGTAACACAAACACTACCCTAAGCTCTGAAGCAGTTTTGCTGATACAAGTAATTGAGAATTCATTATGTCAATTGTGAACTTTAAAGGTCACAGAAGGTCAAGTTGAGGTCAGGTCATGGACTTCTTATACGACTTTCTAAATGTCAATATACAAACCTTGACTCAATCTGTGACCATTTTGGTGATACAAGTCATTGTAATTTCACTGTTGAGTTTGACCCTCAAAGGTCACTAACAGTCAAGTTGAATGTCACCAAATGAAAGTTCATATGTGACTTCCTAGATGTCAGTAACACAATCCTAGGCTCCTATGTGACCATTTTAGTGATACAAGTCATTGAATTTTCATTAAGTTACATTTGACCTTTGAAGGTCAATACGAATGTCACCAGATGAAAGTTCATATATTACTTCCTATATGTCTGCAATACAAACCTAGGCTCCATCTGTGACCGTTTTGGCAAGATGAGTCATTGTAATTGTATTCTGTCAAGTCTGACCCTCAAAGGTCACTGACATTCGAAGTGAATGTCACCAAATGAAAGTTCTTATGTGACTTCCTAGACGTCAGTAACACAAACCTAGGCTCCATCTGTGACCTTATTAGTGACAGAAGTCATTGAATTTTCACCAGGTCAAGTGTGACCTTCAAAGATCAATATGAAGATCAACAAATGAAAGTTCATATGTGACTTCCTATACGTCTCCAATACACTCCATCTGTAACGATTTTGCTGAGATAAGTCATTGAAATTTCACTGTGAAGTTTAGTAATTGAAGGTCAAATTCAAAGTCACCAAATGAAACTTCATAAATGACTTCCTATATGCCCTCAATACAAACCTAAGCTCCATTTGTAATAGTTTTGGTGATAGAAGTCATTGAAATTTCACTACGTGAAGTTTGACCTTCGAAGGTCACCGAAGGTCAAGTTCAAGGCCACCAAATGAAAGTTCATAAATGAATTCCTGTGAGTGTTCAATACACATATGTTCCCAATCTTAAATATTTTCAAGCCTGGAAGCCTTTGAAAATTGTAACATTTTGCTTGACCTCAAGTTTGACCTTTCAAAGTCATCTGAGGTCAACTTTAACACAGCCAATATATAGGTCATATATAACTTCCTATATGTCAGTAATACAAACTTAATCTCTATCTGCGATCATTTAGCTTCCACAGGCGTTTTTGCCCATCCTCCATAACACCCAATGTTAAAGTACTGCGCCCCCACTAGTCCCACTTCCATTGATTCAATCAAAATGGCACTCGCACTGTACATAAAGTGTATCGAGGTGAGTTGATTGCCAGATTTAGAAACAAGAGGCCCACGGGCCTTAACGGTCACCTGAGTTGTATAAAAACTGATGTTATTGATGTCAATGAACCAAATATACCCAAAAGTATCATTTTCCTATATAAAGTATAGTAAACTTCACCCCCTCACGAGGGGCAAACAAGGAGCCTGGGGGCCATGAAATTCACAACTTTGATAAAGCACCTCAAGACCCTTCCATCTATGAAGAGTATTGGTTTCCAGCCTCTCTAGGTCTGGAAAAGAAGATTGTTGAAATTTTTGGCAATATGACCCCATTTGGGCCCCACCCCTCAGCCCCTGGGGAAGAGACAGGGTCAAAAATGTCATAGTATCAAACTGTCATCTCATGGTTACAAGGAAGGTTCCTGCTAAATTTAATTGAAATTGGATCAGCGGGTTCTGAGAAGAAGTGGAAAATGTACTGACCACTTTTAGCCCTGCCCCTCAAAGCCCTTGGGGGTGGGCTCCATATAATTCATAATTTTGGTGCATATTTGACCAAGGAAGGTCCTGCAAAATTTTGTTGAAATCGGATCAGCGGTTTCTGAGAAAAGTGGAAAATGTATTGACCACTTTTAGCCCCGCCCTAGCCCCGCCCCTCAGAGCCCCTCGGGGTGGGCACCATATAATTCGCAATTTTGGTGCATATTTGACCAAGGAAGGTTCCTGCAAAAGTTTATTGAAATGGGATCAGCGGTTTCTGAGAAGAAGTCAAAAATGTACAGACCACTTTTAGCCCCGCCCCTCAGAGCCCCTGGGGGTGGGCACCGTATAATTCACAATTTTGGTGCATATTTGACCAAGGCCATTCCTGGCCGCATCACTGTCGTGACAATAATGACGGTCAAGCACACCCTTGCGTGTAATAATGCTTAAATCTAACAGCAGCCTGGTTAGGTCTGTCTGCTTCTCATTATCTCTTCTTAATCATTATTGGCCAGATTTTGGTTTTGATTGGTCAGTTGGCTGAATAAACGGCTTGATTGCAAGTTAGGCAAAGTACACGGGAATTTATTTAAGGTACGCTAATTATGCCAAGGCGATGGAGGCTGTCCAACCTCGCTGGTAATTAGCAGACTTCAAATCACACTTTTCTTCCCGGAAGCATTTCAAATGGTCTTTAATGTTAGTTCAACACTAAATTAAAAGTATGTGGCAAAGAAAAGGTAATAAACAAGCTCGTCTGTCTACGCGATAGAAGCAGTTACTTTTATTGTGCTTAAAATTATCGTGATACATTTATCGCCCAGCCCTACTCTCAGCACAGTTTCACCACTTCTCAGCAAGTTTCACCAACTCTCAGCGCAGTTTCACCAACTCTCAGCGCAGTTTCATCAACTCTCAGTGCAGTTTCACCAACTCTCAGTGCAGTTTCACCAACTCTCAGCTCAGTTTCACCAACTCTCAGCTCAGTTTCACCAACTCTCCGCACTGACTCACACAGTGATGCCATAACATTCACCCAATAGAAAGATGGTAAAGCTGACAGCAATAGCCAGGAGGAAACCCATTCAAGGAGCACATCAAATTGCATCCTAAGTGTCTCAACATAGCTGCCAAATATCCCACCATACACAAGTGAATACATCATGTAATTTCCAAATACCAGGCTGTCATTGATTCACTACGCTGCAGATACAGACTGTTAGGTTTGTGCTGACCACTGGACAACCGCCAGCAGCAAGTTCATACCATGGCCCAGCGGGCTCCAGCAGAACCAGCCCTGCAGTTGGTGGGGGGGAGCCAGTGACACAGCACAGGGAAATAAGCTGATGTTCAGTAAAGATTCAAACTGAAGAAACTGAGGCTACAGCATTACTGGAGCTAATGACGTCAGGTGAAACAGAAGCAGAACAACACCTGCTCTTTAAATGCATACAGGACAAAAAATTCTAAATATAATCTTATTAATGACTCAGTTTTAACTGCATCATAAATTACTTCACAGAGCACTAGCCTCCCAAAGCCGCAACACAAGCAAGCCGTGGGTTACCCTGAAAGGGCCAATTCTTCCATAAAGCCTATGGGTAGCCAACCCTAGTCCTGGATGGCTACAGGGTGTGCTGGTATATAGTCCACATACTGATAGGTTGTGTGGGTTACAGCCCAGAAAAGAAGTGCGACAGTCAAACATGCGGAGCAGGGACAGACTACATAGTGATTTATGGTGATGGATGGCTTCCATGAAGAGTCCATCCCTGACATGCTCATATCAATGGAGAGTTTACAGCAGTCTCCATGCCCTTATCTCTTCCCGATCTTAGGAGAAACATTTAATCATGCACAGTGCAAACACAAAAGTTGCGTAAAATCCATCACTATGGTCAACAGGAGCCTTGGCACTTGACCCAGAGGTTTCACAAACATGCAACAGCCACGCTGTGAGCAAACATTTACCCACAGTTCTAATCTAACATGACCTCTAGAAAATAAATCACAATCCACAAGCCTGAAGGTGTATAATCAGTCACAATATTAGTCTGGATTAAGATGGACATTCCAGAGACAAGCTACTACATCTTAACATTTCAAGCAGTGCAAGACAGTCGCAGCATCAATTAGACTTAAGTGCCGCTGATTATCCATCACTAATTAGGACAGAGCGTTCAGGGTAACAGGACTGCACTGCAGGCCTGAGAGTCAGAGGGAGTTCACTACTCCCACTTCATTTTAATTAGTGGTTTTATTAAATGTTAATCCTACCAGGAGTTCCATTGATAAGATTAATAAGTGCTTGGACGCCTGGTGCTAATTTGAGTTAAGTGGCCTCCCTCTCCCTCCATTCTACTGTTTAAAAAAAAAAAAAAAACAATTTCAGTAGGATTCTGTGAGGTGTCTGGCTTTCTAAATCTGAGAAAAGGCAGAATTAGGAGCCTCCAAATTAATTCTGATCTCATGCTATGGAAGCTGGAAACTTGTTTTTTACATGAAATGGGTTCTGGGTCCCTCATAGCCCTGCTGATGTGGGACTGAAAAAAATAAAACGGAGCTGCCAACTGCCTAAAACACAACAAAGGATAGAAGCACAATACAAAGTGATTGCAGTTTTGCATGTGAGAAGCCTGCTCATTTGTACAGCAAGAAAGCACGAAATGACCACATAAATGCTTACATCTGGTATTCGAGTCACATATTAAAGTAGTCATTTACCCAAGAATTTTACGACTTTCATATTTCTAGCAAGGAATAAAAAACACCTCACAAAAGGTAAAAATCTAAAGAGGAAAGAGGTGACAATGCTTCACTCAATGCAGGGTGAGCCACCCACAGAAAAATCTACTCTCAAAGCCACATTTCCGCAGTTCTGTCTGAAACTGAGGGGGGGGAAATCACATAAACTACATTCTTAAAGACTCCAGACAGCATCAGAATTGATATGCTGCCCTGATTCAATGAATTCCCACATTAAGAAACAGACTGAAACAGGTAATTCAAATGCAATTAATCTCCTCAGAAATTCTGCAGACGAGCAGGATTCAAATTGAAATGGCAGCTCCCCATCTACACAATTTGCTAAATGTTATTCAAATGAGGACAAAGCTGACGACGAATAGGGCTGAATGATACACTAGATAGAGTCAGCTGCGCAAAAAATCTGGTGGAACCGAAATAAACAAATGCTTACAGCTGAGCTCCCTCCAATGTCACTGGATTCAAATCTGCTCATTATGGCGGCTTCCTGACTGTCTGCTCCCTCATTCTTTCCGAATCCATTATGAAATATTACATAAACACCCAGTCGCTACTTTCCGGAGGGTTGATTAACAACGTGAATGTAAACTGACAAAGGAGGGCCTGTTCTTCTGCACAGAACACACGGGGGGGGGAAGAGCAGGGTGGTAACGAGACCTCATTTCATCGAAAAACCAAAGTGAGAGGGGGAAAGAGAGAGAGAGAGAGAGAGAGAGAACGCAGAGAAGCAGCCCAAAGCACAGGCCAGACAAGGCCTCCACATTCTGCTCTTTTTTTTTTTCTTTATTAGGCAACAGTTATATGGCTTCAAGTACCATTCTACTGCTATATATTCTTTTTTTTTGTTTGTTTGTCGTTTTTTTTTTGGAGACAGAGCAAGGCTCAGCATGAAAGACTGCAGAGCCGTCATGGCGTTTCTTAGACATCAAGAGGTAAATTCAGAACTCTGGGTTTTTAAATGCGCCTGGTTCAGGCAGATTAAAATTCAAAATCATCAAAGCTCTACACCAAGAAGAGCCAAAGTGAGTTACAAACATTTTACAGGGAAATTACAGATGACCCATTACTATGGTAACTAAAGCAAACATGGAAATTTAAGCCCAAGACTGGTTCGGGGCCCTAGAGGCAAGCCTTTGAAAAACAGCGGGTCACTCCATTCTTGCCAGGCTGGAAATAAGACATTACTGAGAACATGAGAAGAAAAAAGTGTGTTTTTAAAGGTCAGTGAGCAGGTGAGTATGTGCGCAATGAAATGAGTCCAGGGTTCTGCGCCAGCATTGCCTTTTGACTGGTTACGCTGGAGTCCTTTCAAAAGAAGCCATTACGCAGGACAGACAGGCTGGGGCATGCCCGCTAATCTCACATCAGATGACCTGCCTCCTTATTCCTATCAACACTGTCCCACACAATATTCTTTGTACACATTACAACCTGCTTCCCGGTCCAGTAATGTGTACAAAAACCTCTAGCAACGATTGCCACATAGCCTGGCCTCCGAGGTCACATACAGTTTATCTAGTGTTTGTTCCGACAGACTGTTAGCCTATCAGTTAGGGTAGAATATGCCCACCTTCAACATCTCAGTTAGCCCTTTATTGCTAAAAACAAGCCATACAATCAATAATAAATTAAAAGCATCAAGTGACAGTGCTTTCTGACCAGAGGCAGACACTAGACGTTAGTGAACAGATCTGAGGCACATATATCAGTGTCCAAATGCATAATTGAGTAAAGCCGTTCCAATAATAGCATAGATTACTTCACACACCGGTTTTCACTTGCATATGCCTGTGAGAAATGCATTCCAAGATTACGACACCTCAGCGTCTTCATGAAGCTCAGCCAAATAAATGAGGGAAGAACCAGCCAACTCTGCGGAGGGCTGGAGGGGTGTGAAACTCCAATAACGCAAACCCTCAGCTACTGGGTTGGCTCACACGGTAAAAGCGTCAGTTACGGTGCGAAAGTACCCAATCCAGCCGTGCCAGTGCCGACTGCGGCCAGTGGCCTTATGAGAGCAGCACATAATTGGTTTTATGCTGCTCGGGGATATGGGAGGGATACAAACGATAAGGGTTAGCATAGTTCATTGCTGAAGCTCTTCCGCCGCGCCATCCGCATGTTTGTCAGTTGCATTCTGAGTGAGCACATGTTTGCGTTTCTTCCATTCTCCTCCTGTATATGTGAGGTTTGAGACTATGTGCGAAAAGAGGCTGCAGCTGACAGGCACGTGATTTGGAGGAGAAACGTAAACCATGTGTACTCTCCCAAAATGGCAGCATGAGTCGCGCCCCAGCATGCTAATGCATAGTTCACCAATTGGAAATTCCAGATATGGGTGGGATTGGAGATGCCAAATTTGAATAAATACATTTTAGAAAACCCCTTGATAACTGTACAACTGAAGTTCCTTACAAGTTAATGCATGAATGGTGATGCAGAATGAATAGTACTGTTTGAATGGAAGATTAATCCTTGGTGTACAGCCTGCCATGTGTCCAGCACTCACAGACTAGGAACTATTAGAAATATCACACAAACAGCAGTTCAGCACAAATTTCAAGTTAACAGGGTGGGAACTTTTTGATTGTTCAGTACAGTCCTTTTAGCTTCCAGTCATTCACCAACACTGTCCGATTGATTTGAAGAGAAGAACAACAACAACATTATGGGGCACTAACTAGGAATCTGGGAAGTTCACAGGTTACAGACGACAAGAAAAAAAAAAAAAAAAAATCCACTTCCCCATTTACTGACATTTGTTTGTATGAACATGAAAACACATAAATGTACTATTCTAATAAAAAAAAAAAGTCTCAGGAACCTTTTAAACAAACAAATGTGCATACAATGCTGGATTATGAGTCATCAGAAAAGACTGGAAGTAGCTACAGTAAAGAAAATGTGGTAAGAGAAAGTGGAAGATAAGTTAAGGAACGAGATTTGAAATACATTTTTGAATGTCTTTTTCAGCATTCTGTGGTATAAGATCATCAGTACAGGGCCATCTTTCATTGTACCATCATCAGTGAACACAACACAAATTTAAGCTGGAAAGGTAGAATAGCCATAGACATTTATTTTGCTGAAATCCCTTTATGATCAATGACAGTTCATTCAAATGTGAGATGTTATATTAACCATAGTCCTGCCTCAAGGCTAATGCATTTAGAGGACAGGCATACAAGGAAACAGCAACAGGGGAAGAAAACATCAGCGACCAGCACACGGGGAAATGAGCGTGGGTCTTCTATATATCGGCGACCAGCAGGACTTGGGTTAAAAACCAATGCAACAGAACTGAAAGAAACACTCCATTATGCTGTAAATTCATTATGCAATTACTGCTGGTCATGTTTGCTTGGTTCCATTGACAAGACACCTTCGGGGGAAAGACTGAAACATTTTTCAACTGCTACTTAATTACATTTACACTTCAAAACACTTAACCACACCATAAAGCTTTTATTTCAAGTATATGTGCACAAGCACAGACACAAGCACACACAGGCATATGCATAGAATTGTAGAGATATCGTTGTTGGTGTGAGAACAACAGTTCTTATATTATAACAAACTTATGATCACTAGGCCCAAAGGCTTCCATGAATGACAGCAGTAGGAGGTGTGTAAGCTTTCAGTGAAAACACTGGACAACTGAAAATCTTTGATTGCGCCAATTCACTTCCATTAAGAAAACTATAATACAATTAACTCCTGTTCCACATCATTCTTACTTGACACTGATAAGAGGGATTAAATAGCAGAATTAGACGCCTGAAAGTGAGTTGAAATGTTTTTGCATTCAGACTAAAACAGGTGGTAAGCATGTAACTACCCAAAAAGCAGCTCTGAAAGTGCCTGTGAGTTAACTAAACAAACAATATCAGCTGTAATTGGTGGTCAGGCCAACTTCCAGTGAGATTCTTCCTAGATACACAAAACAGAAGGCATATGCTTACTTTGATTGACAATAAAATACTATAATCCCAGAATTCACTCCTATTATTTTTCAGAAATGCCAAACTTGAATACTTGGATAAGTCCCAAGCTGCCTGGTTAACATTAGTACTGTACCTACACATGCACTCACACACATAAAACATTAATATTGAGGGACTTAAAATCATTTCACAATAAAGCATTAATACTTCCAAGGACTATATCAGGCACATTAATACCTAAAAACTCCATTTGGTGGACTCTAAAACCATGGCAGACTAAACAAGATTTCAATAGTGTTCATTGTATGGATTGTATGATATTTTGGATAAATCCACAACAGACAAATGGCGTGTCACTTGTTTTTCATAGCTGACGCTCTCATGCTGAAGGACACATGCTGAAGGGCGCATCGATGAGAGCATGTCTACTCTGTACTGCCTCACACCTCTGACGGCTGCTTTTAACACAGTAAATCCTCCATTAAAGTATTCCAGCGGCCAGGGCTAGGCTCAAGGCTCAACACTGTACAGTTTACCCATGTGCTGGACCTATGTGAGGATGCTCTTTAATGGCCAAGCAAATCTTTCAACTTTACTCTCCTCCATTATCCTCTAATGGCTTCAGCCAACACAAGCAGGACCATCCACATTACTCACCATGAAGCGAAACGCCTAAAATAAACCTCACACATCATCATCACAGTGAAATGAGTCAGATGTTGACAGATATTGATGGCAGAGAAATGGCGCTAGACCTCAAACTGGACTGACGAGCAGAGTAGAGACTGCAAGTGGAGGGAGACTGTGTGTGTGTGTGTGTGTGTGTGTGTCACCCCAATAGGCCCTCCCCTCTAGAGTAAATCAGCTCTGCTGCTCTATTTCTGGGTCAGTGTGATGAGTGCCCTGAGCAAAAGTGCCAGAGAGGTGTGTCTAGCCCCCGCCCAAAACACACACACACTCACTCACGCACGCCGCGCACACACACACACACACACACACACACACAGCAAGCACAGCAGGACGAGTGGGCAAAATGGACATAGACTCATAAGGACTAAATATGAAGTCACTTGCGATTTTAAGCTGCAGCAGTGAAATTAGAATTCATTAGAAAAGCTGGCGAAATCCATTAGCATAAATAGCGAACGGGGGTGGAGGAGAATTCTTTGAACATTTTCTCACCTCCCGGAGGAACTGGCCTGTGAGCAGAGGCTCGTTTCAGGCGGGAATAATGGCTGCGCGATGATGGAGGCACAATCACGCAGCTGGAGATACCGGGACGCTGCATGACTAACTCATCGACATGAGGCCGGAGAAGGAGAGCCCTCTTCTGTACACTGTGCTGGGCCTCTCACTTCCCTGACACCCGCAAACACACCGCGGGACCCTGCCACCACCCCAACATCACACACACACACACACACACACACATTACAGCAGCTGCCAAAGGCCCCAACACAACTGCATACATGCACACAAACGGTCAATTCAGCAGATTCCACTCATTCATTACTAATGGAAGATGGGAGGTGTGAAAGGACAATCTAACTATTGACAGTGACTTGAGGAATTCCTGTTCCCGGGATCCTCGGGCAGTTCAGAGGACTCCAGGCCTGTGCTCGAGTTATTACATGCGGGGCGTTCGCTCCAGCTGCACGCCCAGGTTACACGAGCTTCCTTCCACAAAGCACAGGGCCACACCTCACACCTACATACCCACACCATCATCAAGGGCGTAAAGCCTGCTACTGAGGCCATGATGCAGAGTTTGCTACCCTGCTGCCAAAAGACCTGTGCCCTAACCACTGCACTCCTGTCCCCTTCATATGCCTCTGCAGAAAAACACGTTCTCTCACACACACACACACACACACACACACACACACACACACACACTCTCACTCTCACACACACTCACACTTTCACACTCACTCACCACACACACACACACACACACACACACACACACACACACACACACCGATGATTAAATGCTTCACCCACCTTCAGCAAACCCATATAACTAAGCAGGGATTAATGTCTGCGATATTGCATTCCTTCAGAAAACCGCCGATCAGACAGGAGCACACATCAGCTCACGTTTATGCTGCATGATGGACACATCCAGCACCCAGGAATGGAAGACGCAATCATTAAAAAAAAAAAATAAAAAAAAAAAACTGAATTAGACCATTTCCATTCATATATGCGAATTGTGTCAAAAGCCAAATCCTATAAACCATGCCCTCATCCACAGCATGGGAGACACACACTATATCATGGGAAGTCAGATTATACAGCCACTCAAGGGAAGAAGGGGGTGGCAGAGGTTAAACAAATAACATCATATAATTAGATGTCAGCTGCTGGACAAGTCAGCTCATGATGAATCTGATAACACAGCGATAAATTAGTGTGACGGCAGACAGTACATTTTCCAGTAGGTCCGTGTTGACGCTCAGTTAGTTATTATTTGTGATAATCAAGGGATAATTGCCCAAAAATGATCTTCCCCACACAGACAAAACACATTCGTGTTCACAAAAGAAGCACGGAAAAGTATGCCCAGTCACACACTCACAATACAGAAGCGAGCATTAAAAGTACAGACACGCACACACTTGAGCACAGTGGGTATAATAACCTGTACAGCGCGAGTGAGGCTTCAGCCCTGCTGTGTGACAGG
The DNA here is from genome assembly GCA_029692085.1 of Gymnothorax javanicus. NCBI lineage: Eukaryota > Metazoa > Chordata > Actinopteri > Anguilliformes > Muraenidae > Gymnothorax > Gymnothorax javanicus. The sequence goes on from CM056196.1 coordinate 92,064,192, forward strand.
TAGCGTATCTGTTCTCAGGTAGCATCAGTGGGTAATTACAGTGCGGGAGAAATCTGAAGAGGTCAGAGCTTCAAATGACAAAAACAAACTGCAATAGCAGCTCTGGAGACGAACAGGAAAACAGGAGCCCATCAACAGCTCACGGAGAAAAGTATGAGAAACCTACTTCCTTTAGAACACGGTAGAATTGCACGACAGCCTGTAAATAGCAGGTCCTCTCGAGAGTTTCTTCAGTATTCCAATCAGAGAGTGCTAGATTTCCAGTATTTCATTTGCCAGTGTTGATTATGGATAACAACATAATGTTTAGCAAGTAACATGACATATTTGTGATCTTTCTCCATAAAGGGGTTATTGACTCTAGATGCAGACTTCAGCCAGCATGGATTCACTCACTGATTCATTCACTCACTCACTCATGCAGCGCAGTAAATGGTGAGGTGTGTCAGAAGCAGCTCTGAGGGCTGACCCACAGGTGAGGCTCTTACCGGAAGGGCAGATACGAGGCGTTGGAGCCGGAGATGAGGGCTCTGTAGGCCTCCTCTGGGCTCTTCTTTAAGTGGATAACCTGAAATAGACAGCAGGCTTTAACCCATGGTGTTCAGAGAGTCAGTACCTCCCCTGACCCAGCGCTGCCCCTGAACTCATCCTGCTTCACTCATGCGCCGGCCTGACTGAACCACACCTCACCAGAGCTCAGCCACAGCACAGGACCATCAGGATTTAATACCAGGTCAAAAGGTCATGTCCTGTTCACCAGAGACTCTGCATGTTCCTCAATAACAGTCACAGGAGCAGAGATGTGAAGGAGAGTAATGTTGCAGAGAGCCACAGACACACACTCACCCACACAGATTCTCACACACACACACACACACACACACACACACACACACACACACACACACACACACACACACACACAGCTAAATGACACACAAACAGCTACTCATCCACACACACGTACGCATATACATACATACACACACACACATATTAAGAGACACAGAAGGTTTCAGAGACACAGGCAGACAAAGACAGACACTCACCCACACAAGCACAAAACACGGGCGCACACAAACACACACATACTCACACACACGCACGCACGCACACTCACAAGCACGCACACCATGATGAGTACACTTCTGGAACACAGCAGGGAGGGGGAATGTGCTGTGGACATGAGATCCCTGCCTCAGCACAAAGAGTCTATTCTAGGACAGCTTGGACTTGACACAGCACAATGAGACTGGGATAAAAGGAAAGGTCACACTCATCCCCATTTAAATGTAGCTCTGCAGTCACACAGCTGCACAAGACTCTGTGAAATACCTCGCTTATCAATCTATAAATACCACAGAACGTACCACTTCTGGAATTAACACAGGTGTGGCTACGCCTCACAAAAAACAAAGCATCTAGACTGATATCAGAACTACCGCACACCACATAAATCAATGGTCGCATTGTATCACGCCCATCTGAATGAGTTTAAACAGTGTTTGTCCATTACAATCAACAACATGATGATCCAGGCAAATTCCACAGCAGTTTGAACATCAAATTACACACCATCTTGCGATGGCATCACATCAGCTGCTCGTCATATCCCTCCACTTCTGAAACCCCTGCCCAGACCACATCCACCTTCAAACTCCGCCTTCATTGTGATTTCAGCCACACATCTGTAAAGTTTCATGACTGCCTATGGCACAAGTGTGACACTACGGCAATGAGAAAATCTGTCCAAAAACAGACAGACGGACAGAAACAAACACCAGGCAAAGTAATGAAATCCGCTTTGTGGTAGTTCCTGCTGCACAAGGTAGCTCCAGAGCCACATTATGCCATCATGACACACAAAGACAAACACAAACCCAAACACGCAAGGTGAAAACAATACCAGCTCACACTGCTGTGGCTGGTAAACACAGTAACAAAGATCACTTGAATGACCCAGTGATGTTAATCTAATGAATTCATTTTCATCACCGCTCGTATGAATATAGAAATAATGGACGTTAAATGAGAAAAATTTACTCAAATAAAACTTTTGAAATCACATATTCAAAGTTTTTTTTGTTGATTTAATAGGGTATAGACCGACAGCGCACTGCTATTAACACTCCATCTTAATGACACAGTTTTATTCAGCAGATCCCAGAGGACAGTGCGGGTGTTTGTGGGTATATCTCCTGACAGTGCGCCCACAGGGATGAAGCCAATCACAGGAAGCCGAGCATTACGATTGCTTCCGTTCGCCAGCAGAAGGGGCCTTTGTCTTCTCTCGTCCCTCTCATGAAATATTCACCAAACGCCCAGTCGAACCCCGCTGAATTGCAGCGTATTATTTTCTGCCGCTGGGGCGATACCCAGAAAACGTGCATCCATGGGCGCTCTGGCCCGTGTCCCACACAGCAGCAAGAAAATAAGAAATCAGCTCAATATATCCGGAGTGCTCCCGCAGCTGATAAACAGGGCCATTCATACAGAAGACACAGTACATGTTCAGTGACACAAGGGCTGGTGAAACAGACAAAGCCGCTGCACCACAATCCCAGTGACCAGACTAAATAAATGAAGGGCCACTTACAGGGGAGTCAGAGAGGGAGTAATGCACAGGACTGCACATCTCAGCACATTCTGCTTTTATTAAACTGTAGCCCACCGCCGCCACCATCACTCCCCCCCAAAACCACAGAGGAAAAACAAACCGTTCCATTTCAGGACACCGCACCGCAGACGTCCGACAGACAGCAATACGCTGCCATTTGGCTCGTTTAATAAGCACGGGTCGTTAAGCCCTTATTGATTTATTGGTGATCCATTCTGCCAGGGAATGTGCTCAGCAGCGAGAGGCCTGCAGAAGAGGGTACATTTTGTGGTTGATTAAACAGAGACAGGGCTGGGAGTGCATGCTGAGTTTCCACACCACTGACTCGCTCAGTCCACCCCTCTCTCATTTGGGCTGAGAAAAATATCATTAGGGAAAATGGCATTTACAAATAATGCACTTCCAAAACCCATGGGTTTGAATGGGATATTGAGGCCATGTGAACAGACCTCGGAGGTGAAATGCAAAAGCATCAAAGAGCCAAGTGTAGAGTAAACAGTCCGAGCTGCACAGTATGCAAAGCCAGGACTGAACAGGCCAGACAGTCAATATTACTCCAGCCCATCTAAAGAAGCACGTGAAACTCAGCTCCACCCACACAGTGCTCATGCGGTGGTTGCGACCTTGCTGATCCCAGGTCAGCACAGGTTCAGGCAATGGTGCTGGTGCTGCAGTCACGGAGACCCCCACACACTGATCCTGAGTAGCAGACGCTGAGAATCATGGGAGAGCGTCTCAGCTGCTCGTGCCACAGCAGGAGGGAGCAGGTCGGACTGACAGCAGGGCGTAAGCAGCTTAAAACTCAGCCATTGTCACACGCTCAGGAAATGTGCAGATAGACATGCAAACTAACACTGGCCTGCCACATGGGGCCAGCCATTCCACCGGGGCCACCACCAACCTGCTGGAGAGTCTCCATGGCCTGTTTGCCTGGGACATTCATAAATATCATCTCCAAGGGTTTTTGTATTGAGCCATGCAGTCAAGTACAGCATGTACTATTCCCCAATGGAGCTCCGCACCAATACTGTGAAAAAGGCACTTAACCTACACTGCTACAGGAAATTCATAAGTGCATTAATTGGGCGTGTTAAAAATAACGTACCCCATGCAAGTCATTCTGAATGAGTGCACATCTTAACTGCTAAAAGTGTGTAAAAGCACTCTTAAAAAAAGTATTTGAAAGCAAAATAAATAAATAAATGGAAGATACAAACGACTAATGGACTAAGAGACTACAATCCATGAAAATGCATAATAAGCCCTTTTTCTTTTCAATCTCCTATCCCAGCTTCTCTCTCACAGGGCACTCAAACCCCGGGCACATCAATCTGCTGATGAACTGCTTTCCTGCACTTCTGAGCACAGGCAGCCGTGACTCGAGAAAGCAGAGGGGGGTCGATAGTGCCAACACGCGAGGGGAGGGGTGCGCTCAGACTGGGTGTTAGGGTGGGGGAGACGGCCAGTCCTGACCTTTAAATCCCTCTCCCACTAAACCAGCCTCCTCTGGGGGGGTCGAACAATGTGATGAATGAACGATTGACCCACATTGTCAGCAGACTCCATATAATTCCTCCAAAACGATGCACTTCCTCATGCAAGGGGTCAGCACAGTCCCCTGTGTTTACTGTCCCTGTAATGACTTCAAATTGCAACGTGGGGTAACTAAACCACTTCCCCAAACACAGAAAAGTACACGCTCCCACGCTGCTCCTTGTAAACGGCAATATAAGCAAATTTTAGTGTTAGTCTTCCAGTCAATGGAAGTCATACCTGCCACTGAAATGACCCTCTTTGTGGCAGAAAAGCTGAATGAATGGAATCAGTGTAATGAGGAATACTGGCACTCAAGTCCTCCAGGACAGGACAGGACCATTGTGGTGGCACAACAGTCGAGACCATTAGTCACTTGTCAGTACCTTCTCTCCATGCCTCTGAGGCCCAGGAGGGGGGTGGCATATTGGCACAAATTCACATAATAACAGCACACATCCACCACCCAGACTCAGCTCCAGGAAAAGTGAGTCTGAGACTGAGATCTCCCTGCGGCATGTATTCTAATTCTGGGGTTACTGCTGAATGTGTAGAGGGACGGTCATGTCGATTCACAAAACTCTGCCTTCATTTTCTCATCATCAGCATACAGTGAAACAATAATTACATTATCTCTCAATGCAGTTTCATCTAACAGAGATAGAGATAGAGATAGAGATAGAGATAGAGAGACACTGAATCAGTATATACTTACAGCATAGGCACCAATTAAGACAGCAGCATTAGCCCTCTTCCGTTGATCAAAGCTGGTGTAGTGAACAATCCTCTTTCGGGTCAGTGTAAAGGACTGCAGACATCAATGCAAGACGAAATGAAAATCAATGCACAGCATTTCGTCACATGTACACGTTTATATTACACTCGACATGACAGTACACACCGCCCTGATCACATTTCATCACATGCACAGGTTCACATCAGACACTTCCACACGCCTTCTTTACTTAGTTCAGCTTGACGACTTTTAACAAAAGAAAATCTAGTCTCCACAAAACAGAAAAATGAAATCATATCAGCAATCGCATCAGCTCAGCGACAGAGGTTAATGTCCGGTGACGTGTGGAGTACAGTTCTGAATCATGGGTAGGACAGCACCAGAGCTGGGTTAACCCCCGGAAATGGGATGAACACCGTGCTGCTGCTGTGAGAAGCTCATTGTTATGCCGCGTTTATGGATTTAGAGGCGCATCTGGCATGCCAACAGCTTGCGTTTGCGTAAACAGACAGATGCTGAGGCTTACACCTGCTGCTGCTGCTGTTCTCCTAAGCCTGCAGCTGCACGCCGCGCTGCGAGAACAGCCAGGACAGAGCGAAGCACGTTTGGCATCACTGCTGGGGGGGCATGCCGATGCAGCGGAACACGCTGAAGGGCCGCCTTTCACTGTCAGCTCCAGCACAAAACCATCTGCAGACTGCAAGCCCGCTCTCACTGTGGTGTATGAGGCATGTGCCGCCAAGCACCGAATCCACAATGGAAGAAAATCCAACTCAAACAGGCATGGCATGTGATCACAGTACCGTAACGATTCAAGTCCGAGCAGATTTGTTTGGGATTCACTGGCACGTCACTCTAGAGGGATTAAGACTGCGCTGATCCATGAATCATGACCTCACAGCCCTCAGGGAAGGACTTTCACTTCTTTTAGAGGTCTGCGACCTCTCTGCTCTCGGGTTTAACAACTCCTCGAACTTGCAGCCATTACAAAAATACAGTGCCCTCCAGAATTATTGTCACTCTTAGTGAATCTGAGCAAAACAGGGTGTGAAGAGATGTCTTAGCCATTTATCCTCCTTGTCTTTCACTCAAAATGATCACAAAAAACCTTACCTCTTCATTGATGTAAAACTATTGAAAGAAAAAAAAAAGGTTGACATTCAATAAATATTTTTCTCCAAAATATGTACACCAATTATTGGCACCCTTAAATAAATCTTACGAATGAAATATAATGGGAGTATATTTCTAGTCATTTTCTACATCTTTAAGTTCACCAGTTTGATTATTCATCCATTCATCCATTTTCAGCTGCTTATCCCAGGCCAGGTTGCGGGGGTAGCAGACTTAGCAAAGAGGCCCAGGCGCCCCCCTCCCCAACTACTTCCTCCAACTCTTCCTGGGGGACCTCATGTCGTTCCCAAGCCAGCCGGGAGATATAGTCCCTCCAGCGTGTCCTGGGTCTGCCTCTGGGCCTCCTCCCAGTCATACATGCCCAGAAAACCTCTAAAGGGAGGCGTCCAGGAGGCAACTGGACCAGATGCTCAAACCACCGGAGTTGACTCCTCTCAACGCAGAGGAGCAGTGGCACTACTCTGAGACTCCCTCAGATATCCCCGCTCGTCACCCTCTCTCTACGGGTAAGCCCAGACACCCTGCAGAGAAAACTCATTTCGGCCACTTGTATTCGCAATCTCATCTTTTCGGTCACTACCCATTGCTTGTGACCATAGAATGAGGTATGGAACGTGGATCAAAACATAAATCTTTGCTTTCAGGCTCAGTACCTTCTTCACCATGACGGACCTGCAAAACGCCCGCATCACTACATATACTGCACAATCTGTCTGTCAATCTCCCACTCATGAACAAGACCCCGAGATACCCCAAGTGGAGGAGTTTAAGTAACAACTCAACCCCCACTCAGAGGGGAGAATCTACCTTTTTCCAGCAGAGAACCATACCATCAGATTTGAAGGTGCTGATACTCATTCCGACTGCTTCACACTCAGCTGTAAACTGCTCCAGTGCATGACGGAAGTCACAGCCCAATGAAGCAAACAGGACCATGTCATCTGCAAACAGCAGAGATGCAACACCGCAGCCACCAAATCGAACAACCTCTAAGTCTTGGCTGCGCCTTATTATCTTGTCCATGAAAATCATGAAAAAAAAAAAAAAAAAAGGTGACAACGTACACCCTTTATGGAGTTCAACGAAAACTGGAAACAAGTGCGACTTAGCGCCGCAAATGCTCTGGCATTGGTTGTACGCAGATGGAATGGCTTGAACTAACAGCCCCGCCGCCCCATACTCCCACAATATTCACCACAGGATACCTGATGGGATGCAGTCATGAGCTTACTGAAAGTCCACAAATCATATGCAGACTGGATGGGTAAACTCCAATGACTCCTCCTGTATCTGCTCAAGGGTAAAAAGCTGACCCACTGTTCCACAGCCAGAATGGAACCCACATTTCTCCTCTTGAATCCGACATACAACAATTAGGCAAAGTGTCTTATCCAGCACCCTGGCAAAACTATTCCCTGGAAGGTTGAGCAGTGTGATCCCCTATAGTTGGAGCACACCCTCTGAGCCCCTTTTTCAAAAATGGAGACCCCCAACCAGTCTGCCAGTCCGAGGGCACTGAACCCGACATCCACGCAATGTCAAACAGGCGTGTCAGCCATGACAGCCCAACAACATCCAGAGCCTTCAACATCTCTGAGTGAATCTCATCCACACTCAATGACTTACCAGTACAGAGCTTTCTGACCATTTCAGTGACTTCAAGCAGGGAGGTGGGCAAAGACTCAACTGACTCCTCCATCTCTGCCTCCTCAACAGGGGCCATGTCTGCAAGATTCAAGGGTCCTTCAAAGTGCTCTAACCACCGCCAAATAAAAACCCAAGTGAAGGTCTGCAGTTCCCCACCTCATCTGAAAACATCCCAGGTGAAGCCCCGCCTCCCCTTCCTCAGTCGTCTGATGGTTTTCCAGAACCTCTTTGAAGCCACCCGAAAGTCTTTCTCCATGGTCTTCTTCTCCTCCCAAACTCGTATTTTTGTTTCTGCGACTACCGCAGCTGCAGTCCTAGCCTGCCGATACCTGTCGACTGAGTCAGGAGCCCCCTGGGCAAGCCAGGCCTGACAGGCCACCTTTATCAGCTTAACAGCCTCCTTCAGCACTGGTGTCCTCTATGGGGTCCTGGGTTTCCGCCACTATTGGCACCAACAAGATTCAGGCCACAGCTCAAGGCAGCCGCCTCCACAATGGAGTTTTTGAACGGGGTCGACTCAGACCTGTCCCTTGCCTCCCCCAGGATGTGGGAAAAGCTCTTCTGGAAATGGGAGTTGAAAATCATCCAGACAGGGTCCTCCACCAAACGTTCAAAGTCAACCCTCAAAACACCTTTAGATTTACCAAGTCTGTCCGGCAGTCTTCCCTGCCATCTGATCCAGCTCACTGCCAGGTGGTGATCAGGTGACAGCTCTACACCTCCCTTCACCCGTGAGTGCAAGACATACGGCTGCAGATCTGATGACACGCTTGCAAAACTGATCATCGACCTTTGGCTAAGACCATTCTGGTTCCAGATACACTTACCAACACCCTTATGCTCAAACATGGTGCTTATTATGGCAAATCCACGATGAGCACAGAAATCCAGTGACAAAGCACCACTCGGGCTCAAATCAAGGAGGCCATTCCTCCCAATCACTCCTCTCCTTGTGACTCCATCACTGCCCATGTGAGCATTGAAGCACAGGTGGGCTGGATACTCCAAACTGTTGTTCGGTTCAAAGCACAAACAACAGTCAGAGTATTCCCATCCAAAATCCACAAGCGCATAGTGGAAGACCCTCTCATTCACTAGAGTGATCTCCAACACAGTGGCAATCAGCCAAGGAGACATAAGTATCCCCAAGCCTGCCTACCGCCTCTCACCTTGAGCAACTCCAGAAAATTAGAGAATCCAAACCCTATCAACAAGTTCGGTTCCAGAGCCAGAAATATGCGTAGAGATTAGTCTGACTGTATCTAGCCAGTCCCACTCCATCTCCCGCAAAACCTCCACCTCCCTGCCTGCCAGGGATGTGACATTCCACGTCCCAATAGCCACTTCCGGTACCCAGGGCACAGAGGGCCAAAGTCTCTGCCACTGTCTGCCACTCAGTCTACATTGCACCTGACCCTCATTCCTCTCCTCGTGGGAAGAGGGTCCACGAGGAGGCGGCTCCATTTCGTCTTTTTGGGCAGAGACTGGCCAGTCCCTGGAAAAACCCAGCCACCAGGTGCTCGCCAACAAGAACCCCCTCCCAGGCCAGCTCCAGTATGGGGCCCCGGCGGCACTATTCTGGGCGAGGTTTTCCAATTTCAAACATGCCTTTCCATCGGGATACGGTGAATCACATTTAGTCTGGCCCCTCACCTGGGACCAATTTGATTAGTGACTCTTAAGCGGTCGATGACTTCTTGTTTCATTGGGGCATAAATATGAGGTAACACAAGCCAAATACCCTCAGGCAGTCATCAATGTGGGAAAGACTGGAGAACAAAGTAAAGAGGTGCGATGAAAAGTTGTTGAGCTACACAAATCAGGAAATTCACTAAAGAAGATATCAAAACAGCTGCAAATACCCTTTTCCATGACCAGGACAATAATTAAGAAATTTAAATTGGCAGATGTTGTTAAGAATTAGCCCGGAAGAGAACATGTGCATACATTGACCCCATGCGCCGTGAGGCGAATGTTCAACTGGAAATAAAATCTCCAAGGATCACAGCTGGAAAAATCGCAGAGGTTAGTTGAGTCTTAGTGTCAGAAAATCTCCAAAACTACCATCAGACACCATCTACATAAGTTTCTTGGGAGGGTTGCCAGAAAAGGCCTCCGCGGTAAATCAACAACAAATTAAAGCACCTGTAGTTTGCCAGACGTTACAGGGACTTTGCATGGGACTGGGTTACATGGCCAGATGAGAGTACAATAGAGCTTTTTGGCAACAAACATCAAATGTGGGTTTGGCACAGACTGAAAGATCGCAGTTTAGAAAAGCACCTCATACCCACTATGAAGTATGGTGACGGACCTTTGATGTCGTAGAGGTGTTTTTCTTCCAAAGGCTCAGGACATCTTGTTAGGATACATGGCATCATGAACTCAAATACCAGCAGATACGAATTTAAACCAAACAGCATCTGCCTAGATGCTTAAAATGGCCATTGCTGAACCTTCTAGCTGGACAATGATCTGAGGCACACCTCAAAATCTGCACAAAAATGGTTCACCGACTACCAGAAAGGTTTTGCCATGGCCATCACAGGCCCTCGACCCAAATCTGTGGGAAAAACTGATGAGGAGAGTCCACCCACATCAACCTGGGAATCTGAAGGATCTGGAGAGATTCTGTAAGGAGGAATGGTCTCAGATCCCGAGCTATGTGCTCACCAACCTCATCACACTGTTACCGTGGCAAGGAGAGGCTGTACCAAATATTAAATGAAGACTTGTCAATAACAGTGGCACACACATTTGAGAATAATATTGGTTTATGATAAGAATTTTATGATTCTTTGAATTATGCTGCTTTAATTAAAGGTTGGAGTTTAGAGAATATTTTGAATGACAGACCATGAGGATAAACAATGGACATTTTTTTGCATCTTGTTTTGATCATCATTATTAAAGGCGGTCCATAATTCTGGAGGGCACTGAAAGTTCCATGGTTTTAAGAAGTACAGCTCATGTGAAACAGACAGCAACTTTAGAAGGCGGGAATAGCAGTTATGACCACAACTATACTGAAACTGGGCGAAAAATGTAAATGAAAATGAGTAAATCTCCCGTACACAAAATTCCAAATGGACAAAATTGATTTGCAATGAGGATTTTCATGAAACAGAATTGATAAATGTTCAGATTTTGCAATAAATGTGTCCATTACTGGCCACTTATCACAATCAATACATTTTTACTCAAATAAGAAGGGGCTTTGTGTTTACCAACCCCCCCAGACAGTTTATGGGGAAATCCCACTTAATCTGAACAGATGTCTAGCTTTATACTACACTGGGTACTACTCCAAACACACAAGGATGTATATTAAACAATAAAAAGGTCATCTTGGACCTCAGTGGAGCTTTGGTGCACATGTTTGTGCAGTAGTGGAGGCAACAGGATGGGCAGCATAAAACAAAACTGTGCCAAACAAAACAAATGTCTGCAGTGCATGGTTACAGTACGAGCTTTGGCCCAAGTTTTGAATTTATCTCACTCTGTGAAGAACGATGGAAGACTTCGTGTCCTGAGATCAATCAATCATCTGTCTTCAGTGAAGACCAAAGCTGTTCCAATCATAGTGCCATCTATCATTAGTGGTCTGTTTGGCCATCTTCCTGCGCATTTTCATTGTGCAAAGTAAAGCCTTTCATGCAAACCCCCAAGCAGTGAGGTTTAAAGAATGCCGCCACCATGGGAACGCACAGTAAACAACGGGGATATGGAGAGGCGGACTGGCAGGAGGTGGGTGGGGCGTAGCGATGCCAATAAAATGTCATGCCGTCTGAAGTCTTTACCTTCAACAATCGCAAACATGAACACATCACAGAACTACATGTGGTCCGCTTCAATATAACACAGGACAAAAGATAACACAGAACAGATTTTTATTAATTAAAACATCCCACATTATGGGGATAAACAAAGAAGGAAAACAGAAAGTCACAGGAAGTTCTGATTTTGTCAATTTGAGCCTGGGTCCAGGAGCACCTCTGGGTATGAAAGCATTTTGCTTGATCTCCCTTATAACTAGGGTAATTTAGAAGTTAACGTGGAAAAAACTAACCAATTCCAATAAGCATTTATGATAGTTTGAGTTTTTGGGAGTTTTACCCAAATCAGTAGGCCCAAAGCAGGACAAAATTTCAGAGTACTAATGAATAAATGAAATTATTTGTAACATTTCAAAATGACGCAGAAAGAATGTCAACCGTGATATTACATCATACTAAATGAAAATGAAGGCTAAAATGAATGACAACACATTCTTAAAACATCAAATCCCACCTGCAAGAATCCACTACCTTGTTTTGGAGAGTGAAAGTCCGTAGTGCTCCTTCGAGCACCTTCCATCTCAGTGGTTTCTGATCCACACTCAGCAGAGCTGACCTGACCCCATTAATGCTGGGACACTGATCTAAGCTCTTCCAGCAGCAATCTTTTATAATCCTCAGGAACCTGGCCAACCCTCTTCTCCTCTTCCTCTAACATATTAAGCTCTTCACTTTCTTTGGCAAGAAGTACAGTCTTGCACAGAAGAAACTCATTTCCTTAAGACCACTCGTGACTGTGGTTGCAGGTATACTGAATTAAACTAAACAGTCTCAAGTACAGAGTGAACGGGATCATGATCCATATTCACGAGTGTGTTAGAAAGGCAAGTGACGAGGATCTGGTCCTCTGTGTCACACTTTCCATCAGATGATCTGAGATTGTGTTCTGAAGTACTGAGGAGTTAGTGGTGTCAAGAAGGCCATGTCCTGCAGCTGACACTTTAATGGCAGCTAATATCCCTCCAAATGCCACATGAATATCAACTTCAGCCAAAAAGTGGCAGTAATCTTTGTATTCCACCCACACAAATGTGCCTGTGACAGTACTAAGCCCCATTCACGTCTCAACCTTCTGTTCCTTATGCCATCAAACTGACATCTGCAGTCACACCACAAAGACCTCACAAAAAGAAGTCATTACCTGAAAGAGACAAATCTCACCCCAACCCCTCAGCCATTGGATAAATGCAGATCTCCTTGTGATTTCACCATTAACACTGCACAACCTCAATACCAAAGACCAGGACATAATACAACTTAAGTGAGCCATGTGGCAACAGGACATTTTCCACTGCTTCCTGTGCTCTTATAATATAATTAGACACCTTGCCTATCCGTAATCCAGAATATTGAGAAATGGGAACTAAAGTAATGTCTGTGTTAGCATTTCTGGGCCCCCTCGATGCTTATGAAGCATCACCACATAAGAGTCAGAACTAGGGGCTAAACAAAGTAGGTAAATCATAGCATGCCAGCATGGACCTCCTGAAAGTAATGCAACCGAACAATCTTCTCTTTATTGAAACCCAGTACTTGAGAGGACTGCACTTATGCCATTTTGTTTTTGATACAATGTTTTCATTGATTGGTCGATACAGAAAATCACTGAAAAATGTCATTTTGGAGGAGGTAATCAAGGACACCAATTTTTGTAACACAGAAAAATAAATTTCCTTATTTTTATAAGTACATTTGTTGATGGATTTTTCCTGAAACATAATAAACTGCCAAATAAAGCTTGAAAATATTATTTCTAGTTTTATCCTGCACTATGAGGGAAAATGCAAAATAGAAAGTTTGTCTGAGAAGGATTTTCAAAAAACAATTTGTATCTTATGGCAAAATAATCAAAAGCTCTAAAATAACATAACATTGGAAAGAAGATGACAAAAAAAAAAAAAAAAAAAAAAAAACGAATGGCCAACTCAGTATGACTGTATAACAATTAAATCTGTCCATTAATGCAGCAGTTTCCAGGTTTGGACCTGGGGACCTACTATGCATGCTGGTTTTTGTTCCAACCACAATTACAATCCCAGAATTCATAAACAGTTAATTGCTCTTAATTAGTGCAATTGTGGTTAGCGCAAATACCAGCAAACTCTGTGGGTTCCTGGGCACTGCTCTAATGCTCCAGTTTGGAACTTTTTCACGAAAGTATGCCGTATAAAAAATAAAATATAATTTAAAACAAAAAACATTCGCACATCCATCGTCACTGTGAATGACGTGGTGTCAAAGCAAATTCCATCAGTGCTTTCCCATCGTTATTGGGGCGCATAACACATTCCTTCGAAGGAAGTTAATAAAACTGGCACATTACCTTCAGCTTCTTGTTGAGTTTACAGCAGTATCTGTACAGCATCGCCAAATTCAGGGGGCCGAAATCAGCGTAAAAACTACAAAAAAGAAAATGTAGTTTGAAAATTCTAACATGCATTTGCTTAATACATATTCAACAAACCATTATCATGGAACCGAGAATGGCTTAATGAACGGGATTTCTATAATACAAGCATGATTTTTTTTTTTTAATCGCAATTATCCTTGAGAAAAGACCGTCACAAAAGCCGCCTGCTACATGCAGATAACCGAGAAAAGCACTGTGGAGAATTTCTTCATTGAACGAAGTAGAAAATAACAACTAAAACTGTTACATAACTTCGGCGAATGCCGGGTTCAGCAGCCGTACTTATTGGGTTCCTACGGTCGAGCCGAGCTGAATGAAGTGTGGTTGAAAGGGAAAGGGAAAGGGAGGAGTAGAGGCGAACAGAACTTACTTCTCATACACAAATTCATCATCCGTGCAGAAATAGTGCGTGTTTGCAGTGCTTTTTGGTTTGCTTCTTAAGGTTGCAAAATACAGTCGGTCTAGGAGGCAAGAGGGAAGACAAAGGTAATTAGTTGGCAGTTGGCAAGGGGGTATCCTGCCGAATATCAGCAATGGCTTGAAGTCCACCAATTCCCGCACTGAATAGGAAGATACGAGAAAGGTGAAACTACAAGACAACTCCGCACTGCTTGAGAATAGCGACTGAACATTAAACTTAAGGTATCAGAAAGTTCATGTGATAATGTTAGTGCTGACCGTGTCTCGTCAGTCAGCGAAATAACTCAACTAGCTTGGTAGTTAAGTTAATTTCAATAAGGCAATAGTCACATCGCTATAAAATTGGAGAAACGTTACAGTCGCCAAATGTAACGTTACATGTGGACTTACTGGATGATTATGATTATGGTTTAATGTTGTTAAGAAAAGCAACGTTAATATTTTTGCATTTTCAACTAAGAAGAACATCACCCCTCAATTCGAACAGACTACTTAAGCTAGCTTCTTGGCGAGTTTACAGCAGCTAAGAGAGCTGCATGAAAGATTGGTGAAATGTTAGCCAGTAGCCACCGTTACGCGACTTCACGTGATGTAGCCTTGGTAGCTACCAACAGTACATTTGTCACCTTAAGTAAATTGACTTAAACAGCAAACCTAACTAGTAGCTACGGCAATCAAAACTAAAATAGTCTAAGTGAACTGAAGATGACGTTATTAACAGTCAAAACAATTGACCCAAACAAAGTCAGCAAGCTGCCACTAAGCAATTAAAAGCCGGGAACAGAAGAAGCAATCTAAAAACTTCTTGATGGGAAGATAGCCAGCTGGCTAACATGTCTAGTAAGGCCATGTTCCCAGCCAACATCAGCACATTGGATCGATACAGTACACTTTGAATGGGCATGTATTACATTGTTAACTGACATCAATGGATAGCAGCAAATGTAACGAATCAAGTTAGGAAGTAAGGTGGCAATGCGCAAAATTTACGGTCATCATATTTGCTTGATAACTTAGTCTTACGTTAACGTTTGCGAGCTAAATAACATAAGATGCATCCGTACCATCGTACCTGTCGCAACATCACTTATTAAAACGCAAACAATGCCCTTCTGATCACATTTTCATTACTGAAAGCTAGTTTGTCAGTAGTACTAAGAGCCAGCCACCAGACAACCCTCACAACTACTACGGCTATTGGAGTTTGGGAACTGCTCCTCCTAACAACGGAAACGTTGAGATGTCGGCTGATGACTACTAGAGTAGGCTAGAACAACTGCTGAAGTTAGATTTAATTGATTTAGGATGGTAAGCTAGCTAGTTCACAGCAAGTACCAACCGTGGCATACATATAATTCTTTCTTACCTTTGATAAACTCGGATGCTCCGATTAGTTCATTGTCGTCTGCCATTTTAAATAAAGTCGAAAGGATAGCAGAATGTTTAAGGCTGTCTAGAGTCATGGACAAAAATGAATAGTTTTACAGTTCACAATGAAACTATAGCTAGGAGCTTAAAACTCTTGGTGCGTGGAGTCTGAGTGTGCTGGTTACTTTCTAACATACTCAGACGGAACTTCAAGTAAGTCGCTTGCACTACCCAATTATGATTCTTCAGAAATCGTAGGGGATGTCGAAATATATCCTATGGTTAGCTGCCAGGATAGTACCGATTCAACACAGCCAGCTACACCAGCTTAAGTGCTCCGCAGCTTGATATATGAATCAATGAGACGTCATTTGAAAATTCCGAAGCAAGTTCCATATCCGGAAAAAAAAAGTGAAGAATCGTGATGAATTGAATTTTCTTTCTCTCTTTCGCTTAGTAGTCGTTCAGACGTTTACACAAATGCATATTTTTTACGAAAGGTTAAACTGCGATGTTCTTTTTCCCGCTGTTCTTTCCGAGCCAAGTCTTAGCCGAAAATCTGTTCCCGTCCATAGCTGAAAAAAAACACACTAGACACCAAGGAACATCTTAAAGGGACATCACATGGTTACCAAGCGCCCAATCACCACACAACCGCGCGTTGCTAAGGTTTGCGCTCCCTTGGCCAATCAGTGAAAGAGACGCTCCTGGTGAGGAAAATATTAAAGGAAATTCAATGATATCGTACTCAGTTGCAATTTAAAACTCCCCAGAGTATTTCAGAACTGTCGGCGGCGATGTGGCAGACATTGGCTATTTTCGGGAATGATTTGGTAATTTAAATTAACTGCGAATTAATCATTGTCAAGCTAATTGACCACGATGATGGCCTAATCATCGCAGCTGGGAATACATAATAATTCACTTATATTCAATGGCTAATTTTCTGGCCAGCAAGATATCCTAATGAATAATATTTCCTTCATTCGAATTAGATTAATTGACTCATCTACGTAATGAAATAATTTGTTATGACGCTTTTTGTAACATACTGCATGTAATCCACGCTACCAAAACGTATGTCAAATTACTGAAACAACAAAACACTCTTGGCACTTGCCTCTGTTTATTATTATTGTTGTTGTTGTTGTTGTTATTAATTAATTTATTTAATTTTGGCAAATTCCAAAGCCATGTGAAAATAGGTCAGCGCACTAAACAAGAGCATCGAAAGACCAAATACAATGTTCTATGTAGTACTCGTTACAAGCTTCTTGTCATTTCTGCTGGACAGTTGTGACGATTAGAAACACATGCAAGATCCATGGATTGTGTGGAAAACGAGCATTTAAAAAATTGTGCCAGAAATACAAATTGTGACTCAGGATCCCATATCAGGTCACACTGCAATCCATCCATCCATTCGCTATACTCACTTCTTCCCCACTAGGATCATGGGGGAGCTGGAGCCTATCCCAGTTGACTACGGTTGAAAAGCAGGGACCCACCCTGGACGGCTCGCCTATCCATCGCAGGACTCACACACTATTCACACGCCATTCACTCTCAAACTCATACTTATGGGCAATTTAGCGTGTCCAGTTAGCCTGATGTGCCTGTCGTTGGATTGTGGGAGTAAACCAGAGCAGCCGGAGGAAACCACGCGAACACAGGGAGAACATGCAAACTTCACACAGAAAGGCCCCAGGCTGAATTCGAACCCACAACCTTCTTGCTGTCTTGGTGCTAACCACTGCGCCACCGTGCCGTTAATTAATTAATGAATTTCATCCCACAGTCATAAGCAGTGAGTATGACTACCGGGGGTCCTTTCTTCAGTGCCACCTTTTTGAAATATTTCCTGGTTATACATGACTAGAAGGTGCATAGAGGTCAAGAAATTAGGGACAACAAGGTCTCAGTGGGAGAGCTGCTTTTTTTTTCTTTTTCTTTTTTTTTTTTTTACTGAAAGGAGCCTTTTCCAAACCAGGTGCCTTATATTATCAGAGTTTACATTGATTTATCTGAGCTACGGAGGGTAATTCCCATTGACCTACAGGATAGTATACAAGTTTATAGCAATTCTATAATCAACTCACAGTTAGTGTTTTCTTTAGTTTTTATTGCTATGAACTGATGCAAATTCTATTAAAATCTTGGCCCCACAGAAACCAGAAACAAATCCTTAGCCCAATATGATGAAGGCACATACTCTAATCATAAGACTTTTGTCTCAAAATAGCAAATAAAGGTATGATCCAACTTGGTTGGAAATTTGCCTTTCAAAAAGTTTTTTGTGGGAAATGAGACCACACCACATTTACATCCATCTGCCGCAAGCCCCTTTCCTCAGTTAGAAAGATGATTGGTATTTAGTCTTACCTGCTATAAGGGAGATCCAGACTCGCTGGATGCTTGATGGTGGATAGCTCCATTCAGTTAGCTCCTGGTCCTTCCAGGGTGGGATGTCTGACATGCCTTCATGGGGGTGCTGCAGGGAGGGGAGGTTTGGAAGATCCTGGACTTCAGAGAGGGGGGCTCTGCTGAGGGCTTCCACTTCTTGCCAGGCCAGCTATAGTGCGCAAAACAGACTGAATGTACCTGCCGAGCTGTTCCTGAGGACTGAATGTGCCTTTGGAAGGGATGCAGAGCTGTCTCCTGACAGCGGAACAGAGAGCTGGGGAAGATGGGCTCAAGTGACAGACTCAGGTTACAGAAAAGGGACTGGTCCTCCAAGGGAGGTACAGTTACTCCCCTGATCAGGTGTGAATTTCAAGCTTTCTTGAGTTACCGATTTATCAGCCTGCCAAGGTCGCTTCCTTTTTTCTTGAAATAGATCTCAATCACAGAAATGATGCACTTTTCACCCACTTCTTAGCTGATGTGTCATTTCGTGTGTCTCCTCAATGGATGCGGATACAGTCTTGCATATCCATTTTCACTGAGAAGCTCAGTGGGCACCTCCTTCGGAGAGATGATCTGATACTCTGAGATTCTGACCTCATGGAAAAGCAAAGGGACAACCTAGCCCTGCAAATCCATGGGGTTTCCTGTCATGTCACATGTGTGGACTTACATATTCTCTAACGGCATTTGTGAAGAAGGGAATTTTGCTGCAGTGTTTGCTTTTTCTAAACTCCACCATAATATACAGGGCTGCATAATAATTTTCTTTTGATGCCATTACAAGGAACAGCATACATATTGGACCGCATAATGATAAAATAATGCTAAAAAAGGAGGGAAATAAATTGGATATATTCTGCTTTGTTAATGTATCCTAATAATTACTGTAAAGTCCTATTAGCTATGTAAAACCAAGCTTCTGTTAATGCAAAGTCAGAGGCTTCCATTGTGCATTGTGATTTGAAGGGGGGTAGTGTATACTGTTTCAGCCAGTGCCTCTGTGTGTCAGTGTGCTGCTTGCAGTGTGCAGCTCCCACAGGAAGCAAATTCTGGACTTCAGCTGTTTGTTGACAAAAGGTACTTACGCAACTTTTGGCAGTGCATCAGGCAGGAAGGGTTGTGTAAGGTAACTGAGAACCAAATGAAAGACAGTTTATTCTTAGTGCATACCGCACACTGCATGTCAGTATTTATACTCAAGCGGATTTCCAGACATCCCAAGTCCCTCCACCACAATGACCACATTTTTTAACCACACTAAAATAGTCTGTGTAATGAAGGAATTATGAAATAAGTAACAGAGCCCATAGTGAAACAAATTAATGTCTCTTTCTTCTGTTTTCTGCCTTTCGAGGTTCTCTGGGGTCATAAAGTCGATTACACCATGGATACACTGTGTAACATGTTGTAGTGGACTGTAATGGGTCTTATTTACACCTAAAGCACTGCCAGAACTAATATATTCCATTTTGAGGAGAGTGAACTGGCTGCCTTTATGTATTTATTTCCATTTTATCCAGACAAGGGGAAAGTTGAGGATCTTACCAAGATGACATGCAAGTAAATGAAGTGTCATTGTGGGGAATCTGACCTCTGACTGCAGGGAGATATTCATATCAGCCAACCTACAGACTTCCAGAATGTTTTCAAAGTGTGCTCAATTTATGAGTAACAAGTATTCATTTACAAGAGGAATCTACTGAGATTTTTCCATTAAAAAGCCATCATTCTGAATACTATTTCATACTGGACAAATAGTTTGTTTGATATGTGGGCATTAACCCATAATCGCTTCCGACTGGTGGGGAAAAAAATCTTAAACAGGGTTTGTGTGAAATTCACATATTTCCTGGATTTATTGTTTGTGTTCTTGTAATATGTTTTCAGAATCACTTATATCTGCATGGCACCTTCTTTTTATTAATACAAGTCATTTACACAATACATAGTCTTCACAATACAGTACGTTACCACTGGCAAGACGGTACACCAATGAAGAGGAATTGGCTGTATTGTACGGGGTCATGCATGCGTGTGTGTGTGTGGGGGGGTTGTCTGTGTACTCTTTGACCACCTGCCGTGGATGAGTGGTGGCGATAGAGGAAGAAAAGAGAGAGAAGGGGACTGATACGGCTCTGTGTATTACATAATATCTACCGCAAAAACACAGCCAGGTGTCTCGCCTGTTCAAAAGGAAGATTGCATTTTTCCTGTAGTGCATCTGGTTTATATAAATCAGGGGAATTGCATGAGCACAGTGAGTTAAGGTCATGTGCTTGGAAAGAGACAGGAGAATTAGAAGCTAGCTAATCCTGCCGAGCCACTCCTTTGCAACTGATATTTTTTGAAAGTACCATATGGTTTGATGAAGAGAGATTACCACTCATTTGCTTTATAATTTGCAGGTTTTATTTTCTATATTGGTCTTTGCTTATACAAGAAGGATTTAAAAATTTTATTTAAGTTGATTCTCCGCAATTGCAAGTGTGTTAAGACTATTGTTCAAATAATTGTGATTGACTTGTCTTTGCACTTGAGTGGCAACAGATGTGCAAGACAGGCTGCCTTGAATGACAGGATATTGAAAGGAACAGCGTGATCACACCCACTTCCCAGTACTTTTTACTCATTGGCCCTTGAACAATATCAATCTGACCCCTCCCCTCAATGCTTGATCCCCCACCCCCAACAAGCCAGTGCCAACGCTTTCGCTACTTATCTATTCATAGCCACCGAGCCAGTCCCAGCACTTCCTTTTGTCCGAGGCATCTGCTGAAGTAATAGGACAATAGGGGCAAAGGAATCAGGCACATCGCGCAAGACAAGTCCTCTGGAGTGCAATGCTACTTCTCCTCCAAGTTACACTGAGAGGCTGCTAATTTTCACGCTACAATCACATAATTGTTGTGTTATGGCATATACTTTATAACTAACTCTAGCAAAGAGATTGATGAAGCCGGGGGAAAAGGAAACATCTACACCAGGATTAGGAGTTAAATTCTGCTCGTCTTGAGTCTTGCCAAAACCTTTCCAAACTACAGCGATCTCCAGAATTAGTGGCACCTTGAGTGAATACGAGCAAAACAGGCTGTGAAAAATATCTTTGCTGTTTATCATCTTGGTCTTTCACTCAAAATATTTACAAAAATCTTACTTTTTTCTTTGAATTAAAATTACTGAAAGAAAACATTACATTTATTTTTTTTCTCCAAAACACGTTCCATGACTTTTGGCATCCTTTAAAAGAATCCTACAATTAAAATACAATTGGAGTATATTTCCAGTCAGATTTTACATTTTTAAGTTATCCTGTTTGATAACAAACAGTCTTAAGCAGTCATCCATGACCTCTTGTTTCACTGGGGTAGGAATCTGAGGTGACACAGAAAAAAATTCCCTGTTATTTATCACTGTGGGAAAGACCCAAGAACACAGTGATGATGTGTGATAAAAAAATTTTCAGCTGTGAGGAAATGGACAGAAGAAAATCTTTAAATAGTTGAAAATACCCATTTCCATTATCATGGCAGTAATTCAGAAGTTTAAAGTGACAGGAGATCTTAAGAATCAGCCTAGGAGAGAATGTGTGTGTACATTGACCCCACTTACCCTAAGAAGGACAGTTTAACTGGCAAAAGAATCTCTCAGTATCACAACTTGAGAATTGCAAAGGTTAGTTTAGTCTTGGGCTCCGAAAGTTTCTGAAACTACCCTTAGATGCCACCTACATCACAAGTTGTTTGGAGGGAGTCTGCTAGAAATAAGCCTCTGCTGTCAGTTAACAATAAACTACACTACCTACTTGGACTTTTAATGGGGCCAGGTTATATAATCAGATAAGACCAAAATAGAGCTTTTCAGCAACAAACATCGAAAGTGGCTTTTACTTTGACAGAAAGATTGTCATACAGATCATACCCACTGTGAAAAATGGTGGTGCATCTTTGATGTTGTAGGGCTGGTTTTCTTCCGAAGCCCATAGCCATCTAGTTAGGATACATGATATTATGGAAACTGCAGATATTAAATGAAAACCTATCAGCCTCTGCCAGGAAGCTTAAAATGTGCCATGGCTAGACCTTCCAACAGGACACTGATCTGAAGTAAACCTCAAAATCAACACAAAAATGGTTCACTGACCGCAGAATAAAGGCATTGCCGGGCTATCTCAGACCTAAACCCCATAGAAAATCTATTGGAAAAGTTGATGAGGAGAGTCCATGAGGGTCAACCTGGGAATCTGTAGTATCTGGAGATTCAGTATGGAGGAATGGTACCACATGTTCAACAACCTCATCACGTACTATAGGAGAAGACTCAGAGCAATCATCTTTGCAAAGGGAGTCTGCACAAAATATTAAATGAAAGGGTGCCAAATATTGTAGCACTCTTTTTTGAGAAAAATATTTGTTCCATGATAAGAATGTAATGTTTCTTTTAATTCTGTTCATTTACTTACAGGTTACTTTTTTTTGGGAATATCTTTAATATAAGATTGTGAAGAAAAATAAAAACCTTTTTGCATCTCATTTTGCTAATTTTTACTGGATTGAGAAAATAATTACAAGACTGTACATTGTTTAGTTGTGCTTTAACTAGCACATTACGAGCACATTAATTTGGATTGCTTGCATTAATCTGATGAACAAATTTAACGGAGTCAGAGCAAGAATACAGATCTATGGACTTCGACTGCAATAGCAATGGGCGACAGATTAACTCAGGAGTCAGATGGTAACCAAACTTGTGGGGCTGTATGGGATCAGTGAATGTTCTTAAAAATTCAGGCATTTCAAGAGTAATTCACTCTACTTTGGCGTATGTGGACCCTGATGAAAATGTAGAGGTTTCCAGCACAGGGGATTCATATTCACCAAATTATAAATGCAATCATCCTGTGTCTCTATTTTCTGCAAGAGATATTGATCTGAAAAGATACTGGGAGGCATAGTGGATAGCACTGCTGCATCACAGCAAGGAGTGACTTAAAATCCAGAGGCCTTTCTCCGCAGAGTTTGCATGTTCTCATGGGTTTCCTCCAGGTACTCCAGTATCCTCCCACAGTCCAAGAAAATACATGCCACGCTAAGTGGAGATGCTAAATTGCCCATAGGTATGAGTGTGTGAGTGAACACTGTCTGAATAGATAGTGTCCTGTGATGGATTGGTGAGCTGTTCAGGATGTGTCTCTGCCTTTTGCCCACAGTCCGCTGGGGCAGACTCCAGCTCCCCCGCCACCCTAGTATGGATGAAACAATATAGAAAATGGATGGATGGAAAAATATTGACAGGGTGATATATAAAATATAAAAAATGAACTCAACAAATGAATGAGTTCAGAATCACTTCTTCCCCCTGGCAAGCTTGGAAACATTGCATGACAAATACCTGAGTGGGACATTTGCAAGTGAGCAGACCATTTGTGCTTGGTCAGCCACCAAATAAGAAAAATCTCACCACTGGGTCTCAGTGTTTCCAGTAGTTTGTTTATCCATACAGGACTTTGTAGGGACTCGGTGACTTGGAGGGGAGGGGGGGTTTAAATGTGCAGTGGAAGATTATGGCATTTCCCCTGTTATTTCAAAGTGCAAAAGGGAAGCATTTCACTCCGTTCTCACCGCAAAACATAAAATGTCACTTGCTCCGCAGTCTTAGGTTTGTCCATTTGAATCCACTCCACTACAGTCCACTAAAAATACAACCCCAGCTCAAAAAAGTCATGACCATATGGGAAATGCACATAAAAATAGAAAGCAGTGATTTCCAAAATTGCTTTGACTTTCACTTGTATTTCATTGTAGTATTAAGCTATTTAATGTTTTCTCTGGTCAACGTCATTTGTAAATATGCATCCACTCCTGCCATTCAGGCCTTCAGCACATTCAAAAAAAAAAAAAAAAATTTGTAAAGAGGCAATTTAGCACCAGTAATGAGGCTAAAAATTTGAATGAGGATATGATTTGAAACAGCTGAAGTCAGCAGGTTATTGAGATCATGAATTTGAATAAAGTAGCATCCAGGGAAGACATAGTTCTTCAGGAGAAAAGATGGGTTGAGGATTGCCAATTTTCCCAAAGCATGAAAAAAAAATCATTTTCAATACATCAGGAACAGTTACTTATCTATATAAAACAACCACATGGGCCCTGAATTGCTTTGCCAAACCTCTCAGTACTACAATACATAGTGACAATGACAAATTGCAAATAGGAAACCTCATAGGTGTCCAGAAGCATCCTGAAAAGGTTAACTAGTGCTTTGGTGAGGGCACACTAATGCTGAAAAGTATACACAGATTTTGGAGCAACATATGCTGCCTTTAAAACATCTTTTCAAGGGACACCCGTGCGCATTTCAAAAAAAAAAAAAAACTGCATTCTGCAGACATTAAAAGGGCACTGCTTCACAAGAGGAGGGTGCGGGTGCTGGACTGGCCTGCCTGCAGTCCCAACTTGTTCCAAAGACAGAACATGCAGGGAACTTTGAAAAGCAAAATTCCACATTGAAGATTCTGTGCAGCTGCACACCTTCAAACTTACTTGCAGGAACAATGGGACAAATTTCCTGCTGAAATACTTGATTGATAAATACTTAGAGTGGTAAATACTTGACTGTCCCAACCTTTTTAAAAAATGTTGCAAGAATCTAAACTGACATGTGCATTATGAAAATAAAATCTATAAAATCCATGTGCTGAAATATCAAATAATATGCTGTTGTATTGTTTTCAACATACTTCTACAAAAATTATTGCTTTGATTAATTTTTAATTGAACGCACCGTCCCAACCTTTTCTGACATGGGGCTGTATCCATCATGGCGATTTAGATTATGCCAGACCATAAGAGGGTATCACGTGATAACAAAATGGATGGGGGGCCCCAGCTATTTAACAATATCACTTGTAAATTAAGAGCAGCTCGGCATCTCAAGAAGCCGAGGCAGATGACAATGTACAGCTTGACGCTGTGACAGAACACACAGTTTAGAGCAGTATTCAAAGAATATTTTTATTACAGCATAAGGCAACACCCTGAGTAACACAAGCTAAGAGGGTCAATAATTAATGTAGGGGCACCAGGCATTTGGAGGATGGGTTTTCAAGGCATTTGTTTGAAGAACATGGATGGGGGGAAAAGCCCAGAAATAATGTATCTGGATGCCATTTGCTCTTCTCTCTCCCATCTTCACTTATGACAGGACAGCTTCCTTTTCTTACAGACCAGCGACCTCACGGTAGTGTTTCTGCTACAGTCCCATCACCAGAGTAGGTCAGGCAGCTCTATGTGATTGTGGGATTCAAAGCCAATGGGTAGGGGATGGAGGGACTAGAAGTTGGTGTTGGTGACACCTGCTCCCTGGCACTCGATGATGTAGGTCTCACTAGTGGAGTGCTCATCCTCTGCCTTTGTCACAACAAACTTCGCCTGCAGGAATAAAGGTTAATGAAGCTTTCTCAATGGCAAAACACACCTTGTAAATGCTTTGCATGCTGATATACTTATATTTTTACTCAAAACCAACACTCAACACTTTACTCTGAGCAAAACCTGCTCTTTCCAACAACCACCAAGGCTGAAGATGAGACAACTTCAAAATCTAGGTTATATCAGCATCTCTGCCACGCGACGATGAATGAAATTGACTTACTTCTGGCATACTTCTCATGAACCCACCTTAGTCAGCTGTTCTGCCACATGGATGGCAGTCTGTGTGTGCAGTGTGATTGGTCCAGTGCGGATTCTGGATGTGCCCTTCGCCAGAGCCATAAACATGATGAGCTGCAGGGGGAAAAGGACACCAGTGTCAGGGGACCTTTAACAGAGACAGAGAGGGAGAGACACAGCATGTGTGTGGATGCGTGTGGTGTGTGTTTTCACACATCCCACCTGGTCTTGTAGGAACTCGTCCACACAGCCGTTGTGGCGGATGTTCCGCAGTAGCATTTCGGCAGCCTCCAGACCCACTTTATCAGCATACACACCTAAGAGTCAGTCAAAGAAAAGCTTTAGCAGTCAGACCACGACCATCATACAACAAATCATGCTGACCATGCACAACAGATGCAGATCCAAATCACTCACAGGACCCCTTACATAACTGTCCCTCAGCAAAATCAATCGCGAAAACGCATGAACAAGCACCTTTACAAAGACTCAAATATTACCACTACAACCATCCAAATTATTCTTCAAAATGTGTCATTTCTGCCATAAATTGCCCCAAAAACTGATCCACAAAACCCCCTTCAGACCAGCATAACTGGCCGAACAGTCTTTGCCAGTCACAATAATACCAGCCAGTCTCTACCAAATAAGGTCTCACATCACCTCTTAGGAAATGGAAGCCCAAAATAATAGCTTACTGCAAAACGACAACGTTTTACTTTTCATGTCACACAGTGCCCTCTGGTGGCTAAAGAAAACACACCTCAGAGACGCAGGCGTAATGGGACTGCATCCTTACCGACAGTATTAGCTTATACACCCGTAATGGGAGTCTGATGTCAGCATCAGAAACACCTCAGGGACGCGCAGCAAAGGGAGACTCACCTTTCTTTCCCAGTGAGGAGCCAGCGAATATACAGCCAGTGGAAGACTCTGCAATGATACTGACACAAGAGACAGAGAATAATAGTGCCCTGATTAACAAAGCAATCATAGAAAAAGGGATAGAGGACCCCCCACCTGGCCACACACACACACACACACACACACACACACGCCACAAAAAACATAACAGAAATAACAGCAACTTCCTCTGAAGCAGAGGGTAGACCTCATCAAAAAACATTACAAAGGATTCCAGGCTCAGCCAGAGTTAAAGCAGAGAGAAATCAAAGCTGCTGCGTGGGTAGCACAGAGGGGATTAAGCTCTGATTTGAGGCTCATCATGTTCCCTCTGTAATACCCTCGCTCCACTGGCACATCAGTGGGTACAGATCAGTCAGAACAAGGGGAACCAACATCAGAACTACTACAGAAGGGCTGGGTAACTACGCCAGCATCTGAAGTTAAGTTACTGCCATAGTGCAGCAGCAACTCAGAGTCAAGGCCACACAACCACACTCCAGAGAGTAAGTTCAAGCAGTAAATTAACCTGATTCACCCAGCCCGACTGGCTCATCTTAATCAGCTAAACACCC
Source organism: Gymnothorax javanicus (assembly GCA_029692085.1). Taxonomy (NCBI): domain Eukaryota; kingdom Metazoa; phylum Chordata; class Actinopteri; order Anguilliformes; family Muraenidae; genus Gymnothorax; species Gymnothorax javanicus. The sequence goes on from CM056196.1 coordinate 92,091,444, forward strand.
TATTGCTTCAGCATATGGTGACTGAAACCACAGAGAGAGGAGGACATGCAGGAAGAGGAATAGCTGCAGAGACACACCCCAGCAGGCATGAGTGAGATCAAACTTACATGATGCCGTTTCCATTGCCACAAGCCTTGTCCTTCTCCTGCAGAGACTGGATGTTGATGTACAAGTCCTTGATCTCCTTCCTAATGGTGCGTATAGCAGCAGCTGACATGTCCTTCGCCAGCTAAAAGAATCCGAGACCACAACAATGGCAACTTAAGCTCTCTCAGCTCTGGAGCCCCCTTTTAGTTCCGTTTTGACCACAAAGGGCAATTAATAAACTAGAAAATTCGGTTGCCCGTAAGCCCAGGTGTATCCCCTGCAGCTGGAACTAAATTCCTAATTTGCAACAGACATCCTAAAAATATATTTCATGGTAGCCATTTTCTAATTCAGGGCAATTCAACATTATCCAGAAAGGGCCGGTGTGGGTGCAGGTTTTCATTCCAACCAAGCAGTTACACACCTGACACCACTAATCAACCCCAGGACTCCTTGCTAAAGAGCTTGATTTGTGGAATCAGGTGTGTAAGTGCTTGGTTGGAATGAAAACCTGCACCCACACCGGCTCTTCCTGGATAATGTTGAATTGCCCAGTTCTAAATCATGTGGCATCTACAGCACGATTACAAGGTGCTAACAAATAAGCAACATTAACAAATTAAATCATTGATTGTTAGAACCTATAATAAGCCATTCTCAAACAAAATCAACGAGTAGCGTCATATCCTCGTCACAAATCATCCCACCACATATAAAATCCCTCCATCCACACTTGTGTAGCTCACAGCTACACTGCAGTTCACGCCGCAAAACCTGCAAGTTTTCATTAAAAAAAAAAACAACAAAAAAACAAAAAACTGTAAATTACCTAAATTTATAGTTTGCTGATCCTAACCAAAAATCAATGGGTGGCCTGACCCTACCACCACTGAAAATCTCACAAAATACAAGAAAAATCCAATTTAATGTGTAGCCTATAGAGCGATTACAAAAATCATGAATGAACACGGAACAGTGTGAAACCCGTAGCATCCCCAGATACTTTTACACGAAGGATACAATAATAAAAAAATAAATAAAATATGTTCGGCTAGAACATATATGAACTAGGCCAATCTGGGTGCAGGGCTCTCCTTTCGGGCAGGCGCCATTATTCCTGATTTGATCATTAAAATAGTTATTGTCTTCAATCATAGTATTGATAAGTACTATTAGGGGTCTTCATACTAGGCAAAAAGCAACAGACGAACTGGCCCTTTACAGACCAGACTGGCCATGAATATCCCCATTTCCTCCATGTGTGCATTCCAGCGCGTCAGAATGGGGGCAGTAGCCCAAGCATCAATTTACCCAACAAATCATCAGTAATAGAAATTCATTAGTTGTTCCCAAGAAAATAAATATTTAACAAACACTACATACCCAGATATTTTACTTGAGCTGAAGTAAGCCAACGTCTCACGTGTAAAACATAAAGTGAGCCATTAAGTGCTGGTTTATTCATCAGGGATTAGGGAGGGATGTGTTTGGGCCAGTACACTTAACTCCACAGATGGGTCTCATTACCTTAAAGGGCAGCACACCTGCCACAAAGGCCCTGCCGTAGATCTTAGTGATGTTGCCCCGTTCAGTCATACTGACAGCACTCAGCTCCTTCACAGGGTTCAGCTTCACCACCACTTCACCTCCACCTTTGGGATAATAGCCCCTGTTCAACAGGGAAAAAGAACAGAAATCTGATGTCCATCAAAATTAAATGCTACTCAATTTCAAATGTTAAAACTGAGCCGCTTAACCCAAGAACAGGCATAAATCCAGGATATGCGCCCCGATCACAAAAATACCAACATCAGCCCTCACCTCATTTTCAAATCACAGTCAAAATGGACCCCAAATCTCTCCATGATTGGCTTGAAAACCTGAAAGACATTTTGTTCCATCAGTCAAAACCTACTTTGCTGACCTAAGTATCGTAGCACACCCCACTGATTTACTGTGTAAGCCATTATAGCTTGATCCCTAGAGCGCTAAATGCAACTATTGTTACTCAATGATGTAAGACATCAAAATCAAAGCTGCTGATAACCCATCATGTGGAGACTTGTTTAAATGAGCTCCGGAGGGGAGCTCATTTAAACAAGTTGCCACAAGATAGGTTCAAAAGCACAAGACAAAAATAAATAAATGTAAGTATTTATTTCAGAGCTCTAAAGGTTAAAACTGAACACATTATGCAGTGTAACAAACATGCATTCTGCATTCTGAAAATGTTAGAAGAAAAAACACATTTTCAGTCTACAGCAGTGCATTCTCCTCAGTAAGGGTGTGTGGATTTGTGCATGTACATCGTGCTCCAGTTCAGCATGTTCCACCCCCATACCTTTATGGTGTAGTCAATCTGAGGAGCCATCTCTGCGTTGGTGCCGCCCTTCAGGCAGAGCTCAGAGGGCCCATCGGCAAACAGAGCACAGGGCAGAGACACCTGCAGCAGCAGCTCAGACACAGCCTGCAGCAGGGAGGACTGCAGGGGCTCAGACACACTCCACAGCACACTCCACAGGGAGGGCTCAGACACAGCACCACAACAGGAGGACTCCACACACTCCACCCACTCCAGCAGCCCGACACTCCTGCAACACAGATACGGGGCTCAGACACAGCACAGCACACACAGGGAGGACCGCTCCACAACACTCACACCCACACTCCAGCAGCCCGACACTCCTGCAGCACAGATACGGGGCTCAGACACAGCACAGCACAGCACACACAGGGAGGACTGCTCCACAACACCCACACCAACACTCCAACCACATACACTCTCAAACCTTACCTAATATCCCACCAGTTCCCCCAACCTGGTCCTGGGGCACCCCTGTGAATGCTGGCTTTTGTTCCAACCACCGTTGCAGTTGAAGGACTGTTAATTTGACGTAACGATGTGGATTTCATGTTCAAAGCAGTCATTTACCATCTGAGCCACATTTTGACAGAAATAGTCATGTGTGCCAGGAAGAAAAGATTTGTACATATTGTGCCCGTTTTTCTATATGCCATTTCAGGCATCTTTTTTAAACAGACCAAATTATAAACAGAAAATCAGCAAGCCCAAATTAGGGCACTGGACGCATGTGTTTTGAGTTCTAACAATCATTTGTGACTTCGTCATCTGCTTGCCTCGTAAATTCTCTGCATTTGAGACCATGTGTCCATAGGTTCACAAATAAGGAACCAACTGATTGCTGACTTTCCTCTTTTTATGCAGATGTTTCGATCACAGTGCGCATGTTGACAATTAATTTATCACAGTTCATATACATATCTCTCAAAATGTGTCTTGAGTGGATAACAGCTCTGAACTTAGGTGCACCCAATTAAGAAAAATCAACAGCTTGTTAAAAAAAAACTATGACGGCAAGTGTGGTAAGAACAAAAACCAGCACACACACACACAGCGGGGCCCAGGACCAAGCTGGGGGAACCACTGCATCCAAGGCTTTTCATACCGACTAGTTAAGTAATAATCATGAATCATGCAGCAGACACAAGAGGAAATGCATGCAAATTGGGACTAATCATGTGTTTAACCATCCACTGAATTCAATGGACCAAAAAGTACTTAAGCAGAGCTGAAATGCAAGATATATTGATATTTATTGTCTGCCCCATAAGTGACAGAAATTTTTCTTTAACAGGGCTCAGAATACACAATTCACATTTAAAACAACACCATATTACAAACACACCAGAAGAACTGTTAAAACCACCAATATAAAAAATAAATAAAAAGACATGCATGCCAACATTTTAGTGTGCTGTGTCTATGTCTGTTTGTTCAGGATGGTTATAGCGGATAGAATGGATGATTTTTTATAGATGTTTTTGCGGGCCAGTGGGACTTTGTAGCATCTGTCTGATGGCAGTAACGCAAAGGAGTGGTGGAGGGGGTGAGAGGGGTCCTCAGTGATCATAGTGGCTTTCCTGATCACTGAGCGTATATATAGATCAGATAGGGGGTTTGAGGTGAACCAAAGTGAAACTTGATATATAAATATATTCACAGAGCTTAAGTGCATGGATACTGAATTTAGGTTAGTCTCGAACTTAAGCTTTCAAAGTGGAAAAAAAAAAAAAAAAACATCCCAGACAGGAACAGAATGTGCAGCACAAGTAAGGTTAGCCTAATGAGGTATTACACCAAAGCCTCGTCAGCACTGAAGTCACAAGAATTCAAAGTCTTGGATCACTCCTTACCCTGCAGTTTGGGTGTCTGCAAGGTGATTCCCACCCTTAATTTTTTTGGGAGTAAGTGTGATTTCTGTGGATCCAATCGTAGCTCCCTCCAGACTGCCCCCAGTCATGTCCCGCACAAGCTCCAGCCCTGACAGATGTTGAGGTCTGAGGAGATGATGCGTTAAAAATTTAAACAAGTTAAAAATAAAAAGGGAAGTGAAACCAGTTCATTCTGCAACACAGTATTTAAATAAACAAATTAGCTCGTCAACATATAAATTATCTATCTGAATGGATGACCGGGCTCTAGGTGAGTTCACTTAAACTTTGAAGTAGCCGTCGATCACTTAAGTTTCAATATTTTGTTTACATTTTGTCAGATGAGCAGACGGCACGCTAGCGGACAAAGTTTGACAGCCTGCAAACAATGACGTCGCAAATCCGCTCTGAAACAAAACTGCGAACAACCCAAATGACAACAAATATAGTAAGACAAACACTCACAACGGGCACTAAGTTAGCCCAGTAACATAATTAACGAGCACGGAACGCAGCTAGCCATGTGCTTGTATGAGCTAGCTAGCTTGCTAACTAACAAAGGATCACATGATCACAGAAAACGTACAAAGACGGAGCTCTAGATGGACTAACGAAACGAAATAATCAAATTAATCCTTAAGCGTGCGTTCATCTTGGCAAACTGCAGAAAAAAGTCACGTCTGTTCTGCCAAGTGCTGTGAAATAGCGTGCTGGGTCGCCACACCAGAATAAAGCTGCTTTCACACCGGACGCGAAACGAATTATTCGCACGACAGATTACATTCAAAGTCAATGCAAAGACGCGAATACACGCGAAAATTCGCGTCTTTGCATTGACTTTGAATGTAATCTGTCGCACGAAAAATTCGTTTCGCGTCCGGTGTGAAAGCGGCTTTACTCACAGCAGATCAACTTTGCTTTGTTTCTCATTCACTGAAGTTGTCTGGACAAGCGTCTAGTCCACCATCATACACGTTATGGGCTTCCACGCAAGCGCAAGTGAGTGGAGGCCAACTGAGTTGGCAAAATATGGATTAATAACACATAATGAAATGACGTTATACATACCTTAATCCTGGCGTACTTCTACCAGCTCGGATTTTGTTTATTCTGATAGAGGCGCCATGGATACAACTCAGTGCGGCAGACACCCGCAGTATCTGACCCCCCTTACAAAAGGAAGCAAAATAACAAACTTAGCCAGCGATAACTAACACCTCAATAGTGAATAAACGTATCTGTTCATAGTTCAGAAGATCAAACAGTAATCATTTAGCTAGCTCGCTCAGGGACTGAAGGACATGATGGATAATTAAACAGCTATAGCTATCTTGCTACTCACCCCCTCCATTACACTTCCGTCAATTTCGAACGCTGTTGCAGCCATTTTCAAGAAAGAAATTGCCGTTATTTGAGCTCGTTTAATTCTAAGATGAGTTCGCAGCCAAATTAATGAGTTTTTTTTTTTAATCTCCAAAAATTGCGATCAATTTTTTTTAAGTAACGTTACACCCCAGTATAATACTGCCTCCTTTTAGCATTAGCAAGCTAACGTTAATATCGCAGTTGAGATATAAGCTAACCGGTGAATGAGAACAAACAATGCAGAGCCAACTACGAACGACGGCAGTAACTAGCTAACTCAATTTAAGTAATGTAAAACTGCACTTAGATATACGGTCCTTTCACTACTACTTCCGAAAGTTACAAATAAATATTACGGAGACTTCATCAGTCAATTCACCGGTTCAGAGCAGAACACATTTATAGCCGATAACAGTTGGCCAGTGGACTGCATCTGTACATGCGCAGACATGCGCAACAACTCAGCGCTGTGAAAGCGCATTGTGTGTGAAAGTTAGAAGAAAGGACTTCATTCTTCTGAAAAGCTCGCCAGACGCCTGACCCTGCGCCGACAATAAAAGACCTGCCAGTCTGCCGCATCGCATTGTCGCAGAGAGAAGGATATTTTAGCTGCTAAAAGAATCGTGTTATCATACCAAAATATCTTAAGCTTATTACGCTCAGGAGATGTTTTTAAAATAAACCTTGTGAAGTTAAGTTTTTAATTGGCTTGGACATGCAAGGCAATGGCAAACCATTGAAATATTCATGAATACCAATTATAAATAACCGAAAGTATTCCGTAGTATGTAAGTTATATAGATGTCAAACTGTCAAATTTTTAATACAGTTTAGAGAATGAAAACAAAGAACAAAAATGTCTGCTTTTTTATCATTTTTAATGCTACTTCTTGCTGTTTTTTTTTTTTTTTGGGGGGGTTGGGGTTCAAATATATTTGCCAATAAGAGGAATCTAGAGGACAAAGAGGCATTTTTGTCTGATTTTTATCATTTTTAACTGAGGACACAAATGGTTCTACTTCTAACCCATTCATTCTTAATTTAATACTTATGTTGCTCTTCAGTGATATGTTTTGCACTTAATAATGTGTCACACATTTTCAATAGGAGACAGATCAGTCTTATATCATGCTTTGAAAAAATATTTCTCCCCCAATCTCTTCTATTTTTGCTTATTTTTTATCTTTAAATGTTTCAGATCATGTAACTAATTTTAATGTAAGACAAAGACAAAGCAAGAAAGCCTAAATGCAAATTGCCCTCCTCAAGGTAATAACTGGTTGTGCCATCCTTTGCTGCAACAACTCCAATCAAAAGTTTGCAATGACTGGCAATGAGTCTTTCACATTGCTCTGGAGGAATTTGGGCCCCAGCCTTATTTGCAGAATTGTTTTAATTCAGCCAAATTGGAGGGTTTTTCCGTATGAACTGCCTGTTAAAAGTTATACATCAGCATCTCAGTTGGATTCAATCCTGAACTTTGAGTAAGCACTCCAAAACCTCCATTTTGTTTCATTTGAGCCAATCAGAGGTGGATTTGCCCTTGTGTTTGAGATAATTGTCTCACTGCATAACCCAACAGCACGCAAACCAAAGGTCACGAACTGATGGCCAGACATTCTCCCACAGGTTTTTCTGGCAAAGACCAGAATTCATGGTTCAGTTAATGATGGCAAGTTGCCACGGTCCTGAAGCAGCAAAGCAGTTTCAGACCATCACACTGCCATCACTATGTTTGACTGTTGGCATGATGTTCTTTTTGTGGTATTCTGTGTTAGCTTTACAGCAGATTTGGCGGGACCCATCTATTCCAAAAAGTTCCACTTTTCACTCATCAGACCACAGAATATTATCCCAAATGTTTTGACAGTCGTCAAGTTTTTTTTTTTTTGGCAAATGCGAGACAAGCCTTTGAGTTCTTTTTGATCAGCAGTTGTTTTTGCCTTGCAGGTGTCCCATGCATGCCATTTTTGCGAGTAACACAACCTCAGTAGCCTGTCAAAGTGGGCAGAATTTTAGTCTTTTAACATGCAAATACTCTCAAACTGCTGCTGAGGATCATATTTCAATATTTCTCATAATATTCATCAGTATATCAATAACCATAATCAATAATCATAATCAGTAACCATATTATGTAAGCAGCAGTAACACACTTACACACACACAACACACACACACAAGCAGCTCACACATGCATGAGCAGTGCACACACACATAAGCAGTTGGCTTCTGTAGCTTTGATTGACATCTGTTCAGTTGATTCAGGCAATATCTGTTCAGTCATCAGCATTATTCACCATCATTCATCAGAAATCATTGTTATGCATGCTCCAGTATTACACTGGAAGAGGGTTGTTATCTTTTGGTTGCAGTTTTCAAGGCAAGTTGGCAGTGTTTTGGTTTGTCTGTCTCTGGGATGACCTGTGACCCAACTAAAAGTCCTCTGAAACAAGTAGCCTTGAAGTTGTTATTTTGCAAAGGATGCCAGCTAATGATAGAAAGAGAAAAACAAGTAACACGCAGACACCACATGATTGTACCATTGAAAAACAAGTAAGAAGCAGACATTATGTTATGGAACCATTGTAGCGAGAGAGGGAGGAAAAACCATGTTTGGAAGATATATCCTGTGATGAAGGTATAAAAACTGGGTGTGAAAAGCGGAATGGCAGTTCTTCTTGCGCAAAAAGAACTTGGCTTTATACTCATCAATATGCCTCAATAAAGCCTAATTTTCCGGAGAATCTGTCTCTCTCCAATTGAGCATGGGAGAACCTCATAATATGAAAATATTTCTGAATGAAAACCACGACAAAGTTGACGAGCCAGCAGCCAGGAGTCGGCAAAGGTCAGTTACACTTGGAAGGATGGGCGGTCTTCCGGTGCTCAGAGATGGTGCGGGGAGCACACGCACACACGCACCCTAAGCTGCCAGCAAACTAAGTATAAGGTGAGCAATTTAATTAAGTTAATTTGATTTAATTATCTTGCTCAGATAGATAAGTAGGGGTGTTGTTTTGTGTTGTCCCAGCCCTGATCTGGAGCACTGGATACAAGTGACGTTTCAGACTCAAAGAATCTAGACACAAAATCGGGGTAAATTAAAAGGAGAGGGACAGAATCTGCAGAATTGTTATGCAACTACTAACTACTAACACTGCACACACAACAACTTACTGTGAGTGATTGTGTGGAATTCAGAGCGTGTTCTGTAATTGATGTATGACTGTTTGTTATGTGTGAGGCCTGTGCTGGACCCTAAGGTAAAAAAGGGAATAACCTACAGGTTCTCGGTTTTAGAGGTGGGGCCTGGACAGAGACCTTAGAGAGGTCTAACTGCAGGATCCGTTGACGGGAAGTGAGGTTTGTTGGGTTGGAGGGAGGACAGACGGGAGGTGAGGATTGCGGGGTCCCGAACAGATGTGGATGGTAAGTCTGTACTGTAGGGTTCAGCGCCCTTCTGAATGAGCGTAGAGTGGATGTGAACAGTGGTTTTGTTGCATATTGCATTAGTTAGGAGTGCTAGAAGTGCACTAAAATATAAAAAATATAACAGCATAACCCCTAGTCTGCATGCAATAAGTATTAAAATAATTCTTAATAGTCATTACTATTTGGCGGATTAATAGAAGTAGTAAATTGCATGCATTAAATGATAATCTAAGCGTTATTATTATCTTATCTGTCTAAAAGGAAGAGGAAAAATTAGCATAAGTGTGTTTATAATATAGACTGTTTACTAAGCAGTGTAACTGTTCAAATAGACATATTTCAATTTGATACGTGGAGAAAGATAATTAGGCTAAGTAATAAAATTTAGAATAATAGATAAATAATAATGGCTACGCCTGTGGAGGAATTAAGAGAGCAATTTCCTACCATTGAGAATAATATTAAAAAATTGTCCAATAAGCGGGCAAAAAGAACAAAAAACACAATAACAAAGTGGCCAGAAGAGGGGACATTTGATCTTGCAATATGTGAAAAAATGATGCGTATAATAACAAATTATGCATCGGCGGACAAATCGGCAAAAAGGGTTGAAAAAAGAAGAAAACGAGCTGGAAACTCTGCAACTGTTTAGAGAGAGGGGAATGCTAAACATTTTGCGAAGCAAAGTGAAGCTGCGTCTCAGTCAAAGCCATCTGAAGTTTGCTGACAATGAATTATTTAACCCACTGCCTTATGCTCCCCCATGCTCAGGAACAGAGGGAGAGACAGCAGCTGAAAAAACCTGTATCCAGTAATATCAGATTTGGAAAACCCAGTTGTATAATTGGTGTTGAAATAGAAGGTAAAAGTGTTCCTAGGATGATAGATACAGGAGCTATATGAACTTGAATTCAAAAAGAACATGCTGCTCACCTGCCTATGTTGGGTGAATATATACGAACAGTAGGGTTCTCGGGAAAGCCTTCATTAAACCCGACAACACAACCGGTGGCTATAAGGGTAGGGAGTAAGGACACAAAATTGCCGTTGGTAGTGTGTAAAAGAACACCTATAAGTTTATTGGGAAGGGATGCAATTTTGGCTTTAGGTTTAAATTTGAATTGCACAGAAGAAGGAATTGATTTAACAGGGATGAACAGTATACAAATTTTAAAAAGTGAATAGCAAATGTTTTTGGTTGGGGGATATAGAAGACCAAACTAAAGACCAAGTTTGGAGTACCTGGGGAAAAACATGTAGAGGCCCAAATACCCCAGGCTACATGGCCAGAAACTGAATAGCATTGTACAATGATATTTGACCCCACTCAGGACCCAGAATTAGAAAAAAAAAGGGCTCTTAATGTTGATTTGGAGCAGGACATTCAATCAGTAGTGCTCCTTATAGGACAGGAGGGAGCAGCACTGAAAGTAGAGAACACAGACTGGGTTAGGGAATGGTTTGGACTGGCAGAGGCAGCACCTCATGTAACACTTAAAATAAGTTTGGTTTATCAGCCTAGGGATCTAGGGCCCATGATAAAGAGGGCTGAAGCAATGCAATTTTTTCAGTCTAATAATCCATTAATTTAGTACTCAGATGATCAAGCAATGATTAAGATTAGGATTAACTGTCAATTGATAGGGAAAATAAAGCAAGTGAAAATTCCTATTGAAGAATCAGAAGTGAACTTAGAGAACAAATTAAGACAAAATTAGAAGACCAATTACCAGAACAACTGTGGTCTCAACATGATACAGATGTGGCAGAATGCTATCAGCACATCCGGCATTATCCTTTAAAACAAGAAGCTTTAGAGGGAATAAGGAGTTTAGCCATTTTAATGGCTGTGGAGGTGCAAAGACATTGTTCAGCATTGTTATAAGGTTGGTTAAAGTAATTGGAATTAATTTGGGTGGTAAACAAAGCAGGAGTTCAGCCATTTTAATGGCTGTGGAGTTGTAGAAGGACAAAGTTACAGAAGTGAACAGAATAGTTATTCCTTATGAAACTGAATAAAAGTCCCTATTTCTTGACTGCATAAATGTATTCCCTTCTTGAACGATCAGTAACTATAAACAGGGAAGTTTAGAGGAAGTAACAATTGAACGTCAATTACACAAACATGGACAAGTGTTTCTAATGTTGTGGCAAATTGAATTGCTTTGAGTAAAAAGTGAGGATCGAGGAAAATGATTAATGTACGAGAAAGAAATACATTGCCTAGTCCTTTAAAATAAAGTGATTACATGTATTGAGAGCTACACATTAGAAAAAAACATAGAATGGACATAAGTGAGATCAAAATATAAGATTGGGAATAAAACAAAAATGCACCATTTGATGCAGGACAAGGCCCAGTATTTAAATGCCCCAATATTTGATAGTAGTAATCCATTGCAGGGAAAACCACCAGTGATATCCTCAATGAGCGTGAAGTAGTAACACCATTTGAATTTGTTAAATATTTGTAAAATTCTAAAGAGCTAGAAAATCTAAGCAGTTTACTGTAAATAATTAGACTGTGTGAGATTGGTGTGGTGGAAGCATATCTCTGAAAAGAAAAGGAAGGAAAAGTAATACTGAGAAACAAGAAGAACAACACTTTGGGCCTGATTTACTAAGACCTTTAGCACATGCAAAACCAATAACATTGCCCATGATTGGCCAGGGTACTTGCCTTGCACCAATCAGTGGCAAGGTTTCTGGTTTTGCACGGGCAAAAAGACTTTGCATGTGCTAAAGATCTTAGTAAATCAGGCCCAAAGTGTTCAATATTTGCCATCGTATTGTTAAACACTAAATACATAAGAGACTGTGTGCAGAAAATTCAATTGATATAGAGGTTTCTCTATCAAGTATTGGAAACTTTTAATTGCTATTTGAAGGTTAAAAATTAGGGTTGAATGATCATAAAAGTGGCAGTAAATATAAAATATAGTATGAAATGTAATGGTTAATGTTAGGGTTTTAAAAGAATGAAATAAAATCAAGTGAACTATTGTGGGATTGGAGACTGGATGGGTTTTTACATAAAAGAGCACAGAGTCAAAACAATACAGCAAATGGAGGAATTGGAGACCAAAACAGATAAGGAAAAACAGATAGATAAAAGGTTGAAAAGCAGAAATCAGAGAACAGAAGGGTAGAATGGGGGGTCTAAGCAATGCGACTGCAGATAAAATTTTCTTCATACATTTAACAAGCTCTCCCCAGCAAAGGAGTAATATGAAATCCAAGTTTTATTCCAAATGAGGTGAACAAATGTGACTGAAAGCTTTCCTGACCAAAGAAATGCAATGAATGATTAATGAAAGATCTTTTCTTCGTTTTGAACAGGAACTAAGTGTCAACCAGTGGTACTACATGGTAAAGAAACTGAGTGACTAATAACCTTTTCCCTGTTTATTTAACTTTTACAGGTAAGGATCCAAGCGGATGGAAAAGCAACAAAATTATATTGATGGAGTTTTTGTTTATTGTTGTATGTATGTATGTGTCTAACTTATTCTCTTGAATTTTTTTCACAGAGTGCTCACTGCAGAAGAGAAGAGATTAAAATAACCTTGAGTGAAAATGATAAGCTGGCCAGCTAAGGATTCAACAAGGTTTGTAACTTAAAAGTTTACCTTCTGAAATAGATTTGGGGAAATCCAATTTGGAGTATTAACACAAGACTAAATTCAAAAGGTGGTACCACCATATAATTGAAAACGTCCACTAATAACGTGATCACATATTACTTTTCTTCCCATTCTAAATTTATTTTTGATTAGGCTGACAAAATTTTTTCCCCTGACTAGTAGTGAGAAAGATGGAGACTGTGACAGTGACGGGGAAAGCAACTTGCGTTTTCAAATAAAAGGTTCTGACTGAGTTGACCAAATATGGCACAATTTATTACCTTTATGTACTGGGATCCCAACAGAAAAACTATATTTCAGTTAAAGATTCAATTTGTGCCTATTTTTGCGAATTTAAAAAAAATTTGCATATTGTAACTCACAGTCTAAAGCAACTCCACCCGGATCTGCTGATGACATGGAGAATTGTCACAATGGCTGGGGCTAATAAGCCCTGACTGTACATCTCCTCCATGCTTTTAGCGGAACCCTAGACAGAGGTGGATTGCTCAATCACAATTCATTGAAAAAAAAACCACTTTGTAAAGATATTATTGTTACTGCCCCATTTTTGACCCAAAATACAGAGGAATGCCAAATCATGAATATGCTGCCAGAAAATATTAATGCAAAATTGACAGGAGCTCAGTAGTGAGGATGATCAATTTGGTAATTATGAATTTTTAGATAATATTAATTTATCAAGGTGGCATATGTACTGTGATCGACAAGGCATTGTATTCCAAATAATTCTGATGAAATTGATGATTTTGTAAAACACATTCAGACCGAGGGGACAAAATACACAAGACAAATTTCTTGAATTGGGATTTATTCGGCGGGTAAAGAAAGGATCTAAGTGTTGGAACCATAATTGCAGCAACTCTCTCACTGAGGGTCAGGGATTACATTATTGAAGCATTGTAGCTTGAGAGGGTGGAAAAACCATGTTTGGAAGATATATCCTGTGATGAAGGTATAAAAACTGGGTGTGAAAAGTAGAATGGCAGTTCTTCTTGAGCAAAAAGAACTCTGCTTTATATTCATCAATATACATCAATAAAGTCTTATTTTCTGAAGAATCTGTCTCTCTCCAATTGTTTGAGGATGTGGGAATCTCATAATATGAAAATGTTTCTGAATGAAAACCACAACACTGCTAATGTTTTCTATGTTGATTAGCTATCAAGCAATTTATTGACTCAATTACAAAGATTAATCAATTCATTGACTCACTTTATTCATTTGCATTGCATTACTGCTCATTGCATCTGAACTTTAAATGCTCAGGCGACAGCGCTGACCAGCATAAATTTGTTTGCTAAACTTATAAAGGGCCAAGGGAATGCCAACGAGGAAACCTTTTTTCTGCCGCATTCAACGCTTCAGTTTTTGCCTAGTCTTTTTCTAATTGTGGAATTGTGAACACTGACCTTAACTGAGGCAAGTTAATTGGATGTTAAATTAGATGTTGGTCTTGGTTCATTTGTGACCTCCTGGATGAGTCATCACCACACTCTTGAATGAAGTTTGGTGGACAGGTCTCTCCTGGGAAGGTTCACCTCTGTTCCAAGTTTTCTCCATACGTAGGCAGTGGCTCTCATTGTGATTTCCTGGAGTCCAAGAGCCTTAGAATGTCTTTCTAACCCTTTCCAGAATTATAGTGGTCCACAACTTTGTTTTTTATCTGTTTTTAAATTTCCTTAGATTGTGGCATCATGTGCACAGGGGCGCAGCTATCCAGCTGCTCGCAATTTCTGTCACAACCCTGGTCAGAATGCCTTTCGTTTCCCTTCCTATTCAGCAACTTGAGAGTCTATTAAAAGTATGTCGCCTTTGATCGGTATATGTCTTGCATACTTGCATCCTGTTTCATGGTTATTTCCTAATGATTATGTGATGTGTTTTTAAGCCCGGTGGTTTGAGTTGGAAATTTCTGGATTGTAATGTGCTACTTGTGGTTCAAACCATTCAGTATTCCAAGTAGTAATTCTTTGTCTTTATTATATGTAACAGTATCTGTATCCAGTCAGTACTCCTGGTAGAAACTTTTTGTCTTTACTAAGTGTGATGTAGTCATTAACAGTTGGAACTCTCAGTCTTTATCAGGTATAACGTAGGGTTTAATGATAGCATTTTGCTGAAACTTTCCTCTTTATTCAGTTCTCTCACATTCAAGTTTGCCCAGCTCTGGTCAGTTCCTTTGTCCAGTTTAGCAGTAACAAGCTGCCAAGCCTAATTGTGTTCCAGGATTGGGACCATTTTTGTTAACCCTTCCAAGTCTGCTCTTCCATTCAGTTTAATAGGAACAAGCTCCCAAGCCTAATCAGGGTTTAGGATTGGGACCACACCTTTGTTAATCCTTCCAAGTGTGTTCCTCAGTCCGGTTTGTTAGGAACAAGCTCTCAGGCCATCAGCGGTCATCAGGAATTGGAACCTAGTTCCCCTCAAGCTGCTTTTTTCTCCTGTGAGACAGTTCGGCTGTTATCCCGGTAGCCACCAGCCAGCAATTGACAGCTCAGCTTTGCCTGTAGCATCTATGTTAAAGTGTGCTCTCTTCCACTGGGGTTCTGCCCCCATCGCTTCTTCTGGGATCTGTCCCCAGTGTCACCATATTCCTGTTAATAAAGCTACCTATTGGATTGTACTTTGCTTACGCACTTGATTCCTGGTTTGAAACATAACGCTGTCAAACGAAGGGGTATATGTGTACCTATACATAAGGAAAAGGGAAACCAGAATGCATTACAGCTGGGGGGGAGGTGCGCGAAACATAAAACCAATCAAAGGAGACAAGAATAGTGTCTAAAAGATATACAAGCTGATGGATGGGAGAAGACACAAAAGCCAGGGATACAAAGGAGCATTGTGACACCAAATTAGTTTAATCAGTTCATTTAATAACAAAGGCTTTTGTTGTCTTATAGTGGTCCCGCACAAACTTTTTTGGAAGATGCAGCCAGCATCAAATTCTGAATGAGTATTTCCAAAAACAAGTTGATAAGGTAAAGCATTTAATATCTTGTCATATTCCTTTTCTTCATGTAACATATGTCACAAATGATTAAAAATATGACTTGTCTTTTTATTATTTGCATTTTCCTTACAATTTCAACTAAGTTTGAAAATGAGTTTGTTCTCATATAAGCCAAAATATTATGATTTCTCATGGATCAAACAAATACCATTGATTATCTGGTAACAATGGCATATGTCTAGGTCCGCAAACAGTTCGCAGACCGGGGATCACCAAATCTGACCCTCAAAATCAAATCCTGCCCTGCTTTTCTTTTCTCCCAGGAAATTATCTAATTACTAAAACTATCTGTGCTTCTGATTGGCCTGGTAGTCTTTACACCTGACTCACAGGTAAAGAAAGGGTGTAAACTCAGCAGTTCTAAACCCTCAAGGACCATGAATGGATGATCCCTGTCTTATATAGTAAGCAAACAATTGGTTGTCATGATCAATATTTTGGATGCTGGAGAAATAGACCTTACTTAAACTGATACTTCAAAAAATGATGCATCCCTACAAATGAAAATAATAACATTTTAATATCATTTTTGATCAAACAGTGTTCATCAATGACCATTCGTAATTATTTTTAAATTTTCAAAATTAAAGTGCACTCAACATATAAGTTCAAAATTGTGCTTAATTCCGAGTTGGCCAAACTTTGTTTATAAAGGGTTCTGGTACTGCAACCTGAGTGTTTCCCTAATCGTTTTCCCGCATAATCTAATTGTCTGTGTCAGTTTTGGTTCCGTTGTGTTTTTTGAGTCTTATCATTCAATTATTGTCTCATTTGTTTCCCTTCCTCTTGTATTTAATTCGTGTGCATTTGTGTATCCTTATTTGTTTATAGTTGTCTTCTATATTTAAGTTCTGAGACTCTGTTTTCCCTTTGCTGGATTGTTGCATTGCTTTCTCTTTGTGTTTTGTGTAAGCCTTTATTGGTAAATAATTTCTGTAAACAAAAGCAGTTTTTCCACTGAGAAATTCCTTTCCATTTCCAGCAGTTCCAGCAAATGACATTTTTCTGTCCAGACTTCAGTCTTGCTCTAAGGACTGCACACACCTGCATTCCTCAATCCAACTGGCACGCCATCCCGGCACAGACTGCAGTCTAGGCTCATTGACTTCCGTGGTAATTCTGCTGCCACTGTCTGTCTGCAGTCTTCAGCTTGCTAAAGCTTTTTTGTTAAAGTTCAATTTTGTTAATAAAGGCCAGTTACAGTGATCCTGTGATTTTGCATTTGGCTCCTTCCTGCCAATTCAAGACAAGAGACTAGATTTTAATATTGGTTTAAAGTAAACCCCCATTATTTCCTGAAAAACTAGCGATGGATATGTTATTTGATTTATATGTCACATTGAGGTCAGTTACAGCGCCCTCCATAATTATTGGCACCCCTGGTTAAGATGTGTTCTTTAGCTTCTAATAAATTCAGTTTTTTTTCTAAATAATATAGGACCACAATGAAAAAAAGAGGAAAATCCACCCTTTAATTCAAGTGCATTTATTCAGCGGGAAAAAAATCCCACATTAAGAAATAATTCTTTTACATCAAATCATGTGTGCCACAATTATTAGCACCCCTGATGTTAATACTTTGTACAACCCCCTTTCGCCAACAAAACAGCACCTAATCTTCTCCTTTAATGTTTCACAAGATGGGAGAATACAAAAGAGGGATCTTCGACCATTCCTCTTTGCACAATCTCTCTAAATCATCCAGCGACCTGGGTCCTCTCCTCTGCACTCTCCTCTTCAGCTCTATCCACAGGTTTTCAATGGGGTTGAGGTCTGGGGACTGAGATGTCCATGGGAGGAGCTTGATTCTGTGTCTGGTGAACCATTTCTGTGTAGATTTGGCCACATGTTTAGGGTCATTATCTTGCTGAAAGACCCAATGACGACCCATCTTCAGCTTTTGGGCAGAGGCCACCAGATTTTGATTTAAAATGTCCTGGTATTTGAAAGCGTTCATGATGCCATGCACCCTAACAAGGTTCCCAGGGCCTCTGGAAGAGAAACAGGCCCACAGCATCACCGATCCTCCTCCATACTTCACAGTGGGCATGAGGTGCTTTTCTGCATACTCATCTTTTGTGTTCCGCCAGACCCACTTAGAGTGTTTGTTGCCAAAAAGCTCTATCTTGGTCTCATCTGACCAAAGCACACGGTCCCAGTTGAAGTCCCAGTACCGCTTAGCTTAACTCCAGACGTTTGCGTTTATGATTGTGAGTGAGAAAAGGTTTTTCCGTGCATGCCTCCCAAACAGCTTGTTGGCATGTAGATAGCGCCTGATGGTTGTTTTGGAGACTTTGTGACCCCAAGATGCTACCATTTGTTGCAATTCTTTAACAGTGAGCTTTGGAGAACTTTTTATTTCTCTTACCATCCTCCTCACTGTGCGTGGTGGCAAAATAACCTTGCGTCCTCGTCCAGGCTTTTTTACCACTGTTCCAGTTGTTTTAAACTTCTTAATGATTCCTCTTACAGTAGATATGGGCAGGTGCAGGCGAGTGGCTATTTTCTTGTAGCCATTGCCTGACTTGTGAAGGTCGACACACATCTGCCTTACTTGAATGGTGTGTTCCTTTGTCTTTCCCATGTTGAAGAGTGGATAAGAGAAATGGCCTCTGTGTCACGCCATATTTATACCCCAGGAAACAGGAAGTGATGAATTACTAATTAAATGTTCCTAGATACTCTGATCAACTTTGTAAACTACTGTAGAAATAACAGAAATACTTCAATTACATTTATTTCCTAGGAATTGTTAGGGGTGCCAATAATTGTGGAACAGGTGATTTTATGAAAAATAATTATTTCTTAGTCAGGGATTTTTTTTCCCTTAAAATTCACTTGAGTTGAAGGTTACATTTTTCTACAATATTCATTGTGAGAGTATGCTTCTGCAATAAAAATTGAATTTATTTTAAGGCTTTTAACACATCTTAACCAATAATTATGGAGGGCGCTGTATGTGCGACAATATATAATCTAAAAAATAGCTAAAAATCGGTTTGACTTCCTGTCATTTCACCCAGTTAGCATGAACACCAATTTGTTGGAATTTCCCAGATGTTATGGCACCAGCTGTCAAGCATAGCTTCATTAACGTGTATCATTCAAAACGGATCGGCAAGGCTCATCTAGCGAAGAGAGTCTGGGAAAACGCCATGCTAACAACAAACACCAAGATGAAAGTGTTCCAAGCCTGCATACTGGGCGCTTTACTCGATGGAAGTGAAGCATGGACCCTGTGCTCTCATCAAGAATGCAGACTGAATGCCTTCCACCTGCGCTGCCTCAGAAGACTCCTGGGCATCACTTGGCATGACGTCGCATTACCAACAGGGATGCCCTGGCCCAGGCAAGGATACCAAGTATGTTCGCCATGCTCACCCAGTGACATCTGCGCTGGCTTGGCCATGTCAGCCACTTGGACGACAGCCATATACCAAAGGACTTGCTGTACGGCTAGCTGGCCATCGGCCCCAGACCCACAGGACGGCCAGCCCTACAATACAAGGATGTCTGCAAGCCCGACCTGAGGGCAGGCAGCATCAATCCAACAGACCTGGAGACAGGAGTCTCAGATTGTGGCACCTGGCAGTCCCCCATCAAGGCCGGCATCAAGCATGCAGAGCAGGAGAGAGAGGTCCAGTGGGAAGAAAGGAGGCTTTGTAGACACCAAAGACGAGAGGCAGCACCCACTGGCACTTGCGACAAGGACTATACCTGCAGTAGCTGCAACAGAGTCTGCCACTGAAGAATCGGGCTCTTCAGTCACAGCAGGCGCTGCAAGTCCACTACTGTCTGACCCAAGGTGCAACACCATTGTCTTCCGAGACAGACGGATGCCAACACCATCCAAAATATTTGAATGATTCAATAAACCTAGTTTCCTGAAACGATTTATTACCCCGCCGCACCCGAAGGGTGAGGGCGGGGGTATTGTTTTCGGTTTGGTTTGTTTCTGTGTTTCTGTGTTTGTGAGTTTGTTTGTTAACACTATAGCGGCAAAACTAATGGCCAAATTCACCTCAAATTCGGTACAGGGATTGCCACTGACCCAGAATAGATCCCTATTGAATTTCGTACAAGTAGGTGAAAGTATGTGCAAGGGGCGGGGTTTGTTGTGCCTGGCACCACTTGTTTATTTATTTGTTAATGCTTGATTATTGTATATTTACCCCTCCCCACCCAAAGGGTGAGGGAAGGGGTATTGTTTTTTTTTGGTTCGGTTTGTTTCTGTGTTTGTGTGTTTGTGTGTGTGTTTGTTTGTTTGTTAACACTCGAGCGGAAAAACTAAGGGCCAGATTCACCCCAAATTCGGTACAGGGATTGCCACTGACCCAGAATAGATCCCTATTGAATTTCGTTCAAGTAGGTGAAAGTATGTGCGAGGGGCGTTTTTGTTGTGCCTGGCACCACTTTTTGCTTCCTGTATTCATTAGGTATGCCAATGATGCGGGGACCTTTTTGCCCTACAATGATGGCAAGTCGCCCTCTAGCCGTTTTTTCTCATAATAACATCAAGAAATCTGCCCTTCAGAGAACGTTTCTTATTGGCTATACAAGGGGGGCGTAATGAATTCGTCAGATCCGGTGAAGGAAAAAAAAAAATCAGAATTAAGATGGCGGCAGTTACAACATTGAGGGGTTCATTCACTGTTATGCGACGCTTGGTAAGAGTGCATGTCCCTATCAGATTTAATGGCAAAATGATTTTCTTTTTTAGAAATTGATGGTTACACCGTGATGCGGTTTATTTTACTGCCAACCCACATGACAAGTGCCAAAACCAGAGGAAGTACACTGTCGCGGTTAGCCGGCTTGTTAGCACTAGCTAGCTGGATAGAGAGGCAGGTCGGGTGTGTGATAAACTCGCATTGTTGCTTGCTCGCCTCCAGCTCTTTGAGGTTTGAGGACACGTTTACACTTCAGCCACACGTCTTTTTGTGTTGTCTTTAAGTGAATAGTTGCAGGATAGTTTGCACCGACAGCCGAGGGTTAATGCAAATTTTTATGTCTGAGTTTGTTATATTGTTTGCGGCTGTGTTGTCCGTCTAGATAGTTATCTGGCAGGTTTGACATGTAACGTTTGCCAGAAAAAAAAAGCTTTAGACGCGGAAACATTTTCTCCTGTTGCACGGTTCAGATGCACGACGAGCGTCTTCCATATGCACAGATTTATATTGTATGTGACGGCTGTTGTCATCGGGAATGCTTGGTTGCTGTTTATAGCTGACTAGGGAGGCATGACCTGCTCCTTTATTTTCCCTATTGCCTTAGTGCATGATAACAGCTTCCCCCCTCGATATTTGCATATTAATGGTTTAAAATACAGATTTAAATTCTTGTTTATCCGTAATAAGTAAAGCAAACTTCATTCCGTGCTAGTGATTACTATTATGGAGGCTCGTTGATGGCTGGCCTTTTTCGCTTTGGCCATCTGCCCTGTGCCATCACCAAATACTTCGGTCAGCTGTAGAAGATTATTGACTCCGAGTGCTATTGTATAGCTAATGCATTTAACCTACCAAGACTCAGTTTTAATGAGAATTTTGGGCAAAAGCTTTCCTTGACTCTTAGGATCGACAATGTTGCATGCTTGATCTATGCATGATTTGGCGACGTCGTTCCAGCTTACTGTTGCATATTTATCCGCATTTGGAAGCCTCTCCTCTCAACTGTGGATCGTCTGCCGTCATCCATGATGATGGAAACGCTCTTCCTTGTCAGTCAGTCGGAGATTAACGATCTCCTGAGAGCCAATTTATAAAATCACTTTCTTTCAAACTTCGCTCTCAGTGTTCCTATGAAACAGACAGCCATTCTTTTAATTTATTTGTAGCTCGTAATGCATGGCCCTTGATGGTTGCTACCATTTGCTCTTTTGGTCTGTTCAAACCTTGTACACTGTGGATTACATTGTCTTAAAGTGTCTGTTAAATGACTAAAATACATACCAAAACAAGTGTGGCTCTTACGTTGTGTTTACTTAATGTTTTCTGCTTTGTTGCAGCTGTCAGCACAACCCTATAAGCACTGCTGCTCTAGACTCCAGGTGATTCGACCAGAATACAGGCTCAGCCGTTCATCCCTCAGCATCCCTCAACAGTATAGGTGTTTCAGAGCAAGCTATGGTAAATAATTTAACCTAGAAATGAAGAGTTTGGTTCCAAAACGCAATAAGTACCAAAATTGCAAAAATTGAGATAATACAATAAAGCAATAGCCCTGTGCTTCTTACACATGGTGCAAATTTTCATTTTTTGACATTCATACTATAGAGTGTATTTTTTCATGGTCAAAGTTTGTGTTTCTCAATAAAATGCAATAGGCGCCAACATAGAAAAAGTTGAATTACTCAAAATGAGTAAAGTGGATATATTACGTTTTGGAAACAAACTCTTCAAATATAGGTTACGGTGCGAGTGTTTGCAGCGGATTGGAATTTCGGAACGAGTTGGGCCGCGGAGGGATTTTTCGGTCTCGTGCGGTAAACATCCCTCCGCTGCCCAACTCGTAACGAAATTCCCCAGACGCTACAAACACGAGCACGGTAAACTATGTATTATATGCGCCATTTCCAATCCGCTACAAACACTCGCACCGTAACCTATATTTAATGATCTCACCTTGAATTTCCAGCCATTTCTGGAATTTGTGAATGCTCCTATCGGTTAAGATGGCTGTATTTCTGTTTTCTTTGCTCATAATGAAAGACTGAAGTGCCTCGGCGCTGTTGACAGAAGCCGCCATCTATTAATTTTTTTTACAGGAATATAGTTTTTTTTACACAATTATACTATTTTTTACACGTATTCTCAGCTTCGAAACCGCCCGAGGTGCCACGGAAACATCTGACTTGAAAGTAGTTCCGACCATTTCAGCCCCGTATGGCACTCGTGCCACACGGCGAACATTATGGCACGGGTGTACTGGTACTGTCAGCGAGACACGCGCATATAATACAAACTGTTATGTTATTTAATCATTTTAACATGAGGTAAAGGTTGTTTATGGGCTCAATGTGTTTTTCCGCAGTTAAAGCAGGACCAATATCGCAGTTCAAACTGTCAGATATTGGAGAGGGGATCATGGAGGTCACAGTGAAAGAATGGTAGGGCTTTTTTTGTTTCTTTATTCGAAATGTTCAAATGTAAATCGCCTGGTGTCACAACTCTGCTTTCCCTCAATATACAGAGCAAATGCTTCCTCTTCAGTTTTGCTAGGCCTCTGTATTTTACCAGGAAATGTGTCTGTTAGCTTATGTTTCAGCCAGTGTTTATAGCAGAATAAACTGCTCTCCCTTAAAATCATTTTTTGCAGTGATGTGTGTTATATCTGTAGATTGCAGCCTGTTGTTGGCTGTTAATCCAGGTTGGATCGTTTGATCAGTTTTTCTCCGTAGTGCCAGGGGGTTTCATAAAGATTGAGTTGACTGGATAACTGCAGTATGATTGCTGAATCATATTTGGAAAGGCTCTTTTCTCTGTGGTCAATAGACTTCATTTGGAAGGGTTTTGGATTCAGTCAGTTCTGTTATCCAGCTAACTTGGGAACCCTGCTTTGTGAAATGGGGCTTCAGCTTGGTTTGGTGAGACCTAATTGGGCACCTTGTTTTCTAACCTTGCATTTTCACATTCATGCTCTGGCCCAGCTCTGTGATGAGATTTCTGCTCTTGTACGCGTATCATGCTTGCATACTGTATGTATTGGCACAAAACTTTCACTGAGCAATGTTTTTCACCTTGGTAGTAATGTGTATTTTAGTTTGTATGTTGTTGGCAACAGGGGATTCTTTTTGTGTTTGCGTTTTATTCTGGTTTTTTTTATTTCATTAGGCAAATGTTGATTACTATTTCAGGAATATGTTGGTGTCTTTCCAGAGTGATTGGACCACATTGTGTCCATACCATCATTGGCCTACAGAGGGCACCCAAGCTGTGGATGTCAGTGATGGTTTCTTAACATGAATGAAACATGCTCTACATTGCCATATTTATTCATGAAATTATAATTTTATTTTTGCTCAAATGTAATCCCACCACAGACTGTTACGAGAAACTTAAAGTAGTAAAAAAAAAAAAAAACTAGGAGTCGGGGCTTGTCAGGTCTTTTGTGACTTGCACTATAAAGCTGGTGCTTATCTTGATTATCACTTTGCTTATCTCTTGTCCTAGTGGTGTTTGCCCACCTGTGACAAATACTTTCTGAAGTTTCTTTGGCTAAAAGTGTCTGCCCAATTGCTAATGTTGCAAATTTGTTGTTGATTGCAATAAAACAAGAAAGTTCTTGTCTTTGGAAAGACCACATTTTCTCACCCCACTCAAACTGAGAAAATAAACAAAACTTGTGTCCGAGCAAGTGAGAACCCTGGAAAATTAGTTCTGCTACAATACCCATTCCTAAAACACTGACTTACGCCTGGTGTTCAATACAGGTTTTTTTCTGCGATTTTGCAGTTTCTAAGATCTTATGAAAATCCCCAGTCCTCGTGAGGACTGCACCCACCTTTCGATGATCAGTGACTTGATTGCAGCTGTCCTAATTCAGTCTTCAGTTTTTCTTCAACTCTTGTGGAATACCGAATTGGTTTGATTTTATATTTCGTATTTAGGTGTGGATTGTGTTGTATAGTCCTACAATGGAAACCAGCCATTTTTATGCTGGGAAGTCATTAAATGTGAGATGGTCTTTGTTGGAATTTAACCCTAAAAGTGCTAATCACTGCTATAGTCACACAAGGCGCAAAATATGTGAAGCTAAATTTCAGACTTCAGCCTTCAAATGGTCAACAATTTTGTGAATATTTAGCAGGCAGATTAATTGGCAGTGACCTTCAGAAGGGTTCACAGGGACTTATGAGTCCTTTGGAAGGTCATTTGTCAACTAAATAATGAATGATTAACTTTTGGAGGAATAGGGAGTGTAAAAATTAAGCACTTTAAGGGTTAACGGTTCACTAGTGCCCAAAAGACATTAACCTCAGTATACAATAATAAATGCACATTTTTTTCCCCCGGTAAGTGCTGGTGCCAGTTATCCCTTCTCTCATGTGCTCATCAGGTATGTGAAAGAGGGGGACAAGGTTTCTCAGTTTGACAGCATATGTGAAGTACAGAGTGACAAGGCTTCGGTCACAATCACCAGCCGGTATGATGGGGTAATCCGTAAGCTCTACTACGATGTGGACTCCATTGCACTTGTGGGCACCCCACTTGTCGACATTGAAACAGATGCTGGAGAGGGTAAGTGAACTACTCGCAGCATCCTCGTTTGTTTTATCTTTGGCATATAGCAACATTGCTCCTATTGTCTGAACTTGCTGCTTCATTTATTTATAATCAGTGTTGTATTGTTGTTGCTTTGATGGCAGCAGAAAATCGAGTGAGGAGTTTTCTGCTGCTTAATGTTGGGTGTTAAGGCAGATCAAATGATGTCTTTATTCTGTGCAACTTGTATACTGGCCAAAAATGGGGTCGTTCCTTCTGTCCAAAATGTGCATGCTTGGTATGTTAGGGTCTATAGATGGATAGAGGGGTTGAAAAACTAGTTTACATGGAGACATGGAGAGAGGGGGGTGGGAATGTGAAGTGGCTCCTAGAAATCTGTGCTGCTCTGCCTCCGTCGCTGCTTAAAGTGAAAGACGACTTTTGCATGAAACCAGTGTTAAACATAAGAATTACTTCTATTCAGTGTAGATATTATGGCTTGGATTTTTTAGCTTACTGGCTTTATGGGCCTATAAGCTGTAGTCGCAGTGTGGTGTCCGTCGTCTGTAACATTTTTTTTAGTTTTTTTCTTTTTTTGCTCAGATGAATTTTTGTGTAAATTTACCATAACATACTACAAGACCATATCTCCAGGTGTTTTTTTTTTTTTTTTTCCAGATTTTTGATTGAATCATTTTTGTCCGTTTTATGGGCCCCAATGTTAAAGATATGACTGAAAAATTTTTAAAAAATTATTTCTCTAAAACTGCGCGATTGCCTGATTTTTTTTCTAAATCAGGCAATCAACTTACCTTGGTACCGTCAATGTACAGTGCGTGTACCATTTTGATTGAACTGACGGAAGTGGGTGTAGTAGGGGTGCTGTACTTAAGCATTGGGTCTAATGGAGGATATGCAAGATGGCCTGGGCAGGCCAAATGGTTGCAGATGGAGATTTTGTTTGTATTATCGACATATGGGAAGTCATATATGACCTATATTTTGGCAATATTAAATTTGACCACAGATGACTTTGAAAGGTCAAACTCGAGGTCAAGGAAGATATGGAGCTTACGGAGAATGGGCAAAATCGCCTGTGGAAGCTGAATGGTTGCAGACAGAGATCAAGTTTGTATTATCAACATATAGGAAGTCACATATGAGCTATAATTTGGCTGTGATAAAGTTGACCTCAGATGACCTTGAAAGGTCAAACTTGAGGTCAAGCAAAATGTTACAATTTTCAAAGGCTTCTAGGCTTGAAAATATAGAAGATTGGGAATGTTTGTATTGAACACTTATCGGAAGTCATACATGAAATTTCATTTGGTGGCCTTGACTTGATCTTTGGCGACCTTCAAAGGTCAAACTTCACATGGTGAAATTTCAATGACCTCTATTACCAAAACTATTACAGATGGAGCGTGGGTTTGTATTGTGGGCATATAGGAAACCATGTATGAAGTTTCGTTTGGTGACATTGAACTTGTCCTTCAATGGCTAAACTTTACAGTGAAATTTCAATGACTTATATCAGAAAAATCGTTACTGATAGAGCGAAGGAACTTTCATTTGGTAATAATAATAAACCTTATTTATAAAGCACTTTTCAAAACAGGGTTACAAAGTGCCTTAAATGAAAAAAAGAGCAATCACTAGTAAAAGCAATTGAAAACAACTTCAAGATTAACAGAGGTAAAAAGTTGATAGAATACAAAGTAACATTATCAAAAAAATATATATACTGAGAGGCATTAAAAATGCAAAGTGGTTTTTATCATCTAATTTGAAAACTGATAGTTTGTCCTTTTGCTGGTTGACATGATGACCATCAGGTATGGTAAGCTTTGCAAAATTTCAAGAGTCTGGGTTCGAATCCTTTCTTGGTTTAACACCTCATTATGATTATCTAAATGCAGCACAGTTCCCTGGATCATGGTCGTGAATCACATTGGGAGAAATCACTTTGCACATGAAAAGTTGAAGATCAGGGCCAATAAAAACACACATAAACAAAGTCACATCATTCCCACTTCAAATGCCACAAACAAATGAATCTCAGAAGAATCAAACATTTTGAATGTTGAATGATGGCCAGTCTCAAAGAAAAGATTCTGGACACATTGATGTCATTAAATGACTGTATCCAGACTGCAGGGATGACACAAAATGACCAGATGTGTCAGCTGTCGTCCACGACAAAGTGCGTCATCTGTGACGCCACAAAAACACATTCCATAAAACGTCTTCTGTCATGTGAGATAATGCATAAGAACTGCTGAATTCACTGCCAATGTAACGATAACAGTGAGGGCAAGTTTCGCTGCCAAAAGCACAGTTTCCCTGAGACCGTGTTTGCAACTGCGAAAGAAACCATTTACCACCACTAAAAACAGTATATTTTATTATGCGTTTTTAATGCCTCTCATTGTGTGTGTGTGTGTGTGTGTATATATATACACACACACACACACACACACACACACACACACCACCCCAATTTCGAAATTGTTGGGACGAAGTGTAAATTGTGAATAAAATCAAAATGCAATGACTTTCAGGTCACAGGAGCCAATATGTTATTTACAGTAGAACATAGAAAACATTTCAAATTTTGAAACTGAGACATTTTACATTTTATCCACAAAATGAGCTTATTTCAAATTTTCTGGCTGAAACAGGTCTCAAAAAAGTTGGGACACAGGCAAAAAAGGGCTGAAAAAGCAATTCATATGTAAGAGAATCAGCTGAAAGAACATTTAGCATCAGGTGTTTAACATGATTGGCTATGAAAGGGATGTCTTAGAGAGGCTGGGTCTCTGAGAAGTAAAGACGGCCAGAGGCTCTCAAACCTGTGAAGGCTTGCATTAAAAAATTGTGGAATACTTTAAAAACGATATTCCTCAACGTTAAATTGCAAAGGCCTTGAAGGTCTCATCATTGACAGTGCATAACATCATCAAAAGATTCAGAGAAACTTGAAAAATCTCTGTGCATAAGGGACAAGGCCGAAGACCTTTACTGGATGCCCGTGATCTTTGGGCCCTCAGACGCCACTGCATCACTCACCAGCATGATTCTGTCATTGACATTACTAAATGGGCCCAGAAATACTTCAAGAAACAACTGTCTGTAAACACAGTCTGCTGTGCCATCCACAGATGCCACCTAAAACTCTATCATGCAGAAAGGAAGCCATAGTTAAGCGTGATCCAGAAGCGCTGCCGTGT
This sequence comes from Gymnothorax javanicus, assembly GCA_029692085.1. Taxonomy (NCBI): domain Eukaryota; kingdom Metazoa; phylum Chordata; class Actinopteri; order Anguilliformes; family Muraenidae; genus Gymnothorax; species Gymnothorax javanicus. The sequence continues at coordinate 92,119,657 of CM056196.1, forward strand.
TCTGTGGGCCATTTAAAATGGACTGTAGCAAAGTGGCAAAGTGTCCTGTGGTCAGACAAGTCCAAATTTGACATTCTTGTTGGAAATCATGGGCGTCGTGTCCTCTGGGCTAAAGAGGAGAAAAACCACCCCTCCTGTTATCAGCGTTCAGTTCAAAAGCCAGCATCTCTGATGGTATGGGGATGCATTAGTGCATATGGTGTGGGACACTTGCATGTTTTAAAAAGCACCATGAATGCTGAAAGGTATATAAAGGTTTTAGAGCAACATATGCTCCCCTCCAGATGACATCTATTCCATGGAAGGCCTTGCGTATTTCAGCAAGACAATGCAAAACCACATACTGCAGCTATTACAACAGCATGGCTTTGTAGTAGAAGAGCCCGTGTGCTGAACTGGCCTGCCTGCAGTCGTGATCTTTCACCGATTGAGAACATTTGGCGCATAATTAAAGGAAAAGTCTGTCAAAGGAGACCCAAAACTCCAGCAGCTGGAAGCCTGTGTTAAACGAGTGGGATCTGGGGCGCCCCGGCGGCACATCGGTCTAAGCACGCGCACCATGAAGGCTGTGCCCTTCTCGCGGCGACCTGGGTTTGATTCCGGCTCGGGTCATTTGCCGCATGTCATCCCCATTCTTCTCCCCAACTTTCCTGTCTCTCTCTCTGCTCTGTAACTGTCAAATAAAGGTGAAAATCCCCAAAAAAAATCTTAAAAAAAAAAAGAGGGATCAAATTCCAATGGCTAAACTCAAGAAACTTGTCTCCTCAATGCCCAGACGCCTCCACTTTGTGTTAAAAAGAAGAGGGGATGCTACACCACGGTAAACAGGCCCCCGTCCCAACGTTTTTTAGACCTGTAGCAGCCATCAAATTTGAAATGAGCTTAGTTTGTGGATAAAATTGTAAAATTTCTCAGTTTCAATATTTGTTTTCTCAGTTCTATTGTGAATAAAATACTGGCTGGTGTGATTTGAAAGTCATTGCATTTTGATTTTATTCATAATTTACACTTTGTCCCAACTATTTCGGAATTGAGGTTGTATATAAATAAAATTACAATAACAAACAATAAGTGGGAAAAGGCAAATTAAATAAAAGTTATGCATCAATCAATAAAAGGCCTTTTTAAATATGTTTCAGAAGCGATTTAAAAGATGTCACAGATCCTGCAAGCCTCAGACTCTCAGGCAGGGAGTTTTAGAGCTGAGGGGCTCTGACTGCAAAATCCTGGTCGCCTTTTGTCTTTAGCCGAGACTAAGGAACAAACAGCAGAGCCCTGCCTGAGGATCTGAGGCTGCGAACTGGCTCATAAGGGAGAAGTAAATCAGTAATATACAGCGCCCTCCATAATTATTGGCACCCCTGGTTAAGTTGTGTTCTTTAGCTTCTAATAAATTCACTTTTTTTCTAAATAATATAGGACCACAATGAAAAAAAGAGGAAAATCCAACCTTTAATTCAAGTGCATTTATTCAGTGGGAAAAAAAATCCCACATTTAGAAATAATTTTTTACATCAAATCATGTGTGCCACAATTATTAGCACCCCTGATGTTAATACTTTGTACAAGCCCCTTTTCGCCAACAAAACAGCACCTAATCTTCTCCTATAATTTTTCACAAGATGGGAGAATACAGAAAGGGGGATCTTCGACCATTCCTCTTTGCACAATCTCTCTAAATCATCCAGCGACCTGGGTCCTCTCCTCTGCACTCTCCTCTTCAGCTCACTCCACAGGTTTTCAATGGGGTTTAGGTCTGGGGACTGAAATGGCCATGGGAGGAGCTTGATTCTGTGTCTGGTGAACCATTTCTGTGTAGATTTGGCCACATGTTTAGGGTCATTATCTTGCTGAAAGACCCAGTGACGACCCATCTTCAGCTTTCGGGCAGAGGCCACCAGATTTTGATTTAAAATGTCCTGGTATTTGAAAGCGTTCATGATGCCATGCACCCTAACAAGGTTCCCAGGGCCTCTGGAAGAGAAACAGGCCCACAGCATCACCGATCCTCCCCCATACTTAACAGTGGGCATGAGGTGCTTTTCTGCATACTCATCTTTTGTGTTCCACCAGACCCACTTAGAGTGTTTGTTGCCAAAAAGCTCTATCTTGGTCTCATCTGACCAAAGCACACGGTCCCAGTTGAAGTCCCAGTACCGCTTAGCTTAACTCCAGACGTTTGCGTTTATGATTGTGAGTGAGAAAAGGTTTTTTTCCGTGCATGCCTCCCAAACAGCTTGTTGGCATGTAGATAGCGCCTGATGGTTGTTTTGGAGACTTTGTGACCCCAAGATGCTACCATTTGTTGCAATTCTTTAACAGTGAGCTTTGGAGAACTTTTTTATTTCTCTTACCATCCTCCTCACTGTGCGTGGTGGCAAAATAACCTTGGCCCCTCGTCCAGGCTTGTTTACCACTGTTCCAGTTGTTTTAAACTTCTTAATGATTCCTCTTACAGTAGATATGGGCAGGTGCAGGCGAGTGGCTATTTTCTTGTAGCCATTGCCTGACTTGTGAAGGTCGACACACATCTGCCTTACTTGAATGGTGTGTTCCTTTGTCTTTCCCATGTTGAAGAGTGGATAAGAGAAATGGCCTCTGTGTCACATCATATTTATACCCCAGGGAAACAGGAAGTGATGAATTACTAATTAAATGTTCCTAGATACTCTGATCAACTTTGTAAACTACTGTAGAAATGACAGAAATACTTCAATTACATTTATTTCCTAGGAATTGTTAGGGGTGCCAATAATTGTGGAACAGGTGATTTTATGAAAAATAATTATTTCTTACTCAGGAATTTTTTTTTTTCTCCCTTAAAATTCACTTGAGTTGAAGGTTACATTTTTCTACAATTTTCAGTGTGAGAGTATGGTTCTGCAATAAAAATTGAATTTATTTTAAGGCTTTTAACACATCTTAACCAGGGGTGCCAATAATTATGGAGGGTGCTGTAGCTCGGGCCTGAGCCCTGAAGTGCTTTGTAAGTGAGCAGTAAAATCTTGAAATGAATTCTGAAACGTACAGGTAACCAGTGAAGAGAGGCTAAAACTGGGGTAATATGATCTTGTCTTCTGGTGTTAGTTAATAGCCTAGCGGCAACGTTTTGAACCAGCTGAAGGCGGAAAATTGTTATATGGGTTAGTCCAGACTACAAAGAGTTACAGTTGTCTAATCGCGATGAAATGAAAACATGAATGACCTTCTCAAGATCGGGTTTTGTGAGAAAGGACTTAATTTTAGCAATACATTTTAACTGATAACAACAGGACTGAACAACACTCGTGACTTGCTTGTCAAAGGAAAGGTCACTGACCTTCATATTGACCTTCAAAGGTCAAACTTGACCTAGTAAAAATTCAATGACGTCTATCACTAAAAAGGTCACATATAGAGCCTAAGTTTGTATCACAGACTTATAGGAAATCACACATGAACTTTCATTTGACATTCAACTTGACTGTTGGTGACCTTTTAAGGTCAAACTTGACATAATACAATTACAATGACTTGTATTGCCAAAACGGTCACAGATGGAGCCTAGGTTTGTATTGAAGACATATAGGAAGTCATATATGAACTTTCATTTGGTGGCCTCAATTTCACCTTCTGTGACCTTTTAAAGTTCACACTTAAAATAATGAATTTTCAATAACCTGTATCACCAAAACTGCTTCAGAGCTTAGGATTGTATTACGGACATATAAGAGGTCTTATAAATGTACACAACCTTTTATTTAGAGACCTTGACATTGACCTTCAATGATTTGAATGTCAAACTTTGCAAGGAATTTTCATAACGTGCATCATCACTATAAGATCGCTTGCCAGTAAGCTATAGGGCCCTTGGTCCTGTTTTTATAATTTTCTGAAGTTGTGTGAAGCTATAAAATGCTTCAAATAATGAGAATGTGACCAAACAATTTAAAAAAAAAAAAAAACTAAAGGTCGCCATCTTTCCATCCCTTGAAAAGGTTTAGCCATTGAGAGGATGAGGAATGCTTTGGCAGTTACATGAGAGTGATGTTGAATGACCTTAGCTTATCCAAAGTCTTCATGGGTATAACTCATTTTGTACTAATTCCAATCCTTTTGAATGGTTTTGTTATCTTAAATTAGTTAATGCACAAGCTTGTGCTCCCCCTCCCTTTTTTTGTTGGTTGTTTAGCAACGGGAGATTTATTTATGTTCCGTTTTTTATCTCATTGTTGGCTTCTTTTCTACAAAGTGTGCGTGAGTGAAACGTAAGTTGTGTTTCGTATTCATTATATTGAGTGGATCTTAACGTTAGTGCAAGTATTGGCTATCATTACTAAAGAGGATGTAGCTGCTTCTATAGATCTGGGAAGTTTGCCACTGATTTGGACATTGCACACTGCAGGCATGTTGGCTTATGTGGTTAGCTCAGCTGGCATTATTGTAAGGTCACTATGCATGTGCAATAGATCACTTCTTTATATCCTTTCTCATTTCTTCCTTCAGGGAAACCATGCATACTTGCCTATCTGCATCCATTCATATATGTGACTAGGTATCCCTTCTGAAGCGCAATTTAAAAGGTCAGACTGTCTTCGGCCTCCAGTCTGCTTCTTGCTGTTGCGCCATACAGTGGGTTGGACATTTTAGCTAGCTCCTGCACTCCCAGAATAGACTTTATTCTAAACCCATTTCTTGGTCAGCTGTGTCATGTTGACTTATCCCCTCAGTATCATCAAAGAATTGTTTTTGTTTGGTTTTACAAGCACAAATATTATGTTTGTTTGGTCACATAGCAGAGCCTTTGTTGTATTGGTGGATGCAATTCATCACAGATCGTTGAATTTTAGCGATCGTCAATACAAAAGAAAAAATACCCGGATGTTGCAAGCCTCATTTCCGACGCTTTATTGGATAGTTTGGTAGCCAAGTCCCTTCCAGTCTTGCGCAGCTGCGGGTTAAAAGTTGCGTTAGCATGCATGGTTACGGATACTTGGCCACACGATGCTGAGCGTAGAAGCCATGTTGATTCTTCATGAATCCAGTACTTTTTCTTGGCTTGACTTTGGCGTTTATATCATTTGCAGTTTCTCTAGTATAGCTGAATTTTTGTTGTCATGCCCCTACGCAAGCTGCGCAGTGGAAGAGTGGCAGTCCCAGAAGTGTCAGAAAGTTCGGCGAATAGGCCACATCCGGTATTTTATTTTATTTTTTTTGTATTTGCAATGGCTCAAATTGATGGCGTGTTTGGCTGTTGGGTATTGGAGCACTTATGGAAATCAGACACTTCAGGTCTTCAGCAAGAGCCTTTTTTACCTCTTGCCATGTAAGAGTTAGCTATTGGACATATGACTTCAATAAAGCTTGCTATTATTGCAAAAATGGAGTCCTCCAAGAGTTTTTCGATCCAGATCTTTAAGCACTTGTTGTTCGGTCCTGCTTTGTCTAAAAATTACCAAAAGAATATTTTGTGACTCCGTGGGTGTTGTTCTTCCGTTTGCAGTTCACTGAAGACAAAAGTTATCTTTCACTTTAATGATTTAAGGCAGCTCATAACCACTCCTGTCTTTTGTGATTGCAGTGCTAGCTCCTTGTTATTTTTGTTACCTGAAATATTTGATGTCTTTATAAAGTTTTGACTTTGCAGGCACACGATTAAGAATGAATGACAGGATAGCAGAGAAGGCCTTCTCCATTATTGTGTACTGTCTGCCATGTTTGTCTCTGGCTTTCCTTTCAGAGGTAGCCCCAGAAGAAGACATTGTTGAGACACCAGCAATGGCACAAGATGAACATACCCACCAACAAATCAAGGGACACAAGACCCAGGCCACACCTGCAGTCCGACGCTTGGCCATGGAAAACAATGTGGGTTGAATCTGAAGAGAACATCCCAACATAGCATAACTGTGAGATGTCAATGGAAAACATAAATGTGCATTGATATGTTACTACATTACTTTAGTTGAAGCTCAAAATCTTGGCAGTTACTCAGCTCTTGGCTGCTATCATCTCACTGTAATGAAAAACCAGTTTACCTAGAATTACTGATGAAGGGGCACATTGGGATAGTTCCACTGTATCATATTCTGCCCTTAGGTTTTCATTTCACCTTCCTCACTATGAAGCAGATGCAAAAATTAACGCCTTTTAAAATTTATGTTGTAACAATACAATGCCTGCATCACAATCACCTGAACCCCAGTCGACAAAGGAGTTTAATCAATAGAGAAGCCAAGTTAAAGGGAAGACTGCTCCCTGTAATTGTTACTGCTGGTTTTCAATTTCTGGGAAAGAGGCCAGGAGTTAAATGGTTGGTAGGGGTGTAACAATGGGAAGGGTTGTGATGGATGTCACTGTTTTTCAAAGCTGTTTTTATTGGAGGCCAGTTAATTCCCTGTTCCTCTGCACTGGTCTTGAAAATGAAAATGGGGTGTTAAATCTCAACGGCTTCTCAGTGCCCTCCTCTGAGGTTCTGTTGCTATGCATCCGCATGAAATCTTTTGGTGGGGGTTGGGCTGGAAGTTAAGAGAAGGGGACAGACCAATCCAATACCCTCAGTTCCTGGAACAAGTTGGGCAATAAGCTCTGGAATGCTATTCAGTGTCCTACGACTTTCCTTTGTTTGCATCTTGTGTTTTCAGAATGAAGACTTTGATGAGCCCTCTAGACACACCAGTTGCCTAGCTATATTTACTGTGGGCCACAGAATTATTAGCACCCCTGACTGGAAATGCACCAAAAATGCTACGGAGAAATGACTTGCTTTTCAGAGAAACTCAAAATGTCAACAGTGTCTCAATGTGCATTTAAGGAAAGGCAGCTCTTACACAAGGTGACATATAGAGGTGATTCAATGATGTTTTGGGTTTTTATAAATTCTAGAAGTTCAGGGGCTCTAGTTAAGATCGATGGCTTAATGAATTCCATTAAGTATCTGGAAATTTTCTGAAATAATATGGTTCCCTCTGCCAGAAGGCTGAGACCTGGCCGTAATTAGACTTTCCAGCTGGACAATGAGCCAAAGCGCACCTCAGAATCTATGCAGAATTTGTTCTGGGACAGTGTTGTCAGTCAGTGTTCTTCAATGACTGTCTCAATCTCCAGATCTCAATCTGACAGAAAATCTGTGGATTGAACTGAAGAAGAGGGCAGTTCCTGAGCGCAAACCCAAGAATCTAACTTATCTTGAAAGGATATGCATAGAGGAATGGTTGAAAATATCCCCAAATGTATGCATTAAATTTGTTAGACTGTACAGGAAGCGACTCCATGCTGATCCTCACTAGAGGTGGTTGCAATGAGTACAAAACAGGGGTGCCATTAATAGTGAAACATTGATTTGGAGGGAAATTATTCCTCATCAGGTGAATAAATAAATTCCTTTGGTGCAACTCAATCATTATTGAAATTCGGTATCCCTTTCTTGTTAACATTTTGAGTTTATTTGTATAGTATTGTTTATATCCTATAATGTTTTTCGTGAATTTCCAGTCAGGGTGCTGATAGTCCTGGAGCCTACCAAATGCACAGATCAGCCATAACATTATGACCACCTACCTAGTAAGACCCCCTTTTGTTGCCAAGACATCCCTGACTTTTTGAGGCTGGTCTCCACTGGATCTCTCAAGGCGTGCTGTGTATCTGGCACCAAGTCTTTAAAGCAGATCCTTTAAGTCCTGTAAGCTGTGAGGTGGGGCCTCCATGGATTGGACTTGTTTGTCCAGCACATCCCACAGATGCTCGATTGCATTGAGATCTGGGGAATTTGGAGGCCAAGTCAACACCTTGAACTCGTTGTGTTCCTCTAACCTCTCCTGAACCATTTTGGAGTGTGGCAGGGTGCATTATCCTCTGAAAGAGGCCACTGCCATTAGGAAATACCGTTTCCATGTCGGGGCGTACTTGGCCTGCTACAGTGTTGAGGTTGGTGTACGTGTCACAGAAACATTCATGTGAATGGCAGAACCCAAGGTTTCCCAGCAGAGCATTGCTAAAAGCATCACACTGCCTCTGCTGGCTTGCCCTCTTCCCATAGAGGATCCTGATGTCATGTCTTCCCCAGGTAAATCAGGCGCACTCACCCAGCCATCCACATGATGTAGCAGAAACCATGATTCATTAGACCTGGCCGGTTTCCCCCATTGCTCCCTGGTCCAGTTCTGATGTTCACTTGCCCATTGTTGGTGCTTTCAGCAGTGGACAGTGGTCAGCATGGGCACCCTGACCAGTCTGCAGCTACGCAGCCCCATACGCAAAAAAATTGCAATGCACTGTGTTCTGACGCCTTTCTATCAGAACCAGCATTAACATTTTCAACAGTTTGAGCTACAGTGGCTCTTCTTTTGGATTGGACCGCATAGACCAGCCTTCGCTCCCCACGTGCATCAGTGAACCTTGGCTGCCCATGAACTAGTCATCGGTTCACTAGTTTACCTTACTTGGACAAATTTTGGTGGGCACTGAGCCCTGCTGACCAGGAGCACCCCACAGGAGCTGTAGTTGTGGACATGCTCTGACCCAGTCGTCTAACCATCACAATTTGGCCCTTGCCAAAGTTGCCCACATCCTCATGTTTACCGATTCTCCCCCGCTTTCAAAACGGCAAATTAGCAAACAAAATATTAATTTGCTGCCAAATATATCCCACGCACTGAAAGGTGCCATCATAACCAGATTCAGTGGTCATAATGCTATGGCTGGCTGCCGGATAGCTCACTCGGTTAAAGCACCGCATTGCGGAGCAGAAGTGACTATCACAGCACAGGTTCGGGCCCCGGTCGTATCAACCGGCAGTGGTCGGCAGCTTTTTTAGAGTAGCGCACAATTGGCCATTGCGCCACAGGGATGCAAATTGGGAAGGGACTGCCGGGTTAGGTAATATAGAAAAATAGGTTCCTTTGTTCGTTGCTCAAGTGCCTCCTGTTGGCCAGCCGGGCACTCGTCAGGAGGATTCTGGGCTTGTTCGTGTTCCGGTATCCTCCGCCCTTGTTCTGAACTTGTGAAGTTTCCACCTATGAGTGTAAAGGAGTGTCCTGGCTGACGGGCGCGTGCTTCGGAGGAGAGCCGCAAACTGTCTTCGCTCTTCCAAGTTGGCAACATGGGGTCGCATACGAGCAAGCCTTGTACATAGTTCCCCCATTGGGCATTCCAGATTCAGGTGGGATTGGAGATGCCAAATTAAAAAAAAAAAAAAAAAAATAATAATGCTATGGCTGATTGCTGTATATTGTTTAGCTTTTTATGTGAATGCATGCATCAGTAGGAAGATGTATATCGGGGACACGAATATTCTTTCGGGTGGGAGGACTCCTGACAAATGCCAGGACCTTGCCTTTTATTAAGTTTCTATGATACACAGGACAGAGTCTTCACTGAATGAAATTCCTTAAACCACAGCAAACAAAAGTTCTCCTGACTTCATCTATGAAGACCTTGTCGTTGCCTCTTGTCACGTGTGCATTTCGTCGTCCACAGATCAAACTGAGTGAGGTGGTGGGAACTGGGAAGGACGGACGCATTCTGAAAGAGGACATCCTCAACTTCCTTGCCAAACAGACGGGGGCCATCTTGCCCCCGTCCCCGTTCCAGGAGATTCAGCCGCCCCCTCCTGCAGCCGCTACACCAACTCCTGCCAAGCCTAAAGAGAAAGTTCCTCCACCAAGTAGCCCCCGACCGGTGGCCCCGAGACCAGTGTTCACCGGCAAGGACCTCACTGAACCTCTCAAAGGTGAGCGTGCTACTCCACATCACTTTCATCTCTGTTAAAGGTGGGCGAATATATTATTGACTTGTCTAGCCGAAGCCATTAGTTTGCTAATCAGTTTTTGGGATTACATTGTGCACTTTGTCTGTGCAGTTTCAAATTTGTAGTACTGTGTGAACAGGTTTCCACAAAGCAATGGTGAAAACCATGACTGCTGCCTTAAAGATTCCACATTTTGGATACTGTGACGAGGTGGACCTGACAAAGCTGGTGAACCTGCGCGCGGAGCTTAAAGACATGGCCGAGACCCGTGGGGTCAAGCTCAGCTACATGCCTTTCTTCATCAAGGTAATCAGAATGATGATGCCTTTGCTAAGTAAAGTGTATTATGGGAGTGTTTGTGCTTCTGGGTGTGGACTTCAGCTGAAGGCTAGCAAGAGGACTCATGTTCAGGTTCTCGTGCAGGTTGACAGTAATGCTTTCTTCTCTCTGAACAGGCAGCATCCTTGGGGCTGCTGCACTTCCCTATCCTGAACGCCTCTGTGGATGAGGGCTGCCAGAACATTACTTACAAGGTCAGGCTCTTAGAAGGTCTGGGCCAGTGGGAAACATGACACTGGACTTCATTCATTTGTAGAAACCTAATGATTTGAGGATGAGAAATGTCACTGAAATTGCATTTGTGGGCAGTGCTGTTGCTTAAAATCCTGGGTAAAGCCTGAAGTCATTCTGTGTATATTTTTACCATTTTAAGAGGTTATTATGGATCTGTTCATGCCAGGCAGTAAATACAAAAGTGCTGTCCATTTAGCTGAGCATCTGGGGATGGTGCTAATAGAATGCTGAATAGGGATAAATGGAATATATGAATCTGCAGTGGGCGTAGAGAGCTTAATCACCAGAACTCCTGCTTCTCTGTTGTAACTCAGGCAGCTCATAACATTGGCTTGGCCATGGATACGGTGCAGGGTCTGATTGTGCCCAACATCAAGAACGTGCAGATGCTGAGCGTCTTCGACATCGCCGTGGAGCTGAACCGACTGCAGTCCATGGGCTCCTCGGGGCAGCTGGGCACCGCAGACCTGACGGGGGGCACCTTCACGCTCTCCAACATCGGCTCGGTGAGCATTACCTTGGGGACATGAATTATCACCAGGTTTGGCACATACAGTGGTCCTTCAAAAAAATGAACGTTTTTACAAATTTTCTTCCCCTCGTAGATCGGGGGCACATATGCAAAACCGGTGATCCTGCCTCCAGAGGTGGCAATTGGAGCACTGGGGAAGATCCAGGTTTGTGAGACATTCGTTCTGTGATAAACCTGTTTCAATGCATGGTTTTCACTTGTGGAGAATGAGGTGGACCCCAATGGGCCATAATTTCCATTTGCAAATGCAAGATGTATTTGTCGTGCAACTGAGGGTGAAAACACATTGAGCGCATATCCATCCAGAAAGAGATATGTTTGCACTGAGACACTTCCTTGTTTGCCTTTAACTCTTTCCCCCATAAACTCCCCCCTCCCTTTCTCTATTATGATTTCAAATAATGACCCTAGGGGAGGCTAGGGAAAAAGTCAGTTGATATACATATAGGCGTCATATGTAGTAATTATGGGGAAAAGCGTTAAAGCTGCTGTTGAAGCAAAACTGAAATAATACCATAGTACTGCTGAAGTGGAAAGTTGACATGCACTTAGGTGCCATATGTAGTCGTTATAGGGAAAAGGTCAAACCTCAAGTAGATTTTCCTGAAAAGAACACACTTTGAACTGTAATTCATTCAGCTATGAAGCCCTCCCTGAATTCCCAGGAGAGTTGAGGAAGTAAAATCCATATGGCACAAGCAGAAGCGTTGTGTGCTATCTATGGGAACAGACATATTTTCCCATTGAACACCGACCTTGCTGCATAGTTATGACGTTTTTGTGGACATCTTATCCCGAATGTCTAGAGTCCCATGCGCTGTCCCCTACATACAGTGTGCCAGAAAATAGCGCTTTGCCAGCCTTACAGCTGCTGGACTCAGGGTGGAAAGTGCCCTTAGAAGACATTTCATCCCTTACCGGACCTGGAAAACAATCCTGAACTCTTTCAGAAATGTATGGAGCCCAAGAAGTGCAATGACAGAACAAAAATATATATTTTGTGGCCACGAGCTATAAGTTGTTCCCACGATTTTGTTATGACCATGAGATATAACTCATTCCCTCAATTTAAGTTAAAGAAATCATGAGAACAAGTTAATAAAATCGTGGGAACAACTATCTCATGGCCACAAAATACATTTTTTTTTCATGTCATTGCATTTCCTGGTTCCGTAGAAATGGGTAGCGAGTATTGAGGTGGAACAGTTCCAACAAAAAACTACACACGTCAGTCATCCAAATGACAGGCAGTCCACAAAACCGTCACCTTACCTCTGAAAACTGTGACCCGATGGCGGCATGCAATTCCATGAAGAACTGTATTTATTTTTTTCAGTTTTCCTCTAACGCAGATATCACTTCAAAGAAACTTGTGTGGCAGGTAGGGGCTCAAAATGTACTCTTTTAGGTAAAATCTACTTGAGGTTTGACCTGGGTTCTCCTTTAATTAGTAGTGGCCTTAAACGGTGATTCTTTCTCCATTTGACCTTTAATCTAGAAGTCAAGATTGCAGTATTCACTCCTCTTTACAGGTGCTGCCCAGGTTTAATGCCAGGGGCGAGGTGGTGAAAGCTCATATTATGAACATCAGCTGGTCTGCTGACCACAGGATCATAGACGGAGCAACCATGTGCCGGTTTTCCAACATGTGGAAGGATTATCTGGAGAACCCTGCCTCCATGGTCCTTGACCTCAAATGAGCACAGAGCACTTTGAAAGCCCCAGGTGTGAGACTGTGGATCATACTGTAAAACAGATGTCCTGGGGGCTGCTGACACCGGCGTCTGAGTTCTTCGTTTCTCCTTCCACTCCTACTGGTTTTTGTCTCGGGTGGCCTCACATTGCAGAGACAGTTTAGCGACAATGTGAAAGAGGTCAACGGGAGGGTCATTTCCTTCTTTTTCTGTGTGCTAACTTAGAGTCCATCTCTCTTCATCTTTGCCTTAATGACACAAGACGGTTACAAATGGAAGCTAAATGATCTGAGAAGGCTGAGAAGCAAGCTTACCCTTCCAAGAGCAAACAGATATCTGGTGGACAAGAGTTGGTACATCAGAAATGCATGCAGTGTTTTCATGGTGTACTCTTGATGGAGCAAGATGTCACTGATTTATATTCCAGCACAAAAGGCTCTTTTCTTGTGCTGAAAGGGGTTACCATTAAAATCTGTGACTGCCAGGAATGTGAACAGTTGCTGAACAGAAAGGCATGTAACAACTTTGCTTGCCAGATTTCCTGTTTGTTTAAGGATTTTGTTTTTAATGCACTGCTTTTGCAGTGCCCTTTACAGCCCATTACTCTCTAGGTTGCCTGTTCTTTAGCAGGGAATGTTGTTAAGTAATGGGTTGAGCATGTATATCACTAGGTCATGTGGGTTTTTTGGGGATTTATCATGCTTTACTAGTATTTTGGGGAAGACAGTTTTATGTGGACTGACAAATACCGTGACAGGATTTTCTAATATCTAACTGCCGTTGGTCATGTTCCTTGGTGTGAATATTTAAGAATGAAGACAAAGTTTTAATAAAACTGGTGCGGTTGTGGCCCTACTGTCCTTTGTCCACATTCATGATGATGTGACTGCGTAATAAAATTGAACGACTGTACTTGAATGCGAAGCAGTTGGTTTTTATTTATGTTGATGTATTGCAGTGACAGATGTTATGTTACAAACTAGAACATGCGGCAAGTTAGATAGCACGTATACTAGTTTTTTTTTTTTTAAACTTAAGGACAATGCATGAAGCCAGAGTTAGGTGACTTTTCTGTGACATTGAGTGAGAGAGAGAGAGAGAGACGCCTGAATATTTAATTAAGCAGATACTGAAGTGCTGACGTCGACTGGTCTCCATATTGGAGACGAGGCACGCTTGGAGCTATTTACTAAGAATCCTGTTCAAACGTAGCTCCGTTTACTGATGAGAAGGGGTTGTAGCTAAAAGTGCCCCCACCACCACCACCGACCACTGGTCCCTGGTATTTTTCTCTCTGGTATTCGCGTTTAACAAACCTGAGAAACTTGTCTTGGATTATATGCGACAATAAAAAGTAATTTGTTAATGCGAGAGAAAAGGCGGAATAAAGCTCAAATGGAGCAGATTTCGCAGGCGGAACGACAATGGAACGGTTCTTATGTCAAGAAGCAGCATCGAGTCAGCGGAGGACTGAGGTCTACTAAGGAGACAGAACTTCAATTTCAGAGGCAGGCAAGTGAGACGGGAGTGTTTCGCGAAACGCCTAAAAGACACAATTCCGCCTGGACAGTCAAGAGGGAGACTTCAGCCATTCAGTACAGACAGATTGCAATTTCCAAAACCACCTCAGCTAATAAGTTATCCTCTGGGAGCACGAAAGAGCGTTTTCCCCAGGACCACTGTTTCCAGCCCAGCTCAGAGAAACTGTTCTCCGCACAGGATGCGCAATTGCTGATGAAAACAATATTGGAGAATAGGCTGCAAAATGTTGAATACAGCAGTGACTGCTCTGAAATCGCGAAGGAACTGGCAGACAAGGTCAAAAAGGCAGCTAAAGATCAAATGTCTGAACGATATAAACTGATTTGCTTCGTGGCTACGGGGCAGATTAAAGACTCTGGCGTATCCTGTTCTAGCAGAGGCGTATGGTGTCCCGTCACGGATACCTTTGCAGAATACTGCTTTAGAAATGGCTCGCTTTATGCTGTTTGCATACTTTTTGCTATTTATCGAGAATAATCAGGTTCGTGACAAGTCTTTGCCCCTGTAACGTTCTTGTAAAAAGTATGTTTATAAGTATTAACACTGTTCTGTATAACGTTGCCCACAAGCAACACATTGTTTTGAGTCTTAATGTCCGCACTCTTCGCATTTTGATTATATATAGGTTTCCATGATCAAGAACTATCCTTTAAGGTACAATGAGGGGTCTGTTGTGGGCTGTGTTTCTGGGTGAGATGTCCTTTCAGGAGGAGTTATGCCGAATGGCGTGCCGCAAAAGGTCAATATTTCAAACCTTAAAATAGCTAAATTATGAAAGAAAAAAGTGTATTGATGCTTGAATATCCATTAAAACATCATTAACAAGATCAAGTGAGAAATTGTTTTTATTTTAAATGAAAATTGAGAATTTATCGGAGTTGCCCGTGTGCAATGTTATTTAGTCGTGGTAATTTTTTTTTCAATGTTGCCCTGCATGCGACATTATGCTGTTATGGAGCTGGTCGATGGAAAGACATACGCTGTGCCAGATATGTATGTTGGCGTGTGCATATGTTAGTAGGGTTTCTTTGATCAACTAGGTGATCAATATTCACACAGGATGGACACTTAACATTTTTTTTTTTTTTTTTACGACCCAAGGAGGCTTACCAGGGCAGTAAAGGACATACCAATGGGCAGTGAGCTGGAGGGCAATGACCTGGAGGAGAAATACTCCCCAAATCCAGGTTTTGATTGCTTGCTACATGTCAGCTAAAATATCCATATAGTCCGCTGGTATAAGACCTATCTCTTACAGTCAGATTGGGAAACTAGTCATTTCGTGAAGTTTAGCGCCGGCCATTTCATGAAATGACTGAAATTTTTAGTCATTTTATGAAATGACTGGTTTCATCATCTGACTGTAACATATCCATTTTTTTGTCAATTGATAGTATAATCTTCTATCAGCCAAAAAGACCTTGAGATTAAAAGGAGAGTATATCCATTTTTTCCAAAGTGATCTACCCATCTACCTAATGGAGTATATCTGCTTCCCAGGGGACCAGTACGCCACTGCGTATGATAAGGATAGAGAGAAGTGACTACTTATTTAAAAGCACTGTAAACTTTATATTTAGCATGCTACAATCAATGTGTAAAAAGACCTCCACGTGTCTCCATAGTCAAAATATAGAAGACCATTGTTTTCTGCAAATTGTAGGCTATTATTTCGCGAGACACTGCATGGCATTGCAATTATTTTAGGTTAATGATGCATGATGTAACTGAAAAAATTTAAAGCGGGGACTTCTTTCAATAAATAAGTAAAAGATTAAAAAAAAAAAAACTTGCATGTGAATGAAGTTTTAACCCAATAGCACTTGGACCGACCGAACCGCCTGAAACTTCTGTTCCCTAGACCGCCTCAAACCGCCCGTGTCACATGATTGCCAGGGAACCAGTGGCGGCTCATGAAATGGCTAGAGGATAGCCTCACGTCACCAGGCTCTTCATACAGGGGAGGATGAAACCCAACCCTTAAAAAGAGTGATTGGTTACGATCTGTTTTCAGTCATTCGTTTGAATTGCCAGTCTCCGAAAACTCTCAACATTATCGGTATGGCCAGTTTTCATTAACAACTGTTATGACTTGAAAATCACAACAAAGAAAACCAGCAATGACAACTTAAACAAATTTATTCTTCACTGATTTAAAAAAAAAAAACTTCAACAAATAATCCACTGTTTAATCTTATAATAACACTCTAATGCCACTATGTAACTCTGTTGCCAAAACAAAAACTCTCCTAAACTGAACAAAATCACAGCATTTATAGACTAGGAACATTCTGGAAAGATCTACAAGAGTCCTGGGTGATCTGGCCCCCTCCAGGCAAGAAGAAGCCAGACACTTCTAGAAAGCACTAGTCTATTTCATCACAAACAAGTGGTATTGCACCAGATCATGTTTTTCTACAGACATACCACCAGAGGGTGCTAAATGATGAACAAAATAAACCAATGGATGACAATTAAGGCAGAACAAATAGTATGTTACAAATCTCCATTTACAAATGATATACAGTGCTTTACATAAAATACTCATACATAACACCTCCCATCTTTAAGAAAAGGTTTGCAAAAAGCTTTCTTTAGTTAAAATTAACAAGGTTTTATAATCAATATAATCTTGAAACTTTATGTGTAAAGTATCATTGATCATTATAATAATCATATACCCAACAACCAGTGCAATTTTCACAATCAAATAGAGAAGAAAAATTACATGTGTGAAAGTGCATCTGGAATAACATTATCTTTTCCCCTGATGTGAGAAATTTCTAAATCATACTCTTGCAAAAGTAAACTCCATCTGTGTAATCTTTGATTCTTGTTTTTGACCTTATGCATGAATGTGAGGGGATTGTGATCACTGAAGATCTTGATGGAAGTAGCTGAACAAGTTAAATAGACTTCAAAATGTTGTAAAGCCAAAACAAGTGCCAAACATTATTTTTCAAATGTTGAATAGTTTTTCTGATGTTTATCAAACTTTTTGGAAAAGTAACAAACAGGATGATCTACTTTATCAGTGTCTTCTTGCAGTAAAACTGCGCCTGCACCAATATCACTGGCATCAACAGCCAACTTGAACTCCTTTTTGAAATTTGGAGATAAGAGAACTGGTGCATTTTTTTAGGATGGCTTTCAGTTGGTCAAATGAATTTTGACATGTTTCATCCCAAACAAATTTTGCATTTTTCTTCAGTAAATTTGTCAAAGGTTCAGAAATGATGGGAGATATTTTTACAGAATTTTCTGTAGTAGCCAGCCATCCCTAGAAATCTCATTAGTTGTCTTTTAGTTGTAGGATCAGGAAATTCGGTGATAACTTTTACTTTTGCATCAATTGGTTTGACTTGACCCTTTCCTACAATATGACCTAAGTAAACAACTGTAGCTTTACAAAAGTCACTCTTAACAAGGTTGATGGTCAG
Source organism: Gymnothorax javanicus (assembly GCA_029692085.1). NCBI lineage: Eukaryota > Metazoa > Chordata > Actinopteri > Anguilliformes > Muraenidae > Gymnothorax > Gymnothorax javanicus. Next base: position 92,137,165 of record CM056196.1, read on the forward strand.
CTTGGCATCACTCACTCTCTGAAAGAAGTCTCTGATGTAGGTAAGGTGCTCTTGGAAGCTGTCACTGGTGATGATAATGTCATCAATATAGGCCTCACATCCTAGTAGTCCAGCGATCACTATTTACCAGACGTTGGAAGGTGGCCAGATAATTTTTCATTCCAAAAGGCATGACCTTGTATTTGTATAATCCATCTGGTGTGACGAAGGCAGAGATCTCCTTTGCTCTGTCTGTGAGAGGGATCTGCCAGAAGCCCTTGAGGAGACCAAATTTGGTGACATACTTTGACTGTCCAACTTTTTCAATGCAGTCATCAATCCTGGGAATAGGATATGAGTCCGTTTTTGAAAGAGCATTCGCTTTCCTGTAGTCCGTCACCATTCAGTCCTTGATGGAACGTCAGGGAATATGTGACTATATTCAAATACGAGCTGCTTTATCTGTTGTTGTTGAAAAGGGTCCAGGTAGGACAACCTGCTATCAATATTTTGAAGAATGTCTGAATTTTCAAGTTTTGCTGGACCAGGTTCATTTTCCAAGGGGCAGTCACAATCTTCTTCAGAATTTTCCAGTTCAATTGTATTTACCACATTGACTGGCTTTTGCTGAGTGTCTCTGTCAATGTATTCTTTCAGCATGTTGATGTGACACATTTCTTTTTTGCTTCCTCCTTCCAGGGGTTAAAATTACGTAATTTAGATCACTGACCTTTTTGAGGACAGTGTAAGGGCCGAAATATCGGGCTCTTAGAGGGTTTCCAGGAACTGGCAAAAGTGCAAGGACTTTGTCACCAGCTTTAAAACTTCTATCTTGGGAATGAAGGTCATATCTGGCTTTCATTTTGCCCTGAGCCTCTTTGAGATTAGACTTGGCAAAGTTACAAGCCTTTAGAGAGACGATTACGGAAGTCCAAGACATACTGAAGCAAGTTCATTGGGACATCATCTTCAGCCAGCAACTTTTCCTTCAGAAGCTTCAGAGGTCCACGGACTTTATGCCCAAAAACAAGCTCAAAAGGACTGAACCCAAGAGACTCCTGAACAGCTTCACAGGCAGCAAACAGAAGAAGATGGACACCTTCATCCCAGTCTTTCTCTGTGTCAAGGCAGTAGGTCCTTATCATGTTCTCTAGGGTTTGACGGAACCTCTCCAAAGCACCTTGACTCTCAGGATGGTAAGCTGATGACCTGTATTGTTTAATACCAAGCTCATGCATAACTTGTTGAAATATTCCAGACATGAAATTTGACCCTTGATCAGACTGAATAGACTTAGGAAGACCAACAAAGCAGAAAAACCTGGTAAGAGCCTTGATGATAGTCTTCGTCTTGATATTACAAAGTGGAATTGCTTCAGGAAACCGTGTGGAAGCACACATGATAGTCAGTAGGTACTCACAACCAGACCTAGTCTTCGGCAATGGTCCAACACAGTCAATGATGATCCGATTGAAAGGTTCTTCAAAAGCGGGAATAGGATTAAGACGAGCCTTTGGAATATTCTGGTTCGGCTTCCCAACCATTTGACAATTATGACAGGATTTGCAGTACTCCTGTACATCGGACATCATGGAAGGCCAGAAGAAATGATTCCTGACACGTTGAAGGGTCTTCTTGATACCCAAATGACCTGACATAGGATTTTCATGGGCCAGACTAAGAGTTTCTTGACGATAAGACTTTGGAAGAACAATTTGATGGGTGATCATCCACTCTTCATCTGCAGAAACATCAGGTGGATGCCAGTTTCTCATAAGCACACTATTTTTGTAGTAAAAACAGACAGGAACTTGAGTAGCCTCTTGTTCACTTGCATCCTGTGGTAGAAGATGCGCTAGATCACGAGCTTGTTGTTGCTCCTGAATAAGTTGTTTCCGAGACAGAATGTCATTAGAATGACCTGACAAGGACAAGTCTGAAGATTTCCCAGACATCTCAGGACTGGAAGGCTCCTGATGAAAAGACTGCCCAATGAAGGCGTCAGCCGGGTTGAAGTCCAGGTCAGCAACATCTTGAATAGCCTTTTTGGGCATAGAATGAGTAACTGCACATGAAGGATAGAGGTCTGGAATTTCCTCCTCTATAGAGTCAGATTCTTGATCAATCAAAAGAGTGTCAGTTACAACAGGGTAGGGCACAACCTTATCCCCAGCAAGATCATTACCAAGAAGCAAATGAACACCTTTGAAAGGAAGAGAAGACCTAACACCAACAGTAACAGGCCCAGAGACCAAGTCTGATTTGAGATGAACATTATGGAGAGGTACACTTGTAAAACCACATTCTACTCCTTGAATAAGGACATTAGCCTGAGTAGATTCCGTTTTGTCCAAAAAAAAGGCAGAATATCTGCAAGAATAAGAGATTGGGAAGACCCAGTATTCCTTAGAATTCGAACAGGAGCAGATGAGGAAAAGTCTTGCAAAAGTGAGACAAAACCATCGGTGATGAATGGCTCAAAACTCTCCATAACAGAATCAGACACAGAAGGTAGAAGATCAGGCGAACTGACCTTTGATACGAGAGATTCACTCCTAGTGAAAGCAGTTGGCTTGGTTTCTTCTCGTTGTTGTTTTTTCTTGAGAGCATAACACTCAGAAATAAGGTGACTTTGCTTTTTGCAGTATTGGCAAGATATATACTACTCAAAATTTGATAGGGATCATAGGAATTTTTTTTGCGAAATGACATGCAAATTTGGTAACTGCCACTGATGAACAATATATTGGATAAATGACATGCAGTCAGACACAAAACACATTTGCAAGTGCATTTAATGACATTAAATGAGCGTGCAGCCTCACACTTTTATTTTCATTTAACACTTCATGGTTTCACCTCTGACACGTAAAGTGAAAACAGACAGTGTTCGTTTGATGTTTCATTACCACAGTTAATGTCAATAACGGGTATGGCCTCCCTAGCTTGAATGACGGCTTGACAACGTCGGGTCATACTGTCAATCAGAACCCGGATGCTTGCAATTGGAATGTTGTTCCATTCTTCAACAAGGGCATTTCGAGCTCTTCTAGAGTTGTGGGTTGTGCCCTACTTAACCGAAATGCCGACCTGCAGCATGTTCCACACATGCTCGATAGGGTTTAGGTCCGGCGAACGCGCGGGCCAGTCCATGCGGACAATTGTCTCCTGCTCTAGGAATTGATTCACCACCCTAGCACGATGGGGACGGCGTTATCATCCATCAAGATGAAATCAGGGCCAACAGCACCAGCGTATGGTCTTACGTACACATTGAGGATCTCATCCCTGTACCATACCCCTGTCATCGTCCCTCTCCCCATGACATGCAGGTCCGTTCTGCCGTTCCTGCTTATTCCTCCCCAGACCATAATTAATCCGCCACCATAACGGTCGTGTTCGTTGATGTAGGCATCATTAAATCGCTCACGTTGTCTTCGCCACACCCGTTGCCTCCTGTCAGTTAAGTCCAAGCAATATCGGGACTCATCAGTAAAGAGAACTGGAGCCCAATCGTTTTGTGTCCATGTGACATGATCGTGAGCCCAATCCAAACGGTCACGCCTATGATGCACGGTCAGTGGGATTGAACACATGGCCTTCTTGAGTTGAGGCCGGCAGTATGAAGACGATTCCAGATCGTCTGAGTGGATACCCTGACCCCGAGGCGTTATGAAGGTCATTTCGTAGGGTGGTGGCTGTCCTGAAAGGATGACGTCGTGCCTGAAGTGTGAGAAAGTGGTCTTGTCGTTGTGTAGTTGATCTCTCGACCACCCCCCATGACGGTGTGATGCTGTACCAAACGTTTGATGCGGTTCCACGCTCTGTTCACAACGCTTTGGCTGACGTTAAGTGCATTAGCAACGTGACGTTGTGAGAAGCCAGAGTCAAGCATTCCGATGCATCTTCCCAATTGCTCTGAGGTCAATCGATGTCTAAGACGTTGAGGAGACATTGTTATTGCTAAATGTAATGCAAAAAATTTGGGAACTTCCAAATTTTCACCAACAAGCAACACACACGTCTGAGTTGAAATGGTGAAGTGTTAGTCAAAGCCATAATGTGAGGCTGCACGCTCATTTAATGTCATGAAATACACGTGCAAATGTGTTTTGTGTCTGACTGCATGTCATTTATCCAATATATTGTTCATCAGTGGCAGTTACCAAATTTGCATGTCATTTCACAAAAAAATTCCTATGATCCCTATCAAATTTTGAGTAGTATAGAAGGTAAAGGATCAGAGGATTGCTTCTCACTGGAAGGTTTCCTCTCAGAAGTGGCCTTGGAATCATTAGAAGTGTTATTAGAAGAAGTCTTGGACTGACACTTGCCTTGAAATTTAGAAAAAGTGGATTTTTGGACAAAAGAAAACTTATGAGTCAATGTATAACTATCAGCCAGAGTGGAAATATCTTGCAAAGTATTGGCTTGTTCTCCTCAAGGAAAGTCTTGATATCAGGCTGGATACACCTTTTGAATTCCTCAACCAAAATAAGTGGCCTCATTCTGACAAAATCTTTCTCAACTTTCATGGAATTACACCACTGATCAAACAACTGTTCCTTCAACCTGCCAAATTCAACATGAGTTTGACTGGCTTCCTTGTGAGAATTCCTACATTTTTGCCTGTAAGCCTTGGGGACCAATTCATTACCCTTCAGAATGGCAGATTTGACAAAATCATAATCAGAACACTGTTGGACAGATAACTGGTTATAGATTTTCCTAGCTTTACTAGTAAGAACACTTTGTAACATCATTGTCCAATGCTCTTTTGGCCATTTCAAATTTTCAGCAATTTTTTCAAAATGGGTGAAGTATTGATCTGCATCATTTTCTAGGAAGTGAGGAACAAGTCTGATGTGTTTAACCACATCAAAATGATCAGAAAGTCCAAAAGATTTTGTCATAGTACCTGCTTATATTTTCTTCATTTCCAATTCGTACTGCAAGTGCATCCTTCTTTCTTCCAGTTCTCTCTCCTCCAACCTTCTTTCTTCCAGTCTTCTTTCTTCTAGTTCTCTCTCCTTCTCCAACCTTCTTTCTTCCAGTTCCAGTTGTTTCAGGCGTAGCTGCACCTCAAGTCTTTGCAGCTCTGTTGCAGGCACTTCCACATCTTTAATCAATTCCGCTGCTTCTTCCCCAAAGATCTCCTCATCGATGAAATGTTGAACCAAAATGTTCAATATTTCTTTTTTTCTTCATTGATGATTTCACATCAGATAATCCAAGGGTTGAGGCTATTTGCAGCAAGTCCTTCTTCTTTGCCAGCACAATTGATTCCTGGGTTGGAGTTTCAAAAAATTTTCAACATCAAAAGTCATGATTGCTGACTTTTCAAATAGTCACAAGATTTAAAAATGATGGATCGCTTTAATCTTTGGTAAACCATTCATTGGATCAACGATTGGATTCATCTCGGTGGAACCTCCAATTTGTTATGACTTGAAAATCACAACAAAGAAAACCAGCGATGACAACAAATTTATTCTTCACTGATTTAAAAAAACTTCTACAAATAATCCACTGTTTAATCTTATAATAACACTCTAATGCCATTATGTAACTCTGTTGCCAAAACAAAAACTCTCCTAAACTGAACAAAATCACAGCATTTATATAGACTAGGAACATTCTGGAAAGATCTACAGGAGTCCTGGGTGATCCGGCCCCCTCCAGGCAAGAAGAAGCCAGAAACTTCTAGAAAGCACTAGTCTAGTTCATCACAAACAAGTGGTATTGCATCAGATCATGTTTTTCTACAGACATACCACCAGAGGGTGCTAAATAGCTGACAAGTAAGGCAGAACTAATAGTATGTAACAAATCTCCATTTACAAATGATATACAGTGCTTTACATAAAATACTCATACATAACACAACGCATACCGATTGCCACTCCGGACTTTTTTTTTCTTTAAAAAAAACCGCACGCTTTTCTTTACTCAGCGGTTAGAAGCAATGCATGTGTTTCGCGATCGTTTAAGAGCCAGTTTCTGTAACTTTGGACCAGTGTGAACCAGGGGGTGATATAGCATGCTCCAGGAAACCACTGATTTTTTTTGTGGGGGTAGATATATTGTCAAAACTGACAAAAATAACGTTTTTTATCCGAAGATCTCTTCGAGTAGGAATTCACGGCGCTTTTTAGGGTAAGGGTGAAAAGGGCAAAAATAGTGAAATAGTCAAAATCTGGATTTTGGCAATGAATATCTTGGTGCGCCCTCAGTAAGCCTCCTTGATTTTTTGGTATATGAATACATGGGTAGAGTACTTTCATCTACCGTTATAATTTTCAAGGCTTACTGAGGGCGCCACCTATAGGTGGCGCTCCAAATCATGACTTTTTTTTTTTTTTTTTATGTTTGAGGCCATCCCAGAGACTGCGCCCTCACAAAGCCTTGCTTATTTTTGCATATTTGGATACATGGGGACTAGTTCTTTCCAAATTTGCATCAATGCCGGTGGCTTAGTGAGGGCGCTTTGGTATAGGTTAAAATGCAATTTTAGGTGATTTTCATTTGACCATATCTCGGTGCGCCCTCAAAGGATTTCGGTAAAGATTGTTTTATTGTGTTCCACTACATCTCTGCTATTCATGATAAAAATATCAGGGTGGCTTTTTGCCTTGTTAACCCTCTGTATGCCAAAACGTTCACACTAGACAACACTCCACCTTTAATCAAGAAAGACAAAAAGGTTAGTTTTCCAGTGCGTTAATAGGGGCTCAGGCAGCAGGTGGCAGTTTTATCCTGCTCTGAACAATATACATGTAAGGATTCAATCATTATTCAGTGCTGGTGGCTAAAAATGAAATATGCCATCTAGCCTCCCGTCCTCTTCAGCACCTTCGAGATGCCTAAATTGTTATTTTTCTGACTTTTAAGTTCTTTTGAATGTTTTAATAAATTGTTTCTAATTTGAAAAAAATGTCTTGCCTCAATGTCCTGACAACACATCCCCAGTGGTTGGTGGGGACTGTTGGTCTTTTTTGGTGGATTTGCTTGATTGCGAGTAAATATGTGAAATATGTCCATTTCTGGCATGTGTGGGGTTAAAATGAGGCAAAAGCCACCCTGATATTTTAATCATGAATAGCAGAGATATAGAGGAACACAATAAAACAAGTTTTCCTGAAATCCTTCGGGCACACCGAGATATGGTCAAATGAAATCACCTAAAATTGCATTTTTCGCTTAAAAAGCGCCACCTATACCAAAGCGCCCTCACTAAGCCATCGGCATTGATGCAAATTTGGAAAGAACTAGTCCCCATGTATCCAAATATGCAAAAATAAGCAAGGCTTTGTGAGGGCAAGAGACTCTGGGATGGCCTCAAACATAGCCCAGAATGCAAAAAGTCATGATTTGGAGCGCCACCTATAGGCGGCCCTCAGTAAGCCTTGAAAATTATAACACAAAGTGAAAGTATCTACCCATATATTCATATACCAAAGAATCAAGGAGGCTTAATGAAGGCGCACCAAGATATTCAAGTCCAAAGTCCAGATTTTGACTATTTCTCTATTTTAGCCCTTTTCACCTTGACCCTAAAAAGGCCAGTAAATTCCTGCCCGAAGGGATGTTCGGATAAAAAACGTTATTTTTGTCAGTTTTGAAAATATATCTACCCCACAAAAAAATCAGTGATTTCCAGGAGCATGCTATATCACCCCCTGGTTCATAGTTACAGAAACTGGCTCTTAAATAAAATAAGATCATTTGAAGCGTCTTATGCAATTCCATTGCCTCCAACCCCTCCATATACAAGGACTTCAATTCCGCGCGAGAATCTCTTACATACGCGTTGACTGTAGGCTAATTGCTGACTACAGCAGAGGAACGTAAATATGCCACTTAAACTGCTTTCGCACCGGACGCGAAACGGTTTTTTCGCACGGCAGATTACATTCAAAGTCAATGTGTATTCACGTCTTTGTATTGACTTAGAATGTAATCTGTCCTGCGAAAAATTCGTTTCGCGTCCGGTGTGAAAGCGGTTTAAAACTCGTAACGAATGTGTGAGAGTTGACAGGTATGCGTGATCAATGAAAACTGGCCACACCTGATTATGTTGAGAGTTTTCGGAGATTCTGTGATGGTAATTTAAATGACTGATTGAAAACAGGTCGTGACCAATCATTCTAAGGGATTGTTTGATCCTCCCGTTTTGGCAGTTCAGGAGCCGCGACTGCAGGGAACAGAGGTAATCTATATATCGAGCAATTAACCGTTATGTCCAATATATAACATCTGGACACAACTGTTTATTGCAGTCAGCCCTCGATATAATAAGACTTAGTGTTATTGGGTTAACTACAGCGATTTATTTTATTTATTTAATATTTTTCTTTAATACTACTGCCATGTTCCTTTAACTCATTTAAATTATTTCATTCACAATACCACTTTGTGCTGAGAAACAGAGAAAAACAAGGTAATAGCTATTTACTGTCATGTTCTGAATATTTTCTTACTTATTTTCCCCCGCTATCCCGCCATCCTTCTAAGTCTCTTTCATTTCCCAAATTTGCTCTCATTATTTAATCATTGTCTTGAGCTGCGCCCCTCCCTTTATGCTGTCTCTCACTTGTTGCCCGTTGTTTATTGTCATCTCATGTATTCAAGTTTCTGGTCTCCATCTCCCTTTTGTTGGATTCCTTGTTTTCTATCTTTGCTGTCAAATCTAAAAGAAAGCAAGTGACCAGTAATTAGGGAGACTCTTCCCAGTGTCTGTGGTCCTGGAGAGTCCCTTCTTCCCATCCCTCCTCCACCCAGTTTGAAAGTGTGCACCTGCCCTGCATGCCCTGGTTCAGTCAGATTGCAATCTCAGTTACTGACTTTAGATCAGTTTCTTCGATTTTGGTTCTCTCCAGTCTGACTTCGGACAGTCCTCCTGATTATCCTATTCGAAAGTACCTTTGAGATCTTGTTGTTCTCTCAATTAAAGTGGCCATTTAAGCTTATTCTGTGATCTCCACCTGTTCCTTGTTCTGAAATCTGTTTGAATTTACTATTTCACTCATTGTGTCAGAAATATCTAAGGAGAAAATTTTTTTCTATTGCCGCTGATGGACAGAAAGCAGGGCGGGTGTAAAACCTGCCTATAAACTGATAATTGGTCTTTGATCTGTTTTCAATCATTTTCCTTGATTTAAGATACTTTAACTCAATAAACACTGACCTCTCTCAGGTGTAGTCAATTCTCTTCAGTAAGATGAGACACACAAGATCATTTGAATGCAAAAATGTGCACATTTCAATCTTTGTTTTCATTTTAACAATCATGAAATGTAGGTTTAATTGCCTGATTTAAAAAAAAAAAAAAAAAAAAAAAAGTTATAGTGGAAAATCCGGTGTAGATTTTTCTTTTTTGTGAAGAGTGCCTATTAAGGCAAGTGAATAAAACATTTTGATTGAATTTATCATTCACTCACCTGAACATTTCATTAAATAGGAAGCTGTGCATTTAACAGCAATGGATTATTCATATTATTGGACAATGTGTTTATCATGATCAATGATTGACTGTTCTGTTCAGCAGCCGCCACTGGTTTCTGATGTTATAAATTAGCTGTGTTGCTATGATGAATTAGATGCATACCGAATTACTGACTCATTTGATGCTAAAATAATGTGTCTTTCAGGGCCTTAATGAAACCATTTTCCTTTCAGTATGATCAACTCCACAAATGCAGCAAAATCCTTAGGCATGGAACATTGCTAACGATCAAATGCTGTGTTTAATTATTCCTAGTATGGCCACATTGGCATTACATTATTCAATGTCACTGACTAAAAGGCTTTTTGCAAATTATTAATATCTATTCTTACCTGTCACTTGCCAGAAACAAGTACCGTAAGAACCTGGAAGCCTAATATATGCCTGAAACCATCATTGTGGGGATGACAATTAGTTTTCATAAATTATAGTTTCATTTTTAAATAGTAAAGGTCTGTGAATTATTCAGCATCATTGTACCCTTAATTCAACACAAAGACAAATCTTCACGATAATTAATGATAAACCTTTTTGAATACTAATTGTCATACATGATTTAGCAGACTATAAAATCAAGCATAATGAATGTTCACCCCTCAGTATAATTTTGGGGAAATCTCATGCAACCACAGCTGACAAGTGAACAAGATGAGAGACTTATTGAAGTTTCTCTCAATGTATAGAAAGACTGCCAAAACTCAAGCCATTAATGAAGTGTTCAATAGAAGCATTTGTATTCTGTACTTAAATACTTAAAAACTGAATGTGAATTATAAAGGACCTCACTATTTTTCGCAAATTTGCTTCTTGTCCGTACGCGTCCCCTGAGCATACACACTACGTGTCAAGAGACAGCTGACCGTGGGCCAGACATAGCATGTGACCCTTGCTATTCCCAGTGTTCTGCCCTGGGCTAAAATTAGCATCTCACTGAGGGTACATTTCATTAGACAACGCTGCTGACAGACAGAAGGTGTTTGGAAATATTTGAAACTAGATTCTACACAGAAAATTGTAGAATTTTATAAAAACCTCACTCGAAGTCAAGGACACTGAAGCAACAGAGCTATGATTAAATTCTGAAAAGGGCGAGCCAAAGGAGCCGATCTACAGAGCGAGAGGTTTGCAGCTGTGGATGAAGATCTCGTGGCGTGAAAAGGGTGAGCCCAAGCTTTTGTTTCCAGTGCTTTTAAGTGACGAAGGGAAAGCAAATATTAGATTATTTGTGTATACTATTATGCCACTGGTTTCCATAATCTTTTCTCATTTTTAATAACAGTATTTGCATCTTGCTTTGTGAATATCTAATACAAAATAAAGCTTTACATAGTACTGAGGCTTACTCAGAGCTCTGAAATATAGTCAAACACTGCTATGGAAATCTCTGCAGGGAGAGAATATTGTTAGTCGGTCATATAAATAAGGACACCTTGGCTATTCTATTTTACCTGTGTTTTTGCACCATAGGGAAGAGCAGGTGACACACTGCTCAAATCAGTGTGTGCAGAGACTGACACTTTAGTCCTGGGGTCACAATGATGAAGGTGGTGGTGTGTTGTGGGACAGTGAACTCCATTAAGGCTCTTTGGGAGACCAGGATAAAGAAGAGCAAGGATGACCAGCAGAGGGAGAAAGAGAAGCGGAACAAGATTTCTGTTGGCAGGTAGTGAGTCGCTGTCAGCGACTGTGGCCACAAATAAAGGCATTAGAAATGGATTTTTCTGAATATATAAAATTTATCACTCTGGAAACTAGCCTGTGTAGAGCTCAGCAGCCATACTGTCGGCAGCCCAACTCTCTGAAAATGGATTTTTGTCATTCTGTGAATGCAAATAAATACTGTAGTGTTAAATGTAAGCCTTCTCGAATGAACATCTACAAAACCCAATTCCAATGAATTTGGGAAGTTGTGTGAAACGTGAATAAAAACAATACAATTATTTGCAAATCCTTTTTGACCTATATTCAATTGAGTACACTGCAAAGACAAGATATTTAATGTTCAGATAAACTTAGTTTTTTTTTGTGAAACATTTGCTCATTTTTGATTTGATGCCTGCAACACATTCCAAGAAAGTTGGGACAGGGGAAACAAAAGACTGGGAAAGTTGAGGAATGCTAAAAACGACTGTTTGGAATATTCCACAGGGGAATGGGTTAATTGGAAACAGGTGAGTGTCATGATTAGGTATAAAAGGAGCATCCTCGAAAGGCTCAGTCATTCACAAGCAAGGATGGGGCGAGGTTCACCACTTTGTGAACAACTGCGTGAGCAAATAGTCCAACATTTTTAAGAATGCTTCTCAACGTGCAATTGCAGGGAATTTAGGGCTTTCATCATCTACAGTCCATAATATCATCAAAAGATCCCAGAGAAATCTCTACACGTAAGCGGCAAGGCCAAAAACCAACATTGAATGCCCGTGACCGTCGGTCCCTCAGGCGGCACTGCATTAAAAACTGCCATCATTCTGTAAAGGATATTACCATCTGGGCTCAGGAACACTTTGGAAAACCATTGTCAGTTAACACAGTTTCTCGCTACATCTATAAGTGCAAGTTAAAACTCTACCATGCAAAGCGAAAGCCATATATAAACAACACCCAGAAATGCCGCTGGCTTCTCTGGGCCTGAGCTCATCTGAAATGGACTGACGTAAAGTGAAAAAGTGTGCTGTGCCGCAGCTATCAGTTTGTACAGCTCAGAGGCAAAACCCTTGTTTTTACCTTTAGTACTCAATTTTATATGAAAAGGATGATCTTCTAATTCAGAGTCCCACGGAACACCTTGAGCGCACATTGCTGCACGTAACTGTAAATAAAAGAAAAAGGAAGAGCCCGGAAGGTCAAAAGTTCTTTGTAATTCCCAGAATTCAAGGAGACCTTGTTTCCCTGTAACATCTTGAAGAGTGTTTACTCCCTTATTACTCCACTGGGGAAAGGAAATTGGTTTCCCATCTATTAGAAGACTGGGATTATGAAAGATTGGAGACTGACGGAAAAATTTAGAATGTATTTTTGCAAACTGTTGGACTTTATGCCACACAGTGAAAAGGTGTGAAATAATTGGTCCGAAATCACGTTTCACGATCTTATGTGATATATTAGAATATATCAGATTATGTAGGTTATATGGATATGTTAATTTCTCCTCAATGCGGCGCCATGAAACCTGACTATTTGGGTTTAGCCAGACAGCAAGTGGACGTCTAACAAAGCACCACGAGTGCCACTCAAAATTAGGCAGATTCATACCTCCTGCTGATTTGTGCCTTTGCAATGTAGAGATTTTAATTCTGGGTTTTTTCTTATTCCAGAAAAATTGGTTTATTGTGGAGTGCAACTTTTTCCAATAATTGTTTGGAGGTGTAAGAGGTACCATTGAATTTACAAAATTTACACGTGGCAAGACATTCATCTTAATCACCGATAATCTAGACTGAAGGAAGTAGGGAATTTACCCCATTTCATTAAATCTTCCTCTATATCCTTCAAAGCTTTGTTATAATTGTTAATGGTTATTGAATCCAAAGAAGGAACAATAGAAACACCTAAATATTTAAAATTAGTAACAATAGGTAGAGGAAGATTCAAAGTAGGAGTCTGACCGCTTTGCTCACCCAGTAGCATTAATGCTGATTTGCTCCAGTTGATTTTATATCCAGAAATATTACTAAAGGTCTCAAATATTTTCATCAGATGTGGAAGAGATTTTGACAGATTCTTTATGAAAATCAAAATATCATCTGCAAATAGAGAGATAAAATGTGGTGTGTCACATACTGTGATCGGCTCTATATCCTCTGACTGCCTTATTGCCTGAGCTACAGGCTCTAACGACAGTGAGAATAAAAGAGGGGATAAAGGGCATCCTTGGCGTGAAGATCTAGAAACTGGGAACCTAGAAGAACAGATATTACCAGTTATCACTACAGCAGAGGGACTAACATACAACAGTCTGATCATGAGAATAAAATTATCATTAAACAATAAATAACAGGCATCTTCTGTTGGCTGGGCTCACAGCAGCCAAGAGGATGTTGGCTTGCCGCTGGAAACCCCCACATATACTGTCAACCAAGGAATGACTCTTCCTACAAGGACATTGCACAGTTAGAGCTTACCACAGCACAATTACATTCAGCTAAAATACAAAATATCAGCTGTTGGTCAAACTTGGTAAGAAAAATTGAGAGTTTATTGTAAGAACTGTATTTCAATTCTCATTTCTGGCTGTACAGTGAATTACATGCTTATTTCTTATGTACTTTGTTTCCTGTCCATCTGGCTAAAACATATAAAATGTTGTACAGATGTGCTCATATGAACTGATTTACTGGTATGTACACGGTGGTTATGAGATTTCTGGGCTAGGGTAGAATGAGTGAGTGAATGAATGAAGTATGAGTGAGTTTTTTTGGGTTTTTTTTGTGTTTGTTTTTTTCCCTTTTTTTTAAATTTCTTGTCATGTTTGAACTATTTTGTGAATTTTATATGGTAACTGGGGGGAGGGGGGTTAATGGGGTGAAAACAAAGACAGCAGAGGCAGTAATTGACTATGCTGCCTCCACCGAATGTTTTTTCTTTTCATGTCCTATTTGTTGTCTGCAAAAAATCAATAAACAATTGATCACAAAAAAAAAGTGTGCTGTGGTCTGACGAGCCAACATTTTAAATTGTTGTCGGAAATCATGGATGTCGTGTCCTCCGGGCGAAAAAGGAAAAGGACCATCCAGATTGTTATCAGCGCTAAGTTCAAAAGCCAGCATCTGTGATGGTATGGAGATGTGTTAGTGCCCATGGCATGGGTAACTTGCACATCTGTGAAGGCTCCATTAATGCTGAAAGGTACATACAGGTTTTGGGGCAACATCTGCTGCCATTCAAGCGACATCTTTTTCAGGGACGTCTCTGCTTATTTCAGCAAGACAATGCCAAGCCACATTCTGCACGTTACAACAGCATGTCTTCATAGTAAAAGAGTGCGGTAATAGACTGGCTTGCCTGCAGTCTAGACCTGTCTCCCATTGAAAATGTGTCGCGCATTAAGAAGCGCAAAATACAAGAACGGAGACCCCGGACTGTTGAGCAACTGAAGTCATACACCAAGCAAGAGTGGGAAAGAATTCCACCTACAACGCTTCTACAACTAGTGTCCTCAGTTCCCAAACGTTTATTAAGTGTTGTTAAAAGGAAAGGTGATGTAACACCGCAGTAAACATGCCCCTGTCCCTTTTTTGGAATGCGTTGCAGGCATCAAATTCAAAATGAGTGAATATGTCCAAGAAAACAAAAGGTTTATAAGTTTGAACATTAAATATCTTGTCTTTGTAGTGTACTCAATTGAATATAAGTCGAAAAGGATTTGCAAATCATTGTATTCTGCTTTTATTCATGTTTTGCATAATGTCCCAACTTCATTGGAATTGGGGTTTGTACTTGCTAGAGACCTTTCTCAATTTTCTATTGTTCATTCTTTCCAAGCATTCAATTTTAAAGGAAACAATTTTTGATGAAACTACACCTGACTTATTCTCAGTATAGTTCCGCGTCTTTCTCAGTCATAAGCTTGCACATGCCTGGGAAGATCGCATCTCATTGGCTAAGCTCAAAGAGAAGGTGGTGACAGAGGATGGGAGGATTATCCTGCGGATTGAGAAAGAAGAATGGACGGTACATCATATTGTTTGTTTGCATAATAGTGCAGTGTTATCCAAAATAAACAGTTTAATCATATTCTAGTTTTGAAGTCACTTAGCTCATTAAATACCACACAGGGCACATGCTAGCATTCCCATAAACACTCAGTATTCTCTGAATAGACCCTCCCCCCAGTCCTCGTGCAGTTCTCCCAGCTCCAGGAATGGCAGGTGCACCGGACAGGGCTGCAGAAGATCCCTCGCTTCATCTCCAGCTTCCAGAATCTCATCGTGCTGGACCTGTCACGCAACTCTATCACAGAGATTCCCAGAGAGATCGGTCAGTACATCACAAGTTCTGTATCTTTTTTTGTAACCACGGGCCACGGCAAGCACATCAAACTTAAACGTAAATTTCAGAATGGCTTTTGAAATGCTTTTATTTATTTATTTTTTTATTTAACCCTTATTTAACCAGGGAAGTCCGGTTGAGATTGTAATCTCTTTTTCAAGGGAGCCCTGGGGGTTGAGGTGGGCAGGGAGAGGGCAATTTGAACAGCCAATTAGATCAGGGGAAGATTAGGAGGCAGGTCGAAAGAGCCAGGTTGGGACTTTAGCCATGACACTGGGGAACCCCTACTCTTATCAATGAGTGTCATAGGATCTTTAATGACCACAGTGAGTCAGGACCTCGGTATAACGTCTCATCCGAAAGATGGCGTCTCCTTCAGTACAGTGTCCCCGTCACTGCACTGGGACATTGGGGATTATTCCACCAGAGGGAAGATTGCAACCTACTGGCCCACCAACACCTCATTTTGAAACGCTTGGGCTAAACGAGGCTTAAACTTTTGGTGGTGCCATAATAGGCAATCTCAGTTGTTTTGCTTTCACACCCATGTACGACGTAATGTAAAATAAGCACAAACAAGGTACAATTCAACACAAAACGCTGATTGCTTTCCCTCTGCCTGCCATAGCCTCATACGTGCTCAAAGTTGATCTTCAACGGCCACATACAACTGATCATAAGTCACTTTTCTTGACCTTTGACCAAATAACCTCCAAAACCAAATCAGTTCAGGAACCCTCTATGAGGAGTTACCATGTCTAATTTGGTAAAATCCCTCCAGTCCTTCAGTTGATTTAGTGCAGAGAAGATCTTAAAGATGGATGGCAAGATGAATGGCGAACTGGAAAACTGCATGCCTCCCACTGGAGGTAGTTAATTCACTGTGAAACTAAATAGAACACATAAGGCTTCAGACACTCAGCTAAAGGCAGCATTGACTGATATTACAGAAACAATACTGTCAATGAAGCTGCAGCATGCATCATTGTACTGCCCTTAAAATTGATTGCATGGATAGCTGCTGATCAAGGCCTAGTTACAACATATAAACCTGCGACCTGCCCAACAGGTAAGCTAACCAGGCTGAAGGAGCTGCTAGTGAGTTACAATAGGGTGTGCAACATTCCTGCGGAGATTGGCTGCTGTGAAAACCTGGAAAAACTAGAGCTGGCCTCCAACTGGGAACTGAGTGAGCTACCGGCAGAGGTACCAGTCCGACCTGAAAGTCTCATGTGGTGCTCTATTTGTTAGTTAGCTACGTCTTCTATATTGACTTTCATTTCCTTACCATCAGCTAGGCAACCTCAAGAATCTGTGCCACGTGGACCTGTCCCTAAACCAGTTCACTACCATCCCTGAAACCATTGTCAATCTGCCTGCACTGGAGTGGCTTGATATGGGTGGAAACAGGATCCAAAGCCTGCCAGAGGACATACACAGGTACAGGAAGTGTCTCCAGTTACAGGACTGACACAGAGACTGACACTGAACTGGGCGAGGGGAGTTAGGGAAACAAACACAGCCATTGTTAACGCCTGACCGAGGAGCTCCTCTTTGGCATCCCACCCTCCCACTGTGTGTGACCCTGATGAGTCTCTTTGTTCACTGCAGAATGGAGAAGCTCCACACCTTGTGGCTGCAAAGGAACGAGCTGGAGTACCTGCCAGACAACATCAGCCGCATGCACAGTCTGGGCACACTGGTGCTCAGCAGCAACAAACTACGCCACATTCCTCCTCTGATGGAAGGCATGAGTAATCTCAGGTAGTCTCAGGTTGGGGGGAGCACTACTGCAGGGTAAACCAAAATTTGGGCAGTTTTATCCAGGCTTTTGTTGATAAAGGTTATCCATTGCATAGAGACATCAATATCAAGCAATAATTTTATTTATTCTTTCATGGAAAGTGATTGACACCTTTGTGAACCATGCTGCACCCACAGGTTTGTCAATTTCAGAGACAACCCTCTCACGTTAGACATCACACTACCAGACCTGGGAACATCAGAGGAGGATGAGGAAGAGGATGACCGAGAGATGTTTGGACGAGAGTTCATGAACATCTACATCCAAGAAGCCAGAAAGAGAGGTTATGCAGAGTTTAATGTTGAATGTGCACACTGAGGGGGTACCTGAATTAATCTGAAGTAACACTGCACCTTATTTCGCACCTCAAGTACATTTTCACACATCTGTAGAGCGTGTTTTTAATATAAGATTTCGTTTTTAAATGTGTTTTGCAGAACCCCCAACAAATTACACAACAGTATTGAATGTGACCATCGCAGCTGTACCAGGGACAGACGCAACACTCTGATGCAGCTTTCCATGTTGGTTTCCCTCTTCCTGCGGCTTGCTGCCAGGGTCTTGTCCAGTGTGTCTGCCAACCCCTTCCTGTCTTCTGCTTCCTGTCAGCAAAGTCCTGCGGCTGCCTTCTGTCAACTGCGTCTCGTCCAAAACATCAAGTCAAGCAAGTCGCTCTATTTGCATTAAGGATAAATCTATCTGACTGGTTATTCACTGACCAGAAGCAAGCCAGGAAGTGCATGTTGTGTCGCTGGCCACTGGAGTGCGCTTCAGTGCAATGTTTGCTTGACGCGCAGCGAATCTGAGGCAAGGCTGTTTGTTCTCGCTACCCTTCTTCAGCCAATGGGCACGGCAGTCAGAAGCACGTTTTCCAAAGAGACGTCCCTGCTGGTGTAGTACTGTAGGCTGGCGCTGAACCCTTTCCTCCGCAGGAAGTCCACCCTGCCATAGTCAATCAGCAGCTTGCACAGACGACCCATTTGCTCACGGTCCTCAGCCGACACCACACTTAGGGAGACACAAACAAACCGTGAGAATAGGAAATATGGATATTCAACAGGGAAAATTGTAACCATAAATTGATACTCAAGTATGTGAACTGGACAGCACAAATGTAAATTAAATGATGAATGTGAAAAAGCAAAAAGGACCTCTATCAAATTGCAGGTGCTTTCAAAAGAATGCCAACCAGGTTTGAGAATTACCTGCAATATCATTGAAGATTTTCATAAAAATTCAGGAAAAGATACCGTATAAAAACAAATTAAACCCTTTTCCACCTCCTAGCTGGAAAGCCTAATTTGGAATGACCAACATTGCTATACCCCTCCATTACAACAACAGGGCGCAGACTGACTTGCACATGCATAGAAACAGAGACAGCAGTCACTGTTCTGCTGTGGAATATGTATATACTCACCGGCCACTACATTAGGCACACCTGTTCAACTGCATGTTAACGCAAATATCTAATCAGCCAATTACATGGCAGCAACTCAATGCATTCAGGCATGTAGACACAGTGAAGACAATCTACTGAATTTCAAACCGAGAATCAGAATGGGGAAGAAAGGTGATCTCAGTGACTTTGAACATGGCACAGTAGTTGGTGGCAGATGGGCTGGTCTGAGTATTTCAGCAACTGTTGATCTATTGGGATTTTCACACACAACCATCTGTAGGGTTCACATAGAATGGTCCAAAAAAAGAGAAAATATCCAGTGAGTGGCAGTTCTCTGGGCAAAAATGCCTTGTTGATGCCAGAGGTCAGAGGAGACTGGCCAGACTGGTTTGAGCAGATAGAAAGGCAACAGTAATTCATTACGACTGAGGTATGCAGAAGAGCATCCCTGAACACACAACATGTCAAACCTTGAAGCAGATGGGCTACAGCCACAGAAGACCACTTTGGGTGCCACTCCTGTCAGTTAAGAACAGGAAACTGAGGCTACAATTTGTACTGGCCGGCCGAACTTGGACAATAGAAGTTTGGAAAAAATGTTGCCAGGCCTGATGAGTCTCGATTTCTGCTGCGAATGGTAGGGTCAGAATTTGGCATAAATAATATGAAA
Organism: Gymnothorax javanicus; assembly: GCA_029692085.1. NCBI lineage: Eukaryota > Metazoa > Chordata > Actinopteri > Anguilliformes > Muraenidae > Gymnothorax > Gymnothorax javanicus. Next base: position 92,156,516 of record CM056196.1, read on the forward strand.
GCATGGATCCATCTTGACTTGTATCAACAGTTCAGGCTGGTGGTGGTGGTGTAATGGAGTTTGAGATATTTTCCTGGCACACTTTGGGCCCCTTCGTACCAATTTAGCATTGTTTAAATGCCACTACCTACTTGAGAATTTTTTGCTGACCATGTCCATCTGTTTATGACCACAGTGTACCCATCTTGTGATGGCTACTTCCAGCAGGAAAACATGCCATTTAACAAAGCTCAAATCATCTCAAACTGGTTTCTTGAGCATGACAGGGAGTTCACTGTACTCAAATGGCCTCCACAATCACCAGATCTCAATCTGATAGAGTATCTTTGGGATGTGGTGGAACAGGAGATTTGCATTAAGAATGTGCAGCCGAAAAACCTGCAGCAACAGCAAGATGCTATCATGTCAATGTAGACCAAAATCTCAGAGGAACGTTTCCAAAACCTAGTTGAATCTATGCCATGAAGAATTAAGGCAATTCTGAAGGCAAAAGGGGGTCCAATCCGGTACTAGCAAGGTGTACCTAATGAAGTGGCCGATGAGTGTACAGATTTTAGCCCTCATTGACCAACTTCTCAGCAAGAATTTCAAGATTAAAGCTCACCAGTCCAGGCTGCTTGGTATAGCATCATCTGCACACTCATGAGCTTCCTCTTCCCACGGCTCGCCATTGTCCCCTGGTGGTGGGGTCTTGTCACTGCGGCCCATAGCCCTCCTCAGGCCGCAGGTGGCCCAGCTGGACATGCGCTGGAGCGCACTGAACTCTGATGCTCCCAATCCTCGCTCCCTGAAGAACTCTTTACCCACATAGTGCCTCCAGTCGCAGCGGTGGTGACAGCAGAGGGCGATGGCCAGGCCACTCACTGTCACTGCCCGCTTTGCAGAGGCAGGGTCAGCGTTTTCACACGGCCCCTCACTCAGCTGATCCTGCTTCAGCCGCTTCCTGGGAGGCTGCTCGCTGCGCTCTCCGCTGCCCCCTCCAGGGCTCTCCAGCATGCAGCGCAAAGCCAGGTCTAACACAGAATACAACAAAACAAAGAACAGAAACATAAAACATAGGCAGGTAAAGTTTAAAGTTGAGTGTTTTCTTTATTAGGGTCAGTCTCGACTCACGTTTTCTACATTCAGTTGTTCTCGCCAGTTGAGCTTACCTGTTGCAGCCCCACACAGATGCTTGCCCACCCCGACCACGGGGAGATCCTTTTCACAGAGTAAGGGGACTTTACCTTGAAGTCAGAAAATAACAAAAGATCAAAGCCGGACAGCAAAAGAGTAAAGCTCAACAAAACTGAGATAAAAATGTGACAGTGAAATAATAAGCTTTGTAACGTACATCTTCCTTTTCTGTGAAATGTTCCTTGAAATAAATATTGGTTTTAATAAATTTGAATAGAGAGTGTGTTTCCATAACACATTCATTCCTGCAAAATTAGTGAATAATATCCTAACTGGCATTACACACATAGCATCATGTCATCACTGACTTACATAAACTTAAGTGTTGAATATCCACTTGCAGCCTTTCAAATACATTAGTCGAATCAGCACACTTATTTTTGCCATCTACCTGTAAAAGCAATCACAGAAATGATTACAGACTCCAGAAGGAAGACCAAGGTTGAAATGGCTGGGCTTAAATATGACCGTAATATTTTAACATTACAGATACTTTCATAACTGCGGTTCACACCTTAAAACGAGTAGTAGACCTTTCGACAAGCAGAAAATGTACATTGTCAGACCCTCTCAGAGCGGTGTTGATCCAGTGAGACAGCTTGCCTTTCCCTGCACCAAACTCCACGTAACACTGATCAGCAGAAAGCAGGCCTAAAGCTTTCATATTCCCCAAGAGTGAAGCCTTATGAAGAAAAAAAGCAGATCTAAATTAATACTTGCCTCAATGTGATGAAAACAGAGACAATTCATTTCAGAAATTTTTGCCCAATGTAACCTGCCTGCTGCTTTAGGTGCTTGAAGGCGACATCTCCATTTCGGGGGTCACTCAGAGCTTCACAAAGAGCAGGGTGGGACAGTACTCTCTCCTCGTGTTTACAATTCAGTCCTGTTCAAAACAACCAGGGTGTCAACAGTAGGACACCATGATTTTCCTTCATGTTAAGATTCCTCCATTCATATTCATAATTCATAGTTCCAAAAGCAAGAGGAAGCAGCAAATACGTAAGCTAGTCTTTATGACAATGCAGACAGGAGAGTGTCAAGTCATTTTTCCATCCTCTAGTATAAGAGCTTAGTTTGCCCCACTTACCATGCACTGCTTTCTTCAGTTTCTTAATCAACAAATCCAACTCATCTCTGGAACGATCAGCTAAGGGCACCTAAATATTAAGAATCTTTCATCAAGTTGAAAGTCATATACCCACCTGGTTAAAAAAGTATGAATTTGAAAAGTTAAAGCAAACATTATTGATTTATGGATACCACCTCTGCAGATACATCCTCATCTTCTGGTCCAGCATTGATATTTTCAACATAATACACCTGCATTTTCAAAGAATAAAAGTAAATTACAATAATAAAAAGGTCTCAGTTTATCCTGACCAATATTAATTTGATGGAGACCCAACAGTGACTAAAACTGAGAAAACTTCCCATATGAGGCTGCCTTTGAAACTCGTAATAAAAATAGAAAAGCATAATAAAAAAAAGGAATGGTTTCAAACCTTAAATACATAAGGTAAACAGAACAAATATCCAATATGTATATTATAGAAAATGGTACTTACAGGACGTGGTTTCTCCCTTGAGTTGCACTTTTTCAAATGTTTTGCCAGGCTCTCTTCAAATACTGTACTGCAGCAATACAGCAAAAATAAAAATAAAAAGAAAAAACTACTGGTGTTCCTCACCTGTTCATAACCACACACAATCCTAAAATAACTAAAATGAGTCAGAGGAGGGACAGTTCTCTCAATAAATTTAATCACTTTAATTTTACCCTCAGGCTGGGGGCAGCCAATGGTAAGAACTTACTGCTTAGGGTCCAGCGGACACGGGATGCGTTTTCTGTCATCTTCCTGACCCTTGAATAACCACAGATTGATCGCAGTCAACAATCCAACATGTTTTAACCAACAGCTATGCTACGACAGACGATGAACTGGGATTTATGGAGCCAACACTGTTTTTAAGGTGTCATGACTACTGACACAGGACAAAATCGTTCAACAATTGAAAACGTTAATTTTCTGAGTACATACCGCATTAGCATGCTCTCCGCAAAACGTTTTCCCATTAGCAACTATCATTTTACAGAATCGCTTTTTCCTTTCCACGTAAAACCCGCATCTTCCCGGCAAGGGTGCAGACACACCGTCCCTCAAAACTTCAGCCATCTTGCATTTTACGTCAGAAAGAAAATTGACTCGTTGGTCAATGAAAGCGGTCTGTGCACTTGCAGATGATCATATTACATGGTTGGCTGTCTTTCAACTTCCTGCTCGAAATGTAGCTAGCGATGGGTTATACTGATCAGTGAACACGCGCAGAGGGAACAAAAATCAGAGCACATTACTCATGTGTGCCCCCCTGTGGCCAACAGGGTAGGACAAGATAATATAGTGGTGCAAATAACTCAGCCCTGTTTCTCAAAGCCGGATTGCGGAGTCGGTCAGATACGCGCTCAAAGAAATAGTCGGTTCAGTGCTTTTTACCTCAGCCCACGTCCTAGTTTTGAGAGGTTTCCAGGTTTTACTTGGTGCAATTATCCAGTTATCTGAGTGATTCCACTTTGAGGAACAGCCCTCTGGAAAGGTCATAATACATCCATGGTCCAAGGACATGAAAAAGCGTACTATAGTTGCGCCACGGAATCAAAAATGCATTTATTTATCACAAGTTATTCTCACTCAATTCATTGACCTAAAGTGCGTATAATTTGATTTTATGGGGAAATTATTTTATTATTATTTTGTCACCACATAAAAGTAACATTCTGCTTCGCAATAAAATTGGAAGCTGTTCGGATAAATAATATCACAAACATCACCACGTTTCAAAGGGCGTGCAGTTGCCACGGCATCACATGGCAACAGTCGCGGAGATTTTCTTTCATTCTTTCGTGAGCTGAGCTGCTCCGCCCAGATTTCCCATTTCGAGGCTCGTCTCTAACGGCCATTCGCGGGAGGGAAGCGCCAAACTCAAAATTGGAGAGTTCCGTTCAAAAATAGTTCGTAGGTGCTTGCCAAATGAATAAACAAAATGACTGAATGAATTTTCATTTCAAATCATTTGGAATATGAGTGAATCATGACGGAAACACTTTTCAACCAGAGTTTACAAGTGCAAATAAAATGTAAAGATTGCGAAGACCGGTAAGTTTGATGGCTAGCCTGAACGGACTCATTAGCTTGCTAACTGTGCTAACGCAGTGCCCCGCTAATTTACTTGGACGCTTAAAAACAGTGTTCTGTTATCTTCAGCAATTAAGAATAATTTAATGGACGCTGTAAGTCCTTCAATATGTACAATGGATTTTTATCTAACTGGTTAATTATCTGTTTAATGTAATTTGGCTCGAGTATTCAGCCCGTGCAATTCAAACTAGATTGTTCGCTTGCTTGATGGATAGTTCGCTAGCTGACGTTAGCTAACTCTTGGCTAGCTATGCACCTGGCTAATCTGTCCATTACACCTTGCAAGGATTGCTACTTATACCTCTGTAACGTTAGCTAGCACGCTACCAGCGATAACTGCCGCTTGCTTGGTTGAATTACATTTTACAGGCGCACCAACGTCCGAGTCATCATTGAACTTCAGCTGACTACAAGTCCTGTACATAAAAGGGTAGGTATTAACAATGCACCGCTCTTGTTGATAATGTATTTTATATGCTAACTAGCGACTCCGTTTCAAACAATGAATTGATGCGTAGTGATGTTAACCACTGGCCCTTATTTTCACGCTCGTTTACAATGACGTAACTATCTACATTGTTAACTTTGCCATCCATCTAATCCTCGTTAACAAATGTTAAAGTTCTAAATAATAAAATATGCATTGTTGACTGAAGCTGTATGGTAATGTTGGATTTTTTTTAAGATATGAGCAGTTTCACGCGTAACTCAGTCTGACGTTTTGGTTGACAGGATCTGGTTGTGCGGTTGACGGACGATGCGGATCCATATTTTCTTTACAACCTCGCTATTTCAGAGGAGGATTTCCAAAGGTAGTCAGTTATTTGCGGTTTTCTCGCGTTATGCTGCATTCGGCGGCCTTTTCGCAGATATCAATGTTTTGAACATTTTGCAAAATGTGACTACTGGCTAACAGTGCGAGTCCTGATGGTGAGCAACATTATGTATGGCAGCCCAAAATTTTAAAACTCGGTATGGGACTCACTGTGCTAAACGAACATTGTTTCATTAAGCGTGATAAGACAGAAATGGTTCTGATAATATGATTTACAACATTCATTCTTACATTTGCAGCTTAAAAGTCCAGCAGGGTCTGCTGGTGGACTTCTCAGCTTTTCCACAGAAGTTTATAGATCTGTTAAACCAATGCCTTTCAGAACAAGAAAAGGACAACCCCAGGTGAGGGAGCACTGCTTGTTCTCAGTGAGTCAGAGAAGTATGTGTAATTACTACAGTTTCTTACATATTCTTTATTCCGCTGCAGGTTTTTGTTACAGCTGTCCTCCCCGTCCTCAGTATTAGACCACAGCCCTGCCAGCCTGAATATTGTCGAGACCAATGCTTTCAAACATCTCACACACTTGTCTCTCAAGCTGCTGCATGGCACAGACCTGGAGATTAAGAAATACCTTGCCATCTGCTTGTCATGTGTGAAGGTCTGTAAAATTTCAAGCATTTGCCTTCCCTTGACTTCAGCTTTTGCACAGACTTAATGCTGAGGGCGGCTGTTGTCCTGTAAAAATTTTCACCAAGTGTTTTTGTGCTGTCTGATCATTTTAGCATTTAGAGCATTGCCAGTTAAAAAACAGAATCGATCATCTTATCACTCATCAAATTGCATTAAAACATTTATCCAGTTGTCTCTGTTTTAACAGGAAGACAAGAAACTACTGGAACAGAAGCTGAAGAGGACTGAAGAGGATCTGAGCAGGCAGCTTAGCTATACACAGCAGGTATTGCTGTACACTCATGTATTCACTCAGTGGGTATTGGGCATTAGAGAGCAGAAACACTACCCAAGTGAGGCAGTAGTCTCTGTTTCGTACCCTGTGAACGAGCGTGCATGCCAAGTATTGCAGTATACTAAAGTGTGCATGTAGCATGCACTTGTACACATGGCGACATGAGAAACGTATAAAGGATGGAGGTGTTGCAGGTTTTGTAACCAACATAAGCACACATTCAAATGTTTCTGATGTGTTGCATGCTCAGTGTGTTACTTGTGTGCATCTAGACCCTTGCTGAGAAGAGCAGGGAGCTGGACAAACTGCGGTCAGAGTGGACGTGTCAAACAACAGCGTTATCAAACCAGCACTGTCAGGAGCTTACAGTGGAGAGGGAGAAGGCTCTTGAGGTACAGCAGCTGTGCAGTCTCTCTGTTAGAATGGTGCTGTGAGATGCCTGTGTGAAACCGGTTAATTAGGCATTTTCATCTGCTAAATTACCTCTTGCTTAAACTTATTGAACAAAATGATAAATTTGTACTTTCATGAGGGAATGTGCTCTTCAAGAGGATTTAAATGAATGACATCACATCGTCAGGAAGGTTTCATGTGGGCAATTTCGTGTCCCATCACCTAGGCCTGACACCCACCATCTCAGATATTTCCGAAACTCTGTCAGATGAAGTGCACTGTGATGAATAGAATAGACAGAATAGAATGGACATAAATATGCTCCATAGCAGCGTGTATTGTAGGTACGGCATTTCAAAATTTCGCTTGTGTTTTTCATGAAACATTCATAACAAGCTGAATAATCCGATTGGTTTTTTCATTTGTCAGGATAGTGTTGCGATTTAAATATTACTTGACTGAATGTCAGACATCGTTTCATTTCAGAAAATATAATAATTTAATTTTGCAGCCCTCATTCTATCAGCCTGTGAACCATTTCTCACCATCGTGTGAACTTATAGTGTCCAGTTCATACATACGTCTCTGAAAAAGTCTGCCACTTAGATCAAGACCATTTATAATGCTCATTGCGCTTTGTAAACTGTCCTCCGTAAGGATTCTATCATTGCCTTGGAGAATTCCTTTCAAATTTACCTTTTAGCAGGACACTTTGTAATGATAGGAGACTTTAGCAGGCTATATAAAATGTATCACTTGTAAACAGCTGTTCGTGAGAGTTCAGGAGTCAAAATTTCTAGTATCTTTCTTTTTTGTGTCACCGGTTATTTTCTAGCTGTGTAGAGGATACCCAAAGGCAAGAAAATAAATTTGGCGACTTGGTTTTAGCATTGAGAACTGTGGTGACTTCAGGCGCAGTTATGTTATCTGTATGTATGTATATTTGTGTGCCTGTGTGTATGTTTTTGTGCATGTTTGTGTGCATGCATGTTGGTGTGCGTGTTTGTGTGTGTGTGTGACAGGCTATGCTGTTTCCCTGCCCCGTGTAGATCCAGACGAAGCTGCAGCAGCAGAGTGAGCAGCTGCGCAGGGAGGTGGAGTCGGCTCACCTGCAGAACACACAGCAGCTGCAGGGCAGGCTGTCTGAGCTGGAGGCCTCCAACAGGGAGCTCACTGAGAACAAGTACAGGAGCGACTCCACCATACGCGACCTGAAGGCCAAACTAACGGGCCTGGAGGAGGTGAGTGCAGCCTCGGCTGGGGCTCTGACTGACTCTGCAGCGGTGTTAAAGCTGGGGCTCCGACTGATCAACTGACTGTGGTTAAATGATGTGTTTGTGGAGAAGCCACGATTCTACATTGACTTTTGCTACCATAGTGTGCTCAGTCCTGTTTTGTAGTCTAACAAATTAGATTGCATGCTGCTGTTAATTGGCCTGACGTATTACATTATGTTCCTTCATTTCTTTTCGGATGGAGTGGAGAGTTATAGCATCTCATGAAATGATTAGCATCCATGTGTTTCTCTTACCGCTCCTTTTCCACCGGTTTTTTTTTTTTTTGTGTTCTTAGTATGGCAAATGCTGTCATTTCCATGGTTGTCACAACTGTGAAACTACACGGTGTTCTTGTTTAGAGCCGGTTACTGGCTATTTTTTTCCAGCTAAAAATCCAGAAGTAACTAGATTTTCAGTTGAAGCCATGATGCGCACATGCCGATTTAATGCAGAAGTTATTGTCCATTTTCAGACTTAAAAGACAAACATTTTTCTTGTCAAAATCCTATGAGCTGGGCCATTTTGGAAATTTCAATCTCAGCATGGTAATCGACAGCTCTCAGCTAATATTGTTTTCAGAGCATGCTGAAACACGTGGAGGGTTAGTCTGAATGTTCACTGGGAAATTTATGAATGACCCGCTATGCTCTGGCCAACTTTCTTCCGAAGACTTGCGATTATGCTCTCGCCCATGCTCGCGGACCCCAAAATTAGCCAGAAATATGACAAAAGGTTATATGTGGCAGCTTCTTCGCGCACAAACCCATATTTATTAACAAGAAGATGGGTTTCAAATTTGTCCCAAAGACCTAATTTACATACTTCACGTGCGTTAGCTAACATGCAAGCTAATGATGCAGTGGTATTCATCTGCAGCCTGCCTGCTATACTGTGTACATTTTGTTCTTGGTGGAGCTCTCTGTGTGGCATGTCTATACTCTACATCGCCGTTCAAAATAGACACACTTTCGGAAGGTCTGAAGGTAAGAGTTGAAATGATATGAATTACACAAATACTTCCTACTGTGAATGTCATTCATGAGTGAAGCTTCATATACAGCATTTTGAATTTGTTGTCCAAATTGATTGAGCTGTGGGGAACTATGCCATGTTTCGTTCATGTTGTTGCACATACCATAGTATACAGTGTGCAATGTTGGAGCACTAACTGTGGTCATACAGGCCAATGTAAACAGGGGCCTGGGGTGATGGTGAGAGCTGGTATGATTCAATTCTGCTGTGCCTATTCAAATTTCAGCAAGATTAAGATTTGAATCGGGTATTGGCACTTTTAGAAGCAAGTTACAGTAAAATTCATACCTGAAGTTGACCAAAACTACATTATATGGCTATAAGAACAAGATAAGTTCTTTGATGAGCTAATTTTGCTGGCTTTACAAATGAAGCCACCATTCCATGAACTATAATGCTCCAGAACAAGATTATGACAGCCAATTACCTTTTTTTTTCGCTCAACATGTAAATCCATTATATCAGGGTTCTATGAAGCTTAAGAACAAGACATGCTCTGTATTGAATTACTATGAGAAGGACAGGATCATGCATTGAAGGCCTTGCATTGGTCAGATTTATGCAATCAGGAAAAGCTCCTAAGCAGAGGAATCGTCCTTTTTTTGTCATGATGATTCGAAAGATGTAACACGCAGCGCATTTATTTTGTTTGGCTGATTAACATAACATAACATGAATGGCGAGAACAGGCCGTTCAGCCCAACTAGGCTTGCCAGTTTCTTTATACTATTGTGAATATATCACTTCAGATACTCAATGACTCAATGGTATCTAGCTTTAAGTCAAGCCTGCTCTTGAAAACTCCCAAGGTCTCTGCCTCAACAATATGGTCGGGCAAGCTATTCCACATCGAAATTACTCTTTGGGTGAAGAAATATTTCCGAATATCAGTGCTAAATTTACCTTTGGTCAACTTCCATTTGTGACCCCGAGTTCTACTAACAACTCTTGGTCGAAGGAATCCTACATAATTCACTTTGTTAATCCCTTTAACATATTTAAAGACCTCAATCAGATCATCCCTTAGTCTCCTTTTCCTAAGACTAAAGAGATTAAGGATCTTCAGCCTCTTCTCATAGCTTTCATCTTTTATACCCGGAATTAGCTTAGTGGCTCTTCTCTGAACTTTTTCTAGAGCCTCTATATCTTTCTTAAAGTATGGTCCCCAGACCTGTACACAATAATCCAGATGTGGTCTGACAAATGTGTTGTACAAAAGAAGCATCACCTCCTTGGATTTGTACTCAATACTTTTGGCAATGTATCCCAGCATCCGATTGGCTTTTTTAACTGCTACGGCACAATGGCTAGAACCTGTGAGGGTTTGGTCAACAATCACTCCCAGATCTTTTTCGTGTGGAGCACATTCCAGTTTTAAACCTCCCATGAAGTAATCCCGTCTAATGCTTTTATTACCTACATGTACAACTTAAAACATTTCGCTACATTAAATTTCATTTGCCACATTTCTGCCCAATTCTGGATTTTATCCAAATCATCCTGAATCACTTTAGTGGACTCTAAACTATTTGCTAAACCTCCCAATTTAGTTAAATTTGCAGATGATACTAATCTGCTCTCAATACTCCTATCAAAAAGCGCCCCCTATACTTGTGCGCCTTAAGTCAGCCGCCGTAATTTTCATCCAAATCAAAGTAAGAGGTCCTAACCTATAATATGCATAAAATACCTTGGCTGACTTGGGGCGCAAGCCACACAACCCCTGGGAAAGTGTGCATAATTACAAAAAGTAGTGATTTGCAGCGCCGCCTATGGGCTGCAGCCTAAATTAGCCGCCAAAATTTTCAGATTTTTGGAGTGTCCATACCCGATAGACTTGCACAAATGAAAATCAATTTGGCTCACTCAGGGCGCACAGAAATACAAGCATTCAAAAACCTAATTTTGGTGATTTTGCCATTTTGGCTGATTTTGACTGCAATATTCCAGGACCCCCTAAAGGAAAAAAGCGGTCCCTATTAAGGATAGAAAATGTGATTTTTGTTCATTTCTAACATACATCTATCAATTAAAAAAAATTTCGGACAAATTCGAAGGGGTCATCAATCACCGCCTGCCTGACTCTTATTAAAACTGGCTCTTAAAAAAAAAAAAAAAAAAAAAGTTTTGTTTGTTACCTTTCATTGTATATGGAAGTAACTTAGCAAAGTGGAAACAGTAAGTAGCTAGGTGCAAGATGTGATGATGACAAAAAAAAAAGAAACAGGTTTTGGTAAAACTAACATGATGAGGGGATAATTGCAAATCCTAAGAAGGAACAGTGTTGCAAACTTTTTTGTAACTGGCCGAGAAGGAGCATAAAAATGGCATGTCAGCTAGATAACATGCTCCCTAGATACTTTTGTGTATCACTACTGAAATGTTCCCTTTTAAGTCCCTCTAAATGCTGGGGGCTGTGCTCCCCTGAACCCTCCACCATGGCTGAGCCCCCAGGTGCAATTGAACTTGCTGCCTATTAATATTATTTTGCCGTCTATTATAATACTTAGCAGTAACCCTACTACTTCTTCCCACTGGTGTGGAGTGTTGTTTTAGACCAGCTGCAGGGGTGTGTTTAGGGCCTGGCTACTAGAATTTTTTTTTTAATCTGCCCCGACTCTTAATGTACTGCCTAACTATTTAATGAATATGACCTTAGAGCTCATATAATTACTAAATCTTCTGCCTTTATTGTAATTTATTTCCTCATATACAACCGCGGCCCTTGATTTTTAAAAATATTTTTTAGCTAAAATCGGCATCACTGCGCGTATGATGCACAAAGAGCGACCTTTTTCAGACCAACTGCTCTGTCACCAGCGTCTTGTCTGACAGTGCTGCCAGCTATAAACATCACTGTGACTTTATCTCACGAGATTGCTTGCTTTAACTTAGTTATTCGAAAAAATGCAGCATATTCATTGAAATGTAATCATTTTATTAATCATTGACTGGTGAACATGGTATTATAAGAGGTGCAAAATAAAGGAAAATCTACATGTTCCCGCCGTGCCCATCTCCTCACCCCAGACACTATTAAAGTTGACAGTCTCCCCACCTGTCATTATTAACAACAGTGAGTGCAACCAGCAAACTTACTCAGATCTTAACAGAAACAATTGGCGCTGGGGTCTTGTGCTTGGTCCTGGGAGAAAGTGTGGAAACTGTAAACATGCATGCATTTTATCTGTAACTCATGGAATTTGGGTGGAAAAAGTCATCTGTATTGAAAATCATTTATGCATGGGAAATGATTATTTTGCGTTATCCAGAGTACATGAACTTGATAATGTTTTCCTGTGGTGGCTAGCTATGGTATGTAACTTGCATTAGCTTAATGTAACATTTTGCCTGGTGCAACTAGTTTTTCAAAACTTAACTAATTTTAAGAGTGTGATTTAGTTGTGATTTAGTTTATTACTTTCCTCGCACACACCAGATGATTCAGTTTTGGACATCACACTTGAAGTTCTTAAAAAAAACTTTTTGAGAGTGGAGATTGCGGGGACTTTTAGTCTCACAGGTGCCAAAAGTCCATCAATCTCCACTCTCAAAAAGTTAATTTAACTTTTAAGTGCGAGAGTACTTCAGAAGAATTCTTGTTATTTGTGTGTGCTGTTTCCCAGAAAATTTGTGATGTAAATGAGTATTTCCTTGATTTCAATGATTGGGAGGGTCTTGATAGAGACACTTTAACACGGCCATAAGTGGATGCATTAAAACAAGACTCGGCGTCATCATGGATTTTTTAATTTTATGTTTGAGTAGTACTGTATCTAATATGTAATATACGCGTGTGTGTGTGAGAGTATATTTTATTTTTTATTTTTATTTTTTGCATGAGCCACATTCTTATGAAATGTTATGTTTTAGGCCTGTACATGTGGCTTGATTTAATCCAGGTGAGCTCGTTTAAAAAAAAAAAAAAAAAAAAAGCCTGAGGAATCTGCAGGAATTCCTCTCTTTGGGGTTCAGCCCCCAGTGTTTCAAATAGGTCAATTCCACAGTAACTGACGTAACATTTAGAACAACTTTAACTTCAGTTACTCTGTAATTACATGGTGGATCACTACAAAACATCACAGGGATTCAAACATTTGTTGGTGCTTGAGAACCCATGTAATAGATTTTATTTTGCATATTGCACTATCCCACTGTTTGTGATTTTACAGGGTAACTGACGTAACATGAAAAAATACCTCAATTTTTACATGCTTTTTTAAATTAAAGATTTCTCTTAATTCTTTCCTTCAATCATCTTAGTCTCTCTGTCAAAAGAAGGCTGACAGTCACTTCTCCAGCAACCAGAAAGAACAAAGTGTTTATGTTGGCTGAATTATATTTTCTGAGTCAATAAGTAGAGTAACTGACGTAACATTCTTTGGTAACTGACGTAACGTGTCTGGGACTAAATGAGAAAACTGAGCTTCGTTGACTTTTCTGTGGCATATAATTCTGAGGAAGGAGTGGGGGCATGTTTTACTGACAAAAAACATGTTTTCAGTGCAGAAAGAAGTTCAATCCTGTAGAAGTCTATGAGAAAATGACCCATCTTTTCCACCTGATTTATTATTTAAATAATGATTTTCCACATTACTTTATGGTATCTATCGCAAGTTTCAAGTCTCCTTCGATATATCATGATGTTCATTTTTGTAAATGACATAGACGAGAACAGGGCTATTCAACAAGGGCCAGTGTGGGTGCAGGCTTTCATTCCTGCCAAGCACTTACACACCTGATGCTACTAATCAATCTCTTTAGCCAAGACTCTTGGGGTTGATTAGTGGTGTCAGGTGTGTAAGTGCTGGGTTGGAATGAAAGCCTGCACCCACACCGGCCCTTTCAGGATAATGTTGAATAGCCCTGGACTAGAATAAAGGATAAAGCCAGAGTATGCTTTAGGGGCGTGGCTATCCTCTGCTCCTTGTCTGATACGGTCAGATCCACACGTAGATCCACCCCTCGCTCCTCCCTGGATATTCAGTTCACGCTCTCGTCCAATTGGAATCACATCCGATTCCAAAATGACAAAATGGCACAATTCAAATTGCCAAAATCGAGGCTTCCTAAATGGTGTGCTGAAACCAATGGGTGACTTCACGGTTGTTTCGTCCATCTTTTTATACAGTTTGTGGTACTAATGGTAGTAAATTATTGCAAAACAAAAATTATTCAAATATATGACAAAAAAAAAAGAAAAATTGCCCTGAGGTATCATTTTGCATGGAATTGACCAATATCTATACTCTCTCCTGACAAGCTGAAATCAAATTGAAGTTTTTCCTCAATTTTGTTACTTCCACAAATTCCACAAAATATTCCACAAAAATAATGAAATGACAAAACTCCTATTCTACGTGGCAACAGTTTTACTTTTCATAAGATTGCATAAAGCACCAGTGGGCGTTTATATGATCACATGAATCTGTCAGTTCAGGGCCGGCATTAAGCAAAAATAACTGTGTAGCAAAAACGCTATGCAGTCTCTAGAAGTCTGTAGCATTTTATAGCATTTTTTAAGAACTGTGTAGCAAAAATGAAACTTAACAAAAACATCTGTATATGCATTTTAACTTTTTATTTTCAGCACTTGGCTAATAGTACTAACACTAATCAACATACGCTAACGAAGACCAAGGCAGTTGAGTCACAGTAGCATTGCAGTATTAAAAACTACTTGGACTTACCAACTGTGTCCCACTTACAGTTAACATCCAGTAACTAAGTAACTGAATAGGAATTAGTAAGTTTTAGTTGGTTCTACCTAAGCCACTCACCTGGCTCAGGCTGTGAATGAGTGAATATTCAGGACTGATTTTTATCATGCATAATATTTTTACTGTGAAAGAAATTAATACTGGTAATTATTAAGAACCAAGATGAACATTTAATTATTAAAATAAAAATTGTCATAATCTAGAATAGAGAGCACTACAGGAATTCAAGGTACAAATACAAATGTACACGTGTTCAAAATATGAAAACGGCATTCCTTAGACGTAAATATACAACTCTTTTATATAGTTGTACAGTTAATTTAAATTTAATTTTTTGAATTCTTACTATTAAGAATTTCCTGACAACACCCTTAAACAAAATATTTATTAAATAATGGTCGTGCTTGTAGGCTGATGTGTGACACCAGTTCAGTGTTTTTCATTTCATTTTATCTAGTCGCATATACACACATGCAGCGTTTGATTGCACAATTCCCCCGCTGATTCCTGACACAAGATGGCAGACGTGTCTCACGTTTTGCAGTTGGTTCAGCCAATGACGTTGTCCACTCTAGTGTTATCTTTAGCTCTGTGTGTGGGACTGGGGCGGAGGTAGGAAAATAATGGGGTCATACTCGCTACCATGGTTTCAGAGTCGCGCCGTTAGGTTATCCATAGTGCGGTGGTGGAGGTTGGCCAGGACGATATTAAGAGAATGTAGGAGCCCATTTTTGTTCAAAACTGGACGAAAACTTTTATTCACATTATCCGAAGACTGTATCGCAAAATATGCGATGGGGATTTCAAAAGCCCGTTGTAGATTGGCGCATTTCAAAAAAACTGGTCGCATTTTACGATTCGATACCGCTTATCGCCAGCCCTGCAGTTACCCATGCCCCTCCAATCAAAATCCTTCACATTTTGTTCAAATTTATTGCAGTTCTTATTGTGCATCCTCAACGAAGTTCACTAAACCTCCCTCTGAAAAGCGAGTTTCCTCGGGACGTGTGTCATATTGAGCTCCCTTTCCACGGTGTCTGTAAATGACCATTTCACGTGTATGTGGCGCTGTGTTGAGCTGCAGTTAGATTTTGGCCAGTTTTGCCATCTTAAGGAATATACATGTAGCTAAGGCAGGTCTCCCTCCCCCTCTTACTCTCACAGGAGGCTCACCGGGCCAAGCAGCAGGTGCTGTCCTTACGGAGGGAGAACAGCACTCTGGACTCAGAGTGCCACGAGAAGGACCGGCAGCTCAACCAGCTGCAGACCCGGGTGGCAGTCCTGGAGCAGGAGATCAAAGACAAGGACCAGCTGGTGCTCCGCACCAGGGAAGTGCTGGAGGCCACACAGCAGCAGAAGGTGCCGCCTTGAGCGCCTGCGTGTGCATGTTTGTGTTTGCATTTGTGTGAGAATCTGTGATGTGTGTTTTAATGGGAAACATGGCAACGTGACACAGAAAATGTGACCCTCTATATTAACGCATTCTCTTTTTTTTAGAACTCTGTGGAGGGAAATGCAGAAAATAAGCAAGTCCAAATAGGAAAACTGGAAGCCACTGTGAAATCTCTATCAGAGGAGCTGATCAAGGTTTGTTCTTTTGCAGAATGGGGGAAACTATGACCGCGGTTTTACTTGGCCAGTACGGGTTATATGTGGTGCCTGAGAGGGAGAGGGGTGGTTGTGCCTGACATAACCACACTGCAGCTGTGTTGTGGTGGTGTCGTATTGAGGTTTGGACATGGGATTTGTAATCACCACAGTGAGAGTACTTCCTCTTGTGCCCTCAGAGTGGTGCCATGCTCTGTTATATTCGATCGGCTGGTGAAAAGAATTTACTCACACATTCCTGCTCCTTCTTAGTGCCAGCATTTTAATCCCTTCCTGCAGGGGTATCCAAATGATGCCATAATTGTAATTGTTGCTGGAGTACTTAACTATACAGTAGCGTGCAGTGATGATTATACTCTTAACAAAATGAAGATAATTCAGGAACAAAGGACTATTCAAGTGTTTATTTCATGTGATTTTTGGATCATATCGTTAGCCTCTCAGCATAATTGCCTAAGTCATATTTTTGCCAAATTGAGATACCGGCTGCCTGTTCTTTTGTGTCGGCGAAAAATGCGTTTTTTTTTTTTTTTTTTTTTTTTTTTTCTCAAAACCTTAAATAAAATTCATTCTCTGGGAGAGAAAAAAAACTCAAAAAATGAGATGGGCAATTATACTGTGAGGCTAATGTTGTAGATGAGAATAAGTAAATAGATAACAATATATAGTAAAAACAAAAATAATGGCTTTTTAGGGAAAAAAGTCAATATCTAGTGTGGCGACCCTTGTCTTTGATTACAGCATTTAATCTTTTAGGTATAGTGTTCTCATATTTAAATTTCCTTTCTAAACCATTCTGTATGGTTTGAAGTTCATTTCCAAACAGATTCTTTGGTTATTACCAAAGATTTGTTTATTTATCTTGGTATCAAGCAAATCCCATGTTTGCTCAGTCAGATTAAGGTCTGGACTTTGAGCAGGCCAAGTCGTAATTATACTGGACAAAGAAAGTTGGGGATCACTCTGATTTTTAATATTGAAATATGATATGGAACATAATTTGAACTATCAAATATTTCAATTTCGAAAATTGGGGTGATCCCTAATTTTCTTTGTCCAGTATATTATGTCACCAGACAATTCTTACCAACTGAGATAATTCTTGTGCTATTTAGACGTGTGTTTAGGGTCATTATCTTGTTGAAAATAAAATTCCTGACCAATCAGTCTCTTTCCAGATTGCAATGTGTATTTCACAAGGATGCTGTGATACTTCTTTTGATCCATGATTCCGTCTATTTTAATGAGTTTACTGGCTCCTTTCGATCAGTGTACAATTACACCGCAGTCCACGAGCGATGGGGCTCCATTTAAACTCTGTGGTGATATGCCCGTAACGTAAACGAGCAGCGAGAATTCACACAAGCGATTTAACACGCTGCTTGTAGATCATCCTTATTGATGTTTTAGAATAATAAACGTGTACAAAGACCAATAAATCTCAGTCATGGGAGGTAACATTCTCAAGATTTCAATACGTTAATTATGTTAATAATTATGTAAATATAAAGGGATCTACATTAGATGATTGAATTTTTTATTGAAATTGCAAGTTAGTTGGCTGCATATTTTCTGTTTTTATTATGGAAAATATCCTTCAATGAAACTGACTTCGCTGAAAATGCGGTCATCAAGGAACGAACACAAAAATGAGAGAAAAATGAAAGTGAAGCTGAAGATGAGGCGAGGGTAATGCTGCCTAAAATAAATTTCTATTTTATGTTCTATCGCTTGCGAGCCATAGCTAGCTAATAAATGACCATATAATGATTGTAACGCTCGCTAATAATACAACATACCATGTAATTAAGTAACTTATAAATTGGGAATAGAATTTCAATTGTTCGATATATTTGAACACTGACATAATGTTAAAATAAATCACTCTACATTTTTTGTACCATAACCATTTCTTTTGATTTACAACCCCAATTCTGAAATAGTTGGGGCAAAGTGTAAATTGTGAATAAAATCAAAATGCAGTGACTTTCAGATCACGTGAGCCAATATGTTTTTTACAGTAGAACATGGATAACATTTCGAATGTTAAAACTGAGACATTTTACATTTTTATCCACAAAATGAGCTTATCTCAAATTTTCTGGCTGCAACAGGTCTCAAAAAAGTTGAGACACAGGCAAAAAAGAGCTGAAAAAGCAATTAATATGTAAGAGAATCAGCTGAAGGAACATTTAGCAAGTACTTTTGTTAACTGGCATCAGGTGTGCAACATGATTGGCTACTAAAGGGATGTCTTAGAGAGGCTGAGTCTCTCAGAAGTAAAGATGGCCAGAGGCTCTCCAACCTGTGAAGGCTTGCGTAAAAAAAAATTGTGGAATACTTTAAAAACAATGTTCCTCAACCTCAAATTGCAAAGGCTTTGAAGGTTTCATCATCGACAGTGCATTACATCATCAAAAGATTCAGAGAAACTGGGAAAATCTCTGTGCGCAAGGGACAAGGCCGAAGACCTTTACTGGATGCCCGTAATCTTTGGGCCCTCAGACGCCACTGCATCACTCACCGGCATGATTCTATCATTGACATTACTAAATGGGCCCAAGAATACTTCAAGAAACCACTGTCTGTAAACACAGCCCGCCGTGCTATCCACAGATGCCACCTAAAACTCTATCATGCAAAAAGGAAGCCATTGTTGAGCATGATCCAGAAGCGCCACCGTGTTCTGTGGGCCAAGGCTCATTTAAAATGGACTGTAGCAAAGTAGCAAAGTGTCCTGTGGTCAGACGAGTCCAAATTTGACATTCTCGTTGGAAATCATGGGCGTCGTGTCCTCTGGGCTAAAGAGGAGAAAGGCCACCCCTCCTGTTATCAGCGTTCAGTTCAAAAGCCAGCATCTCTGAAGGTATGGGGATGCATTAGTGCATATGGCGTGGGACACTTGCATGTTTTAAAAAGCACCATGGATGCTGAAAGGTGTATATAAAGGTTTTAGAGCAACATATGCTCCCCTCCAGATGACATCTATTCCAGGGAAGGCCTTTTGTATTTCAGCAGGACAATGCAAAACCACATACTGCAGCTATTGCAACAGCATGGCTTTGTAGTAGAAGAGTCGGTGTGCTGAACTGGCCTGCCTGCAGTCCTGATCTTTCACCGATTGAGAACATTTGGCGCATAATTAAACGAAAAGTCCGTCAAAGGAGACCCAGAACTCTCCAGCAGCTGGAAGCCTGTATTAAACAAGAGTGGGATCAAATTCCAATGGCTAAACTCAAGAAACTTGTCTCCTCAATGCCCAGATGCCTCCACTCTGTTAAAAAGGGATGCTACACCATGATAAACAGGCCCTGTCCCAACTTTTTTGAGACCTGTAGCAGCCATCAAATTTGAAATGAGCTCATTTTGTGGATAAAATTGTAAAATTTCTCAGTTTCAACATTTGCTTTGTCATCTCTTTTCTATTGTGAATAAAATACTGGTTGGTGTGATTTGAAAGTCATTGCGTTTTGATTTTATTCACAATTTGCACTTTGTCCCAACTATTTCGAAATTGGGGTTGTAAATTAAAGGCGAAATTCTACAGCAGTCCTTATTTTGCTGAGGACCTGCCTGGAAGCCCTTCAAGCACCTTGATCACTCCTGAATACAGTGATGTTGTCACATTGTGTTACTTGTTTGGAAATCAATAAATAAATAGATGAACGATTTTTAAATTGTCAGTAATGAGATTAATTTGGTTTATAACTTGATAGCGCTTTAATGTGTATTCTAAACAAGTTCAAGAACTCTGCTTGGGCATTTCCTGTGTCTTTCACTTTTATTTTTAGGCAAAAAAAAAAAAGTGAGTGAAAAGCCTGTGTGGCTAGTGGATTTTGAAATCCACCTGCCACAGTGGCTGGTTGCTGAAAAAGTTGACTCCAGGCCCCGTTAATACAAATACACAATGTTACCGTTGCTAACGTGTAGAGAGGGCCCTTGCAAAATTCATCATTATTTTTTATTTCTCTAACGCTCTAGAACAAAATATCTTAAATTAGAAAATGGAGTCATGTCTGAAAATTCTCTCTCTGCGCATATTGTCCCATCAAATCTTTCTCACGGCTCTGGTCAGAGTTATGGCAGTTTAATTAGACTGGAGACCTTGCTTGCTTTAAATGGTGCACCGCTGTAATTATAATCTTGTTCTTTAGGGGTTGTAATCTACTGTGTAGAGAGACCTTAGTTCGCATGTTTAATTCCAACTTATTACTACACACAGGAAAATGGATTTCAGAAGGCATAACTGAGGCAATATACTCTTATCTCTTTGCTGGTTCCTCATTTATCTGGCAATATTGTGGTTAAATTTCCAGTTGTTAAAGGGTATTAACACTTATCTCACAACCACTCATAAAGCCTGGATAACATGCATATGACTGAGGCAAATGACATGTTGTTCTGCTCGTTGGATTTAAATTATGTCTTTTGTGCCGTAGTTTCCAGATTTGTATGTTTGCTATGATTATAAAAGACAAAAGCTGATTGTCCCTGGTATCTAACGAGTTATGTCACACTGATAGAACCTGTGAGTAGGTACAAACTCGTGTTTTATTCCGAAATGAATGTTCATTTGCTCGTGGATTGATCGAAAATGGAGAAATTTACATGATGCCATTAAAATGGAATTATGATGATGTGGAATTATGATATAAGTTTATACAGCTCGATAACTTTGTTTTCCGTTTCGTTTGGAGGGCGAGTGGATAAGCACTATATGAGCTCCCCTCAATTTGACCTTAAAAAAAAAAAAAAAAAAAAATCCACTTGCATTTGATGCAGTAGATTGCACCTTGTGTCAAAACAGTTGGTTCTTAGTAAAATATTGCATTATTTATAATTCACACCAAATCAAAAATCGCTCCATTTTTTGCTGTTAGGAGAGACAAGCGGCGCCTTACATTTGGCTTCACAGATAATCATTAGCACTGAGTATCATCACTCTCAAATTGCATTTGGGTCAATGAGTTTATGATACAGGAAATGTATTGTTTTGCCTCTGAGCTGTTTGGTTTCTCAGTGTCTCGGTGAGTGCATTTACATGGCGTTAGAAAAAATCAATTTGTATTAGTCCGACTGAAACCGAAATGTACAAAGCCGTAAAGTTGTCCATGTTTTCGCCACTCAACATGCTACCAGTTTGCCGCTACCTAACTTGTTCGTCGATTGTTTGCTCTGTGACGTCATGGGTCAACCGGAAAAGGTCTAACAAGAACAAGCGGAAAGGGGACATATCGCCACCTATCGTAGCGGAGACGGACATAATTGGGTTAATGAACCGATTCTCCTACTGGGCATGTGTACTGGGACAAGGACAGTAGTCCAATTAAATGGCCTAATCGAGCTGTAAATGTAGCTCGACTTAACTGTGCATGTAAACGTACTGAGTGCAAAACAACTTTAGTGTTGAATGGTTACTTGTGTTTGCGGCACTTTTTTGTCCAAAAATTATAAAGATAATGGAATGAGTTTTATTTCCAAATGATACCAGTGGCTTGCTTCATTGAATTCAATTTTCCAGTCTCTGTGATGCTCAAATCCTGAGTTAAAAAGCCCTAAACAGGGGTCTTGCTCTTTGGGCAAGGATTGGCTATATTTGGCATTTGCTTAAAGGGTTTGACGTTGTCTACATTGTTTGATTTATACCATGCAGCAGACATGTTTGAACTTCCACTAGGATCATTAAAATGCGTTCAGACTCTTGGGTGCTTATAAGGCCTCCTAATCCCTCCTGCCTCTGTGAGCTCCCAGCCGTGTGATTTGACAGTAATTGCTTGGACAGGCTAACAAAAGGGTGTTTTTTTTTTTTTTTCTGCTTGATCTAACCCTCGGCATGCTAACGGTGTGTGCAGGCCAATGCCATCATCAAGAAGCTGCAGGGCGAGACCAAGGCGCTGGTGGGAAAGATAAAGGTGAAGAACTCGGTGACGGTGTCTCAGGAGAAGGTGCTTCAGGAGACGGCGGAGCGCCTCAGCAGGGAGCAGAAGGAGCTGCAGGAGACGCGGCAGCAGCTCAGCAGGAGAGAGGAGGAGGTGGGCCCGCATAAACCCCTGCCCCACTGCCTCTGTTGAGCAGGCCTGCAGCTCTGCAGAGTTTAACAGCACACCTGCTCTCTCCTCCAGGTAGCCAAACTGCAGGAGCAGCTGGATGCCACGGTTCAGAAGCTGGATGAGAGCCGAGAGGTGCTAAAGACCAATGAGAATGGTGCGTAAATCAAACACCTTCATAACATTAGAGGAAGGTTAAGGGCATGTATCCTCAGGACATGTTTTTTGCGCCGGAAGCATCTATTTTCTAAAAAAATACTAAGAAGTTCAGCGATGAAGGCGCTCGGCATCCTCAACGCAAAAATGTCCTAAACTTTCAGCTTGTATTTCTGCTCCGCTCACGGCGCTTTTTGGAACAGCTCTGGACTCGTTACTGTCACTTCTCTCTCACCGACAAATCAAAATCATGAAGACGAAGGGCCTTACAATGTAAACAGCCAGCTAGCTATGGTGTTTCAAACCAATTAGTAACAGTAAGGATTACTGAATATTCTTTGTTTGTGGAACTCTAGGTTTGCTGGCAAGTTAGTTAGCAGTAATGTTCTCTCAAACAATGTTTACTACTACAGCCAAACAGCTGTAGCGAGGTACATTGTCATCACGTAGGTTCCTATTTATTTTAACTGGAGTAGCTATGTTTCCCGAAGCACAGTTGCGAGCTACGTTAGCAACATAGCTACATGGTTTGAACCATATAGGACTTAATATGTTATTAGTTATGCTTTTGGGAAATAAACATTCATCAGCTCAGTTTCTGACTATACATGATTTTTTTTTATCGTATTAGCAAACCTTTCTAAGGTAATGTAATGTAGATGCCATGGGTGTTTTGCAATTATTTATTTTCTTTTTTAAGATAATTTTTTGGGAAGGGTTTCCTCCTTTATTGAACAGTACAGGAGAGGGAGACAGGAAAGATTGGGAGAAAAGTGGCTAAAACATGCAGCAAAGGGCCGGAGGTGATGGTGAACCCGGGCTGCTGCGGGAAGGACTGTGCTTTATGGTGTGCACGCTTTACACCGATGAGCCACGGGGGTGCCCAGTGTTGAACCATTCTGACTGAAATGCCATGAAGAGGCTTGAGTTTAGTTTGCCTGATCCTCCTGTGCATTCTGAAGCTTTAAGAGTATATAATCTGGCATAAACCTTTTCTTAAAATGGGCTGAGGATGTGCAGTGGATGCTCATTGGTTATCAGAGAGATCGATCAGCTGTCCACAGTCTTGGTTTTAGTACGTGACTTATCTCTTGTAATGTCTCTGAGAATATAACCCCTTGGAAATACATTTTGGCATTCATTTTGTTTATTTTCTTAATCCAATACTATGGACTGGAAGGTCAGCAGAGTAATGTTCCGTTGCTTTTCAGTATCCATGGCCTGGCATAGCAGCTCACAAACAAATGTCTGAGTTTATGCTAGCAAAATGGATATTAGAAATAAAATAACTGAACTAAAATATACTAGGACTCCTGGCCTGCAGATAATTAATCCTTCTTGGAAGGAGTAGTTCTGATTTACCACAATATAATGTTAAACAAGCAATTTCCACCAGTGACAAACATAAAAAATCCTTTGTCGCGCTCTAACGTCAACACCGCTCGACGGAGGTTTATGATTTTTGGTGGGGTGAATGGTCATACATAGGGGATGATGCCTATCGATTTTCCGGCCCGGCAGCCATCTTGAAATCCTTCAGCGCACTCGCCGGAGGTTTTTGCTTTTTGGTGACCTGAATGGTCATACGTAGCAGATGATGCCGAACAGTCGCTTTCTGTACATGTTCTTCAACTGTTTCAGTCAGGGGCACATGCCACGCCTTGTGTTGCTCTTGTTTATTTTTCATTTGGGTGTAAGTGTGGGCTAGTGTTTAGGTGCATTATGGATTCCTGTCGTGTTGCTAGTTTGACTCGTCAGTTGGGTTTTGAGACTTTGACTTTTTTTTTTTTTTTTTTGAACAAATGTGTTTATTGATGTTTCAAGCTTTACATACTTAAACACACTTACAGAATTTTTCTTATTAAAAGCTTTAAATTCTTTTGTTCCATATCTGAGACTTTGACTTTCATGTGATGTGGAGAGATGAAACTGGGAAGAACTTGAGCTGTTGGGCCCCTAAGCAAGGACATCAGCCTCTATACTGCTCTAAGAGCTGCACCCCTGTTTCTCTCTCTTGCTCTCCCTGCTTTTAACTTCTTCCTCACATTTCTCCAGTGCAGTACTTAATTTCTTTTTAAATGATCTATTTAGTTCAATAGCAGTTAGACATTTTCTTAGCATGCATATGCATGATTTAGGCGCTGGGTTTTCTAGCCTTCCATGTCTTGGGGATGTAATTATGTTAACAGTGTTGCAGTGTTGTCAGCTCATTTTCCGTTTGGCCTCCTCAGTTATCACCTGGCTGAACAAGCAGCTGAATGAGAACCAGCTGTTGCGGAAGCAGGAGGCGACGGGCGGGTTCGAGACGCCGGCTGGTGCCGCTGGTCCCTCCGCTGTTGGGCTCAGGATGGCAGCGTCCTCACACAACATGGCGGTACATCTCCTATCTGCATCCTGTGGGGCTGAGCCGTGTCTGACTCGCTCCCCGGCCAAGAATGACTGGCCTGTGATGCACTACGGCCTTAGTCACAGCATATCTTTGTGATTGCAAGTCAGTAGCTTGTATTGGTGGCTGATCAATTAATGATGTGATGGATTACTTTTCTCTAAGCTTTCTGAGGGCTGTGAAAAACTATTCGCCCTCTTCCTGATATCATCTAGTTTTGCACTTTTTTCACTCTCAAATGTTTCAGATCATCAAACTTATTTTAATAGTTTACAAAGATAACCTGAGTAAACGCAATGCAGTTTTTAAAAGTTGTCATTTATAGCAGCAAAAAAACTCTCCAACCTGACTGAGTGAAAAAGTAAATGCCCCTCAGTAACTAAGTCAACCAATTGAACAAATTTAATCGATATTTGAATTTGATTCACTAGATGCACATATGCATGATTACTCCCAGCCCTGATTAATCTTAACAGTACTTGAATAAAACCTGCCTGGCAGTGTGGTGTTGTTAAAAAAAAAACAGCACTTGATGCTGTGATCAAGACTTTCAGGATAAGGACTGATTAGTCAGAAGTGGAACTTTTTAGGAGATGTGGGTCCCCTTACATCTGGAGTAAAACTAACTTGGCATTCCACAATAAGAGCATCTTACCAACAGTCAAACACAGTGGTAGTAGCGTGATGGTGTGAGTGTGCTTTAGTGCCTCAGGACCTAAATGAATTGCTATAATTGATGGAACCATGAATTCTGCTCTCTACCAGAAAATCCTGAAGTTGCATGTCCGGCCATCAGTTACTGACCTATAGCTCAACCGCAGGTTTGGTTATGCAGCAGAGCAGTGATACAAAGCACACAAACTAGTCCACCTCTGAATGGCTCAAAAGAAACAAAATGAAGTTTTAGGACTGGCCTCGTCAAAGTCCACACTTGGATTTCATTGAGGTGCTGTGGCATGACCTTAAACAATCAGTTCATGCTCAAAAACCTTCCAATGGAGCTAAATTAGAACTATTCTGGAAAGAAAAGTAGGCCAAAATTCCTCCACGGAAATGTAAAAGACTCATTGCCAGTCACTGCAAATGTTTGATTGCAGTTGTTGCTGCCAAGGTTGGTACAACCAGTTATCAGGATTAGGGGGACAAAATTTTCACATGGGTGATGTAGGTTTTGAATAATTCTTTACCTTCCATAAATGAAAGAATCATTCAAAAGCTGGATTTTGTGTTTACTCAGATTGTCTTTGTCTTGTATTAAAATTATTTGGATGATCTGAAACCTTTTAATTTTACAAATAAGCAAAAGTAGAATAAATCAGAAGGGGGCAAATATCTTTTTAGAGCAGTGTATACTGACTTTGTGTGAAGTGATTTGTGACAAATTTGGTTTCTATTCAAATCATTTGTTCTGTTTTTTCTTTAATTTCCCTCTCAGCTTGATAATAGGTCCTTTCCCTCTGGTTTGGGAGGGCAGGGTTACCCCATCACCTCCACACTAAACTCCAAGCTTTCCTTCCCCCTGTCCTGTGTGAGCTCGGCTGGCCGACCTGCCTTCGCTCTGCACAACCCAGGCTCTGGACCCAAGGCAGGCCTCTCCTCTCCCTGTCTCTGCCTGCACACTGCCTGCTTATTCCTTCCGCTGTGTCCCAGGACACCCCTACTTCCTTTTTACGCAACAATGCGCTAATTTGCTCATTTGTATTGTTGCTAGGTGTGGGTGACGGGCTCATATTAGTGTTAGCATCTCATGTTCTCTTAGGTGTTTATTGCACCTAATTGACTGGGAAGGTGCACATTGTAAAGGGCAGCCCTTGTTCTGGCTCAGTCAAATGAGATGTCATAAAACGGCTATTCAGTAAACCTTTCATTTCCTCTCAGAACATGGTAGAAATTGTGTATGTGAAAGGCATTTCCTCATGTCTCATTCCTGCTTTGGCTCCTGGGCAGGTCCAGTTTAACCCTTTGAGCACCAAACCTGGCTTGTCCCCAATTGAAATGAGGGACGGGAGTCCGACAGACCAGCACACGCGCACCTCCAACAAAGAGAAGTGAGTTTTCCATTCCAGTGATGCAACCCTTCACAAAAATTATGTTCATCCAGCTTTTATTTTATAGCAAATGGACAAATCGCAGATATGACACAAAGCATTTTTTTTTCTCAATAATTGCACAGTCTAGCTTCATTAAACACGCCTCAAACAAATTAGATTAAATTTTTTTAATTAATCGATCAAGTAGAGGAAAAATATGGAATCATTCAATCACGAGGAAAGAATTATGGAATCATCTTGAAATGGGCATTTTTAAAAGAAATACAAATACAAATCTGAATATGCAAATTAGTCTGTAGTTAAAAGAATAAATGAGATTAATGAGATATTGGACTTGACTAATTGAGAGGGAACAAGAGAGTTGGAAATTGTAGCAATGGAAAGGATGATAAAACTGCTCCAAGAAGGAAGTTCAATATGGAGAATGGAAAATGATGTTGGTTGTTCCCAATCAGCTGTGTCTAAAATTTTGGTGCAAGTATAAACAAAATGGGGAGGTTATAACAGGGAAACATACGGGTAGAGGTCCAATCTCAGGACGGAAAACTTGAAGCAGTATGCCTTGAAAATCAAAATGCACAACAAAACACATGGAAAAGCAAATGGGCAGAAACAAGATTCAATGTTTGTGACAGAACTGTAAGAAACTGGCTGAATGAAATGGGATTTACATTAGAAAAGCCGAACGAAAACCAGCACTAACACCTTAACAGGAGAAGGCAAGGTTACAGTGGGTTAAAGAAAAACTCATGGAGTGTGGATGATTGGATGAAAGTGATATTCAGAGATTAATCATGAATCTGCACTGGCAAAGGCTCTGATGTTGACGCTTTTGCCTCATGTCATTCCAATGAAACATTAAAAAGTGAGTACCTGAAGACACATTTTTCCCCATTCATTTATGATAATGGGGTTGCATGTCAGGTAAAGACCAGAAAAGAGTCCGGGTCTCAATCCAATAGAAAATTTATGGTGGAAATGTAAATAAAAATGGTCCATGACAAGGCCCCATCCTGCAAAGCTGATCTGTCAACCGCTGTTCAAGAAAGCAGGAACCAGCTTGATGGAGAATATTCCATTTCATTAGTGAAGTCCATGCTGCAAAGAATTCAGGCTGTCGTACAACCACGAGGAGCAGCAACAAAGTACTAATTCTGATGTTTTTTGTTGATGTTTCCATATTTTTTCCTCAGCATTGAGCGATTTCATTCCATTTTTTCTGTACTTGATCTGTAACAATTTTTCCATGAATTCAAATAATTTAGTCTAATTTGTTCAAGGTGTGTTTCATGAAGCTAGATTGTTCAGCTATCGCACCAAAATTGTTTTGCGTCATATCTGTGTTTTTTTTTTTTTTTTTTTCCTTTTTTACTCCTTGCTTGGAAGTAAAAAAGTTGGATGAACATCCAGTGAGACTGGTGATTGCATAATTTTTGCCAGGGGTTGTATGTTACTGTAGTGCTGTTCAGTGTGTATCCTGTGCTTCCAATGTTTCCTGTCTTTTCTTCTCCCAAGCGGGGAGCCCCAAGGACTGGAGTCCAAGTACTTTGAGAGACGGGAGGACAGCATCCCTTTACGAGGCCTTCTCCCGAACAAGCACTTCACCAGGGGTCAGTCCTCTGCTCAACTACTGTCACTCTAAAGTGAAACAGTCAGTCAGTCACCTGGAAAGGTCATACTAACTGACATTCAGTTGTGTGTTGGGTCTAAAATGCCGCCATTTCCGTGTGTGATGCATATGATGATATGCATTGGTTCCCATACTCAGCTCTGGGGCCCCCTGTGTATGGTGGTTTATGTTACAGTTGCAAGTGTTGGATTTTACCAAGCTGGTTATTTGTCTTAATTAGGTGGATTAATATTTAGAGCAGTTATTTACCCTCTTTAGTCACGTTTTATGGATCTCCATACTTGACATGAAGAATAAAAGCATTACATTTCCTTTGTGATTTCAGAAACAACTGAAAACAAGTGGTGCCAGGCACAACAAACCCTGCCCCTCGCACATACATTCACCTACTTTTACAAAATTCAATAGTGATCTATTCTGGGTCAGTGGCAATCCCTGTACCAAATTTGGGGTGAATCTGGCCATTAGTTTTGCCGCTAGAGTGTTAACAAACAAACACAGAAACAAACAATCAAACACACAAACACAGAAACAAACATAACCGAAAACAATACCCCTTCCCTCACCCTTCGGGTGGGGCGGGGTAAAATTAACAGAAGTAAGCAATTGGCAGGTTCCTAATTGCTGAAACTGTGGAGACATGGTCGCTAAAAATAAAAATGTATTAGGCAGGGCTGGCATTAAGCAAAAATAACTGCATAGCAAAAACGCTACGCAGTCTCTAGAATTCTGTAGCATTTTGTTGCATTTTTCAGAACTGTGTAGCAAAGATAAAACTTCACATAAATGGTTGTATATGCATTTTAACTTTTTATTTTCAACTCTTAGCCAAGTTTTCTAACACTACTAACACTAATCAGCATAGCCTAATGAAGACCAAGGCAGTTGAGTTACAGTAGCATTGCAGTATTAAAACTACTTGGGCTTACCAACTGGGTCCCACTTAGAGCTAAAATGTAGTAACTCAGTTACTGAATAGGATTAGTAAGTTTTAGTTGGTTCTACCTAAGCCACTCACCTGACTCAGGCTGTGAATGAGTGAATATTCAGGACTGATTTCTATCAAACATAATATTTTTACTGTGAAAGAAATTAATACTGGTAATTATTATTTAACCAAGATGAACTATTAATTATTAAAATAAAAATTGTCATAATCTAGAATAAAGAGCACTACAGGAATTCAAGGTACAAATACAAATGTACATGTTCAAAACATGAAAACAGCTTCCTTAGACATAAATATACAAGTCTTTTATATACTCAGTCAAAAAAGAAACTTCACACTCATAAATTTCTAAATATTTTCTTGAAACTTAATACAAGAGATATTATTATTATTATTATTAGGGGTAAATGCGTTGTCAAAGACATCATGACACACAGCAACTCCGACGTGCACAAGCATGCAGCACGTGTGAGCATACATCAAGGTAAAAGCATGTTTCCTCGTGTTCCTAGTCATGTGACCTTATGAGACACGTGCAATTGAGCCCACGTTAGCACGGTAAAGTGACATCTCGGAAAAACAAGTTCTTACAGTCAATTATCCGTTGATTTGCAATGCCACGACTGTCAAACATTCAACGTGAACGTGCCATTGGCATGCTGAATACGGGAACGTCGGTCACTGACGTTGCCAGGGTTATGGGATGCAGTCGACGGACTATTCATGATCTTCGGACACGTCTCCAACAAACTGGCACCACAGCAGACCGACCTTGTTCGGGTAGACACGCGCGTGATGACACAAGCAGAAGACCGACAAATCGTCTTCACGTCATTTGCGTAATCGATTTCTCACTGCAACGTCCACTAGGAATGAATTGTTTAGAGGTCGTGTGACTGCCCAAACCATACGTAATTGCTCGCGCACTGCTCGTCTCCATGCACGCCAGCCATATCGTGGACAAATTTTAACCCAGTTACACCGGCGTCAACGGCTTCTCTGGGCACAACGACATCTGAGATGGACTCAGCGTGATTGGAATAGGGTCGTTTTTAGTGACGAATCCAGATTCACTTTGCACTTCGCTGATGGGGGAGTTAGAGTTTGGAGGAGACGCGGTGAACGCAACGCCCAGTGTTGTGTGCAGGAAGTGGACCGCTTTTGGGGCGGTAGTGTTATGGTTTGGGGTGCCTTTAATGGTCCTGCCCGTTCGACTGATGGTCGTTCAAGGAAACCTAACTGCTGCAGGATACAGAGCTTTTTGCCATTCATGGCAGCTCATGGCCCAGGTCTGACATTCCAACACGATAATGCCAGACCTCATACGCCAATTTAATGTGGAATTTTCTTAGGAATGCTGGCATCAATGTCATGGAGTGGCCCTCAAGGTCTCCCGACCTTAATCCCATAGAACATGTATGGGATGTGTTGGGCAGAAGACTCCGTCAAGTAAGGAACCCTCCACAGAATTTGCAGGAACTTGGTGCCATGTTGGTTCAATTATGGCAACGCATCCCCCAAGCTGTGTTCAGACGCATCATTCAATCCATGAGGAGACGTTGCGTCAGAGTTCTGAACGCTCATGGAGGGCATGGCGCTATTGACATGCTTTCATCAAGTTGTAACTTACCATTTTTACTCTCTTACATTTCCGTTGCATTTCCGGTGGAACTGGTTACATTATGAACATGATTTTTATGGTACACCGTCCTTAACGGGTACAGAATGGAATTAAATCATTATTTAAAACCACTTTTCTTGTATGTTCAACTTATCGACCTCCAAACGAGTGTGGAGTTTCTTTTTTGACTGAGTATATATACACTGAACAAAAATATAAACGCCCCATGTCAAATATTGATGCCACATGGAGTTAACAACACTAAGTGAGCATACGCTGACTTTTACGTGTACATTAGGGATATTTCTCTTGATTTGTGTACCATTTTTTAATCCATCTGTCTGTCAGTGAGCATTTGCTCAGTGATTCAGTGATTTGACTCAGTACATGGGTGTGGCATTTCCAGACGGTGATCAGACAGAATGAGCAGTTCCCAGACACTCTTTATACTGGGGACAATAAAAGGCCACCCCAAAATGTCAAATTTTGTCAAAAGTCATCATGCCTCAGATGTCTCAGGTCATTGGAAGCGTGCCATTGGCATGCTGGATGCAGGATGTCCACCAGAGCGGTCTGCATGCTGTTCCTTGAGGCAGAGTACATTCCAGTTCTGGACTGGCCTGCGTGATTCGCTGGACATGTCGCCCATAGAGCATCTTTTGGGATGTTCTGGATCGACGTGTCGCGACCGTGTTCCAGTTCCGGATAATGTGCGCCAGCTCCGTGTGGCCCTCCGGGAAGAATGGAATAACATTCCACAGGCCACGATAGACAACCTGATCAACTCCATGCGAAGGAGATGTGTTGCTCTGAGAGATGCAAATGGTGGACACACAAGATATTGAACATTCAATTTCTTTAACCTGACCCCCAACGTGTTCAAAGGATTGTCACTTCTTTGCAGATGCCAATATCAAGATGTAATGGACGGTGATCTGAAGATTAGTCATTAACAAAAATGAATTTTGATTCGCTTTATATATTGCATAACCCTAATGTTAATAAAAACTCAAAAATTTGACATGGGGCGTTTATATTTTTGTTCAGTGAATATTTACAGTTAACCCTAATTTAATTTTTTGAATTTTAACTAACTGTCAAGAATTTCTTGTTCAGAAACACCTGTAAACAAAATAATAATTCATTAAATAATGGTCGTGCTTGTAGGCGGATGTGTGACACCAGTTCAGTGTTTTTCATTTCATTTTATCTAGTCCCATATACACACATGCAGCGTTTGATTGCGCAATTCCCCCGCTGATTCCTGACACAAGATGGCAGACGCGTCTCACGTTTTGCGGTTGGTTCAGCCAATGAGGTTGTCCACTCTAGCGTTATCTTTAGCTCTGTGGGCGGGACTGGGGCGGAGGTAGGAAAATAATGGGGTCATACTCGCTACCATGGTTTCAGAGCGTTTCAGAGTCGCGCAGTTATGTGGCTTGATGCCACCGGGAGTGTCTTGGACGCGTGACCCCCAATTTACACCAGGCGCGGCTGCGCCACGGCACTCGGAGAAATACGCAACCATTCTAGTCAATGCTCGTGTTTACACCAGATGCGCCGCGGCGCGTGTCAGCAGCGTCCCAGAAGCGGCTCGGCTCGGCGCTCCGCTCCGCAGAGAATACGCGCCGAGTCTATTTCTGCCGCTGGCGATCCGCAGTCGCGCTGATCTGAATATAGCAGGGATACGTTTCCCATAGTTCGACCATATACATTTAGTGGATCCAAATACGTTAGTATTTGTGCTAATGGGAATCGCACACCAGATCGTGCCAGGCAGGAAGTAACTATCAAGGGGAATACGCTTTTAACTAAAAGAAACCAGCCACAAATCTTTGATATAAATGTCGTTTTATAACTTACTTTTCAAAGTTGTGATTTTGTTTTAACCAAAACACGGGCAGTTTTTTTTTTTTTAATCTATGGTGTTCACGGCTGGACTGTAGTAGGTTCTACAGCACAACAAAGACGGAAATGACATTAAATGCTTTTAAAGCAGAAAAAATATCAGAAAGCATTGAAGGTCGTTGCACAAATATGCTGGTAAAAATGACGAAATATGCGAAATCTGAGCTAGTCCATTGTATCAGCTGGAAGGACGCTGCGCTGACGTTCCGCGTTCAGTGGAACATGAAGTCGCGTACAAGACGCAGCAAAATAGCGTCGCTCACATCACTCTGCAAATGCGCGTCCGGTGGAATCCAGGGGTTTAGGTGATCTACAGTGCGGTGGCGGACGCCGATCAGGACTATATTAAGAGACTGTGAGAGCCCGTTTTAGTTCAAAACCGGACGAAAACTTCTATTCAAATTATCCGAAGACTGTATCGCAAAATATGCGATGGGGATTTCAAAAGCCCGTCGCAGATTGGGGCATTAAAAAAAAAAAAAAAAACTGATCGCATTTTGCGATGCAAACCCCTTATCGCCAGCCCTGATTAGGCAAGGCAAAGATGGAGTCAGTCCTGTTCGTTAAGTTTAATGTAATTACTTTGAAAAAACTGAACAGGTTTTTCCAATTGCCTGTGTCTAATTTAATCTGTTTAAAAATCTAATTTAATCTGTTTAAAATGTTGAAATTGCTTTCAATATGGAATATCAACACTTTTAAAGGGTCTTTAATTGTTCATAGCACACATGGGCCTTCATTTTATCAAAGCACGTGCATACACCAAAAAAAGGTGTAAGAAACCAGCCACAAATCTTTGATATAAAATGTCGCTTTTTATAACTTACTTTTCAAAGTTGTGATTTTGTTTTTAACCAAAAACACGGGCAAGTTTTTTTTTTTTTTTTAATCTATGGTGTTCACGGCTGGACTGTAGTAGGTTTACAGCACAACAAAGATTTGAAATGACATTAAATGCTTTTAAAGCAGAAAAAAATATCAGAAAGCATTGAAGGTCGTTGCACAAATATGCTGGTAAAAATGACTAAATAAAAATAAATCTGAGCTAGTCCATTGTATCAGCTGGAAGGACGCTGCGCTGACGTTCCGCTGCTCAGTGGAACATGAAGTCGCGTGCATAAGACGAAAGCAAAATAGCTGCCGCTCACATCACTCTGCAAATGCGCGTCCGGTGGAATCCAGGGTTTAGGTGATCTACAGTGCGGTGGCGGGCGCCGATCAGGACTATATTAAGAGACTGTGAGAGCCCGTTTTAGTTCAAAAAACCGGACTAAAAACTTCTATTCAAATTATCCGAAGACTGTATCGCAAAAATATGCGATGGGGGATTTCAAAAAGCCCGCCGCGAGATTGGGGCATTAAAAAAAAAAAAAAAAACTGATCGAGATTTTTGCGATGCAAACCCCTTATTCCAGCCCTGATTAGGCAAGGCAAAGATGGAGTCAGTCCTGTTCGTTAAGTTTAATGTAATTACTTTGAAAAAACTGAACACCTGTGTTCGGCAACCTATTCAAGTGCTTACTGGATTTTCCAGTGTCTAATTTAATCTGTTTAAAAATGTTACCTGAAATTGCTTTCAATATGGAATATCAACACTTTTAAAGGGTCTTTAATTGTTCATGGCACACATGGGCCTTCATTTATCAAACGTGCCGTACACCAAAAAAATGGGTGTACGCCAAATCTCCCGCAAGGATTGGCATTTATCAATCTGAACGGGAGAGAACGGTCCGCAAAAATCTCACGCCAGGTCTGACCAGGCGTACTCAGAATTCAAAACGACGTACAACATGCAGGAGCGAGTGCAGCTGTCAAAATGATTAACAAACCATGTGCTGCAATGCGGACGTCATGCTGTTGTTGCTCTTATTAGTAAAATGAATAAATAGTCTAAATTAATAAGACACCTGTGTGGAGAAATTAATTGAACTTATATTTTGAGACAACCTGCTTGTCAGGCCAGACGGCTGACAATTACAATCAATCTGATTAAGCGCAATGAGTGGCTTGACAGATAAGCAGAGTATGTCAGATGCTCATCCAGTCAGATATATACTGAATAACAAAAGAAACGCAAGTTAATTAAAGGCAGACTGGAAAATAAGTTTGCGCAAAATTATTTTAGAAAATCAACTTTATTACTAGCGTGCACATTTACACTCGTTTCATCAAACTTCTCTTTATTTTGCGGTCACTTTAACTGAGTAACCATAAGAGTACATTAACTAACTAGCTAAATTGTGTTTCTTTTATTGCTCAGTATATATAGGCCTACGGACACTTTGACCGTGATCACATTTTGACAATGGAAGATCTTCTATTGTTAGAGGAATAAACTTCTGTCTGACGTGAGAGGAACTTTTGGCACAGAGATCTCCTCCGGGAAAGAGACGAATGGCTGCTCGTTTTGTGTGGCACCCAATAAAATGTCATGGAGTAATACTAATAAAAGTACAATGAAGAGTGCTGTCTGCAGACTGTATTTTAACAATTACCCTCATGCAGCTCCGATCGAGGCGGTGGGGACTCA
Source organism: Gymnothorax javanicus (assembly GCA_029692085.1). Lineage (NCBI taxonomy): Eukaryota > Metazoa > Chordata > Actinopteri > Anguilliformes > Muraenidae > Gymnothorax > Gymnothorax javanicus. The sequence goes on from CM056196.1 coordinate 92,191,939, forward strand.
TCCGTGTCCCCACCGCCTCGTATTCCCATGATGGAGGGGGAGCCCATCACTGCTGCCACACGCTCCTCGAACGGTGACAGCTGGAGGTTCAAGCCTGGTTGGCCTCCACCGGTTCGTGCGATGCTGCGCCTGAGCGCCGCAACCCGTTTTTTGGTGGCGATTTTAAAATCGGACCACTTTTTTTTTTTTTTTTACCTACATGTAAAGCATTTGGATTGTCAGTTATGTAGGCTATATAACATAAAATATCATGGATCTATAAATTGAATTTATTAATGAATTAAACCAAACCTCTGCTGCACTCCGGTTTTCCACCCCAACGGTGTTTACTGCAGCAGCAATAGTTTTCCAAACTGCAGCCTTCTGGGCTCCCTTTATGCCACTCTTAAGGCTTCCAAATAAAATTATTTTGTTTTTCTCCAGCTCGGACGTGATAATTTATATTTCCTCCTCAGTGAAGTTTTTTTTTCTTTGCCGTCTTTTGAGAGTCCCTGTCGTAAAGTTGGTAGGACAATGCCTCCCGGAGCATGAATTTATAGGGGCGTGTCATGTAAATTACGATGGTTTCAGCCGCCAGATTTATCAACGCCACGCCAGTTCTACACTGAAATCAGCGACATACACACATTTAGTAAATCAGACGTGACACCTGGCAAACCTGATATTTACACCAGAATCTACACCAGATCCTACGCAAGTTTGATAAATGAGGGCCATGGACACTTGTCTAAATGTGGCTTAAGATAGTAAATTACGGGCCTGTTTCACAGACATGGCTTGAGCGTAGTCCTGGACTTAACAGACTTTTGGAGATTTTCTATTGAAAATTGAATTTAGTCTAGGATTAAGCTTAATCTGACTGTGAAACCGGCCCCACGACTTTCAAGTGAAATACACCTAATTTGGACAAATTCTCAGTTTACCGAAATTCTTCCATTGCAATTGAGGATGAAAAAAAACTGCATACACAGGGGTGGCTCAAGACTGTTTGGGCATCACTGCTGTTGCGTAATACTGGCAGTGCTGAATCCAGACTGGCATGAAAGTCGTATTGTTTTTTTTCTCTCGGCTTATACAAAACATGTACATGTTACTTATTGGGTGAAAATGCAGAAAACCGTATGTGCACTACCCTGAAATGTGTGGGAAAGATGTGCATTCTTATTGTTTGTGGAGAAGTTGATTATTCGTGTTAATCATGGTGTGTTTGACGTGTGATTCGCAGAAGTCTCTAAGACATCTCCAAACACAGCCGTACCCCCTGCCAAGCCCGGGCCGCACTCTGCCCCCTCTGCGTACTTCCCAGGCTGAGCCTGGAGGAGCTGCTCACGGGTCCGACTCGCACGCTCTCCTGCACCTGCCTGGTTGCTGAGGAACCGCCAGCGAACGCCTCTGTCCTCTGGCCAACCACTGTTTAAAACCACTCGTCTGTCCTCTAAATGTTTTTAAAGTATGCAGTGTTTTAAATTATTAAACAAGTGTTTTTAAAGTGATTATTCAATCATTTTTGCTGCTTGATTGGTTTTCCCAATGAAATTATTTGGTTGGTTTGAAAAGTACCAGTAATGCTGAACTTCATAAAAATTCATAAACGCATGCGCGTCTGCTGATTAGTGTGATCACTAACGCATGCGCGTCTGCTGATTAGTGTGATCACTAACGCATGCGCGTCTGCTGATTAGTGTGATCGCTAACGCATGCGCGTCTGCTGATTAGTGTGATCGCTAACGCATGCGCGTCTGCTGATTAGTGTGATCACTAACGCATGCGCGTCTGCTGATTAGTGTGATCGCTAACGCATGCGCGTCTGCTGATTAGTGTGATCGCTAACGCATGCGCGTCTGCTGATTAGTGTGATCGCTAACGCATGCGCGTCTGCTGATTAGTGTGATCGCTAACGCGTGCGCGTCTGCTGATTAGTGTGATCGCTAACGCATCGATTTTAAGGAGGCAACCGACAAAGCACTTGGGCATGCGCAGAAACCACTGTGCGAGCTCACTAACGGTCATTGAACTCTTACTGCAAATATTTGAGTGAAAAGCCGGTTCCAACTTAAGCTGCCTTCTGTTTACATTTTCAGTTTGTTCTGACGGCAAACGTTTACGTTAATGACACCTGGGCCAATGTCCCGACGATTATGGAATAAGTGTGGATATTTATGATTGAATATGGTGTATTCCCTGCATTTGCAGTTCTGAGTGGGGGGAAAACTTGACCACTAAAAGCTGTATCCAAATAGAATTAGACGTAGCTTTATTCCTCTTCTGGAAGATTATTTTTGCAGTGTAAAATATGTATGTATATTTCTACTGGAGTGAAATGAATCAATGACACTGATGTGAGTGTATATGTATATTTGTTCAGATTCACAAAAATGAAAGTAAAGTTTTTTCCAAATAAGTCCAGTGTCACATTTTACTTTGGAGCTTTGAAGGTCCTGCTGTACTTAACAATTCACATCCACTCACAACTATAAGGCCTGTTACATTATGCGTTGTTGTTACATTACTAGTTGTAACAGGTGTTACACTATGTGTTTTTGTTACATTATGCATTTACTATCGTACGCATAATGTAACAATATGACACATAGTGTAACATTTTTACGAACGCATAATGTTACAATTTTTGAAGCATAGAGTAACAACATTTTCTAACGCATAACGTTACAACCCATTCAACACATAATGTAACAAGTCCTGAACACTTATCCTACAGGACTTTTCTTACAAAAAATCAACATGGTCAGGTCGTCCCAAAAATGCCCCAGTTCAGAACTTGCGCTGCCGCTGATAACGGACTCTGCTGCATGGATCTTAACATTAATTTTTAGGTCACCTCGGTGAGCTTATGTCGTGGTGTGGCGTCCGTCGTCCATTGACATGGTCAACATTGCAAAGCGGCGCGTTTTGTTATCCTTTGGACCCTTGATTTGGACCTAGACTTCTGATTTTTGGTGTGTGTATGGGTCTAAGCAAAAGGAGAAATACCAGAAATCAAGTGGCTCTAGGACCCTTATTCTTTGAGCTATACTTTTGATATTTGGTTTGCGGGCGCATCTAAGCGTGCATAATACCAAGACATTACCCCGGTTTGATGTGTTTTCTTGCCACCAGGGGGCAAATTGTGATAAACTTAAGCCTATCTGAGTGCATCAAGGCATACCAGTCTCTTCTTTTCTGGTCAATGTCAGGCTCTACATGTAATTTGCTCTGTGTAGGCATACACTACACAATTTTATACTGTCATCTTTCATACCCGGCTCAAGCTCAGGGTAGATGGATCTGCATGAATTGCCATCCTTTGTAGTTCTAGTCACACAAAGATGACTGATGAGCACACGGTGGACCATTATTTATTTGACTGATCTTGATGCCAAAAGACTAGTTTGTATAGGCTCGAGTTTGTAGGTAAGGTGCAATAAGACAGAGTCATAATACCGCTGTGACTTCTAGCTAACCGGGTCTTACATTTTTGGAAAGCGCATGTCTTTCAGATTCATTTAAGGCTACTCACATCCCCCAAAAATCTTTTAATCAAAATGAGGGGGGCGAGTATGGGCTTATTTTTTCACCCAGTTCGTGCTCCAAGACCAAAAATCAACAGTGCGCTTGGAATAACACCCCTTAAGCACTAAGGTTTTGAAAATAGTCCCAAATTAAAGGGTAAGACATGCAGATTCAAATAATGTATGCATTGCTAATATTCGGGCAGTCGCAACAGAACAATTCTAGTTTCCCACCATACCATTCACTGACTTTGGATGCCCCTAACAATGACGCAGGAAATAGGAAAATGCCACCTTTGCCGCTCAAGTGAGGTCACTTGCACGCCATCATGATATTCATGAACATGAGCTACCGAATCCGTAGTAATCAACTTGACTCTCGTTGTTTTCTACTTTCTCTTTCAACGGTTTAGGCCTGCTCAAACCTATGTCATAGGCCTATTGTATACTACTCAAAATTTGATAGGGATCATAGGAATTTTTTTGTGAAATGACATGCAAATTTGGTAACTGCCACTGATGAACAATATATTGGATAAATGACATGCAGTCAGACACAAAACACATTTGCACGTGCATTTCATGACATTAAATGAGCGTGCAGCCTCACATTTTGGCTTTGACTAACACTTTCGCCATTTCAACTCAGGACGTGTGTGTTGCTTGTTAGTGAAAATTTGGAAGTTCCCAAAATTTTTTGCATTACATTTAGCAATAACAATGTCTCCTCAACGTCTTAGGCGCCGATTGACTTCAGAGCAATTGGGAAGATGCATCGAATGCTTGACTCTGGCTTCTCCTGGCGTCACGTTGCTAATGCACTTAACGTCAGCCAAAGCGTTGTGAACAGAGCGTGGAACCGGCATCAAACGTTTGGTACACAGCAGCACACCATCATGGGGGTGGTCGTCAGAGATCGACTACACAGCGACAAGACCACTTTCTCACACTTCAGGCACGACGTCATCCTTTCTGGACAGCCACCACCCTACAAAATGACCTTCACAACGCCCCGGGGTCAGGGTATCCACTCAGACGGCGATACGGAATCGTCTTCATACTGCCGGCCTCAACTCAAGAAGGCCATGTGTTCGAATCCCACTGACCGTAAGGTCATAGGCGTGACCATTTGGATTGGGCTCACGATCATGTCACATGGACACACAACGATTGGGCTCCAGTTCTCTGTACTGATGAGTCGATATTGCTTGGACTTTACTGACAGGAGGCAACGGGATGGCGAAGACAACGTGAGCGATTTAATGATGCCTACATCAACGAAACGACCGTTATGGTGGCGGATCAATTATGGTCTGGGGAGGAATAAGCAGGAACAGCAGAACGGACCTGTATGTCATGGGGAGAGGGACGATGACAGGGGTGCGGTACAGGGATGAGATCCTCAATGTGTGCACGTAAGACCATACGCTGGTGCTGTTGGCCCTGATTTCATCTTGATGGATGATAACGCCCGTCCCCCATCGTGCTAGGGTGGTGAATCAATTCCTAGAGCAGGAGACAATTGTCCGCATGGACTGGCCCGCGTTCGCCGGACCTAAACCCTATCGAGCATGTGTGGAACATGCTGCAGGTCGCCATTTCGGTCGTAGGGCACAACCCACAACTCTAGAAGAGCTCGGAAATGCCCTTGTTGAAGAATGGAACAACATTCCATTTGCAAGCATCTGGGTTCTGATTGACAGTATGACCCGGCGTTGTCAAGCCGTCATTCAAGCTAGGGGAGGCCATACCCGTTATTGACATTAACTGTGGTAATGAAACATCAAACAAACACTGTTTTCACTTTACATGTCAGAGGTGAAACCATGAAGTGTTCGTGAAAGCCAAAAGTGTGAGGCTGCACGCTCATTTAATGTCATTAAATGCACTTGCAAATGTGTTTTGTGTCTGACTGCATGTCATTTATCCGATATATTGTTCATCAGTGGCAGTTACCAAATTTGCATGTCATTTCACAAAAAAATTCCTCTGATCCCTATCAAATTTTGAGTAGTATACTTGATGCTGTATTGGTAAAGAACGACAAGAACAGAGAATGAACACTTAGGACACTTTGAACATGTCTTCTTCTCTAATTGACAGAATTCTGGAAATCGTACTAGTATATTAACAGTCCTATTGAATTTGGCCCTCGTAGGTGCTTCTTACTTGTAGGAGAGTCTTAAGTTCAATGTAATTTTAGGCTGTGCCAATTCCTAAAGGCCTACTAGCAAGGATCCAGACAAAGAGGAGGCCGACCCCACCTTTTGGATTGAAATTCATGGTCAATTTCAAAGAATTTCGAAGAATTCCTGCACCTGGTCAAATTCAAAGAATTTTCATCAAATAGAGGGGCACGGCCGGGTCAACCCTTTTGTATCCCAGCCTGACTAAGTAGGCCTATGCCTGCAAACTTGGTCCCATTGAACAGTGTAATACCAATAGAGTATTTGACTTAGGCACTAGTTGCCGCCATAGGCCTAGTCAATTCGTGGGATTTAACATCTCTGGGTAATGCTATCTGTACTCTGATTGGTGAGGCTTATTAAATATTAATGAGCAGTCGCAAATTGCCGACTTGACACAGCCAATCAGAAGAATTCATGGGACACGTGGCTACCTATGCATGTGTTCCATACGTTCCTTCTGTAAAATGGCTAAAGGGGCATGATATAGTGGTAGCTGAGAGAATAGGGGTAAGAAATAGATAGGAATGATCTGACTGATTTTGCTTTGCTCTTTGGATATCCCATTGGCTTTGGCACCAAAATCATGAGGCAATGGGTACAAAATCATCAATGATGCATGTGGGTAACAATGTAGTTTGAGTTGAAACAATGGAAGTCCATGGCACATGGACAGTGTCCTAAAGCTCACCGTACCACACAAGGAACTTTCGAGTTTTCCTCAATTGTGCAGAATTGTGCTGGTGAGACACAACAACCATGTCAACCCTCTTCAAAACAAAGAAAACGACAACTTTTTTTCCTGGATTTAAAGATCAGCCCCTGGTGAGGGTTTACATATGTGTAAGTATTCATGAGCCAGACAAAATGTAAAATTGATCCCTATTCCTGTTTTGAGTTGTTGATGCGTTTCTTTCTGGTCCGATTAGTGGTTTGGTTTGTTGTTACATTATGCGTTGAAGGGGTTGTAACATAATGCGTTAGAAAATGTTACACTATGCGTCAAAAATTGTAACATTATGCGTTAGTAAAAATGTTACACTATGCGTCATATTGTTACATTATGCATCAACTATCCTATGCATAATGTAACAAAAACATAGTGTAACACCTGTTACATTATGCGTTATTGTTACATTACTAGTTGTAACAAGGCCCAATAGTTATTCACAGGAGTGGAACTCAAGTGCACATTCTCCAGTTCTGGCATCACATCAAATCCTGGTAAATTCAATCATGGATTACCCCTGCTGTTGAATGTTCTCAAAATTGCTAATGGAATATTTTGGCAGGGAATACATGGTTTACAGTCAATGAAGTAGTGTAATTTTCACGAAATTCGAATGTATGAAAAACCATTTGGAAAGGTAATGACTTATGGGGGACAACAAATCTTTCATCAGACATTTCACTGAAATTAATTGACCTTTAGCACTGATTAAAACTTAAGCGGTAGTAGCATCCTGCTTTAAACAGAACTGTTGCACTGCTCAAGTTTTGCACAAGTCATAGCAAAGCAAGTAATCAACCAACAACTGCTAGCATGTTCAATACAATAAAATATTTCATTTTATTGGAATACATTTTAACTTTTATTTACAAGAGCGCTTCAGTCAAAGTATTTCAGTTTTGAAATTTAAAAGGCAGCAAAACAATCCACAGTACATGAATGAAAAAGAACCTGCATACAGTAACTTATGCGATCACAATATATTACAAGAAATGCATTTTTAAATAAAACTGCACAATACTATACATCTTCAGATAAATTCACAACTCAAAATCCAGAATGCAACTTGTTTCAGGTATTTGGTAATTAGCATGTTTTTACATAACATGTTGATGCAAGTTCTTGAAGGCCACTGATAAAATACATCTTCCTCTCTTCAAAAGCTTCGCTACTTGTCAGATTGTTTTTGAGGTCCTTAATGTGGATGTTTTAAAAGGCAAATGACACTGCTAAAAGTTATGCTCCTAAACAGTTTGCAGTAAATACATCAGGTTCAACAGTACACAACTTGGCCATGTACACTTTGACACTTTAATTAGGAAAAACGGTTATATTTCAACCCATTAAATTTCCATTTGCTTCAGGTAGCAGATTGATCTCAGTGTGGTCCAATCAGACAGACCAATCCTCTCACTGCAACCCTAGCCTATCCCTACTACTGTCAAACAGGAGGGCAGAGGACCCAAAGAGGATTACTGCAATAACAAAGTTCACTGAAATGGTTGTGGAAAACGTACTGGCAACTGTGATATGAGTACCTACATGAAGGTGCGTAACAATACAGCTTGCACGAGTCCGCTCTGCTTGCTTCTAGAGTCGCATTCTGCAGTCGTGCTGTCAATTAAGGCTTCTCGTGGGATGGTATTCTGCACGTCAGTCCTCAGTAACATGGTCCGAGGGAAAAGACTGCTCTCCTCCAGCAACTTTGTCGTTGTTGCTGTAGCAGAAACCCATCACTTCAAGTGATGAATACTATTCAGAAACAACCCTGTCCTACCAGGTTAGTGTCCCTGAGTGAGCTGTGCCCATTCCGTCATCCAAAAACCATCGTCACACAGGAGGGGTGGGGAACAGCCAATATTAAAAACACAATTGGGAAATGACAAAAATATAATACCATTGCAATAGTGCCTTTGGACATACCTTTCTTTCAATATATACTCCTTTATATATATATATAAACAAACTAAAAGTGGTACACTGTTCTTCTTTATGGGCGTACTTGCCATGTCCATTAACAGCGGTGTGCGTGAGGTCAGCACTGGCCGCACACTGCAGACAGTCAGACGGTGTCCTGCAGCAGTGGCTCCTTTGCCTCCCCGGGGGGCTGTAGGAGTGTGTGTGAGGTCAGCGTGGGCCGCACACACACTGCAGAAGGTCACACGTTGGTGTCCTGCAGCAGTGGCTCCTTGGCCTCCCCGGGGGGCTGGGGGCTGTGCGGGTGCCCGTGAGGAGAGCTGTGCTTCTTCCAGCTGCCCGAGCGCCCCGGGCCCAGGTGACTGTGCTCGGGGATGAAGAGTGCCACAAGCAGGGCCAGCAGCACTGAGCACGCTCCAAACAGGAAGGGCGGGCCCGGAATAATGGCGCTCTGAAAAGGAGGAGGCGGAGGGAATAAGGGTAACCCTCGTGAGGTGTCCCAGTGAAAATGTCACATTTTACAGCCAGAAATAATTACTGAATTAGTGATTTTTGTGTTGCTTTAGGGCGCTTTCACACACGGTACGATTGTTCTATACTGTGCCGCAGTACGATTGTCCCCCCCTCCCCTCCCCGCTGGTCAGCTTTCACACCAGCAATGTACCAGAGTATGGTTAATTTTATCAAAATTCTGACATAGCAGGTAGCAGTATGCACCTAGCTGGTTTTTAAACAGATAAATATACACAAAGAAGCTGCAGCTACGGAAATGTATCTTTTTCTTCATCAAACCTGCCGGACTTTCGCACCGCATTCTGCACTTTTAAGATATTGCAGCCCCACTTTCTTTAGTTTGTCACAGTACTGTTCTAGTTTTTCTGCAATAACCATGCAAATGTGAATACTCGCAAATTATTCCATAAATCTGAGTTTTTATGTGTAGTATCCAGTTGTGATTGTAGCTTTTTCGTCTGCCCAAATTTCGAGCAAGCATTTCATTTCATCTGCCCAAATTTCGAGTGAGCGCTTAATTTCTTCATTTGACCACAGAGATCCTTTTGCCGGTAAGTGTGTCAGAACAAAACACTCAAAAGGTTATGATGTCCCGTAACAGTAATCTTCCGTGTTAAAGTACAGATGAACCTTGCCCGAGACCGCCTCGTGTTCACACTTAGCAAATATACCGGACTCTGAGGTCAAATGTACTCGGATCCGTGCCTTAGTCCCTTGTGTGAAAGCACCCTTAGATCTGAGACACACTGACACCGATTCATTTTCTATGAGTCACATGTAAAAGAACATTTTCATTTGGGTACACATACTACACCTGCCTGCACACTCATCTGTAAAATGTGAACAGAACTGAAGGGTGCTGGGACAGACATGACGGTAAGGTGATGAGTGATACACACCTGCTGTGCCACCTGAGGCGGGTGCTGTGCTTCTGTGCTGGTGGCTGGCACCTCGTCCAGCTCCACGTGAAAGATGTAGAAGATGAAGCCGTACAGCGCCGGGCCCAGACCGTTACAGAGGCCACGGATACCAGTGATCATGCCCTGTCCCACACCTGCACACCACACCACACAAGCACAGGTCAACACCACCTCATTTCATCCTGCGCAAGCACACTGCACCCACACTCCGCCAGACAGAACCCAAACAAACAAGGACCTGCAGGCCTTGCTCACCTATTATGGTCAGTGTTCATGATTCCACCATGAGAAAGAAACTGGGAAAATAGTATCCACGCAGGAATTACAAAATCCAATCAATGCTCACAAAAGGAACATAAAAGCTCATCTTACATTTTCCAAAAAATTCATTGATAGCATTATCCCAAACTGCTTAGGGGTTGTGTACTCTAACCCTGGATTTACACCAGACGCGTATTTGCAGCGAGACGTGAGCGATGCTATTTTGCTGCGTCTTGTACGCGACTTCATGTTCCACTGAACGCGGAACGTCAGCGCGACGTCCTGCCAGCTGATACAATGGACTAACTCAGATTTCGCATATTTCGTCATTTTTACCGGCCTATTTGTGCAACGACCTTCAATGCGGTTATTTTTTCTGCTTTAGTTGCATTTAATGTCATTTCCGTCTTTGTTGTGCTGTAGAACCTACTACAGTCCAGCCGTGAACACCATAGATTAAAAAAAAAAAAAAACTGTGCCCGTGTTTTGGTTAAAACAAAATCACAACTTTGAAAATTAAGTTATAAACGAATTTTATATCAAAGATTTGTGGCTGGTTTCTTTTAGTTAAAAGTGTATTCCCCTTGATAGTTACTTCCTGCCTGGCACGATCTGGTGTGCGATTCCCATTAGCACAAATACTAACATAGTTGGATCCACTAAATGGTCGAACTATGGGAAACGTATCCCTGCTACATTCAGATCAGCGCGACTGCGGCTCGCCAGCAGCAGAAATAGACTCTGCGCGTATTTTTGGCGGAGCAGCGCGGAGAGCTGCCTCTGGGACGCTGCTGACATGCGCCGCGGTGCATCTGGTGTAAACACGAGCATTGACTAGAATGGCAGCGTATTTCTCCGAGTGCCGCGGCGCAGCCACGCCTGGTGTAAATTAGGGGTTAGGATTCATGGGTCAGACTACATCAGGCATAAAGGTAACAGTGTTCCACAAGAACAGCAAACCAGTAACAACTGACAAAACCAATCTGCTCTAATAGAAAACCAGGAAGAAGTATGCATGGTCATCAGTTTTTTATCAGAACTGAAGTGCAAATGGGTAATACAGTCAAACAAAATTCAAAGCAAAAGAGCAAGTCAACCTATGACTGGATAAAAAAAAGAATAAATAAACACGAGATATTGCAGAGCCGAGTACAAGTCCCACTTTTGAATCCCTTTGATATGTAGAAGTAGGACCTTACAGGGGCTGTAATGTACATACAACAAAACCCCTCAACACGGCAGAATTACAGTCACTCTGCAAAAAGAGGGCCAAAATTCTTCTTCCAAAAAGGTAAGCAGTGAATGATGACAAGCCAAATAGAATATTTTACTTCCCAGGATAGTTGCCTAAATTGCAGAGTAAAAAAAATAGTAATTGGAAATAGACACACAAACTAATTTTTTCCATTTTCCAATAAGGGAAGTATAACCAAATAGAGGAAGCAAAAAGCAACACATCTGTGGGAACTTCCTCAGTGCAAAACCACAGGACCACACTTCTAGAAAAAATGCGACAAATACTGCTCTACAGTTAAGGCAAAATTATGCCAATTTCAAATAATCCGTGATTTCATTTTTATTTATTTATTTATTTATTTTTTGCACAATAGAAGAGGAGACAGAAGGAGCCTAAGGCAGGTGCTGACCTTGCTGGTCGGGGTCTGCAGTGCGGGACACCAGTGCACTGATGGCTGGGAAGGTGATGCTGGACATGGCTGCCACGGCTCCTGCTGCCCACACCATCCTACAGCACAGAGGGACCCTCGTCTGCGTCAGCTCTCTCAGCGCACAGCACAGCATCATACGAGCATCACTCAAACACATGGGAGAACTGACGACACCTACCAGGGCTCTGATCCAAAACCGTACCAGGCCAACTGCAGAATCTGGAACCCTAGACCTAGTAAGATAGTGTTCTTGTTCCCGATGGAACGCATCAGTAAACTCAATACTACAGTCTGTAAGAAGAAGGAAAAATATCATTATTAACATCTGATAAACTGAGAACAATGAACCAGACAATCTGATGGTCTTTAATAAGATTCACTAACCTGTGCAATGATAGAAAGTAATCCTAGGACAGCTATAAATGCAGCTACACTTTCTGAAGAAAACCCCATGATCTGCAAGGAAAACACATGGAATAATTTCTGCAAATACTGAGGAAACCTGATATCAAAGGTGATACAAAAAAAAAGACAAAAGCCAGCTTTTTCTGAAAAATGCACACCCATTAAATTTAACTTACAGCCGAATGTGATTATGTTGCAGAAAATAACACAAGACCAGGGACTGACAAATATGGCTATAATTTCACATTGTTGCAGGACTTAGTGTTCTCGCTAGCAATGTAAAAGGCTCCAGGCTATATTCTGGCCTGGGAGGCTGAATGTAGGCATGTACAGCACGTCCCTAAATGAGCACTCCTCTCACACAGCCCTGGTCACATGACCCTATAACAGGCAGGTGTGGCACAGGGCTTCCAACAGCTTTCCTTTCTCAGGGGTCCCAAAACCCATGAGTTCCTTTGTATGGGGGTCCTGATCCAGATTCAGGGGTCCCTGGCTCTCGCTCAACAAGTTGTGCACATCCCAACCTCTGCCATGATCAGAAGATGTCAGTAGTGCAGTAATTTAGTGTATCTCCTCAAGCCATTTGGTCACAGCTAGAGTGAGAAGCATCAATCGGGGAATGTATACATTAACTGCCTGCCTATAATATATAATCAAGAGTATTGGATTCAATATCTTGTGTGAAATGATTCTGATGATTGAAATGATTCTGATTTAAAGAAATAAATGGCGAGACCAGTTATAATGTAACAGTCTTTGATAAAAATCAACAGTTAAACAAACATAACAGTTGTCAACCACAGCCGAGTCTGCAGTATTCTGAACAAACTCTGCGATTGCTGGTCCAAACAATGAAATAACAGTTCCGAGTTGTATACAGTCAGTCCCTGAAGGCTAATCATATCCTGCTTACAAGAGCATATCTGACTCCTAGCACTTTCTAAAAATTTTTTTTCGATAAATTGGTGGGATATAACCCATGAGAGACAGGTTTGGTATCACACACCGTGATACAGCTTTCTCGCGTCGCGATTGGTCAGATACCTCTCACTGGAAAACAGTAACCTGGTAAGTTAGTTTTTTGTTCATTGTGATGAATAATTTGCTAGCAAGCATGCTAGTGATTTTTGTCATTGTGGTTAAAACAACGTGTAATTGTAATCGCAGAAACTTGAATTTATTAATTTCATGGCAAAATGCGTTAGCATACTAGCTAGCGAATTATCATGTTGATTTGAATAAATCCGTTTGAAATTTGGTTAGGCAGAACAATATTTCCTTGCTGAAGTTATTCGCGTTGATGCAATTCTCCCCCCAACCACAAGCACACGCATATTGGTTTCATCGGAGCTGGAAGGGTCTGTGTCAGATTTTTTTAGATTAGAAGCATGTAGTGCATGCATTATTTTGATAGCAACAGGAGTACCGATTTGACAGGCTACAATTCTGTGTCCATACCACCATGTTATTGTGGAGGATTAGTAGACATCATATAGCCAACCTAGATGTAATTCCATCTGGTTGTTCACTTGGGAGAGGGGGAGTGCAGTTTTCGTCAAATAGTAGAGCGTTCTTTTCTGCGCACTTTTTCTCTGGATCCGTCGCGTCACACTCAGCGGCGGCTTTTTTGTTCTTATCAACTGTACTATGCCCCTCTCTTCCCTAGTGATCCAAGCCTCTGCGACTATGATGAGATCTGGGTTCGTTTGGTGCCTCCTGAATTCACTGTTTTGCAAATTACGTGACCCTGGAGACACGAACGCATTCTGCGTCCCCATATCTGTGCACCAGTTGCAGAGCCAAAATTTCCTTCCCACAAACTTTTTTTTCTAGCCATGAATATTTGAATCGCCGCTCTTCGCGCCAGCAACTATGCTTATGGGCCCCGCTGGTATTAGCTGATTTGGGGCTTGATATCTCTTGCGATTGGGAAGTATGAGCAGTAACACCATCCGCCTGCTTCTGTCTTTTCCCCCACTACTTTTTTGAAAAAAAGTCGGTGATTTGGCGTTTGGCTTTACTTAACACAGTGATATTTATTGCGAGACAAAGCAAAGGCCAGATGAAACTTGATGCAGATGATTCAGACTAGGCTCATGCATACAAACATTCAGTACAAATGGGAAGTATTCACGGCACAGAGAAACAACGAAACTCACATCGATCTCTGTGATTGGTCCGTAGTTATTTATATATGATCAGGATTGGAATGACCGGGGATTGCTGAGTGGTATAAAAGATCCCAAATTCTGCCACGTTAAGGGTAGCTTGGCATTATTTTGATGAACTTGGGAAAATGGACAATGCTACTGAGAGTGGGTATTGCAATTTCATCTACAGAGAAGTCGTGCCTCCCTGAAACTCGCAGGCATGGTTCACTGTGCGTCCTGTGTGATTTTCGTGCGTATTTCACCCGAGGTCTCGGGTAATCGCGAGCCCTGGTGGCAGTATTAGTGAAGACAGACCTGTCTCAGGTAGAGGAAGAAGCTGGAGTACTGGCCAGCCTCGGGGAGATAGGACAGGAACACTGTAATACAGATGAGCAGCACCGTGGAGTCCTGGCCCACCTTCCTCAGGGACTGCAGCAGCAGGGGAGAGCAGAGAGCAGCCAAACCACCGGAGTTTACTCATATACCATCACAGCATGTACAGCACGTTAGCTGGGCTCAGAGGCTCCGTAACAGTATTTCCAACAGTTTTAATTCCATAATCGCCAATTTTCATCTCTCCTTTCTCAAAGGCCCAATTTTCTATTATCGCAAAACTCATTCATATACTGTCCAGCATTACAAAGCCCATTTCACAAATAGCTTGGACTGTACTGAGAAAACATTTTTTAATCTTCACAATGAAAGAAAATCAATTCATATCACCGCAACAGGAAATCTTAAGCACAAGAGATTTCAACGGTACATTTGGCAAACCCCATTTAGGATCAATCATGTAAAATATTTAAATACACTCAGTGTAAAGTGAAACAAGAGTTCAGCCACAACAGCGGACTCAAACAGTTTTAAGAAATACCTCCTGGGTGCGGCTCAGGTTCTTACAAGCTCCAAAAAAACCACAACACTTAAAAGCAGAGGAGAAAAAAAATTTTTTCTCAGAAATGGGCGTGATGCAATTATGGAGAAACGACTAGAAGGAGAAGTGAGACTGAGCGGAGGAAAGAAGTGCAGCACCTGAGACAGACCCTGACAGGCAGCCATGTTAAGTGTGTGCGTGTGCATGCTGACGCGTGTAAAGATGGCTCCCTCAGGGCTAGCAGAGCTACGCTGAGCTGCAACACTCCCATTCAGCACCAAGCCCACATCATATCTGACACTATACACAAACCCACCGGACTCTGCAAATCACCAGCACGTCCAGCACTTTATAACTGCTCAAAAGCTCCTTTTTATGCTATTTAGTAACAGGGAACTACTCGACAAATCATTCTTTTTATTCAGTGTGACTGGACAATGGACTGCTGGCGCACAGGAGCGTTTCCATCTTGGAGTGATGTTCTATGTCCCTGACATGAAAACAGACCCTTTGGCAGTAGTCTGATTGAGCTGTTAATACTACAATTAGTCCAAAATGCTGCAGCCAGGCTCTTAACTGGTTCAAAGAAGAGGGACCATATCACTCCGATTCTGGCCTCTCTACACTGGCTTCCAGTACACCTCCGGATTAATTCTAAGATTCAGCTTTTTGTAAGTAAAGCCCTGAATGGTTAGGCCCCTTCCTATATTTCAGACCTCTTGACTCCTCATACATGCTCTAGGTCCCGTAGATCCTCACACATGGGCCTTCTGGCTATCCCTCGAACAAAGTTTAAACGCCGAGGCGAGCGCACTTTTGTAGCTGAAGCCCCTAGACTGTGGAACGGCCTGCCGCTGCCCATCAGATCTGCTCCTTCTCTTCACTCCTTTAAGTCTCGCCTCAAAACATACTTCTGTGCTTTAGCATCTCAGCCCACTTGAATCGAAACGATTGCCTGTGTTGTTTTCTTTTTTGTCTGTATTCTGTCATTGTTTTTATAACATTGACTTGTACAGCACTTTGGTCAGCCATAGCCATTTTTAAACGTGCTTTATGAATAAATTTGAGTTGAGTTGAGAATGCGCTGCACGCCTGAGCCCCATAAAGAGCTGGACGGCCCTGACTCACAGCGAAGGGGTCGGCCTGCTCCCAGGAGATGGGGGCTCCCCAGGAGGCCGGCCGGATCTTCTCGGGCAGAGACTCTGGCACGGCCACCAGGATGAAGCAGATGTCCAGCATGGCGATGGCAGAGGCCAGCACCACCACCAGGCTGTCCCCGTACACCCGGCCCAGGTAGGCCCCAATCGCCGGGCTCGTCACCAGGCTGGCGGCGAAGGTGGCCGACACCTGCGAGAGGCGGGGTGGGGGAGCAGTTTGTGGTTACCGTGGACCCACCAATAACAGCGGCTCAGCAGCTGCGCTAACAATCGCTTTTACATGCAGAGAACAATCCGTCCTCTGTTTGTACAGCCAATTACACACATTACTTGAGAGCTCTTATGAAAAATCAAGCTGTACTATAAGAAAAGCCCATGAGTAACATTAAGTAAGTGTTTACATTTGCTATCCAAGTAAGCAAAGCTACTGACAGAAGTTGGGAAATCACTCAAATCAAAAAAACGAAGGATTTTCACTGAATGGAACAAGTTGACTCAGACTATCTAGATCTATCATACTTTATCAAGATACCAGAAAAACACATACAGAAGTTGCACAGCTGCAGAGCATATACGTGAAAGTATAATGTACATATAAGGAGGTTTGTTCCTGAAAAAGCATGAACAATAAGCACAGTACACACCAGTCCATAGGCCATGCTGCGCTCATGCTCCTGAGTGATGTCAGCCACGTAGGCAAACACAACTGAAAAGGTCACAGCAAACACTCCAGACACAGAGATAACCGCAAAGTACCACCTGAAACACAAGCAGGAGACTGAGCTCAGTCCCAGATCTGCAGTCTGACAGACAGAACCTCAGGCTCAATGCATTTTTGTTAGACGTTTTACTGGACAAACTGCATACATTTGAGCATTTAACTGTTCCTACACAAATGAACAGGTACTAAAAAAAAGATTCTGAAGCTAAAACATGCATTCTCTTATTACGTAAGAAACAAAGTTCAAAAATGAGTCACTATATTTGCTACGGAGCATTTCTGCAATTTCTGTATCAGAATGTATGACTGAATCTTCTACAAAGGCTCAGCTTCTATGATGATGATGTAGCTTCCTCCACACTCTTTAGTAACAGCACTCAGCTCTTCCCTCCTTTGAAAGCAGACAAGGCTTAGACCTTGAGATTTGCATTGAACGCCACACATTAATGCATTTTTATCGCTGCCACAAAGTGAAAGGGGGATATATAAGAGAGGTGTCTTTCAGCGTGTCTATCCATCTGTCTTCCTTCAGATAGTCTATCCATCTGTCTGTCACGCTTCTTTACTGGACCAGAATTTCCAAACCATTCAATATTTTTGCATTAAATCTAGTATATGGATATATATGGCTACATCTTTTAGCACAGATGTGCCTTTTCACACTTCCATCCGCTGCCCTGTCTGTCTGTCCATCGCATTTCTCTTCCGGGCCAGAACGCCAAAACCGTGGCGGGCGGTTTGGAGTATTTCATGCTGGTTAAGTTATCAGTCACTGCACTAGTGCCATACTGACGGTTCCTCGGGAGCCGGGAGCAGACTCACCAGGGGCTGATCTTCAGCAGGGGGATGGGGGCGCACGTGAAGAAGACGGTGAGCAGCAGGAAGGATTTGCGGCCCCACACGTCCGACAGGGCGCCGATGAGCGGGGCGCTCAAGAAAGACAGCAAACCCTATGGAGGAGAGGGTGAAGTGTTCAGATAACAGATACAGCAGCACATGAAGCTTCAGCAGCAGCAGCAGATCTCATCTTACCTTCACCCCCTGGATCAGACCGTTCATCAGAAATGTATGTTTGGGGAATGTTTCACGCAGGACCTACAGGGGAGGGACAGACATCAGACAGCCATGTTCACTTACAGAGAACCACAAAAGAAGGTAGAATCTCAAGCACTGTGGTTAGGTATCAACAATAATATCAGGGCTCTACCGATATCAACCCATTACAGCCCACAACTTCCATATGGATCCCAAGATAACTCAATATAATCCATTTCCAAATCACAGGTTGTCATCATAAGGACAAAATAAACCCCAAGGACTTTAACTCCAAGCCAATTTTTTCCAGTCTTTTTCAATGCTTCGCTGAAATCTATGTTCTTTGTAGGTAAATCCACAAATCGCGCTTTACACGATCCCCTAAATTAGTACTTAGTATTTGAAATCAGATTTTAAAATGCGAAAGCACATCCATAATCTATCTTCGGGCCTGTACATGATCCTTGAATGTCCGTGTCCACACACACGCACGGACACAATCAAATGCACACATCCACATACGCCAAAATGCTTACCACCAAAGTTGGCGTTGTGAGTAGTCCCCAGGCAAAGAACTCCAAAAAAATGACGATAACAGCATGGTAAACGCTGGGAGATCCGAAACCTTGTGGCTGCCACGGGACAGGTAAAGTGGGATTAGAAAACTGACAAGAACTGCACACTAACAAGTCCATTTGCATTGTGCATGTTTGCCCAAATGCAAGCCACGTCAACTAAACCAAAACAGAATTGAGGCCATAAAAAGCTTAGTGCAATATGCAGTATTTTTTCACTGGATAAAAGAAAGTCATGAAACCAGTAAAAAAAAAAAAAAAAAAAAAAAAAAAAATTATTAAGAAAGACAACGAAAAAATGTTATAATCTGCATTATTTTTCATTATTTGTGATCGATGCGAAGTTACTGAGCGCAAGTAGCAAGCTATACTGCTTAATCTCACGAAAGAGAAGCCCTCAACGCTGAACAATTAGCAAGCTAGATTGATAGAAGGCAAGATTTCCAACAGCCAACGCTAACCATCGAGCAAGGACTCTCAGGTACTGTACGATCCACACGGCGCAGATATATTGGCACCATCCGTTTCACAAGCCTATAACAATGCAGGTAAGAGCATATGCAGGTTAAGTCTCTGGGCCAGGGGTGGGCAATTCCAGTCCTGGAGGGCCAGTGTGTATGCATGTTTTTATTTCTATCAATTACTCTGACTAATTGAGTTAATTGGTTGCATAAACAAATAGATTTACGCAAAGAAAAATGGTTTATGTGGGGAGGCAAGAACAGTCTTTGGTGGTCATTCATGATAATTTAAAGAAATGTGCCTGAAATGTCAGATTTCATAAATGGTTTGGCTAATTTAGATAATCAACTAATTAAAGGCCATAAGTTGGTGTGAAAATCAGGGACAGATACGGCCCTTGTTGCCCACCTCTGCTCTGGGCCGTAGGTAAGGTTAGCCAGAATTTCTCAAGAAATTTCTCGCTTCAGGCAATTGCCGAGCTATTCGCTCTAAAATATGCATTCCCACGTTAACTAGTGCCACGTAATTTCCAGATAACAAGTTAGCTATATGACTCGCTCCAGTACATAATGGCAAGTTCTCAAATCAAGCTGGATAAAATTATTGAGCGAACGCTTCTCTACTTCAGGTAAGAAAACAGTCTATCTAAATTGACGTTCCTCATTTTGATACCGTTTCACACCTACGACTTGGTATCTAGTAAGCTAATGACTGAGAGCGTCCCGCAGAATGAGGACATGACACAGATCATATCAGCAAATTAATGCTAGGTGATATGAAGGTAATATGAAATCTTACATTATGGTACAATTCATTAGCCTTAGTCAACACACATTAGTCACAGCAACTGCCAGTGTTTGGCCAGCCAGCTAGCCAACTGGCAATTTCAATATCCTGACCTGCTCTTCACACATTTCCGTGGTTAAGCTGAGGAAGCTGACGATATTAATTGGCAGTATTTCATAATAAGGCTATCACAGCGTAACGTTACAAATTATAACACACCAGTCAAAATAATAACATTACAGCAATCGCGCTAGTTAGTAAACTAACTTCAGCCATCAAAATTTCCAGTCGGAATTAACGACCAAGCAATTCGTGGGCTGCAAAAGATGCCCAGCTTTAAAGGTTGAAACAGCCGAAGAACCTTTTCCATCCTACGGCCCAGGTACACCCGATAACGTTATTATACGTTACCTGGCTAAACAAACATCGCGCTAACACAAATGAGAAAACCGATACTAATAAGATACCAATTAGGTAAATAACTAAACCGGTTGGCTAACCTCGAACACGACAGTACGTATACATAAGCAAGCCAACAATCTCCAGCTAGTTAGCAAGCGAACTGTGTTTAATGCTAGCGACGCTTGCTAGCGTGCTAACTGTAGCAATGGACAATCCGAGACTTTGATGATATATGCACGCTAGTTCATCAGTGAACGAGAATAACAGAATAATGAAGCAACTCTGGCGACTCACCAATAGGTAGCTAACTGTCGGCAACTTTCATCGAACAGATTTTCAATTGACAACGATTAATACAGCAAACTTAGCTAGCTAGCCAAATGACGTGCTGGCTAAAACTCACCGTTCCTCCATCCTTAATTATAATTTTCTTCGCGAGCATAAGACTGCGATTCGCCCGTTTCTTCTTTTTGCCTTGTGTCATATTATCATTCTAATTCTTCTTTTATTTTTAAATTAGCTACAGAATTTGTGGCCTGAATTATAATAGTTCATTACTGTGTTGAATAATGAGCAAACACAAGAGTTGAGAGAAAAGCCTATCTTAAGCGGGCTGTACGCGTCCGCTTCCTCCATTCAGTCCTCCGCCGCCATCTTTACAGAGCCAAACACCAACAGAACGTGATGACACCACATCGTATGATCCTATCCTGACCTGCGTACAATATACAATGACGTATGTTTCCCGCCCACTCCGCTTCCTGTTGCACAGAGATATAAAAAAACATATATCTCTGTGTCCTGTTGGCGTATGAAGGCTCAGAATGGCAAAATAATTTACCATAATACTGGAAGGCACCTGTGTGCAATACAGCAAGAAGTGGGAACAGCAATGAGGAAGAGCAGAAGAAGAACACTTGAAGAAAATGTATTAACTAGAGTAAGAGTAGGACATACACGTTTAAACCAAGACACTCCACTTGATAAAAAAGCAACCGACAGGACTTTGTGAACAGTGCAACCTTGAGGAATCAGTTGAACATGTGTTATTTCATTGTCAAAGGTATAAAGACAAACAAGAAATACTGGAAAGAGAACTCAGGAAATTGGGAATTGAGATGACACTTAAAAATCTTTTTACTGTTGGACAAAAATGGCTATTCAAGTACCTTACTGAGACAGGTTTAATGCAAAGAATTTAGGATTGTTTGTTCTATTTAATTACAATTTCTATCTAATCTAAATTATTATTTTCAGTACTATG
Source organism: Gymnothorax javanicus (assembly GCA_029692085.1). Classification (NCBI taxonomy): domain Eukaryota; kingdom Metazoa; phylum Chordata; class Actinopteri; order Anguilliformes; family Muraenidae; genus Gymnothorax; species Gymnothorax javanicus. The sequence goes on from CM056196.1 coordinate 92,213,473, forward strand.
GGTTAAATAAGGGTTGTTACTCTGGTCCACACTCCAACACAGTAGGTGACGGTAATGCACCTAAAAGCTGGTTGTCTCCCGCCAAAAAACAAAAAGAAGAAGATGAAAATGATGAGGTTGATGATGATGATGATGATTTACCATTTTGCTTTGCCTGATCTGAAATTAATTATTTTGGTTGTTAAAATTCAAATGAGTCCATTTAGTTCAGTTTTTTTCTCCTGTGCAGAAGTATCCTAATTTGTACAACCACTAATTATTTAACAATTTCATGCAGGTAGGAAAAAAACAATGTATAAGCGCGGAAAGCGAAATACACCAAGGACGTTAGGAACACGTAGTTGTCTCTTAATGGGTCATTTTTACAATATGTAATGACCATTAGTATTGTGCATGCACTGCAATTTAAGCATGTGAATGCACTTTGTGTCACTGCGCTGGCTTAAATAAGAATGCATACGCAATATTAAAGCGAAAACACAGTAAATTAGATGTGCGCACTGTCAGCAGACCTCTCCGTCATGCAAAGGTGCCACTTTTAACATATGCTATTCATCCATTTTTTTTTTTTTTTAGTGGAGAATCGCAGATTCCCTAAACATTCCCTATATAGCCAAATGTCCGTGGACACAACTGAAACCTCAAAAACATACAATGCTGAGAAAAAGTTATTGCCCACCTCCAGATTATTTCTATTTTTTGCATATTTACTGCACAAAAATGTTCAAGATCATCAAATTAATTATAGGCTAATAATAGACAAAATAACCCAAGTAAACACAAAATATGTTTTAAATATTTTCAATCATTGAAGGAAAAAAAAGCTGAATCTACCTGGCCCTTTGTGAAAAAGTAATCACCCCATCAGTAACCAAATTGTCCAGTTAAACAAATTTCATTGATAATTTGGTTCAATTTCACGAGACGCAACTAGGCGCAATTATCACCTTCCCTAAACATCACTTAAATACGTAGAACCTGCCTTGAATGTAGAGTAGGCAAAAAGCAGCATGTGATGCTGCAACCTAAATAAATTTAAGAGCAAATAAGAAACAAAATATTGACATCTGTCAGTCTAGAGAGGATTATAAAGCCATTTCTAATGCTCTGAGACTCCAGTGAACCACGGTAAGAGCCATTATTTATGAATGGAGAAAACTCGGAACAGTGGTGAATCTTACCAGGAGTGGTCGGGCTACCAAAATTCCTCTAGGAGAGCATCAACGGCTCATCCAGGAACAAACCTCTAAAGAACTGCAGGCCTCACTTACCTCAGTTAAGGCCAGTGTTCACCATTCCACAATAAGAAAGAGACTAGGGGAAAAATAGCATCCATGGGAGAGTAGCAAGGTGAAAACCACTGCTGACCAAAAAAGAGCGCAAAGGGTCATCTCCCATTTGCCGAAAGACATCTTGATGAGCTGCTGGACATTTGGAATTATATTCTGTGGACTGATGAGTGAAAAGTGGAACTTTTTGGGAGACAAGGGTCCTGTTACATCTCGCTGGGTTCTATAACATCTGGCGTAATGTTAACACAGCATTTCACAATACAAACACAACACTTAAACATGGTGGTGGACTGGTGGTAGTGTGATGGTCTAGGGATGCTTTTCTGCTCTGGGACCTACTCGCCATAATTAATGGAACCATGAATTCCAGCCATCAGTTTACAACCTAAAGCGCAAGTGTAGCTGGGTTATGCAGCAGGAGAATGATCTAAAGCACACAAGCAATTCCACCTCTGAATGGCTCAAAATAAACAAAATTAAGGTTTTGGAGTAGCCTAGTCAAAGTTCTGACTTCAATCTGATTGAGATGCTATGGCATGACCTTAAAAAGGCAGTTCCTGCTCCAAAACCCTCCAATTTGACTAAATTAAAATAATTCTGCAAAGAAGCATGAGCCAAAATTCCTCCACAGTGATGTAAAAGACTCAGCTGCAGTTATTGCGGGTGTTTGATTGCAGTTTTTGCCGCCAAGGGTGGTTATTAGGTTTAGGGGGGGCAGTTATTTTTTCCAGATGAGTGGAGCAGGTGTTGAGTATGAATGAAATATATAATATCAATAAAATAAATTTATAATTTAAAAGCTGCATTTCATGTTTACTCACTTTGTCTTATTTTAAAATTGCTTGGGTGATCTGAAATATGTAAACAAGCAAAAACAGCAGAAATCGAGAAGGGGGTAAATGCTTTTTCACAGAACTGTACACAGAAAACAGACATTTTTTAAATTCTAAATTTCTGACATATTACTGGAATTTGGAATTGGTCTATATCAGCACATTGGACAGACTTTTAGCTTCCACATGTGGGTATTTTCACCCAATTCTGCCACACGATTCAGAAATTGTTGCATTTTCTGTACATGCCCCCCTCCAACAACTCCATTTACTTCCAATGGAGCCATCAGTAAGGGAGGGGGAGAAGAGGTACACAAAATGCCATAGAATTCTGATGGTAAAATGGATTTGAATTGCAATACCCTCAAGTAGAAGCTGAGTGCCTGTCCTATCATGTCATACTGATCAAATTTTTCCAAATTCAATTAAAATGTCAGAAATTTAGTATGGCCGTTTTCTATGCATTTCAATCAAGTTTTAGTCAACGGTCCAATCACTCTTGGCTATGTAGTGTATGTGGTTTTTTTTTTGTGTGATCTATTAAGCAATAAAAGTTCTTCATGATTTGCAAGTACTGTGCTGTCTTCAAATGGCAATTTACAGTGGCCCCAAAATTACTGGCACACCTGACTGGCAATGCACAAAAAATACTTAAAAAATTTCAAAAATATATATTTATAGACAAACTCAAATTACAACGTGAAAAATACTGCACGATATTAATGTTCCAGAGGAACCAACCAAAATCATTTACTGATTTAATTAAAGATAAATTTTCTCCAAATCAAGATTTCACAATTAATGGCACCCTTAAAGATCATTGTAAATAACATCTAACAAAATGAAACCAGGTATTAAACTCCACTTATTCAAATTTTATCTAAGTGTTAAGGAACTATATTGAGGAACCACGTCCTGTTTCACTAGGGCATTAAAATGAGGTAACACACATGCAATATCCCTTTGTCATCCAACACCATGAAGAAGACAAACAACTGTCAGTTCAAAAGAGGCAAATGGTCATAAACCTTCATAAATGTGGTAATGGCAACAAGAGGATTCGCAAATGATTGAATATGCCACTGAGCACTGTCAGAACAATTATTTATATCCCCAAAATACGAGTTTCGGGGATGTCATGATTTTGCCCCACCCGCCGCGTCCGCAGATTTTAGCCGTTAGCCAATAACTCACAAAATACTTTACACTGGCTTCTCATTTTTTAGCATATGGGTAGATATGGTAGAGGAGATGAACTGTTTAGATTTTGGTCAAGTATGCACTCCTAGGTTTGCCACCAGGTGGCGCTATATATTGAAAAAATCCGTTTTTTAACCATATCCCAGGAACAATTACTTACACAGACCTCAAATTTGCCTCATATTGTAGGTCTAGTAAAGGGGAATCTAATAAAGGGGGCTTTGAGGATTGGGGAATTTCGGGGATATACCCCTTGCTGTTGGCCGCCGACAGCGTAGGCCTAGTTTAAATATTCCAAAGATATGGAACTATTGAAAACCTCAAGGGTAGAGAACAAAACTGCATTTTGCCCCCCAGGGTACTGAGGAGGATGATGAGAGAAGCAACAAAATCCCCAAGAATCACTGTGAAGGAATTGCAGGCCACGGTGGCATCTTGGGGTCACCAGGTTTCAAAAAGCACCATCAGGTACCACCTCCACAACCACAGGCTCTTTAGAAGGGTTGCCAGAAGAAAGCCTTTTCTGACCAGGAGACACGGAAGCAAGCGCTTGGAGTTAACCAAATGTCATATAAATTATGAGTGGAACATGGTGCTTTTGTCAGACGACATCCAAATTGCACGTTTCGGTCAGATACAGCATTGGCATGTTTGGTGTTGAAACAGAGATGCATACAAGGAGAAGCACCTCATACCCAGAGTCAAATATGATAGTGGGTCAGTTATGTTTTGGGGATGTTTTAATTCAAGAGGTCCAGGAGCACTGGTTGAGATTAAAGTCATGATGAATTCCACCAGGTATCAGTATATTTTGGCTGACAATCTGGTTGCCTCCGCCAGAAGGCTGGGACTTGGCCGCAGGTGGACTTTCCAACAAGACAATGACCCAAAGCATACCTCAAGATCCACGCAGAAATGGTTCTGTGACAACAAAATCAATGTTCTGCAATGGCCATCTCAGTCACCAGACCTTAGTCCAATTGAAAACCTGTGGGCTGAGCTAAAGAGGGCAGTTGATAAATGCATACCCAAGAATGTGAAGGATCTTGATAGGATCTGCTTAGAGGAGTGGTCCAAAATCCCCCCAAATGTGAGCCTTAACCTTGGCAAAAATAACAGGAAAGGACTCCATGCTGTTATCGTTGCGAGAGGTGGTTGCACCAAGTACTAAATGAAGGGTGCCAATTATAATGAAACCTTAATTTTGTTGAAATTTACTTTGTATTAAATGATTGTTATGATTTTGGTTGTTTCCATTGAAACATTAATAAAGTATAGTACGTCACACGTGTTAGTATATGCCGTTTCTCAATAATTAAATTGTTTATATTTTTTTGTATGGTTTGTACATTGCCAGTGAGGGGTGCCAGTAATTTTGGAGCCCACTGTATATCAATGTGTGAACACAAATGTATTCTACAACAATCCCGCAGATTCCACATAATGTAGAGACAACATGTAAAATTAAAAAAAAAAAAAAAAACAGGCATACTCAGTGCATTACACTTTAAAAATAAGCGTGGTTTATAAAACCCAGATATGACAGGATCACCAAAGTGTATACAGAAATACAAATCAGACCATCAGTAAAACCATCATAGTACAGCGCAATACACTCAACATGTACAAACTACTTTGCAAAAGGGGGATTGTAAGACATTTCCATTCAGCTTTTCTTTTTTTAAAAATGTCTCTAAACACATAACCACATAAGTTTTATTAAGTTTTTAAACCCTTTTTAGGTACAACCATCTATTAATTACAAACATTGTCACAGTTACCTATTTTAGAAAAAAATGAGTACAACATCAAGAAGCAAGGATGTAGAGCGATATCAAGCACTTAACATCATGGATTTAGCAAGCAATAGAATCAAAAGATAATTGGGGCATACCCCCAGTAAGAAAAAGTGATTTTAGGGCTTGCGTATCATTCAAGTCTTTTTGTGCGAAGAAAAAAATTAGAATTTACAAAATAACCCTCAAACTTCAAGCTTGAATAGTTCTCCCACCACTGACCTCACAGAGTACTTTAGGCCAGTCATTCCTCAAGAATTCAGGTAACTGTTCACATTTCATCCATAAATAGCAAAAGAAGTTCCCGTTTTTTGATACTTAAATGTCGGCACTTCCCAATAGGAGGTTTACGCAAACCCATAACCCCTCCCTTCACACAAGATTTGGAGATGAAGGAGCCAGGAAAAATCAGAACAAAGCACCAACAAGATTAGACCAATCACTTTCTATATTAACTTACAATATATTTTTTCTTTGAACACATACACAGTTGGACAGTTATTACACTAAAAGAGTGCAGGATTGCAAACCATCAAGATGCTCCTCATCGCCTAAATACTGCTCGTTTCAAACACAAGAATTAAAAAAAAAAAAAAAAAAAAAACCATAATAATGGTTCTTACCCACATAAGGAAAATAGATTAAAAAATGTACATTTAAATTTAAAGCATGCAAGCTGACAAGACAAAGGCGCAAAGCAACCCTGACAAAACAGAGGAGGGGGGATAGAGGGTTTGTGCTTGCAGTCCGGGGTAGGTTGGGGTGAGGTCAGGGGTGAACAGAGGTCAGACATGGGGATGGCAGTGTGAGTCAGCATGGGGAGATGCTACACATTCGGGTGGGAAAGGGAATTCAACTTCTTTTGTCAAAAGGCGCTGATCTGGAAAAACTACAAAAAAAAAAAAAAAATCTAAGGCGACCCGGCAGAAGGATGCTCTTTGGTGAGGGTTGTCTGACTGCCTAGATGATACGATGTCCAGAATTTCAGATTGCACAGGGGCCAAAAACTCAAACACAGCATACAAAATCTTGGCACGTAAAATACTTTTGTACGTTGGTTTGCAGTCAATGATGCAACATTAAATTGTCCATATCAAATGGCTTATATTCATGAAACGCTGCGAAAAATGTTAACAGGAGAGCAGTATTACGATCAAAGACTGTGATAGGGCCAGTCTTGATTGAGGACAGCTGTTTGTCACCAACTAGCGCTACATTACATAAATCTACTAAGAGAGGCATCAGCCATTTTGCACCCTTTCTGTATTTTTGTAGCAGTTGGTGTTTACATTCCAAATAAGTTACGGAAATCCACTTGCATTTTTAGCAGGAAACTCACTTGACCCCTGATCCCCATTGCAGTATCAGCACAAATAATGCCAGGCTAAAAGAAAAAAATAAATTAAAAAAAGCCAGCAACATGGAAGAGCACAAACATTACTCACTGGACGCCAACTCAGTGACTACATGACCAAAGCACAGCTTAGCCACAGAGCGAAAGAGAGAAAAACAGAAAGACGAAGCAGGCGGTAACACAGAACTGAGAACATTAAACCTTCCTTTGGAAAGTCTGGCTTGCCATGAATAGGGCCAGCCCACCTTCAAAGTTACAGCCGAAAAAGATTGTGCTCGCAAAGGTTTAACAGATTTCATTGCCAGTATGTTGAGATTGCAAGTTACAAATGATTGCGTGGGCTAACAGTGTGTCCAACAGATGTCTCAAAGAAATAAAATGGGCAGAGGTCAGTTGCACATAACCCTGGCGTTTCTTCTGAGGTGGCTCAAAAAAAGTTGATTCAGTTACAAGAAAAAAACTAAACACAAGCCAAGATTTCATCGAAGAAATTGTCCTTGGAGAGTTCAGGACATGTGAATACAACAAAAGCAGACTGGAATGTACCTTTTCTTCATCGTCTCAGTTGCTATGATACAACACGTCTCTAAGCACCTCCTGACTGGCGTGGGCTGGAGGTGAGGAGGCAGAGGTCTAACAGTGAAATCCAAAGCAATAGCACCTTTTACAAAGAAAAGAGCAGGAACAGAGCCAAGTGAAAGCAGGAAGACCTCTTGATTATTATTTCAGTTTGTGCATTATAGACCAACTCACTTCCTCAACCTCCAACCCAACTCCACCAGTCAGGTTCTGTCTCATCAGAGATCTCACATTTTCATTTACAGTCATGCCACATCTAATTTTACAGGTAAAAATTGAATGATGTGGACCAGTTTTTGTGGAAAACAATAAAAAGATAATACAATTCAACACATCAAAGTATCAAGTATTTCTCACTTTTCCAGCTACTAGGTGATGCAAGGTGTCCTTCTTAACAACCCACAACTGTTTTCTGAAAATGCCCTCGCGAGACAAGACTTAAGTCCCCAAGAGAGTGTTTGAACAGCTATATTATTCCAAGCATGATTCAAATTCAAATCTTCTGAAATGTAAAAGGGTTTACTAGAGGACTTTCACTTCGCATGCCACATGCTGGGAAGAAGAACGGCCTGCTAAATATCATGTATAATCCAAGCATGTAAAATTCTACTTCAAGTAGCGAGAGCAACTTAAAACAGAATAGCAAACCTCAAAATAAAACGTTTGAAGCTAACAGGCCAATTATTCAGTTGGGATTTCAGAATAGTGACAATTGCCAAATATAGCCAAAAAAAGTGGCTAAGTCAAAATGACGTGACTTTTGATGAAAAGTACCAATTGGAGAATCACAAAAATGCATATTTGTTACCCTTGATTTTGTGCAAAGAGATTTAAAGGGCACTTAACTTCCCACTCCCTTGTGTGCACTCTTTAAATCCCCATGTACAAGGTCACTCCTTGTGTGCTCTGCGAACAGTGACAGCATACCCCATACATCATGCTGGGAAATTTCTGTGCTACACAGAGATAAAGCAGAGTTGATTCCTGTGAAGACAATTTTAGCATTCTGCAAGGCTTGACTCCTAATGATAGCAAAAATCATCAAGACAACCTCCCCGAGCTGTGATTCATTGGCCAGAAATATAATTTTGTTACTTTGAAATCATTTAATCCTAATATTCTGGACATTTATCTGCACAGAGCAGACATTTGAGATTCCTGGATCAGTTCTGCATTGCCATGTTTGCCAATAGTAGTACTTTCAGCTCTCCAGTTAAATTGTACATGCAATAACATCAGTGCTTTCACAGTCAATAGTCAATGCAGATATCCTGGAGGCCTCAATAAATTTAACTCCAGTATGAAGCCAACTGTGGCTAATCTACACTAAGTCACACACGCCAAATTCCAACCAACAGCCCTGATGCACAATGTATGATCAACAAATTTTTGTAGCAGTCATCCTGCAGTCAATGGCTAGGGGGAAATATTTCAGCTCAAACATTGTATTTTGCCTGAGAAGAACCCACAATAAATGCAAGGCTAAAAGCGTTTAGTGCACACACTGTTTGCAGTGTGAGCTAAAGCCCATCAGTGGCCTTGTAAAAGAGCAAATGAACATATTTAATGGCTCATCTGCATCACAAAATTATACAGATAAGCTTGGGTCTCTGTTGAAAATAATAGAAGCAGCTCAGAGCTAAGTGGGTCACACTTTCTGAGCAAGCGTCTTAAATACTACAGAAACAGAATGAAAAACTTCATGTATCGCTACCAATACTTTTAACTTTTTCCACACTCCTAAGAGAGAGACAGCCATGTGACACTTGCAAGTGGAGTATAAGGACAGATATTAATGTCCTGTGCTCAAAATGCAATGAAGGTTCACCTAATCTAAAATAAATTACAGTTTCCCATGATAATCCTCAATGACTGTGTGCACATGAAAGGTTAAATATTAATGTCAGCAGTATAATAAGATAATATTATCATCATCGCTGGTTGCCTCTGGGATAGTTTGAGATCTCTGATCAGCACTACCCTTCTCCCTGTTTACAACGAAACCACAGACACCCTCTCAAGGGCTTCTCTAAAATTATAGTCAACCACTTCAGAAAATTACAGTGCAGGAATACATCTCATCAATTACTACAGTTCCTCACCCTCATCACCGCGACATAGAGAGCCATCTGGCTGTCATGCTCAGTTTACACCTTTACAAATAGAAATCTACTCTTTACAGCATGCTAATTTTTTGTGCTATTGAAACATCAGAACAGACCAGCGGATTTTGCCCTTGAAGCTCAGGCAGTGGAGAATGGACATGGTATATTAGATACACACTCCTAAGCCAGCGCATGTTCTATTTCACACTCAAGCTCAATACGGATAAACACAAATCGCTCGACATTAGCCGCAGCACCTACATGCCCAGCGGCACATTTGATACTCCAGAGCATACTGCTGGATGTTTAAATGTCCTTCAGGTGGCACAGGAAGAGAAAAGTGCAGAGTTCGGTCTACTTCAGCGAAACATGACAGAATTGTCAGCACTGTCCACACAGAGAACAGGGATCATTAATATTCTCTTCTGACTCCTGATTTCAAAAGAAACCCAGAAGAACCAGAGTTACATTGACTGAGAACTACAGAAAACAACCTCTCTGAAGTGCAAAATCAGAATAAAGATGAAAAACCATCTAACCTCAGTGAGCAGCAGAAGTGAAAGCTGCAGCAGGAACTGCCCAATCATCTCTAGCTTCTCTCACCATCACCCAATCATTGCAACAGCCTCACAGTTGGCACATCATCTGGCAGAATAAGGGATTGCCCTCTTGGTCCGCGGTTCAAACAAATACAGAAAGACTATCAAAGAAGCACGAACAGGAGCACAGAAAAACCAGACTGATCCAGATGGCTCCTGCCCAAGTATCCTCAAAAAAATCCCATACATAACATACAATGCCCTGATTTAATAAAATCAGCGCCATCCTAAAGATGCTATACAAGGCAAACATCTAAGGAAAAGGACAGTAAGGTGAGGAGAATGCATCTCAATTGGACGGTAAGGACAAGAATGGCAAAAAATAAATGAAGGCCAAGTACTGGTTTGGTCCACCTTCTGAAAACAGGAAGTAACAGCCTTTAGTGCAAATTCCCATTATTGAGGGTCGCCAAAACCTATAGGACATGTCTGAGAAAACAAAATGTGAAATGCAGCGGAGTTTTGAAACAGGAGCACTGCACAGAACAAACAGCTGAATTACCGCAGGCCACAGGGCTATCTGAAGCTATCTGAATACTAGAGCAAGAACATCCCTGCATGTGTATCAAACATTACAGCTTCTTCATACTGAATAAATATGTTGTATTAATTGAAACGGGGGTTTCTATACCAGCCAAATGACCAGCAGTTCAAATGAGATTTCCCAGAAAAAATACAGAATAATTGAGAGTCATATTTTCCTACCACACTATGTGCTCGTTACTCTTCCTAAGCAAAAGAAATCTAACAGTCCATATATGTACATGTATATATAGCATGTATAGAAAATGATACAAAAAATCTTGCTAAAATTAAGTTTTGGCTACAAAAATCAGTTGTGCAAGACTGTGCATTCCTGACTCGTATAGTAGATATAAATGATTTTGAAATTTCAAAAACTAATTCTACAAACACTGATCTTTGCAAAGCCGAGGTTTGCTTTAGATTAAATAAATAATAAAAGTGGCTATGAGCCACCATCAAGATCAAATCCAATAACTTAAAAGGACAATTTCTTTTAATGATTTGGCAACAAAAAAAGTTACACAATTCAGCCATTTGTCCTCAGCACAACTCTGGGTGCCTGCAAGAAACGTATCCACCAATTTAACTTTCTGACTAGGCCATAGTAGCATAAAATCACTTTGGCAATTCCAACATCCCAGAAAATTGATGCAGTTTTTCCAAAAGCAATGAACTCTGAACTTCCATTGGTACAGAGCTGTGACAGGCAGGTGTATGGGCGGGGGCTTACTCTCTTAAAACATGGCTGAATTTGAGCCACCTGAAGATTTTTTAAACACCCAGATAAAAGACTCTGTCTTCAGTCAGCAAAGAAGGCGCCGCATCTCAGCTGTCGCCTTTTCAAAACACATATTGACAGACGCTCAAGCCATTCTCATCCTCATAAATAACAATAACAAATAAAACAAACAAAATTATATTAATGTTCAATAAAAAAATAAAAAATAAACTATGTAGCTGTTTTTTCTGTTAGTTGCAATGTATTTTGTGCACTTTTCCTGCAAGTGCACTGAGGGATGTACACTGAGTCCATGACGATATAAAGACAAGATGAATCAACAGGATAAAAAAATAAGAATGAAAACCCCCCACAAACCATTGGTGTGAAACAGTTTTCAGATGAGCTGTGCCTGTAGTCGGTTTCTGAGTCCATGCTCTGTTGTCTTATTGTACACATTAGTCTCTTGAGTATTAATATCTTCTCCCAGTTGATCCTGATATATAGGTATATAAATGTTTGTAAACAGTCATTTGCTTGCTGTGTATGTATCTTCAAAAACTAGTTGGCAAGAAAAACCCTAAACAAATACACAACAAAATAATACATGAAGATAAACAAATAAAAATAATGAACACAAATGTTTAATGAAAAATGTGTTATATGAAAATCTCAGAAGGGTGGTGGAGTGCAGGTGTATGCTTGTAAAACTGGTGCAGTGTCAAAGAGTTTCTGATAAAGTAATATGTCCCAAGTTGTATGACTGCTTGTGCCTGTTACTACTGTCATTTTTTTTTGTAAATGTCAGTGTGTCAACAAGATGTGTGTGTCAGCATGTTACTGTACCGAAGAGCAGTATGTGATGTGAACATGTGCATGTCTCAGTGATCTGACTGTGCCTGTATTACTATGCGACTACAAACCATCTGAATCTGTTAACTGAAGTTGCTCACATTAATGTGTCCGAGGGAGGTGCGAACGCGTGAACGTTCACGAGAGCAATTTCAGCTAAAGGATATCCGAGTCTGTTCATGGGAGTTGTCCTTGCAAAGTGTGTTTAAGATGCGTGTTAATCTTGACATTGGTGCATGCAAGGGATCTGTGAGCCATGTAAAGGAGATGTGTGTAAGCTGTGTACCGGAGTTGTGTGTGAGCTGTGGAAGAGAGGTGCGTGTGAGTGAATCTGCAGAGGTGTGGAGAGGCAGCTCTGTGATGCTCTGATTGGACAGCTGGCTGGAGGGCGTGGCCCCAGGCGTCGAGCGCATGCCCCTCAGGCTCACGAGTAGGCCTCGTCGTCGGTGTCCTCTATCAACACTTTTGTGTCTCGAGTCTTGGATCTGCGTGACAAACGGATAAATACGTCATTCACGGCACAGTTTATCACTAGCTAAACCTAATCAAAGCCCCGACAGTGGCAGCAGGATAAGATAAACCAGCAGACGCAGAGACCCTAAGAGTGTACGAGTCCCCATAGCAAGAGTGATACGGACACACTGCAGACTGTACATAATAAGACTAAAGGGACATAATGAACAATTTGTCACAGAATATTTAATTTGTGGTTACAGTGCAGCAGAGGTGAGTGATACACATCAATGGTAATCACTAAATGCAGTACTGTTCATTATAATTACTAGGCACACAGAAGTGTGCAGTGATGATTATATATTTCAAGTATTTACTTTGTGTAATATTGGATTATATGGATAAAACAAGTATAAAATAACTAGAGGTACTCCAAGAACGTAAACCTCCGCCAAGGCAGCACAGTCGAAATCTTGCAGAGTGAACATGCCACATCAGAAATGTGAGATTTATCACATAACTGCAGTACTGTTCCCAAAGCCCAGTTCATGACATATTTTTGATATTACCAAAGGGTAATATCACTTCTGCGAAAATCTCATTGGCTGAGAGCGAGGGGGGGAAAAAATCCCTTTGTGTTACGTCTCGCTGTTTGTATTTAACCAAACTGAATATCAAGCGTAATATTGGTTAAATTGGTACAGTATCTCACAAAAGTGAGTACACCCCTCGCAGCTCCGGTGAATTCCATGCCAAGGAGAATCAAAGCAGTGCTGGACAACAATGGTGGTCACACTAAATATTGACACTATGGACACAATTTGGCATGTTGACAGTGAGGTGTACCCACTTTTGTTGCCACCCATTTTGGAAATGGTGACTGTTTGTTCAGTCATTTGGACAGCGCAGCAAATCTACACTGCTACACGTACTGTAGCAGTCGTGGGGGCTGCTTCTGTCATGCCAATGTGTTTAACACAGTGACACTGCTCAAAGTTCATGTCACCGCATTACTGGAACAACTGACCATCAGAAGTAATTAGTGGGCAAGCTGAAAACTTGCACGCTCATATTCTTTCCACAGTTTCTTTCTTTTTTTATTCTCCACTGTTTTTTTCCCTACCTAACCACTCCTACGTACTTTCATCGAGAAACTTTATTCAAGCTTAAAAAAAAAGTCAGCTTGTTTTGAATTATGTTGCTTGTATTCAACTTTTTGATATCTTCCATACTTTTTGAATAATTAAATTGTATTTCAATTTTTCCCCTCATGGAAGCAATGGGAAAGATTCTTTGAAATTCAACTATTTTCAGCTATTTTTTACTCTGTCAGACTTTTAGCTAGAAATGCCATTAAAACTGGAAAATATTAAGCTAAGCTTGTATAATTTCTTTACCATTCAACTTTTTTTGAAACTTCAATGATTTTTTCCTGATAATTTTTTTTTCATAATTTTTATTACAATACATTCTGGGAACTTAGAATGAGGTGATGTCACTGCTAGAGAGTGGAGAGCTGCTGTAAAATCGTCAAGAAATCTCCTCTAAAACTTGATCCAACTCCTACAGTTTTCACTCCACATACATAATTTCATATCCAAGTTGTAGAAGAAGTTGTGCACATTATGAAAATGTCACCATGAAAACAATCGGACAAACGGTTTTGGCAGTATGAGCCGAAAAGCGACGGGAGCGCTAATCGAAACTCCATTGACTCTGATACAAGAAAATTCAGGTTGGGAAGATGAAACACAGTTTTCCAGCTTGCTCACGTTCCCACATTTTTTGCACTACACGCACAATGACATATTTTGCTCAGCAGCTTCTCCTCCTTAGTATGGTAACTCCACTGCATAGATTGGACTCACTATCTTCGAGGTAGAAGCAAGAGTATGAAAGAAACTCCTTAGCTAAAATTTCCATTGGACCCACTGTTTTAGCCATGAACTCAATTGGCTGCTCGTGACTCAGCAACTTTGTGGGGTAGCGGTAGTGTGAACATCTCCAACACAGATTATAAGTAGTTAGAATCAGCTCTCCACTGTGCTTCATTAGCCTCAGCATTACCATTGTTCAAAGTAAGTTTGCTACGATCGTCAAACAAATCTAATATTTCTGCGTCAAACTCAGTGAAAGAATTTTTTCTCTTACCCTCGCTATTGCAGTTGGAGGAGTTGCTCATACCAGCTCCAAGAGAGCACACTGAGCGCAGCAAAGACTGATCTTTTTTGCAGAGTGCATCCATAAGAACACGTTACAGCAAAAATTGCAAAGCAGCAAAAAATTACTCTAGCTCCAACTCCAGCAACTGTTCGCACTAGCTGAACATATTTACGATCGTGTAGAAAACAGGCAAAATAAAGGTATCCAGGAATACTTCAAGAAACCACTGTCTGTAAACACAGTCTGCCGTGCCATCCACAGATGCCACCTAAAACTCTATCTTGCAAAAAGGAAGCCATTGTTGAGCATGATCCAGAAGCGCCGCCGTGTTCTGTGGGCCAAGGCTCATTTAAAATGGACTGTAGCAAAGTGGCAAAGTGTTCTGTGGTCAGACGAGTCCAAATTTGACATTCTTGTTGGAAATCATGGGCGGCATGTCCTCCGGGCTGAAGAGGAGAAAGACCACCGCTCCTGTTATCAGAGTTCAGTTCAAAAGCCAGCATCTCTGATGGTATGGGGATGCATTAGTGCATATGGTGTGGGACACTTGCATGCTTTAAAAAGCACCATGAATGCTGAAAGGTATATAAAGGCTTTAGAGGAACATATGCTCCCCTCCAAACGACATCTGTTCCAGGGAAGGCCTTGTGTATTTCAGCAGGACAATGCAAAACCACATACTGCAGCTATTACAACAGCATGGCTTTGTAGTAGAAGAGTCCGTGTGCTGAACTGGCCTGCGTGCAGTCCTGATCTTTCACCGATTGAGAACATTTGGCGCATAATTGAACGAAAAGTCCGTCAAAGGAGACCCAAAACTCTCCAGCAGCTGGAAGCCTCTATTAAACAAGAGTGGGATCAAATTCCAATGGCTAAATTCAAGAAACTTGTCTCCTCAATGCCCAGACGCCTCCACTCTGTGTTAAAAAGAAGAGGGGATGCTACACCATGATAAACAGGCCCCTGTCCCAACTTCTTTGACACGTGTAGCAGCCATCAAATTTGAAATGAGCGCATTTTGTGTATAAAATTTCTAAAATTTCTCAGTTTCAACATTTGCTATGTCATCTCTGTTCTATTGTGAATAAAAAACTGGCTGGTGTGATTTGAAAGTCATTGCATTTTGATTTTATTCACATTTTACACTTTGACCCAACTATTTCAGAATTGGGGTTGCATTTAACCTGAATTTGTTGGTTCACGTCGCCCAAAAAATGTCTCGTCTGGGTAACTAAGCTGTGTAAGGTCTGGTAAGTACTTGGATGGGTGACCGCCTGGGGATGCCAGGTGCTGTTAGTTCCTCTTGCTTTCTCCCACAATGAAACGCAAACCCCACAACTGATGTGTAAATTTAGGGAAAGATTCCCTTGCTGTTGTTATTATCATCATTCTGCAAGATATGAAGCAATAAAAATGAAGAATCTTAGCAAAACACTCTTTTGTCCTTCGAATTCTTAAAGTACATTGAAATGCTGTCACTGTGGAAACACCTCACAGCTTAAAAGTATTTCACTGAATTGCGCATTTTTATCATTAAAGAGGATGCAGTCATATTTCCACGTCATCCATGCCATGTTGAAGGGAGACGCGGTAGCGCAGTGGTGAAATGGGCTTGACTTTGGATGGAAAGGTTTTGTGTTCAAGTCCTTGCTATGGCCTGTGCGATGTGTTCTTAGGCAAAACACTTCACTTCCACACTTCCTCACTCTACCCAGGCGTACAAATGGCTACCAGCAAAATTCTCAGGGAAACCTGACTAAGAGTTGGGGGAGAACCTGAGTTGGACCAGCATCCCATCCAGGGGGAGTGGCAATACTCCTAGTTGCTTCATGTCGCAGAAACTGGGGTTAAGCACGGGCCTGGTGGGCCATTAGGCTCGGAACAGACTTATTTACTTCCATTCCTTGTTGAACACAATAAACAGTCCTAATTCCGTCTGAGCAGATGCTCATTTTGAAAACTAGAAGGGCACTTGGTAGAGCGCGTACCTCCGCCATGCCCACATGTCATTATTATTATCCCCCGCCACACGAAGTGGCCGGGGGATATTGATTTGACCTCTGTCCGTCCGTCCGTGCGTCCGTCCGGCCGGGATAAAGGGGAACAACTTTTCACAAGAAATATTCGCGATAGGATAACCAAATTTGGTGTGTAGCTTAAGACCATAAAGACCTTGATCGAGTTCGAAAATAAGAAGCACACTATTTTTTTTCCCCACAGTTATTGCCCTTGTGGCATTTCTGGGAGCCTCTGTTCATAGTATCTTTAAAGAAGACATTTTGGCGGGGGATGTTGTTGACCATGTCTACTTGTTGGTTCTGGATCCACGGGACTATCAACGAGATCACCAACAGCTGTGATTAGTTCCTCCATTAGGTGTACAAAGAAATGAACCTGATGTTCCCAGACTTTATTTGTTCAGCGCTTTACGTTACTTTTTCTTGAGTTTGAAAATAGCTGGGTTAAAGGCTGGAGTAAGCAGTAGCCCCTAGTAGTTTGGCTTTCCATAAATGGATGAAATGCCGCCATTTAACGTTACTTGCCAAATTATTATTATTATTTTTTTAACATTATCGTTGACTCTTGCTGGAACAATTGAGACCAATCACTTTACAGAAATTTCTATCGATAAATAATGACACCTCAATTTACAGTGCAGCTCGTTGTTCTTGTCATCTTGCCAACCTATGCTAACGTTACTTAAAGTAAATTGATTTACTCATTTATATGCCTATTAATGTCACTGGTCAAAATATTCATTGGGCATGATGATTCCGTAGCTATAAACCTTTCTTCAATTTGAAACATGCTTTTGATTTTAAAAGGAGTTCTGGCTTTTTGTTGGCTGGAAAATTAATGAATTAGATGGAAAAGCTTGAAAACATATAGCCTTTACTTTAGCGTGTTTTTTAATGTCTCGCCCAAAAAATTCCCATAATCTTAAATTATATGAGTAAACATCGTATTGATGCAGTTTTGTGAAAAACTAAGAATAACTGAGAATAGAATAGTTTTTCTGAAATAGACCACATTTTTTAATGGCGCTATTTCAGTAGGCAACAGCATTTATCCCAAATAAATATGAAATATGTGTAATGTGTGGTAACATTGCACCTTGGAGAGGTATTCCTTAATAAGTGCTTTCCTTTGGAAACGGACAAGAAATTCACTTAACGCCTCCCCTCAGATAGGCATCGATTTCAAACCCGTCGTCATGAAAACAGAGTTTCCTACTAGTTGGTGCAATTATCTTAAAGTTATGCCTCTACAGTTGCGCCCCACTGGGCTTAAGACCGAGCGCAAGTCCAACTGGTGCAACCGGCCGAGCAAATTAGTTAATACCAACAACTGAACATTCTGCTGCTCATACTCCAATATGTAAGTGTTTATAACACCGCTGGGGTTCTTTGCTCCTGCAAAATATTCAGAATCATTTTGTTATTTTCTAAATATTCATGCAACATGTCACTATTTATTTTTACCTTTATAATGTACAGTTAAATAGCTGACAAGTATAAATAGTCAACTGTCCAAATGGCAGTTGTCTGCTCTGTTGCGTTGATCTCAATTATAGGAGAAGCATTTGCCCTTGAATCGTTCAAAATATCCATACAGCACTACTTGATGCACTTCAATCCCTTTACCTACTATAATGTATAAAATCACTATTATTTTCTTATTATTATTTTCCTAATTATTTATTTTCATACCTTTTAAAGTGTGGAGATTTTTTTTTTTTTTGCATTGTTTTTTATCATCATAGTTAAACAATAAAATATCCTACTGTCATAAATTAATTCTAATATTCAGAAGCTTTAAACTCATTTTCAGCAGGTTTAACCTTACATTTTCAGCTACTTGAACCTCACATTATCAGCAGCTTCCAGCTCGCCCGCGCTGTCTCCCCTGGAACTGCACTTTTCTAGTTTTGCTGAATAATGTTGCATCAAACCAGAATAAACAAATGTTTCAGCATCAATAATCATGGAATGAGCCTTCAAACATGCATTCATGCTATACAAGAGTCAAAAAAATAAATTTTGCAACACTTTTCAATAGTTATAAAGAAAAATGGATGTTTTCACCGTTTTTGTTTATTTCCCATATTTTTACCTCAATATACTTGGAATAATTTTTTTGTTCTCATTGCCTTCATTAGTATTTTTCGATACATTTTCACCCAAAAATGATCGAGAAGTAATATATTAGGACCTCTTTTAGACGAAAGTGGTGACGTATAATCATCACTGCACACTACTATACTTCTTCTTTCCTCTCGCGCTCTCTCATATATCTGATGTGACGGAAGGCATCCAAATGTCAGAGACTGTGTGAAATACCTCCAGGGAAAAACATGAAACATTATAGCAGTAATCTGCGGTGAGCTGATAAGACAGCCAATTAGTAATACCACTGAAATACTTCAGTATGATGAGTTTCCGTCAACTATATGGAAGTTGTAAGATCTTGCTGTATATTGACCGCTATCAGCATCCAAGGTTGTAATGTTTCCCCTGTCTCTCATGCAGCCTCTGAAGTACTAATGTGTATCACTGCATCAGGGACTGAATAGAAAAACTGAAGGAAAGTTCCAGTACATGGCGCTGACCATTAAGAGTACTGAATAATCACTGTGACAGGATTACAGGGCTGTGCGGTGAGGGAGGAGGGCCGTACTGTGAGGACAGGAGAGGTCTCCGCAGAGACAGGCTGTAGCTGCGTTTCCAGCTCTTCTTGCCCTGCCGGTTTCTCACGCCGTCTTCCTGGTCCATCATCTGCTCCAGCAGTGTCTGGTCGTCAGCGTTGAGCGGCGCCACAGAGATGTCCCTCACAGCCCGGAACTCACCACAGTTATTCAGGTGCTCGTTCTCCAGCCGGAAGAAGTTCCACACAAAGCGCCTAGGGCAGACAGGAGCGATCAGACACGCACAATGCGCATACAGTGCAGCCATATTAGACCCGTTTCACACTACACGCGAGGAATGCAAATACGAACACAGCCTCAGTAGCAACAGCTAGCTCTATGCTTACAGACCGTTTGTGCTTTCACTGGCTCCTTTCAATCCAGTGAGAGATTATGGACTTCCACTCCACAAGGTGGCAGTCTGGACTAATGTAGACTAATGGCTCCTGGGGAGCCACGGCCCAGCATGTTTTAGATGTCTCTCTGCTCTAACACTCTTGATTCAAATAACTGCCTCAATATCAAGCCCTTGACAAGCACCAGTCATTTGAATCAGGTGTATTAGAAAAGAGAGACAAATAAACATGCAAGGCTATGGCTCACCAGCAGCAGGGTTCCCCCCTCCTTCAACCACGACAGTATCATCTACCATTTACATTTAGCGCCTCTACAGGCCACAAGTGGGACAGCACAATGAATGTGTATTACACTACGGAGTTTAAGCAACACATTTTGCGGTGCGAGTGGGAGCGATCTGCCGCTTGTGTAGAATCTTGCTTTTGAGTTCCCACATGAAGGTACACAGGGTATATAACGGACCTTACTGCCTTAGCAGTGTTGAGTTGACTCACCTGAAGACCTCCAAGGGTGCTAAAATGGTGGCTAAGATGTCAGAGATGGAGGGGAAGACATTCATGGTGGTGAGAGAGAGCTGAATGGTCCAGGCGAAGCGCAGGATCACATCTTCCACAATAGCACAGTAGTAGTAGGCCTACACAGCAGAGATAGAGCAATGTTCAGCACCCAGTCCTGAGAGGTGCTCATTCGAAAACCAGCAATGTGCGTGATGAAATTCAGAAGTGATACACAGCTGAGAACTGCTTTCAAGAGTTGGTGGGTCGAGAATTTCTCAGGGAAAATCTGACCTGTTCACATCCACACACTTCATGGTCAGGCAAATGGCAGAAAGCTTACGTGTGGCAGCTTATTAGATCCCGTTACGCTATAACATACTATGCTTGCAAACAACCAGCTAGTCATAGCAAGCAATCTTTGGCTGTTTCTGGGGCAAAGGAATGCAAATTGTGTGGTGACTGGAATGTTGCAGTGATACAGTTATCATACAATGTCTCTGTGATTCAAATTTCTGTATGGTTCACTTGGCTCAGTTCGTGGCTCTACTGTGAGACATTTCTCATGGACTCTGGAGCACCATGTTTGTTCGACCATATTGGTGAGAGAAAAACTGTTAAAAAAATATATGGCAGGACTTCCTGATTTGACCATTCAACATAAAATATATTCATATGGAACATTCTGCGAGAACGTTGAACAGATAGTGAATCCTGGCACTATTTGAGAGCAGGATGTCTACAGTAATATCACAGAGCCTGAGATGGAGAGGCTGATCTGCTGTGTGATAGGATAGCGGAACTCTCACTTTCTGTGGGTATACGATCTCCTCCCTCAGGAAGGTGTTCTCTCCGGCACCGCGGTCGAACAGGCCCCAGTCCATCTTCAGGTCCCAGATGAGCGTGTAGCACGAGCTGATCACCGAGAAGACGATGAGCAGGTAGAAGAAGACCTGTGCGTCATCGTGGCTCTGGGCTGAGGGACAGGGAGAGAGCATCAAGTAGGGGCTTAATGCAAATCTGGTATCAGGCAACACATCCTTCTTTCCAACAAGCTGCAACTCAATGCAATGTAAAGCATTTACTGCCATGCCTCCACCATAGCTTCATATGTGCGAAAAGCTGATCTGCTGCCCCCTTATTCAACTGATCTAATGTCACAAAGACATTTGACCCAATGACTGCAAAAACCTACTCAGTACAGTTAACCCATGTGGGGAGTTACCTTGTCTGATTTGGTAAGAATCCCTTCACTCCTGCAGTAGACATAGTGCAGAGAAGATATTTGTGACAGATGGTGTGTGATGGACGCGTAGAGAGATGGACAAACTGAAAACAGTGTCTCTCTCTCTCAGCCACTGTGAGGGCAGTGGAATATTAAAGACCATTAAAACTTTCTCATTAAGCTTTTCTCATTTCTCACCTTTCATTACTGCTCAAACATTAAGATACAGCATGAGATTACCATCACACACAGATACAATACTGCATCACAGCAAACGTGATGTAAGGTTCAGATTATTTACTATAATATCAGTGTCAAGTACAAATTTCATATAAATAATAGTTGGGAATGGCAACTGATTTAGCTGAATGAATGAGTGCTGAGTGAATGACTTTGTACGTTGGTGAAATCTCATACGTATTGCTTCCACATGTACAACATACTGCTTTCAGGAAGCAAATTGGCAAGTCTATAAATGGGCAGAGATGTGAATTAGCAAGTAATTTCAGTATTGAGGCCTTTCAGACAAAGGAATCCAGATGGTATTCCATCAGGCTGGAACACAGACGCATCAATAGTTGTGATTTGAAATATTGTCATTAAGTCACCACAGATTTACTGCCAAAATTGATATCAGAATTTGGTTAGAACAATGAGGATGAAATGGTTCAAATTACTTAATTTTCACCACACCTAAACAAATCACATGCTATACTACTTATACGGTCTAATTATTAAAATGCATGGCTGTTCTTCCCCTAACACAGCAAATGAAACCTAATTAAAATGGTAGGCTGCTGACAACCGCAACATGGAGGCCATTTTGTATTTTGACCAGTAGCTTGACCCAGGCTCCAATGAAAGTGACAAGAATGACATTTTTTGTATGTTATACACATATTTCTCACTAGAGGGCAGCCTTCCATAATGAATACTGAACCTGTACAGCCTCAAAAGGTAAACACTCAAGGTTATGAAATATTTGTCTGGTGCTTACCCTGACACTTTTCAATATCTTTCAGTTTCATTTAGAGGTATGGTAAAACTGAATGATAGTACACGTCTTCATTCCAAATACATGAGTAATTTGTCATCGATAAATTTACTTCAGTGTTCAGATTGGCAATCCACTGTTTTGACAAGCTGACATCTTACTCAGGCCCCTGACACAGCTCACACGCTCCTGCTTTGATTAATGATGTGCCATTGGACCTGATCTCCATGGCACTCAATGAGAACTTACTCACATAAGAGCGCTAAGATCCTGTGACAGCCTTCACCATGACCAACATAGTGAGCAGGCTAGTAGTGACAGCTCATGATAACTGATGTTAGCACTCATCATCGCTCAACAAAACACTTTCTACAGCAGTACAGCAAACGCATTTCCCAAAACATGCTAGTGAAATAGACACACCGGAAAGAACTCCTGTATCATTCAAGAAATATGGTTCACATGATGAATACACACAACACAGTTAGGCAAACCCCTTGAACCAACCACATTTACAAACACATTTCAAAATATCTGAAATATGAAAATGATAACAACGCAGACAAGCCGTATGGCAGTACATACAAGATATTCTGGATCAATGCCAAAGACTGTAGTTCCACTTCCAAGCATGAGCTGAACTGATTAACCTTATCATGGTAACATAAAGTAGAGGCATATTCTTAAGTTGGCTGGACAACTGGTAATATTTTAGCAGATCCGTGTGTGTGTGTGTGTGTCTGTGAGAGAGAGCGTGTACAAGGTGTATGCATGTGTGTGTACGTGTATGTGAGTGTGTATAGGGTGTGTGTGTGTGTGTGTGTGTGTGGAGGCCCCTGCCTCCAGCTGGGTAGCTCCACAGGCGTTTCGCTGAGACATCAGGAGACACGAAGCAGAAGCTGGGCCACAGCGACAGCCCCAGTCATCTGAGGCCCAGATCTCCGGCGCCGTGACAAACTCCTGTCACACCAGCCTCCATCAGCTCTGTGCACCCAGCACACCCACCGACCACACCACCTGCTCCCTGTGTTACAGCAGGCCATACTAATCTGCATCTCAGTGTAAACCATAGATACATACGGCCGAGCACAAGCATTCACTATCCAGCCAGATTAACACGCTATATATGTGCACAGTATGATAATTAGCAATTAGCACGGTGTCCTCAAGGCTAACATACAAATAGACAAATAATGCCAATGTACACTGTCCTTCTGACAGAGAATAATTGCATAAAATTAAATAAATATCAGCCCATACTGACTGATGCATTAAATAGTGCATCTTTACACAGTGGATTCCACTCTTTGCCAGCCAGTTATCCAAACTTCATGCTAATCTTAGCATTGCACAGTACCTACTACATCTGATTTTTGCTCTGAATAACATTGCAATATTGTGCCAAAAGTGCCAAAAAATAGGTTAGGACACCGATTAATTACAGAATAAAGTAGTTTGCCCAACAACAACCAACTTTTCTTCAGTGATTTTCACAGTGCAAATTGGTCATGAGAACAGCTTTGATAGATCTTTCTTTGTAGAGCTTTGTTCACATGAAAAAATTGTGCCGCTCTGCTTTGTAATGCCATCTAATGGTACAATGCAATCAGGCCCTTAAATGCCCATATAACAATCTCTCTTAAAGTACCAACTGTACAGCCTGAATGAGCTGATTCATTTATGTAATTGTATGCCAGTCTGTCATCAGGCCTTTGGTGTCTCAGTTGACGGAGTACTTCTTTTAGTGAAAGCACGCATCACTGTAGGCAAAACAAAAATGGTGTGATGCTCTGCCAAGGACAACACTGAAATGATCAAGATAACTCTCCGTGTACATGAATACAGCCTGCTGCGGTGCAGGTTAGGACGCATTCCCACTGTTCCAAAAGCACGGTAGAGAGAGATAGAGATATACTTTATTGAACCCCATGGGGTAATTCATCCTTTGCATTTGACCCATCCTATAGTTAGGAGCAGTGGGCAGCCGCAGTGGGCAGCCACACAGAGCAGCGCCTGGGGACCAACACCAGTTCTATGGCCAGTGCCTTGGTCAGGGGTACTGGTAGGAGTGTTCCTATGATGCATGTTTTTGGGTATGACCCCAAATCAGTGAAAAAGATGGGACGGTGTGTTAAATTAAAATTAAAATCGAAAGCACTTACTATGTTATCCTTGACCTGTATTATGCTGAAAACAAGCCAGACAACACGAGTCCCCCAACGAACACGCACACGGATGGCCTAAATCAACAGTCCCCTGTCACCCATCAGCTGGTGAAGGACTAAAAAGCAATTTTGAAATTTCAATGCCAGTAGCTTCAGCAATATCCTCCAAAAACACAATTGCAGTCAAGGTCAGAAGTCAAAGGTCATATAAAATGTCAAGTAGAGGTCTTAGGTCAATTTTAATGCTTACATTGATTTCCTAGACCTAAACTTAGTTTTTGATGCTCTGCATTAAAAGATAGGATAAGCTGAAATCTACACAAAAAGGTGAAGGCCATAGGGAAAAGGTAAAAGGTCACAGGTCAACAAAATATTCAAAAGGCACAACTAGAGGATGAAGCCAAAATACACAAGCACTTTCGAAAGGCCACTGTCAAACATGTTGGAGATCTGCCCTGGAAACAAAAAAACAGCAATAGAGGTAACTGAAATGCACATGGGCATCCTTGGAAAAAATGTCTTAATGTTGCTCAAAAATCTGAGAGTACTTTTTCAGCACTAATGGTTCATTCACAGAAGTGCAAGTTAACCCCTCCAATGGCACTAATACCATGACAGAGCACAGCCTTCGGACATGTTGCTGTTAACAGCCAGGATGGACTTCTTCTTTAGTGCAGAGCACATGTCCATTTTTAAAATAGATCAGAAACATTGATTCTATTGATAACCATACATGTTACCACTGTGTCAAGGTCCATGAGAGATGCCTCAACTGTGCTTCTGGACACTTCACATAAGGCTTCCTTTTGCACAGTGAAGTTATAACTGGCATTTGTGAATGCAACTACATATTGCAGTACTTCACAAAGGTTTTCCAAAGTAATCCGGAGCCCATGCGGTTATATCACCTATAGATAAATGAATAAATGATGGTTCTTGGTGCAGTTCTGTTAGAGTAATCGGAGATCAGGGGTATTCAGCTTAGACTTCGGCCCTTGTCCTTCATGCACAGAAATTCCTCAAAATTCCTTGAATCTTCTAATTATGATACGGACTGTAGAGGGTGAAATATCAAAATCTTCTCCCATCTTTCCTAAGGGAATATTGTTTTCAAACCTTGCCACGATTTTCTCAAGCATTTGTGGGCAAATTGGCGATCCTCAGCCCATCTTTGATCCTGAAGGATGAGGCCTTAACCAAATGCTGCGTTACATCCACTCATGATCACAATTACCTCCAGACAATCATCCATTTCAAATTACATCATTATTAATTTTTTCTCTCTTTTTTTTTTTTTTTTTTACCTCATCACTATTCCTAAATTTTCCCAGTCCAAACATTTTTTAGAATGCATCGCAAGCCTGAATGGACAGAATGGATGCACATATTTCCAAATAAAATGAAGTTGACCAAACAATGCATTAAATACACTGCCCATCCAAAAAAAGTCACACTCTATAATATTTTGCTGGGCTACCCATAGACTGTATAAAAAGATGGACGCAGCACCCTGGTCTGAAAAATGAAGCCCATGTGGAAGTACCGTAAAATGGCATTCTATTTAATGGCCAGCAGATGGCGACGTCGGTGGTTGCAGAAAGAAGTGCAATGTTATAGAAGTTTATGAGAAAATGACCCTACTTTCCCGCCTGATTTTTCATTTAAATAATGATTTTTCACATTATTTTATGGTAGCTATAGCAAGTTTCAAGTCTCCTTCAATATATCATGATGTTCATTTTTGTAAATTACGGTCCCATATAGACTAGAATAAAGGATAAAGCCAGAATATGCTTTAGGGGCATGGCTATCCTCTGGTCCTCGTCCGATACAGTCAGATCCAGAGCCACGGTCCTCCCCGGATCTTCAATACATGCTCTTGTCCAATAGAAATCACATCTGGTTTCAAAATGACAACATGGCGCAATTCAAATTGCCAAAATCAAGGCTTCCTTTATGGTATGCTGAAACCAATGGGTGACGTAACGGTAGCTTCTTCCATCTTTTTACACAGCCACCTGTGGGGCCACCTTTAGCACGCATTCGTTGTGGTATTGTTTCGACAATCTGATACAATGTTACAACATCTATTTCTGACCAGATTTGCATTCATTTTTAGTCGAGATATTGTACTGACGACAGGTGAATCAAACCACTCCGTTAAGCCTTCTCCAGCACATGCTAAAGACTTCCAGCTGGTTAAGGTCCGGACTCTGAGGTGGCCCATTCGTGTGTGAAAATGATTCCTCATTTTCGATGAACCTCTCTTTCACAATTTGAGCCCAATGAATCTTGGCATTGTCGTCCTGGAATATGGCTGCGCTATCAGGGATGAAAAAGTCTACTGATGGGTTAATGATCATTCAGTATATTCAGGCAGTCTACTGAATTCATTTATTTCTGCAGAACAGTGCTGAGCCTAAACCTGTCCAACTGAAGCAACTCCAGATCATAACACTGCCTCCAGAGGCTCGTACAGTGAGCACTATGCATGATGGGTGCATTGCTTCATAGGCTTCACCCTGTCGTGCCCATCACTCTGGAATAGGGTAAATCTGGACTCATTACACCACATCACCTTTTCACATTGCTCCACAGCCTAATCTTGACGCTTCCTCACAAAGTGAGGTTGTATTTTTTCCCCCAATAAGTCTCACTAACAAGTGGCTTTCCTGTGGCCACGCAGCTGTTTAGTCCCAATCCTGCAAGGTCTTGTTGCATGGTGCATGCGGAAATGCTCTTGCCTTCATAATTAAACATACCCGCTGTTGATTTTTTGAGAGGAGACTTCACCAAGCATTTTAGTGATCCCCTATCAGGATCAGTCTCGATTTTTCTCAAACTCATTTCCTCTGCAAAGTTGACAGTTCACCAAAATCCTGCCAGGTTTTAATAAAATGTTGGACAGTTCCTGACCCACTTCCAGTGATTTCAGCAATCATCTCAACTGTTTACTTTCCTTGATGCTGGCCAATAATTTGCCTCTCTTGAAACACAATAACATCTTTTCAATGACTGTGAGATATGTCTTCCAACAAGGTTTTTTTAAGAAATGAGAAGCTACTCACTGAATCAGACAGGATTAAAAGAATTATTGCAAGCTGAAACATATTAATAACAGCAAGAATGATTCAATCATAGGCCCTTGAGTATTTGCTAATTTAAATCCAAATGATGACTTTTTTTTTTGGCCAGGCAGTGCATGTTGTCTTTATATTGTCTGCAATGAAATACGTACCAAATAAAATTTAGAAATTACTGCTTTCTGTTCTTATGTGCATTTTCCGTACTGTCCAAAAATTTTCAGAGTTGGGGTTGTAAAATTGCACCACTATTATAAACAAAGGCTCTGGAAGGCTTGTTTGCCTGGCCCCATGAGATAGCAGCACAAAGTGGAGTGATGTTACAGCTGACCGAAGATTTGACAAACACTGATCAGCAATAAACCAACATAATCCGAGAATGTGAAATGTACAAACTAAGCGTAAATCCCAGGTGTTATTTATGTCACTGGTGTTAATCCAAGACACAAATTGCATCAAAACATTTGATCAGACGACTTCACTACCCCAAAACAGGGCATACATGGGGAAGACGAGAATCACACCAAAATCTGACCATTAAATCAAAACGTCAAATAAGTCAAGTCATTTCAAAATCTTGCATGAAAACCTTGTGTTCTCACCACAGCTTGACAGCGTCTTGGTAAGCTCAGAACAAGAGAAAATAATAGAGAAAGGATTCAGTGGTCCTTAACTTCTTTATTATTACAGGAAATCAATACAAAGGAATAGTACCAGCCTACCAACACAACTTCAACAGACACTACTAAACGAGCGAAACGCAATGTGCCATCAAACTACACTCGAATGCACCACACACAATTATTGAAGTACTGATAATAATCTGGGGATCACTGCTGCCATCCGAAGTCCCCAGCCTCTAATCCCTACACAAGGCTCACACGCATCTCCACCAGTGAAGCACCAGAGCGAGATCAATGGCCCCAGGAGAGCTGTGCGGCCCGAGGTAGCAGCAGCCAATAGCATCTGTCACTCGCTCTAAATGGAGGCGTCTAGCCAGTGGTTAAGAAGCATTCGAGGGCTGATAGTGAAGGGAGCCGAAAGCGCAGGCGCTGCCCCGATTGTAATAAGTACCCAAGAAAAGCAATCATCTGTCTCAGGGCTGTTATCTGGCACTTGTGCTGTCGTGTTCTACAGCTCAGCCCATGTTTTACAACCCTCCCCCTGTCTCGCTCTTACCTTATCTTTATCTCTCCTCACCAGAAGAACAAAGAAAGCTCCTCTCATTACGCAAAATATTGTTTAACTAGCAAATGAATATGACAGTCGAGTAACTACAATGCTAGTGGTTGGCACATTAATTGATTTTTAATTGATTTACTGACATGTCTGTGGCTTTTCAATGTCCATTGAACTGTGAAGTAAATGTAGACACCAGTGAAGCAGAACGTGAAGACGAATGATCAGGATTCCGGAACAAATCAGGTGGACGCAACGTTTCGTAACCTTTCATGCTCGCTGCTTTAAAGTCTCGGTTTTGGTGGAATAGACAAGGCAGCTCTAGTGAAAAGGCTGACTTTTGCAAAGTAAAGATACACTTTGAAGCACATTTCTTTAAGAAGATTTTTGCAACAACAAAGTTAAACGCTTCACTTTTGAGGAACCATTGACCTCTGATATGACTATAAAACCCAGAAAACTTTCAAATTAGCTGCAATGACAACTGCATCATCACGCTACTATGTCATCAAGTAAGCCTTCATCTTTTAGTACAAATTTAGGCGAATCTCCCAGATAATTTCATGATGGAGCTCAAGGTCAGTGCAACCCTGAATAATTTTTTGATTTTCATTCATTAAAAACACGCTGAGGCACATGCGAGGGCCTGTGGAGACCCTTCATGCTGAGAGAGAAGCTCTCATACATAAATACCACCATCACTCCAGCAGTGGTAGTGGGGTGGACAGAGAGAAAAGGTACTGGGGGGGTGCGCGTGTGTCTGGGGCTCCTGGGTTGAGTCACGGTCAGCAGCCCTACAGTGTGTCTGGTGGCTGGTCTGGTCCCGTCTGGAGCAGGAGAGAGAGGGTATAGTGAAGCGCCCACTCCAGCATGCAGGAATGTGCCGTGGGGTGGTCGCACCATGAGCCTGAGAGTAGCCAGGCGGGGTGGTGGCGACGGCGGAGGCGTTTTTGTCTGCTCTCCGATAACATCATACCCACTCACACGCTGGGCTCTCATTGCTATTCCAGTCGCGTGTGGCAGAGATGTGTTCGCCGCAGGCAGGCAATTACAGCTCAATCTCCTGCAGCAAGTCCACTTTCCCTCCCTCGCTCCCGCCTTCCCTTCTCCCGCCTCTCCCTTTCTCTCATTGATCCCTGATTCGATCATACTCAGTATATCTAGCTTACAGAAACATACTGTCTTTCCACACGTTCATTGCCCCAAAGGTCAACCACAAGGTCCTTTCACCGTCTCGGACCACATACGCATGGTCTTAACCCGTCCCAGTCTCTGCTCCTCTGCCTAAGTTCCAGTCTCCATTATAATTCACAGTGCAACTTACAAAACACACAATTGGCTGGCTACCTAAGACAGATATGAGCAGTTAGAGCCTGCCTCTTTCCATAATTTCCCTCTCTTCTCCTCTCCTGTAATTTGATATTTGATATTTATTGATAATAAACAATTAATACATACAAATAAAAACAAAGGGATGTGATGCTTATACATATACACTCCCCCAACCGGTAAAACTTCGTTTTACAATAACACCTTTAAATTTTTTATGACAGAACATTATAACATCAGGACTAAGACTGTTCCATACTTCGACAATTCGATTACAAAAGAAATATTTTCTGACATCGGTACGGCTGAAAAAATAATATAAGTTTTCACAATGGCCTCTGCTACTACGGCTGTATCGGAAGGAATCATTAACATTAATGTCGGTTAAGTAATTACATATCTTATGAAACAAGATTAAATCAGATTGGATTCTGCGACATTCTAATGTTTTCAAATTCAGAACTGACAATCTGTCTAGCTATAACCTATCTTTTAAACCTGGGATTCTTCTAGTAAAACAACGTTGAACAGATTCTATTTTATCAATATTACATTTTAAATATGGTGACCATACAGAACTAGAGTTTTCCAATATGGGTCTAACATAAGTCTTATATAAAGATACATAGAAACCATTATCATGCCCTTTGAATGTGCTGAATATTTTCTTTATAGTAAAATGAGCTTTCTTGACAATATTATTACAATGAGTACTAGACTTCACATATGATTGTATATGGACACCTATATCACATATAGAAGCAACAGTTTCGATATTTTGTTTATGAAGTTGATAAGTGAAATTGACCTTTCTTTACCAATTTGCAGATGTTTAGTTTTCTGAGGGTTTATTTTAACTTCAATTTGGTGGCCCATTCATACAGTAAATTTAAATCATTCTGTAGTAAAGTACAATCATTAGTATTCCAAACCGCTTTATATACCTTGGTGTCATCGGCATACATGCTCAAAACACTGTCACTTATCATACTGTTTATATCAGCAGAGAAACACAAAAATAAGAGCGGACCCAAGCTGTACCTCAGACTCTCACCCAACTGTGCTGCCCACGGCTGCACTATCTCAGCAGCTATAGAACGCACTGACGAGAGGGAAAACTAACACGAGTGTTCTCCAAACGAGTGATAAAGAGCCTTTCCCACCCACGCCACCGTCTGCAGTCGTA
Source organism: Gymnothorax javanicus (assembly GCA_029692085.1). Taxonomy (NCBI): domain Eukaryota; kingdom Metazoa; phylum Chordata; class Actinopteri; order Anguilliformes; family Muraenidae; genus Gymnothorax; species Gymnothorax javanicus. The sequence continues at coordinate 92,244,638 of CM056196.1, forward strand.
TGCTGGGCTGCTCCATTACTGAGCGACTCCGCAGGGCTGACCTCTCAGTACTTCATAACACTATTCCTCATGGGCTGCATTTGCATTTTCCTTTCTTCATCCTCCTTGAGTGATGGTAGCAGCATTTTTAAAAGGTTGTGCAGTATCGACAGGTTTAGCATTGATCCTGAATAGAGGAGATGACTGATGGACAGGCTACTGTCTCTGGATGCACTGAGCTTAAACACAATATGGCAGGCATTCCCACCATTGACATGCATACAATTGATCTGTATGGGAGCGCACTGATTTTTGCATAGCATGTCTGATACCGCTATTTATACGTTGCACCCCTATCGCCAAAACTCAACCATGCACCAACAAGTATTTCATCCTGTGGCGCACTTTACTAGAATGAATCAATGTAATGAAATTAAGACGATTACATGGCCAACATCAAGAGCCAAAATCTGGGGACAGTGGCAGCATTTAATTCAGTGCAAGAATTGAGAAGATGATGCCAAATATTCAAATCAGTTTGGGATCCATTGCCAACAGTCTATCCTGCTCTACAAAGGCTGAGTGCGCATCAGGCATGCACTCCTGTGTGAGTGTGTGATTCTCCATCTCAAGTCCTCACCACGTCTACCCTGCTGCTCATACTGGAGTTCAGCCATCCTCTGGTCCATAATGTAGAGGGGCTTCAGCCTGACACTCGGCTTCACACCTGACACACAGCTACAGTAGCGACAAACCTGCTCAAATAGCTCCTTGCTGCGCTGCAACAGTGTAAAGCTTTTAGCAAGAGCGTGTGCACTGACAGGTCGCAAACACTGATTGAAAGAGGCTGTGCCCTTCAGCACAAAATTGCAGGGAATGATTATAATACTACATCCCACTAACTCAAACTCACATCAGAACTGCTTATTACCACAGGCAAATCAGTTTATGAATAAAATTAGCATGCTGTATATTCATGACACCCACATTACTTGTTGAAAAAATGAGTTTGAGTGCTGATTGCAGAACACACTTCAAAATGTAGAGAAAAAGTAAAAGGAGAAAGGAGAAAAGGTGAGGTTGGTAATGTAATGTAATGCTATGTTCAGCTTTGGATTCTCTGCCCACGGCTCTCAGCTTTCTTCATTTCCAGCCAAACTGTCACGGCTTCAGAGTAAAACACACGGAACAGGGGAAGCTGAGCATACATTAATTGTCCTTGTCAACAAAGATCATTAAATTCAAATTAAGGCTTATACACAGTATGAAAGCAGTGTACAAAGCTAGCACATTTTGTGCACCACAACCAATATCCTAAGCATTTTTAAAATGCCTCAACTGCCAATGAGGAAAGCACAATCACGATTTATCAGTGCTCATACAGTATCCAACATGTTTTCCGGGGCATGATGTGCACAGCTGAGGTTAAGACTGTGCTTCTGAACAGTTCTCCAACAGTGCAATGCTCCCAGCAGCCCCTGCTGCAGACAGAGTAGCCACCCGACGGAAAGCAGAACATGTTTGAGGTTAAAGAGCGACCACAAAGAAATTAAAGCAATAGCTGCATTCAAATAAATAAATAATCAAACAACTCGGTCACATTAGCGCAGTGCTTTTAAATCATTACTTAAGACCAAAATCAATTTCAGAAGACAGCAACAGCAATCTATTTCAGCAATAGCAGCAACCGTGTATGAAGTGTCATGAAGGGACAGATAGTAAAATGGCTATTTCGCCTTTAATACTTTATAAAAAACTGTTGTACTCTTCCACAATAGTGATCAATGCCAGTTGTCAGAATAATTATACATTAACTGAGAGTATCTGGAACAGTATATTTAAAATAGCATTTTATACATGCATTTCTCCGTCTTTGATGAGTTACTAAGATTAAATGTTTTTATTACTCTCCCCATAGTTCACAGTCACAAAGCAAAGCCCTGATCATTCTTTGCTCGGCTCTTGTGCTTTACATTTCCATAATAATAAAGCGCTGGCATGTACAAAACTGCAGGGCTCACTCCTACAGCAGACAGGCTTTGTATTGAAGGTCAACTCTCCTGTCTTTCTGCAAATTCAACTGCGAAAAAGCCTTAGCCATACAAATATTCAACTATGCGCACGCACCACACACTTCACCTCCCCACGTGATTGAAAATAAGCATGCATGCGCACACACCTACACATACAGACACATATCTAAAAGAAATTAATATCGATACGCAGTTTAACACACCAGAAAATACCAACTACCTCAATGCAAAAAGAACTGGGGCAACATGTAAAAGCAGCAATTTGCACATCCCTTTTAAACAATATTCGACTGAAAAAAGTAATCAAGACAAAAGTAAGTAATGGTTTCTTATAAACTTTTTTTTTTTTTTTACTTAAGAGCCAATTTTTTTAAGAATGAGACTGGGCGTGATACATCACCCCTTCAGATTCCTATCAATTTTTTTGTGGGGGTAGATATATTGCCAAAACTGACAGAAATCACGTTTTTTATCTCTGGAACCCTTCGGAAAAAAAATTATGGCCCTTTCTAGGTAAGGGTCTAGAAGGCCAAAATTGCAAAAAACAAAAAAAATTGGTTTTTGACTTTGATTATCTCCGAGCGCCCTCATTCAGCCTCTGTGATTTCATGGTATATGAATGTGTCGGGTAGTGTCTTTCAAAAAACATCGGTATTTTAGAGGCTGAATGAGGGCGCCGCCTATAGGTGGCGCTTCAAATCACTACTTTTCACTTTTTGGGCTGCATTCGGGGACCTCCCACGGCTTGCGCCCTGATTAAGCCTGGCTCATTCATGCATATTAGGACATTTGGGGACCTTTCCCTTCTAAATATGCATGAATGGCGGTGGGTAGTTTGGGTGCTTTTGTGTAGGGGGTGCTTTTTGTGGCGAAAATGCCATTTTGGCACATTTTCATCAGGCCATAACTTAGTGCGCCCACTATGGAATGAAATGAAACTACTTTTATTATGTTCTTCTATATCTCTACTTTCTATGATAATAATATCAAGAAGGCTTTTTGTCCCATTAACCATTTTTGAGCTAAAACGTTCACGGCAGATTACAGCCACTCGGTACTGTTTTGCTAGGTCAGCATGATGAGATCAAGGCCATTCTCAATGCCCCAAACATGGATCGGAGGGGGCATTACTCCTTTACAAAGAAGGATATGTCCCAAATTGGAAATTACATCCACTAAACCCATAGGCCAGAAATCTTTTCCATATTAAGACTGTTGTCGTTGTTGTTCAACTGTTGTCGTTGTTGAATTTTCAGACTATATCTGTCCCTCAGCTTTTTTCAATTCAAGCCCTGAACATGGACTACCAGGGAGCATTACTTCTTCATGAAGACAATGTTACAGACTGAAAGTCTCAAGTCTTTTGCATAAAACATGGGGACTGTTATTGTTGTTGTTTAAAGTTAAAACTTCTAGGAGACAGACTCGCATATTATGTCCCTAAGTTTACCACTAAAGAAAGGCCACCAAGTGGTGCATGTAATTCTTTGTTGTGAGTTTATGCAAATAAAATGCATTTTAAGTTTAATTCTGAGCATAAACCGTTGATTAACTACAGTTAATGCTGTAATGGACCCTGTCATTAGCCATGGTGCCCTTCTTTTCACCTTCCCTGGGGCACCTGGAACTCTGGCACGTAAAGGGTTAATGATACAAAAAGCCTTTCTGATATTGTAATCATAGAAAGTAGAGATATAGAGGCGCATAATAAAAGCAGTTTTATTTAATTTCATAGAGGGCGCACTAAGTTATGGCCTGATGAAAATGTACCAAAACTGCATTTTCGCCACAAAAAGCGCCCCCTATACAAAAGCGCCCAAACTAAGCCACCACCATTCATGCATATTTAGAAAGGAAAGGTTCCCACGTGTCCAAATATGCATGAATGAGCCAGGCTTAATCAGGGCGCAAGCCTTGGGAGGTCCCCAAATTCAGCCCAAAAAATGAAAAGTAGTGATTTGAGGCGCCACCTATAGGTGGCGCCCTCATTCAGCCTCTAAAATACCAATGTTTTTCGAAAGACACTACCCGATACATTCATATACCATGAAATCACAGAGGCTGAATGAGGGTGCACAGAGATAATGAAAGTCCAAAACCCATTTTTTCGTTTTTTGGAATTTTGGTCCTCGGGACCCCTTCCCTTAATAGGGCCGTAAATTTTTTTCTGAAGGGTTTCAGAGATATAAAATGTTATTTCTGACCATTTTTACAATATATCTACCCCCACAAAAAATTTTGTTGGAATCTGAGGGGGTGATATATATCCCATTTTGCTTTACTGTCTCATTCTTAGAAAAATTGGCTCTTAAATGGCATTTTGAAATGTGATGTCTACAACATTTTTCAATGAAGCTCAGACAGGTGCACATTCACCACTGCTGCAGAGGCGATGCTGGTTTTGTTTTCAGTTAGCTTGTGTGTATCATCAGAGCAAACTTCAACAAGACTAGTGTGAAACCACAAAACAATTAAAACTGTTTTCAGCATTTTTGATGCTGTTTATATGTCTGTCTGTGGCTCTGTCAGTGGACGATTCTTGTGAACGCGATCGCATCACAACCGTTAAACATGCAGTCCAAAAAACATTACTGGTGAGTAGTTCAGATAAAAAGAAAGAATGAGTTTGAAGATGGAAGTAGTCTGAGTACGCACTCACTGAACAGGGTGTAGTTTGAGTATGCTCTCACTGAACAGGGTGTAGTTTGAGTGCGCACTCACTGAACAGGGTGTAGTTTGAGTACGCACTCACTGAACAGGGTGTAGTTTGAGTACACACTCACTGAACAGGGTGTAGTCTGAGTACGCACTCACTGAACAGGGTGTAGTCTGAGTACGCACTCACTGAACAGGGAGTAGTCTGAGTACGCACTCATTGAATGTGTTATGATGAGGACTGCCATACTGAAAACAACACCAGCATTGCTGTAATAGCTGGTGCGGTCAAAGGTGGTCTGTAGTGAAAAGATGAATTAGAACACAACAGTTGCCCCAAAAAAGATTCTTTTATCTGTCATCTTCCATGTGAATGAAGTAAGTTTCGACTAACCTTTTCCAATCATTTTGTCTTCAATTTCAAAGCAAAACAAGCAATCAACTCCAGTTAAAAATACAATTAATTCTGAATACCTTAAATTGTATTTTCCTTTGGTGAAATATTTCCACTCCTTCTCATATTACACGAACATTCCAACTATGAAATACACTGCTCAAAAAAATAAAGGGAACACTTAAACAACACAATGTAACTCCAAGTCAATCACACTTCTGTGAAATCAAACTGTCCACTTAGGAAGCAACACTGATTGGCAATCAATTTCACATGCTGTTGTGCAAATGGAATAGACAACAGGTGGAAATTAAAGGCAATTAGCAAGACACCCCCAATAAAGGAGTGGTTCTGCAGGTGGTGACCACAGACCACTTCTCAGTTCCTTTGCTTTTTGGCTGATGTTTTGGTCACTTTTGAATGCTGGCAGTGCTTTCACTCTAGTGGTAGCATGAGACAGACTCTACAACCCACACAAGTGGCTCAGGTAGTGCAGCTCAATCAGGATGGCACATCAATGCGAGCTGTGGCAAGAAGGTGTGCTGTGTCTGTCAGCGTAGTGTCCAGAGCATGGAGGCGCTACCAGGAGACAGACCAGTACATCAGGAGACGTGGAGGAGGCCGTTGGAGGGCAACAACCCAGCAGCAGGACCGCTACCTCCGCCTTTGTGCAAGGAGGAACAGGAAGAGCACTGCCAGAGCCCTGCAAAATGACCTCCAGCAGGCCACAAATGTGCATGTGTCTGCTCAAACGGTCAGAAACCGACTCCATGAGGATGGTATGAGGGCCCGACATCCACAGGTGGGGGTTGTGCTTACAGCCCAACACCGTGCAGGGACGTTGGCATTTGCCAGAGAACACCAAGATTGGCAAATTCGCCACTGGTGCCCTGTGCTCTTCACAGATGAAAGCAGGTTCACACTGAGCACATGTGACAGACGTGACAGAGTCTGGAGACGCCGTGGAAAACGTTCTGCTGCCTGCAACATCCTCCAGCATGACCGGTTTGGCAGTGGGTCAGTAATGGTGTGGGGTGGCATTTCTTTGGGGGGCCGCACAGCCCTCCACGTGCTCGCCAGAGGTAGCCTGACTGCCATTAGGTACCGAGATGAGATCCTCAGACCCCTTGTGACCATATGCTGGTGCGGTTGGCCCTGGGTTCCTCCTAATGCAAGACAATGCTAGACCTCATGTGGCTGGAGTGTGTCAGCAGTTCCCGCAAGACGAAGGCATTGATGCTATGGACTGGCCCGCCCATTCCCCAGACCAGAATCCAATTGAGCACATCTGGGACATCATGTCTCGCTCCATCCACCAACGCCACGTTGCACCACAGACTGTCCAGGAGTTGGCGGATGCTTTAGTCCAGGTCTGGGAGGAGATCCCTCAGGAGACCATCTGCCACCTCGTCAGGAGCATGCCCAGGCATTGCAGGGAGGTCATACAGGCATGTGGAGGCCACACACACTACTGAGCCTCATTTTGACTTGTTTTAAGGACATTACATCAAAGTTGGATCAGCCTGTAGTGTGTTTTTCCACTTTAATTTTGAGTGTGACTCCAAATCCAGACCTCCATGAGTTAAACTTTGATTTCCATTGATAATTTTTGTGTGATTTTGTTGTCAGCACATTCAACTATGTAAAGAACAAAGTATTTAATAAGAATATTTCATTCATTCAGATCTAGGATGTGTTATTTTAGTGTTCCCTTTATTTTTTTGAGCAGTGTATATAAAAATCATAAATGATTAACCACCCTAAAAGGTGACTGCTGGGTGCTCATAACAGTGCTGCTGTTTTTCTCTGCTCTTCAATGTAAATATAAGATGAAGGGTTCATATGTCACAATGATCCACACGCAGTGACCTCAGGCAGTGCAGCTCAGCAGTAAATGATCCCAGTGCTGGCCTCTATAGACGAGGTCACAGACCTGATCACACTCATCTGGCTGGTCAGGGGCCATCATCTGTCACACATCAGGCTTCAAAGCTGCTGCCCTTATATCATCTTCTCCAATACATTCAACAGCGCGTATATGCATTGCCCTCAAAAACGAGTAGCAGATTTAAAAGCGTGTTTAATAAATGCATAATATGTCTCCTGGCATTTAAACCCAGCAATAGATTGTGACAGTTAAATCCATTCTAAAATAAGACAGAAGAAACGCATAACATTTCATACTGCTCCACTCCATAAATTGAGCTGCTACATTGCACTCCTCATGTTTCACTGATCTCCACCAGTGATGCTGCTGTCTACCCATTACACTGTTCTCTGACTGCTGCACTGTTACACTGTGTCCTGTTGCACTGCTCTCCATCTGTTACACTACTTCAACACTGTCCAACATCTGTAACACTGCTGAACTGTTCCACTATACTTGTCACTATTATACTGCTCACCATATGTCATTCTCTTCTCCACTCCTTTCACTGCTCACCATCTGTTATACTGTCATACTGCCCATCACCGGTTACTTTTTTTACATCTGCTATTCTGTTTCACTGATCACTCCCTGTTGCAGAGTTACACTGCTCACCACCTGTGAAACTGCTACACTATTCTCCAGCAGCTGCATTCTTCTCCGCTGGGGACACAGTAACCCTGAACCACACAATTCCAGCTGTTTGCTTTGCCATTCACTTCTCATTCCTCATTTAGTTAAGACCAGAACCTGAGCAGATGCTCAGCCTCATGCAGTGTCTGAAATCACTCACTGCTCACTATATAGCGGGTTCACCCCATTTTGTGGTGGTCTGAATTGTTAGCAAGAATTATTATCCCCTATATAGTGAACTCATTACATCCAATAATCCACTGTGAAATCAGTGAAATATAGTGATGGTCGCTAACCCAGCGATGCGTCCCATCATGCACTTCACACAAACCGAAGAGGAGCAAGATAACATCATTACCAGTGCTGACAAAACGAGCCGGGTAGTGTCCGAAAGAGTTTCTTCCTTCTGCCCATGAGCTCACTATGCAGTCACCTACATATGAGTCCCCATATAGTGAGTAGGGAATAGTGAATGAGTGAGTGATTTTGGACACAGAGTCGAGTCTACTTGCCTATAACCTCCAAGGTGTGCTCACCGCATCTCTCAATGTTTACCTTTGTGTGTGTTGTAGAGAGCTGCGAAGGTCACAACGAAGAAGGTGGTGGAGTATTTGCCCGCGTTGACCAGGTGAGGGAAAGCGCGTTTGGTGTCACGGTAACGGCGCAGGCACTGCACAAACCGGAACCAGGCGGGCAGACACTGTATGATGGCACGCACTCCGTACGAGTAACTATGGCACACCGGGTCACCTGGTGAAAAAAAGGGAGTAGCCTTCACCAATGACCTCTTTTCATCCACAGACTAGCCATTCCAGCACAGGCTTAAGTAATTCACAGGAAATAACTTGGAGGAGAAATGCTTTCCAAACACCACATATTGCTGACTCCAGTTCATTTGACTGAAAGTTTTACCCTTTTACAAGTCTCATGGTAGACACAAGAGCTGAGCAAATCGAACTGCTTACACACTTCTCTGACAGTGAATATAGGATCCCAAGACTTGTGGGCTCTGACATCTGAGTGAAATATTTCAAAATTATTTATGAGAAATTTTTTTTTTTGCTCTTCACTAAACTGTAGGAAAATAAAAATGTGTCTTGTGGGCAGTAAAATGCACATAAAACAGCAGTAAAAAACATAGCCCAAGGTCAGACTGCTGGAAGATCGGCTCCCTAACACAAAACACACAGACTAAAAACACTAACTGTATTGTTCATTTCCCCTGTTTCATCACGGACAGCTAATCAGCGTGGAGGTCAGAGACCCAAACATTTCCACTTAATTACCAGGCCGCTGATTGAGGGGGTTGCAGGGGCGAGCGCTTAATGGCCAATTTTCCTCACAGACTTAGCTGAAGCCAGGAGCCTTTCTGCATTAAACAGCGATTATGCTCCCATAATTTGCGCTGACTTAACTATTCCTTTACCAGTTCATTCAGAGTAATGCATGGGTCAGCAGCACAGGGAAAGATATAAGGCTTCCCGTAAATGTGTAAGGACTTCTCAATTGTCTGACTCACTATACCGAACTAATATTGATTCTACATCATGTTTGTGTGTGGAGATACTGCCGCACAGTCAGTGTATTGTGACTTTGCCATACAAGGAGGATGTGTGTTGTGATGTGGGCATACACAGAGGTTAAGTATTGTGATGTGGGCATGCACAGAGGTTAAGTATTGTGATGTGGGCATACTCAGAGGTTAAGTATTGTGATGTGGGCATACTCAGAGGTTCAGTATTGTGATGCGGGCATACTGAAAGGTTAAGTATTGGGATGTGGGCATACTCAGAGGTTAAGTATTGTGATGTGGGCATACTCAGAGCTTAAGTATTGTGATTTGGGTATACACAAAGGTTAATTATTGTGATGTGGGCATACTCAGAGCTTAAGTATTGTGATTTGGGTATACACAAAGGTTAATTATTGTGATGTGGACATACTCAGAGCTTAAGTATTGTGATTTGGGTATACACAAAAGTTAATTATTGTGATGTGGGCATACTCAGAGCTTAAGTATTGTGATTTGGGTATACACAAAGGTTAAGTATTGTGATGTGGGCATACTCAGAGGTTAGGTATTGTGATGTGGGCATACTCAGAGGTTTAGTATTGTGATGTGGGCATACTCAGAGGTTAAGTATTGTGATGTGGGCATACTCCGAAGTTAAGTTTTGTGATGTGGGCATACACAGAGGTTAGGTATTGTGATGTGGGCATACTCAGAGCTTAAGTATTGTGATGTGGGCATACACAGAGGTTTAGTATTGTGATGTGGGCATACTCAGAGGTTAAGTATTGTGATGTGGGCATACTCAGAGCTTAAGTATTGTGATTTGGGTATACACAAAGGTTAAGTATTGTGATGTGGGCATACACTGAGGTTCAGTATTGTGATGTGGGCATACACAGAGGTTAAGTATTGCGATGTGGGCATACTCAGAGCTTAAGTATTGTGATGTGGGCATACTCAGAGGTTAAGTATTGTGATGTGGGCATACTCAAAGGTTAAGTATTGTGATGTGGGCATGCACAGAGGTTAAGTATTGTGATGTGGGCATACACAGAGGTTAAGTATTGTGATGTGGGCATACTCAGAGATTAAGTATTGTGATGTGGGCATACTCAGAGCTCAAGTATTGTGATGTGGGCATACTCAGAGGTTAAGTATTGTGATGTGGGCATACTCAGAGCTTAAGTATTGTGATTTGGGTATACACACAGGTTAAGTATTGTGATGTGGGCATACTCAGAGGTTAAGTATTGTGATGTGGGCATGCACAGAGGTTAAGTATTGTGATGTGGGCATACTCAGAGGTTACGTATTGTGATGAGGGGATACTCAGAGGTTAAGTATTGTGATGTGGGTATACTCAGAGGTTAAGTATTGTGATGTGGGCATTCTCAGAGCTTAAGTCTTGTGATTTGGGTATACACAAAGGTTAAGTATTGTGATGAGGGGATACTCAGAGGTTAAGTATTGTGATGTGGGCATACTCAGAGGTTAAGTATTGTGATGTTGGCATTCTCAGAGCTTAAGTATTGTGATCTGGGCATGCACAGAGGTTAAGAATTTGTGATGTGGGCATACTCCGAGGTTAGGTATTGTGATGTGGGCATACTCAGAGCTTAAGTATTGTGATGTGGGCATACACAAAGGTTAGGTATTGTGAAGTGGGCATCCTCAGAGGTTAAGTACTGTGATGTGGTCATACTCAGAGGTTAGGGATTGTGATGTGGGCATGCACAGAGGTTAAGTATTGTGATGTGAGCATGCACAGAGGTTAAGTATTGTGATGTGGGCATACACAGAGGTTAAGTATTGTGATGTGAGCATGCACAGAGGTTAAGTATTGTGATGTGGGCATACACAAAGGTTAGGTATTGAAATGTGGGCATTCTCAGAGCTTAAGTATTGTGATGTGGGCATACTCAGAGGTTAAGTATTGTGATGTGGGCATACTCAGAGATTAAGTATTGTGATGTGGGCATACTCAGAGGTTCAGTATTGTGATGTGGGCATACACAGAAGTTAGGTATTGTGATGTGGGCATACTCAGAGGTTAAGTATTGTGATGTGGGCATACTCAGAGGTTCAGTATTGTGATGTGGGCATACACAGAAGTTAGGTATTGTGATGTGGGCATACACAGAGGTTAAGTATTGTGATGTGGGCATACTCAGAGGTTAAGTATTGTGATGTGGGCATGCACAGAGGTTAAGTATTGTGATGTGGGCATACTCAGAGGTTAAGTATTGTGATGTGGGCATACTCAGAGGTTCAGTATTGTGATGTGGGCATGCACAGAGGTTAAGTATTGAGATGTGGGCATCCACAGAGGTTAGGTATTGAGATGTGGGCATACTCAGAGGTTAAGTATTGTGATGAGGGCATACACAGAGGTTCAGTATTGTGATGTGGGCATGCACAGAGGTTAGGTATTGTGATGTGGGCATGCACAGAGGTTAAGTATTGTGATGTGGGCATACTCAGAGGTTAAGTATTGTGATGTGGGCATGCACAGAGGTTAAGTATTGTGATGTGGGCATACACAGAGGTTAAGTATTGTGATGTGGGCATACTCAGAGGTTAGGTATAGAGATGTGGGTATACTCAGAGGTTAAGTATTGAGATGTGGGCATACACAGAGGTTTAGTATTGTGATGTGGGCATACTCAGAGGTTAAGTATTGTGATGTGGGCATACTCAGAGGTTCAGTATTGTGATGTGGGCATACACAGAAGTTAGGTATTGTGATGTGGGCATACACAGAGGTTAAGTATTGTGATGTGGGCATACTCAGAGGTTAAGTATTGTGATGTGGGCATGCACAGAGGTTAAGTATTGTGATGTGGGCATACTCAGAGGTTAAGTATTGTGATGTGGGCATACTCAGAGGTTCAGTATTGTGATGTGGGCATGCACAGAGGTTAGGTATTGTGATGTGGGCATGCACAGAGGTTAAGTATTGTGATGTGGGCATACTCAGAGGTTAAGTATTGTGATGTGGGCATGCACAGAGGTTAAGTATTGTGATGTGGGCATACACAGAGGTTAAGTATTGTGATGTGGGCATACTCAGAGGTTAGGTATAGAGATGTGCGTATACTCAGAGGTTAAGTATTGAGATGTGGGCATCCACAGAGGTTAGGTATTGAGATGTGGGCATACTCAGAGGTTAAGTATTGTGATGAGGGCATACACAGAGGTTTAGTTTTGTGATGTGGGCATACTCAGAGGTTAAGTATTGAGATGTGGGCATCCACAGAGGTTAGGTATTGAGATGTGGGCATACTCAGAGGTTAAGTATTGTGATGAGGGCATACACAGAGGTTCAGTATTGTGATGTGGGCATGCACAGAGGTTAGGTATTGTGATGTGGGCATGCACAGAGGTTAAGTATTGTGATGTGGGCATACTCAGAGGTTAAGTATTGTGATGTGGGCATGCACAGAGGTTAAGTATTGTGATGTGGGCATACACAGAGGTTAAGTATTGTGATGTGGGCATACTCAGAGGTTAGGTATAGAGATGTGGGTATACTCAGAGGTTAAGTATTGAGATGTGGGCATCCACAGAGGTTAGGTATTGAGATGTGGGCATACTCAGAGGTTAAGTATTGTGATGAGGGCATACACAGAGGTTTAGTTTTGTGATGTGGGCACACACAGAGGTTAAGTATTATAACGTGAGCACATATAGAGCATTTGTCTGATGATGTTGCTCACCCTGGTTGTGGGACAGCAGTCCGTTCTTCATATTCCAGTTGAGCTCAAAGCTGTAGTAGCACACCAGATACTCCAGGTCCATCAGCACCACCACAAGGGAATTTAGCTGGTCAGCCAGCCAGAAGTCTGCAAACTCCACCCTGTGGAATGGAGCTGTGAAAACACGAAACTAAAGGAGGGATGGGGAGCAGGGGTAGAGAGAGGGGTGCGCCTCGTCAGACAAAGGAAAAGCCAAACCAAGGAACCAAACCATTTTTAAATATGTGAACAATCTACATATGCTGCCTGCTTCACTGCACTCCATGGCAGAAAGAACAACCCTAAATTGGCAAAGTTAGAGATGGTATGAAAAATGCATTTAAGAACGAAACAAGTTTCTAAATTTTTTGTCTTGTATTTAATTGAAGACTGTATGAAGGCAAGATATTTAATTTTTTCTCCCCTCAACTCCACTTTATTTGTAAATATGCAATCATTCCTGCCATTCAGGCCCCCAAAGCATTTTTTCAAAAGTTGGGACAGGGACAATTTATGACTAGTAATGAGGTAAAAAAAAAAAAAAGAATAGTGATGTGATATAAAACCATGTCAGCAGGTGTCAGTAATTATGACTCGGTACAAAAGCTGCATCCAGGAAAGGGCTCGTCCTTGAAAAGAAAAGATGGCTGAGGATCGCCAATTTGCTCATGAACATTTGAGAAAATCATTGCAAAGTTTTAAAACAATGTTCCTCAAAAAAAAAAAAAAAAAGGCCTTTGGATATTTCACCCTAAACAGTGCATAACACAATTAAAAGATTCACGAAATCTGGGGAAATTTCTGGCAATAAAGGGCAAGCCTAACCTGAATACCCATGATCTACGATCACTGAGATGGCAATGCATCAAGAACCATATTGGCAAACCACTCCCAATACTGCAAAATCATCATTAATCTATTTAAGTGATATTAATTAACACAGGCTTAGGATTATTTGGCAAACCTTTGTCAAGAACTAAAATACAAAGCTATATCCAAAAATGGCAGTTAAAACTTTACTGAACAAAAAGAAAGCCGTATGTTAAAAGTGTCCAAATGCTGTCAACTTCTCTGGGCTTGGAGACGTCTGTAATGGACCACTACATAATCAAAACGTTTATTGCAGTGAGACAGATAAATATTTCAGGTATTTTTGGAAGAAATTGAAGCCATGTGCTCAGGACCAAAGAAGAAAAGGACCAGACAGACTGTTGCCAGCAATAAGTCAAAAAAAAAAAAAAAAAAGGTCTGTCCTGGTATGGGGTTGTGTCAATCCCCTTGGCAAGGGTAACTTGTACCTCTGTGAAGGCACCATCAATGCAGCGTGGTTCATTGACATTTTGCGCAACATATGCTGCCAATATCTTTTCCAGGAATGTCTATGCATATTTCAACAACATGACACTTAGCTGCATTCTACATGCATTACAAAGGCATGGCTGTGTAAAACGAGGGTGTGGGTGCTAGACTTGTCCCCAATAGAGAATTTGAGGCAAATTTTGAAATGCAATTGAAATAAGGTTTATTTTGAAACATTCATAAACTTCATGCGGTGAAACATCAAATAATGTAATGTTTTATTTTCAGCGCAATACAAATTAAAATAATTTATAAATCAATGCTTCTTTCAGCTTTAATTTTTATTTAACATAACATCCCAACTTTTTCTGATTTGAGGTTGTACTATATAATATTTATTGAACCATCATGCTGGGGGGAAATTCAAAGCAAATGTATGTGCCGTCATCTACTATACCATCACTACAATACAGAACTATTCCCCGTAGTATTCAGTTTCCTTTTCTTTAACCTCCTCAGTCTTGGTTTTAGCATTAGCCTTTACGTACTTGATTGTGATTAGAAATGAAGACCCTCTACTGATACATACAGCGCACTCTGCATTACCTCACCAAGAGCTGTCCAAAGGCAATACGGTCAGCTGTTATACACAGCAATTTTCAAACACAAATTTGCAATGTTTCACTGCCGTTTGACAAAGCGGGGATAGTGGTTTCTAAATGAAGTGGAACGTGTAGCAGTTAAGCCCCACGGCACTTCCATTTTCATAAATGAACTGATGAATGAACACATTGAAATCCTAATGGGCCATGAACTGGTGAGTTGCTGTGGGACTGGTCTCATTGATGAAGAACATGAACTGCACACAGCTGAGGCTGCTCTCAGTCATACATAAGGCACATAGACACTACTGGGGAAGCTTTCACTGGTATACAACATACACGCAGATGAGGTTTCTCTCATTCATACAGCCAATTGACATGAGCAATTCTCATGGATGATGACCACAGAAATGGCAGAAGCTGCTCTATCTGATAAGAACCATGGACATGACAGAGGTTTCTCTCATTGATAAGGACCATGCCACAGCTGGAGCTACTCTAATTGATAAAAAAAAACAAAAAAAACATGGACACTTCTGAACGATAATTTATGTTAGTAAAATCTCACTTACACAGAGAAAGAAGTTAAAGGGGACCCATTACGCTGATCCTTCTTTTAATACATATTAGTAATGTTATAATGTTGGATGTCCATACTCAACCTCTGAAAAGTTTCTAAACATAAGATCCAGAGGTTTTGCTGTAATCCAAGAAAGTGATTTCATGAACGTGATTTCCTCTCTGAACAGCTCCTCCCGAGATCTTCGCGAGATCTGGGTAAAACCTGACGTCAGGTTGTGCCGTCCAATTAGTACAGACCTAGCCAGAGCCAATCATGGCGCTGGACCTGCCCACACCGGAAACTATTCTAGCAGGCACTAACAACGGCAGATCATACTATACCTTAGTAGCGTGTACACTTTTGGAAATACAAAAGAAGAACCGCAGATAATTTGAGGTGCAGTTTTGTCAGTATCTCTCCCAAAGCTGCATGTCCGTTTACTTTTGGACGCGAAGAAAAACACCTATTTCTCTTCCAAAAGAGGATGCCGCCAGAAATCAGTGGGTAGCTTTTTTTGTTTGCTGGCAGCAAACAGCCACGGCCAAAGGGAACGTTAGCTGTTTGTGCTCAGCATTACACCAAAGACAGCTTTGTCAATGAAGGACAATTCGACACTGGATAAGCGTTTCAGCTGCTTCTCAAACCTGAAGCAGCTGCATCGATCAAGCGCCCGGAGCCACAAGCTGTAAGTAACGATATAACAGTAAATAATGTAAGTGTAATGTAAGTGAAGCTAACGTGTTACGGGTGGCTAGCAGGACCGCTAGCGATAGTTAGCACTAACAACTGGCCTCAAACGCAGGCTTTGTAAAATATCTGAAGATAAAGCCTGTATCGGTCGCGACTGTCCGTGACTCACAGACACAGAAGCTGTAAGTTGCTTTTACTGCATAAGCCAACCTGACGTGGTAGCCAGTTGATTGTGGCTGTAGCACTGCGGCTAACGTAGCCAAGTTACTGTTGCTAATGTTTGTGTCCTAAATATGCAAGAGTGATATCAGGGGAAATTCTACAGAAGGTGTGAACATAAACCTCATTTGAAGCCAACTTTTAATACTTGTTTGTAATTTGGATGCTTGGTACAACTGTCCACAGTAACGGAACTTGCTGTCTGTAAAACCTGTATTGCAAGGGTTTGCCTCTGTGGTTATGACCGCTCGGTTACCAGCTACTGCATGTTAGTTTGAGTGCCGCCGTGCTAATTAAAAATGCTCCTGGTTAACTTATATGCAGTAATTCTGATCAGTATGCTTGTGTTACTTCGGTAACCATTAATGTGGCAGTTTCATCATAACGTTGCCCGATTGCAGCCACTACAGTTGAAGCGGCTGCTTGTGATCGCTTCACTTATCCATGACCGGGATCAGCCGGATCCCTATCTCAAATATCTGGGTTAGCTCTCTGATTCTACCGTGAAAGCAATCGCGAAACACAGAAGCTCTAATGTGTCTGGTATAACAAAGGATTTCTCTGCACTACCGTGACATAATTTCATCCCCCTTTAGAAATTGTTGTGGCTAATAAAAAGCCGAAAAAGGCAGAGATTAAGTAGGAAATTCTTTCCTGTAGAAGTGATCGATTTGCTGGCTCCACATAAGCAACTTGTCCACGCTAACAGAACTTACGGTCTGCAAAACCTGCATTATGTTCATAACATAACTGAGCTCTCTCTAGCTGTCGCATACTATCCATAAAGCTGCTTTCACATCGTATGCGAAACAAATTTTTCGCGGGACAGACCACATTCAAAGTCAATGCAAAGACTTGAATACACAAGTTATGGGCGCGTTAAGCAGCTTTCACACCGACGCAAAACTAACAGATTACATTCAAAGTCAATGCAAAGACTCGAATACATGAGTTATGGGCACGTCAAGCAGCTTTCACACCGACGCAAAACTAACAGATTACATTCAAAGTCAATGCAAAGACTTGAATACACGAGTTATGGGCGCGTTCAGCAGCTTTCACACCGACGCAAAACTAACAGATTACATTCAAAGTCAATGCAAAGACTCGAATACACGAGTTATGGGCACGTCAAGCCGCTTTCACATGGGACGTGAAACGAACAGATTACATTCAAAGTCAATGCAAAGACTCGAATACAAGAGTTATGGGCACGTCAAGCCGCTTTCACATGGGACGCAAAACTAACAGATTACATTCAAAGTCAATGCAAAGACTCGAATACACGAGTTATGGGCATGTCAAGCCGCTTTCACACTGGACGCGAAACAAATTTTTCGCGGGACAGATTACATTCAAAGTCAATGCAAAGACTCGAATACATGGGACGTGAAATGAATTTTTCGCGGGACAGATTACATTCAAAGTCAATGCAAAGACTTGAATACACGCGTTAGGGGCGCGTTAAGCAGCTTTCACACCAACGCAAAACTAACAGATTACATTCAAAGTCAATGCAAAGACTCGAATACACGAGTTATGGGCATGTCAAGCCGCTTTCACACCGGACGCGAAACAAATTTTTCGCGGGACAGATTACATTCAAAGTCAATGCAAAGACTCCAATACATGGGACGTGAAATGAATTTTTCGCGGGACAGATTACATTCAAAGTCAATGCAAAGACTTGAATACACGCATTAGGGGCGCGTTAAGCAGCTTTCACACCGACGCAAAACTAACAGATTACATTCAAAGTCAATGCAAAGACTCGAATACACAAGTTATGGGCGCGTTAAGCAGCTTTCACACCGGACGTAAAACTAACAGATTACATTCAAAGTCAATGCAAAGACTCGAATACACGAGTTATGGGCATGTCAAGCCGCTTTCACACCAGACGCGAAACGAATTTTTCGCGGGACAGATTACATTCAAAGTCAATGCAAAGACTCCAATACATGGGACGCGAAACGAATTTTTCGCGGGACAGATTACATTCAAAGTCAATGTAAAGACTTGAATACACGCGTTATGGGCGCGTTAAGCAGCTTTCACACCAGACGCGAAACTAACAGATTACATTCAAAGTCAATGCAAAGACTTGAATACACGCGTTATGGGCGTGTTAAGCAGCTTTCACACCGGACGCGAAACTATTGAGCGACATATTAGCTACATTCAAAGTCAATGCAAAGACGCGAATACACGCGTAATGGGCGCATTAAGCAGCTTTCACACTGGACGCGAAACAAATTTTTTGCGCGAGAGATTACATTCAAAGTAAATGCAAAGACAATGCATTGACTTTGAATGTAATCTGTCGCGCGAAAAATTCATTTCGCATCCGGTGTGAAAGCGGCTTATCGCGCCCATGTTCTGTGAGCAAACGCTGGTCATTCCGACGCAATAAGTAAACCATTACCACGGGCAAATTCCGAAAAGGCCGTTTAGCCTGGAGCTTTCGCCCCTTCGTCATACACCAGCGCAGAAGCTGTTCGTTACTCCGCGATAATGACACTACACAGCTATGCACACGAACCAGCAGGTCCTTATACACACCGAAGCAGTCCATAAGTTGTTGGTCCACTTTTAGCTGCTCCTCACTGTCCGTGTTTCCCTCTAAACTCAGACCCACCGGATTTCTACGGTCTCCGGTCTACACTTGGATTTGTCGACCTGTTCTACAAATGTGTCTTTATGGGGTGGATTCTAGCTTTCCCTCAATCCTAGCGAGAGTAGAAACACCGGTGTATTCACCATAGTAGCCGTAGGTAGACAGCAAATTTGAGCTTGACCTGCCAGACATTCGCACTGCGTCATCCACTTTCGCCGTTGCGTTTATTAGAACAAGTTAATTTCATTAGATCTATACACATGTACTGCGTTTGATTGCAGAATATGCCCGTCGATTCCTTCGGGAGACGCGTCAGTTTCACTCTGATGAGCCGAACCCGGAAAACTGCGTTCTGCTGCCTCGTCCCGCCTAGATCCGCCCTCCACAGAGCTGGTCAGTCAGAAGAAAGTGGGCACACGGGGAGTGGGGGCCATAGCGGAAGAGCCACCCCAATGAGGCGTTTCAGGCAGAGACTACAATGGACTACAAATGGGGTTTTTTGAGGATGGCAGTATGAGCTAAATAAGTACCCTTTTTTTACTTTGCGCGATCAGGAGTACTCTAGGGGAGTCAAAGACCAAAATATAAACTTGGAAAAAAAGCATAATAGGTCACCTTTAAGCTGACAAAAGATATTTTCTGGTGATGGCAACATGCAGCATTCACATCCTGGGTCAACTCACTACCTTATCTGTAGCAGGAAACACAGACAGGCTAATACACTGTATAATTTCAGCCAACCTAAGGTATGGCTGACCAACACAACCAGAGTGTAGTGGAGAAATGCATGTCAATGAGGGCTAACGTGGCTAACACGTGGTCTTGCTTATGTAGACGAGCCCATTTATATATGTGAAGGGGGCACACACACCCTGCTGCCTGCAGGGCACAGCTGACATTTCAGTCAGTGCTGTCTGCAAACTTGCTTCTCAGCCTCGCCGCCATCGAGCCTCACAAATGCCACAGTCTATCGATTCACCGTTGCACATACCTGCACTTATTACTCAACACATCAATCAGGTTTTCCAATTCTATTCCTCACTAAATGCACACAATGCTATTTTCCTTCAACGATTCAATCCTGTATAAGACAAAGACGCATAAAAACAACCATCACCCGCATCGAGATGAACACTGAACATGCATAAACACAAGAGAGTTTAGCAGGGATGTGATTGTGTGCATTTTGTGGGGATATGGGTGTATGTATTTCTTTGAGATGTGGTTGTAAGTGTTTCATGAAGGCATTTTTCTTTATGCTTGTAGGCATGATCCCCAGAAAGGAGGGGCACCCTGATCTGCTGCAGAGCTGCAGTTAGATGGGGGCGGGGGGGGCAGGAGCAGAGTTGGTGGAATCGCTGTAATGATTGCATGGTCACAAGCGTGGCAGCGGCACAGAGAGCAAGGGCGCCGGTTTATATTATTCCTCAACACAACACGCTCCGCTTCGCAGACCACAGGAAGCGCGTCCATACCGTGTCACACACAAATCCAATACCAGACAAAGGGAAAACAGCCACATGAAGTTGAGACAACAACATTTGAGCACGAATGATACGGCTCTCATGTACTCTCTCAAAGCAGCTAGTTTGCGACTGGTCTCGATTCAAGAGCAATTTAAGAAGCGGTTATTGACTCATCCTGAATTACAATATCAAACAGCAGTAACTCAATAACAGGAACAATAATGAAACTGAATACACAGTTCAGAAACGATTTGCTGGGAAACGCTTTCTAAAGCATCTTATGCAAACAAAAGTAACCTTGTTTTATTCCAAAGATATAAACAGTTAGAGAAAGATGATAGCCAATATAATGTTAATTTATTTTTACGATAATGTAGTCATATGATCTACCGACAGAGCCTGCAGAACAAGTGAAAACATGAAAGCATTGTAATTCCAAGCCAACGGCTCCATCCATCTCATCAATACATTTTTAAACACTCGGTACGCATCACTCCAGACGAGCTGATGGGCATTCGCTCCTATTACTCAAATGGCCTCTCAGAAATTTTTTAGCGGGGATATGGGAGAAAACAATGCAACAATATCACTTGCCAATATAATCCTCGGGCAGGTGATCACAGTTCTTCTATCATCGCTAGGACTCTTCTCTTTCACACATTATAAACGAAACTAAGCAAAGTTAAACAGGGAGAAAATCTATTAAATCAATTCTATTAATTCACTCCCCTCAAAAAAGATAAACGTTATATTTTTGCATGCAAAAAAACCTCGCTGCCAGCACTTATTTTAGTGCTTTTGATACCAAATCAATTTTACAAGTGTGACCTCAACCGTTTTCAACTTGCAGTCCTTTGACAATCCATGACCTTCAGTTTGACCTTTCAAGGTCAAAATTCATGGCATAATATAAAAGCCCATATAGGAGTTTCTTTATGCTCAAAATAGTAAATATCTGTCTATCTGCACCCGTTTTTGAGTTATAATGGAGAATATATTATTTTCACCAATGACCTTCACCCTGGTGACACCTAACCCCCAACCGCCACGGAGACTATCAAATCTACCCCATCATGCAGCATATGGTTGGAAGCAGAACATTCTGGTTTTGGTTTGAAGTCAATGTGATGAATTTAATGAAAGTTGAAAAAACAATTCTGACATTTCTGACGACCTTGACATTGATCTTGACCCAATCGTCCATAAAATTTAATCAGGCAATGTATGGACCATTGTCCATCTACTCTTAATGTTTGAAGTCAATCAGTGCAACCATATAGACACTAGACTGTTAACACACAGACAAGCAAACAAACAAACAAACAAACTGCACTGATGACAATACCTCGCCCTGCTGACTCCGTAGCGAGCAAGGTAATTATTTTAAGATGGCTAGAACCAGAATCTCTGCTTTATTTGCATCATCCACCATTGTCTGCACCAACAATATCCCCCAAGAAGGGACGGCGAGAGCAAAGTAAAATCTAAACACTTAATCTGCCTAAACAAGTGAAAAACTCAGCAACACAAATTCCATCGCTTAGTCAGCTTCTAATTTTCTTAATTGTAAATTGATTGCTAAAAGGCTCACAGCAAGTAGTACCGATCCGTTTTATGCTAAAATTCCTACACTTCCAACTCATTAAGAGCTGCGGTTTCTCACCACATAATGGGCTGTGACAGGAGTTCATACACTACACATTTTCATAATGGCGATCAATCTGTGTGGACGTGGATCATAGTCCTAGTTGGAAAGTAAAAGCATATTGATATATCAGGCTTGCTCTACAGTTCCAGTGTCTCAATCCATTTCCAGCCCACTGGTCTGGAATAAGACTAATAGCTTGGTGAGAAGCACTAGGTCCATGAGCACAGCAAAATGAAAAAGATTACATGCAGTCAGCTGCCTTACATTAGAGCTTTGCACAGCAGCATTTTCAAAATGTTTTCTCCCTTTCTTCTCATCAAATCAGAAAGAGCAAATACTGTCATGCTACAGTGCTTCTTGCAAGACCTGTAAGATCCATAAGGTTGACTTTGAAGACCCCCGCCCACCCCCAATTAGATGTTAGTCGAGACCAACTTTTTCCAAAACAGCGTTTGAAACGTGGTTTAAACGTTTGCTTTTTGATGTTATCTACACCACATATTTTGATGTTATCTACATCCGCGCAGATTACACTTCTCAGCTCTTTCTGTGAGCCTTGCTCCCTCTACCAGCTGTTCTCAACCTCCCCACCTCTCTCTACCTCATAGCACTCATGTTAGTTTTTTAACATTAAGCTCGGTTCGCCAGCCAGTTACAGAGCTCATTATCAGAGGGGGAGCCCAGTGGTCCAACACCCAGTGGTCCAGAAGGGAGGCGAGGCCCACGCTGTTGCCCCCGACAGCAAAGGGTATATTGTCGAAATACCCAAGCGAAAGCTCCCAAAGAAGGAAGCCAAGCTTCAATGTTGCCCGAGGCTCAGGCTGTTTATATTTACTCATTATAAATGAGAAATACACTTAACTATTTTTCATGTGGTCAGTAATAACTTTACCATTTAACTTATCATTTCATGAATTAATATTTTTGGGATAGTATTCAGCAATAATTAATCATGACTGAAAGAATGAAATGGCAAAATTGCAAGCTGATAACATCAGGCAATATGATGGTACTCAGGTGTTTCCGATAAAATAGATAAGATGGGCGGCAATTGGCCAAGAAATAACAATTTAATTTTTTTTTTGCTAAAAGGTTTATAAACCTTGCTTTGAGACATTCAAAAATATAATATCTTGACAAAAAAAAAAAAAAGCATACGGGACAGGTTGCAACTTTTGTCTGAATAAAATAGACACTTGGAACGCACTTTGCCAGCAGCTCAATAGACAGAACTGCATGGACAGTGAGACTGGCTTGTGCACAATCATAACTCTATCATTCTAGCTGGCCCGCACCCTCTCATCCCAGACCAATACCAAAGCCAGTTTTGTGCCCCTGAGAGAATTTGCTGGCTGGACCGAGCATTGTGATAGTCTACATTCAATAGCAGGCAGTTCAGACCCTGCATGCATTTAAATAGCACCTATTAAGTACAAGTCATCGAGCCGCTCCCAATCAAAACTACCAGAGAAAACAGACAAATTGTGCAAAAGTATGTACAATGCAGCTAATTATAGGTGTTATTGCTACCGTTTCACGTCATCAACGCCCAGCACTTGTTCAGGAGAGTGTATTAAATTAAGGAAACACAATATGAAAGTAATTTCCCAGAAACCCAGACTGGATAAAGTGGATAAGCCTTCAACCCACAATGGTATTGCTGCAAATACACATCAGCAAATCTAGTGGCATTACTGACATTTAATATTACTGATATTCTCCACTGTGACTAAGGTTCAGCGGTGTTCATGTAATTGCAACACAGGTTTTAAGTGCCATTTTATGCACCATCTATTCAACACGGCCAGTGATATTCAGAACTGTAGCTGAAATGTACCGGTGACTGGCATTCCGAGCTGTTACTGACATTCTGTACTAATTACTTTATTTAACTGGGCACACTAACCCTGACCTTTTCACGGATGCCATTAGTTTCATACGCTTGTGCGATAAATTCCCTTCTTTTACAGCTATACTGGAAATCAGAATAACGCAGAGGATTACAGTTTATTTTATTTATAGAGCGCAGTGTATGACACACATTAGCTGGCAGTGCATTAAGTATGCACAGACGCACACAGTGAGAAAATAAAGCAGTGTTCAGCACTCACTGAACACAGTGCTCAGTGCAGCAGAGCTCACCAGCAGCTTCAGCAGCCAGAAGCGGGATTTGTAGTAACCGGTCTTGAAGGGGTTGATGAGGAAGAGGAGCATGAAGCCGTAGAGTATGAGCGGGTTGACTTGCATGGGGATGTAGGTGAAATCCGAGAACAGGCAGGACAAGATACTGATGCACCACAACACACCCAGGAGCCCAGCAATCTGCAGGACAACAAGAAACTTGTTCATTATACGAGATACTTTTATTCAACGCACAGAGAGCATAATAAATGCTTTCGTCTGACCGCTCTTCCTAAACTTCTGCACCAGGCCCCTTGGATCTTTAGATCTCTTTCTAGATTGCCGACACATTCCTCATCCCCTCCCTCTTCAAACTATCCCAGGTCTATACCATTTGGATGTACTGAGTGGGCATGTTATACCTCCTTTTCTGAGCTGCCAAGTGCCTACATTTATTTTCCCGCAGTTTTTGTAACGGCTTTTTGAGGAGAAATTACAACCCCAATTCCGAAATAGTTGGGACAAAGTGTAAATTGTGAACAAAATCAAAATGCAATGACTTTCAAATCACACCAGCCAGTATTTTATTCACAATAGAACAGAGATAACATAGCAAATGTTGAAACTGAGAAATTTTACAAT
Source organism: Gymnothorax javanicus (assembly GCA_029692085.1). Classification (NCBI taxonomy): domain Eukaryota; kingdom Metazoa; phylum Chordata; class Actinopteri; order Anguilliformes; family Muraenidae; genus Gymnothorax; species Gymnothorax javanicus. The sequence goes on from CM056196.1 coordinate 92,269,372, forward strand.
TTTATCCACAAAATGATCTCATTTCAAATTTGATGGCTGCTACAGTTCTCAAAAAATTTGGGACAGGGGCCTGTGTAGCATCCCCTCTTCTTTTTAACGCAGAGTGGAGGCGTCTGGGCATTGAGGAGACAAGTTTCTTGAGTTTAGCCATTGGAATTTGATCCCACTCTTGTTTAATACAGGCTTCCAGCTGCTGGACAGTTTTGGGTCTCCTTTGACAAACTTTTCGTTTAATTATGCACCAAATGTACTCAATCGGTGAAAGATCAGGTCTGCAGGCAGGCCAGTTCAGCACACGGACTCTCCTACTACGAAGCCATGCTGTTGTAATAGCTGCAGTATGTGCTTTTGCATTGTCCTGCTGAAATACAAAAGGCCTTCCCTGGAATAGATGTTGTCTGGAGGGGGGCATATGTTACTCTAAAACCTTTATATACCTTTCAGCATTCATGGTGCTTTTTGAAACATGCAAGTGTCCCACACCATATTCACTAATGCATCCCCATACCATCAGAGATGCCGGCTTTTGAACCGAACGCTGATAACAGGCGGGGTGGTCTTTCTCCTCTTTAGCCCGGAGGACACGACGCCCATGATTTCCAACAAGAATGTCAAATTTGGACTCGTCTGACCACAGGACACTTTGCAACTTTGCTACAGTCCATTTTAAATGAGCCTTGGCCCACAGAACACGGCAGCGCTTCTGGATCATGCTCAACAATGGCTTCATTTTTGCATGATAGAGTTTTAGGTGGGATCTGTGGATGGCACGGTGGACTGTGTTTACAGACAGTGGTTTCTTTAAGTATTCCTGGGCCCATTTAGTAATGTCAATGGCAGAATCATGCTGGTGAGCGATGCAGTGGCGTCTGAGGGCCCGAAGATCACAGGCATCCAGTAAAGGTCTTCGGCATTGTCCCTTAACGCACAGAGATTTTTCCAGTTTCTCTGAATCTTTTCATGATTTTATGCACCGTCGATGAGGAGACCTTCAAAGCCTTTGCCATTTGACGTTGAGGAACATTGTTTTTAAAGTATTCCACAATTTTTTTTACGCAAACTTCACAGGTTGGAGAGCCTCTGGCCATCTTTACTTCTGAGAGACTCAGCATCTCTAAGACATCCCTTTTATAGCCAGTCATGTTACACACCTGATGCCAGTTAATGTAATTACTTGCTAAATGTTCTTTCAGCTGATTCTCTTATATATTAATTGCTTTTTCAGCCCTTTTTTGCCTGTGTCCCAACTTTTTTGAGACCTGTTGCAGCCAGAAAATTTGAAATAAGCTCATTTTGTGGATAAAAATGTAAAATGTCTCAGTTTCAACATTTGAAATGTTATCTATGTTCTATTGTAAATAACATATTGGCTCATATGATCTGGAAGTCATTGCATTTTGATTTTATTTACACTTCGTCCCAACTATTTTGGAATTGGGGTTGTATGTTTTGCAAGATTATTGTTTGAGCCAAAATAAAAAAAAAAAGCAGCAAAAGGGCTACTTTGAAGATGGAACTACAGGGCGAAAACACATTATTCAAAGTATTTTCGGTTGAAATATAAGAATGTCAGCCTTTAAATATGAGCACAATGTACAAGCCAGTCACTGTCAATACCAGCAAAGCCACTGCAAGAATTCACTGTAAATTGTATCGTCGTAGAAAGCTGTGAGAAAGGAGGATTCTATTCACGTACATTGGATTTCAAAAGCTAATTTCGAAGGACAGACGGCTAACTGCTTTCCAAGATTTTCCACTGTCAACATCTTCCATTTCCACCTCCAACCCAAAAAGTGAGAATTCTCCACCATCCGTTTTAAAGGTTCCTCCCACTGTAAACTCACGGCTCACATCCACCACTCACCTCAAACAGATGCTGGTGCGATAGGTTGCTCCGGGGGTTGAGTTCGAAGATGAGCACGTGGTTGACCCCAGCTTGTCGCCACCCATAAGTGTTGATGCCCAGCAGGAAGAGGAACTCGATAAGCAGGAAGCCGCCTCGGTAGATACGCACCAGCGGCCAAATGTTGCTGCGATACTCAGGGTCACCAAACTGCGTCAACACTGCACCTGCAGGAGAGTGCAAGGATTTTACAGTATTCAGCATCCACTGTTCAATCCCCTATTGGGACCGACCCCCCCCATGTCAAATATATCAAGAATTTGATAAGGATTAACTTTACATTAAGAGCTAAAATTTATTGTGTCATAACTGAAATCTATACTTGTAGGCAGACAGACACTATGTAAAACACAGCCCTTTCCCCAGACCAATGTGCTCTGGCAGCTAGCCTTAATAAGCAAGTTCATTCTCTGCATAAGTAGACTGAACCGACCTCTGAGGATGAAGGACACCGCCAGGACCATGAACACCCCACAGAACAGTCCCACGCGGAAGGTGGTCCAGGCTGGCGCTGGCTGGTGGCGCGATGATCAAAGAACAGAGATCAGAACATGGCACCGCTTGCACGAATCACAGTGCTGCTGAGCGCAAGCGAACACAGCATCTCTCCTCATTTATCATCCAGGAGTACAGGGCCTCAGTGTTCTAACATTTCTCGTAGACCTATGTATTGTGGTTTTGTTTTCCAAGCCCATAAATGTGTAAGGCCAGCACGTGATACATTTACAGTTCAAACATTCCCTCTCTCCTCAGCCGTCTGCTTTTGTTAACCATCACAACTTCATCTAAAAATATGAAATACCAGACCCTTCATTTTTTACTCCATGCGATATTTGCTTTTTCACTGCAAGTTATTCTCCGTAATGCAGACTGTATTATAGTATTCTGGGTAACATCCATCAGTTTACGTAGCTGGGATTCAGCACCTGACTGATGTGCCATTACATCACTTATCTCTGAATTTAACGGTTTCTTCTAAGGATCCTAGTTCATCTGTCCAGCCATACTCGTGAGCATGGAGTTACGTGCCTCAACTGTGCCACAGTTAAGTAAAGTTAAGCACATAAAAGTGAGGTTTTTAAATCGTGAATGGCAAGTAAAGAAATTTCTTCATTATTTATTCACAATCTGATAAAATCTGCTGACGCTGAAGGCGAAAAAAGGATGAATGTGAAGGAGAAAGGAATGGGCTAAGAGGGTTTGATTTTTTTTTTCTGTCATTTATTAGAATGGAGGTTTATCTGCTTTAACTTTCACAATTCAATTCAAACACTAAAGACCAAAGCCAGCTTTTATGTTCCAAGCATAAATTGTCATACTAGGCTCTTGAGGAACCAAAAACTGGACAACTTCAATTTGAAGACGATACCGAGAGGTGTTCAATAAGCCTTCAGGACATGCCAGAAATCGATATGCCATGACTGACAAGGGATTCCTCCTCCTGTGAAGTGCTGTCTCATTGACACAGGTTCAAACACAGGTTGAGGGCCCATGCAGTGGGGGCACTGCAGTATACTTTATGTGATAACCTAAGGAGATTGTGGTACACTTAAAAAGCAACCCTCCAGTGCCACATCTAATGCACCCCGTACCCTGCATCAAACTCTCTCAATTACTGCTTCGACAGCACCAAATCACTTCTAACACGTTTATTAACCACTAATGTTGATCTTTTCAAGGATTAATGATTCCTAACGCCAGGCAAACATATCCCAGGTGTAAATGTGGCACTGATCTCACCGCAGATCAAAGTGGGCTGGTGTGAGAGAGATCGTCTCCAGGTCCTCACCTGAGCCGCACCCAGTGGTGGGACTCTCAACCTCTTCATGGCCTTCTGCCGGTCTCCACCCTCCAGCTCTGTGGTCACCAGAGCCTACATACAGAAAGAGATCAACTGTGCATCATGGACTAATTCCGTTGTTTTGAACATCTGAAGGCAGGCCATTTTTATGCTATTCTTTGATAGTAACTGAGGAAACTCAATACTGATGATTGAGGCAGCGAGCAACTTGAAAGTTAATTACATCACTGTTCAGGCGAAAATCAGTCTGCGCACTGATACTGGAAGTTACCATAGCAACATGCTTCTTCAGTAAATTAGTGGTGACCAGAATCGCAATCCTGCTAATGCGAGAGGGAGAACAATGAAGTCCTGCAGGGACCAGATCAGTGAGCTGAGACTATGGCAGGTAGAAGAGGTACCTCAGCCTCAGAGATGAGATGAGTGACACACAGTCAGAGAGCAGGAGCTCAGTGTTGTGGTGGAGGTACCTCAGTCTCAGAGATGAGCTGAGTGATCTTCTTGCAGGTGTAGAATGGAGCCACCTCCACATGGGCCACTCGCCAGTCCGCACCACGAGGGGTCTCCAGAATCTTGTCATGTTTCTTCAAAATCTTCCGGAAACCAGTGAAATTCAAGTTCTGGAAGTTGCAAAGACAGTTGAATTTAACACAAAGAGCAGGGAAACGGTATGGGCAATGATTGGCACGAAAGGTGATGCACAGAAGCAGAAAATGGACTGTGGACAGAGACCTGGTAGTTTTGCAGGAGAATAAGGCTGAGGTAAAACTCGCTGAAGGCAAGTTGCAGGTCCTTGATGTTGCGGTACTTGACGCGCTCCTCGTGTGACAGGTGAAACACAGTCTTATGGCGTCTGCGCAGGCCTGGGGCGTTGCTCTCCCGCTGCGCATCCAGAGACGACTGCAACTCATTCTGAAGGGTGGCAAAGCGCCTCTGTGCCTCGGCCAGTTTCTCTACAGGAAAGAGAGATGGAGAAAGCAAGCATGGTCAGGAGGGTAAGAGAGATAAAGAGTGAGAGGACATACTTCAGCCAAGTATCAAAGCACTTAGTCATGCCCTGTACAAAGTACCATTGCCCACAAATCAGATGGAGCACGTTTAGCAGGTCTTCGGGGTCAAAGGGGAGCGGAAGCGAGTATTAGGTTCTGCACACATGTACATGCAGGGTCCTCTGCGCCTATTAAGAGGGTCACTGGCAGGCAAAATCAGCCCCTGGGTGAGTGCTGCACAGGGTAACATGAGCAGATCTGGAGGGAGGCCGAGAGAGCTCAGGCTGCTGCTCGCCTGGCTATTCCCTCCAATGGATTCCCTGGCACTCCTAAACCAGCCAACACACTCACGCCTGGTCCATCCTCTGGCCTATCGTCTTCACCCGCGGGGCTAATTAACTCTACACAGCCAGTCCTATTCATAGACCCGGATCCAGACCAGTGTGTAGTAGGCCATGGAAAGGCCACTGCACCCCTGATGGAAGGACCCAGGAATTTACAGGACACCGGATGCCCTGCCTATGACAAAGCTAAAAACAAGGGGGGCAGGATCACAAGGACGCAAAGCTAAAGACAAGTCTTCATAATCTATGAGATTCAGTAGCACAGCTTGGAATTGCCACCAGCTCTTGGTGCACAGACTCCAGCATTTGGGCTTTCAATGATTAGATCAACTGTCGCGGATCAAACGCAACATAAAGGACAAGGCACACCTGAATAGAGATTCCTTTAGGATTTCAAACCATCCAGTAGAAACAAATAGACCGAGTGGATATGCATGAATGTGGGAGCCACACAGGCAGAAGCCAACATTTGTCATTTATTTCAACTGAAACCAGGGATCTCATTATAACTGTGGAGACGATGGATTAATTCAGACCACGCACAGAGATATGTCTATGTCTGACACTCAACCCATCAGAAGCTCAGCAAAAGAGTTAATTAAGCTTGAACACAATTTATTATTGGGGTTGCTGGCCCCATCAGAAATGAAAAACTGTGGAAAGAGCTTTGTGGCGGAAAGTCTCTCATGTAAACCTTATGTAAATGTCTCTTATGTACACAAAGCAAACCTGTCTGAGCAATTTCATCCAAAGAGAGTCCATAATTGCTCATGATATCTGAAAAAAGACTTAAATTAAAAAAATATACATTTTGTTGGAATGCTAAAAGAACAACTGGAAGCAGCTACAACAGTAACTGGGTGAGAAGACAGGAAATTACAACAGTACTGTCGTGATGCAGCCATCATCACTAATGATGGGCTTATAATGGTGTGGTGCTGTCCTTCTGCTCGTCTGTTCATCCGTGAAGTTTTCTCGTCGATGCAACTAGTCCTAGAGTTATTTGTTTCCAAAATAAAGTTGCAAAATCCGATATAGGTGAAGGCCACAAGTTTTTGAAAACTCAGATGTTTTTACAAGGAGTCATTCCCCTTTCCAATATCAATCGTGTAAACACTACTTGTCCCAGACGTCTTTATGGATAATTTCCAAAATTAAGGTTACATCATTCCCTACGGGTAAAGACGCACATGTGCATTTGTAACTGAACTCGTCGTCGACTTGCTAGGGTTAAGATGGTCTAAACTCCATCGTCTGTTGTTGTCGTCTGTCATTCTTCAACAATGCGACCGTAACTCTAACGGTCACAAATATCGAACAAATCTAACAAAAACTTGATAAACAACATCTTTCGCACATAAACTACTTTGGCATCACATTCCGACCCCTACTACCAACGGTGGTGATGGCAGGGTGATCATATTGAGAAAGTGATGTTGGCCATTTTTGACCTTTTTAATATAAAAAGCTTAAACTTGGTATGTTATTATACAACATGTCTCAACAAATGAAGGAGGGGTTTTTGCCATTTCTGAAAAATTGCCATCTGTGACCTCTCACATTCCTTCACCCATAGAAACCTATCAGAAGGACCCATGAAAGGAGTTTGAATTTCAGCTTCCAACCCAAAAGTGGGTGTGGCAGGGTGATCATACTGGAATAACTGAACTTTTCCATTTTACAGCTTTCTAATATAGATAAACAGGTGAAAATTGGTTTGTAAGTAGAATACAACATGTCAACATATTTTTTTTTTGATTTTCTAAAAAAATGGCCGTTTTGTAACCTTTGACATCCCTTTACCCATAGACACCTACTGAACGACCTGTAGCCTCCAGCAGTCACTAATATAGATCAAATTTTATGAAGCTTTACATACAACATCTTAAAGACATGAACTACCTTAGTATTTCATTTCAGCTTTTTACCCCACTTCCAAATGGGCGTAGCAGGGTGGCAGTCCAGTTGAGTTTCAGTTTCACTCGAGCTTCAAGTTTAGAGATCTGCAATGTTTCTACCAAGAGTTACTCCCTCATCTAATATTAATTTTACACATAGAACTAGTTGTAGACCTTTTCATGGATTTTTTTTTTTTTTCCCAAATTTAGGCTAATTTGAATGTTATTTCTTATCATATGGTGTACCATGCAAACAAGCAGCTCAAAGCAGTGGCATACACTGCTGAAATGGACAGGCAGAATGAGGCTTAAAATTTATTAAATGATACTGTTGCTTTCAGATGTATTTTTTTGTGACTAAAACATGTAAAATTGTAGCAATCATCAAAAATACCAATTCGTTTACTTTGATCAATTTTCTTGATAAATACGTGAAATTGAAAAGTGAAAACTTCCAACATTCAAGTTAACTGAGCCTTAATGCAATTTAATTCCATTGAACTCAAGGGTACTTTATGCATTATGCCAGTTATAACCGCCAACGAGGACGTCATGCTTTACCCTCGGTTTGCGGAAAAGCATGTTTGTTTGTTTGTTTATCAGCAATAGAAAAAGTTATGGGCAGACTTTAATCAAATTCTTATAAGGCGTGTCTTGGCTCAGCTTAGAGGCAATTTCATTTTGGGAGTGATTCGGACCAAATTCTGGATCCAGGAATTTTTATTACTTACTTGTGAGGTAGTACATAATAATGCTACTTCTATGTGTCCCAGCTTTGGGGGACTGCTGGACCTTGGCAGAGGTACGCACTCTCTGAGCGCTCTTGTATTATGTTATTTACTTCAATTAATTACATCCCACCAAACTTTGTACATTACATACCCAACATGGGATATTACCTCATACAGCATTACACTTATAAAGATACAACAGTCACTTCATTATTTTTAGTGACAGTGTGCCTAATGATAAGCAAATTGTGAATTTATGTAGGCTCTTATTTTATTCTGTAGCAATGTAAATTTGCCATTTGTATGCATTTATATTCATTTTTTGCCAAAAAACAAGCATTTCCTGTTGAAATACAGACTTGTGAGTCCTTTGAATGAGTAAGCACAGACAAAGCAAGATATTTTTAAATGGGACTAGGAAAGGGTGCTTGGATGAAGAGCTTGTCCAATCTGGATCAATGCCCAGTTTCATACAGCAGCTGGGCTTATTCTGGCTTACCTGGCAAATGTACAGGTTTTAAGGAGATAAGAACTTTGAGAAAAACAAACAGTGTTCCTCCTGTGACTAACAGTTGTGACACAGGCAAATAACAGAACTCGGTCAAAATGACACCATTCACATGTTAGAGTAGATATAAAAGATAAAGACGGCTTTAAAAAGCACAGCTTAAATGGATCAGCTTGGAGAGAATGTGAATCTCCGTAGTTCAGATTTTTATGATACCATTTAAGTTTATGGCTAATAGATCACTTTAGTGTTTTGTGCTGTATTCTCTCTCTAGGCCATTATGTCTACCTGCAGAAGCGGTTTTCTTTCACAGTGGTTTTAACCACAAAACTGTAAGGAATAAAGTGTCTTCCCAAATGGATTTTGCTAATAAAATGTCTTCCAACCTTGTTGTTCAAATACTGACCAATAGGGAGACCAGGGATTTAGAGGTGGTTATAACTTCAACAGCACATGGTCCTGTGATGTATGCATCCCTGATGTAGCATTATCACATAATATCACCATCAAAACACCACAAGTCCCTCTTACTCATGCCGTTTGTTTTTGACCTGCCCCAAAATGACATATAAGATGTAAAGTCATCCCCTCACAGAAGACTCCCTTTGTCCCAGTAGCCGTCTAAAGCAGAAAACACATGGATGAGATGTTAAAGTAATTAGGATTCCTAATGTGCGGTCGTGAGACACATTTACGGCATCAGAAGATGGCAGCTCCAACACAGAAGCAGGCAAGGAATAAACAAGGTGGTCACTCTTATTTAGAGGACACGTCTTGAGTATAAATCACCAGGCACTGGCAGACTAATAAAATGATTCCCGGTACTGCCAATTGCTTTGCTTTCACTGATGGTAAACATGCAGTCACACAGTTTGCACTTAGGAGAATTTTTTTTTTTATCCGTGAAACTGCAAAAAGTTTGGAATCACTATTTATTTAAAGCAACACTATGAATCTGTTTGACCTTAAAATATGAGGTTAAAAAATATTTTCATGGTACATTGACTTGTAATTGGGAGAATGGTGCATCTTTCATTCCTACTCTGTGCCCCTAACGCCTGTTCTTGCACTATTAGTCCAGCGGCTAGGCAGAAGAATTGTTCACTTTTTGAAGAAAGCATGAAACTTGGCACACAGTTTCTTTCAGACCCTGGGGTCAGTTTAAGAAGAGGACCCCAAAAATTGGCGCCTCTGGTGGCCGCCATCTTGAAATTCAAAATGGCCGCCATATCCATTACTTTTTCTTGAATATCTTGAATACCAATTTTTGGGGTCCTCTTCTTAAATTGACCCCAAGGTCTCAAAGAAACTCTGAGCCAAGTTTCATGCTTTCTTCAAAAAGTGAACAATTCTTCTACTTTTTTGATCTTAGCCGCTGGTCTCCATAATTGCTGCATTTCAGCCTAAACCACAAGAAATCATCTCTTGGGAAGTCCATTTCCACGCATGTCCTCCTCGAGGACTGGACATCACCCCGGCTCGACAAAGAATTCGGCTTGACTGGGTGAACGAACATGTCCGATGGCCGACGGATGTCCCCCACAATGGAAGACCATTTTCTTTCCTGACGAGTCACGTTTCCTGCTCCACAGAGCAGATGGATGGCAACATGTCTGGTGCCGCACAGGGGAACATTATGCTCAGGTCAGCATGGTGCGCAGGGTGCCATACAGTGGCGGAGGAGAGATAGTTTCCCATGGGTGTATTCCATTGCATTACCCCAACTGCATTTCATTAATGGTCACTTGAATGCAGTACGATATCACAATGAGATACTGCTGCCTATCATCCTACCATTTGTCCATCGAAAGAATGTCATATTCCAGCATGACAATGCCAGACCCCATGTCACCTTGTTTGTACGAACAGAGTTCCTTGAGGATGAAAATATTTGTGAGGGGGCGCCCGGGTGGCTCATCGGTCTAAGCGCGCGTACCATAAAGGCTGTGTCCTTCCCGCAGCAACCTGGGTTCAATTCCGGCTCAGGTCATTTGCTGCATGTCTTCCCCCATTCTTCTCCCCAACCTTCCTGTCTCTCTACAGTGTATAACTGTCAAATAAAGGAAAAATTCCCAAATCTTTGAAAAAAAGAAAATATTTGTGTGGTTGAATCGCCAGCTAATTCCATGGATTTGTCCCCCTTGAGCATCTTTGGGATGTCCCCGACCAACAGGTTCGTCTTGAGTTCCTACTTCCGGGAATTATCCACCAACTCTATGCAGCTCTTGAAGAGGAGTGGGAACATGTCACCCTTGTCACTACTGACCATTTGGTACAGACCACACAGTGGAAATATGTAGCAGTGCAGCAGGCCAATGGCGGACATACCAACATTGATTTGTGCAATTTGGACAATAGACCCCATCCCCTTCATCATTTAGGATGCCATGAGATTCTTGTTTGCCTATTTCTATCAGTGATTAAAATGTATTGCAATGTGGTCATACAATTTGTTAGTACTCAATGAAAGTACAGCATGTGTCTGATATGTTCTGGTCATATTCCTCACAAGAAGAAGTGCTGCATTTATATTTTTATTCAGTGTAGCAAACATAGACAATCTAACAGCAGAGAGTACATCCCCACCAATGTTATTAATGAACGACTGCAACGCAGGCTGTAACTTTATCAGCGTCATCCGTGTCTCGCAGAGTTCTGCTGTTTTTCTGGATGCCAAAGGTTATCCAAGTTAACCTCAGTTCTGCCTCAGACAAACACGCAAATAAATTTCAAAAGTTTGGTAAGTCTTCAGCAATCTGAAGTTGAGCAAGCCTTGAGAGTATGCAACCTTGCCAACTCCTCTGTTTGTCTGCAATAAATTACACAGTCCAATGTGTACTTTGTGCAAACATGTCGACAACATTTCATTCAATTACAAACACTCTATCTCACCTGTATTTAAGAGTTCATCTCCAATGTCACCACAAATAAAACTACGGAAAGTCATACTTCTGTAAAACCTTTGAATAATATTCTTTGTCAGACGACATAGTTACTTGGCTTGTGGCGATGACCATTATTTCCGATTCCAAATCCTTCAGCTTGTCAACAAATGCAGGTGTACCACATTCAATAAGGGGTGAGTCAAGGCGCGACTTGTATTTTTGACAATGGGGTTGCACTTAGGAACTGTACAGGCCGCAGTTCTGCAAAAATATAAATTCCTAAATTATAAGGCTTTAAGTACTTCATGCTATTATGTTAAAGATGAAACAAATTCCAAACATAGAACGCAATGCTAAACTACCCTCGGCCGTATGGGCATAAGACAAGGAATTACAACATATAAAGGGTTTTTTAATGTATGCCTATGTAACACAATGTGTTTAATACTTTCGGGCTTGAGAGAAGTTTCAAAAGTCAAAAGGAAGACAGAGGTAATTGTCAAATTTCATCTAGGACCTGGCAGGTTATATGGAAAGTGTGGAACAGGACAGCTGGGACTTTACATCGTTTGGCATTCAGAATATGAAGTCTGACATGATGCTTGAGTCATCAAAATTGATGTTATGTTGAAGGTGAGTGAACAGTTTGGTTGATAATGTTGCTACATCAAATTGTTATTAGAAGGTATTGTATGATATTCACAAGCTTATCAAGTAGCAATTTCTGGATAGAGTTGGTTTAAGTTTTATGGATGAAATCAACAAAGAAACATTGAATTGCAAAAGGTATGTTTGATAGGAAATGACGATATGAACATGTAATTGGTTGCTTCCTTAGAAATATACATGGCAAATCACAATGGAAGAGTTGTAACATGAGGTGCACACTCCACATCCAATGTTCTCCAAGTCGACTTCCTGAGCATACACCCTGTGAACTTGATGATGCCACAAAAAAAACAAAAAAACAATAGTGGATGTAATCAATGAAACACTGCTGACAAAGAATATGACCTTTTGACCCCTTTAACTCCTTCAACCCCACAGCCCTCTACAGAGGGCTGACCAACATATTCCCTTCAACCCCAAATTCCTGTAGGGAAAATTCAAACAATCTGACTAATTGATTAGAGCATATCAGGTTACATTTAATGGGATTCCAGAGATAACAGTAAGATACAATGTCCAGATAATGACCAGCCCTCTACAGAGGGCTGTGGGGTTGAAGGGTATAGTGATGCTAGAATATCTGGGGTTGAAAGAGTTAAAGTGGGTGAAGGCCATGTAGCTTCCATGTCCTCCAACTTGATTATCCAGTGAGTACACCTTATGAATTTGACACGGCTACACCAAAAAAATGTCATGGTAGTGCAAAGGCATAGTGGAAGTAACACTGTTCAGAAACAATGTGACCTTTTCACCCCATTAACCAGGTCAAGGTCATCCACCTTTAATGTTCTGCAAGCTGATTATCCAGAACATAAACACTGTAAATTTTACGTGGCCACAACAAAAATAGAGGATGTAATCAAGGAAACTGTGTTTACAAAGAATGTGACCTTTTGACCCTTAAAGTAGGTCAAGGTTACCCATCTTCGAACTTGTCCACGCTATATGTCCCAAGAACAGTCCCTGTGAATTTCATTACCCTGACATTAACAGGAAAGGAGTTAGTGTGTACACAGACGGACAGACAAACGGACGCAAGGTCTTCGCAATACCCAATGGCCATAATTTGGCCTCGGGTAAAAATGGAATTAAGATGTTTTACTTCGTATTTTAATTAATAACACCGTTGTCAAGTATAATAGTCTTATTTATCCTAAAAGTACGCATCATGGGATTTAATCACTGCCATGCAAATTTTAGGTATTCAGGCAATTCAATTTGGTACAGTACAACCACCAATGAATTTCTATGTGGTTTGCAGCATTTTTTATTGGTATCTTTAAAGATAAGCGCACTTCACAGATTTTACAATCCAGGTGATCCAAAAAGCTCTACAGGGTTCAAATCAGGGGACAGATGTTCTGTAATTGCCCCTCATGCTCTTTCCTCTCCAGAAAGTCCCTGCAGAGATTGGACTGATTTTGGGTCTTTGTCTTGCGGTTAAACAAAGTTAATTCTATTTTATCTGAGAAAATCATCAGCGATTCCAAACATTTAAGAGGTAGTGCAAACTTAGACTTCATTAAAAATGAAAATAGTGGCTGCCAATCTAATTCCTGGATATCTACCCTCCTGCAGGTTTTTTCTCAAAACACGCGAGACAGTCCACAATCAACAGATGGAGATATTGTTGGGCAGCTACATGGCAATGTCGGGTATGATAAATTTGGGTTAAAGTGGAAAATTTACGAGAAGGTTGATCAACAGGAACAAGATGGGACAGACCTGATGTAGATCGCTCATAATAAAGACACATTTGAAATGCATAAATTTGCGTTGCTTAATTTCTTCTGAAACATCTAATTTATTTCAGAAACCCAAATCTTGATGTGAACAGCTGGATATACACATGCATTTTTCCCCAAAAGAAAGCACATGAATTTAGATGAAAATAGTTTTTCTTCAAACAGATCATTCTTCGTAAACAAGGCATACATGCATCTTTACCTGAATAGAAAGTGTTAATTTTGGCAAGTTCCTTCTCACAGGTCTGGAAAAACTTCTCCTCAAACTTGGCATAATATCGTTTGACGGTGTCTTCATCAGTGACTGTTAGGAGACAGAGAAAGATAGAGATATGAGTCACTTAATACTGCGGATTTTCTGAATGATTTCTGAATCCCTCCCATCTTAAAGGTGTGCCCGCTCCTCAACCACACGGGACACACTCCACACACACAGGCACAAATGCAAGCACACACACACAAGTATGCACACAGACACACAGCGATAGAATGCTAGACTGCACTTATTCAAACAAGGTAAAAAAAAAAAAAAAAAAAAAGCGATTCAGGGAAATTACCTCAAGACCTGAAGTCTTAGATACAACCGTATAAAACGTATGCCTTGAGTATATGCCCTGAGAAATCCTCTCAGAACATGTATGCCCTAATAAAATGTTTGCCCTCAGAACATGTATGCCCAAAATAAATGTTTGCTTTCAGAACATGTATGTCCAAAGACACCCTTTGCTCTCAGAACATGTGCTCAAAAAAAATGTTTGCGCAATCAGAACATGCGTGCCCTCAGAAAATGTCTGCACAAAGAACATGTATGCGCTAAGAAAATGCTCTAAGAACAAGTATGCCATAAAATAAATGTTTGCCATCAGAACACGTATGTGCTAAAAAAAAAACCATTTGCTCTCATAATATGTGCGCCCCAAGAAAATATGTGCCCTTGGAACGTGCTCTCAGAACAGTTACAAACTAGTACTCTGGTGCCACAGGTGTACGGACCTGAACCTGAAGGGACATAATGTGTGTAAAGAATGAGAACATCTTTGCACCCGCAGCACTTCTCCACGGCCCACACCTTCATGACAATTTCCGCCGCATTATCAGAACTGCTGGTCAGGAAGGCTTGAATGCATTCCTGAGGTTGGTCAGACTAGACCGGGTCTAGCTCAGCACACAGAGTGGTCCCTGTCAGAAATGCAGGAGTTTAACCACCGGCACAGAAATAAAATAGCTTCCTGGCTGCCGACAGTAATGACTTCCAGCCATAGTGTTAGCCAGCCGCCCGTCTCCCCATCCACAGAGATATAAGAAAACTAGAGTGGACAATTTCATCGTTTCCGTGGCAGCACGCCGCCGCCATCTTGTGTATGTATATCGGGGCAGATGTTCAATGGAAAATGCAGTATAACTGGCTTAAACCGTGCTCGAAAAAAACGAAAACTCGCTCATACGGGACAACAGCTGAAGTTCCGATTTCTATGTAATGCCTTCCGATTAAATAAACATCGAATACACCGGATTTTTTTTTTTTTTTTTTTAAACTTTTTAAAATAAATTTTGTTGTTTCATTACAATTCCTTATTCGTGTCCATTTTAAGCATGAAAGGATAAAAAGAACACGGAAAACAAGTCTCTAAGTTGTCGACACCCATGTTTAACCTACTGTTTACATGTGCCTCATTGGACATTTATACATACACAAGATGGCGAAGCTATTCTGCCGTTTCCGCTTTGGTCCAGCCCACACGTCGTCCACTCTAGTTTTCTTATATCTCTGCGTCCCCGTCTTTGAGACGGGCAATGTTTACCTGAGACGCTGAGACGGGTAGGTCTGCTTTGTGACGGGTCCGGCCGTTTCCAGTATTAATTTGCCTATATTTGAGACAGGCGAGCATTTGTATAGATAACAATGGTTGTCCCGAAAATCTGCGGAGTCGACTTTATTTCTTGAGTGAGCCTAAGTGTGGTAGGCCGTGCGCGAAACTGGACTCAAATATAAACTCATTAACATATGACCAATCCGCGCACTTCTTTTATCTGTGCCTCACACATTGGCGCCATAGCCAAGTCTCGTAGCGTGTGTGCGCAGCTATGGAAGCATATAGTTAACAACATTAAAATGAAAATGCAATGTCAGAAATGCATTTTCATTTTCAAGATACAAGCGCATCATTTGTATCATAATGACAATTCAAATGTAATCCTCCACTTTGCATTTTCATTTTCAAGTCCATGTATGCAATTTTTATAACAATTGGAAAATTAAAATACATTCCTCATTTACATTTTCGAGAAGTGCCCTGCAATATCACTAACAAAACGAAAACGAAAACGCTAATCGTATAAAGCAAATACATTCTCGGAAATGCTTTTTCGTTTTCGAGAAGCACGCGCATTATTTGTATCATCACGAAAATGCTAAAGTAATCCTCCACTTTGCGTTTGCATTTTCAAGTCCATGTAGGCACTGTTTTCATTTGCAAGAAGTGCCCCGCAATATCACTAACAAAACGAAATCGAAAACGCTAATCTCAATAAGCAAAGACATTCTCGGAAATGCCTTTTCTTTTTCAAGAAGCAGACGCAATATCTGTCTCTTAATTAAATCGCTAACGCAGTTCGCCACTTTTCTTTTCATTTTCGTGACAGACTGCCCTGCCTGACTTTGCATTTTCGATTTCGAGGTCCCACGCGCTTTTCCTAACAAAATTAGAAAGAAAATACCCCCCCTAGTTGGGTGTGGCCTGTCGGTGAGAAGGCGGGACGTCCTCCACAATTTGGTACGGATTGGATATTAACAAATACAAGCGATCTCGGTGGTTATCAATCAGAGGGAAACTCCTGCTGCACGCACTTTTATGTCAAAGCACAAATGGCAACTTACATAGTTGGAGCCACTGACTGTGCGTGGACGCTCCCCTGGACATTGCGGAGTTTGATTGAGAGTATAGCTAAGGTTTTTCCCGAAAGACACTGCTCGCACTCAATTACCCCGTGTGCGCTTGGATTAGCGCTGCTTCCACTGAAATTGTGTGCTTACACTCAGATCTGTCGATCTTCGGACGGGTTATCTGCGCATCATCTGTGTAGTTGTTCAGTCGGTTGCAAAGCAAGTTCATACGCTCCTGCTCTCTTAAGCTTCACGTATTAGCTATTACAAGAGACTATATGCTTCCATACGCAACTGGGCATTGTCCACTTGCACAAGAGATATTTTTAAGGTAGATCAGCGCCTATATTGATAACGTAGATGTTATTGAGTATTTTGCTCACTGTTATGTGTTTCAAAACGCTCCGCCTTGTACTGATTTGTTAGATTCAATACCTCTTTCGAAGCCCCTTCAAGTAGTTTTTATTCGTATCGGTGTGTGAGAGTCGGCAATTGAAACTTGTTTATCAGAAATCGAGCATTTGAATAAATGTAGCCTGAGAGAAATACATGTACATATATTTCGGTAATCGTGGCTCCACTTATTTATTTTAGAATCATGTCGCCGGCTTTCCGCGCTTAGAGGTTCAACAGTTGCCAGATTTCATCCCTAGCCGATCCACTTGTGGCGCAAGACGCACATCATTTCCTTACTGGTTCTCTCTTGAAATCCGAGCCCACAGGACATAAAATACAATTCTAATAGAGACACGTTTCATACAAGTGGTAGAATTGGGTGAATATTCCTATTATTTATTAATTTGAAATCACAATCTTTAGGCGAGATGATATTCCATCTACTGCAGCTGATATGAACTACGTTTAAAAGCTAACAGTTCTGCCAAGTCGAAACTGCTTGTCTCTTGATCAGGTAGATGGCGATTCCCAACTAGTTATTTTAATCATGTTGATTGTGTTCTAAAATCGGGAGGCGAGCTACGAAACTTGTGCGATACCATCCATACATTAAAAAGGCCTCCGAGTGCACGTCTCGTCATTCCAAGTGTTAATGTATGCCAAAAGGCTCCCTAGTGCTAGCTTCGTCACTCCCAAGTTTTTATGTGTGCGGCTCTGACACGAGAAGTGATTGGTCATATGTTGCATGTTATATTTGAGCTCAGAACCGGAGTGGGGAAAAAACGTTTTGCAGGCCGGGCTATATTCGGATACTGCTTCGCGCTGAGCTGGCGACTCACGGACGGACTGGCCAAACTTGGAACCCCAGTTGAGGGAAAACGCTTCGGTCAGTGTTCGGCCAGAATCTCTGTTCTAAACAAGCTAAATAAAGTTGTGGCATCACCGATTGTAATAAATGAAAGTACTGTCTTCAGGCTTGTATTGAGTCTAAGGCATTCGACATTTGAGACGTCCTTAGGCTGTTTCCAGTATTCTTCGGGATAGTTCAAATCGAGACTGTCCGCACTCGGCGCATGCGTATCGTCTAAGATCACTACAGGTTTTCCCAGCGACATAGTACAGCACTGAATTCATTTAGGTTTGAGGTTTCAATAATGCCATGATTTTCTTTTATTTACAGTTCCTTTTAGTGAACCAAATACACTAATACACTCATGTTTGGATGCAAGTACAGCTGTATATTTAATGAGTTTCTTGTATAATTAAATGTGGTGTTTTGAATTGAAGTGGTGTCTTTGACTTTATCTTCTGTTTCAATGGCAAGAAATACCCATCAGTTATTATGTCTCCTCCCAGGAGTAAGGGGAGACATATTGTTTTTTTACAGTCTCCCGTCTGCGTTCGAGTCGGCATTCCCTGTGTTTCTGGGTTGTAACTCGGAAACCGTTTCAGATATTTAGATCAAACCTTGCACACTCTTTAAATATTGTATGTAGATGTGCCTTTTACTGTCCGTGAACATCAATGGGGGGGCTGTGTTGGGGTGGAGGGAGACATTTGTTTCTTTTTTTGCTTTAAAAGCAATCTCTTGATCATTTTGTGTGCAACAAGCTGGTTCGATGGGATGAAGTTGGCCAGGTCTTGGCCAGGTTGGCCTGGTCGCTGGGGTGAGACACCCTGAGATTCCATTCTGGCTAACCCTATGCTTCCAGCCCCCTGAAGTAACTTCCCTTACTGCCTGTGGGCGCTGCACACACAGATGCGATGCACGTCTTTGCAGTGTGGAGTCGTGTACTTGCATCTTATTCCAGCTCATGTCTAATATTGCAGTCATCTTGTTTAAGGTTATTTCAACATTGACACAAAAGCTTCATGTTCTCCATCCTCTTGCACCTCCGTGGGATGTTTCCAAAAACCATTTTAGACAAAACAGCAAAGGTCCACCTCCCTTCTGCCCACCCCCGCCCCCACCCCCCTCTCTCTCACTGGAGTGACTCACTGCACACTGGGATAAGATCATCATCATCATCATCATCATCATCATCATCATCATCATCATCATCATCACTAAGGTCCATGAAACCTGAGGGGAGGGCTGGAGGGACAGAGAATTGGCTGCAGTCTGCAGCTACAAACACCACTTCTCTGCTGTTTACGAATCCCTCTAATACCATCACTCTCCAGGCATTGATCATCAAAGCCTCTGCCTCTTTGAGGATTCTATTATCTTTGTAATATCCTTAGCTTAGCCCCATCTGCAAATGTAAATGTCAACATGAGAAATTTCAAATGCTGCTACTTCGCTAACATTTCATCTTCTGAGTAAATAGTATGATTGTGCGCACACGTTTAAGAGTGTGTTTGCCTGCTTGTTCTGTGTGTTTTGTATGAGATAAAAAACCAAAGTGTGACAGACTGGCTTTGAGTGAACAGAGAGTTTAAGCACAGACCAGCCACTCTCTATGGCTGATGAGACTGAGCAGAAAGCCCTGAGGATATGAGCCGTCAATAGCGCTGTCGACCCGCAGCCTGAGCAGTGCTACAGTGCGGGGGAGAGACTGATGATCACACAGCTCAGACTGATTGCTCCTCAAGGCCAGCGGGGCCAGTGCTCTGAAAAGCACAGACAGCGGCTGGAGTTGCATAGTGAACAAATCCTCCAGGTAACTTTCAGGAGCCGAGAACATTTACTTTTCATGATTTCTAGAGTTTCATTGGTGAAATTTACTGTGAGATCATAGGCCTCTACATTCCCACATTTTTGGAGAGTTTATTGCACTGATAATGTATTTTAATGGCTGTGAGTGAAAAATGACCATTCAAAGCTGACAAGTTTATGGGTAATCATAATCGTATGTTCCCACAGAAGCCAGGTCAGTGCACCAAATGGTGATTTGGTCAGACTCTCTAAGCCCATCAGACAGAATCTGACGAGTGCTGTCCAGATTTTCCAGGCTCTTTAGGGAGAATGAAGATCAATAATTGGGTCAAAAAAGTCAAAAAATGTAATATTTTTGATTTGTCTTCTTCCAACTAAATTAGCAAGTTAGACTTAATACAAAGGCCTATCTATTTGTCATCTTAGATTAAAAGATATGACAAAAATATCATTCGATGATTTACGTTAAAGTACATGTTAGTGATCGCACGCCAACAGCTTCATGTGTTCTTTGCTGCGGCACTGCTGTTGTCTGTACCATGCTTAAAACACAGCAAAGTGCAGAACTATGCATACCTCTCAGCTGCAGCAAAGATGGCTTCCTGTGCAATGCCGTGCGGTGTAAAAGACGCTCTCCCAATGCACTGTGTGTTTGTGTGTGTGTGTGTGTGGGCGCAGGGCTGTGTATCAGGCCCATTCAGTGGCACAGAGAGGCCGTCTGCCTTTCTTGTTACTTCAAGGTCAAAAATATCTAAAAGCCTGTCTGTGCTTCTAGCCATGTGAGAGTTCCAGACAGCTGTGGAGGGGCATCTGCTAATGCAGGAGCACATACTATAGGAAGACAGAGAGAGCCTCTCATTAAACTTTGACAATGACAGGCAGTAACCCTGCTGTGCTCACAGGGCTGAATGTACTGTGCCAGGCTCTCTGCTCAGTGAGGTCAGCAGCATTGAGGAGGACCTGGGGAGTGCAGAGTGTGTAGAGGGTAAAGGCTCAAGTAAATGTTTCTGGTTCCTTTCCTGCATTAACTTCAGACAGTGAGCTCCAGCAAGCGCACAATGCAGCGTCAGACTGAGATTTCCAAACATGCCTTTGGACTCAGGACCTGGTTCTGGGGCATGCAAGTTAAAAATAATAGAGAGGAGGGAGATGTGCATGTAGAGCAATAGTTCGAAAGTAAGGGAGATAAATGAACAAACCAACACAGACAGAAGTAGACCTCGCAGTTGTATGCCGCCAAAAAGAAGTCAAACTGCAGTTAACATCCATGTCTGTCCAGACAGACTTTTATATTATTTAATGTATTGAAGGATTTAATAGAATTTCATAAATGGTATTCAGTGTATTTTTTCTTTTTTTTTTTGTTGGTAAAACCGAAGTTAATACTTCACTAACGTGTAACTCCAGAGAATCATTTCCAGTGAAAAACATGCTGTCTTTACTTAGAGACTATTTTTCAAGGGGCCTGATGGACAGCTTCATCACATTTTGCAATAACGGAATAGCAGAGAAAGAGCAGCCCTCCTATCCTGGTTGTCAGCCACAGGGAGGAAGAGAAGAGGGTGAACTCATAAGTACCATGGGGTCCTATTCAATAAGTAATGGCCAGAAAACAGTTTTTGCAAAACACTGTGATGTCACAGTAAAGGTGACCTTTGGCGTATGGGATATATTATGTCACTATTTCATAATTTTATCCCATCAGACATTCATGCCAAATTTTGTCAAAATCAGCATGTGAATCCTTGAGCTATGGCCGAAAACGTGTTTTAAGAGGTCACAGACACCTTGACATTTCACCACTAAAACTATAATCGGTTCATCCCTTTTTTAAAGAAAAAACTCAGAATCTCCAATCAACAAACTATTTACTATGATGCCATCTCTTCCAAAACACGCGCCTGTCAACCAGATTTGGGTCCAAGTACTTTCAAATACTTTTGAGAATTGTATGCAAGCATCTTTTTTCTTTACATACCATAGTGCTTGTATTTGTATCTGAGTACTACCTGATAATGCCTAATATTAGGCATTAGGCCTAATAATACCTAATAATAAGTACATGTAATTGTATCCAAGTACTTTTCAAAGTACTTGACCAATCTCTGTCAGCACTTAGGAGACAGATTGGTCAAGAACTTTGGAAAGTACTTGAATACAAGTACAAGTACTTTAGGCATTAATAGGAAGTACTCCAATACAAGTGCAAGCACTTTGGTATTAAAAAAAAAAATACTTGCATCCAATTCTTGAAATACTTGAAAGTACTTGAACCCAACTCTGCTGTCAACCGCAGCTTCTTTTACACATGTATCTTGAAACAGCATGAGGGCGGAGGAAACCTAAGCGCCCGGCTGGCCAGCAGGAGTCTCTTGAGCAAAGAACAATGCAGACCCTATCAGACCGTATCCCTCCCACAGCCCTGGCAGCAGGAAGCCGGTTTATGCGCTGCTTTCTATGGGCTGCTGGCTTCGGTCGGCACTGGCACAGCTCTGATTCACACCTGGCCTTGGTGGTGACTACTGTACCGCAATGTTGCGCCTTTACCGAGTGATTCAACTCAGCAATTAATCACTTCATCCTTGAGTCCAATAAGACATTTGTGCCAAATTTGAGGACATTTCATCCATTCCTGAGATATTGTGTTCATGAGAATGGGACAGACTGACGTAGAGACATACAAATGGATAACCCAAAAACATGTCTCCGGCCTCAGCAGTCACCAGCCCAGAGGTGTAAGAAGCCAGAGGAAATGACTTAAAAGCTCACACCAATAAGCCTCAGAGAGTCTGAGAGAGAGAGTGACAAAGAAAGAAGGAGTGAAGAATGAGAGCGAATGAAAGAGAGAGGGGGAGAGAAAAAGAGAGAGAGCCAGAGCATTCCTCCTCCCCTTCCCTCAGGAACAGCACTGATGTGGAAGGCCCTGCTGATCTCTAGAGACCTTGCTGTAGAACAAAGGAGAGGGAGCAGCACTGCTCCTGCAGCAATCTTTAATCATCATCTCTCTAATCACCATTACATCCTGATTTAAGCTCATAGGCTCTTCCTTAAAAGGCCCAGCGCTACACAAACCAGCATATTTACATACCTGAGGGGCCGCAGGGGCCCATGTTTGGGAGTTCATGATGAACTATGGGTAGCTTAGCATAGCATTCCTTGATCAGGTTGAAATCACACACACACCAGCAGACTGAACTGCTAAGAAAGTGAAAATAGTGACTGTTTGCACAATGCTTTGTTAGAGGTGCGATTGCCACACAAAGCCATGCATCTCCTCTCGTTATCTCGCTGTGAACAGAGAGCCAGCCTGTGGCCAGAATCCTGCTGTTCAAAAACGTATAGAGCAGAGAAAAACAGCCAGGCACTCCACCGCCAAAAACAGAGACACTCAAAGGAGGAAGATGCACACAGCATGACTCATAGCCTCTGCTCTCAGAGCAATATCAATACTGTACAACTCAGAGTCTCTGCTCTCTGAGTAGGATACATATAGTACAGCTCATAACTTCGGCTCTAAGAGTAAGATAAATACAGTACAACACCTAAACTCTGCCCTCAGCGCAAGACACAAAGAGTACAACCCATATCCTCTGCTCTCAGAATAAGATGTATGTAGTACGACTCACAACCTCCGCTTTCAAAGTAAGATATAAAGATTATGATTCATATCCTCAGCTCTCAAGAGTAAATTACATACAGTACAACTCCTAGCCTCTGCTCTCATGTAAATTATATACAGTACAACTCATTACCTCTGCACTCAGAGTAAGAAAAATACAGTACAACTCACAGCCTCTGCTCCAAGAGTAAATAATATACAGTAGGACTCATAGCTCTCTGAGAGAGACATATACAGCCACCCAGTCCATTTAACACCCCACAGCATCTCCTCTCTGTGGAAGCCACATACAGTAAAATTCACAGTCTACTGGAGAAAGATGCATACTGTCACAGACTCTGTCCACACAGCTCCGGAGACTGATAATCTCGTCAGATACAGTCTCCACTAAGGCTGGAGGGCTAAGTTAGCCGCGATGGATGGCCTGTTTACGCTGTGGCTCTGGGTCAGCGGCAGCGCAGGAGGCAGGGTGAGATACAGAGTAAACGACGCTGTCCCCACAAGCCCTCAGAAGATGGATGCATCACAGAGTTGACTTTGCAAGACGGCCATTTTGGCTCTAGCTGCTTGAGTAATCGTCCGTCTGCGGCCATAAATCACACCTCCTTGCTCTTCTGTCCCAGTTATAGGGCGCTGCCTTCCGCGCTCCATCTGTAATGGCTCCTCCGTGGGCCCGCCGCGCCAGGCCTGACCGTAAATTCCATCAGCCCCTCGGGCAGGCGGGCCTGCTGGCGTGCTGTCGGACTCCGGAGGGGGGCTTTAATTCGGCTTTATTGCTTCCAAAACACTTCAGCTCCAGAGGGCCTGATGACTGTGAGCCGCCCTGGGCTTACAGGCAGAGACAGGGCTCGACTGAGGGTTCTGTTGTGGTTGTGCTCAGGCAAACAAGCAGTGAAGAGCACAAACGGACTGCTGCCCACCGGGCACAAGGGAGCTCAACACCCTGCCGCACAACCTCCCGCTTTTTAACCCGTCAGCCGCAAATGGCAAGAGCCACTACCGGCAGGACGTGAGAAAAGCGTGGCGGTGTGAAGTAAGCATGTGGAGGCACTTCTGCACGAATCTTCTGGTGACAGCACAGAGCTTAGGAGGTCCATAAGTAGTGAGTGCGAGCTTCAGATGAAACGTGCTTTATTAAAACAGGCTTGGGGTAGCTTTTCCAGGTGTTACGGCCCCACCTGTCTTCCAGGGCCTGTGTCATCCGTTTTTGCATTTGGTACCTGTTGGGGTGGAGCTTGGGAAATTAAACAAACTCCGTACACCTGTATTTGGCAGTTCCAGGGGTTAAAAGACCAGTCAGCCGTTGGCTACTCGGGACATTTCGTCGCTCCCCCACACACCTCGTGTTATTTGTGGTTTTATTACGTTTGTCCTTGGCATCCAACACGCACCACACTGTACTTTCCCCTCATTCACATCCTACTCCACAAAGCTGACTTCCACATCTTTTTCTTGTGTTTGGTTTACTATTTTTTTGATAATTAAAAAACTGCTGTAATTTTTGGCCAAACCTATTTGGTGTTTCTGTCTTATTGTGACCAATTGAGCCATGATCATAACACAGGGGAGAAGCTGGTGCAAAGGGAAGATGCTGCAGAAGTTCAGAACACTGGGCAGCTCTGGGGCGGCTGTGTTTCAGGATTCAGTGTCCAGAACTGAGCATCTCTCTCCAGTGCTGTGCCACTGGCTGCCAGCTACTCCCATGATGAAGCTGGCAGTGCACAGGTCAAAGCTCTGAATGCCAATGTGCACTCCTCAGCTTCACAGAACAGCAGCCCTCCAACCTCAATGAACAAGACCAATCAACAATCAACAAATAACATTAACCCTCAGCCGGGAACTGGAAAATCCGAAACCAGAAGAATTCAGGGCTCACTAATTTTTTTTCTTTTGCAATTTGAAACTCTGAATTTGCTGATAGTCAGGGACAGACCAGCCATCTAGATTCAAGTCAAAGCCCAGAATAAAGTCAGATGTATAACAAATGTAATTTAGCACTTATAATCGGTGGGCCTTCATCAACATAATTGTTTACAGAAGATGTGCCTTCTCGCCCAGACAGAAAACCCAATCACAGGAAACAGTCAGTAAAGCGCGTTAAGAATTCACTTTCATGAATAAGTCATAAAGGCTGCACGTTTGCTCTCCCAGTCCAACCACAAACCCCCTCCATAAAGGGGTCTTCAGTGACAGACTGAGTAAAAACAGCACATAAATCCTTTATGCGGCCTCTCAGAGGGGCCCCAGCACCAAGGCCGAACACATAAACCCTCCTTCTGCTCTACTGAGGGCTCAAAGCCAACACAAACAAGGGAACTCCAGGCCCTGCTCCACCTCCCAAACCCGCATGCCGGACAAGAGTCCAGCCACAAGGCCTCTCAGCTCCCTGTAAAGTAATGACACAATGTATTAGACAACAGCTGAGGACCGTCTGATGAGGAACGCCTCCTGTCTGAACCACAGCCGCTTACAGCCAGCTGGATGATTTCAAAATCGCAGTCCTCAATTTGCTCACCAACCAAAGAAGGCGGGGAAAAAAAATCTCTTAATGTGGATTTAAATTTCACTGTGGCCATATTTTCCATCTCATTACAGCTCATGGTTTTACAGGATTATCTGTGAGGCTGCCAGGTGGGAGCGGCAAGAAAACAAGAGAGAGAGAAAAGGCTTTTGAGTCGTGGAGACGTGATGGAGCCTCACATCATCCTCTGACAGAGGGAGCAGGGAGGAGCAATGCTTCCGTTCCACAGGGTTCCACGTTTCACCTGCCCTCCACCTTATATTCAAGAGGAACCAAAATTGGGTTTGAAGTTTCAATATTTTTGTGTTTTAGTGTGTAGATTACGGAATAAATAATTAAAAAAAAACAACTTGAGAGGTTTGGGTGAGAAATACATTTTTAGAGGCACTTTGTTTCTGCACCTCCATTGTCAGAAATCCAAAAAGCGCAATTGTATGAGAACACCTGACGTCATTCTGAGATTCAGTTGCACTGTGTGCACCAGCTTTACAGTGTACAAGCAAGCCTTAGTGCTACGTACAGTCACAGCACTGTATATCCACGTCGAATTGAGAGCTGCAACGAGTCTCAGAATGACGTCACACGCATAAATTAACTTACATTCAACCTCTACATTAAATATGTGAAATGCAGACGATAGCAGATATGGGACTGCAGAAGATGTTGCTGTGGCCTGTGCTGTAGATAGGCAGCAGTAACCCAGCATGTGGGCACTTCCGCAGTGTCTGGCAGGAGAGGAGACAGTCCGGGCAGATCAGAGCCTCCACTTCCTGTCTCTAGAGGCCCAAAGGATAAGAACTCCAAACATACCCGGGCACCGCAACCCTCCCCCTCCGCATACTCACCCTCCAGCCACAATTAAGTCCACCAATCACGGGGCTCTGAACCAGCGCCATTAAGAATGCACGCTAAACAGGCTGGCAGGCGGTGAGTTCACTCCTAAAAATAAAAGCAAATAAAACTCAGAGCCTGATGAATAAGTAAACTCCGGTCTGACTCCGATCCAAACTCTATAAAAGCAGACACTCGGCCAAGTGAAGCTGAATCCATTGGTACGCCCACTATCTGCGCGGTCTGCCCATCATCGTGCCAGCGACTGCCATTTCAGCAGCCTACGGCCACGGCAGCAGGAAGCCGGGACAGCTCCAGTGGGGTGGGAGAGACACTGGGGGCCAGGCTGGATACTGCCCGGGGAGCGGGTACATATGGGGGATATATTAAACCGCCCAGACATCATAAAACATTCAGTAGAGCCCACTTTAATAAAACTTATCGCCTCAGTACATGTACGTCTGTGGGAGGCGGGGGGGGGGGATGGGGTGCACTTTTTTGCTTAGCCTTTATTGAAACATGGAGGACACACCTTCCTTTTACAAAAGTGCTGCAGATAAGCTCTCCTTGCTGTATGTGGTTGTTAACTATTCCTTATTGGATATGACAGAGTGCAAGCACGTTTATTTTATACCATTCAGAGCTGACTCGTTCTCAGAAATCAGATCGGAGGGGCAGGGCGGGATAAAGTCATTCGGCAGAAATCAGTTTGGTCATCTTATTTTCTTTGCACTCCGGTGATCACAGGTGCAGCGTTCTGCACTCAAGAGAAAACAACATCTGAAATGGCAATTCTCATGTCGAATGTATGGGACAAATTGACTGGAAGAGCAGTAACAGAGGCATGAACACTAGAATACGTGCGGACTTCACAAACAGCAGGCTCCACATACAGCGCTGTCCAAGGTTCTGAAACTTACACAGTAACGAGACCACGGCAGTACGCTTTGGGGCAGTACGGATGTCATTATCACGCATCATGATTGAGATCATGTTTTTGACTCCTTATCAGTGCAACTGTATCAGACAGGAATGGAGCCACAGAAAAACGAACCTCCTTCCTCCACAGTAGTTACCAGATACAGATGCACCCCAGAGTGTGCTAATGTCGGAGAGCTAACCGCTAGGAAAATCACTAAAGCATATGAAATGTACGGTTATCAAATCCACTTCACTTAAGTGATATGGGCCAGAGTGCATCCCATTAGATGCCGTAAATCTGAATGCCGCAGAATGAAAATAAAGTTTTCTGACTTTCAAACTGACTGTTTTGAATTCTGAGGCTCATCTCAAATAATGTCAAGCAATATTGTTTCTTTCTATCCATTAAAAGAGTAGAACTTTTCAAAGAGAACTCTGAGGCCCATTACCAGTCTTGATAAAGACTAGCCTAAATGAATGCTGAAGACATTCTAAACTGACAGCAGAACTCTGTGGGGGCGAGACGACCCTGATGAGCATGGCCCGCTTCATCCGCACGCATCATTACCGGCCCTCTTTCCGTAAAGTCTCAGACGCTCCTGTAATTGTTTTTAGGATTCCTGGAGTGGAACAATTGAATTAGAGTTATATTGAGCTGAGCCAACAGACTTCCTGTAGGGCTGCGGCTAGGGCTGCACTCCCATCGTTCCCAACATCACCGTGATGGAGCCTGACAGATCCACTCTGCCGGCGGGTTACAGGACCCGACGTCCTGCCGACGGATGGGACCTCCTCGACGGGATAAAGGTTGTTCCTTAGAAGGTTTCATAACTCATGGGGGAGTAGGGGCAGGCAGATCACATTCAGCAGCCCGGGGGGGAAGGCCTCCCATGGGGAGAAAATGGATATCGATGTCGGCCTGACAGAGAGGCGTGAATCATGTGGCTCTCTGGCGGTGAGGAATGACACCAGTTTCAGGTGCATCGTGAGAGCGCACTGCAAAACACCACTAGAGAGGGGTCAGCGCCTTCGGTGCCATCAATTACCCTGCGGTTAGCTTCTGCCATTCGGCCCTGTCTGTCGGGAGTCATAACTGACCGCGAAAGCTGCCTCTGATTCAAAATGAGCCAAAACAAACCTGCCCATTTCAGGCTGATGGAATCTGGCCCACTGACCGACTCTTCCACTGCCAATGCTAAGACCAGCGAGAAATCCCAAAGCTGAAAGTTTGCAGATACGAACTTCCTTCCCGAGCCGTTATCGCAGGGTAAGAGTTCAGTTGAAAGACAGCAGACAGATAAGGCTCTGGCACCTCGGTCTCTGCTTTAGATACATGCAGCACAGCTGTAGTGTCATTATTGGTACGGATAGATATTTCCTTTTTCTCCCCAGGGAAGGAGGCAGATGCAGCAGGTAAGATGGATCTGACTGTGTTTGTGTGCCTCTGCCGTGTGAAGTTTTATCAGCGGTACGCACAGTCAGGGGCAGTCCAGCAGCCAATCCCTCTTTCTCCCTCTCTCTCTCTCTCTCTCTCTCAGCACACCTCTTTGCCACCCCTTCAGCAGCCTCACCTTCTCTTCAGTTCCTCAGCTATAGTCGTCTGAAAAGTTCATCCTGATAACAGCCGGTCTCCAGCCCGGCGCTGCGTTTGAACGGTGTCTGAGCAGCAGCTGAAGGCATCGATGGCTCAGTTGAGGCTTGAATGTTTCCCCGCACTCCTGGAATGTATCCCTATTCTGCCCTTGATTTCTTTATTTTCAAAGTGCATTCAGAAGAGCTGGCATTTCACTGATAACCAGAGTCTGCTTTCAAATCCTCTGCCTTTGTGGCGGGAGGGAAGGACTTGGCTGTGATTGACTGAAGCTTGTTTCTCTGTTAATTACAGCTATTAACTTTCCTTCCCCTCTTTCCACCCTCTGAAAACTTAACTAACTTAACTTACTAACTGAAATATCACTTAAGTCTAAAAGGGTGGCATAGATGTTGTATGAATCATATCTCTCATAAAACCTGATCTGCTACAAACCTGGCATATCTAGCAACTGAAGCAACCCATGAATACCTCACAATATATATGCAGAAATTGTCTAATCACATATCCACAACACAAAGCCATATATACTGAAATAATGTACGTACAGACGTGAAACGCCGCTTAAGGAATGACTAAATATACAACCCCAATTCCGAAATAGTTGGGACAAAGTGTAAATTGTGAATAAAATCAAAACGCAATGACTTTCAAATCACACCAGCCAGTATTTTATTTACAATAGAACAGAGAACATAGCAAATATTGAAACTGAGAAATTTTACAATTTTATCCACAAAATGAGCTCATTTCAAATTTGATGGCTGCTACAGGTCTCAAAAAAGTTGGGACAGGACCCTGTTTACCATGGTGTAGCATCCCCTCTTCTTTTTAACACAGAGTGGAGGCGTCTGGGCATTGAGGAGACAAGTTTCTTGAGTTTAGCCATTGGAATTTGACCCCACTCTTGTTTAATACAGGCTTCCAGCTGCTGGAGAGTTTTGGGTCTCCTTTGACGGACTTTTCGTTTAATTATGCGCCAAATGTTCTCAATCGGTGAAAGATCAGGACTGCAGGCAGGCCAGGTCAGCACACAGACTCTTCTACTACAAAGCCATGCTGTTGTAGTAGCTGCAGTATGTGGTTTTGCATTGTCCTGCTGAAATACACTAGGCCTTCCCTGGAATAGATGTCGTCTGGAGGGGAGCATATGTTGCTCTGAAACCTTTGTATACCTTTCAGCATTCATGGTACTTTTTAAAACATGCAAGTGTCCCACACCATATGCACTAATGCATCCCCATGCCATCAGAGATGCTGGCTTTTGAACTGAACGCTGATAACAGGAGGGGTGGTCTTTCTCCTCTTTAGCCTGGAGGACACGACGCCCATGACTTCCAACAAGAATGCCAAATTTGGACTCGTCTGACCACAGGACACTTTGCCACTTTGCTACAGTCCATTTTATATGAGCCTTGGCCCACAGAACACGGCGGCGCTTCTGGATCATGCTCAACTATGGCTTCCTTTTTGCATGACAGAGTTTTAGGTGGCATCTGTGGATGGCACGGTGGACTGTGTTTACAGACAGTGGTTTCTTGAAGTATTCCTGGGCCAACCAATTTAGTCATGTCAATGACAGAATCATGCCGGTGAGTGATGCAGTGGCGCCTGGGGGCGCGAAGATCACGGGCATCCAGTAAAGGTCTTCGGCCTTGTCCCTTACACACAGAGATTTTTCCAGTTTCTCTGAATCTTTTGATGATGTTATGCACTTTCGATGATGAGACCTTCAAAGCCTTTGCAATTTGACGTTGAGGAACATTATTTTTAAAGTTTTCCACAATGTTTTCATGCAAGCCTTCACAGGTTGGAGAGCCTCTGGCCATCTTTACTTCTGAGAGACTCAGCCTCTCTAAGACATCCCTTTTATAGCGAATCATGTTACACACCTGATGCCAGTTAACTTATTTACTTGCTAAATGTTCTTTCAGCCGATTCTCTTATATATTAATTGCTTTTTCAGCCCTTTTTTTGCCTGTGTCCCAACTTTTTTAAGACTTGTTGCAGCCAGAAAATTTGAAATAAGCTCATTTTGTGGAAAAAAATGTAAAATGTCCCAGTTTCAACATTTGAAATGTTATCTATGTTCTATTGTAAATAACATATTGGCTCATGTGATCTGAAAGTCATTGCATTTTGATTTTATTCATAATTTACACTTCGTCCAAACTATTTCAGAATTGGGGTTGTACATCAATTCCAGTGCTGTCAGTCAACCATCAAAATCTCCCATTTCATATTATTATAAATACACAATGTTAGCATTGCTAACACATTGAGGTCACTTTCAAATTGCAGCTTTCAATTTTACCGTTACTTCTGAGCCCACCAAGGATAATCAAAGCTCATGAGTCCACAGCTTAGAGTCCAGATACGTACTCTCTTCACACGCACTTTCCCTTTTAAATGTTTCTCACTTGACTAGAAAGACTTGTCGCTGTTAATTGTAATAGAACACAGTATTTGATTTCAAATGTTGCATGGCTTTAATGAGAATCGCGTTCTAGAGGGGTTGTATCGCATAAAGAGACCTTGTGTTTTGCGTCTTTGTCCAATGCATTATTACGTGCAAATAGTAGTATTCAGAAGAGACATAAAATCAGTAGTTAAAGCAAAATACTCTTATCTCTTTGTCATTCTGCCATTTATCTAATTATTCTGTTGTTAAACTTTCCCATTTTTTAGCAAGTATACATTAAGGCTGTGTCCTTCCCGCGGTGACCCGGGTTTGATTCTGGCTCAGGTCATTTGCCGCATGTCTTCCCCCATTCTTCTCCCCAACCTTCCTGTCACTCTCCACTATATAACTGTCTAATAAAGAAAAAAAAAATCCCCCCCAAAAAAATAATCTTAAAGATGGGTACGACCAAGGCAACTAGTTAGACTTAAATTGATAGCACTGTGTCATATTTTCCATATTTGTATGTTTATTATAAAAGATCACAGAATTATTGTTTTGACGATTATTCAAGGCAATTCACAGGTTTTTCCTTGAATAGCCGATTTTGCCCTGGAATCCAACACGAACCATGTCACACATGTAGTACCACAGCAATAGTACAAACTTGTGTTATGCCCAGCTGAATGTTCATTTGCTTGCGGAGACCAAATGCATTGGTACTATATAAGCCCTCTTCATTTTGACTGTCAAAAATAATAAACCCAGAGTAATCTTCACATTAGTGAAGTTAGTACACATATTGCGCTACCCAATAGAAAAGGTTTCATCAAAATCTAATGAGAGCGCATGGAGAACTTTGACCTCCCAAAATGGCAAATTTCACTTTTTCCCTGACTGAAGCACCACCTATACTCTTACGCCCTAAACATCCCACACTTAATCTGTGTTGATTACGTAAAGGACGTCCCATGGTATCATATTATGAATAAACCATCTTGGGCTGTTGAGGGCACAGTCTGGAAAAACCCCTGATATTACAGCTCAAATCACCAAAAGTAGCATCTTGCAGCGCCCCCTATAAGATGCACCCTCGAGAGCCCACAAAAAGTTTCAGATTATTGCAAGCCCTACACACAGTAGATTGACATATGTAAAAATGAATGCAGACTGTTGTCGGCGCAATGATATAATTTCAAAGATGAAATTTTTTCAGCACCCATTTCTAATCTCTGAATTTTTGGCCCTTCTGGTACCCCTAAAAAAGAAATCGAAGGATATTGGCACCTAAAAATTTGCAGTTTTTCTTTTGAACCAACCATCTTTCACCAACAAAAATTTAAGGCAAATCTGAGACCATCATACATCACCCTCTGCCTGATTCTTAGAAAAGCTGGCTCTTAATTCCTTTCAGCAGTCACAGTAATTAACTATATTTCAATAAATGGAAAATAATAAAAATTACATATTGCATTTCAATGACTTTTGATTTTTCTAAACTTTTAGCCACTCGAAAACAATTACTCGTTTAAACAGAACACCCCTAGTCCATCTATCCATCCATCCATTTTCTTCTGCTTATCCGGGGCCGGGTCGCGGGGGTAACAGACTTCGCAGAGAGGCCCAGGCGCCCCCCTCCCCAGCCACTTCCTCCAACTCTACCTGGGGAACCCCAGCCTTTCCCAGGCCAGCCGGGAGATATAGTCCCTCCAGCGTGTCCTGGGTCTGCCTCGGGGCCTCTTCCCAGTTGGACATGCCTGGAAAACCTCTCAAGAGAGGCGTCCAGGAGGCATCCGGAATAGGTGCCCAAACCACCTCAACTGACTCCTCTCGACGCAGAGGAGCAGCGGTTCTACTCTGAGCCACTCCCGGATGTCCGAGCTCCTCACCCTATCTCTAAGGTTCAGCCCAGCCACCCTACGGAGAAAGCTCATTTCGGCCGCTAGTATTCGCAATCTTATTCTTTCGGTCACTACCCAAAGCTCGTGACCATAGGTGAGGGTTGGAACGTGGATCGACCAGTAAATCGAGAGCTTCGCTTTTATGCTCAGCTCCTTCTTCACCACAACGGACCGGTACAACTCCCACTTCACTGCAGACGCTGCAGCGATCCGTCTGTCAATCTCATGCTCCGTCCTACCCTCACTCGCGAACAAGACCCCGAGATACTTGAACTCCTCCACTTGGGGTAGCAACTGACCGCCCACCTGTATTTATACCCTCTCTTTTGATTTTGCAAGTTGATTGTCACTTGCAATATGCATTTTAGATTCAGTCAGTATTAGCTAGTTTAACTCTTCACCTTTGAAATTAATTTGTAACCTTTAATGATAGCAATATACAGAAAGTAATCTTTCTTGCACAGTTAATAGGAACAGTCTCCCAGGCCTTTCCGTCAGGCTCCAGGATAGGGACCGCATTCCTGTCAATCTACTCTCAGTTTGTTTCTTCACCAGTTTATTAGAAAAAAGCTTCCAAGCTTTCTATAGTCATCAGGATTGGGGCTGCGTTACTGCTAAACTTCTCCATCCAGCTATCTGACAGTTTTGGCTCAGGCGAAGTGAGCACTCCATCTGGCAGCCAGCCCGCCCACGCAGCCTCGCCTGAAACATCAGAACTGAACAGTACAATCCTCCTCTGGGCTCCGTCCCACTGTCTGGTTTATCACTATTAGTAAATCCCACTATTGGATTGTACTCTCCCTCGGCTTTTGATTCCTGGTCTGGATTATAAGAAAAATCAGTCGCTGTGAGTATCACCCTTAGATTTAGCAGACTTCTGGTTGATGAGTCTATCATCCAGGAAATGCAGTTTTACCTTAGAATTTTTTTTTTTCTCAGTATCTCATTGCGAATCAATTTCTGAGTTGAAGTTTTATGAAGTTTCCTTGTGTTTGCAGCATTTTCTTGTACCAAAATTACATAAATACATAGAAATAAGTTTCATTTTCAAATGATACGCGGGTTTTGCTTCATTGAAATAATTTTTCAAGTCTCTGTGACAGTCAAATCCTGAGTTATAAAACCTTAAGTAGGGGTCATACACACATAGGCAAGGATTAGCTTGATTTGGCATCTGCATAAAGGGGTTAAAAATGTCTGAAAACTACATCAGGCCCTTCAAACCAAGGCTTCTCAGTCCATTATGTGCAAATAAATCTAATATATAATAGGGAGTAGACTAGAAATAGACAAAGTCATTATATGTGTCTAAAAATGCATCACATATCCTAGTTCTATGTTCAATTGCCTTTCAGTCTAAGTATGTCTGAAAGCAGTTAGGCTGTCAGTACTGCTGTTCCAGTTGCAGTTTCATTCCAGCTAATAAACCGATGAGCATTACGGGATTGGACTCTTTGGCAAATATATACATTTTTTATCATGGTAAGAACAGGTACCCTGTGCAGAAAAAAATCTAACTCTGCCTCAATGTAAACACATTAACATTACACAAGTCTATCATTCAATATGCCCAATCAATAACATTAACCATTTCAAATATCAGCCTGTTCAAATAAAGGATGACCTTAGAAACCCTAATTATGAGAGGAATACTACAGCAGTCAGGCATGGCTTCATTTACCATAGATGGGAGAGGTTCACTTTCATGCCTGTAAAATAATGAGCATTTCCTGACTCCCACTGGAGCAGGGCCTTATAGCACAGCAGGACACAGACCCCAGCACATACATCTCCGACCCAGGGTCACACCGCTGACTTTGAAGAGCCTTTCATGCTGTGGAAATGTCACAGAGAAGGGCAGAAGGGGTAGAGGGGGCTCAAGCTCTACGGCGGGGGTTTGGGAAGGCAGAGGGGTGCTGATTCACCCCGGCCCAATACTGCCAGCCACACAGAGGGAGTGCGGTCAGACTCCCACATGCCCCGCGGCTGAGGGCACAAGGCAGGCCAGGGGCACAGGAAGCACCAAGGTAAACAACCCCACTACACCCATTCTGCCCACTGCAAATACTGCACATAAGTAAGAGGAGTTATGATAATTCACTGGGTCAGCCACGTCACCTCTTCAAATAATTGGATATTATTACTCGACAGATCACAACTGAGTTCAGTATTTTTAACATCCATCATTGTATTCTTTGGCATTGGTTTGTGGAAAACCTTGGAACGGAAAAGATCCAGAAGACAATAACACATCATTAATTCCGATTCATTTCTCAGGACAGAAGTACAATAAAATTTTGAACACAGTTGTATGAGAGGTTCCAATGAAGTTGGGACATTGTGTAGAACGTGAATAAAAACAGAATACAATGATTTGCAAATCCTTTTCGACCTATATTCAAATGAGTACACCACAAAGACAAGATATTTAATGTTCAAACTGATAAACTTTGTTTTTTTTGTGGAAATATTCATTCATTTTGAATTTGATGCCTGCAACACTTTCCAAAAAAGCTGGGACAGGGGCATGTTTACCACTGTGTTACATCACCTTTCCTTTTAACCTTTTCCTATTTGCTCACGCAGTTGTTCACAAAGGGGTGAACCTCGCCCCATCCTCGCTTGTGAATGCCTGAGCCTTTCAGGGCTGCTCCTTTTATACCTAATCATGACAATCACCTGTTTCTAATGAACCTGTTCACCTGTGGAATGTTCCAAACCGGTGTTTTTTCAGCATTCCTCAACTTTCCCAGTCTTTTGTTGCCCCGTCCCAGCTTTTTTGGAATTTGTTGCAGGCATCAAAATTCAAAATGAATGAATATTTCCAAAAAAAAAAAAAAACAATAAAGTTTATCAGCTTGAACATTAAATATCTTGTCTTTGTAGAGTACTCAATTGAATATAGGTTGAAAAGGATTTGCAAATCTTTGCATTCTGTTTTTATTCAGGTTTTACACCACGTCCCAACTTCATTGGAATTGGGGTTTGTATGAAAACCTCGGTAAATGCAACAGATACCATTTGTAGAAAGTACATATTTTACATTATGTTAGCAATGCATGTCAAAATTTCTGACTACTATCTAATCACCATCTGTCTTGCTTCAGTGAAAAATGATCAAACAAAGTAATTTAAGTAGTGTTGCACCGATACCGATACCAGTATCGGGTATCTGCCCGATACCGCGTTAATATGCTCGTACTCGTCCACATTTGCCGATACCACGCACCGATACCACTTTATGTAAGACGCAAGGTAACTGCCTGCTCACGGCCGCATAGGCTACCGTATTTTGTACTATCTGACTTCTATGTCTAGGGGGAGAGAGCGAGTTAGAAAAAATAGAGAAAGAGAGCTTTATAGTCATCACATCACATGCAGGCATAAGCGCATACACACCACAGGTGCATAGTAAAGAAGTCCATGTAGGCAACTTCGTTGCAGTACTTAAGTAGTTTTTTTGAGGATTTGTACTTTACTTGAGTTTTTTTTTTTTTTGTACCGGGACTTCTACTCTACTACATTTAAACGATAAAAAGTATACTTTTTCTTCGTTACTTTGACACTGGCCACTTCACCACACGCTACAAATTGAAATATGTATATAATTACGGTGGCCGAGACCCGCCATCGCAGCAAATAAAATAAACGCTGCAAATAAAAAGAAACGCTGCTGCAAATAAAAGAAACGCTGCAAACAAAAACAAACACCGCTGCAAATTAAAAAAAATAAACGATGCAAATAAAAAAGCCACAACGGAAGTGGATTTCCGGGGACTGTTTTTGCCGATGCAAGCCCTTATGTATTTTTCAGCAGACTACATAATGCATCACAACCCAGCTCTATTTAGATTAGCCAAAGCCGCCTATCCGCAGGCTAATTGGAGTCACGAAGCTTCACCCTTGGGCTGCGTTTGCGACTGAAGAAGTTTTCATCGAAATATCGGGAAACAATGTCTTGCTATTTGGTTAGGAGTCTGTGGTCTATTTTCTAAGGTGAATGAAATTCTAATAGTATTTCATGTTGGCACGTTGTAGCAAGTCTCAGAATAAGCTCGCCAACTAGCCAGAGAATGAATACAATAATCCCTCAGTTAGCTTTTGCTCAAGATGTCCAGCTATGCCAAAAGGAGTGCACGCCTGCCACAGTTATTAGCTGGCTAGTTAGCTACAGCATTCCAACTACCAAAGCGCACTACCAGATGACGGGGTCCTTCAGCTGATCCCCCAGAGCATTGGAGAGCCCTCCGTATATTGTTGTAATTATACAGTCAGTAGATACGCACAGCAAGAGCTAATAGCGCGACGATTGCAACGAATGGATTCGCACTATTTTCAGTGCGATAAGCGATATATTATTGTGTATAGAGAGGCTAGCTAGCTCAATTGCCAATTAAACCTATCCTACGTCATCTAGCGAGCTACCTAGCGGTCGCTAAATGTGTTTCTTCATAAAGTCCATCATCCACAAGCTAGCCACCTACATTAACCTTATTCATAAGCCAAACGGCAACGGAAAACAGTGTCACTAACTAGCCACGTTCGGCTATATTCGGTGTCCAGTGACGCTCCATTTACACGAGAGAAAAAGTGAAACTAAGAGCAAGGGCTCCTCGTCAAGGTCCAGAAGCACCTTTAATTATAAGACGCGATAGGAAAGTTCCGCGTCGCAGTCGTATTGTTCGCTAATATACAGGTCAAAGATTAGCTGGGCAGCTGATGAAAGAACCATGGTTTAGCTTAGGACATGACGCCTAGCTGCGTTAGCATTGATAACCCATACGTATGCTGGCCACTGTAACGAATTAATTCAGCATTCACCGAAGTCAAAATGTAGGATGATAATGCTTCATATCAAAATGTTCGAGTATGAGATAGGAAAATACAGGTCATCCAGGATTGTTAGTAAGCTTACGTAATGCAGTGTTACCGTTTGACTGACCATACTGGGACCTGGCTAAGGTGCGTCAATGAGCTAAGCCGAGCACTCGCTCGCATTCCGAGGGGGATATCGATACACACAAAGCCCACAACCGCAACTTCCCAGCGGTGTTCAGCATTTGTCTCGCAACTGCTTCGCGGATATAAACAGCGTTCGACCCGCCACCGCAAGCAAATGTTCAGCTCCATTCCTTTACTAGGACAGATATGACCCAGCATCTTGCCCATAGCGAACTATGAGGCATCGAGCTGATTTAGTTCCTTGGCCTCGAGTCAGCCGTTTGCAGCGTTTCTTTTATTTGCAGCGTTTATTTTATTTGCAGCAGCGTTTCTTTTTATTTGCAGCGTTTATTTTATTTGCAGCAGCGTTTCTTTTTATTTGCAGCGTTTCTTTTATTTGCAGCGTTTATTTTATTTGCAGCAGCGTTTCTTTTTATTTGCAGCGTTTATTTTATTTGCAGCGATGGCGGGTCTCGGCCACCGTATATAATTCATCATTTAAGGATTATCTGGATGCGGCGTGTTCAAGAAGAACAACGGTGTTCGGCAGGGTATCTTAAGCGTTCTGTGCAGATGTTTCTGCCAGCGGACATGGAGCTGCAAATTTATGCACGCAATTACAATATTCTATCACTAGATGGCACACCCGGATCAGTTATTGAATATTTACAAGCAAGCCGAGCTCGCACAAGCACACACCCACAATCACACACAGAGACTTAGAATTGTGAATCTTCTTATTTTACTTATATTAGTAACATATGGTTACCTTAAACATTTTAGTTGTGGTTAAGTTAAATCTTTTTCATTTGTCATTTGTGTAATTGAAATATGGCGATACCACACACTTTAAGTGATGCCTTGTTTGCTTGGAAAGCTATTATTGACTTTAGTTGGATTGAGAATTCCTGTGAATGTGTGTAGAAACTATCTGTGCCAATTAATAGTTCTACTGACTTTTTATGAAGTTGGGTGTGTTACCTTGCCTATGCAGTGAGTTTACTTTTCATTTGTCAAGCTTCAGTAATGTTTTGCCTCATTTGATGGTAGTGCTAGTTCAAAGGCTTTTCGTCGGGTAGAAAGATTTTTAACAGTTAGGCCTACTCTTTTTTTTGTGTGGATCGTTTGATATTGGTCTCTTTTAGGCTTGGTATAAAAAGAAAGTAAAACCTGTACTCCGAAATTGTCATTGTATTTTCCTGGAAAACATTTCAGAAATATCGGTATCGGTACTTGGTATCGGCAAGTACACAAAATAAAATACTCGTACTCCTATCGGTTTTTGAAAAAGTGGTATCGGTGCATCCCTAAATTTAAGTTTATATTGTTGCACTCCTGCATGGTGCAAACTCTGAAGACGCAGAACCCTTGGCGCTGACAGGCAAATAAAGCACTCAGGCACATCTCGGTGAAACTGTAACAGACATAACTTTAGTACAGCGGATACACATCTGACATCATTAAAGCACTGTGTTCACAAAGCGATTATATTTGGTTCTTAGTAAAATAAACAAGCATTTGCAACATACTGGAGATTTTACTAACTGAAATCCGGAATGACTACATGCTAATACCTAAGTGCACATAGAAATACTTTAGTTTCCTTCTTGGCATCGTCTTCTACTCAGCTCCCAAGAAGCAATCTGCGCTAATGCATTCTTACTTGGGCTGCCAGTTTATAAGTGCCTGACTGATACGTGCGGGAGAGACGTGCTCACAGGCACAGCTAATTCTCACACTTCACATGTTTATAGCAGCGTCTGCCTGAAATTCCTCTTCTCTCATGTGACCATCAGGGAA
Source organism: Gymnothorax javanicus (assembly GCA_029692085.1). NCBI lineage: Eukaryota > Metazoa > Chordata > Actinopteri > Anguilliformes > Muraenidae > Gymnothorax > Gymnothorax javanicus. Next base: position 92,309,310 of record CM056196.1, read on the forward strand.
GATTAGCATTACTCCTTAATGGGATCGAAGTACGATTACAAACTGCAGTCATTCACCTCCTCTTCAAGGCCTCTGATCTATGGCCTAAGCAGTACAGTCCTCCCCAGGGAATAAAAGCACTTTTCACCGTTTCTTAAACACTCAAGTCAGACACCTTTCTGATGTCCTCAAAACACAAAACCATCTAGAAAATTCAATGATCCTTCTCTCCAATAACAGGACTCGGCCACAATGTCTTTAGTCAGCATTTAGTGTGACTGTTAAAAATTCAGTTTCATTAACACTGCGGTGTTGTAATGGATCATGCAACAGCAATGTGAAGCAAAAGGAAGCTGAGCCTAAACATTTCCTCGCATAAAGCACCTCATCGCAATGCTGGCTACACATGGCTCGGCCCCACTCATACGCCCAGAGGGATTATTAAGGAAATGATGTTTATGTTCTCATCGTCACGCGTGGCCAGACTGACATTAATAACCAGCTGGCCATGCGCTGAAGCTGCCAGTCTTTTATACCAAAGTATCCTGATGTCTCATTTATGGCCGAGAGCGCTGGGGTGGGGACCCCTCCCCCGCTCTAACCCCCCCTCTCTGCCTGCGGTGCGCTCACACGGAAGTAAAGGCTGATACTCACACTGCTCACTTCATGCTTTACGGCTCCTCTCTAAGAAGCAGGCTGGGGTCAGTGTCATAATCACACAGACCTCCGAACGGCCGGGCAGCGCCTGGTCCCATAGACCTGCGTATAAAGCACGTTAGCAGAGCTATAACTACAGTACAGCCTTCACAGCTCATTGCTCTTTAGAGCTGCACTAACTCATAACGGCTCCCCATATACAAACGTTTACATTGCGCATAACTACCTCTCACCTGAGGACCCTCTAGGTACGTTGACAGACCAGAGGAGGTGCTGGTTTCAGCTATTTCAAGAGTGGGCAGTTCTGGGACTCCTTTTCTCAAAATTCTCACTGATATGATTGTACTCCAGTACTTTTGACTACGATGGAGACAAAAGCATCAGACTGTTCAGTAAAGAACATTCAAACAAAATACTCCTTAAAATGAAGAAACGGCTGGAGCAAAAAACAGTGGGAGCGGGATTTGGAAACAATTCCTGGTAGTAAAGATGAAGCCCATAGATCATTAACTCAACGATCATCTCTCCGGAAAAAACAAACTCCTACAGAGCAACAGGAATGCTGCGTATTGGGCAGATGATATCCAGAGAAGGGAGGCAAAAGGGACCAGTCTGCACCTGAATGAGTGTGTTCCCAGGCGGCCACGCAGCTTACATGCCCACTCAAATGTCCCAATTCTCAGGATGAAGGAACCCCTCGCACCTCAGACTCTCAATCAACGGAGGTCAAGGCTCTCGGAAAGGACTGTATATACAGATGAAGGACGAGACTGAAGCATTCAAATCACTTGCGTCAATTTATTGAGGTGCCAAGACAACTAATGTTTCAACACAGTGCGTCGTGCATAAATTTATGCATGTGATTCGAGTGCTCCAGTCTTGTCCTTCATCTCCAAATCCTCAGATCAAAGATCTGATTCACTAATAGGCTATGGATAATTGCAAAGCTACAACAAAATAAGGAACTTTTTCCCCTTCTGATTTTGTAGGTGTAGGCATTTGATACCAATTCAATTAAACGCAAACAGGCTATCTAAAATAATAACGGGGCCATCTGCCCTACAGAAATGGCTGGTCCATTTGAGTGGGCTTGCTGCCTGTCACACTGTCATTATTGACATCCAGTCCCCTGCTCCCCTGGACCGTGTAGCCATTAGCAACCAGCTCCGAGAGCGCAGCTTTTCCATCAATGCAGCCAATTGCCTCCACAGTGGGGCGTGTGCATGCATGCGAATGAGCAGGTGCTGCCGCGGCAGAGCGAGCGCCTGTGCGTGTGCGTGTGCCTGTGTGTGTCTGTGTTTTCTGCGGATAAGGTTGTTGTGGTGAACGTTATCTCCAGGCTCTGATAAGGGATATGAAGCGAATGGCATTTATCACGACACAAAGGCGACAGCTTCAGAACCCACCCTGTTTTTACACAGAAGGGCTAAAAGGCGAGCTGTCCATCAGCAGGCCAAGGACCTGACTTGAAATGATTACCCGCGTCAGCTAAAAATAATCAATGCTGCTCTGATTAGACAAGCCAAATACCAGCCATGTGAACAGGTAAATTACACCCCCTCCCCACCGAAAGGCACAGTAATCAATACTGTGCATTCTCTCATGTGGATGAGATTTGGAGGAGGAGATGGCGTAACACAGAATGCAGTTCTTATTATACCATATACTGAGCAGCTCACAAAGCAGGAAATATGAAATTCATAGTCTTATGTCCAAGATAATCAGTAGTGTGATTTCTCTTGTCTTTCTGCATTGTGGGAAAATTTATATTTATCCATTTTCCCTTGGTGTACTCACACTTAATCGGCCGATTGTATGGACTTTCTAATCTCTTGAACACTGACGCACAAATTGCACAACCTGGCTGTGCGGTGAAAACACAGATAAGGCACTGAGGCAGCAGGTTTACGGTCAGCTACTGTAATTCATATTTTACAGTAGTCTTGTAATTAATGCATTAGGGATAAGGAAGGCAGGGCTATTCTGAGATTCCTTTGTGTAGCTGGTGGATACACCAATCAGATTTGATGTGGGACTAACTGTGTGGTTACATTAGTGTTCATGTATTCTAGCATATGTGAGCGAGAGAGTGCATACGTGACCATGAGTGCACCTCTGTGCATGCGATTGTGCCTGTGTGTGAGTGCTACAGTATAATGTGTTGGAAGTGGACGGTGCAGCGGTCTTATTCCATCCCTCCTGAAATGGCTTGATGAAGGAAAAATCCCTTTGGGACAGTCAGGCATTTGCCACAAAACAGCATGACTGTCCCCAGAGCCCCTGCTTTACGACGTCAGGGGCTGTGATTGATGGAACAGCCAGATATTTGATGGCAGGGATGGGGGAACAGAGGCTGCATAGCCTGACCCGGTCACTTCCACGTCACACAGTCCCTGTGCGAAACCCACCCGCAAATGCAGAATATTCCATCAGGAGAAAACTAATTTCTTCAGATTATATGTCACGGATGGTTAGCTCTGAGTGTGGCTGGTGTTGAGGGTCAGTCATCCGCATGTCTGAAAATGACAAAATCTCCAGTGGGTGGATAACAGATGGGCTGTGGAGTGATACAAGTGAGTGATGCAGTGAAGCAAAAACACAGGACTGAAGGCCTGTAAGAAAATATAGGACCCAGGACACCAAATGCTTCTAGGAAAAAAGTGAGCAAAATAAATTGGGATTGGTATTGGGGATCAATAAATAAATCAACAATATGAAAGGTAAACGGGCTTGTGAGAGGAGCAAAGTATGCTGCTCAGTTCATCAATCTGATAGGGTTCTGTATTGTTTTATTCTCATAAAGGTATTAGTTCTTCAAGCTAAAGAGCAATTTACTTGCACTGCAGGTCCAAGCTGGTCTTCTTGCAATGCATACAAGCAGTTACTAAAAAGTAGGGCACTCTATCACATTGAGCTCAGTTGGCAGCTTTTTCCTTGAACCACGCATGAAACTCAGACAACTTTGCTGGTCTGTTGTCAAGATCCAAGCTCAAAAACAGTCAGTCAAACATTAACAGACACTCATGCAATGACAGAAGTTAAGCGAATTAACCTCGATTAACCTGCCTCGATTAACGGCGACATGGAGAGTTTTCAGCCACAGAAACTCAACGCTTCACCACACACTCTTGAAAGGACCTGATACTCACAGAAGTTTGACCTAGCAGATTGTAACCGTGGTGAGGTGGAATTGAAAAGGCTGCTTTAGCCATATTTGATTTTTTTAACTTTCCAAAAAAAAAAAAAAAAAAAAAAGACTATTCAAACACAGCTGCAAGTACCTAACTCCTGGAAAATGTCCAATATATTTACGTCAATACGCGTGTTGGAATTCTCTACACATTAAAGAAAGGTGCTTCATTGATTCCCAACTTATCACCATTTGCATAGGGTACACTAAACCATCCCTTCAGAAAAGAAAGGAGATAATGCCATCCCACAATTCCGTGCAGCAGCAATATTTAAAGCATCAACCATCCATCTGGCCAATCACAAAAACAAACGAACATGACTGGCGAGGTACGCATGATTCCGTCACCTAGTAAGTGCATTTGGATTCTCTTACTAACGCGGTTGTTTTTCGTAAGCTGGAATGAATTCTCCTTTACACCTTCCCTTCACCTCATGATGTTTTTGATGGAGTTTAAAGAAAAGTGATTAGGAATTTGACAATAGGACGTAAGTTTTTTGACACTTCGACGCAGCCAGGTCTTGGTTGCTGACCAGATTTTTAGGGATGCTGCCATGTTTGTCTGCGCACGTGAATAAAACGTCAATGCATCTTTACTGCATGTGGGTGTAATGGTCAATCGAAAAATCATATTTGCACTTTTTATCGCATTCCCAAAGATCCAGTTCAAAGGAGAAGATGTATACCTCCCTGATTAGGTAGCCAGCTATTTATTTCACATGAAACAAGTTGTGCTGATAATGGTCAAAAATTCACCCTCAATGCGAGATAGTAACGATGAAAGTTTAAAAAATTAATTTGGAAAAAAAAATCTGCTTTTTCAATAACTCGGTTTCTTTGAAGCCTTTCGATCATTGTGTTATGAAAGAATGGAAATAAAATCCACACGATTTTTAAAATGGCAGTAAATATTTAAAGTGGAAAGCATCTTAAAAATTGATCAAGAATTGAACACAGCATATAAAAGGTTTAAGCTTGCTAGCAAACATTCATTATGTGATGGCATTTTGTTGGGCTCCTATAAGCCTATAGCTAAAATGGTGATCAAGCAGATTCAGGAAAATTGCGACTATGGAAACCCAACGTCACCACTGCAGTACTCCATCATGAATGCGAACTGTCGAGAGAGGAAAATCTGACCTGAGCAAGTAAATTGGAATTGAACAATGGCTTGTAATGTGAACGCAACACATGAGGCCATTTCATTTTGATTGAGTTTCAATCTGATTACAAGTGTCCCATGTAAACTCGGCTAGTGTGCCGATCTTACCAGTGTTATGCTAAATCGCGGGGGGCGTGCAGGGGCCATCAGTGTTAACTCAATAAAACATAGGGAAGTGCACTTCGCAAAGCAAAGAGGCTTCGTCTGTGTTTGATGTCTGACAGCCTTCCCAGTCTTAATGGTTCCACAACGCATTCTGTAGATCAGCTTCAATTCAGGCATTAAAAATACAGAGCAGCGCTTGCTGCCGCGAGCTCTGGGATTCAAAAGAGAGTTGTCTCTCAGCAGACCTCAAGGTTCAGTTTGTTTTGCTTTGACGGATGTTCTCACAGCAGGTACACTGTAGTCTGCGGGTCGCTACGCGCCACAAGATATGCTCGGCATTGCGTCAATCATTGAGGCATTCGGCCGCACACACATCTCCTTCTGATAGCTAAAGTAGAAAAAACAGCTCAAATTCTGCTTTGCTGAGAGAGTTTTAGACAGCTCTGAATGCAGAACAAGCCGATAAAAATCACTGTATTCAGAAAATAAATAATTTAAACTTCCAATTTAACCCACAATTCAGAGAAAAAAAAGCAGACTAGTTGGCTGAAGGTCGCTTTTAACAATGAACCATCTGCTGTTTTGTGATGTGTATGTTTAGCCTACTTTGGGAGTTCAAGAACAGCATCAAAGACAGCAATTTCTAACTATATTAGCGTAGCAATCCATGTAAGCCCCTCGTACAACTGTACTTCTTATTATGTACGATGAAGGCGAGGTAGCTTTGGAGGCATACAAACAAGCGGCTTAGCTGACTCCCAAAAGGCACTGCTGAATGCTAATGGTTAGCATGCCTTTATTATTGACCTGCCCTGCCTCCGTCCCTCCCCCCACAACTCAATTAAACACGGGCACTCCACAGCCATCTCTAACAAGCCCCTCCGCTCAGTTCTACCTCTCATCCTTCCAGCTCTTTAGAACCGTGCACGGGAGACCCGCGATACACCACTCCACATTTGGCTTTTAAAGGCTGTTTTGGGAGCGAGCAGCGTTGCGGAATGAAAGCAGGGCAATGCCGCTCATGCAGCCCGTTGTCAATCATGGCCGCTCAATTATTTTTGTTTTCCCGCTGGGTCACTTTTAACAAGATGTTCCTGGAGGCCACAGACTCAAAGATTCCCGGTGACCCTCAATTTTCAATTTAATTAGAGCCAATAAAACCATGATTACAAAGACAGCCTTAGATTACTTCGGTTGCCCAAGACTAACTCTGGCAGCAGACGGGCTCCATGTCTTCCTTTTCTGTCATCAATTCCATATGGTTGCGCAGGCGGCATTGAGGCCACTGTGTTTATGGCATTACAACAATGGAGCAATGCTGCCACAAAAACAGCCTCCCAATGGGAGTCTGCAATCAGACTCATTAGCAGTTATACTTAAACTGGTTAGTCTGCAGTGGGGAGACATACCAAGCATTCTAATAAGGATTTTGCCAGTTAGCCCACCAGTGTGGTGACAGACCTCCTAAAGACATCAGAATCAATCAAGAGGACGCCAGGTCAGTTATTGCCTTCCTTCACTGTGCTAAAATGCATACAATGACTGCCAGATCTGGGGAGTGTGATTAAGATTGCAGGTCAGAGGTCAGACCTGCTGTTGCAGTGGCGTGATGTACCCTTCATGTCCTCTTAAGGCAGCCCCCAGAAAAACACAAAGGCACACTACCTCCAAAAAGAGCCTGCCAAGCACATATCGCCGTGATGATCTGCTCATGTGCCTCCTAGACTCTGATGCACTGACGCAGATTTAAAACTTGAATATTTAGCGGCGGGACAATTTATGGTTTTCTAAATGATGACCAGCTGATTTGCTCCCGTAATTGCAGCAAACCAAAGCCCATTTTACAGGAGCAGAGGCAGTGAGAGGCATCACACAGCATTTTCTCCTGCTTTAATCCAGACAGAATAGTGGGATATGAAGGCATAAAACAAAGGAAAAGGCTAGGCTATATCATATCAACACTTTCACATAATGCTAAAGTTTAGAGTGCTTTTGCGAAAATATATATACACATTTTTAAAGAGAAAGCAAAGATTTAATTTGGTGATCTGTGCCGGGATCAACAATCAGCAAATTTCAACTTCAGAACAAAGCTTCAGACCAACTGTAGAAGGCAGCTCCCGCTCCTGACCTGCACAGGCGTACCTGCTGCTGCTCCTCTGCTGCAAGGACGTCTTCATCACACGGCAGGGACACATAGTAAATAAACATGATTTCTGTGAAGATTTGCCTGAGGTTAAATTTAAATCCCAAAAGTATATTCCATGTAGATAAAAGGGGCACATATAAATGAGCTAAATAACATAAATATAAAGCTGAAGTTTTTTTTTGAAGTCGGAGTCTGTGCATATGTTTTGTGTGATCTGTAACTGCCTCTCCAGCTGCGTTTCTCCAAATATTTCCTCTCAGCGCCGAGTGTTTTTATTCCCATCAGGACGTTTTTTGTTTTTTGTTTTTTTTTTAAACTCACCAACTTGCTCTTTGGGGTCCAGGTAGTTTCTCCCTTCACTCCCTCGTCTTCATGAAAGTGCTTCCATTTGAAAGCATGATGCCACTTACTGATGCATTCATTTGCTTATTCTGTCAGTTAGTGAGAATATTGGTCATGCATTACATTTAAAAAATTTTAATCAAAGTTATGAGTTTGAATATTGGTTATGCTTTACATTTCAAAATTTGTAATCAAACTTATGAAGACCCTGACAACAAGTGCTAGCAAGATGCAGTGCACAGAATATCTCCACTCTCATCCTCCCTATCCCAGCTCCATCTCTATCTGTCCCTCAAACACACACACACACACAACACACACACGTATGCAAGCACAGACATACACACAGGCACACGCACGCAAACACTCGCGCGCGCACACGCACGCGCACGCACACACACACACACACACACACACACACACACACGTATGCGTACACACACATACACACACGTGCACGCACGCAAACACATGCGCATGCCCGCATACACACACACACACACACACACACATAAACACACACGCACACACTCACGGATGATGAAAGCCAACCCCTGGACAGGCAGGCCAATGCTGTGGAGAGACAACAAAAGAACCAGTCCAGCCTCTCAGTTCAAAAAACCACTTTCAACCTCACTTCAATCAATACTGGCACACATTTACCTCTACACACAAGCAGTCATTAGAAATAAAAGTCCTTCAATATCCTTGACTGTGGCCACCAACGACGAACACAAAAAGCCGGCACTCAGAATGGCAGTACATATAATTCTCATGTCATTAAACACACTTCATTTCTGCAGGAATATCAGTTCATCAGGCAGACCCTCCAGCAGAAACAGTCAGTATATCAAGTATATCAGTCTTTATCTCAGTGAGAATGACAGGTCATTATCCTTTCAGTAGGGCAGCTTTTGTATCTGCTCGCCAACCAGCAGCCACTGTTGAGGATAGTAGCACTACTGCAGGGCCGAGCTGGACCACACCATAAGCAAAAGTCCATACGCTTTACGTGATGGTGTGAGGGAGTGTCCTCGCTTATGATTGGTCAGCTCTCCAGTCCTCTCAATGAGCTCTGCAAGTGTGCTTTCCTCCTTCAATACAGGACTTCAAATTAAGAGCCTCTTCACCATCACACGTTCAGCCTCACCCTCCTCACTCCCTTCCAGTCCGCCAATCATTGTCCACTATGTTTTTCTTCCACCTGCTGTGCATTTCCTGCTTATTCTTCATCAATCTCGGCCCAGAAAGGGGAACAGCTTTCTGAGGGCAGCCGTGACTTCGCCACACATTCTGATTGACGGTCTCAAGACACATGTATGTTATATACAGACTGTGCAATGTGTGGACTCCAGTTTGTTTTTAGTGATCCTGAGTACCTAGTATGGGGGTGCAAGCTGTTCTTCCATAGTAATCCCTCGTGTTGACCAATGACTAGGCAGATAGAGACTTACAGCTTCATAATGCAACATAGCAACAGTACATCCAATGACAATAGGAGGCTGTATCGACGGTCATCCGAACAAAGGCTATCAAGGCTATCTGAACTTGAGTGACAGGTTCTTTATGTTCGCTGCTGTTTATGTTTTTCACATTCTAATTCCTGAAAACCTTTAAATTTCACACACATTTCTCAATGCACTCCTTTCTGACAGAATTCCTAATAAATATACAGCAGTGATGTTGATAGGTTTTCAATTCAGTGAGTCCCCGGGACCCACAGGTGGTGATTTGAGTGGGTCCCTGAGAAATTCAATGGGTCCCCAATGAAAAAAATATTTCTTTCTATTTCTTATATTCTTCCATTTCTTAAATTGTAGTGTTAACTCCTTTGATGGTGGTATGGTATGATATGGTTATAATTAATGGATATATTCATGTGTGTTCAAAATGTATCTGAAATTAAACAAATAAAATTCCAAATCTGAAAAGTTTATCGCAAAACAACTGTCAGAGTGGCATACAAAATTCAAATAAAATAGCATTTTTGTAGCAACATAAATAGCACCAAAATAAATTACTATTACTAAAACAAAATGGTGTCTGTAGTACCAAAATAAACAATAAAAGTGCTGATTTTAACACATAAACAAAACATTCTCATCACCATGACAGAGTCAACAAATAAATTGTCACCAAATAACACCAAAATCTTCTTGTCTGAACATCAACTAAATCATATGAACTAAGTCAATCACTGTGAAACTTTTAGCACAAAAATGAGACTTAACTAACAGTGGAAAGTCTGTTGAGAAAAATAAAATGAAGCAGATATGTTTGCGGTGAGAGGGTTGAAACGGCGCTTGTCTGGTCTGCTGACAGCAAGGTTTCTTTTGCTAGGTACTGTGATTTTAAACACGAGTTGTTGTTCACTAAGGGCCAATTTCACAAAAGTATTTTAGACCACGTGTAACTAACATGCGTTTTAATTTTAAACGCATGTTAAATTGCCGTTGTACGGTGGCTCATCGGTCTAAGCGCGTGTACCATAAAGGCTGTGTCCCTCCCGCAGCGACCTGGGTTCGACTCCAGCTCAGGTCATTTGCTGCATAACTTCCCCCATTCTTCTCCACCTTTCCTGTCTCTCTACACTGTATAACTGTCAAATGAAGGAAAAATTCCCAAAAAAAAAAAATGCCGTCGTACGCGGACAGCTAAACGAACATTTAGACACCATTTCACAAGATGGGATCATTGCACGTTTAACTGCACGCGGATAACCTTGCGTTTAGCCCTCAGACTAAACAGGCGCGGTCAAATTATGACAACCTGCCATTGCATAATGGGCATTTCCAATTGTCGTTACCGGTTAATAACCCCGTATGTAAGGGTAGTTGCGTTGTGGACACGCATTTCGCACAGAGATGTCGGCAAAGAAAACGTGGCGAGAATTTAACTACGCTTCGAAGAATGTTAAACTTTCTTTGCGTGTCCTGTGGAAGTGAGCAAGATGCTGACGTCAGGCGCATCCTTCACCTAAACTGTTTCATCCTCGGCATTCGTGGTGATTTCATACATTCAATTGTGCTTTCATTATCGGTGAAGAGTAAAAATGCAGTTCGGACTTCACTCACGGTAGCCTTTTTAGAAAATGTAAACGTAGATGTAAACGAAAAACGAGGCCTTGCAAAAGCCCTCTATTAAGTGAATAAGAAACTGAAGAGAGCAACTAATTTATGCATTCATTTCATTTATTTTATTTATGCATTTCTTTTCCAGAAATGGCGCAAGACTTGCTCAAAATCTACCGGGCAACCAGATGAAGGCAGGCCGGCGTCACTTATTTAGGTGCAAATCAATCTGTGGCAGTAGTTTTCGCGAATTAAACATACCCTCACGAGCGTTTAAGTTTTCTTTTGTTATTTGAGCGCAGGCGTTTAAAATATTTAGACGCACGCGGACAGTTGCTCCTCGTGAAACGGTGATTAAAATTAAACTCATGCTAAACGCGCGATTAAGAAAGTTATCCGCGTGTAAACCTTAAAAGGCTTTTGTGAAATCGGCCCAATGTATCGTTTTTCATGGGAAAAATGAAGTGCGTCCCTGGGACGCATGGACAGTGAGTTTACTGCGTCCTTTCAGGTTTTAATGCGTCAGGGACGCAGGACGCGTACCTAGCAACATCACTGTACAGAGTGGTAAATAAACAGATTATAAACCAGAGGCACCCGCAGAGTGCAAACCTCCGCCAAGGCAGCTCAATCCAAATCTTCATGAGTGAGAGCTAAGTTGAGTTATCGCGTGTCTTTCGATTTCAAGATGGCTGCCGTGGCGGCCATATTGTTTCACTGATCGTAGTGAAAATCAATAGGGTCCATCCTTGATGTAATAGCAATCCACCCACAAAATTTAAGACAAATTCGTGCATTACCTTTTGAGTTATGTTGTTCACAAACAGACAGACAAACAAACAAACAGGGGCGAAAACATAACCTCCGCCCCAACTTTGTTGGCAGAGGTTATTAACGAAGATCAACACACTTTTATCAAGAATGATAAATAGGATGGAATAAGGATTTAGACAATGGGACATGGCTTTTCTAAAGCCATTGCAGAAGGGAAATCCATTTAAAAAAATACAAATTTACAAAATAAAAGTTCCTAAATAATAAGAGCTATTACCCCAGAAAATGCACGCCAGCTTCAGAAACAATACAAACCTTACCCATGTGACTACTGCCTGCACAGACTAATGCTTAAGATGCCCCTAACCTTATTTCAAAAAGTTGAGACCATTTCCCCGACACATTAACCAATCACCAAGCCAAGCTTGGTTTGTAATTGTTTCCGACAGCCATTTCTCCACTGCAGAGAACCCTCTCTTTCCGAACAAAATTCTTGGATGATGGTGGAATAGAGGGGAAGGCGGGTGCAGGACTGCACTGACAGGCTGAGGCAGCCCGCACCCTCACCTGCTGCAGCTGTGTGTGAACACAATGAGCTGTGGAGTATTCACACACACGCACAGTCAAACAGGATTCTGCTACAAAAATATTCCTCAAGGATATTAAAGAAAAAAAAAAACTGAATAGATGCATATATAAATGAACTTGCACAGTGCTGTTCTGAGGATAGACAGGTTTGGTTAGAGGTTAATGCACTCCGGACGGGCAGTAGAATTTAAAAACTGAGCAGATAACGCTGACACTTAAGAAAATGGGAAGGGATGCCGATGCAAATTTACTCACAATAAAATTTGACTTAAAAAAAAAAAAAAATTACACAAAGTGGCCCCTCAATAGTTAAAAAAAAAAAAAAAAAACCTGATTTGTGAAATCTGCCGAGTGAGCAAGAAAATACCTGTGCTCGGTTCTCCAAAAAGTGGAAGCACCAGCTTTGTTGACAGAAATTTTCCCTCCTGGTTTTCAGGATAAAAAGCTGAGGTTGAACAGATATGGACTGAACATGTTGTTAGAAGTCTTTATAAAGCTGCTGACAGCAAGATACTGAGTTATTGAGGGAAATGCATTTATACAGAAAGATTCAGGAAGGGGATGGAGGAATAACCAATACATTGCACACAGGATCAGGGAATTGATACTGATGAGCAAATTAAGTTTTGAGATCACAGTCGAGCAGTGTCCTGATGGAAAGAGAAGCAGAGCAGGATGTTTCACAGGAGACGGATAGTTGCGGAGCGCTCGGCGAGACTCAGGAATTTTACAGACCGACACGCTGCCGCAGAGAGCTCAGGCGGCAGTGATCGGCAATTTTCCAAAACGTTACGGCTGTGCGGAATTAGCATAATTGCAGCACTTACCGCACCATCACGAAATGTAAATCATTTGCGTTGTGAGGGGTTGGCGTTGTCATGGCAACAATGCAAAGGTTCAGAAAAAAGACTGTTGAGGGCCTTGAGAGGGAGGTCATGTGTGGAATGGAACAATGTTCAACTAGAAAGAGAGACGAGTGAGGGGACATGGTGTCAATGTAGGAAACACCAGAGATGTGGAGAGGAAGGACAGAGCCAACCTGCTCCAATAATAACTACACATTATAAGCACGTTACATAAAGAGCTAATTTAAGCATTAGCTAAATAAACAGAAAAAGTTCCTCAAAAGAAAGTTTGCTTATGGCCCAAGCAGCATCTGCTGACAGCTGCTATTACTAAAGCCACATGCATCTCCCTCAGAAGTATTCAGTCTCAGGAAAAGCCACAGGTCCAGCTTCCATGCACATGCAGTCAGCATAGGTCCCTGAGGTGCTAGTGCTGTGTTTTCAAAATACTAATGTCATTGAGAGGAAACTGGAAGGGGCTATACTCTCAGTCAGCAATAACTTCAGATATTTTAATGAAATTCTTTTTGAAAGACATTGGAATTAAAATGTCATTTTAGGCTGCAGGCTGCAATAGTGAGTCCCTTGCTGTCGCTCCTGATCTCCATATCTCACTGTCTCTCTTTCTCTGACCATCTCCGTTACTCTCTTCCCACCTCTCTTTCACTGTCACTCCACCTCCCTCTGTCTTTCCATTTGTCCTTCTTTCACATCAGTGAAAAGGACAGGAGTGTAGTACTGAGATGAAAGGTTAAGAGAAAACAATCTTGCGCATGTTGACAATGCTGTGCTTTAACGTTATCATTTCCTCCCAGGGCAATTTCTGCTTGTATACTGACACAAAGTAAAGATGCAGCACAGTGAAGACACAGAGCCAGCTGTGGGGAGGGGAATTCTTACAGCTCACAGCCAGAGCTGTGTGTCGAATGGTAAAGACTTCAACAGGACAACAGAGCAGCAGCAGCCAGTGCTGTGCAGAGGAATAAACAGGCTGCTACTGAGTCAGTGCCTCGCAGGCTGTGAGTCAGGCCTGAGCAGCCTGCACTGCTGAGGATCAGCTCCTATATCGGGACGCAAGCGTCACTCTGCAGGGAGACATCGGCTCGCCTGGAGACTGACTGTGTGAAACTGAAGCCATGAGAGCACCACTTCGGAGCACTCACACTGAGACCATTCCCTCTGCTGCTTTCACTGCCGCTGGTTCTATAGGTTACAATACTGCGGTGAATACACAAGCACACACGCATGCACACAGGACGGTGAACATACACAGGCACACAGACGCACATACAGCGACGTGAAAAAGTATTTGCCCCCTTCCTGATTTCTTTTTTTTTTTTGCATATTTTTCATACTTAAATGTTTCAGATCATCAAACAAATCTTAATATTAGACAAAGATAACCCGAGGAAACACAAAATGCAGTTCTTAAATTATGATTTCATTAATTGAGGGAAAAAAGCTACCCAAACCTACCCGGGCTCATGTGAAAAAGTAATTGCCCCCCCGTTAAATCATGAATTAACTGTGATAAACCACATTTTTTAGTTCAATTTCATTAACCACACTCAGGCCTGATTACTGCCAGACCTGTTGAATCAAGAAATCACCTAAATAGAACCTGTCTGACAAAGTGAAGTAGGCTAATGGATCTCAAAAAGCAATACATAATGCCGTAATCTAAAGAAATTCAAGAACAGATGAGAAATGAAGTCATTGACATCTATAAGTTTGGAAAGGGTTACAAATCCATTTCTAAGGCTTTGGGACTCCAGTGAACCACGGTGAGAGCCATTATTCACAAATGGAGAAAACTTAGAACAGTGGTGAACCTTCCCAGGAGTGGTCGGCCTACCAGAATTACTCCAAGAGCGCATCAACGACTCATCCAGGAGGTCACAAAAGAACCCAGAATAACATTTAAAGAACTGCAGGCCTTGCTTGCCTCAGTTAAAGTCATTGTTCATGATTCAATAATATTAAAGAGACTGGGCAAAAATGGCATCCATTGGGGAGTTCCAAGGCGAAAACCACTGCTGAGCAAAGAGAACACAAAGGCTCGTCTCACATTTGCCAAAAAACATCTTGATGATCCCCCAGACATTTGGGAAAATATTCTGTGGACTGATGAGACAAAAGTTGAACTTTTTGGAAGGTATGCGTCCCGATACATCTGGCATAAAACTAACACAGCATTTCATGAAAAGAACATCATACCAACAGTCAAAGATGGTGGTGGTAGCGTGATGGTCTGGGCCTGCTTTGCTGCTTCAGGACCTGGACGACTTGCCATAATTGATGGAACCATGAATTCTGCTCTCTAGCATAAAATCCTGAAGGAGAATGTCCGACCATCAGTTTGTGACCTCAAGCTCAAGTGCACTTGGGTGATGCAGCAGGACAATAATTCGAAACACACCAGCAAGTCCACCTCTGAATGGCTTAAAAAAACAAAATGAAGGTTTTGGAGTGGCCTAGTCGAAGTCCGGACTTAAATCCAATTGAGATGCTGTGGCATGACCTTAAACAGACCGTTCATGCTCGAAAAACCTCCAATGTGGCTAAATTAAAACAATTCTGCAAAGAAGAGTGGGCCAAAATTCCTCTACAGCAAGGCGAAAGACTCATTGCCAGTTATTACAAACGCTTGATTGCAGTTGTTGTCGCCGAGGGTAAGTCTAGGTTGGGAGCAATTACTTTTTCACATAGGGCCAGGTAGGTTTGGATAGCTTTTTTCCCTTAAAGGGATAGTCCACCCAAAAACTATAATTTGTGTATCAATTACTCACCATTAGATGTTTCGAATGGACAAAGTTGTTTTTCACCTGGCGCAACTTTATGGCCACTGGAGAGTTTTGAAAAATTATCCAAATTTCTTTTTGCTGGAAGCAAATGGGGTCACCAGTAACAGCGGTAAAAAGTCCACAAAAGCGTCTGTTGACAAACTTTCAAACCATCATCGAGCGCATCGTCCAGTATAATCCAAGTCTGCTTTTTCCCTCGTATCCTCAGAACTCGGAAAAGCGGTTATTTTTAAGCTAAAAATAATAAAATACCACAGTTATGCTTCAAGTAGCTTCGCGCGGAAATCGCCTCGGCTCATTCCCAGAGAGCTAATAAAGTTTTTGGCTCATCCCTTCTCTCAAAAAACTTTATTAGTTCTGTCAAAAGTTTTTTAAACTAACTGTGGTATTTTCTTCCCATTTCTCAGCATGCGCTCGATGATGGTTTAAAAGTTTGTCAACAGATTGGACTTTTTTTCAAACCCCATTTGCTTCCAGTGGGAATTTGATAATTTTTTTCAAACTTCCAGTGGCCATAAAGTTGCCAAGTGAAAAACAACTTCATCCATTCTAGACATCTAATGGTGAGTAATTGATATACAAATTATAGTTTTTGGGTGGACTATCCCTTTAACTAAAGAAATCATCATTTAAAAACTGCATTTTGTATTTACTCAGGTTATCTCTGTCAAATATAAAAATTTGTTTGATGATCTGAAACATTTAAGTGTGAGAAATATGCAAAAAAAAAAAAAAAAAAGAAATCAGGAAGGGGGCAAATACTTCTTCACGGCACTGTACATCGGTATACATGAACACAAACACACACACCCACACACATGAATACGCACAGGATAGGGAGCAATAAAAAAACAGCGAACCACAGCAAGCAGAAGTAAATAAGCTTCACATTATAGCTGCACTGTATAATTACGGACAAGAATGGGTTTTACTTCTGTGCCTTATTTTTATCTCTATCGCAGCATGACGGCATTTTCGATCCATTTTCAAATGAGCATTGCTCACAATCTCATGACAAACAAGGGCCCTAATGTCATTAAAAACAGACTCGATATTAAAGTCTTGAGCATGATGTGCTGTGATAGGCAGAGTAGACTGTAGCTCAGCCTTACAGTGTCGTCTTCACACAAAGGAAGGAAGCGCATATCAGTCCACAACAGCTCACTGATCCCAAAGCACAACTCAGAACCACCAGGTGCTCACTGAGACAGCTAGAGCACAGGTTTGCTGAAAGTGACTTCAGGCATACTGCTAAACTGTACAGTTTCTGACAAAATAATGTCTCTACTTTTTTTAAAGTTCTGAACATATCCTTAAGAAATAGCCATCATCTAATACTTGACCAATTTATACAACCAATATACAGATTTACAAAAAAAATCACATATTTGCTCATAAAGCTAAAAACAAACAGTAAATATGAAATGTGAGAGCATATTCCACTGTACAAAAGAAAGAAGAGTTATATCATTTATGACAAAAGGAGCGCTTTGCAGTCTGAAAGGGGTAATGGCACTGCCTGAGCACAGCACTCAGAAAGCCAGTCGCACTCAAGGCCACTCACACAATCAGAGCTTCAGCTGTTCCTAGGCAACACACGAGCACTTTTCCCTTCCGTACTTACTGCATCTGTCTGTCCATTAATCTGCCTATCACCTATCGGAGCACGCATCTCCCAGTACATCCAAACACGCAAATTCATTATCCGTGTGCTTTATTAATACATGCGTCTTCATTGATCCACCTATCTATCCATCAGTCCATGCTGATGCCACGCTGCACTTGTTAATGCAAAAACAGAAATTTAGTGTCCCAGACACAGCTGGCTCTTAAAAAGACACCATTACATGCCCTATTACAAATTCCAACAGTGAAACAAAAACAGCCACTGTGAAACAAGGCGGAAAGAAACCAAGCCAATAAACACCATTAAAACGACTGAATTATTCCGCTCCGAGATATGGAATGCACAGCAGGATGAAATTATTTCTCTCTCGTCCATTAGGATTTCAACAGCTCTCTGAAAAAGCCTTCAAATCAACCTGCAATATAATGGCTGAGAGAACAGCAATATATTAGAAATGCTCAAGTTATTACATTGTGCATCTCCCCGGTGAGTCGCACTTCATGATCACGGCGGCAAACGGGGAAGAGTTAAGGAAAAGCCCAACGGCCAAAAGCAGGCTTCTTTTATAAAGCTCACTTTCTGCTCTTGTGTACAGAGATTACTCACTAATGCCATTGTATTGGGTACCTCCACAGGTCTCTCAGACTCTCCTTTCACTGCAAGTCAATGACAACAGTTAGGTCAAAGTCTGAAGTCAGTAATATGTCCATGAACGTTCAGTCGCAATCGGTATTTCTCTTCGTCTAAAGCAGCCTTTCTCAAACTTTGAGTCAGGGCCCAGCAATGCATGCCCATCAGCCCACAGGGATGGTCTAAGTAAAAAAAAAAAAAAAAAAAAAAAAAAAAAGTAATAAAAATGAGAGGCACACTTGTATAATCTAAATTTACCATCAGTTAAATAGTATATAGTTTTCAGTTTGATTGGTTTCATTTAAACATTCAGGGAGGGGATCAAGGAAAGAGAGACCGGAGACATGGCAAAAAGGGGAAATACAGCAAAAAGGAACTGCCTTTCATGGCATTAATTACACGGAAGATCTTTGCAGATACCATGTTCTCTGGCAAACATTCACAAAATAAAAAATGGTGAAAATCTCTGTCGTGCACATAGCGTATATAAACAGGCATTATTGCTGTATTGGACATATCAGTGGTCTCGTCTAACTGCAGGGGGATCGGACTGACCTTGATTGTAGCAGCTGGACCCAATGCCTCACAGCATCACTACAACTGATGGGATCACTAACACTTCACCCACCGCAAATGGAGCTTTAGATTTTAAGATAAAATGAGCCGGAAGACTAATTTAGAAAAAAAAAAAAAAATTGTTAAAATGAGTTTGAAATAATACTTTGTTTTCAGTTGGGTTACTTTGCACTACTTTCATCAGGTTGGTCATTTCATCTGTATTTCTTTGAAAATAAACCTCAGGTTAATCCTTGAGATGTGCTCACTTTGTCTTGAAATGTCTGCGCACTTCTGATGGTTTCATTGCTATCTTTATATACAGCCTGTCTTCATTAGCCAACTTGAACAGATCTGACAGATGGTGCATAACGTTAGGATTTGGCAGGCAGCCTCCATTTGATATGAAGCCAAATCGTACGTATGCAGGGTCAGACCTGCATTTGAAAGGGCTGTGTTATTGATGCAGGTTAGTCAGAAGGTTCTTCTGCATCATTGCTGGTGGCTACTGCTGTTTTTAAAAAAAAATAAAAATCAAGACATTATTGCTTGGAGCAGGCCACGGCGAACAGAAAAGCTAACTAAATTTAGACATTTGCAGGCTATTAGATGTAGAGATGCCAGATCTGTCAGCACAAGTGATCGTCATGACAACATACTTGTTTACTGGAACTAGGGCTGCCTGCTGGGAAAAGTGGCCATTCACACAGGTAAAATCAGTGGTGCGAAGATGGAATTTTAAATGATCCGTCATAAAGAATACAGATTTACGGCAAATTTATTTTATGGAAATGGGCTTGCAGTCCTCCAGCCAATCCTCTGCGGCCCGGTGCTGGTCCACGGTCCATAGCTTGAGGGCCGCTGGTCTAAAATTTCCTTTTGTGCCATTGTTATGTTCCAGAGTCAGATGGCCAATATTTTATGGGTAAATCAAAAAAAAAAAAAAACTGTGTCACTGTTGTGGTCCCTCGTGGGAGGCAGAGGACGATCTGGACATGTTCGGGAATTCATTACCATATAAGGGCCCCCCACTTTATTTATTGCAGTCTTTTGGCTCCGAGCAGTTGGCACAAAAACTGAATTTCTGTGGTATGAAAGTGGCTTTTACAACACAATGCATAATCAATAGTTGGAGTCACTGTATATTTCTTGGCAACAGATTACCTGCAAAAGCCCCCAGTTTCTTCTGGACCCCCCTCACCCCCAATTCCAATTCCTTCAGGAGCCTCAGGCGGTTGTGATATAACTAGCTGTACATTTGAGTTCAAGCTGAAGAAGACAAAAGGCCCCAGGGTGGAGCTTCTTCTTCTTCTGTTGTATGTGCACCCCTTACATGACGAGTGCTTATTTACATACAGGCCTGAAATTAAAGCCTGTGGCAGAACTGCCACGTGTGTTGAGGTCTAACTAAGGCGACCAGGTCATTACTGTGGTTTTCTCAACATGACAATCTTTATGAGGATATATGACTAGCCACATGAACTCTGGGGTCATAAACCTTAGGTTAAATGTTACGTCAATAGCGAAATCAGCAGCTATTCATTCACTGTACTGTGCCCCAACATTCTCTAAGTAGAGCGTAAAAAGATAAAAATTGAGCCTATCCCAGCAGAGATGAGGGGACAGGCAGGACTACACACTGAACATCACATCAACACCAGGGCCTACATATCACATGCTGACATATTTATACCATAAGGACATACTAAACAGGTAGTCCCGTTAACCACTATGAACTTTCTTGAATGATTTGAAACCTCTTACAGAGACAGTGCTGTACCACTGTGCTGCCCTCTGAAAGTAATGTTTATTTAATATTCTCATTTACTCGTTCTATGTTGGAACAGACAGATTCTTCATTTGATTAGCATTATAATACTGACCCAGTAGGGTTGGGAAACATGGACAAAATCAAATATCATAATATTTTTTTCCAAATACATTATCAATATTGTGGCTACATTTTAGCGATAAATATTAGTGCTTTCACAAAATATTTACACAATGAGCTTTTTGATAGACTGTCCTAAATGATATGGATATGATGACCAAGCAGGGGCAGGCAACAGCAAGATCAGTCTATTAAGTGCAGAAAACTATCATTTTATTGTAATGCAGTCATTAAGAAAGGCCAAGACTTATCTTGCATCACTACATTATATTACCCAAAATCTCAGACGATGCCTTATGTTACATCACAGTATCAATACAGGGTCCGAAATGTCCGGTATCGCATCGCAATTTGCGATGCAAAACCGGCTACAGTGCGATGCAGATCTTCTTTTGCTTCGCAACATTCGCGATACAATATTTTTTACTTCGGAGCAACTGTTACTGATGTTCTAATTTTATCATTGGCAACAATGTAGTTGCGAACTTCCCACTTGCCACAGTTTCCCGCTTCCCAGCATCGCTGCACTATTCATATGCTAGTCCACAGGTGCAATCAGTGGTAGCCTGCTTAGTGGGCATGACAGAATCAATCCGGGCGGCGTTCTGCATAGTTGAACCGGTTACTTCCTTTCATAGACCTAACTTCCCACGAACTTTCGAGATTTATCCAGCAATAAACCGTCATGAGCGCTTACTCACAGAAAAGAACACACCTTTACAGTCTCGTAATGTCGATGTATCATAGCTTTATAAAACACTTTTGATGGTTGTACATCGGTATTACAGGTGTTCTCCAATTCTAATCAATGTCTTCGTATCTATATGAATTTATCTTAAGCTATAGGAAGGTCCGAAAAACTGTTATCTTGCAAATAAAAAAAAAAAACTACGTATTAGGCTTTGGCAATCCACCATTTATTTAATTTGTATATTTTGCGTCCCAAATGGTTACGAAGGCAGTCTTGCTGGGAAATTTGTTTGACCTATGGCCTTGCTTGTCCCCTGTCGCATTAACAATCTAGAAATGCGCATCAGTGGCAACGGAGATCAGGCAAGAATTTCGAAAAGCAAAGGAGTAGGGGGAAAGCCTAGATAATCAAAGAAGCAAGCACTGGAGGCGCAGGCTTCCAAATGCTAAAACTTGAGCAGCCGTTTGGCCATAATGATCCTCATGCGGCAAGCAGTTTTCATTTGTAGGGGGACACGGAAGCGGTAAGATTGACGTTAAATTAATAGGCTATATAGCAAGCGTGTGTTCGGTCAAAATTAGCTTGAGCTCACAAAACGACTCCACTGACGGACACAATCTTGTTAGCCCTCTATTTAATGCATATTGATGCATTTTACTAGTTTCCTTCACAGAGTCAAATGAAATTGTCCTGGAATTCAGGAGCTTTTTCCAAACTTCCAATTCCAAAACCGTGTCCTGACGTTCAGAATCACGAGTCATCATTAGACTAGCAACCAGCGAGTTCTACAGTTCTGAAGCTAGTGGGCTATGCTATGTTGTTCAGAGTCTGTAAGTTAAGGCATGTAAAATTATTTTAAAAAGGCTATGTATGATCAGTCCAAATAATACAATATTCTTATTGGAAAAATTCCACTGTCTAAATGGCCTCATAGTCACATTTCTTTTTCACATTCATTCATGGAAATATAATAATCATAATAGTAATAATACCTCAGTGAAGATAACATTGTCAACATACAAACTAATGTATGTTTTCAATTTAGGACAGCTTCATTGTATTGAATTTAATTCAGGAAAACACATATGATCAAATATATAAGTAGGATTATTTGTTTTTGGACATCAAACCCCCCTACGGATCAGAAATGGAAAATGCCTGGGCCAGATTGCACTCCTAGTACACCCCTGGATGCAGCCACTACAGAGTAATAGGGAATACAACAAAGCACATCGTGATAAGTACTGCTACAGATTAATGACAGGCATGGCAGGCTAACATGCGCATTAGAATAGAAAAAAAGTAGAAAATAGGCAAAAAAAAAAAAACCCCTGAAAGAAAAAAAAAAGTGCCATATAAATTTCAGCCATTGCTATACAAATTTATCTTAATTGTTTCTTTACATCTTTTTTTCCAACATTTTGGACCCTGCAATATAATAGGCGTATCTGCTACAAAGCAGGCCACTCTCAGAAAACATGCAACTCAAAAATTGAAGCAACAAGTGGTTCCAAGTAGTGTGAATGATAGCAATATGGCGTACTGCAAGGTTCTGTTCTTGGCTTTATTCTTTCCGCACATCAGATTCCTGAGGCCTCCCATTGGTTTTTTGCTCTGTCAACACAGGTGACCGATACTTCTCTGTCTGTTCTAGATGTCCAGGACATAGCCCACTTTAAAAGTATGCAGTGGGACAGGACCCCCATGCAATTAACAAAATTCAAGTAATAATAAACTACCTTGGTGCTTTGAATGGTATGTTCATGCATAAACTGTCTGCATAGACAATAGATGGCAAGAAGGATGTCCAATAAATGATTCATGAAATCCATATAAAGTTGAGGCTGTCAGCCTGTTACAAATCAAAAAAACCTGCTAAAGGTTGGCAAAGTTATACTCATCCCTGATGATGCACAAAACCTCGCCCTACCCAGCACGAGCACAGTGCTTTCCTCAGACAGGCGGGGCATTCCTGGACTGGCTGCACGGTGCAGATAAGCTACGCTCTAAAACTGACGCTTTGAGGACAGTAATGAGGTGTCACACACACTGCCATCATCCCGAGCCTTCTGTGAGACTCACTGATATGTGCATCTAAAGACCGAGAGTTCAAGGCTTCAAGCTCAGAGAATCACTGCTCCAATCTACCAGAAAAATAAACCGCTATCTGACTAGGGGCAAGACCAATTCTAGATTGCTTTTTTGCCATATAAGTAGTTTGGCAAAACTTTAAAAAATTAAATTTTTTAATTATATGCAGACTTCTAGCTTTGAGTCAGAGATTTATAACAGAGCGATAATTCAAGACACCAAATAATTTCTGCGGCATCTATCCAAGGCATATTAATGAATGCAAACTCAATATTACCATAACCTCTTCAGACATTCAGACCAAGAGTATAGTATAAAATTATGCATAAATGAATAAAACACTCCATTACCATTCTGGTCAAACCACTACCAGGCTTACAGGCAACAATTAGAATAGAATTAGACTTCAGATTTAAGATCTAATCAAAACATCCCATTTCCAAAATCAAATGCATGACAGATGAAAATGAATCAAATACAGAATTCCTGTGCAGAAAAGGAAACTGTAAACCATCCATCATTCTGCTGAATCAATGAATAAACCTCAAGCCTTTAACACCAATTTTACATCACTTGGCTGCGAGCAAAAAATTTCACAGAGCCCTTTTGCAATGTCATCCCTGCTTTCAAGGACTGACATCTTTCTGGATAAAACATTTGTGAATGATGAGGCATCCAGCCTAAAATGTGAGGCGAGAAAATCCACTCTGTCAATCTGACAACCAACAACCAGCAGCGAAGAGGTAGTAGAGTGAAAAAGGGTTTAATTAGTGAGCAGAGACGCATGACCCTGATAAAGCGAGGGGAAGAGAGGGGCACTCTGGCCGCACACTGGATAATTAGGCCTGCGGCAGCCCAGCATCCTCTACGGTCCTCAGGCTATAAAAGCACTGACTGCAGAATATGGAGGCTGTCGGACTCCAGCAGAGTCCAGCCTCCACAGAGACTCACTATAAGAACAGAGTCGCAGTGACAAACGTCCTCTGCCCACAGGCCAGCCAGCCGTCTCCAGACTGCATCTTTACAGGGAGTAATGAAAACAAATCCTTACAGTTATCCTCTTTGTAAGGCTCAGCATGACTGCACAGCCAACACAACCAGAGCTATGCGTGATAAAATGTGTGATGTCACTTTCACTGTAGCAAAGTACCAACTGGGACCGAACACACTCCACAGGAGTCGATTTATCACTGAACATTTTACTGCAGGGCCTTACATCAGCAAACAGAAAATTCCAGGAGAGGCCATGATTTTGAAAGCAAGCGGTATTTACTGAATTTATTAACAGCCTAAAAAGAAGAAGCCTCCCAAGACAAAACACAAACATCGCCAGAGGGAGAGGACAAAACGTGAACAAAACAATGTTATGTCAGCCTGCATGTTCTCTCATCAAGTCATCGAATATTCATACGGCAGAGAGGAGATTCAGTGATGTCTGTAAAAGAGGTCAGATACCCTACACCACCCTTCCCTTTCATCTCCATACAGTATTCAGTATACTGTATACAGTATACTGCAGAAAATAGGCTTGTAGGAGACTGTGCTGCAAAAAACTGGGTTTGTAAAAGGTGGTAGGTTTCATCCCTAGGTAACACCCTACCTGGCACCCTTTTCAGCAACTATCATAATTGGGTACATTATAAAGTATAAGGGTACAGTGTCAAAAATGCACTGAATAATGTAATTAATAAGCTGCTCAGGATAAGAGCACTGGCTGCACTCCAGTAATGTAGCTAAAGCACTGCGTGTCACACTTGGGAAGGAAATGGTGGAAAGACGGCAGAGCAGGACACTGACTGACATTGTCTTAGAGGACAGCTGATAAGGGCTCATCGAGGCTCATGTTAATTCAGCTCAGATATGATCCGCTCCAGCGAACAGCACAGGAGTGCTAATGCCCTGATAATATGCAGGGACTCTGTGGGTCCTTACAGTGCAGCACAGCTCAAAATAAGGGGAACGTCAGCCTGCTTTAGAGTGGACGCCCAAAAATGTAGGGTTCTTTCTGTATCTCAACACAACAACCTAAACTGTATGTCTGTCGAGCATTTAACCGTAATACATCCCCTCTAAGTTTCCGGGGCGGAAGGACGATCAATCAAAACAGCTCATAAGAATTGACGGTAGTAGTATGCATTTATTAGCCGGTGTGCTGGAAGATCAATGCTGTGCCGGGAGAGCTCAGTAATGCAATCTGAGAGATGAGCTCTGGGCCTGTCTCTATGGGCTGAGTGATAACAGGGTGATGGAAGTGCCAATCTCTTCACTGCTTCATTTACTCCCAGCCACAGTGGAAACATGTGAGGCCTTAAATCATCCTCTGTTTACAAGCCTGAGAGTTATTTCCCCTCTTGATCCAATTTTTCTTTACATTATTGGATTTTGCTGCCACTCTTTTCATTGAATGCCAGTTTCATTCCAAAAAGATGCATGCTAGTTCTTTGCAAAAAAGGTCGTTAAAAATGTATATATTTCATTGTGAGGAAAACAGAAAACCCATAAAGCAAAACAGCAGCTGAACTGAAAAATAATCAGAGAGGAGAAGTCAGCACGCTGACTGTATCCGCTCCCAAAAGTGAATTTATGAGCGCTAGAGAAGTAGTTTTCTTCAGACTTGATGTGAGCCATTTATAAAGGGCACCGTGTTTCTAGACAGCAGCACAATGAGGAATGAGCTGCTTGCGTCAGGGCCAGTACAGCCTGAACAGGCGCATTGTTTAGGCTGAATGAGGGCTAAACGCTTTTGCAAAGGCCCACACCAGGACCCAAAGGGACTAACAAAAAAACTCTCGCCTCAGTAGCTCTGTTCTTAACAACCATCATAAAGACACCTTGCTGTACTCAGCACACTTCCTGGGAACTAAGTCTTCCCTAGCCGGAAAGCTCGGACCGTGGCTGCCAGATGGGCGGTTTCAGCCAAGGCATCAGGACTGAGCCAATTCAGAGAAAGTGTTGGGAACTGCACATCGATGAAGGACTGCAGATGAGTCCATAGACTTGCAGTAAATAATTCCAAGTTACGCAATATCAACGGGCTTGTTTCTTTCAATGACCAAAATATTATTTTTGTTTTGTCACGTCCCCTCCTTTGCAGAACTGGTGAACAAGCAGTTTCGACACACAGTCATTACACAGTCATCATACGATCCAAAACAGAACAGCTAATGCAACCTGCTTTCTGCAGCCACTACAGAGAACAGTAATTTACACTAATCTCCTCTTGCAATTTTCTGCTAATCTGCAGAACATCTGCAGTATACGTGCTAGACTCCAGGGTATTCAAGGTGATAATATAACATACTGTATAAGAACTTACACATTAACCGCCAGACTGAGTCGAGAACAGCCAGCGGTTACAAGGTGAGCAGAATGTGTTAAATACCCAAGAGAAGACAGAGGACATAAGTAGCCCATCGGAAAATCTACTGATGCAAAAGTAAATTTTCTGCACAGTTGATTCAACTTGCAGAATACAAAATCCTCTCTCAGCTTATTTACAAACTTAATGGGCAATTCTCTTAATTTGGCCCATTATCTCAGAGTCTTTAGCAAAGCTTTTATTGTAAATACAGATGAATCAAATTGAGTCTAATTACAACTCAAAAATTCCATTTCATAAGAACAGCCTAAATGGTCCAAGAGGATTTAACAAGAAATTTAAGCCATGAAAGGCAGGGCTGCAGGATGCCCCACTTAAAGAACCATGTGCCACAGAAAATTGATGTCTACAAACAGACACAATGATTAAGACAGACATAATCTAAATGGGATACATTACTGCACCCCTAATTCTTTCCCAAGTGCACTCAGCAGAAAAAACACTGAAGTGTGGAGCCCTGATTGTTTGCAGAATGGTAGGAGAGAAGCATGAATGACTGATTAACCAAAACAAGCACACTGCTGACGGGTACCGTCCATAACATGAAGTATTCCTGGCTACGTTGCTAGCAACACTCCCGAGAGTAATTTCAGAAAAATGTGCACGCCCGGTGTGAGAAATCTGCCGGATTAAAATCATGTCACAGCCGTAATAGGGTATTATTAATACTTACCCTGCATATGCCACGCAAAGCCTGTCAATGGAATGAAACGTGCATATGCCCTGAGGCTGGAAAATGGCACAAATTGGCAGTGTAGGGTTAAGCTTGGTACACAACGTACAATATCACAGCTGATTCAGGCGTTCTACACACTCCTCCGCAAGATCGGACGAAAAACGGTAAGTTGTTGCTCACAGTGCACTAAGGTTAGCATGTCACATCCCCAAAACTCCCGAAGCAGTCTGGTGCTGTCTGGGTCGTCTGGGTAATTTTCCAACATGTTGGAAATTTTGATCATTGCTCCTGCAGTGTGAGAGCACATATTGAAGGGATTGGCCATTCTGGCTATGTAAATTATGATCTTCAACTCTTAGAAAAACTGACAGTCCTTAGCTCTTTTATGTGGCCAAATCATAGTCCTCCTCTTCTTCTTCTTCGTCTTGATTCTTTCTGAACATATACAAAAATTACAGCCAGTTGAAGGCCATTCATCATTTGCTGTTGTCATCAAGAACTATGCAAAAGTTTTTTGAACTATTTGGCTTCCCATATGTCAGGCTATAAGCACATGATGCTCATCCTACGAGACTTAAACCTGTCGACAACTTTCCGTTTGGAAGCGTGCACACTCAATCTCAGCTGCCCCTTTTTACTAAGTCTCGTAATGAGCAAACTTCCATCGTCATCTCATCCTAAAGCCTGAGCATGGTTACAATGCAAGATGAAATTACATACCTCAGATATTGCGCAATGTCCTGCAACATTTCGTTAGCCTCACAGCATGACTGCCTATCTCAATTTTTAAGGATTTTTTATTTATTTTTATTTTATTTTATTTATTTTTATCTCCGCCAAGGAGATAATGCAATCAAGTCGGTTTATTTATTTATTTATTTATTTGTCTGTCTGTCCTTCTGTCTGTCTGTGGACAGGATTTCTCGGAAACTACTGGACGGATCTTCATGAAATTTTCACCAGAGGCAGATCTTGGGCCAGGGACGACTCCATTAAAATTTTTTGATGATCATGATCCGGATCCGGATCAGGATTCTGGATCCGGATCTGTATTTACGATCGTAGTAGCATTTCTCGGACACTACTGGACGGATCCTCATGAAATTTTCACCAGAGGTAGATCTTGGACCAGGGACGACTCCATTTAAATTTTTTGATGATCCGGATCCGGATCTGGATTCTGGATCCGGATCTGTATTTACAATTTTAGTGGCATTTCTTGGAAACTACTTGACGGATCTTCATGAAATTTTCACCAGAGGTAGATCATGTGATCGCTCTGTACTTTGATGACGGCTTTGGAGAATGGATGCTTCAAACATACAAAAATCCCATTTAAACTTGTCACATGGGTGGTCCTGAAATCTTCCAAAGAGAAAGATCTTGCATTTGTATCAACATCATCCCTTGGCGGAGATCAGAAATCTCGGATTGCTCTTGTTTTACTATTTTTTTATTATCATCAGTGAATGACAAATCAATTTTTTGACTGGGTGTCCACGGACAAGCTCCTCAATGAAAATCAGTTGCCCATCTGGAATGGTGGTTGTCCGGAATGGTTCTGCAGTACATTAATATCAAAAATCGCCAACCAATAGAATGCCAGGTTCTGTGTAGACCAATGTGATTATCGCTGCCTCGCTGCAGGCCCATTCGTTTAACTTCATACAGTGTACCGTGGGGGCGGTGACGTTTGCACAGACCTACTCCGAAGATTCTGCGGAAGTGTGGCTATGCTGCGAATGTGTAATCGCTTATTAAACTATGTTACTCTGTAGATTATGTAGCCATCTAGCTAGTTAGCTAACATTAACTATGGAGAATCTTTGTAAATGATCGTCCTAATTAAGCGGCGTCATTTGTTTTTGCCCTAATTTAACCTGCTTGTTACTTGTACCAGTGATTGCTCTTGAGGTAGCATACCGTGGGGGCTTGGGGCAGTGACTCCCAGACCCACTCCCGAAGACACTGCAGTATCTTTGGCTATAAGCTGTGTGACCGATCGCTGATTAAAGTACGGTACTCGTTTGATTATTTAGCCATCTAGTTAGCTAATGTAACGGACTCAGAAGGATGCCAGCCACCTCAGATGCATACAGTAGACTGTTATTTGGACCTCTTTGGCAAAGACAAGATATGTCACGGCGTTAATTACAAACATGGCCCCGATGTGCACATTCACTGCTGCATATACCATATCAGCATGAAGGCATTAGACAAAACGGTCTCTCAACCTCACGGATATCTCCTGCTCTCATTGCATCCCATGGCAGACAGACTATCAAGAGAGAATAAACGCAATCGTTCCAATTAACATATAACTGAGTGGGCATCTTCGAGTCCAATCAAATGCTTCAAAATTTGGACAACTTCGTCTCACATGAAAGCAACTTCTGTACAAATTGCTACGAGCTGCATTACAGGCATAGCTTGGGAAAAACGGCAAACATAACAGGGAACTGCAAGGTAATAATGGTGAAAGATCTACACTTTCTGCTGAGAGTCGATGGATTTAAACACCACTCTGTCACACTAACGTTAACTGTGGAAAATCCTGTTTAAACGATATGATTTGATTTGGCCATGACTTTACTATCTTAGCTAGCTTCCGTGCGTCCAAACTGCATTTTCACATTTTTGGGACGTTGGCTAACTAGCAAGCTAGCTCAAAAGCAATCACTGGAACTGCAAACTAGCTAGTGAAGTTAGGGCAAAGACAAATGACACCGCTTAATTATGACGATTATTTACAAAGATTATCCATAGTTAACGTTTGCAAGCTAGCTAGATGGCTACATAATCTACAGAGGAACATCGTTTAATAAGCGGTCACGCATTCGCAGCATAGCCACAGATTCTACGGTATCTTCAGAGTGGGTCTGCGTAAACGTCACCACCCCCACGGTACACTGTATGAAGTTAACCAAATGGGCCCACAGGGAGGCAGCGATAATTTCACTGGTCAACATGAAACCTGCCATTCTATTGGTTGGCGATTTTTGATAAGAATGTACCGCAGAAAAAAAGTGGTTGTCCGACAGGCAACTGCTTTTTCGTTTTTACTTGTCCGCGTGAAAAACTATTTGTCCCCGGGGCCCGGGCAACCGATTTGTCGTTCACTGATCATTTAAGAGGATGGATTTTATTTTTTATTTTTAAAGTTTTGAGAAAAAAGGAAAAACACATTTTTTCCACCAACATGAAAGAACAGGAGGCCGATATCTCAATTTGGTAAAAATATGACTGAGGCAATTATGCTTTCACCTGGCCTTAAAGATTGTCATTCTACAAAGAGTGCTGGAACTGTGGAATAGTGGGGGTAAGGTGGTAGATGACTTTGTCGGGCACAAATCCAGGACACTTCGCTGATACAAAAGCACAGATGTCAGAGTGACAGGCATTATTAATAATAATAATAATAAGTGTACAATAAAACAGACATGTACAAAAGCAGGACTTGTTTGTTCGCTTGATTTTGTATTTACCAGAACAGTGAGCATGAGCAAAACAGTGAACACACCCAATAACGACCCAAGGACAGCTATTTTCATATCTCTGTCACTTATTGGTCACAATAAGGTTCCATCCCCCAGGAATCAGGAATTGTCCTTGCCCCTATGAAAGAACCTTACTAGTAAAGTTATGCCAGTCACACATTTTAAACATAGCTATTGTGTAACAGGAAGACAATTCGATTTAATGAGGTCTAAGCAATACACGCTATAAAAAACAACATGGACTTCATCCATAGTGCAGACTGTTGAACTGTTTACAGCAGTAAATACATTTTTGTTTTCGAGTTAGACTCTCGCAAACATACACAAAAACACAATTTAGCAGTGGTAAAAGAAACAAAAGTAATTAGTCTTTTGCAACAAGGACCCAGCTATCTGTAGTCATGAATTCAGGCAATATCGCAAAGTGGAGCCATACATAAATAAATCCAGGCAACATCAATACACCCACACCTCTTGGCCGATTACTTTGCAATCCATGTAATACTAAACCCATTAAATAACAACATATTGGTTTTCTAAAATTAACAAAGCGCTCAGTAGGTGCAATGTGAAAACTACTGTCTCTCATATGAAATATTTCCTCCCCATTAAAGTGCGATGCGACTAATGTAAAATACGGAAACACAGCCACTCCTTTATTTTCCCTGCATTAACATATCTTTTCAGACAAACAGCTGCTCCATGGTCACACAAGAATAGGCAGAGTGAATTATGGTCAACCGCCTAATTTGCACTAATGAACAGTAAACGCCTATGCTTCAGTACACCTGGTCAGCACTGCACAGTTCACTTGTAACTGACCGGGGCTAGATATGACCAAATTTGTGTTCTCACTTAACTGTGAATCACAGCCTCTACTGAATTTGCAGCCACGTAAAGCAAAAAAAGGGCAGTACAAATATGCTAAACCAAAACGAGCGTAAATTATTCAATCTAATTACATAAAGATTACAAGAGTTTGAACATTTCATTTGCATCAACCCTGCGAGGTCTTTTCAAATGTGGGTTAAGATTTATTTTTTCCAGACAAGGCTACCTTTCTCATCGAGCACACTCTAAATAATTCAGCATTTAATAACAAAAACAAGCAGACCAGGAAAAATAAGCCTAAATAATTAATACCTCATTCTCCTTCTACACCTCACTGTTTGCTGTGCTTAAATAATACACAAAAAAACTTGGCTATATGATCATTCCAAATTTCTCTTCTTTTGTACAAAAAACAGTGTATGAATTAGTATCCTGACCTGTAATCGGCTTTAAGTGAAGCTGACAGAGGACTTGCTCAGTGCTAAACTTTGACACTGTAAAACCCACTGTGCATGAAGGCTGTTACAACTGAGCAAAGTCCTACAGGATAGCCTTAGCTGCAACACAGTCTCTCAATCACTGCTAATGTCACACTTTCACTTTGCTAACAGAGCAGCCCAGAGCACAGTTCAGCAGGAGGGCTCCACCTCTGCAGTAAAAACCATCTTTCATTGTTAATCTAACGCACGCGCGCACGCACACACACACACACACACACAGATGCCAAGATTGCAGACAGACAGACAGACAGACACACGCACACAGATGCAGAGATTTCAGACAGACAGACACACACACACACACAGATGCGGAGATTTCAGACAGACAGACAGACACACACACACACACACAAAACCACACATGGAGAGATAGACACACAAACACGAATGCAGATGTTGCAGGCACACACACACACACACACACACACACACAAATGCAGAGATTACAGACACACACACGCATACACAGATAAAGCCTCACAGAGAGAGATGGACACACACACACATGAATGCAGAGATTGAAGACAGACACACACATGCAGACAGATAGAGGCACACACACAAATGCACATGCAAACACACATACAATCACACAAAGAATGGCCCACAGGCATAGGCATCAGCTAAAACCTACATGCACATCTTGGGAGGGTCACTAGGCTCTACTTAACAAAAAAGTTCAAATGAGCGGTTTTTCACTTCCTGCTAAAACACATGCAGCTCCACCACAGAGCCAAACTCATTCAACAGATTAGTCCCTCTAGGCCAATTCAGATAATCAGAATGGAACAACTTGGCAGGTTCTCTGTTGAAAAGAGCTCAAGAGGAAAGGACTTCTGCTCATCAGTATCACTGTAATATGTACTGTATTAGATTATTTCTCAAACAAGGATCTGTCAGTTTTCTCCGAAGCCATTTGTCTTCCTGATATCGAGCACCATTGACAATGTCAGTTTCTATCTCCTTGGTGACGGGGCCTATTAGAATTTAAATTAAAAGCAAATCTGTGCGAGACCCCCGCAGTCCCCCAGCCACGCTGAATGCCTGGCAGCAGGACCCTCCCGAGAATTCAGCCAGCCAATCAAACGCTGAGCCTCCAGCCAGCCCTCCTGCCTGACAGCAGGCCCATCTAACACACTGGGGCTTTGAAGGACAAGGATGGGACGTGTGCAGAAATGGAGCAGCACAGGCAGGGGGGACAGATCCACAGCGACACCTCAATACTGTTCCAATGCCAACAGGCAGTAAATAAAGGCAGCAGCAGAGATATGATTGCTAAATGATTGCAATGGCCGGCAGAGTCATTTTCCCGTGGCCTGAATAGAAATGGGCTGAATGAAGCTTCCACTGCAGAAGTTGGGCTTTATTACGTTTCACCAAGGTCAGGAGGGACATTAAAAAGGCTTAACTACATAAATAGAGCAGGGAGAGGAGCTGCGGTTTCATTCTGTATCAGTGCAGCCATTTTATACAGCTGAGGAAAAATTCCCACTTCTCATAATGCTCATGATATTCTCTCAGAGGACTGACAGGCAAGCCTGAAAACTGGATAAAGAAAAATGAATGTCAAGATCACCTGAGTTTGTTCATTGTTGTGGAGTACACAAAACTGGAAAAAATAAACACGTAAGCGAGCGAGTGCGCGTACCTGCATCCTTATCAAACATTATTGGTGGATTCGCCTCTTAATTAGACATCTTTTCTTCACATAAACCCCAGAGAGGACCTAGCCTATTTCTATTTGAATCAAACGGCAGAATATTTCACTCAACAGGTGACTGAGCCGTTTTAACACACCTTTCTTTTATACACAGTCTTGCAACAATACATTTTATGGGAGGACAGAGAAATTTATATTGATGTTCGCAATATACAGTAAAATTAACAAGGGAAAACTTTCAGCGAAAACATGGAAATAGCTTAAGTTAAAAAAAAAAACCAAAAGACGACACATAACGTAATACAAAATACACCGGCAAAATTGAATAAGAAAAGGTCAAATCATGCCTCGTGAGCTACCAGCCAGATTTAAAGAGACAGCAACTACTAATTCGCAACTACCAGGGAATTTCCACCTTTACAGAAAGTAGTCAAAAATGGGCTTTTGCGCAGCATTTTCAGGCCTTTTTATGCGCTTATATCCAGCACTATGATGGTACCATCCTGCATTAACTCCAGCCCTGTAAACAAAGGGCAAGCCCAGGCAATGCTCCACTGTGGCTCCGCCCCCTCCTTCCTCCTTCCACCATCTGAGATCCACAGTTACGTGGTGAGGCGTCCACAAAAACAACCTGAAGCACCAATTAGCGTGCAAGGTTTGCTCTCTGAACAGGCACTGGTGCTCCCATAACCGCTCGCTCAACCCTCCCCCCGTCAACGCAAGCCACACCCTCCAGCCCTGCACCAGTCAGGCGAGATCTAACCCAGGGATGAATAATGGATGGAGAGACTTTCATGTATCTGCTGTGTTTTTTTTCTGAGTGCTCCATAGCAGGGGAATTAATGCAGAATAAGAGTGAGGGGTGAGCCTGGGGCAATATCAGCCAGTCCGGTGTGAGAGTGAGGCTCAAAGACACTCTCTATGACCAACTCAGCCGGAGCACGCCGTATTTGTTTTTCTGTTTTGAATTCAGTCAACCCACACGGTTCCCCCTTTCTCTTTTGGCTTCCACAGTGCAGCTCTTTATGTCCAATATGAGCATATCAAACACCCACCCACCTCTACACACTGCTCTCCACTCCAATCCCCTCCATCGTCATCTCAGCTGAAGCTCACCATTTTTTTATTTGAATACAGTCTGCAAACACAATCGTTCCTCTCCAACTGGCTTCCGTAATTCTGTCCATTACATACATCCGGACACATTCTCCATCTTCAACACATATCTCTAATCTCCAATCACCCCTCCCCCTCTGTCTAATTTCCTCTTTTGGAGCATGCTCAACAGGGGCTTGAGCGCCTGTACCCATCCCCCACACCTCACCTTTCAGTTTTAAAACCAATGCATCACACTCACATTCCTTCCTTTATGACCGCTGAAGCATTGTAGCTTCCTGGGCATGAATTTCACGCAATCAGGGCCCGCAAACCCAGAGCAATTAGCATTTGGGTCCAAACAGATTCAGCAGCTTGTGAAGCAGTGCATCAATAATGCAGGCTGGTGCGGGATCCGGGCTGCTAGGCTAGTGGCCCTGTGTGCGTCTCTGTCCTCGGGCGAGAGGCGCTGGGGAATACTACAGCTCATCTGGGCCTGCAGGAGAGACAGCTGCCTTACAGCCACAGTGCGTGTGATACCAATAACAACTAGAATGTGTTTTTACTCGTAAAAAACGTACGTCTCCCCCCCCCCCCCCCGGCCCCCTTCCCAGCCTAACTCACTGGACGGACGGACAAACAGACAGGCACATACTAAAAGGCACCAGTGCAGGACCTGAGTAGTAAGTATGCAAAGTTTCGTTTTGATCATGCAAACGGTTTAGGAGTTATGCTCCAGACAGACATAGATCGCATCCGGACGGACAGACAGACAGACGGACAGACAGACAGGCACATACCAAAAAGCACCACTTCAGGACCTGAGTAGTAAGTATGCAAAGTTTCGTTTTGATCATGCAAACGGTTTAGGAGTTATGCTCCAGACAGACATAGATCACATCCGGACGGACAGACAGACAGACGGACAGACAGACAGGCACATACCAAAAGCACCACTTCAGGACCTGAGTAGTAAGTATGCAAAGTTTCGTTTTGATCATGCAAAGCGGTTTAGGAGTTATGCTCCAGACAGACATAGATCACATCCGGACGGACAGACAGACAGACGGACAGACAGACAGGCACATACCAAAAAGCACCACTTCAGGACCTGAGTAGTAAGTATGCAAAGTTTCGTTTTGATCATGCAAACGGTTTAGGAGTTATGCTCCAGACAGACATAGATCACATCCGGACGGACAGACAGACAGACGGACAGACAGACAGGCACATACCAAAAAGCACCACTTCAGGACCTGAGTAGTACGTATGCAAAGTTTCGATAAGATCAGGCAAACGGTTTTGGAGTTACGCTCCGGAAATGAAGTGGGAACGCCAACGCGAATGCGAAAGGGAACCGAGCCTAAAACAATATGTCTCCCCTCTCCCTCCGGGGGGGGACATAATAACAGTAAGAGCTTGCTCAGAACAGCGAGCGGCACTGAAGGCAGCAGCCTGAGAGAGAGCAGGAGCCGACGGTGGGCATTACAGGAGAACAAAAGAAGATGGCGGTAGAGGGTTGCTATGGAGCTCCTCCTGATGCTCGGCTGCATGTGCAACAAATGTCCAGGTGCTTTTACCCCAGGACTGTGTGTTCCATGTATTGTATAGGGTTTCTTTGTTCGCCATTGTCCAGGGGCTGGTTTGTAGATAAACTGGGTTATGCAGAGGCTGGTTGTCCGTGCACAGGGTTGTCCATGTGGCATGTTGTTTCTTCACTGGTTCTTCAGTCTACTGGGTGGTCTAGGCACTAGGTCATCATTTCACTGGGTCATAAGGGCACTGGGTCGTCCATGTGCCTCATTGTCCTTGCACACGGTCACAGAGTATGTAACAGGGCTCAGGCCACATGCTGTCTCTCAGTGCTCTGATCAGTGCTCCTCTCCAGGCGGGCGGTTTAATCACACCGCCTGTACTCTTAGCGGGAATCAAACCTCTCCCGCTCTGCTCTCGCTGCGCCTCAGTCATTGTGCCTCTCTCACTGCACCTCTCTTACTGCATTTCACTAACTCACTGCGCGTCAATTACTGTTCCTCACTCATCACTCCTCAGTTACTGTTCTTCACTCACTGCTCCTCAGGTACTGTTCCTCACTCAATGCTCCTCTCTATCTGCCCCCAAATCTCTGTTCTTCACTCACTGGTCCTCAGTTACTGGTCCTCATACACTGTTCCTCTCTATCTGCCCCCAAATCACTTTCCTCACTCAATGGTCCTCAGTTACTGGTCCTCACACACTGCCCCTCAGTTACTGTGTTTCACTCACTGCTCCTCACAGCTGATGGCTCTGCTGAAGGGAGCTCAGCATCCACACATAAAATAACCATTTCACTCAGAGCCCACCTCCAAAATTCACCAGCGCGCGGGAAAAACATATATTCAATCTCACCTCCTCCCACCTCCCAATCTCCTGTGAAATTCAATGCACGGGGGGCGGCTTGGGGTATGGCTGCTTCCCTGCTTTGTTTATTGAATTACCTAAAGCATAATACAGCAGAATTCAACCCAGCAGCCCAACCAATGGGGAGAAGTTTCCCCCGATTGCTATTCAGCTCTTATTGATTCTGCAGCATTAAACATTAAACATTAAAAGGCTATGGGGTCTCGGGAGAGGTCATTGAGCTCGTGTGGAAGAAGCAGTGAGGTTATACAGGCTAAAGCTACCCAGGCCTGCTGTATGGAAGTAGAAAGAATGGAAAGATACATCACTGAACAAAAACTAACAATATTGCAACAGGAAAATCAGTTTGTAATACATGCAGTCCACACATGTGTCAGTTAAGAACAAAAGACTTGCATTGCTTTTGACAATGTCCAAATTAAACATTGCCATAATACTGTATACCCATGTGCCAATTACGGACAAGTCAAGCAAACATTTTTATGAAATGTTCTTTCAAATACTGCCTTATTTTAAATGTACTTCATACAGGCTATTTATGTTTTAATATGACTCGAATATCGAAACTGTTATATGAGGAGCAAAGCTGTTATATCACATATAAGAGCCATAAAAACTACTTAAAATATGACCCAGAATCTCTCCATTTGCAAAATGGAGGCTTTCAATGATAATAGCCTGATGCAAATATAAGAGGTAGTGTGTGTAGGTGTGCTAATGCTTTCCAGGCAAGTGTTTCCTAGTATAATCAAACAACTAAGTCTTTGTCTTCCTGGCATTAAACCAAACAGGAATTTGCTTTTCAGAGTAGAGAGTTGAAGCCGGTTCTTTCTTCCTTTTATCGCAGAGGCTGATAAATGGCATCAGTGACCACTCGGTAAATAAGTAGAGAAGTAGCATGTGTCAAATAACAAAGCGTCTTAGCTGCTCAAATCCACAGTGTGGCAGAGCAGTTGTCCTTTCTGCAGTGTGTTTGTGTGGGCGAAGGACGAAAACTGCGGGATGTGCGATTCTGGGGGTGGGGGGCGTGGAATAGGGACGTGAGAGGGGTCTCCCCCCTCTATCTCCACCTGTCCGCACCTCCCATCTCATAGCCGCTGCGGGCGCAGATAACCACATCACACACTGTCAATCAGGACAAGGGACAGCAGACATACAGCAGGAGAGGTAAAGCACAGACATCGAAAGCAATAACTGTACAGCCATTCCCCCCACTGCCGTGTTTATCAGCAGTTATTCTTTTTAAATCCTATAATCACTGAGCGAATTTAATTAAACTCAGTATAACTCAATCTTACCCTGGAAACTGGCTGGGCTGGAGCCCGGCAGTCTAAAACTGAAGCAGCTGCTCCACCTTCTCCCCCGGTTTAAGCTGCTCTGAAAATGACCCTCTAATTAAAACAGAAAAGCGGAGGCCACAGCTTCCACACAAAGCTAAGCATCGCCTGCACAGCCAACAGCTGCTGCTGTGCAGGTAATCAGAGCTGCCATGTTTCATCACATTTTCCTCCCACTAGCCACTAGGCTACGTGATGATTTTCGAAAATGAAATGCGAGAAAGGACACCAAAGTGCAGCCATTATACGAGACCGAAAACTCAGTTTTTAAAAATAACATAACATTAGCAGGTAAACCAGAGCCTGACAGTCGACGTTACAGCTTGAAAGATAGAGAATTGGTGCCAGAAAGCCAAAGCACTGCTGGTGAGGGGTCTTGCTTTCTGTCACCATCACTAGACTTCTGGAGGCTGAGAGTTTAGCCAAAAGCTTAGCTAAAATGGTTCATGTTTTAAATTTGCTTTCCAACCTCAAAAGGCTATGTGTATAATGCAAGTTTTAAATGGCCATTTCTCAGCTTGTCCCTGACAGCCATGTTGCTGTGACCTATCTGTAGCATTGAGGGCCGACATTTCTGACAGAGCACTTCAATGTACTGCATACTTCTGTAGCAGAGGCTCGTTTATACCACCAATGAGTTCAGCCCCGCGTCACACATCACCGGAGCAGCCAGGGTGGTCGCATCCACCTTGCAGTCCCTCATCAAATCACCAAACCTGCCTGTCCTGCAGAGAAAGCCATCTCTTCATTAACAGCATGTTACCATGCCCTGCAGGACTGACTGTGCCTGCTCTTGTACACATACACACAGATTTGAGCTGCGCGCTTAAGTGTATTTGATGGCTGCACTTTTCAGAGCTTTTGAAGTGCTGGCTCCTCCATGGTGAGGCTAATAGGACTACATCACACAGAGGGTCAAGAACAGGCAACAGTAATAACCTGCCAAATTATCACCCATGAGGCACAGAGAAATATCACACTCCTCACTGATACAACGCTAACCTGCAGAGGAAGAGAGGGGAAAATATAACCCTCATAAAACCAGGCAGCGTAATTAGTCTTCAATCGCCATAATTTAATAAAATCATCACAGCACTATTGAATTGACTGTGGCAAGGTAACAAAGCTCAGCAGAAAAGAGAAATGCCGAGGCCAGTATTTTTGCCGACACTATCTTATTGTTCCTTTGGTCAATGTAAACACACAGAACTGGTGGCCGGGCCTGACACAACAGCACTCTGTATCACTCTCCAGATTTTTCATATGTATTTTGCATTTAAAAAGACCCTGCCTCAGAGCCCTAGGGACACGCTCTGTAAAGTTGGGTAATTTGTGAAGGATGCCATTAATATCCCGCACACGGGAAAGGGTGACCTGGGCAGCCCATAGGAACCATTTCTAACAAGAGCACTGGAATTTCTAACGCAGCTCTGGAAAAATTTCATAAAAATCAGTCAATAACTTTTTCCATAATGTTGCTAAAAAACATACTTACCCACAATCCAAAGGTAAAACATATCCGCATTGGCAGAGGTAAGAATGGTAGCTCAAGTGCGCTCAAGTGTGAGAGTTAAAAGGCTGTTCATCTAACAGGGTTTGCACAACAAGATGTATTGAAAAGAGGATGGAGCAACAGAGCTGTTGAGGCCGATGTACAAACTTGGTATCTAAACAAAGGTGAACACTGCCTGGGTTAATTGTATAAAAATAATTTACAGCAGAGTGGGAATATGTGACACGCCCTATATTCTTAAAGTCCAGGGTAAAGTGAAAAAAGCACTGTGTGTTCTGACTTTGGCACACCCCTAAGAAATGTGTAATTAAGCATTCAGCCAAATTCATGATAAAAAATTAAAAAAAAATCGCCAAGTAAATAAATTTATGTGTCAAAACTGCCAAAAAGTAAGCCCTATTCTCAGCTCTAGAACGCTGTGGGCGTGTTCGCTAATGCCACTAAAACCACACCCAATCGCAAGGAGCAGCTTCTCTCAGCTGTCGCAAGTGCATCACAGACAGAGAAATGGATGCTCCGGCGAGCAATTTATGAGACGAGAACAGCCGTGTTTGTTCAAGCCATCTTAGCCGGAATCCAGTTCGAAACCAGAGAACACTGACTTACTCTATAATCGACCTCGTTCCTTATAGGCTGCAAGCAATCGTATTTTTCTTCCATTAACACAAGTAAGCAATATTTAGTGCTAAGGACCAAGCCACATAAAGTCACGCCTTCAATGAATAAATAGCAACAACAAAACATATTTTGTCAGATCACCAGAGAGTTGTATTTGTCTCTACAGTGTTTCTCACAGAATTATTCAATTTTTGGTGGTAGCTGACCAGGGTGTCGGATGATTCAGTTAAACCCACGGCTGTTAGCTGAAGGTCCATCTCCGAAGCTTCAGCAGGAAGGCGGAGGGACCGCAGGGTGAGCTGGCTAGCTAGGAGATGAGCATACTTAAAACGAGATCAAAGTTTGATTCAGCAAGAAATATGCTGCCACTGAAATTCTTCTCATTTGCGTTCTGACAAACAACAACTTCATCAAATACAGACATGGATATTTTTAAGCTACTGAAGCCTTAGTAACTATCGAGATTCCCATTAACTGGAGACAAAACCTTTTTTTTCCCTGCTCCACGACCATAGACCAGTTGAACTGAATATAAGAAAGAGTCATCTAAATCTGTTAAGAACGGTAAACATTTTAGTGCATTTGTTATCCAAAAAAAAGAAGAACGCAGCGCCGAATTACTAGCTAGCTAGCTAGCTTGTATTTTTTTTTTTTTTACA
This sequence comes from Gymnothorax javanicus, assembly GCA_029692085.1. Classification (NCBI taxonomy): domain Eukaryota; kingdom Metazoa; phylum Chordata; class Actinopteri; order Anguilliformes; family Muraenidae; genus Gymnothorax; species Gymnothorax javanicus. The sequence continues at coordinate 92,350,626 of CM056196.1, forward strand.
AGTCAATATAGTCTGGTGCAGTTTAAGGCAAATCAGTTGTCCGGTGCAGTTTAAGGAAAATCAAGTGCCGCAGTAACGGGCCTAGGCTGTCAATGCAGCTATGCCGACACAGCAACTACATATTTTAAAATCACGTAAAGGAGTGGCACATCCTGCCCAATTTAATGCAGTTACAGTGAACTACCTATATCCACATAGCTAGCTAGCCACTATAATTTTAAAAACTGCACACAGAGTAACTTAATGGTAAACCCATTGGTGGGCACCATAGCTAACGTCACTGCTGATGACAGAAAATTTTTAAGCACCAATTAGGTTAGTAAACACAGGTGTATTGAGTTCTTTGAAAATATTTTGCTTGAATTTAACATAAAATCAAACATAACAGGTGTGACTATAATTTTCTAGCCTAAAAAATAAATAAACCATTGCTACATTCATGTTACAAGCCTCATTGTTCAATTCCGTTTTTTTTTTTTTGCCAAGATAAGATCTGTCCGTCCTGACATTTCAAACTTATATGACCCATATCTATCTGTACTGCGAACGCAACTGCTTTCCAAAATGGCAGGCATGCGCAGTTTGGACCTAATGCAAGAAGCGATACATTTTCTTATTTTTGTTCGTATCCATGATTTTCTCTTTTTTTTTTAACTCATTGATATCTGGGATTTCCCACTATTTTCTTATTTTTGCTCTTCACTTAGGTTAGAGAGAGTGGTGAAGAACACTCTTACCAAGTCAAGAGAAAAACATCCTTTTTACACAGTCCACAAATTGTTTGTCCAATGCATGCAAACATATGTTTTCATTTTAGGAACATAAAAAAAAACCACATAATATAATCAAATTTTGATTGTTATTGGTTTTAGAGGAATTTTAATGACTGGATTATTTAATTTGTGCTTAAAAAATGCTATTGTTCGATTGATCCCACGTGAGGATCATAGGTTTACTTTGTTTGAACAAATTTAACAGTACTTCAATTTCGCTGCTGCTGAAGTTTTTTTTTCTTCTCACTACCTTTTTTGGTGGCATCTCTCCAGTTGTTGTGCCAAAGTCGGCATTTTGCACATTGCACAACACCTGCCCTTCTTTGGCGTTCAGAGGGAATTATCTATGCTTACTACAAACAATCGGCCACGCACCTCCAATTTACGATCAAGTGGGATTCATCATTCAGCACACCTGGGTAAGAGCAGATCTGGATGGTAAGAACATCTGGTGCATCTGGAGTCAACTTCTCTTATTTTTTCTCATAAAAAATACGAGAGAAAAGAGAATTTTAAGAGACCATTGCTGCATGAGGCTCATTGAAACGGCACTGCACGAGTCATCTGCGTCACCAAACACAAAAAACGTCATATTTGTGAGAGTACTCATGGTATTGAAACCTGATTCAAACCGTGAATGGTTGCACTTGTAGCAAATAATGGATGGGATTTTGCCCTGGAGGACCAGAGACGGACGGCAAACAGTTCATCAGCTGCACGTGATAAGGTTGAGAAGGCGAAGAAAAAAGCCATAGGGCATGCTTTTAAGGTTTTTAACTGCAGTCAGAGCATGCGTAAAGGCAAAAATCCACATGGATTCTGATCTGACCATTCTCATGTTGAATGGTCATGTATCAGATTTGTAGAAGCTCATGAACCACATATGGAAGTGGCTCAATTCTAATTTGAAGATCGGATACAAGATTGGATTTCTGTGCCCACAGAGCCCTGAAAGCATCAGGTTTGTGTCAAATTAAGGCAAAAAATCAGATTTGAGTCATTTCATCCGGGTAATGTGGACAGAGTGCATATGCCCGCAGTTTCACCAATCAGGAACCTATTGATTGTCCACTTTGGTTACTTTGTTTTGCTCTTTTTTATTTTGTTGTTTCTAATCCATCACAAAGTGGGTATGGATTTTTTACTCTTGACGGCATGTATAAATATCTGTCGAAATGTGGCTTACGTGGACAAATAAGTAGTGTAAACATGAATGCATCTAATTAAGACAAATTAAGGAGTCTTCAGGGTAAAAATTTTGAATTTTTTTTTTTAAATTTCAATATTTTTGTTTTTCACATAAAATAAATAAAGGAATGTAGTGAGATGCCGGTAAACACCAAGAATCTATGTTTTTCCTCTGCTTCAATTGCTGCTTGTGACTTTAAATGCAAATTACCGAAAATCACAATTTTGACTGATTTTCAACCTTGTGGCATACATAAAATCATTATTATTCATCTGATTGACTTTAAATTTGGACTGAAGTTGTATCTGTTGGAGATCTATGAAATGATGTAGTATTTTCTAGATAGGTGCATCCCAAGGGGGTTAATTTTGAAAATGAAGTAAGTTGATGATAGCGATTTTCGTCATGGTTACATAACACAGCTCATTAAATATTCATAAATGTTCTAAACAAAAAAATCCTATGTCATTTTATAGAACTATCTTAAACCTTTCATACGAGACTAATTTGAGTAAAATCTGACCATAGGTTATTGAAATATCAGTGCCACAAAATATTTTCAGATTTTGTCATTAACCCATTTAAACCTGGACAGCATGTGCGCATTTCAAGAACGTGTCGTTGCCGACACAGATATGCCCGTAATTTTGAAAGTACCGTAATTACTGTAAGTTTTGCGCAATAGAAAAAAATTCCAACTGTTCCTGAAAGCTGAGAAGCTGTGCTTCAGCCCAAATACAGGTTACTATCTGCTGGGATTTTTGCATTAGGCCTTAAAGGGTTAAAGTGCCATTTACATGGCAACATGTAAATTTTTATCAAAATACTACATTTTATGAGGTTAAAATTATGTTGAGTATGTTTATTTCTTTGTTTTTACATTATTTTGGTCATTTCTGCACTTTACCCCGAAGACCCCTTAAAGCTGTAGCATACGATTTGAAAGTTTGATCATTATTAATATCCTCATTTAGATGGTGGTTATGGTCCTACAGTACAATCTACACAATGTGAAGAGCAAAAAAAACGAAAAAAATCCATTCACTCTGGTGGCTGCAGGGCTGCAGAGACGTTGACCAATGTAAGCCATCCGGCCGGATGGCTTAGATTGGTCAACGCCTCTCTCCCATCCAATCCTCGCTCTAGTTGACCTCCCCGAGAGCTTGCTCTGACTCCCCGTGCTCCGCGTTCCGCCTCGTCCCCGCCCCCTTCCGCATTAACGTTTTCTGTCTGTTTACTGCCGGCCGGCTTGTTGCTCTGGTAGAGAGGGTGTGTCTGGGAGTCTCCACGCGGACGGCCACACGTGCTCGGTGGGAAGGATCAGGGAGCACAGAGGGGAGGGGTGTGTGTGTGTGGGCAGGATGCTTTTTTCAAATTTTTCTCAACGTCTCAATCTTTCTCAACTGATTCTCAGATCGTATACTACCGCTTTAATAGCTTGAAATCCTATGATTACAATTATGGTTGGAACAAAAACCAGCATACACAGGATAGCCCAGAACTAAGCTTGGGAACCACTGGGTTATATTAATAAACAAAACCATTTAAACAATTAATCAATTTTAATAGGTATTAAAAATTATGTCCAATAATTGACTAAATAAATATTGAAAGATTGGTTATGTTCAGCTGAACAAGCTACATTAAGATAATTTGGTGTGTAATGGACATAATGTCACAAATTTGTTCTTTGAGTTCCATTAATTTTCTCTGCACAAGCACAAGTACAGCAGCCTCGGTGTTCTTAATAGCTCAACTCAGCAACAAAAATCAACCATTTGGCTTCCTCCCACTGTAACACAGCAAAAATAAAGAGCTTGTTTCTGATCCAAAAATAGCCCCAGCGCCTTTCCATGTTTCCATTTGCTTTTATAAACCCCATGTAAGTCATTTCAAAACACATAAATGATTTACTAAATGTAATAATCTGTTTTGATGGTAAGCTAAATCGAGCAGTAATTATCTCACTATCTTTTTGCAATGCACACTTAATGGGTAATATAAATGTGAAATATTAACTTTGTTTTTATCTACTGGAGCAGCTGAAAGTGACCTGAAACAAGTTAATTTAACAGAAATGAAATTTTAAAATATTTAGTTTTATACAGCAGCAAATACATTGCAAAATCTGAAGAGTTTCATCGCCAAACGTAATGTATCCATTTGAAGCATTTTTAGAAGATGCATGTTTTTTCATGAGAAAAGTAAGTAAGCAGACGAGAGCTTTTTTATTTATTAAAAATTCCTTGCCAAATAAGTTAAAACACATACAATGATGCAATTAAATCTAAAAATGATGAATTTCTTGTGATTATTTGGCAAAATGTACCATATTCACTGAAATACGATTTGAATTCAAATGCCTGCCAGTCAATATCATAGACGTAAACATTTCCATGATGTTTCCGTAAGAATTCATAATACTCCTCCACGTGTAGTACTCTAACCTTCTTGCGAATCTGCTGCTCAGGGCCCATAAACTCTGTCAGCGGGAGACACACATTCTCAACGGATAAATTAGGGAATCTTTTTTTTTCTGCAGAGTTCGCAGCATAGAAATGACACTCATATTTTTGTTTTGACCAGAACAAGAGTCGCTAAACAATTGAAGCCTGCTGGCAGTACGGTATTCACGATTGCCGACTGGCTGCATGGATATATGGCAGTTAGCGGAAAAACTGGCGTGGCATTTATTGCGCTTTGGATGAATGCCCATGTTCAAGCATGCTAACAACTGGGATATATAGCATGTTGCTAAGGGCTGAATTTGGCATGACTACCGGCCCGCCTGTGATGATCTTCTTGTAGTGGCGGGTCCAAATTCTCAACGTGGCATTTATTGTGTTTTGTGATTAAACTCTTCATATGTCCAACAGATCAAGCCCATAAGCAGGCTTTAAAATAAATAACATTCCATGCTCAGCAAAGTTAGACAATTCAGCAACTAAACCATTCCTTAGCTAAGCAATCTCTCGCACTTGGACTTTTGCTTAAACTGGGGCAAAGGTGAATTTAATGAGCACTTTCCTGAATTAATCCCCAGTTCAATATTTTACAAATTTTCTGCCAAAAATTCCATTCACTATTTCTTACATCCCAAAAGGTTTCCAAGAACACTTTTACTGCACATGATCATATTCAATAACGTCTATAAACTCATCTTTGTATCTACTGTATTACAACACTATAACATCAAAATCAAGGAAGAAGTTCCCGCTTAACAAAAAAAAAAAAAAAGGCACTTAACGCTCTTGATTTTGGGAATTTAAAATATTAACAAAAGATAGGCTGCCCATCTTCCTACGGTCGCTTACAAGGTCAGGTTTGGAGTATAAGGTCACGGAGAGTGAGGCTTACTCCCAGGGTTCATTCCCTGCAGTCACTCTGACTTCGGCTCGGTGCACATTCACCCCTCTGACCCCATCGGCACACGTGACCTTCAGAAGCCTCCATGACCTCACCCTCAGGCCGATAAGGGCCCACATGAATGGGGCGTGAAGTCAGGGAGACGCCAGACAGTAATTACTGCTCTATCAGCAGCTGGAAATAAAGGACCCGAGACCTGTAACCACCGGGTGAACAAGACCGCACTCTGACACATCAGACTCCCCACACCCTGCCCACTAACCGCACTGGCAAAATAGCCCATTACAGCCCAATGAAGCGCAGGCATATATAATGGCCAGGCTTGTCTAAACCTCCTCTGCTGCTTATAAGTGCTAAGAAAACAAACTATTGCACACAGGAAGAAAAAACAAACACGCTGCTGACAGGATAAGTATAGCTGCACTACGTCCAGGTTTAAATATGCATTACAGCCATGTTTTACTGTCACTCGCGGATATCAAAACTAGAAGGCAGCACCAGGTGCTAAACCTCTAGGCTCCAGCACCAGGGCCTCGCTCTGCACTGTGGCCCAATGAGCGAGCGGCTCTATGGGGCAGGAGGCCTCCTCACCTATCAGGTAGAGCGCTAAAAACTGTGGTGAGGCAGAGAGTGAAAGCAGTGTTTAAAGTAATTACTGCGGTGTGCAAGGGCAGGCAGGAGAGCAGCCCGGGATCCCTTAAGCACAGCCTGCACAAGAGCCGTGACGTAAATTCGCCCGTTAGCGCACACATGCAGAAGAGAGCAGCGAGCCCCTCTCAGCTTCAGTAAAAACCCGTTTCAGACACACCCCACTAACGTTTATGAGTTACCTTTTTATTCTCAGCACGCTGAATATGGCAGCTCACAAAGTACAGAGGTCATGCCTTTTAAAAATACCAACCAGGACGACCCACAGCAGGAGCAGCTGCAGTACTGCACGAGAGCTGACGGCGTGAGAACTCGCCTGAGCCTTGTACAGGAGTGCACAGGGATCTCGGCCCCCGCACTGCTGAAGAAAACACCTGCTGTTTCTTCTGAACGGTAAGCCAGGTCAGTGGCGGTCAGTGCTGGTCCACTGACCTCCCCCAACGCACGCGTCAGGCAGCAGCAGAAGCCCAGACATGAACTGTAAAGTACCCCCACCCAGAGCCTAAAACACCCCTTCACTCTCCGAGATCAGGGATCACTCACAATCTCACAGCTCTTCTGAACATCACTTCCAGACCCATCTCTGCCCATCAGGGCGAAACATTTTCTCAGAACTCTCTCGCATCAGGTTACAGAGTCTCACACGCCAATGTGGATTATACACTAGTAAAGTGTGAATAATGAACATTGCATTCTTGCAGTCTTCACATCTTCTTTTTTGAACATCAGTTAATAAAAGTAGAAAACATCAAGAGAAAATATTCACAAAATATCAAATGGACAATTCAGCTACAGTATAGCTGGTCATATTGTAAAGGAAGGTTCAGCACACAACAGGTTAAACCCTGAAAAGTGCAATTCCCAGTATGGAACATAATGATTCTGCCAGCAAGCCTGGGCCCAGATACATTTCACATCGGCGGATACACAGCCACTGGGAGTGCCTGTGCGCCAGCGCGACACTGCAACTCAAGAACTCTGTTTACTCCCGCTAAGCAACGTCCATAAGCTCAGGGATATGATCTTCAGTAGTGGCCGGCCCGTGTACATTAATTATAGCCGGAACCCTTATCTCAGCACTTCCCTTTTAATGCTGGTGTGACGGGGCGGCTGGCATCGCGGCGATTCCCTCTATAAATAACCAGGGTTTATTCTGGGGCCCGCGGGCGAGGGGCCGGGGGGGGCGTCTGCTTACCTTCTATGGAGGGAGCCTGATCCTGTGCGGCATACAGCATCTCCTTAAAGGCCTGTGGGGAAACAGGAAAAGCCATTTATTCCTTCATTAGACTCTGAAAATACACAGCCTCCTATCACCTTCAAAGGAACACACCTGACATTTTATTACACACTTTCACTAAACTACAAGCACCTTCTCATAGTGTGCTTCCAAACACACATACCTCATCTCTACTTTCAAAGGAACACAAATACTAACTTTTAACATACTTCAGAGGAAAAATATAGTGTGCATCTTCACTGTAAACTATCTAAGAGAAACAAAAAAAAAAACTTTCTCCCAAAAAATAATTTTTATCATACTTTTAAAATAAATAACCTATGTATTTGCCATTAAATAATCTATAAAGAAGAGACATTTGTAATTTTGTCGTTTCAAACCAACGCGAACATTATTTAATTGTGTCATTTCAATTCATACTTCAAAGGAAATGCATATGATGTTATTTTGATCTTTGGTTAAGACAAAAGGGTCTTTAATCCATTCTTTACACTCACACTCAAATGAATTAGCACTTCGTCTTTGAAAAAGGCAACACTGTCTGCTCATGACCAGGAAGAAAGATATAAAGACTAAGGACCTGTAAGTTTTGATCATGACTCATTTTTAACCTTTCAATCACAGCATAAATATTGTCTGTCCACTATGAATGATATTCAGGCTTCCAGTATGTTTTTCCTGTGCTGTAAATTTAGTAATGAAAGCAACTACTAAATAATTCACAACTTGGTCTGGTAAAAAAATTATTTAATAAAGTACAATAAAAAGAATAAAAATGGGCATGCACACCAAGCTACCTATAACGCTGAAAAGGACAAGTGATCACTTTTCAGCAACATGAGAAAGACAGAGGGCTAGGAGTCTGAACACACAGGCTCACAGCAGGGGAAGAACAGAGGGCCCTACTAGCATAATACACTCCATGCATTCGATTCAGAGAAAGAATGAGGCTATAATTGAGGTTACAGCCTGAGAGGTGAAGTGGAAATGATAACAGAACATCACTACGGGATGTTAAGACCCTCTTCCATCATTTCACTGCTGAGAACAATCAGAATCAGATTTTCAGATCACTCATGCTAAAAATACACGGGGAATAGCCACTGCCACAAAGACCTACTTCCTCAGAATGACCTTGCTGATAATGGAAAACTACTGAGACATTTTTATACTGAGCGGTAAAATGATTCCTTCAGTTGCACTGCTCAGGACTGCAAGAGGCACCAACCCCAGGCTACTGCACAGATTTATCTCCAGCGCAATCTCAGAAATTGAATGGACCGTTTATGTTCCAGGCAAATAGAGTTTCAAAAGCAGTAATTTGGCTTGTAAAATGCACTGGGTGGATAAACAACAGTACTCTAAAATGGAGATAATGAAGACTTCAGCACAAACCCCAGATCACTTAGATCAAATCAAATTTCAGGTAATTAGTGCACCGATGTACGTTCTGTGGTTTGACTTTATGAAACCAAGGAGCACACGTCAGCAAGATAAACCAAAATAACTTTGAAGGCTACATTAAATTACTGGTCTCTTCACTTCAAAAGCACAGATTTGTTATACTGTGTCAAAAGGACCGTGCTGTTTCTGGAAAGATCACCACTCTGCTGTATTACTTAAGGCTCCACTGCAGTTCATATTGTTCACTTATTGTTCAGCGTGCTGATGGTCATCCAAACTGACAGCTTCATAAGTCAAGCTGAAAATAAACACTGGAGAAGGCCAGGGCCTGTGCTGATATCTACATTCCTCTCAGACGGCACCAGACACACACAACACATTCCTACACCTTACTGTACTCATACAACACAATTAGAAATACGCCAATACGGATATCTGAAAATCGGTCTGATATTCATTAAAATTGCTGGATCAGGTATCTGTGACAATGGGCAGATTAATTAAATCAATAATGATTCAGTGCATTTATATTCATGTATAAATTTGCTACATTTTGTTTTACAAAGCATCGAAAGCAATGTATACCTGATGCTGCCCGACACAGAAAATAATGATCCAAGTCTCGTCCACACAGCGAAGCATACACAACGCTGATATCGGATCAGTACTCCTTATCGGCCCATACTTATTATTATAAATAATTATTATTATTTTTAAATTATCATTATTATTATTATTATTTCTCCATTATCAGGCTGCTGTTTTACCGAATTTTCTCCAAAAAGCGGGTCATAGCGAATGGCCAGGGGTTTTCAGCACACAATTCCACTCGATCAGGTTTCAAGAAAGTCATTAAAATTCTAGCTGTTCCTAATAAGATTGTTTTCTGTACTGTATATGTTGTCAGCCTGATTCCTAATTTATCCAGCCATTTTATTAAATCACCAGATACACAGCCCAGGGCATCTATTACAGTTGGAATGACTGTGAGCTCCTTTATCTTCCAAAGTCTTGCTACCTCTCTCTTAAGGTCCTGGTATTGTTCTACTTTCTCAATCTCCTTCTCGTGTGCCCTTGTATCCACTGGTATTGCAACATCAATAATCTTACACTCTTTCTTCCCTTTCACTTCAATTACCATAATGTCGGGTCTTCTTGCTTGTGTAGCATGATCACACTGCACATTTACATCCCACAATATCTTGGCCTCTTCATTTTCTAGGACACTTTCTGGTTCGTGTTTGTACCACTTTTCCTCCCTTTTAAGATTATACTTGCCACAAAGCTTCCAATGGATAGTTTTTGTGACCTTATCATGCCTCCTCTTGTACTCTTTCAGTGCAAGCTTTATTATTATACTATATTATATTATTACTGTTATTATACGGCATGGCTAATGGGACAAGTCTGCAGTAACAGCCTTGCTTTCATGTGAACAGTATCATCATTTCCCCTTCTAGTTCCAGGTCTTTATTCACACCAGTGAAAAACCTTTTTTCAAAAGAACAGATGGCAGCAATGCACTTAATGTCATGTAAATTTAAAAGACCATTTCAGCAGGTCTGTGTCATCTTTTTTAATCAGCTGCATTTGAATCAGTAGCCAGCCAAATAATTACCATTCTCTGAAATTCTGACTGAAATATGAGCAATTCCCAAGGTATTGGATTAGCCATGTTTATCACTTGCAGTATGCCGTTTGTGTTTTAAAGACAGCCTTTGTAGACCAAGTGAAAACAGTGGGCTGAAGTGAAATACAGTGCAGAGGATTATATAAGGGAATATGAGCATACAGGGACTGTGCGCTCCTGCTAATGAAGTGAGATGGGTCAGACATTTTAAAGAGGGAGGGTGTTTAAATGAGAGGCTTGAGCAACATGTCCTCACAGCCCGATCCCTTTACCCACATTAAACCCCGAGACAGCTCATCTGCAACTCATTCCTGGAAAGCCCATTACCCAGAGGGCCGAGTGCGCAGCCACAAAGCATGGGCCCCGCTAATGTCCCAGCCGAGGGGTGGGGGGTACATGCAGATTAGAAGGCGGTCTGTCTCAGGGGACAGGCCAGTGGGATGGAAGCATTGCCATGGTGACCGTAAGCATGGAGTGAGGGCGGGGCTGAAGCCCGAGTGCATTCAATCATTAGACTATTACAGGAAGCATGGACTGGTGCAGCACTGCTGCAGCCAGGCTCGTCTCCACAGACAGCAGCTCTATAGCCAGGGGAGCATGGAGAACAGATGCAGTTCCTGAGGGATGTTATAAGAGCTGCGTGACAGCTCACAGTCTCAAGGTCTATATGAAGACGTTCCATACGAAGGCGTCAAAGCACAAGCAAACCTGCCTCACAGTATAACATTCTATGGTGCACTTTCAGCAGGACAATCTGACACATTTACAGAACTGCCTTATACATGTCCTACCATTAACCCTAAGAGCGTTATAGGCAACTAACTGCAGTTGCCCAATGATGTAAGATATCAAAATCAGATGCTCTTTTAAACAAGGGGAGCTCTTTTAACCAAGTTGCCACATGATAGATTTTCAACAGCTCAGGATAATTACATTTTTAATTCCTTGAAAATTTAGTCAGTGCTCTAACAGTTAATAAAGAAAGAAATGTGTAAAGAAATAAGAAAGAAAAATAGGGAAAGAATGAAAATGCCCCCTCATGTGATAGGTTCAAGCACAAAAAAGTGCACAGCACAAAAAATTAATCTAAATTTATATTCTGTTCATGCCATATTCTGTTCATATTCTGTTTTGGGGGGATGTGATTAAAAATATGACTTTGAAGCCATTACCCTTTGATTCGTTGATTGAATAAACCTATCACGCTAAAATAATATAAATTAATTGTTTGACATGCAAATCAGCCGTGCATATCTGCAATGACTCATCCAGCTGAGGTACAGGGTGTAAGGTAGAAGCCGCACTGCAGCCACCTCCACGCTGGCTGAGATTACTCGCGAAAATCAGCATTCTCCACATGATCTTTCCCCGCCATTTATGCACATATCTCTTCTGTCACAAAGAAGAACATGACCAATAACTGCAACGTTCAGACAGTCCAATTCTGTTCATAACATTTAAAAGATCAATAGCAGTATATAACAATGCTCCCTATTCATGTCAAAGAACAAAAATATGTATTTGTCAATCAGAAGCCTTGCACTTTTGGGGCATTAGCAAGCTAAGTATTACCTGTCAGGAGCCTTGAAGACATGGCTAATACAGAATCAGCTTATGGTAGGTCACCATTCCAAAACACTAATTCATATTCCACGACAGCAGAAGTAGCTTCCGTGTACGCACAGTTTTCAGGAAGTCATGATAAATTTGCAAAAATATTGTGGTTAAAGGACATCCTTATGTGTAATGCATCTGGGTATGAAATAATGCTACAAAACTAAGCGCAGTCCTCTTAGTAAGAATGACCTCAGATGAATATGCAGGAAGAGGCATGCGGTTAGCAAAGCTAAGTAACAGTTAAGTATTGATTCGAATCAGTGTTACTGAGCACCAAACATTTTAAAATAGAACATCACAAGCGAACACACGCACTGCACGCTGTACACCCTTTAGAGTCTGGTTGACAGCATTCGTTTGGTTAGCCCCTCTGCACTACCTTTGTTATCGTTGAATAAGGTGGACAACTCTAGACGCTATAAACAAAGTTGAAATAACGTTAGAATATCTGATACTGACCAAACCTAATCTTCAAACTTGACGTACAGATGGAGCAGTGAGAACTAGCACAAACAGGTGCTTCGACCTTTTCCTTTTACATTACAACAACGATTTGCGCATTATGCTGCTGTTGTGTCTCTCTCTTGCCACTGTATTATAATACGACCACAGCCAAGTCTTAAGAAGCCAGTCTGTGGTCAGTACCTTCGTCAGTAATGTTATACGTCTTTTTAAAGGTTGAAGCAAAACAGATGTTTTCAATGCACACCGTTATTTAGTCCAATGTAAAAACAGACCATTGACAATTATCTTACAATAACCTCTGAAAATATAGTCAACACAGCAACTTTCTAAATACAATAGATTTTATGGCGCTAAAGTGAACGTTAATCAATGCTTAATTAGCAGCTGATTTTTACAGCTGGTACAGCACCAATTACGCGCGGCTCTCAGCAGTGCAGTCAGTGCACCAGCCACTTCATCTCTTCAGTCTGGGGCCTGAAAACAGCAGCCTGCTCCCTGGCCACTTCTGTCCTTCTTTTTCAGGAGAAATGAACAAAAAATCTCACTCTGATGCGTGTGACTGCGAGGACACAGTCTGTGTTGTGTCTTTAACCGCACGGCTCGCTCTGTGGTTTGTGAGAGGAGACAGAGAGTCCCAGCGTGTATCCCACACAGACCAGAGTAACAGTGACTTCCCCTTCCAGCCGCCATTCTCATATCACACAGCAGCACTCACTGCTTACTCAGATCACCTCCTCTCCCTACCATTAGCAGTTCTGTGGGAGGCATCGTCTCCGCAGCAGCGTTCTGCTGCTACCTCTCCGAGCGGGATGCTACAGAATGAGGAATACTTTTACTCCAGACATGAGCCTCTGGAAGAGGTTACTTCTCCTTTAGTGAGAAAGACAATGATAAATGTAAAATAGGCAGACATAAAAGAAAATTAAAGCTGCTAGAGAACAGCAGTATCCTTAAACTCAAAGATTTACGCCGTGACACACTGCTCTACATTATCTCAGGCTGTTCAGACAGATGTGACCGCCAACAGTGCACAATCACATCATAGTTATTCAGAGATCAAATGGCAAGCATAATTATCTTTACCAATTTTTTTTAACAGATGCAAGCCAACTGTTTATTCTGAATATATATTTTGAACACCCCTAACCATCATTTTCAATTGCTAGGAATATGCCCAGCATGTATATGTAGTAATTAGGGATAACGTAGGTGAGAAATTAAATGTTTTTAGGGGACCTCATTAAGGAGAACTCATTAAAATGACAGAAAAAGGGATAAATTGATAGATAGACAGAGAAAGAGGATGAGCGAGAGGGAGTGAGACACTGAGCAAGCGTGAGAGAGAGAGAGAGAGAGCGTGAGGTAGCTGACCACGTGTGTAGCATTTCACCAAAACCCTCTTGAAGCACTGGTGGTGTAGAAGCTTTTGCGTGTCGCGGAGAGGGAAGAGGCAATCAGTGAGCAGACATTTAACACGCTATAAAACTACGCCCAAGCTAAAGACTCATGTCCCCCACGCGATTACAGTATGATGGATATGACACACATGGGCAATCATGGTAATGGCCCATAATTGGTAGTAAAATAAATGATCAGCCATTATCCTACACAACTGAGAAGAAAATGATTGTACATTTGAACGGTCTGATCCCAAGAAAATAACAAAACAGGCTTCATAGCATTGACAGTTCATGGTATCGTCAAACTCCCATACGCCGCACCCCACATCACACCCAATAACACAATCAATTGTAACCTTTACCGACAGAAAAACACAATAAGATACAGAATTAAAGGGCGTTGGCAGAGACGGAACCCTAACAACTAAATTACGGAGAAGTGCAACCTGTTTATTGCACTCGCTTCAGCCATTTTCATTAAACCTCTAAGCGCTGAGAAAATGAACCAAGCGATGCAGTTGTTTATGGACTCCTGGCTCAAATAAACAACATTAAATTAAGAAAACATAAAATGCCCATGAATAATTAAGAGAGCAGTTTCACAGGCCTATTAGCAGTCCTCGTGGACCAACTCTCCTTTAGACTAAATGAATGAAGGCATTCAGGCTTACGGCAGCCAGATAGGAGTTAGGTCGACAGCAGCAGGCTCCAGGGCTACCACTGGGCTGAGCATAGGGCTTCCAAACAAACCATCAGCCTGAAATGTAGAAATCTGCACACTAATATAACAGAGGAATACAATCAGTACTTCATTTGTTAATCATCAAATCATTCAGCGAATTCCCCCAGCCCATTCAACTGTTTCTGCAGCTTCAGTCTTCTAAAAACGCATTTGAAATGGAGAGACGGACTGCATTCAAACACATTCACGACGGCAATATTTCACATCGTATTGTATAAGCGATAGGCTAACACAGGGAATACCGGAGGAGCGAGAGGTAATGCGTGCTGTCAGTTGGAATCCACAGATGCAGGCATTTCACACTGAGATCAATGCATTCTTTGCACTTTCAGCAGTAGAGCTGCTTAAAGCAGCTTGTATTGCACTTGGGCAGATGCAGCCATATACAGACTAGAGACTCATGCACGTGGCCAAGACAAAATTATGGGTAGTGACTGATATATTCTGTGGAGATATGTACGAAGCAAAATTAATCATAATTAAAGCTGCAAGCAATGTGTGAAGGGCCAAGCAAAGGCTGCTATCTGCAGCTTGTGCAACAACAGAAGCATTGATCGAATTTCCTAAACCTGAAAAATTTGCCAGGTAAACATGAAACATTGAAGTATCTCTCTAGCAGTGTAGTCAGTGTCATTGTTGTCAAATTTGAGGCAGCTGTCTGAGGCCCAAAAGACTACAAGAGACTTGATCCTGCAGTTCAGCCTTGGTTTGAGGGTTCTTCTGAACATTCATTAAAAGCTCAATATGAAGAGGTTCAGCATTCACATATTACTTCTCGTGTTCTGTCCTCATGGTGAAATTTGAGGAAATGATGCACATCTCAATAGCATATTTTACATGCAAACTTAAGATGCCATCCACATAACACACCAAATTTCAAGCCAACTGGTTGAATAGTGGGGGAGGTTTAAAAAAATTTCAGTTTTTCAAATTTGTTAAATTGGAGACCATAATGAGCAAAAGGGCCAAACTGAATCATTATAATTACATAACATAACATGAGTGGTGAGAACAGGCCATTCAGCCCAACTAGACTTGTCATTTCCCGATCAGTACAGTGAACCTAACACTTCAGATTACTTATATGATGTCTGGATCAAGTTTAAAAAAAAAGATGAATGTCAACGGGCCAAAAGCCTATTTACATATTGCCAATGTCCCACCTTTTGGTAACTCCAGCTTCAACTACTGGTCATTGGGAACGTTTTTTTTGGGGGGGGCGGGGGGGCAAAAAGCAAAACTAGTGGTACTACATATTTCTCTTAAGTTCAGTGAAATGTACCGTTATTTGATTTCACTTCCAGATATGACGAAAGTACCATCAAATTTGTTGTTATATCATTGCAAAACCATGGAGATGATACAAATTTAACAAACAGACTTTGAGCAGGAAAATCTGAAGATCATCTGACCCAAATTTGGTGAGGACCGGACAGGGTCCATTAGAGGAGATACAAAGAAAGTTTTTGATAAAATTCAAAGTAGTGGAAAACTCTGTTGGAAAATGGCCAGAAATGAAAATGCAAGTTTGGGCTGATAGTGGCGTTCATGCTCAAGCCATAGCCTCGAAAATTGTTTTCTAGTTTTTGCCAATGCCATGAACTTCCATAGACAAGAATGAGCAAAAAGAAGAAAAGAAGAGGAAGAAGGAGGAAGAATAGGAGGAAGAATAATAATAACAATAATAATAATAAGAATAAGAATAACAATGTTTCGTTTTTTATAGGCTTGCACCTCCCGGATAGAGCAGAACATTCTTTCAAGAAGAGAATTAAGAATAAGCCATAATATTGCATAGCAAGAAATGCAATAAAAGCAGCATAAAAGAGAGGACTGAACAGCTTAATAAAAGAGCAATATAGAAATGGTAATAATAAAACACATATCATAAAACAAGAGGCTGAAATGCGCACAGTAAAAGTAAGACAATTCAAGGCAATAAAAAGGAATGATGAGGAAAATAATGAATACATAATATAAGAAGTAGGCTATGATAGAGTTCAACACTTTTCAGAAGTCTGATACTTTATGTTCAAAACAGGCCTTTATCCAAGGTTGCAAGCACAGAAACAACAGGTAATTTGGGGGAGTTTTTCCTATTCTCCCAGCATGCAGAAAGCTGAGCGAAACAGCCTGAGGAGGGAAGGGAACCAGCGGCTTTTCTGTCCTTTGCATTTTTTTTAAAGCTCAGTTTTGCAATGTGCTATAATGACAGACCAAATTCAACAATTATATTGCCCTGCATGTGCATCTTGACTTCATCCACGAGTACAAACAAATCTAGCCACTTCTCTTTTATCCAAAACTGCAGAGCAATGACCTTTCACGGTCCAAGATTGAGGAATAAAATTAAAATATACTGAGTCAAAAAACAAATTACAGCCCAGATAAAGTAAGAAAAACACTATATTTAATGAGTTTTAGACATTCAGTTGCCGATACAGAATTGTAGGTGTTTGTTATTAATATATTTGTCTAAACGGAATTCCCCGCTTCCTCTCATTCATCTAGAACCCAACATTTAATGCAACATTTAATGACTATAGCAAGTACCAGGGAACAGGGAATATAGCCCATAAATGACCGATTACCTCCTCAAAAGAGAAGATAATTTGAATTTACTTCATTTTCCAGAGCATTAATTAACTTAATGGCCAATAACAAGGTCTTTCAGTACGGTTGTTAATTACTTAAAACCATATGAATTACCTTAAGTACTTCACAGCACAATACCTCCAGAAATAAACAAGGATTTTGCCATTTTTTAAATAAAGTTTTAGCTATCTGTTGAGTTTATGTATATTAATATTCCCGCCATGGTTTCATCACAAAATAATCAGGCTGAAAACCAGCCGCTTCAAGCCTCATTCATTGCACAGCAGTTGGACTGGGGCATGAAGCAGTTCACCCGGCCATTATAAGGCTATTTTTAAAATAAATACATTCTGCTCGGCTAATAATCAGACCATCACTGACATCACCTCAGTTTAATAACCCACATTGCAAGCTATTTAACAAAACCAAAAATGAAAAATATTTTGCGCAACAAGAAAGCATTCACATTCTCTGTTATTCTACAAAAGAAATTGACTGATCCTTGAGTACAAATGTGCCCCATTTTAGTGTCCAGCAAGTCAATTGCTACAAAATGTTTCAAATTCTACATGTGTAATGACAGCATTTGGTATGACGTTCCTGAATGGTGATTATTACAGTAATGTAACCTCACTTTTCAAACCGCCATCCATATTTAAATGAACTTTCCATACGGAAACTAACCGGGATTTCACCAACTGTAGCTCTGAAAGTTGAGCTGGAATGCATGTTCTCTCAGTGCCTCTGTATTATGAAAGCAAGCAGTGCATGGCAACTGGGGAAAGTGATACCATGGAATCATGCAGCCCAAGATGCTCTCCTTTGTCTGTAATTCACAGGACAAAGTGGGGCACAGCAGACCCCTTCAAATGCATTGAATGCAATCATGGCTGTGCTTGAACCCAGGAACAAAAAAGCATAAAACCTCACAGCATGAGTCCAGCAAGACAGTCTGTTGCTGTATTGTCTATGGAACACACATGAACACACAGTCACGCGTGCACACATGCACAAACACGCAAATGCACGCGAGTGCGCACTCACATAAGGAATTGCACAATGTTTAATTCTTAATGGTTTTATACAAGGCACTGAGGCTGAATCCGGATAAGGCACAGTGAGCATGTATTGTTTTATTGGAATTATTAAAAAGCCACAAAACCTAAAACAAGACTAGCCAGCTGAAAATCATATCTAGTCCTGACAGTTTCACTTCAATGATCTAATTCACAGTGAAAACAAAGGTTAAATATGTCTAATTTAGTGAACAATAAACAAGGGTAATGCTCTGTAATTAAATGGTGAGGAACCACAAAGTGGTGTACATTAGTCCTGAGAATGATACTGACACAGTGCACTAAATAAATGGCCATTACAGCCAATTTACAAGGAATGCCTTGCTAAGATAACAACAGCCAAATCTGCGAATCGTTCGAGAAATAAAGCATTTAAAAAAAAAAACATTCAAATTTCAGATAAAAGAACGGTGACATTAATCTCAGGAGCCCATTAATGCGAGCTCCCTTTCTTCTCCAATATGAAATCAATTTGTACCCAACACGCGCATTTTAAATGGGGATACTGATGCTAATTATATTCTTCAGGCCATTTTCATTATCGCACAAACTCAGAATAAAACAACCCATATCCAAATGGCCAGAAATACAATAAATATAACTGATTAATAAAAAAATCCATACCATTCAGCAATACATACAGTAACTATATTTAGAAGACCAGCTTTTCATATTCATTGTATGAATTAAAACAATAAACATGCACATATACAGCTTATTCAACAGAATACATCATACTAGGCTACAGACTGTAGTTCACGTCAGTAATGAACAAAGGATAGTCCAGTTGAACGCTGTTTAATGAATGCATCATAAAATAATAAAAAACAATGTAGAGTTTATTAACCCGAAATAATCGTTTAGTACACCAAATGCGTTCAACAAGTAAGAAAGTGTGAAAAAGCCTGCCATGATAGCCAGGAAAAACGGAGAAGCGCATATCCGAAACAACCATCTGACCCACCCTGTTATAATGATTACACGGACAAAGAGATAACTTCAGTCCAGCTTGATTTCACCAGGCGAATTTCAAATTGATTTTAACTTGTAAATAGTGCCTTTATTGATTGCATCAATCATTTTTCCATGACTGCATTGGTGTGATCAAGCCAGACAAATTAGCCAACAGTTTTAAAAACCAGGACGAGACCAGAATATGCACAGGTTTGACACGCGACGTTGACGACATGACAGATTATCCTCTACATGAGGGTGCCTTCAATAACGCTAGATTAAACCATAATGAAACTGGAAAAGAGTTAATTATGCCGTCTAGAGAGCGATATCATTTAAGTTATTTCAAAGGTTCCAACTCAGTTCCTTGTCAATGAAATCACGTCCGACTTGCTTTCCAGTGTCAACCAGACTTGCGGTTGTTGCCAACTCCAATGCGCGCAACATGCATTGCGAGCGTTTCCATTACATCGAGCAGAATGGCAACCAAATTTACGAACTCATGTGTTTAGTAAAATTGTTCTAATTTCAAGAGAGTTTCAAGTTTGCAGATTTTTTTTGCCAACTATCAAGCTAGTTAACTTCGGATCTACTAAAGATAAATTATATAAGGATGCGAATGAACAGGTGAATTAATAACGTTAAAGTTCATTGACCCACACTTCACATCGTTGTCAAGTGCACAGACAACTAATTTAAGCGCTGGCACACGTTACCATACAGGCAAAAAAGCAATACCATTAAAATCAACCATCAAATAGCTACCTGGCGGTACCAATACAGTTGTATCAAACGAAAGATTTTTAGGCTGATAGTGTTAAGTTAAGAATTTCGAACAAATCGTCTCAGAGTAAAAGGCGAGCAAGCTGTCAGAGTCACTCAGTGAAATGAAACACCACTGATCGTGCCCAATATGCGGTAGAACTGTCAACAAACAAACGCTGGACTTAAAACATTTTCTGGAACAGATTAACAAGGGGTAACTGTCAGCAAATTAGAGGAGCGTGTTTGGCTGCTGCTTGTGTTGTTGCCCAAGCAGTGCGTTCATCCCATGCACAACGGATTTAGAAAGCTGGCAACGTTCATTACCTCATATTGGATGTATTGTTTCCTCCACTCTGGAGTGATGTGAGCCGAAAGATGCTCCGCAAATTTCATATTTTCTCTCCTCAATGCCCTTGGGCTACTCCTGGTTGGATTTAGCCTATTTACGCGTCTTGATATTTCGCTGGAGTCTTATTCGATAAGAAGCTAGCTAGCTAGCCAGAATTAGCAACCGTTACACTGCACTAATAAGCGGTGTATGTCTCTGCCTTGTCCCAAGTATCGTACGCCAAAGACACCCCGTCCCACATATTATTACACTGGGAGGGGACGGCGTTCAGAACACTCTCAACAGTCGCCCTCCCTTGTCCCGAATGCTGATCACACTACCACGGGTCAGACTACTTTCCCTCTCGCCACTCTGACTCACTCTAAAGGTAATTTCGTCCGCCATCACATTCAGTAAGCAACGTCCTTGCGTCATCGCGTAAGACAGATGGTACCTCCCTCACTCAAGACACCAAGTGAAAGAAGTCGCAACAACTAAAAAAAAAGTTTATTTATTATCATTTTTAACACACGTGGAATATAATGACAGACACGCCTATCTGTTTCTCTATGAGGCGTGTAATAAATTCGCACTTTGACAATTCATCATCATTTACTTACAGCTCCTGGAAACCCAGTGAGCTCACCTAACATCGCTTCTGAGAAATGGATTCTGACGATTCCGGTCAGCTGAACTTATTCACACATTTTTTTTTTTTAATTGAAAATCAGTCACAAATGGAGAAGCAAAAAATGATGGACAAAAGTAATGCGCTTTGCCCATTTCCAACGAGCAAAATGATTTAGATAAACTGCTATTTCGGCAGTTGAAAATTGTATACTTATGCTTACAGGCAGCACAAGCATTCACACCAAGCATCAATGTTGAAGAATATTATCAATATTTTCAAATACCAATACAGAGATAAGGCAAATTCCTGAAAAATAGTCCCACACATGCTCATTATTAAAATGCAGATGTTTACTGGCATCATTCCTTCGGCCTTTTGTCTTTCAATTTTATAGAAATGAGCATTGGATACACTTATATTGCAAGAAAAGGAAAATGAAACATTGTTACTGTGCTTCATTAAAGGAACTGAGTCACTGTAAAATGTCAGTTCTGTTCATGAGCTGTTCTTATCGTGATCTGATTTAATTATTTCAGGAAATTAATTTCTTTCAATGAGTTGTATTAATTTCTACTCTGTCTACGTAGCTTTTGCTGAAAGGACTGATCGAAAGTTAGATTCCATTCAGGCTCAGCTAATGAGGCAAAAATTTTTGTTATTATCATTTTTTCCCCATTATTTCAAAACAGCCAAACAAATAAATAAAAACTGAGGGAGAGAGAGAGAGAGAGAGAGAGAGAGAGAGAGAGGGAGGGAGGGAGAGAGAGATTGGCATGATGAAGTAGCTACAGCATTAACTTGAAGTATGCAGAAATGTTATAGAACTGAAAAAAGGATTTTTTTGTGTTAGTGGTGCCTGTGCAATTTTTTTGTCTCTAAGCATGTCTTTGCATGCTACTGCTGCATTTAACAACACATTCTTATTTTTGGCTTCACAAACAAACCATCTGTATAATTGCCAACCACTTCCCCATACAATAACTTTGCCATTATGATGCCTCAAAATACAGTAAATGACATTATATTGTATAATTATTTCTGGGAATCAGAATGTTTTACCTAAACAGGGGTACCGACTTGAAAAGATATAGTTGTAGGAAAGTAAATCAAATATCATTTTGTTGTTGCTAAGTCAAATGCCTCAATTATTTTTGTACTATTTACAACATGATGTGTGGAGTATTATTGAGGAAAAAAAGGGCTGAGTTTACCTGCTCTGCTCCACATCTGTGGACAGCCCATCCTAGACCAATCTGAAAGGCAAATACAGTGACTACTGTAAAATCAGCCCTCAATAAAGATTGAATCCTGACTCCTTAGCACGCTGCCATTATTATCCAGACAGCTGCACCCCTCTAATTGTTGAATGTTGTATTTAATTGTGAAATTTGGCTTTATTTTTCCTGTTTTAGTCTATGATCATTATTGCTCATTCTCCTGTTTCATTTTTTACATTATCTACTCATTATTTTTTCTTGCTTTTTGAAAAGGGCATTGAGGACTACTGCTAAGATTTTTGGTCTTTCTTCTTCATCTTATTATTATTATTATTGTTATTAACAAGGGCAGCATGAAACACAGTGCACATGGGAGAAGTTACCTCTGAAGCCTATCATCCAGAGAGCTTTCTGTAAGAAAACCTTTTCAAGCTGAGGTAAACATTGTGAAAGGGTTTATTTTAACTCAAACAATGGTCTTTTCTTAAACCTAACCAAATACACTGAACAAAAATATAATCGCAACAGTATAGTCCTTTCAATATTCCGCATAATTATTTCTGAGGTTGGCTTACTAGGGTTTATTTATGTGACCAAGGTTGTGTGCCACTGGTCTGTGTGCATTTCAGTCACCTTCATATCATTGTCAAGTTCATCCCCTTTGTCAAAATTGGCCTGTCAGACAGGTGGGGTCTGATCCAGAGCTATTGAAATCAGGTAAGGTCAGCCCAGGCACATCCTGTACTCTGGTCAATAAGAGGCCACTTCAGAAGTTCCAGTTCAGCCATTGTTCAAAATGTCATAGATGACTCGAGCCATCAGGGAGCATACCATTGGCATGCTCAATGCAGGAATGTTTCTCAGGGCTGTCGCAGGGGCTCTTAATGTCCATGTTTCAACAATAAGTTGCATAAAACACCCCTTTGAGGAATTATGCACGATAGCAGACCACCCACATGCATGACAACCACGTGTGACGACCCCCAACCAAGACCACCATATCCAGACTGTCTGAGACCAGCAACTGCCACTGCAGATGAGACAGTTGGTCTCCACAATCGCCACATTTTTGCCTAAACCATAAAAAATCATCTCCAGGAAGTCCATATCTCTGTGTGTTTTGCTCTTTGTGGAGTGGAACTCACCTCAGCTCGACAAAAAATTGGTTTGACTGAGTCAATAGCCACGATTAATGGCTAATGGCAAAATGGAGGACTGTTTTCTTTACAGACAAGTCATGTTTTCAACTTCACAAAGCAGATGGACAGGGGATCGTTATGCTGACATCAGGGTGCTGCATACGGTGGCACACGGTGGTAGAGTGCTGGTTTGGGTGGGAATATCCCATGGACATTGCACCCAACTGCATTTCATTAACAGTAACTTGAATGCAGTGTGATATTACGACTGCGGCACATCGTCCTACCATTCGTCCATCAAAACAATAACCATCCAGCATAACCATGCCAGACCCATGTCACCCATGTATGCACAGTCTTCCTTGAAACTGAAAATATTTTTGTGCTGGAATGGCCGGCTTATTCCTCTGATTCGTCCCCCATCCAGCATCTTTGGGATATCCTCAACCAACAAGTCCGTCATTGGTTCACATTTCCGACAAATATACCCCAACACTGCACAGCTCTTGAAGAGAAGTGGGAACACGTCCCCCAAGTCACCATTGACCAATTGTTACAGTCCATACAGCAGAGATGAGTAGCAGTGCAGCAGGCCAAAGGTGGACATACCAAATATTGATTTGTGAAATTTGGACAATAGACCCCATCCCCTATATCATCACGCCATCGTGAGATTCTTGTTTGTCTGTTTAAATCATTGATCAAAATGCATTGCAATATGGTCATACAATCTGTCAACACTCAATTAAAGTACAATGAGCTTCTGAACATGGTCATATTTCTCACAATAAGAAATGTTGTGTTTTAATTTTTGTTCAGTGTAATTTTAGTGCCTAAACCTAATGAAGTAGTTTTGATGCCTAAACCTATCCAAATAGTTTTGTTTCCAAAAGTTAACCAAACTGCAACTGAGAGAGAAAACTGAAAACAATATCAAATAAGTCCACAAGTTATAAATCAATGTATGGTTTTGCATGAAATTCAAGCCTTGTTCTTCTGCATGTGAGTCATATGCTTAACCTATTCATCCACCATAACAAGTAGCTCTTTATACTATATCTCCTGTTATGATCCAGACCAGGAATAAAGTGCGGAGGCAGGGTACAATTGAATAGTAAGATTTATTGATAGTAATACGGCAACAGTGGGACATAGCCCAGAGGAGGAAAGCACAGTTCAGATCAGATGTAGTGGATGAAGTAGGGTTACGCTAATCTCCAGTCAGTGGCTCTGTGGTATGACTGCAAGGTGGAGTGCACACTTCACCACAGCCAAACTGTCCACAGTGAGGATGGAGTAGCTTGAAGGGAACTTGGTTCCAATACTGATGATCGTGGAAGGATTAGGGGCTTGTTCCTAACAAACTGGGCTGAGGAACAGACTTGGACAAGATTAACAAGAACTGTGCCCCAATCCTGGGCCCTGAATTAAGCCTGGGAGCTTGTTGCTATTTAACTGGACAAAGGTGCTGACTTGAACTGGGTTGACCTGAACAAGGTGAAGCCTTCCATTAATTACAATGATTTAAAGTTACATTTCACTTAATTAAGACAAAGGGCTTTAATTTCTTGGTGCAACGCAGGGTGGTAATTTCGTCCGGCACACCCCGCGCAGTGGTAATTTCGTCCCATGCGCAGCCACTTTGGCAATTTGGTAGACGGACGTGCGCCAAGATGGGTGTGGCGGCGCAGTAGGGGGAGGTGTCACATATTCATCATGACACAGTGACAATTTCGTGGCAAAAGGCTCCGCAGAAAGTGCGCAGAGCGCTCGCCAGCTCCAACCTGGTTTACTTTCTGTGCAGTGGTAATTTGGCTGACCGGCGCACAGTGCGCACACGTCACTGAAACCTCACGGGCTGGTTTCCAGAATGTCAGGCACATTTCAAAGCAATAAATAATTACAGCAACCACTATTTCATGTAACTATCTGAATCAGGACATGAATTATAGTATCTATATCGATTGACCTGATGTCAGACCAAAGGCGGTTGGCACGCGTAATGGAAACTCGACCTGGCTTAATCAACGCAGCTGAATCTGTGATGCAAACTAACGACTTCACGTCTTTCTCAGCCAACCACAAACTGCCTCGGCATCAAGTAGTACGTATATATCCGGCTTCTCTCATCTCAAAAAATGCAAAAGAAAAGAGAAAAAGAGAGACGCTTGGCAATGCGTCCTTTACGCACAGGTGCTTCTGATTTCATCTGCGTCACGCATGGTATTTGTTTATGTTGTGATCTGTGCACACTACTTATCTTTATTACACGGGGTTTAAATACAGGTTACTAAATATGAATGTCTTTATTAGTGGGAAAATATGTTTGCCTTTTCCGTAATGCTAACCTCAATCCCTCCAAAGCCCTCGACACTGACGGCTGAGAGGGTGGAGGACGCAACGTCCTCCGCCGAGCTCATGGCCACGCTGGTGGAGGGGCCGCCTCCAGTGACCATTTACCCCTTTTCCACCAAAAAGAACCTGGTGCTAGTGCCGTGCGCGAATTTTTTTTTCCTGAACCTTTCAGGCAGTATGGTCGACTCTTGTCCAATCAGAGATCGGCGCGAACATGACGTCATGCATATTATTCAAATATCGGAAGTTGTATGGCTTTGTATTTGACAGTTGTCCACTCGATGGGCAAGAATAATCAAGTGGCAATTGAAGACACGGCTTCTCTCCCCCATGCGATCTAACAGCGACAAAATAATGGGCTACATTCAGTACAGAAAAATAATTTAATTATAAATAGGTCTATGCACTGACACTCAGCAACGGTGTTTTTTTTTTTTCCAGCGAGAGCGGAATTTCAGAACTCTTTTGCGAATGAAGGTAATTTCGGCGACAAGTACGCACACCTGTTTTTGCAGCACGGTCACGCAACTTGCTGTAAAAAATAGACAGCTGTCCGATTGGAAAATGTAAACGGACGAAACCACGTATATGTCACCAGAATTACCTTCATTGGTAATTGCGAGTGTGAAATGTAGGCCTCGCTAGCTAGGCTAGGCCCACTCGATTCATCATCTCCCCAGCATGCATGCAACACACACAAGCAGTGTCAGTGTGGTCGTACAATGGCCTATGTATTCAGGTATTGTTCGTCAGGCTACGTACATGCGTCCACATCAAGTGGCAGTTTACATATATTTATTGATGTAGGTTCGGCATAGCCTGTGAGCAGGCTCTCTTGTTTGCGATGGCGGAGAGAGAGTGAAAAGAGAGCCTGCACAAAAACCAGGGGTTCTTGAATTCCGCCCCTAACAAGCTGTCAGCGTGGTTTGACTAATTAGGTCTATGCATTGGCACTCAGAAATGGTAATTTCTTTTTTTTTCTCCAGCGAGAGCGGCATTTCAGAACTCTTTTGTGAATGAAGGTAATTTCGGCGACAAGTACATACACCTGTTTTTGCAGCACGGTCACGCAACTTGCTGTAAAAAATAAAGCTGTCCGATTGGAAAATATAAACGGACGAAACCACATACTAGACACCAAAATTACCATCATTCGCTGAAGAGTTCAGAAATGAGTGCCAGTACATAGACCTAATTATAATTAAATTATTTTTCTGTACTGAATGTAGCCCATTATTTTGTAGATTTTAGATCGCATGGGGGAGAGAAGCCGTGTCTTCAATTGCCACTTGATTATTCTTGCCCTGTGAGTGGTCAACTGTCAAATATAACGCCATAAAACTTCTGATATTTGAATAATATGCATGACGTCATGTCCGCGCCGATCTCTGATTGGACAAGAGTCGACCATACTGCCTGAAAGGTTCAGGAAAAGAAAATTCGCGTGCCGTGCTGGTGCTAGTGCCAGTGCTTAGTTGGTTCAACTCATGAACCTCCTAAGAACCTGTTTGCTTTTCCATTGCCGAGGAGCCAAATCAGAGCCACGGGATCACGTCACTGTAATTTAAGACCAACAGATCAGGAGAAAATAAACTTTGTTCGAGACCTGCGTCTCTCTCAGCAGCGCTCACGTAACAGCTGGCAATACAGAAATACAGTATGTACTGCGGGAAACCACGAATAAAAATTTATAACAAAAATAATGGTTGCGTTCTACGCTCAGTAAAGCCGCTTGCACACTGGAAGCGAAACAAATTTTTCGCACGACTGATTACATTCAAAGTCAATGCAAAGACGCGAATACACGCTCGTGTCTTTGCACTGACTTGAATGTAGTCTGTCGTGGGAAAAATTCGTTTCGCGTCCAGTGTGCAAGCAGCTTAATACTATTATTGTCACTTAGGTTTTATTGTTTTTAGTGGGGGAAAGGAATACAGCCTGATTGCTCTGAACTCGTACTGAGTTAAGATCAGATATTGAAAATAAATGTGCAACGTATCTTGCATTGTTGTCCATGCATGTTAATTCCAAAATTTTAAGCAGCAACAGGATGTAATAATAGGAACACGCTATCCATCGTTTCTCTTCCCAATGATGCAGGCAGAAGAAATAAATGAGCAACCATCGTATTTCATTCCAACTTCATAAGTTTGAATGATCTGAAGTAGTTTCGTTTTGAAATTCCATTCAAGTTCGCTAATGGTAATAATTCGCGAATGCCCTAGCTAGCCAGCTAACTCATATTTGTAATGCTTAATATAGACGTAAGCAGTGCAGAAAACATGCCTGAAGCAGCAAAGTAAAATGCAACATTAAAGCATCATGCAGATATAGGACAGAGGCTTCTTTATTCCAACATTTTAAAGGTGAGGAGAGGAGTTCATTTGATTGGGGAAGATTTGACTCGGCTGTGTTAAACCCACTCACGCCTTCTCTCCTCCCTCTTTA
Organism: Gymnothorax javanicus; assembly: GCA_029692085.1. Classification (NCBI taxonomy): domain Eukaryota; kingdom Metazoa; phylum Chordata; class Actinopteri; order Anguilliformes; family Muraenidae; genus Gymnothorax; species Gymnothorax javanicus. The sequence goes on from CM056196.1 coordinate 92,378,605, forward strand.
CTACTTGCGCCGACAGGAGGGACAGAGGCGGGACAGAGGAGTACTTGCACCGAGCACGAAATTGCAAAATACGCCTGGATACACCCCGTTGCGGCGGCGCTCCCCCCATACGCTGCGCCTGCGCCTGGTCAACGAATTTAGAGCCCAAAGAGTTTTTACAAGGAATACCAACTGGTTCTAAGCACGAATAGCGAATTACAATCCTGCAACTTGCAACTCAAGGCAGGGAGTTTAAATACACGTCACAGGTACATCAGGGAGTAACAATGAAACAAGACACAGCCGGGGAGGAGAACACAAGCAAGGCGTAAACCTATCAAAGGAGACATACTACTAATACCAAGCAAGTTGCCGAATGGGAGGAGACACAAAAGGCATTTACACGAGGGGTATGAGAGTCACCCGTCTTCTGAAAGGTTTTCTGACAGATAGCCTTCAGAGTTAACTTCTCCCAACACGTGCCGAAGACATGGTTGCTCTGCTGCCTCACTAGAAAGTTGTGGGTTTGAATTGGGCCCAGGTCCTCTCTATGTGTTTGCATGTTTTCCCCATGTTCACATGGGCTTTCTTTGGATACTCTGGTTTTGTCCTACAGACCCTAAATTGCCCATGGGTACGAGTGTGTGAGGGAATGGTATACGCTCCATGCCATGGATTGGCAAGCTGTCCAGGGGGCTGTTGCACAAAAGCAGAATTCAGAAATCCAGGATGATTGAGAAAGCGAGGCTTGACCTATTCTACTCATTGCATCCTGGTTTAATCTGTTGCAGGTATGCCAAGCGGAGCTGAGGAGCAGTGGCCATGTCAAGCCAGGTGTAACTTATTCAGATAAGTGCACATTCACAACTTTCTTAAATAGACTGCGTGGTCGATCACAGAATTACTGATGCAGAAATAAAGGGGATGTGGGAGTATACTTTTGACCAAGTGAGAAACAATTAATTATGCAAACACATGAGGAGGTGTAACATATAATATGCAAAAAAGACAATAATTAAATAAATAATAAATATAGGGCACTGGCGGCCCCGGAAGCTCCCGCCGTTAAGATAAACAAAATGTTGAAGTTTTTGTTGACGGACGCACATGTGGACGGACGAACGCACAGATGGAGCCCGATACCATAGCTCCCATGCCACTCGGGCGGTGGAAGCTAATTAGGAGACTGTAACTGAAAATGTTGATAAGATAAAGCAAATAGTCGAAGTTTTTGGTGATATTTTTAGGCCAGTAACCTTGAAAAAATAGGCCAAGGTCACCTTTAGGCACGTCATTTGTACGACTTTATGAGATGCATGTCCAGTAAAAATTAAGAGCCTGTAACTGAAATAGTTGATGAGATAAAGCAAAATTTCAAAATTTTTGGTGATATGTTTGGGCCAATGACCTTGAAAAAATGGGCCAAAGTCACCTTTAGGCACGTCATTTGTAGGCCTTTATGAGATGCATGTCCAGGAAAAATAAGGAGCCTGTAACTGAAGTAGTTGATGAGATAAAGCAAAATGTCAAAGTTTTTGGTGATATTTTTAGGCCAGTGACCTTGAAAAATAGGGCAAGGTCACCTTTAGGCATGTCATTTGTAGGCCTTTATGAGATGCATGTCCAGTAAAAATTAGGAGGCTGTGACTGAAATAGTTGATGAGACAAAGAAAAATGTCGAAGTTTTTGATGATATTTTTAGGGCAGTGACCTTGAAAAAATTGGCCAAGGTCACCTTTAGGCACGTCATTTGTAGGCCTTTATGATATGCATGTCCAGTAAGAATTAGGAGCCGTAACTGAAATAGTTGATGAGATAAAGCAAAATATCGACGTTTTTGGTGATATTTTTAGGCCAGTGACCTTGAAAAAATAGGCCAAGGTCACCTTTAGGCATGTCATTTGTGGGCCTTTATGAGATGCATGTCCAGTAAAAATTAGGAGCCTGTAACTGAAATAGTTGATGAAATAAAGCAAAATGTGTTGACGGACGCACGCATGCACGCACGCACGCACGCATGCACGGAGCCCGATACCATAGCTCCCGCACTGCGAGCGGCGGCTCTAATAAACAGAGAGAGAAAGCCTGGCAGGCAATACTGGACCAACTGAAAGCGTAAGTAGTACAAAAATAGTCACTTAACCACCGCAAGTGCGTGGTATTGTAATCCTGACGCACGGCACATGAACGCGCAGAGCACTTCAGTAATAACGAGCATTGAGTTGTTTTTGATATGTACAGTGATGCTTGACTTGTTCATTTGGGTGTGTTCAATAGCTTGCATGACGGGACAGAAGAGGACTTGGCAACAGGTCAAAGTCAAGTGCAAGAACACTTTGCAGAATAGGAAGAGCCTTTATTGCGATATCAGTACACAAGTGAGGTGTATAAATTACTTAGAAGCTGCCTGCTCACTTATTTTATTGTCTGCTCTGATTTTAGCTGTTAAGTAAAAGGCTCATTTGTCTGATACAGGGGGTGGACCACCAACCCCAAGCTTCACCCCAGCAGAGGAGCTGGCCCTGGACATTAACCAAGGGAGGCCTGTAATGGAGGGGATCCAGGGGGAACAGCCACTGACTCTGTCCCTCCTACTGAAACTGTCCCTTTCATACAAGGTACATTATTGCAGTACTGCGCATGGAACAGAATCAGATATATGGTGTTATGTAGACTATCTGACTTTGGTTTGCCTTGCAGTGTCTGGCAACACACTCGTTCTTCCAAAGCCACCAGACAATAATCCGGTGAGCATTTTTCATTAAAAGCATAGGCTTGGTATTTCCTGTGTACTCTGGGTCAATAAAAGTTCTATTGCATGTGGTAGGAGGAAGGCACTTCGGCAAAGGCAGATGATGAGGAGACTGTCGCTGGACTCCAGAAGGTTTGAGGTAGCACGTCAAACTTGTGGAAATACTCATTTTGTCCATAATGGTTATTAAGTCAGTGATGTGGTGCTCATCGAAAATAACATTTTTTTTTTTTAACAGGACCCAGATTCTATACAACTTGAGAGCCAGCCTGGCAACATGTTGAATATTGCCCAAAGGAAATCCACATTATGCACAATTCCTTTTGGTCAGTCTCATCATGAATGCAGATTATCATGTAGTTATTAGTCCATCTAGTGCTGGTCTTCAACAGCTACTTAATATATGTTCTGTGTATGGTGTAGAGCATGATATCAAATACAATGCCAGTGTGCTGAGTGCTGTCACGATCTGTTGAACTAAAGAAGATAAATGTCTAGAATTTCCGGAATTTAAATTGTCAGATAATATAGTTGGTTTCAGTAAAAAGGTGAAATATACCTTGGTCATTTTATTACAGAAGACCTGACTGATGATGACGACATTAGTAGACAGTGCCGTATGATGTATGCCCAAGCAAACATTCTCTCACATAAATTTAATACTTGCACAGAGGAAGTGAAGATCTCACTATTCAGAGCACATTGCACGCCACTCTATACTGCGCTCTTGTGGGAAGACTATAGAGAGACAAGTCTAAAGAGACTTCAGATTGCCTACAACTATGTAATGAGAGTATTGCTGAAGAGGCCGAGATGGCGAAGTGCAAGTGAGATATTTGTAACCGCAGGATTCAGCACTCCGCAGGCTGTGTTGAGAAAACTTGTGTATCCGTTTATTTGTCTGCTGAGTCGTTCTGAAAATAAGTTTATCTTCGCTTTGGTAAAGCCATGGTTAAGCTTTACGCGTTACCACTCTCAGCTCTGGAGACACAGGTACACCTGTCTTTTACTCAATTCTTTCTAATGTTTCTTAACCCTTACATACTGTTTGGGTCAAATTTGACCCGTTTTGACATTTGACAGCAGTAAACATACCCGAAATGTCATTCTTTTAGCCGGAAATTTGATGATTTTTCCTAAAGTGACCCAAAATACATAAAAATGAAAGCATTTTAGAATTTCATATTTTTGTACAGGTTCTACACATTTTTGTCCACTGAGGCTGTTCCGCTTCAAATTTGATCCGTATCTATTCAGATGGATTTTATAACCACTAGTGTGGGTCAAATCAAGGACAATGGTGGCTTTAGGGAATTTTGAAACTGTCAAACTGTACATTTGATGTCTGTCTGTATTTTTTAAGGGACAGTGGTGACAGAATTTAAGGGTGGCCTTGACACTGTCAGGAGAACTGTTTGTGGTCCCACCACATTTGTCCAGGTTCGTGCAGAGACAGGCACCTGCTGGCCTTTGAAGTGTTGTCGGGGAATCACAAAACAGTGAAATAGTGAAACACCATAGGAGTGATCATATGTGATACACATAAGGAACATAAGTCATACAAAGGTCGGAGGGTGACTTGACAGAGACACAAGAACTGCACCTGCAAGCCCTTACAATGTAACAAAATAATCTAAAAATGAACAAATTAGTAGCAATTTGGGATGGGAGGGTGGGGGGTCCTGATCAGCAAGTCACACAAGAAGCCGACACAAGGGGACAGAAGAGAAGGAGATTCAATTTCTGCTCTGGAAAAAAGGACCGCAAAACAGGGACAACCTGCTGCAAATGTGGGAAATCCATCTGCAAGTCCCACACATGCAAGGTTTCTACCACTGCTTTCAGTGCACAGACTAGTTTACTAGTTTCCAATAAGTATTTTTTTAATATTTAGTGTTCTGAATGTCAATTAATGTTGAATCAATATTGATAATTGTGATTCTGTGATTCTTAAAATTGTGAATTTCATGATATAGCAGCGAGGACTGTGTTTATTGGTTGCAATGGTTATGTGGTTATATTATACATCCTAACAGTTCCAGAATGTTGCTGCCATTTTCACTTTTAATCAAATCTATGAATCTATTTCAGTCATTATGGCTGCTATCTTTTCATGTCTTTAGGTAACACAGGATATGATATTGTGTGATATTATATGTTTTTCTCCAAACACGAGTGTTGTACAACCTAAAAAATAAACTCTCCTTGCTCTATGAAACATCAATTAAGGATTAATCATCCATTTACTAATATCAGATAGGTTATTTTTTACATTCAAAATAGATCTGTAGTTCAAAATTTAGTATAGACACTGATTATGAGGATATTCTTGGTCTGGATCAAAATTGACCCAGACCATACTGTGAGGGCATCAAATATGAACAGTATGTAAGGGTTAATCTATGTATATATTTATTTATACTGTTCTTTTGTTCTTTTATTTTTGCTGGACCTTGAGTTTGTAATAAAAGGTTGATTGATTGGTTGATGGGTTTTTACAGAGTTCACAAACTCTCAGACATCTGTACAACACCTAACACCTACAAAGACAAATAGACTTGGCAGCTGTAAAGATGAAAGTCCAAAAGAAACTGCAGGACATGGACACGGACCTGGAAACGAAAAAAAGACACTGAGGAAACTGGACCTAGAAATCCACAAACTAGAGAGGGAAGAAATTTTAATGCACACTGGGAGCAATGTGTTAATTGTTGTTGTTTTTCTCTCTCGTAAGCCCTAAGCTGGCGAGTGACGAGCGCAAAATAAAAGGTCAAGAAACACTGAGGTGTCCTCTCCCTGTTTGATGCATATTCAGTTCACTATATACTTACTGGATCAACTAACTTATTTTGGGATATTGTTACATAATGATGAAACCTAACAACCATAAATTCTGTGCTACCAATGGCAAATGAAATATACGTAAACCCCAATTCCGATGAAGTTGGGACGTCGTGTAAAACGTGAACAACAGAATTCAATGATTTGCAAATCCTTTTTGACCTATATTCAATTGAGTACACTACAAAGACAAGATATTTAATGTTCAAACTGATAAAGTTTATTGTTTTTTGGAAATATTCACTCATTTTGAATTTGACGCCTACAACAAGTTCCAAAAAAGCTGGGACAGGGTAACAAAAAACTGGGAAAGTTGAAGAATGCTCAAAAAAACACCTGTTTGGAACATTCCACAGGTGAACAGGTTAATTGGAAACAGGTGAGTGTCATGATTAGGTATAAAAAGACCATCCCGGAAAGGCTAGTCGTTCACAAGCAAGGATGGGGCGAGGTTCACCACTTTGCGGACAACTGTGTGAACAATAGTCCAACAGTTCAAGAACAACGTTTCTCAATGTGCAATTGCTAGGAATTTAGGGATTTCATCATCTACAGTCCATAATATCACCAAAAGATTCAGAGAATCCAATATAATTTCAACTTGTTAGTGGCAAGGCCGAAAACCAACATTGAATGCCCGTGACTGTCAATCCCGCAGACGGCACTGCATTAAAAACTGACATCATTCTGTAAAGGATATTACCATGTGGGCTCAGGAACACTTCAGAAAACCATTGTCAGCTAACACAGTTCGTCCCTACATCTACAAGTTCAAGTTAAAACTCTACCATGCAAGGCGAAAGCCATATATCAACAACACCCAGAAACATCGCTGGCTTCTCTGGGCCCGACTCATCTGAGATGGACTGACAAAGTGGAAAAGTGTGCTGTGGTCTGACGAGTCCACATTTCAAATTGTTTTTGGAAATCATGGACATCTTGTCCTCCGGGCTAAAGAGGAAAAGGACTATCCAGATTGTTATCAGTGCTAAGTTCAAAAACCAGCATCTGTGATGGTATGGGGATGTGTTCGTGCCCATGGCATGGGTAACTTGAACATCTATGAAGCCACCATTAATGCTGACAGGTTTTGGAGCAACATATGCTACCATCCAAGCAACGTCTTTTTCAGGAACGTCCCCGCTTCTTTCAGCAAGACAATGCCAAGCCACATTCTGCACGTGTTACAACTGCTGGTTTCGTAGTAAAAGAGAGCAGGTAATAGACTGGCCTGCCTGCAGTTCAGACCTCTCCTCCATTGAAAATGTGTGGCGCATTATGAAGTGCAAAATACGGAGCCCCCGGACTGTTGAGCAACTGCAGTCGTACATCAAGCAAGAATGGGAAAGAATTCCACCTACAAAGCTTCTACAATTAGTGTCCTCAGTTCCCAAAAGCTAATTGAGTGTTGTTAAAAGGAAAGGTGACATAATGTAGTGGTAAAAATGCTCCTGTCCCCGCTTTTTTGGAAAGTGTTGCAGGCATCAAATTCAAAATGAGTGAATATTTCCAAAAAAAAACAATAAAGTGTATCAGTTGAACATTAAATATCTTGTCTTTGTAGTGTGCTCAATTGAATATAGGTCGAAAAGGATTTGCAAATCATTGTATTCTGTTTATATTCACGTTTTACACAACGTCCCAACTTCATTGGAATTGGGGTTTGTTCAACTAATAAAACACATTTTCTATCGGTATTCTTTTTTTTTTTTTACACGAACATATGGAAGAGTGGCAAACATTACGCTATATTATTAAAGGATGGGCACCGTCAAAGAGAAAATCAACTGAAATTATTAACAATATTTTGGTCTCTGACCAGTCCGCCATTAACATTGTCCATGTCAATGACTTAATTGAAACCACCTTTGCAACTTCATCAGTGATTTCTAATCACCTCAACAAGTGCAATATTAAACGTGTCCATCAAACCTCTTAATGCAATATGAACAGCAGTCTTCATGAACTCCATATAACAGTATGCCGCCATACAGCAATATTAATCATCACATGAATGATCATTACAATTATAATAACTTTAGGCCTTCTTAACTGAATGACAATGTTTCTGTAATATTTCAATTTGGGCTGATAAAAATGAGGAAAAATACAGCGGACCATGGAAATAACAGTAAAACACATTTATATCCATTTTGAATGATTGCTGACTGAACAGATACGGCACCGGGATTAATAAAGCCTGGCTGTTAGCCTGGTCTGGAGCAGGCTAACTGCACAGAATATATCTCCATGATAACTTATGTGCCCCTGCTTTCGTGCAACCAAGACAGGGCTAAATTGAGCCAGGATATCTGGAAAATCCCGCATTAATCTGCTGTCTTGGTTTTGTACAACAGCCTCCAGGGCGTGACTCAGCCTTTCGCCTATAGTCAGCTGGGTTAGACTCCATCTCCCCCGCAACCCCAGTGAGGAAGAGGCAGTGAATATAATTGATGTATAGATTATTATTATTATTGTTGTTGTTCTTGATATCACTGGAAATTTCTTGAAAGGCTATGTAAATGCTGCCACCTGTTGGTAAATTTATGAAACAGCCAAAATTTCAATCTGATCATCGCCCATGAAACATTGCTATTTTCCTCCTTAAATCCTAAAGTCACATAAAACGGGTATTTTTGCTAAGTGCAAAAGTGATTCATGCCTTATTCGAGAAAAACAGCAACATTACGTGGTAAAATTAGGCAGCAAGATCTGCTGAAAAAAGTAACAATCCTCTGTTCATCATATTTGCACGTTCCCAATAAGTGCGTGAAATACAGGAGAATTTACATTACATTACATAACATTTATTTAGCAGACGCTTTTATCTAAAGCGACTTACATTGAGTGCATACAGTAAGGTCACTGACACTGTAGCCTAACAGACTGGATGAAGTACAATTCACATCAAGCATTAGTCACCTGAAGTCATGAACATGCAGAGCAATGACTATACAGAAGGTAGTGGCACAATTGAGACAAACAGTAAAGGGTTTTTTTTTAAGTAAATAAAAGCGGGGGTGGGGGGTCACATCAGAAACTGTCTAAACAAGTGAGTCTTAAGGTTACGGCGGAAAAGGAGCAGGGATGGAGCAGTTCGTAGGGAGGTGGGAAGGTCATTCCACCACTGGGGAGCAAGATAGGAGAAGCTGAGTGATCTGGTAGAACGACCAGCTTTCCGACCCAGGGTAGAGGGGTGAAGTCGTCCTGCTGCTGCAGAACGAAGTGGCTGGGCAGGTGTGTATGGGATGATCATCTCTTGCAGATAGGAAGGGGCTGTCTTGTTTGCTGCAGCATAGGCCAGAGTTAGGATTTTGAATCTAACTCTGGCCACAACTGGCAGCCAGTGTAGGGATCTCAGTAGGGGAGTCACATGGGAGAACTTTGGGAGGTTGAAGACCAGGCGAGCAGCTGCATTCTGGATGAGCTGCAGGGGTCGGAGGGCACTGGATGGTAGCCCAGCCAGCAAGGAGTTGCAGTAATCTAGTCGGTAGATCACGGTGGCTTGGATAAGGAGCTGGGCTGAGTAGGTCGTCAGGTAAGGTCGAATCCTTCTGATGTTGTACAGAAGAAATCTGCAGGACCGTGTTACAGCTGCAACGTGCTTATTGAAGTCCAGTTGGTTGTCCAGGATGACCCCCAGGTTCTTCGCAGAGCAGGTAGCAGCTACTGCAGTGCCATCAACAGTGATGGCAAGCTGTTGTGGAGGGGAAGCTCACTGCGGGATGAAGAGGAGCTCTGTCTTCTCAGGGTTGAACTTCAGATGATGTCTGGCCATCCAAGTAGTATGTCTGCCAGGCATGCTGAAATTCTTCCCTGGACCTGTGTGTCAGAAGGGGTTAAGAGAGGATAATTGAGTGCCATCAGCATAATAGTGGTAAGAGAAATCATGAGATGTGATAACAGATCCAAGAGACTTCATGTAAATCGAGAACAGCAGGGGCCCGAGGACAGATCCCTGAGGGACGCCCGTAATGAGGGGCTGGGTGGAAGAGGCAGATCCCATCCAGGACGCCTGGTATGTCCTGCCAGCCAGATACAAGACAAACCACGAGAGAGCAGTCTCAGAAACCCCCATCTCAGCCAGAGTGGAGATCAGGAGTTGCTGGTTGATGGTGTCAAAAGCAGCAGACAGGTCTAGAAGAACCAGGACAGAGGAGAGTGACGAAGCACGAGCAGTGGTGAGTGCATCCGTAACGGACAGAAGAGCAGTCTCTGTTGAGTGGCCAGCTCGGAAGCAAGACTGGTGGGGATCAAGGAGGCGATTCTGTTGGAGAAAAGAGGATTATTGATTGAAAACGGCACGTTCCAGAGTTTTAGACAGGAATGGTAGTAGTGAAACAGGATGGTAATTTTTCACATCAGAAGGGTCAAGGGAGGGTTTTTTGAGGAGCGGTGTGATACGTGCCATCTTAAATGCAGAAGAAACATGACCAGAGGCAAGGGAGCGGTTGATAATGGTGGATAAAAATGGAACGAGCTCACCGGATATTGATTGCAGGGATGGGGTAAAGTGCACAGGTTGTAGCATGGTGAGATATGACCATGTGGAGTATGTCTGGGGCCTCCAGCATCTTGAAGGAGGACAGGACAGGAATGGGATTGCTGGGTGGATCTGGAAGCATGACTGGTTGGGAGAAGGAGTTCCATATGGCAGTCACCTTCCCCTCAAAGTGGGCCAAGAAGTCATCTGCAGAGAGAGATGGGAGAGGAGGGGGGAGTGGGGGAAAGCAGAGAGAAGATAGTGGTGAAGAGTTTACGCATGTTGGACAAGCATGCATTGATTTTAGATTGGTAAAATGAGGACTTGACCAGTGTGGTGGCAGAAGAGAAGGCTGCCAGCAGCTTCTGGTATACAGCAAGGTCAGCTGAGGATCTGGACTTTCTCCACTTCCTTTCAGCGGCTCGCAGTGATAGACGACTCGAGCGGAGAGAGTCAGTCAGCCATGGGCAGGGCGGGGATGAGCGTGCTCGTTTGGAGACAGGAGGGCAGAGTGAGTCAATAGACTGGGAGATAAATGAATTAAACACAGAGGTAGCAGTGTCAACAGACAGGTTGGCAAATGTGGCAGGAGGAGGAATTTTCATCTCACTACAAGGTGCAATTATATGCTGAATTTAAACCTCAGAATTCATGAAAAGAACTATTCTCTACTTACATGTCCCCGCTTGTCAAAACTTAATTCTCAGGATGTAACTGATTTTATGACTGAAGAAAAATAAATTAAATACTTTCTATTACTCTGTCAAATCTACAAATACATCCAACTGAATTCTCAACTTCATTGCCTTTTTTTTGTTTGTCTTTTTTATAAATTTATTCCAGGAAAATTCCTCAAGGAAGTTCGTACTGGAAATTGAATTTTAGTTGAGTAGATATGGCCTGGCATTTTTTGTTGTCTGAAAATTAAAATAAAAAAATAAAATTATAACATGATGATGCTGAGAAAAAAATGCTCCTAAGTCCTGTACAGATGACTGCAATATGTTGGTAATGCAAATTCCATCTAGACTATTGCAGCAACAGGCTGTTCTACATGCACCTTTAAGAGTCCTCATCTGCACCTCCAAAAAATAACATACATACCTTGTTATGTTCAGGTTCCACAGGTTAGGGATAAAATAGAGTACCAAAGTGCTGAATTTGATGTCCTCTCCCTCTCTTAAGTGTATTTAGCTCCTTCAGTACAATTCCCTGTCAAGCTCTCAATATCCCATGAACGTGGGAGGCTGTGTCTGCTTCAGAAGTTCACAATGCAGAGCACAGAGCATTCATCTACTCCTGGGTAGTATATGACGCCTCCTATTAATAATGAGAATAATTACTGCAATATGGTGGACAGGCCCTCAATCTTGTCCTGGGTTATACATCACTCTTCCCATTAAGAATGATAACAATGACTCTAATCTGGATGATGCAATCGTTATCTTGTCCTGGGCTGCATATGACTCCTCCCATTAAGGGTGAAAATGACTCTAATACGGAGGACTGAGCCTTTTTCTAGTCCTGCCTTGTCACAGTTGTCACTGGTTTGCCAAAAGGCTTAGTTTAGTGACAAGTTGATGTTGAAACCTGCAAGACCTTTCTGCCTGTTGTACTTCCTCCGGTAAATGAGTACCAGCTGCAGGGTCTTCAGCTGGAAACCATCCTTCAGTGATGTTTCACCCCTTTAATCTCCAGACAGCTCAAAATGATGCACCAGCATGTCAGGGACGACGCCCTGCCAGCACACAAGCCAGCACACATATTCATTAAAGGAACTGATTATTTAATGGTTAGAACATTTAGCCTGCAATGAAAAGCTAGCAGTTCCCACTTCTGAGCTCGCAACCTTAACTAAACACTTCCCACACCTTATCAGGAACAAATATAACTCATCAACTCAGCAATATCTGAAATATACTTTATATTTTAACAGAACAGACATTCCACTACTAGGAAAAAACCAAAAATGCCCCAACATACAGTAGCTATTATGAGCAAAGACCAACGGTTACTCTTACTAACCAAAGAGACAAACAAGCTCTATGATCATCCCGGCTATGGTAAACCGAGAATAAAAAACAGCTAGCCAGCTAGCCATAGTTTAAAAAAAATATAAAATTGCACTTAGCCAAGGTGTACAAAAACCTTTCTATGAATCTCTCCTCCAGAGATACAACTGTATAGGGTAGAAGGAACCCTCCAGTCCTGTTTCATTTGGAATAATTCCCATTGACTATATCCATACCTTATTTAATTCCCGTAAATATAACTGAACACTTCAGGCCGGTTTCGGGAGTCTTTTTTTCTTTGAAATCGTGTTGTTTTCAGCTGAGCAATCGTGTGCAACATAAATACAATACAACTTACCTTGCTCTTACGCAGATGTTTGTATACTCTTCTGTTTGTCCAATCAATGTCTTTCAGTAACTGTGGAAAGTTTAAAATCTCTGGTATTGGATAAGAAAGGAGTCAATCAATACATCATCACCGGGGAAGATTTACATGGGCATGAACTACATAAGTGTGCAGTTACGCAGATGAGCCTAAGTAAATAACTGAGTGATAGGCCATCAACATGAGTACATAGGAGGATGTAAGGGAGTGCTGAATTCGTTGATGGAGGAATCTATGCGTAAATCCATGGTAAGGAACTATGCGTTTTTATGATGACTATAATTGATAGTAGAATGATACAATATCAACACCATGTTGAAGTTTTGCATCAGAAAACCAATGTTTCTTAACTACTAATTGGGATACCATTGGGTCACTATAGCTGAAATGGTTTCTACAATGGACAACAATTTTTTTCTGTAACAAGAGATCGTTTTTTTGAACTGCTGGATAGATACTATGGGCTAGGATATTGATTAGTTTGCACATCAGGCTTGGCTGAGGAGTTTAATTCATGCAACTCCTGAAAAACAGGGATGGGAGTGAACTCGTCCATATTCTAAGCCGTGTTTGAGCTTGGCTTGCTAGTGAATATTCAATAACTGATCCGGGGGTGCCATGTTGTGAATGAATATTGTAACTGCTTGCATAAATTTGCAGCACCACGTCCACGGGCAGACACATCTGCAGAAAGGGGTTAATCTCCAAACAGCTCAAAATGATGCACCAGCATGTCAGGGATGTCGCCCTGCCACTCCCTGCATCTGGATTTAGATGACTATGCGGTTCCGCTATGTGGATTCTCGTTTCCCAAGCTCTTGTCTCTTCCTCACAGTCAGAGCCAAAACCTCCATTTTCTGCTTTCTCCAAAATAACTTTTTGGGCTTGTTTGACTTCTGCTGATGAGAAGCCGATGTTTTTCAGGAAGTGCTTGTCAGAGAGGCTAACAAAGCCAAGATGACTGACTTCCTCTGGAAAGGTTTTTGCTATCTGGCCTTCCTTTTGAATATCTACCTCTCAATCAGTGTACTACAACGTTTTTACTTCATGTGCCTCCAGGATATGCTCTTCTTGCTATGATCTGTGATTCTGCCTGTTCTGCTTTATGTGTTTTCCACTTGGTTTGTTTAGTTCATGCATTCTGTGTTATCTGCCATTTCACGCACATTGTTTTCCCCTGTGATGTCTTGCTTTTCTATATTCATTGCCAGTGCATGCCCCTGTCTGCGAGCTGTCACATTTCTGGTGATTTCGGAAGTTTCCGGTGTTTCACAAGTTCCTTCATGCCTCGTTTACTTCCTTCAACACTAATTACTAATTAAGTACTAAACACTCTAACACTGTATGTTTTGTCTAGTTTATCTACTCACCCCTACTAATATACTGATCCTGTAAATAACTAACATACTAACTTGCACATATGGGTAATATTAATACTGCACAGACTACTAACTCTACTAATTGATTCTCTCCAATTTCCACACTAATCTGTAACGCTGCCCTCTTTGTTTTCCCAGTGCTTTGCCTTTGTTCTGCAGAGACTTTGCATCTCTTATACTAATCTGTTTCCTCAATCTCTCCCCACTTAGGCACTCCTTGAATGGAGCCGTTGTTGTTTAAGGATGTCCTGTGAAAACTAGTCTTTGTCATTGTTTCCCATTTTGTGTTGTTTAATTACCTCTTGTTTTTTCCCCTCTCAGTTAATGTTTAGATTATTCCTCACACCTGTTGCCCCGCTTAGTTTGTTACCTCCTTTGTGTACATATAGTCCCTCACTTCTGCTTAGCTCTTGTCAGACTGTTGATCATCTTTCCCTGTGCCAAGTTCCTCTGACGCCAGTGATTTGATTGAGATTCTGTGACACCCTTCTGCCCGATTCTGATGTCTGTTTTTGCCTGCCTAGATTCGTTTGCCTCCTGTTCACGACCCTTTTTCAGACCACGTTTTCTGTGTATTGCTGCCCTGGCTTACGAACTTGGATTTCGGACCCTCAACTCACTCACTGTTTTGCAATTTCGTGCTGTACTCTGTGCTTTTTTGTTTTTGAACCCCTGCCTGTTTATGGACTCTGTTTTAGGATTGCCCCTCTGTACTGTCACTTTGATCACCTGGCTTGAACTCGGACTGTTAATAAAGACCATGATTTTTGCATTCCGGACTACTTGCATTTGGTTCCTTGCACCAGACATAACACTTCTCATGGAACTGCCAGCTCAACTAACAGGACATGCTTCTCACTCGCTGACCACTGTCAAGTCTCAGTATGGAGGTCGTGATATCAGTGGGCCTCCTCAGCAGTTTGTCAAGGTCTGCTCTCATTGACCAGTCATTTTCTGGTGTCAAGACTGATGCTCTGTTCTGTATGGGACAGTTTTTCACCAATTTTCCAACTGCTACAAACTGGGCAAGCTGCTTCTGGTGACAGCGGGGCTTCTCATTTGCCAAGTCGTTTATGTGATGTGTGAGTTCTGCCAGCACCCGGTAATGCCACCACCTATAACAACCCTGAGCCAAGGTGATTTTTAAGCCAGGCAGGATGTGATAGAAATTTACCAAGACCTCGGTGCATAGCTTCACGTCTCCTCTGAGCCAAACCATCATGCCTGATTGGCTAGGTGATGGAAGGTGTCTGTTGAAAAGGCCAGAACATTCTCTTGAGAGACACCTGACCAATTGGTGTATTGCTCATTCACTCAGGAAACAACTGATTAATTAGTGTTGAGAGTCAGCGCATCAGACTCTCTCACTCATGACTTGTGCTCTAGCAGCTGAAGATATAAAACAGCTACAGCTGTGGAATTACTTTTTCTGCTTCCTTTTCTCCGTTTTCAGAATTTGTGAAGTGTGTGTAGTGCAGAATGTAAGTCATAATAATTTTGAGGCAATTTGAGTGTTGATGCGCGTTATCAGTGAAAACTCCAAGATTAAGAGCCAGAGTCTGTAACTATGAACCAGGGGGTAATATATCATGTTCCAGTAGGCCACTGAAGGTTTTTGTGGGCGTAGATATATCGTCCAAACTGACAAAAATTACCTTTTTTTATCAGAAGATCCTTCGGGGTGGAAATTACAGCCCTTTTTTAGGTAGGGGTCAAAAGGGCCAAAATATTGACATGGTCAAAATCTGGACGTTGTCCTTCTAATATCTTCGTGCGCCCTCTGTAAGCCTCCTTGATCTTGTGGTATATGAATGTGTCAGTAGAGTTCTTCCATTTAGCATAATAATTTTCAAGGTTTACTGAGGGCGCCGCCTATAGGTGGCCCTTCAAATCATGACTTTCTGCATTTTGGGCTACATTTCAGACCCTCCCAGGGCCTGGGCCCTCATTAAACCTTGCTTATTTATGTGTATTTGGATACACTGGGACTAGTTCTTTCCAAATTTGCATAAACGGCTGTGGCTTAGTTAGGGCGCTTTTGCATAGGTGACGCTTTTTTTGGCAAGAATGCGATTTTAGGCGATTTTCATTTGGCCATATCTCAGTGCGCCCCCTATGGATTTCAGTGAAACTTGTTTTATTATGTTTGTCTATATCTCTGCTATTCATGATAAAAATTTCAAGAAGGCTTTTTGCCTCATTAACCCTTTACATGCCAGAGTTTGACACATGTCGCAATCAAGCACCACCTCCGAAAAATGCCCATTTTTGTTTTAGTCCCCACCAATCAGTGGGGAGAATTATTTGAGTGTTTTCAAAGCATTGAGGCAAGAGAACTTATTCAAAAAAAGCAAGAATTTATTAAAATTTTAAAACTGAAAAGTCAGAAAAACAACAATCAAGGCACCCATAGGTGCTGAAGATACTTAGGCCTTAATGGACGGCATCTTTCTGTTGGTGCCACCACCACAGAATAAAGACTCAATAATTCTAGAATTGTTTAGCATGGAATAAGAACTATATAAAAATTGTACCAGTAACAGAGGCTTCATGTTGGTATTCCTGAAATAGTCTGAAATAAATGACTGCCTGTCATTCTAACTAAGGGACACACTCCTCAAGAGGTTCTCAGGACAGCAACTGAATAGCATATAGTTCACAACTGACTAAAATGTTTGGACAGATTTGTCCAGAAAATCTCACAACATAGTTCAAAAACGAACTGAAGGACATCCTTGTCCAGAAGTTTTAACCCACATCAACTAAAAATATGGGACAAACTTGTCCAGAAAATCTCACGACATAGTTCAAAAACTAACTGAAGGGCATCCTTGTCCAGAAGGTAACCAATAGTACTTTTCAGAGGAGGTTGAGGACCTTGTCTTTACATTCTGCATTGCTGCATGCATTATGCATCCACACAGGCCACACCCATTCAAAAATGTGATTAGAAAATATATGATCTAATATCTTGGGAGCAAAACTAATCGTTAGCACAATATCCCACAAGGTAAAGATGGAAGGATGTACCGCTCGCAGGTCTTAAAATCAGAAGATGTTCATGATAAAGCAGGATTTCCACGGCTCTATTCAGACTCTGAACATGCTATCAAAACGTGGTCACAGCAGTGCTGCCACCTGCCATATGAGCCGCCCATTGAAGCATTGGAGAACTAACCTTTTGTCTTTCTTGATTGAAGTGGAGTGTGATCTGGTGTGAACGTTTTAGCACAAAGAGGGTTAACGAGGCAAAAAGCCTTCTTGATATTTTCATCATGAATAGCAGAGATATAGAGAAACACAATAAAACAAGTTTCACTGAAACCCATAGGGGGCGCACTGAGATATGTCCAAATGAAAATCGCCTAAAATCGCGTTCTTGCCATAACAAGCGCCACCTATGTAAAAAGCGCCCTTATTAAGCCACTGCCATTTATGCAAATTTGGAAAGAACTAGCCCCAATGTATCCAAATACACATAAATAAGCAAGGTTTAATGAGGGCGCAGGTCCTGGGAGGGTCTCAAATGTAGTCCAAAATGCAGAAAGTCATGATTTGAAGCGCCACCTATAGGCGGCGCCCTCAGTAAACCTTGAAAATTATAATGCTAAATGGAAGAACTCTACCCATCTATTCATATACCATAAGATCAAGGAGGGTGACTGAGGGCGCACCAAAATATTCGAAGGTCAAAGTCCAGATTTTGACGATGTCAATATTTTGGCCCGCTTTCACCCCCGCCCCTAAAAAAAAGGACTGTAATTTCCACCCCGAAGGGATCTTCTGATAAAAAAGGTAATTTTTGTCACTTTGGACAATATATCTACCCCCACAAAAAACTTCAGTGGTCTACTGGAACATGATATATCACCCCCTTCTATGAGCTGGTCCAAAGTTACAGACTCTGGCTCTTAAGTTTAATGGGTCTAGACTGCAGCAGTGTGTAGAAAGTTCTGGACTGCATTACGATGTAACATTTGCTCGAATGAGGAAGATTTGTGCCTGTCGCTTTAACAAGGTTGCTGCTGCCTTATTTTAGTCCTGTGATGATAATTTTGCAACCATATGTGCACTGCATTGCAATTCTAATCTGTTGGAAAAATGCATGAGCGCGGTAGAGACAGACTGGTACTAGTACCAGCGGTACTGGTCCCGCAAAATCAGCTGATTGGTATGTAACAAAAAATTAGCAATACCATTGACTGTATTACAACTACTGTCATTGGAAACAGCCAGATTTTCCCTGCACAGTGCCATATAATTTTTTGTTTTATACCAACTAGGAAGAAAGTTATTAGAAATTGAAAGTGGGAATATTTGGACAATTTTGTCCAATTTTTTTTTCTTGGAAATGCAATTGGAGGCCAGAAAAAAGTGTGCGACCACTTAACTTCTGTGCACGTGAATTGTAAAGACTGCAACTTTTTATTTCTTGACATAATCACATGAAATAAACATGAAATGAAAAAACCTCATAACTCTGTTATCACTTGTAATTTTTGGATGAAAATTTCACCACTCATTAGCTTATGGAAACTGTTATATGACACTGTTGTAAGTCATATAAACTAGATGTAAGGAAGTCAAAATGGCAACAACAACAACAACAACAAAAAACTATTTTCACACTAACATCAACTTTCTATGACTCTCAGAATCTATGTGATGAAGCTTCAATGTACTTGAAATTCACACATAATGCATACAAGACTATATGAAAACAAATAAAATGACTTCTGAAGCTATTAAAACTTACTTTCAGGTGCTTCATTGGTGACTTCAGGATAATTATTTTGACAAAGCTCAGTGACTCACCTCTATAAATCAGTTGTTGGGGTAACTGGGAAGGACAGGTTCGGTTATACACACGCTTTAACAATCATGATTAATATTAATAGAATAATTAACATTAACAGGATTGCTAGTATGAGTTAATAGCAACAGGGCACCACCCTGGGATCTGGGACCAATAACTGAACCAAAAATTTAATCTCAAAGGAATTGTTTAAGAGCCATTCCCTGAGAAAATGGCACTTTTTGAAGAAGTTGAGGAGTTGACCCCCCTGGAATTGAATGAAACTTGGCAGATAGGTACATATGGTAGACTCACAGAAAAAGCCAAATTTTTTAGGTTCGTATCTCAAGAAGTCTGCCGGTGGCGCCACCTGGAAGCCACTAAAGTGGCTCAGTTTTGCTTTTGACACCACATTTTACATCAATTATTATGACTTAAGGGCACACAGTACCGGATGTGTTATACTCTTCTCATTACCTGTCACAGTTAAAGTCTGGATAGACATAAGCACCACATCAGCGCCAAGCTGAGTAACTATGTTATTGATCCGGAATTATTTGAGAAGTCACAGTAAAAATTGAAAATCGGAATGGGAATAAAATAATATCCCAGAGATATACCAATCAAGAATGCTTTATTATGTGTTTATACACAACAAAACAATCATTTTCAGTTAATATTACCTTGATATCTTGCTGGGTTAGTGCAACGGATGGCCAGAAAGATAGTCGAAATTGATTTTGGTGCATGTTTGCTGTATATTTTCTCAGTAACCCAAATATGTTCCATGGTGATAAATGCCATTTGTTGTGCTTTTGGAACTCTGTTTTCAGGAATATCAAGCATTTCTTTGGTAGTATCTACACTTTCAAGCTAGACGGAGCCAAAGTTGGAGGAAAACTCAAAACGGACCATTTCATAGCAGATTGTACTTATGTGTAGGCGGCATTATTTAGTTTACCCATCAAGATAGAGATCTGAAATTCTCTTAAAACATAGTCCCTTTGGAGGAAATTACAGAATTAGTAAAATTTCAACTGTAGTATTTTCAGTGTAGATGATTTTAAACATCAAAAGTCGGAAAAATTCACCTCCAGGGGGGCACTGTAGGCTGGGTGCAAGTACTGGCCATCCCCAGCAATGTACCAAAGAAATTTTTTTAATTGTGATACACACAGCTAGTTTTCTCAGATAGTGAAGAGCTTTGGTACTATGCTGGGTAGATAGCTTTCTGAATAAAGGTGGAGCCCGAAAGAGCTAATGTTCTGCCAACCTAACATTCCATATTCCCAGACATATACCAAAGTTCTGTCTTTTGAAATACAACCCCAATTCCGAAATAGTTTGGACAAAGTGTAAATTGTGAATAAAATAAAAATGCAATGACTTTCAGATCACATCAGCCAATATATGATTTACAACAGAACACAGATAACATTTCAAATGTTGAAACTGAGACATTTTACATTTTTATCCACAAAATGAGCTTATTTTAAATTTTCTGGCTGCAACAGGTCTTGAAAAAGTTGGGACACAGGCAAAAAAAGGGCTGAAAAAGCAATTAATATATACGAGAATCAGCTGAAAGAACATTTTGCAAGTAATTAAGTCAAGTGGCATCAGGTATGTAACATGATTGGCTATAAAAGGGATGTCTTAGAGAGGTTGAGTCTCTCAGAGGTAAAGATGGCCAGAGGCTCTCCAACCTGTGAAGGCTTGCATAAAAAAATTGTAGAATACTTTAAAGGTGACATAGAATCAAAAACCGTTTTTACCTTGTCTATGTTGAATAACGGTAGTCTACCCGCATTCAAGAACATACAAAAAGTGCTAGACATTCTGAACATCTGTTTCATAGAAATTCCTCCTTTAAAAATGACCGCCAGAAAACGGGCCAATCTGAACAAAGCATACATATGATGTCATATGTATCTCACTGCCCCCCCCCACTCTCATTTCGTTTCCTCCCCTTCAAAATAATTTGCATACACCCGCTCTCCTGCCCCCTATGGAAAGTAATTGCAGCAGTGTTCGTGAAGTTCAAGGCGAAATGGCGAGTCGCGTACCGAGGTGTGCTCTTTCAGGCTGTGGAAGCAGTGTGCAAACGTTCCATAACCTACCAACCGAAAGAAATGCACGAGATGCGTGGCTGCTGTTCATTTTTAATCGGATTCCCACTACATTCAACCACAGACTGTTACTTTGCTCAGCCCATTTCACCTCTGACAGTTTTACTAACCTGGCACAATTTCAAGCCGGCTTCTCGCAGCGTTTGGTGTTACGTAGCGGAGCAGTTCCGACTTTGCGTCTACCTCAACAACCAGTACAAACTGTAAGTATCACGTTGTTAGATTGTTTTTAAAACGTTAAAAATAGAATATATTCATTTTGCTTGTCTAGCCAATGTCGTATGACGTGATTATCACTCAACAACAGCTTTGAAACGAGATCTGAAATAAATCCGTGAAGATCGTTGTTGCCAATGATCCTGCCATGCTCACATTAAGATGGTGGGAGGTCGGCATCTGCGCCTTTAGTTTGTGAAGATGTTCCGCCTGGTGCGTCAACACCAAAACATGTGGGTCTAGTGTATTTTTTAGGATCATTCGCCGTAGTCCGCAATTATTCAATGAATGCTTATTAATGAGATTCTAACGCAGAATTAAAATCCTTGTGCCTTGAAGTTTCAGTTTCACTTGGTAAAGGTGAATTTCACCGCAAGTGACATGGAAAGCGATTATGACTTGCTTCGCTTTAGGCAGCAAAGCCAGCCAATCAGCGTCAAGTGCTTGCATTTCATAATGAGGTTGCCAGTTAAGCCTGAAAGGTCGCCAAATAGGTGCAAAACAACGCGTTCAAAATCCCCCACCCTAACATAGCCTTTTGAAAGAGGTTTTTAGGAAGCTTCTGAGGCATTACAGACCGAACCAAAATTTTGTGGTGTATATGTTACTTCACTGAACAAGGATAAATACCCCGTTCAACCATTCTAGGTCACCTTTAAAAACAATGTTCCTCAACGTCAAATTGCAAAGGCTTTGAAGGTCTCATCATCAACAGTGCATAACATCATCAAAAGATTCAGAGAAACTGGAAAAATCTCATGGTGTTAACAGTGGTGTGTAAGCGATGAGGCCGAAGACATTTACTGGATGTCTGTGATCTTCGGGGCCTCAGACGCCACTGCATCACTCACCGGCATGATTCTGTCATTGACATTACTAAATGGGCCCAGGAATACTTCAAGAAACCACTGTGTGTAAACACAGTCCGCCGTGCCATCCACAGATGCCACCTAAAACTCTGTCATGCAAAAAGGAAGCCATTTTTGAGCATGATCCAGAACCGCCGCCGTGTTCTGTGGGCCAAGGCTCATTTAAAATGGACTGTAGCAAAGTGGCAAAGTTTCCTGTGGTCAGACGAGTCCAAATTTGACATTCTTTTTGGAAATCATGGGCATTGTGTCCTCCAGGCTAAAGAGGAGAAAGACCACCCCTCCTGTTATCAGCGTTCAGTTCAAAAGCCAGCATCTCTGATGGTATGGGGATGCATTAATGCATATAGTGTGGGACACTTGTATGTTTTAAAAAGCAACATGAATGCTGAAAGGTATATAAAGGTTTTAGAGCAACATATGCTCCCCTCCAGAAGACATCTATTCCAGGGAAGGCCTTGTGTATTTCAGCAGGACAATGCAAAACCACATACTGCAGCTATTACAACAGCATGGCTTCGTAGTAGAAGAGTCCATGTGCTGAACTGGCCTGCCTGCAGTCCTGATCTTTCACTGATTGAGAACATTTGGTGCATAATTAAATGAAAAGTCCGTCAAAGGAGACCCAAAACTCTCCAGCAGCTGGAAGCCTGTATTAAACAAGAGTGGGATCAAATTACAATGGCTAAACTCAAGAAACTTGTCTCCTCAATGCCCAGACGCCTCCACTCTGTGTTAAAAAGAAGAGGGGATGCTACACCATGGTAAACAGGCCCCTGCCCCAACTTTTTTGAGACCTGTAGCAGCCATCAAATTTGAAATGAGCTTATTTTGCGGATAAAATTGTAAAATTTTTCAGTTTCAACATTTGCTATGTTATCTCTGTTCTATTGTGAATAAAATACTGGCAGGTATGATTTGAAAGTCATTGCGCCTGATTTTATTCACAATTTACACTTTGTCCTAACTATTTCAGAATTGGGATTGTATATGAAGCACATACACAGTTATACATAAAATTTGTAATCCCTTTGGTATAAAGCTTGTTTGGTTGTAAACTGGTGGTGACTGTGAGCATCACAAACGCACAATACATGGGCTGTTACCAAGTACAGGTACAGTGCAGTCAAAAACGTACAGCACGTTATAAAACATGACTAGTCTAGTCCAAAATTCTTAAATGCCAAAAAAGAACTAATGTAAAAGGCGTACCACCATAAGTACATATGCAGACATGCGTCAACAGTATACATACACTTACATAAAATAACAGTCCATAATTTGAACTCCAAAAAAAAATCTTTGTCACACAATCGTGTACATGAAGACAGAATGTATAGTACAAAAGTTAAAACTGTTTTATACTTTGTTATCCAAAGCGAAATGATGTCAACACAGCATGTGACTAGCTCTATCCGTCAGCCTGTTTTTGGAATTCAATTGTAGGTTAGCGGCACCTGGTGGTACGCACCAGAGGTGCCCCTTGGCCTTGGCCCTGAGCAGCCATCCATGGCCTTCTTTGTTGGATCCGGGTCGATGTTACCCACGGAGCCAGTCGAGCCTGAGGCAAGCCCTACTACACTGCATCCTGGGTCTCTACAGGGCTGCTTACAGGCCGTTGATAGTGAGCTTCTCTGTCTCTGAACGCGCAATAGTTGCGTCAACACCCATGGCTTGGTACGCACAGAAATGGGATGTCCGTAAAAGAAACCCCGCTCTCCCAACCAGCGGGCATCCCATAGGCTAGACATCATGGGCAGGTGTTAGGAATGAAGGCATGCAAGTTACCACTACAAATGAACTACCCTTTTCTTGGCAGGGTGCTGCTTGCTTGCTAGGATTTCTGTGCCTTTTATCGGGACAACCACTCACTAGACGGGACTGCTGTGCCCTTTTTCATACCCAAGCACCATACCTCAGGGAAATCTTAGAATTAACACTGTAGCCTGCTCTCCGATTCTTATAGTAATGCAAAAATGCAGATAATTTGTTTTTTTCTGAAACTCACCAACACTACAAAACTGTACACGGTACTGACGACTGGTAAAAGTCTTGCATGTTGACACAATGCAACAATCCCTGCCAAGATTCCTTTCCAATTTACAACCAACCCAGCTTTATACCAAAGAGATTACAAATAATATGTATAACTGTGCATATACTCCATATATGTGAAAAGACAGACCTTTGGTATATGTCTGGGAATAAGGAATATTAGGTCGGTAGAACATTAGCTCTTTAGAACACCAACTTTGGTCAGATAGCTGTCCATCCAGAATAGTACCAAGCTAAACTCTTCATTTTCAGAGAAAACTAGCTGTGGGCATCATAATTAAAAAACAATTTCTTTGGTACATTGCTGGGGATGGCCAGTACTTGCATCCAGCGTACAGTGCCCCCTGGAGGCAAATTTTTCCAACTTTTGATGTTTAAAATCACCTACACTGAAAATACTAACATTGGAATTTTACTAATGCTGAAATGTACTGGAAAAAAACTGGACTTGAAGTGTCACAGATCATGATAGAAGTATAACATATTTGGTACTGTGTACCCTTAAGTCATGATAGTTGATGTAAAATGTGGTGTCAACAGCAAAACTGAGCCACTTAAGTGGCTTCAAGGTGGTGCTATCGGCAGGCAAAGTGAAATACGGACCTAAAAATTCAGCTTTTTCTGTGAGACACCCATATCTACCTATGTGCCAAGTTTCATTCTATTCCTGGGGGTTCAACTGCGCACCGAATGTCAGTCGCTCGTGGAATGGCTCTTAAGCAATGGAATCAACAATAAAGGGTGAAATTCGAGCACTGGACCTCCCAACCAGCTGTTACCACAATAAACATGCACAAATAATCACAGGACGCTGTTCAGAAATTATAACAGAGTTTATTTAACTTTGGTAATATTGATGGTAATCATGAATACTTTGGTCAACTAACATCTAATATTTCTACTACTACCACGACAAACGGCTACATGTACAACCAACTAAGATTGAGGGTAACAGACACTGCACACATGAGGGAACAAAGGCAAAGAGGAAGGAAAAGGGAGAGCAAGATGGCCGACGCAGTCACGTGAGTGAGTATGTCACCCGGAGGAGGAACAAGACAAAGGAGGAGCAAGATGGCTGACGCAGCCATGTGAGTGGATACATTACTAGGAAGAGGGCAGAGAAAACGGGAGAGCAAGATGTCCGACGTAACCACGTGAGTTGGTACGTCACCTGAAAATGATGACCGGGAAAGTTGAACGGAAAGGAGCGGAGCACAATGAAAGCCGCGGTTCAGCGTGCTTTAATTAGTCAGGGGTGTAAGGGAAACATATGGGGTGTTTGGTTCAGATTGTTGCAAAAGCACCAAATTTGGCTCAAATCTTTCTCATATATTATATTATTGATATTTGCCAGGAGCCAAGACAGAGGTGGCCCAGGGCCTGAGTAATGTTGAAATAAAAAATGGCTGCCGTCCGGTGAGAAGATTTACCATAATTTTTCATTGGAAGGGCAATAATTTTGAAAGATATCATATTTTAAAGGTTCTTGTGTTCCTAAGATATAGTTTTGACAATATTGTACAATAAAAGTCAAAAATATGCAGGACAGTGATACCTAAATGATTTTTATATGCAAAATGGTGGGTTGCACATATCAGATCACATAACGTGATTATGTATTTTGCAGAGTAAGCTCACAAACATTAATTACAAGTAATATTTTCATTTTAAAATCCTGTTGTGAGCTAATAGACAACTGGAATGTTTGCCATATTATTTGGTGTTCACGCTATAAAAGTGGCACCTGAGAAGTATAACTTGACAAGTGTCTTTTGTAACATTGTTCACAGTTCTTCAGATATAAATTCATTGTACAAAATATACATGTACTGCTGATTTTAACTACAACTAAACTACTTTGGAAACATTGAGCAAAAAAGTAACATTCTCATTGCACATATTAGAAATGAAGGCAATATAGAAGTCTACATGTATAACCTAAACAACCCCAATTCCAAATAAGCTTGGATACCGTGTAAATCATAAATAAAAACAGAATGCAATGATTTGCAAATCTCATAAACCCATATTTTATTCACGATAGAACATAGACAACATATCAGACACTGAAAGTGAAACATTCTACTATTTCATGAAAAATATTAGCTCATTTTGAATTTTGATGGCAGTAACAAATCTCAAAAAATTTGGGAGAGGGGCAACAAAAGGCTGGAAAAATCAAAAACAGCAGGAGGAGCATTTTTCAACTAATTAGGTTAATTGGCAACAGGTCAGTAACATGACTGGGGATAAAAAAGAATATTTTTGAGAGGCAGAGTCTTTCTGTCATGGTTTGCGAGCTGTGTGTGTTGTTTGGACTTTTCCTTGCGGCTCTCGTCCCGGGATGATATCGTATTCCTGGACTATCTAATTATTTACCCAGCTAGCTGATTGAGCTGGGGCGGCGCTTTCCCAGACTCTATATAAGCAGGAAGTCCGGCACTCCTCCTTCGCTAGAGTGTCTGTGTTTAGCTTCGCACTATAGCCGAAGATATCTGTAGTCAGGTTTGGTATGACTTTCTATCTTCTAATTATTGGAGTTTCTTCTCCCTTTTTCTATCTCGCTTTGCTTCCGTGGTTCGGACTATTATACGTCCTTTGGAAGCGCAAGTACTTTCGTTTGGTCTATATTGTTCTCTGTGCTAGTACTGTGTCTGTGCTACTCTCTTTCTCTCTGGTCATTGCACTTGGCCTCTGTATTCTACCGGCCATTACACTCTCAGAAGTAAAGATGGACAGAGATTCACCAATCTGCAAAAACCTGCATCTAAAAATTGTGGAACAATTTCAGAAAAACGTTCCTCATAAAATTGCGAAGACTTCAAATCTGCAGTGCATAATATAATCACAAGATTCAGAGAATCTGGAGAAATCTCTGTAAGCAATGGACAAGTCTGAAGGTCAATATTGGATGCTTGTGATCTGTGGGCCCTCAGGCAGCACTACATTAAAAACAGGCATAATTCTGCTCTGGAATTCACTGCATGGGCTCAAGAACACTTCCAGAAATCATTATCTGTGAACACAGCTCGCCGTGCAATCTACAAATGAAAATTGAAGCTGTATCATGCAAAGAAGAAGCCACACGTGAACACGATCCAGAAATGCCACCATCTTCTCTGGGCCAAAGTTCATTTACAACATGGACTGAGGCAGAATGGAAAACTGTTCTGTGATCAGATGAATCAAAATGTGAAATTCCTTTTGGAAACATGGACACCGTGTCATGCGGTCTAAAGAGGAGAAGGACCATCCAGCTTGCTATCAGTGCTCAGTTCAAAAGTCTACATCTCTGATCGTATCGGGTTGCATTAGAGCCCATTGCTTGTCCAAGATTTGAACTACGTGATTAATTGCTATATCACAATACTTTTTCCTGGTGCTGAAGCGTATCCAAAGTTCTGTGAGACCAATGATAATGAAGTGATGTACAGCCAATAGTACAATATCACTATCAACACTACACATGTACGCTACTGTGTGCCCCTCTTTTGCTGCCTGTGCCAAGTGAACAAAGATGTCAGTCTCAGTATGGTTACATGGCTGCAGATCTTATAATTTGCATGAATTACTGGAAAGCACTAAGGAGGTGTTAACAATGGAAGTGCTTATAAACAAGAAAAGTTCCTGTTTGTTTTCACCATTTTTCAGGAATCCGTTCCAGGTATTTGGAATTTTGGTATTTTGTATCACCAATTCTTGTTTGTTTAAGCAATGATTACAGTCTGTCATCCCAGCAACAACATAGTCATGCCCAGGTGCAGCACAACTCACGAGACAGAAAACACGGCAACTCTTACAAGTATAGCCACATTCTGGAGAGAAGTCGGGTTCACTTCCCAGCATGCCATTATACACCAGAGTGACTCCACTCTCGCTCCTGTGCGCCAGTGTCCGCTTCCCTGTGAGAAACTTGCTGGAAAAGTGTTATGCTCACCCTTATTGGTACAGCAGCATACCAAAGAGACATTATACCTCCTTCCCTGAGTATTGGCATCAGCTGGGCAGACATGCCGGCCCCGGCAACATCACTCCAGACACCGGTCTCAGAGACTGATTGGTGGTTAAGGGTAGTCATATCAGGACCCACACCCACAATCTCACTTTTCATTCATCCAAATCTGAGGGAATTCTCAAGACTGAGAAGAGCTTTTGACAACTGCGCACTGCAGTGGTGGCTCGTGAACTGGCAATAGGGGAAGCTCAAACAATCCCTTAAAATTAATGATTGGTCATGACCTGTTTTCAATCATTCATTTAAATTACCATTACAGAAACTCCGAAAACTCTCAACATGATCAGATGTGGCCAGTTTTCATTTATAACGCAAACCGATTACGACTCCGGACTTCTCACACTTTTCTTTACTCAGGAGTTTGAAGCAATGCATGTGTTTGATGATCATTTTAATGAAATAAGATCATTTGAAACGTCTATATACAATTCCATTGCTTCCAACCCCTCCATGCACAAGAACTTCAATTCTGCGCGAGAATCTCTTACATACGCGTTGATTGAATAATTGCTGACAACAGCAGAGGAACATAAATATGCCACTTAAACTCACACCGAATGCCTAAGAGTTGACAGGTGTGCATTATTAATGAAAACTGGAGTTTCTGTAATGATAATTTAAACTAGAATAGGCTACATTTTCTGAAGAAAATTTGTGTGGTTGCTTCAGCGTGAAAAGTTGAAGAGGTTCGCTTAAGGTGCTTGGAAACTGAGAGGCAAAGGAAATTGCCGAAGAAATATTGAAAAACTGCTGAAATGTAAGCACAAGAATATAAAGCTGAAAGTAATTGTTTCAGGAATTCTGACTTTTCAGCTGCATCATGACCGAGTCTACTCCGCTTCAACCCAGCTGTAAAAAAATGGTCAATTGGAATCAATGAAGTTGATGCATCTTTATCTCTATGGCTGTGTGTGTATCTAGATCAATGCACTGCATGCTGAGAAATTAGCTTTATTGCGGAGCAAACATGGCAGGCCACATTGGCAGACAGCTGAAGCTGTTGTCACTTATAGCTCATTGTCAGTGTCTCCCCCAGTCCCGAACTGTACAGCGCTGACCTGGCCAAGTAGTGAAATGCTACTATTCGCAGCTCTCTGTCCATCTCTGTGCACTGTATGTTTGCTAGCTAACTAGCTAATAATAGCAAGCTGTGAGATATCGTTAACACATGTTGTGATATTATGCACAGCTCCCTTTTTATTTCTGTGCTATAATTAGCTAGTGCACCGAACGTGTTCGAAACGGGTCGAACTTGAGTGTTGAAATTGTCATCACTGCAGACGAAATAATCAATAGCTAGCGAACGTTAACAATTAAAGACTCAATGAGCTTAGCAAGGATGGCAGTTACGATCTGTAACGTGTTCTCATGGACACGCCAAAAAGACCGGTCTTTGCTGCGCTCAATGGTGCTCTCTTGGAGCTGGTTTGAGCGACTGTACAAACGACGATACCGAAAATTTTTTCACTGAGTTTGACGTAGACACAGTCATATCAATCTTAATCCGAAAAATTATACTGGAGGTAAAATGCCTTTGAGGCCTTACAGAGGGCGAAAGTTCTTTTATCGGTGTTTGCAGATAGTGAGCACAGTAGAGTGGAGTCATGTCCACATTTCACGCGGACATCTCCCGTGCAAGAGCGCATCACAGCATGTGTTCTTCGTTTCGTGCGCCAGTCTTGCGGCAACACATACATTGTTCAGGTGCCGTACAGGTTTATTTTCCCATTTCCACCCGCAGCCTGTGAGAAGACACCCAAAAACAAGTAAAACTTATTCACAAAGTGGATGGACAGACAAATCTAGTACAATGGCTCAGTAGGTCTTGTATCTTGTTCCTTCTTTCGATCATATTTTCACAAGCAAAATTGGTTTTGTCTTCGCTTTCAGGCATGCCACATTCATCATGTTATTCCTCCAAATAAATCAATTTCTCAGTCAGCCTTCACTTTCAATTTTTAAGTCAGACCTAATTCTAGTGATTTCAGCGATCTCCTCAGCGGTTTTCATGCTTGATGTTGGCCAGTAATTTGGCCCTCTTGATTGAACAACCAATGCACGAACGCAAAGAGGAAATTCGACTCACCTCTCATCGTGGGCCAATTCCTTTGCGTCTCAGCTGTCGATCCACAGAAGCCGACGAAGGGAGTGGGGGGATGCCACCGTGGGAGCAACTGCCACCGCAATGCCACAGTCGGGCGGTCACTGTCCCTCCAATCTTGACACTAGGCAGGAAACAAAATATTTCCACAAAAGGGCTGAATGAAAAATCAAGTTTAAGACTTGCAATTCACTATACATTCTTTCAGGGCCGGTTCTAGACAACTCTGATTGGGGGCGCAATCAGAGATTTGGGGTGGGCAACTTTTCACCGGTATCACACTATGCCATAGGACAATCTACAGACCCTTTTTTTGTAGTTAAAATGTCTGATTACTAGAGGTTTGATACAGATGTCATACATAAATAAAATTTGAATTATTATTAAATAGGCTAATGTTTTCACATGAAATTGCTACTCGTATCTGTTTTAAAAATAGTAAAATATCAAAGAAATGCTATCACTTTCGAAAGCACAAAGCAACCACTAAGGGCACGAGCCATCTTTTTATTAAGCAAACGCAATGCAACTCATCTGTATCTATGTTCTTGATCTCTGATTTCTTTATGAGGCAAAGTGACCAAATTCATTGATCAGTCGGCGGTGGGCGGGAAGTGCGAAGTTGCAGCAGGGCAGTAGAAGCAATGGAGTCCGTGTTACACCAAAATCTGTGACCCCTCGAAGAGCTGACAGCAGATACCATTGGCTATCCTGGGCTACGTTAAGTAACCACAAATAGGGGCAAAATGATCATTCAGTTGAATAAAGTATGACTTTATCTACCGAGATAACACTAGCGAGCTACCTGTCCAAGGAAAACGAATGAAAACAACCAAGTGACTGCTGCTTGTAGCTTGCTTGTGTTTGCAAGCTGACATTTGCTAACGTTAGCGAGCAATCAATCGACCAGCAACAGAGCTCAAAATGCAGAACATCAAAACAAACAATTAGCAGGGACTTATGATGACCAAAATACATCTTTGTCACTGTTATTGGTCAATTTCAAATCAAATTTAATATGCTACCCAGCTAAGATTTTCTGAACGAGGTAATCTCTGTTGGCATCTGCGAGAAGCAGCATGGAATAGCGCTGTAGCTAGAAGGCTAGAATTCAAGGCACGGACGATATTTTTAAACAGTGATATATTTTATACTGTGATAGTGGAGCCACGACATTTAGAAGTAATGAATTGGAGCTTACTGAGGGTAAAAGGCCTCTGAGGCGAAGGCAGCGTCATGTTATTTTCTCTTTTAACGAAACTTTATTTATGTCAAAAAGGCGTCATTAGTGTTTCCGCGAGTGACTCCCCGGGGCGATGACATCAGAGCTACCAGGCTTTTGCGCATGCGCAGTGGGGCTGAGTGGAGCCCCCTTCAAAGGATACCCAACCGCAGGTGTTTTTTGTCGAAAACGATGGCCTAGTGGATAAGAGCAAGAGTCTTGTGTGCAGAGATTTCGAATTCGAATCCTGGGGGTGGTGTGCTCCTTGTGTGCAGGGGAGTGCATTTGTGTACCAGCTAGGTCCCGTGACTGGCTATCCTCGCTGTGAAGAAAGAAGAAAAAGCAGATTGTCGGTATTCCTGAAAAAGTTCTCTCCCTACAGAATTTCAATGTACTTTCTTGCTCTGCAATAAACTTTGCATTATACTTTTTGAGAATAAAAAAAAATATTACATATGATAAATTAATTCCTCCTTTCCTACCCATTGCACGCACAATACTTCAGTGGCCAAGCTCTCTTCTCCTGAAAAGTATGCTAAGCCAATGCCATTTTTCACCAGTTCAAAAACAATTTCATACTTCGTAAAGCTTTTCCATTCTGACAGAGGCCGAAAGAAGCACTACTTATGGTAACCAACAGATGGCACTAAACGCCTTCAATCATGATGCAAGTTCCAACAGCAGAGAAACAACATTCTCTGGCAGTCATACCACAAGAAACATTTGCTCTATCTAATCAAGTCAAACATCATTTTCTCGCACTGTTTCCGCACGTAAGCAGAGGATGAAAGACTGGAAAAGTTCAAGTCCATTCATCCAGTCAGGTTCCAAAGACAGCCATAAAGTGCTGTAGGATGTAAACGAGATGGGGAAAAAAGTATGAAGACCAACTTGTACTCTGTTCATTTATTCTTGCCACGTGCACACTGTAGGCATATGCATACATTTTCTGAGAACATCTTCTCCATTCAGATTCTCATGCCTTCATCAGCACATTGATTTGGGGTGGGAGTCAATCACCCACATGGAAAGAATCTATATGAACATATATGCAACCTATACTGGACAAAGAAAGTTAGGGATCACTCTGATTTTTAATATTGAAATATGATATGGAACATAATTTGAACTATCAAATATTTCAAATTCGAAAATTGGGGTGATCCCTAATTTTCTTTGTCCAGTATATATGCCACATATAGGCCAAATTCAGGTACATATATGTGCTTATAGAGGGCATATAGGTCTCCTATATAGCTCATATACCCAGTGGCAGCTTCTATTTGTCATACCTATTTTATAGCTCATATCTCACTTTTGCAACTGTCATACATGATGCCTAGCTCATATTTTCATTCTCAAGGTAATATCTGCATATTAGTTCAAAGTCCCTTACAGAAATAACAAGAGTTTCACACAATAACTTATTAATTGCTTGTGAACATGTGAAACTGGCATCACATTTGATCCTAAATACATGTTGACATGTGACAACGGCATGTTATGCGTAAACCAGTCATTATTAACTATGGCAAGTGAGAGGAGACAAAAAGCTATGATATCAACACAAATATCTAATACTATTTGTTACATTTTTTTTCCTGAAACATTAACAATAACAAGGTCATCAATTCTTTCTTGACCATACTTATTTCCATTCTATGAAGATTGAGTTGTGTATTGTGGAAGAGAAGGAAATGTATACAAACAAAATGGTTTGATTATGTTTATTTCATCAATTAAGCATTTTTTCAAGTTTAAGTCACTGCCAGATTCACCACATTAGATAAAATTGGATTCACATCATTACAGCTCATACACATCCACTGAAAGGTTATACACTGCACTGTTACCTCCACCAAATGCAATGTTTTCTATCTTGTCTGTAATGCAGTTTCTTGATGAAAATGGCTCAGAGGGCCTAAGTCTAAATGTAGCAAAATAAAACAAAAATAACAAAATAAAAGTACACAGAAGAACATACATTCAAGTAAACATGCCTTTCAAAAGTCATTTTCATCCCCACATCTATTTGAGCATTTCACTGTGGTTAATGAATTTGAAGACAAAGTCTACATTTCTGTTCACAGTTTTAATGAACAGACTCTTGTCTTTTATTTGAGATGCTTGTAGAGCAACTAAAGGTCCCAGACTTTTTCCTACAGGGATGAAATAACAAGGATTCTTAAATTCCCACACGGAAAGAACCTATATAAACATATAGGTTTTAATCTCCGCCTTGTATCAACCAGCAGTGGTCGGAAGCTCTTTTCAGAAGTAGTGCGCAATTGGCCAATGCGCTACAGGGATGCAAATTGCAAAGGACCTGCTGGGAAGGGTTATGTAGATTAGAGTTCCCCTAGGCGCGTCCTGTTGGCTAGACGGGCGCTCATATATGAGATTCTGACCATAGAGGTATATGATCATCCTTTGCCCTTGTTCTGAGCTTGCAAAGTTTCGCCCAACCCATGTATAGAAAGTAATTGCTAATGGTCGCAGGTCGTGTACACTCTCCTGAATTGTTAACAGGGGGCCGCATATGCGAATAAGCCTAACAGCTTGTACATAGTTCCCCTAATTGGATATCCCAGATTTGGATGGGATTGGAAATGCCAAATAATAAAAAAAAAAAAAACGTGGAACTTTTAATTGGCCGTTTTCATATATTATAGGTACATATATGTGCATATAGGTACATATATGCTCCTATATGTACCTATAATATATGAAAACGGCCAATTTTATGTATGTCGCATATATGCGAAACATATTTCTGGCCCTATATTAAAACCTATATGTTTATATAGGTTCTTTCCGTGTGGGCATTTTTAAAAAGGCCATGACACAAAACACAGAAAGATACTATTCCAAACAGAAAAGAAGCACAGTTCAAAAATGTGGCAGTTTGTTCATCAGTTAGTAGTCACAAATAGACAAAACATTCTGGTCCACACAATGTACCAAAAATTAACTCACACAATGAACCAATAGAGGGCATATTACAGGTAGCACAATTAAAAACACTTCATGACATCATTCAATCATCATTCACAAAACCTTGCGGGTGCTCCACTAGTGCAAGGCAAACATAATACATAGCGAAAGTTCTTTTATCGGTGTTTACAGAGAGTGAGCACAGTAGAGTGGAGTCGTGTCCACATTTCACATGGACATCTCCTGTGCAAGGGCACACCACAGCCTGTGTTCTTCGTTTCGTACGCCGGTCTTGTGGCAATGCACACATTGTTCAGGTGCTGTACGGCTCTACCTTCCCATTTCCAATCGCAGCCTATGAGAAGACACCTGAAAACAAGTAAAACTTATTCACAAAGTGGATGGACAGACAAATCTAGTATGATGGCTCGGTAGGTCTTGTATCTTGTTCCTTCTTTCAATCATATTTTCACAATCACAATTGGTTTTGTCTTCACTTTCAGGCATGCCACATTCATCATGTTATTCTTCCAAATAAATCTATATCTCAGTCCGCCTTCAATTTCAATTTTTAGGTCAGACCCAATTCTAGTGATTTCAGCAATCTTCTCAGCAGTTTTCATTGCTTGATGCTGGCCAGTAATTTGGCCCTCTTGATTGAACAACCAATGCACGAACGCAAAGAGGAAAATCGGCTCACCTCTCATCGTGGGCCAATTCCTTTGTGTATCAGCTGTCGATCCACAGAAGCCGACGAAGAGAGTGGGAGGCTGCCATAGGACAATCTACAGGCCCTTTTTTTGTAGTTAAAATGTCTGATTACTAGAGGTGTGATATAGATGTCATGCATAAATCAAATGTGAACTACTATTAACTTGGCTAATGTTTTCACATTGAATTGCTAATCGTATCTGTTTTAAAAATAGTACAACCCAAAACCAGTGAAGTTGGCACGTTGTGTAAATCGTAAATAAAAACAGAATACAATGATTTGCAAATCCTTTTCAACCTATATTCAATTGAATACACTGCAAAGACAAGTTACTTAATGTTCGAACAGGTAAACTTTTGTAATTTTTGCAAATATTAGCTCATTTGGAATTTGATGCCTGCAACATGTTTCAAAAAAGCTGGCACAAGTGGCAAAAAAGACTGAGAGAGTTGAGGAATGCTCATCAAACACTTATTTGGAACATCCCACAGGTGAACGGGCTAATTGGGAACAGGTGGGTGCCATGATTGGGTATAAAAGCAGCTTCCCTGAAATGCTCAGTCATTCACAAACAAGGATGGGGCGAGGGTCACCACTTAGTGAACAAATGCGTGAGCTGATTGTCGAACAGTTTAAAAACAACATTCCTCAACGAGCTATTGCAAGAAATTTAGGGATTTCATCATCTACGGTCCGTAATATCGTCAAAAGGTTCAGAGAATCTGGAGAAATCACTGCACGAAGTTTACAAGGCCGAAAAACCAACATTGAATACCCGTGACCTTCGATCCCTCAGGCGGTACTGCATCAAAAACCGACATCAGTGTGTAAAGGACATCACCACATGGGCTCAGGAACACTTCAGAAAACCACTGTCAGTAACTACAGTTCGTCGCTACATCTGCAAGTGCAAGTTAAAACTCTACAATGCAAAGCTTAAAGCCATTTATCAACAGCACCCAGAAACGCCGCCCGGCTTCGCTGGGCCCAAGCTCATCTAAGATGGACTGATGCAAAGTGGAAAAGTGTTCTGTGGTCTGACGAGTCCACATTTCAAATTGTTTTAGGAAACTGTGGACGCCGTGGTCCTCCGGACCAAAAGAGGAAAAGAACCATCCGGACTGTTATAGGCGCAAAGTTCAAAAGCCAGCATCTGTGATGGTATGGGGGTGTATTAGTGCCCAAGGCATGGGCAACTTACACATATGTGAAGGCACCATTAATGCTGAAAGGTACATACAGGTTTTGGAGCAACATATGTTGCCATCCAAGCAACGTCTTTTTTCATGGACGCCCCTGCTTATTTCAGCAAGACAATGCCAAGCCACATTCTGCACGTGTTACAACAGCATGGCTCCGTAGTAAAAGAGTGCGGGTACTAGACTGGCCTGCCTGTAGTCCAGACCTGTCTCCCATTGAAAATGTGTGGCGATTATGAAGCGTAAAAATACGATAACGGAGACCCCGGACTGTTGAACAACTTAAGCTGTACATCAAGCAAGAATGGGAAAGAGTTCCACCTGAAAAGCTTCAAAATTGGTCTCCTCAGTTCCCAAACGTTTACTGAGTGTCGTTAAAAGGAAAGGTGATGTAACACAGTGGTAAAAAGGCCCCTGTGCCAACTTTTTTTGCAATGTGTTGCTGCCTTTAAATTCTAAGTTAATGATTATTTGCAAAAAAAAAAAAAAGTTTCTCAGTTTGAACTTTAAACATCTTGTCTTTGCAGTGTATTCAATTGAATATAAGTTGAAAAGGATTTGCAAATCATTGTATTCTGTTTTTATCTACGATTTACATAACGTGCCAACTTCACTGGTTTTGGGTTTTGTAAAATATCAAAGAAATGCTATCACTTTCGAATGCACAAAGCAACCACTAAGGGCATGACCCTTACAAAAAAGAAGTATACTTGAAGTTCATTTTTTCAAGTAAACTTAAGTTAATGTCAAGTATATTTTCCAAGTATACTTTATGTAGCAAATGTACTAGTGTCAATATACCATTAGTGTACTTGTAAGTGGTCTAATTAAATACTTCTTGGGACTAAATTGGCCCACTTTAAGTTTATAAAAGTATACTTTTAAGTATACTTCAAGTTTAAGCAAAGTAAACTTAAAGTACACATCTAGTTTACATCTAAGTTTTATTTTGTAGTGCAGGGACACGACAAGTGAACTTTTAAGTATACTGTGAGTGAAAGAGTTGTATACTTCTATCATACTTTTCAGTTTATGAAAGTATACTTTTAAGTATACGGCAAGTAAACTTACAGATATACGCTAGTTTATTAGTTGTATACTTCTAGTAAACTTTTCAGTTCATGAAAGTATATTGCTAGTAAACTTAAAGAGTGTCATCACATGACCAAAGTGAGTCAGGACTTCAGTGTAACATCTCATCTGAAGAGCAACATCCCCATCACTGCACTGGGTTATTGAGTATTATTCCACCAGAGGAAAGATCACAATCTACTGGGCCACCAACACCTCTTCCAGCAGCAACTTAAGTTTTCCCTAGTGGTCTCCCATCCAAGCACTAACCAAGCCCATACCTGCTTAGCTTCAGCCATACAACTGTTGCATATCAAGTGGTGGTATGGCTGCCAATTGTAAAACTAGTGTACACATTTCATCGTGATTATATCAGGCCAGATAGCACTGAAGTTTCCAGTGGTCTTAACCTCATGAATGAAAGTACTGCATATATTTATCTGTGAATCTGCACATAATCTAGATTTAACTAGTATCTCAACTAAAACACAGTAGTGTTTGGCACAGGTACAATATGCAGGGCTTTGATGTCCGCACTCTTGTTTGAAAATGATTAAATCATTGATTAAACAGAACGTAACATCTTTCAAGTATACAGCACAGTTGCATCTTTTCTTTAGTCGGTCATATTTTTGACTGTGATACAGGCCTCCATTAACCAAAAAATGGCTCATTAGTATACTCATTTGGGATATTTCATCAGGCTTTGCTCGAGTTCTCCAGCCTACTTGTCAGGCTGAAGGCATTGCTAATTCACGTTATGCATATTTCTGGTTCCAAATGAGAAAAAGAGGCAGTTTTTTGTTTTGAAATGGGATTTCGATAAGAGTTGTCATTGCTGTGTTCTTATACATTGGCATCCAATACAATATTGTGTTTGAAAATTTAATTTATGAAGGAATTAATTTTGTTCTCAATCCTGAGTATGTTTTTCATTGTGAATTCTTATAAGTACCTTTATCTGTAAATTAAAGCAGAAAGCACTTAAGTATTGTCTACTAGTAGAATACATGAGTTAACCTCTCGTCTACTTATGTTAAATAATATCTGAATAGCAAAAGTAATATATTTTAGAGTGCAATAATCATAAGCTGTGAGTATGATGTTCAGTTAACTTAAAGAATACTTTGAAGTATACCTGCAGTTTAAAAACTAAAGACTTTTAGCTCCCTGAAAGTTTAAAACTAAATTTAAACTATAAAGGGCTTGTATAGAACTAGTTGACTAGTACACCTATAAGTTTACTTGCAGTATACTTCAAAGTATACTTTCATAAACTAAGAAGGTGGCTTGAAGTATATAACTAGTCAAGTTGTAGTTTATCTGAATTTACTTGCAGAATACTGTAAACTAGAAATTGTTTTAAATAAGTGTTTACAAAGTTCTTTAATATTTGTGTTTTCTCGAAATTTGTTAAACACTGTATATAACTATTCAACTAGCAGTATAGATCTAGTATGCTAGAATGTACAACTAGTTAAGTCACAGTGTACTTAAAATTTCACTTGTAGCGTACTTGCAGTACAAAATAAAACTTAGATGTAAACTAGATGCGTACTTTAAGTTTACTTTGCTTAAACTAGAAGTATACTTATTTTTTGTAAGGGTAGGTATATACTTTTTAGTTTATGCCGAGTATAATTTTGTTTAGTATATATATTAGTTCATAAAAAGTAAACTCAAAGTATACTCTCCCATCTTTAGTTTAAAAGAAGTATACTAGTAGTATACTCAAATTTGCTTCTTTTTTGAAAGGGGAGCCATCTTTGCATCCGCCTATAAAAAGCTGCCTATTCTGTGTTGGTGCCGGCAAGTATGGATCGCAGAGGGCAAAGGCAAGCAAGAGGATGAGTGAGAGTGAGAGGTGGAAGAGGAAGAGTGGCTGTGTGTGGTGGAGATGCCCGCCGTACACAAGTAACCGATGAAATACGGGCTACTGTCATTGACCATGTCATCAACCACGGCCTGTCATATGCAGAGGCAGGACAAAGGGTGCAACCTGTCCTAAAGAGGAGCACAGTTGCATGTATTGTTAGAGTTTTTCAAACTCCGTACAGGTAAGTTACATACTGAAACATAGCACAATACTGTGTGCAACCACACATCATGTTGACATAGTGCATGTCACACTTCTGTACTTTACAGTAACTGTCTTTACTGAGGTACTATGATTGTATTGTTTGTACATCTCTCTTTATAGAATCAACAGGCTACCTCATGCAGGGGGAAGAGGAAAAATTTTCAACCCAGAGCAGGAGGCTGCCATTGTTGACCTGGTGTTGGCAAACAATGCAATTAGACTCAGAGATTCAGGTGACCATAATAGCAGACCAGGGCATATTCAGAGGTATAAATAACGTCAGCATTCCCACAATAACTAGGGTCCTTAGAAGGCACCACATTGCCATGAAGCAACTATACAAGGTGCATTTCCAGAGGAATGCGGATGTTGTGAAAGAGGCCAGACACCAATATGTGCAGGTAAGGATGTCACAAATTTCTACTACTGTAATGCCTTTTGTTGCCATGACATTCAGCCTGAGTAATCATTCTATTACTCAGGGGTGCAAACATCACAATCGCCCTCATTTATCAAACTTGCGTAGGATCTGGTGTAGATTCTGGTGTAAATATCAGCTTTCGCTAGGTGTCACGTGTGATTTACTAAAAGTGTGTATGTCGCTGATTTCGGTGTAGAACTGGCGTGGCGTTGATAAATCTGGTGGCTGAAACCATCGTAATTTACGTGACACGCCCCTATAAATTCATGCTCCGGGAGGCATAGTCCTGCCCACTTTACGACATGGACTCTCGAAAGACGGCAAAGAAGAAAGAACTTCACTGAGGAGGAAATATAAATGATCACGTCCGAGGCGGAGAAAAACAAAATAATTTTATTTGGAAGCCTTAAGAGTGGCATAAAGGGAGCCCAGAAGGCTGCAGTTTGGAAAACTATTGCTGCTGCGGTAAACACCGTTGGGGTGGAAAACCGCAGTGCAGCAGACGTTTGATTTAATTCATTAATAAATCGAAGCGACTATTTACACTTATTTAAGTGCGTCCAAGCACAAAAATTGATCGAAATTCGCGTTAGACGCACTTAGGTGGCCAAGTGTGGCCAAGATGCACATTTCTCCATTGCCCACACTTATTTTAAGTGTGTCCAAAGCTAAAAAATTTTTCTTGGCCAAACTTATTTTAAGCGGTACTTTCTATAAGTGGCACTGGAATGGTCATCAAC
Organism: Gymnothorax javanicus; assembly: GCA_029692085.1. Lineage (NCBI taxonomy): Eukaryota > Metazoa > Chordata > Actinopteri > Anguilliformes > Muraenidae > Gymnothorax > Gymnothorax javanicus. Next base: position 92,418,998 of record CM056196.1, read on the forward strand.
TGGCGCACTTATAAGTGTGGCCAAGAAAAAAATTCAGCATTGGCCACACGTATAAGTGCCAATAACATCGGCCTTAATAAATTCTATTTATAGATCCATGATAGGCTATTTCATGTTATGTAGCCTACATTATTGACAATCCAAATGCTTTACATGTATGTTAAAAAAAGTGGTCCGATTTTAAAATCGCCACCAAAAAACGGGTTGCGGCGCTCAGGCGCAGCGTCGCACAGACCGGTGGAGGCCAACCAGACTCGAACCTCCAGCTGTCACTGTTCGAGGAGCGTGTGGCAGCACTGATGGGCTCCCCCTCCATCGTGGGAATACGAGGCGGTGGGGACAGGGATGAGTCCCCACCGCCTCGATCGGAGCTGCATGAGGGTAATTATGTTAAAATAACAGTCTGCAGAGATCACTGTTCATTGTACTTTTATTAGTATTACTCCATGACATTTTATTGGGTGCCACACAAAACGAGCAGCCACTCGTCACTTTCCCAGAGGAGATCTTCTCTGTGCCGAAAGTTCCGCTCACGTGAGACAGAAGCTTATTCCTCTAACAATAGAAGATCTGCCATTGTCAAAATGTGATCACGGTCAAAGTGTCCGTAGGCTTATATATACTGAGCAACAAAAGAAACGCAAGTTAGCTAGTTAGTTAATGTATTCTTATGGTTAGTTAAAGTGACCGCAAAATAAAGAAAAGTTTGATGGAATGAGTGTAAATGTGCACGCACTAGAAATAAATTTGATTGTCTAAAATAATTACGCACAAACTGCCTTTAATGAACTTGCGTTGCCTTTGTTGTTCAGTATATATCTGACTGAATGAGCATCTGACATACCACACTGCATATCTGCCAAGCCAGGCATTGCGCTTACAGTTTTTTCCAATTGCTAACACACTAAAATGACATGCAAAGCACAAATATTTAAACTGACACACAGAGAGCAAAACCTCCTCTCAAGTCTCCAAAACTTAACTGTACTGAACATGGTTCTCTGCATAAGAAACAACAATCTGACATAGAGTCAAAAGTTTGCCATTTCAAAACACTGCCATTCTAAATGACACTACATGAGCTAATTGGCCAATATATGTGCCACCTGGCCAAACACCTCAATGGTTAATTGTTACCACCTCAATCAGGAAGTAAGCACTAAAAGACCACAGGTGAGCACCTTTTTTTTTTTTTTTACAACAACAATGGAAGACGTTGCAGACAGAGGAAGAGGGAGGGTGAGAATGAGAGGGGGAGGAAGAGGAAGAGGGAGGGTGAGAATGAGAGGGGAAGGAAGAGTGAGAGGTAGGGTGAGAATGAGAGGGGGAGGAAGAGTGAGAGGTAGGGTGAGAATGAGAGGGGTGGAAGAGTGAGAGGTAGGGTGAGAAGGAGAGGGGGAGGAAGAGTGAGAGGTAGGGGTAGAGCTGGTACAGGAGGTCATGGCCAAAGAAGACAACAACTTTCAAATGAAATCAGAGTAACCTTAGTTGATCATGTCATCAACCATGGGCTGACAATGTGAGAGGCTAGACAGAGAGTGCAGCCCAACTTGAGCCGTTTTACTGTCGCCTTTGTAATCCGGACATTTAGACTGGAGTACAGGTATGTAACTAAAATTTCTTTCACACTATGTAGAACACCCCATGTCATAGTGCATCGGTTGGGTGACACCTGTTTACTTCATGAATGGCTGATGTCATACACTAACTGTACAAGTTTCCTGTACAATTTACTCTACTGTGGGGGAAATATCTTTAGGCTGCATTTTCCAAGCCCTATATTTTTGTTTTTTTGTTTTTCTAAAGGACTGAGATATGCAACCATGGTGGAGGAAGGGGCCAAATGTTCACCGGGGTACAGGAAGCTGCCATTGTAAACTTGGTTTTGGAAAATAATGCAATCAGATTACGAGAAATTCAAAGCCACATCATCCAAGACAACACCATATTCAACAATATTCAACGAGTCAGTCTGTCCATTGGCTCGCATTCTCAAGCGAAACTAAATCAAAATGAAACAACTTTATAAGGTGCCTTTTGAGAGAAACTCAAAAGAGCTCAGACCAGCATATGTGGATGTAAGTACAATATTGACTGCAGTACACTACACACAACATTGCTTCCCAGTGTACTGAATACTGTAACACCATTTTTGTAATGGTTTCATTGCAGTCCCTCCCCCTTCGGCTGTCTTTGCCTCCACTTCAACGAGCCACACCTGTTGTTCGTTGAAGTGGAGGTGAAGTTAAAGTATTTACAGTTTTTCACTATTGCTAAAACACATTCCACGAAACATTGCTCCGTTTTCCCAAAACTCTAAACACAAAACACTTTTCTCAAGCTACATACACAAAACCTCACATTCTCTTTTCAAAACCAAACTTTCACATCAAAACAGTTGCTCATATGTTCAAACCCAAACTTTGACACCAAAATCATTCTCCAAGCCTGCAAAAAAGTAAACACTACAAAGCATCATTACATACTACGACAAAAAAACTGAAAACACAATGTTCAGGGTGTGAGAATGTTCTTTTTACCATTTTTCACAACTGCCAAGACACATTTTTAGAAACCTTCTTATCTGTTTCAAAATATATTACTGTAGTGTATTGGGCATTCATAGATTTGTATTTTTCATAGAAACAATATGTAAATTAAGAAAATGAAGAAAATACAGTTAGGTAAGGTTTGGATGGACTCTTTGTCCTGCTTCGGTCATTGATATGCCGTGGACAATGACTGTAGCTCCCATTTCATCCGTAATGACAGTGCGTAATTGTCTTGCTCTCCCTCCTTGCCCCCCTCCTCTCCCTCCTCGCCCTTCTCCTCTCCCTCCCCTGACACGAACTCCTCTTCCTATGCCTCTGCCTCCGTCCAATGTTGCTGTTTGGAACTTACAGCAAACAGTGCATTCTGAACTGGCCTATATGTGTGGTCACATCATTTGCAACGAGTGTCTTCAATTTTGAGTGGTTGTGTTTAATCAATGACACCAGGTGTGTTCATTGTGTTCAAGTTTTGCTGACTGTGGCTAGCATTTTACATCCCATGAGCTTCAATGTGCAAAATGTGTTTAGTGATTGAGAATTTGAGCAGAGGTTTCTGCAACATGTGTTTTAGCAAGACAAAATGTGTTTAGAGTTATGAGAAAAGGGGGGTTGAGTTTTTTGAATTGTGTCTTAACATGTGAAATGTGTTCATAGTTTTGGCAAATTGGGGCTAGTTCTATTAAATGTGTTTAGGGAACTGGTCATTTGGTTTAGAGAGTTGGGTTTTGTGTTTTAGCAATGGTGAAAAACTGTAAGAAGCTGCATTGCCAATTGGCATTGCAGCTGTATTCTGGAGTTTTAGCCCCGTCACGTGTTGCTGCTGCTCCCCTGTCGTTTTGATTGTGATTATTGTTATTATTATAATTAAATGTTTTCTATTTATTATATCAGCCTGTGCGAGTGGGTCCCTTTATCCGGCGTCCGGCGGAGGTGTGCTTCAGTGGGGTCCGGCGGAGGCGTGCTCCAGTGTGTTCCGGGCAGAGGCGTGCTCCAGTGGGGTCCGGCGGAGGCGTGCTCCAGTGTGTTCCGGGCGCAGGCGTGCTCCAGTGTGTGCCGGGCCCAGTGTGTTCCAGCGTGGTGGGCCCAGTGTGTTCCAGCATGGCGGGCCCAGCGTGTTCCAGCGTTGCGGGCCCAGCGTGTTCCAACGTGGTGGGCCCAGCATGTTCCAGTGTGGCGGGCCCAGCGTGTTCCAGTGTGGCGGGCCCAGCGTGTTCCAGTGTGGCGGGCCCAGTGTGTTCCAGTGTGGCGGGCCCAGCGTGTTCCAGTGTGGCGGGCCCAGTGTGTTCCAGTGTGGCGGGCCCAGTGTGTTCCAGTGTGCCTTTTTTTTTGGCACGCCAGGAGGCGTACCTTGGGGGGAGGGTACTGGTAATGGTTTCATTGCAGTCCCTCCCCCTTCAGCTGTCTTTGCCTCCGCTTCAAGGAGCCACACCTATTGCTTGTTGAAGTGGAGGTGAAGTTAAAGTATTTAAGAAGCTGCACTGCCAATTGGCATTGCAGCTGCATTCTGGAGTTTTAGCCCCGTGATGTGTTGCTACTGCTCCCCTGTCGTTTCGATTGAGATTTTTGTTATTATTATAATTAAATGCTTTCTATTTATTATATCAGCCTATGTGAGTGGGTCCCTTTATTCGCTTTTGGGTACATGGTCCCAATGCCCGCCGGATTGCAGACTGTTAACTGTTTTGAAAACAAGGTTTCTGAGTTGACAGAGGACGTAAAGCAAATGAAAAAAACTGTAAGCAAACGCAATGCAACTCATCTGTATCTATGTTCTTGATCACTGATTCCTTTATGATGCAAAATGACCAAATTTATTGATCAGTTGGAGGTGGGCGGGAAGTGCGAAGTTGCAGCGGGGCAGTCGAAGCAATGGAGTCCGTGTTACACCAAAATCTGTGACCCCTCGAAGAGCTGACAGCAGATACCATTGGCTATCCTGGGCTACGTTAAGTAACCACAAATAGGTGCAGAATAATCATTCAGTTGAACAAGTATGACTTTATCTACCGAGAGCACTAGCAAGTTGCCTGTCCAATGAAAAAGAATGAAAACAATCAAGTAACTGCTGCTCGTAGCTTGCTTGTGTTTGCAAGCTGACATTTGCTAACGTTAGCTAGCAATCAATCAACCAGCAGCAGCAAATTCAAATCAGAACAACATCAAAACAAACAATTAGCAGGGACTCGAGATGACCGAAATACATAGAGGTAACTGTGATAGGTCAAATCGGCATACAATTTCAAATCAAATTTAATAATCCATCTAGCTAAGATTTTCTGAACGAGGTAATGTCTGTTGGCATCTGTGAGAAGCAGCCTGGAGTAGCACTGTAGCTAGAACGCAATAATTCAAGGCAGAGAGGATATTTTTAAACTGTGATATATTTTATACTGTGATAGTGGAGCCAGGATATGTAGAAGTAATAATTTGTAGCCTACTGAGGGTAAAAGGCCTGTGAGGCAAAGGCAACGTAATTTTTTTCCCCCTTCCTTTTTTCGATGAAACTTCATTTATGTCAAAAGGCGGCATCAGTGATATCGCAAGTCACTCCCCGGGGTGATGACGTCAGAGCTACCAGGACTTTGCGCATGCACAGTAGGGCTGAGTGGAGCCCCCTTTAAAGGATACCGAACGGCAGGTGATATTCGTCTGAAACGATGGCCTGGTGGGTAAGAGCAAGAGTCTTGTGCGCAGAGATTTCTAGTTTGAATCCTGGGAGAGTTGTGCGCAGGGGAGTGCATTCGTGTACCAGCTAAATCCTGTGGCTGGCTACTGATGCTGTAAAGAAAGGAAAAAAAGACGATTGTCGGTATTCCTGAAAAAGTTCTCTCTCTACAGGTTTTCAATGTACTTTCTTGCTCTGCATTTAACTTTGCATTATGCAAAGGAAAAGAAGAAGAAAGAAAAAGAAGATCATTGGCATCAGCGAGAAGCAGCGTGGAATAGCACTGCAGCTAGAAGAATAGAAGGCACAGACGATATTTTTAAACAGCGGTATATTTTATACTGTAATAGTGGAGCCACGACATTTAGAAGGAATTAAGTATAGCTTACTGAGGGTAAAAGGCCTCTGAGGCGAAGGCGGCGTCATTTTTTTTTTCTTTTTAATGAAACTTTAAGGGGGTGCATCTGGAAAGGCAGCGGAGTGTTTTCCCAGCTTCTGTTTTAGCTTCTCCACCTGGCTGTTGGTGTCGGGATGGAATTCAGAGGCGAGGCAAGGGGTGTAGAGTGTATAGTGCATAGTAGAGTGCCCGTTGGTCCCAGTGGGCGGAGGCGGCCAGTGTCCTGAAGTCGATGGAGTAATTACATACAGACTGATTACCATGGTGAAGTTGAAGCAGGCGCTGAGCAGCGCCGTGGCCAGAACAGGATCAGTCAAAGACCTTCTTCATCTTATAAGAGAAAACAGGGAAACTCTGTACGGTTAGATCTTCTGCTTTCCAGCATGTTGCAGCCCACTGGCGGGCACAGTGAGTCAGGCGCCTGATGGCAAAGGCAATCCTTGAGCGCTCAATGGGAAAGAAGGATAACTGCAGGTCAAAGACCATGGAAAACTGTGACAGGAAAATGCAACAGGTAGATTGATTGCCATCCAGCAAGGCGAGGTTGGGTTCCTGTGGCAGGGTGAGCTGAGCTTGGATCACAAGAAGCAGTGAGCCAACAGCCTGGGCGGCAGTGGCAGATTCCCAGGAGATGTCAGTGATTCCTCCTCCGTGAATTGCTACCTTATCGTGGTGGAGGAGCTGCGTGCCCCTGGGATCTTGGAAGCTGTGTTGTCTGGAGCTTAGCTCCTGGTAGGGTCTTGTAAACACCGTGCATCTAGGCCAAGGAGGGTCCTAGCTGAGACGGAAGGTCTCAGCATGTTTGCCTAAACAGCCAGGGAAAAGAAAGTCTGTCCAGTCTCCATTATAATAATGGGGTCTGGCTACAGCGCCAGCACGAGGCAGGCTAAATGTGATGACGTCGACTCACGTTCCGCTTTCAAGTGAGCCTGAAGCGTGTCTCGCGGATGCTGCAGCCCTAATATCTTAGCGGTTACAATACATCTGACTCCATTTCAAATTTAGGATAGAACTTTAGTAATAACCCTTTGCAGTTACGAATAAATTATGCGTTTGCATAAATATTGATCTGACTCCAATTTATGAATTTAGAGCTATGTTGTGCATCGGACTCGTAATGGGTCTATACCTTCCTCCGCCGGACCAAAACATCTGTACAGCCCAATTCGGTGAATTAACTCAGAGGCTGGCGGCATTATTAAGCGCGATAATTTGACATAGAAAGTAGCTATGACTAGGGATTACCGGGGCCCAAAACAAGTAACTCCAAAGTTTAACGGACGTTGTTCAGTGACTTGGGGGTTATAATTCTAAGATCTCCGTTCAGTGACTGAGATGGTAACGAAATTCGCCCCAACCGCTCAGTATAACGGAATCTCCTCGAGGCCTATCAAAATAATACCAATCACAACATGGAAAATCCACCTTATAACGCGGACCAAACGTGTTGATCAAGCATGCGATTACAGTCCTACATTACTCAATTAGGAGCCAGGACTCCGGGCTGGAAAATATATGTCGTTTAGAGTCAGAAACACACAACAAATGCAATTACAAATTTATTTTGCCAGGCAGGCACAAGCTTAAATCAAAAAACCAATTACATTTTTACAGAAAAAATAAAGAAGTCGTCAAATCGTACCTGGCGCAGCTCACAACTACACATATGCACAGAATACACTGTGGGAAGGTTGAATATAAGCTTCCATAGCTATATCACGTCTGCACATGGCTGCAGGAGCACGTGTGGGAAATCGCCTAAGATCTTCCATGACTAGATTAAAGCTACCCACGGCATGGAGATGCGCATGGGGGAAGTTGAATGCAATCTTCCATTGTGATAACGGCTACACACATACAGATGAATGTGTGGGGAAGTCCTCTACGATCTTCCATAACTATAGATTATTGGCTACACACGGCATGTAGATGCAGGTGCGGGAAGTCGGTTGCAATCCTCCCCGAATCCTTTGTTTCCCTACCTTTTATGCCCAAACTCTGGAAGCGCTTCTTATAGCGGGGTCATAGGTCACTTGGGTAATTCGAACCAGGAAGGCGCCCCCCCCAGGAGGAACACTGGGCGGAGACATTACCATGAGGAGAAGTAGAAGTACATTTCTTTTCATACTTATTGAATGAGGGTTTAGTACACTTTTAATCCCTTCGAAATATGCCCCATGCGATTCTGGAAATTTAGTGGAGTAAAATGATACCAAACACCATAGGCTGACACTACAGTTAGCAATGAAACGTCCGTTACAGTCCATATTTACAAAGATAACTGGTATTAATGTTAACAATCAGCGTATAACAAAAATACACATTGGATTTGCAACATTAAGGGAGGTAATGTGAAATATTTTCTGATGTAGTCTCTGAAAAGTCCAGTTTATGGCACTGCGGCATTCTCCCTGCCAAAGTTGTCTCAGCCATTTTCAGGTGTTTTGCAAGACGTTCAACGCCGACCTTTACCCCAGAGATTGTCCATTAACCCCGAGGCAAAGAGCCGCTCCAGCTGTCATGAATTAAGTTGAGCAGACTAAGTGACGCCATACAGACCCTAATTGAGTCTGCTCTCATGACCCCAGAGGTCTCTGCTAGGTGCTGGGGCCCTTAAAAACAATTAGGGTCTGATTACCAGAGTCATGGTCTGTGACAGAGTGCACACAGTTCTTCCTGCCTTCCCAACACGGCTTACAGTCCTCCCTCTGACCCAATGGGAATCTCATAACTGTCCCAATGGGTCACAGGAAATTCCCTGGGCGGCTCCTTGCTGGTGCCTACGGTCCTTGAGGGATAGCATGGTGTGTGTTGAGGCTTGTAGGGAGTCGATGAGGTGCTGGAAGTACAAGCCCTGGCGTGGGGTGAAGTTTAAGGGGGCGCTGCTGATGACGCACCCTCTGAAAACCCTGTCCCATTAGGTGCATGTTGCCCGAGCAGAGAGGGCAGATGAGCTGGCCAGGATGGTTGCTGTCTGACCAGGTTTACCTCCACCTGCGCTTGGTCAGTGTGGCATTTGGTTTTCAAAGAAAACAGTTGTAAAGTAGTGCAAACACATATGATATAACTGGACGTTTCATGACAACCCACATGAGTGGTAAATATGGTTTCCCTCATGGTAATGTAACCTGTTAAATGTAATTTTAATTTTCACTCCAATGCCAATAGTGTATAGCATGGGATTCGGATAAATTTGGTTTGGGTGAATTAAAGGTAAGGAAACAAAGAAGTCAGTACACCTTACACATGTTGTACTGGTACCCATTTTCACAGTGGTGGTTACTCATTTAGAGGATGGTTCTGTCTTGTGCATACGTTATGCAGGCTATGACATGCTTGACGGTACGGGTCTGATTGGAGAATGAATGGCTGATGGTGAGAAGCGTTTGAGCCTCTGACAGCACCGCCTTGATATTATTTTTCTGATTATTGGTGAGGTGTTGGAAACCAGGGGCCCTCTGGTCGCCAACTACACTGTTGGCAAATCTGCCCATGTTATCAGGAATGAAATCATTGAGCCGTGCCAGTGGCCATGCAGTTAAAGTTGACCTGGGTTATGACAATGTTTCTATAAAAATAAAAACATGTTGAATGATAAAATAGAAATAGAGACTAACCACACCCAGCATACAGTACTGCAGACAAACATAGAAACAAGACTCCAACAAGATAATGGGAGAAACTTCAGAAGTAAATGTTCTGGGATATGAAATGAGTAATAATCCAAACTAGTACTATCACAAGTTACAGCTGGGTTCATGAATCAGAATGTTTGATAAAACAGACAGAATGACTGACAGCACAGTAAACATGTTTCTTAAATGATGATTAACATACCACATCAAGGTGCAAGTAAAAATACAAAAAGACATTCATACATATCAATATGAATACTGATAAGATTTTACCGTACACAATGTAGATATGAGTGTATTCATTCACAAGGTGAAGGTTTTTCAAACATATTGAACAGAATTGCTGTCAGTCGACTGAGTTTGGACAATAAGGAATTGGATATGTCGAGCAGCACACAGTAACCAATTGCTGGTTTAAAGTAATTACATCATATTACTTCATTCCTTTGCAAAACATACTGTACGCATGCAACAACAGGATGACAATGAATTGACTGGCAATGAATGAAACTAATCAAACTGAAGACAGTTTTGCATTTTGATACAGAAAACAATAACAGCAAACATGAACACACATAAAGACAAACAAACACAACGGCATGCGAACTAACAGAACACCCACACCGATAAACACAAATAAATGGCATGTGAAATTAATTTAACCATGTCTTTTATATACTGTAGTTATGTGTGTTGGGATGTGAGTCCTGTGAGGTTGTAGTGCTATTATAGGTGCAGAATGGGATGTTTGGATCCTCTAGTCAAACAAGTCAGTGCTGTAAATTTGCTCTTGTGCTGCACCAGGGGGCCTGTTACTGCTATTGTCTGACATGGGAGTGTTGAAGGAGTTTATGGTCCCACTAAGGATCTCCACCCATCTCTCCAAGAGACTGCAAGCGTCGGACACCGCCTTAAGGCTGGTGCTTGAAGTGCAAAGCTTTTGATATCTGTAAAAGAATAGGCAATGCAGGGTTAATGTCTGCGTAGTCCAGAATCTGAAATAATTTAACAAGAGTTAAAACCACAGACATTAAACATAAAGGAAGTCCTACATTCGGATAGGAATGCAGGTACAAGTGGCTGTCAGGAGCTGAAAAAAACAAAGAGGAGTGATCAGATTTCACAGGCATTCAAACAGCATTTTTTAATATTAAAGAAAGTATAGACAATAATGCAATTAGATTTGCATTAAATTGCCTTAAATTAAATTGCCTTAACTCCAGTTACAGGGGGCAGTATTCAAGAAAGTTTGTTAGTGAATAACCCCTCCTGAACAGAGCGCGCACATGCAATTTGCAGCATGTAAACTGCTGGTTCCATTCCAGTGAAGCAAAACCCAGGGGAACAGCAACAGGAAGCAACACAGTGCTTAGTGCCCTTCAGCAATAAAACGTCTTGATGATAAGTATTATCTTTCTGCAAAGATTAATTTTTGCAGTTCTCCAATTATGTGCTGTCTTCACAGATGCAGACACCGGGCTGTAGAACAGCGCTTTAATTTAACTAAATTTAGCCAGATCACCGGTTGTACATATCTGCTAAATTTGAACAATTTGGATTTACTGTTGAATTTTAAAGATTGATCATAATCAGTGATGTGCCGCCAGATGTTCGGAGGCCCATTAGCAACCTCAACCCCCACCGCTTGACTGTTCCCAAGCTGCTTGCGTTTAAGTGCGCTTGGTCAACAAAGAATTAATGGACGAATAACCAAGGCCAATTCACAACCTCTAATAAGAAATGATTATGAAAAAGTGAATGCTTATTGTCTACATTTATATAATTGACATGCCATCCAGGGTGGCAATAGAAAATGCCAAAATTCCAAAACTTTCGCTGACGCTGCAGCATTTATTTTCAGCATCTCTGCAACTGTCACTCAGCTACGTATCGTATCCAACCGCGCTTTTTAGCTGTGACTAAATTCAGAAAATAGAACGGATTCTCATGTATTCCCAGTGAGCCCACAAACCAATCCACGCAAACGTGCGCTCTTTCATGAGCAACATGAGCGCAGAAATTATAAAGACATTAATATTTTACGTCATCATTCAGGTGTGTAAGAAAATGCCTTATAATTTTTCGATGCAATGCGTCCCAATGCCACGAAAAATAAATTAGACTCTTTTCGGTTCTACCAATTAATCTGCGCAATAGTTGCAAATCGGGAAAATAAACTGGAAGTCGTCTAGGTTATTTAAAGGTGAGGTTTCTGGAGGCCTCCTTCACTGCCAGCGGACCGCCACAGATAACAAACCTGTAATTCAGCAGCTAACATTTAATGATACAATTATTGAATGGGTTATTACAATATTTTCAAAGCTATCTCTTCAACTCTCCAACATACAAGTATCCTTCAAATCCCACTGGCTTTCCACCAGTGCTTCATCTCTTCCAGTGTTTGAGCAAGATTGCCTGCACAGTTACAGCAGGACCTTGCTCCAAATCCATCTGGATTAATACCCTACACAATTTTCTTTTACACAAGCCTTCTAACGCACTATCCGCAATATTGTACATTTACATACTGCGTTCCTTCCAGCTTCAAGCACAATCAAAGAATATTCAACACTTTCAGTGGCGAGCTTTATCCCCGCTATTGTCATGGTTTTGCCCCCGCCGGCAGAGAACAACAAGCCGGCGGGCACTGGGACCATGTACCCAACAGAAGATGTAGGGACCCACACGCACAGGCTGAGTAAAAATATAAAAATCTTTACTATTAAAAGATAAAAGCGAACAGGAGAGGAGCAGCGGCAAAAACAGACAGGGCTCTTGACACAGAACGCAGCTGCACTGCCAATTTGGCAGTGCAGTGCTTAAATACACTACACTGCACCTCCACCTCAACGAGTAACAGGTGTGGCTCGTTGAAGTGGAGGTGCAGACAGCAAGAGGGGGGAGGGACTGCAGGGCAGGACCTTCACAGCTATTCCATGGCTACAGAACACATGCCTTCTCACTTGCACAGCCTAGGTGTATAAAACACAAACAACCTGCAGTCTAAGAAGCGCCCTGCCCATGTGCCGAGCAACAGCAACAGATATTTGCATCCACTTAAAAATGTTGGAAATTCTGGTTGCTCAAAGAAGCACAATCTTATCCATCTTCCTATGGCTCCCTCTTCATAACTAGCTTAAAAATATCACAATAAACACAGTAATTTGATAGCAGAGCTTCTGCCAAGTTCTGCAAGAAGAGTTTTCACTAACTACTATATTTGAAGACGTTGCAAATGGAAGATGACAAAATGCTTTGACCGCGTTTGCGGTGGACAACACAGTAAACATGTATATCTAGTATCTCTCCTAATCTGACCCCAAATCTCTACTCCCGTGGGGGTTTATAAACTGGATTAAGCCTGGTTTCTATGGTCCCAGGCCTATTGGGGATATTTCGATCCCTTAAAAAATGTCTATTTTCGGTGGAACAGTAAAACTTTCCCTAACATACATTCGTAGATAAGGTAATTGTATTACTTACCACCAAAAGTCTGGACATCAGGAGGGTAGCATAGATCCTCTCTGTAAGGTGTGCCACGTTAACTGTTGGGGTCCGGACTCCCACAAGGACAATGCAGACACTCCCGGGAAGAAATTCGCTCACACTCCCAAGCAAAAGGCATCACGTCTGCTCTTGACTAGAGGCAGCACTCGGCTGTTAAGCACTTCAGATGGCACAATACAAACACTCCCAATTAAAGAAATCACATCGGGGTCATCAACTGTAAACACCGTGCAACTAGGCCAAGGAGGGTCCTAGCTGAGGCAGAAGGTCTCAGCGTGTTTGCCTAAACAGCCAGGGAAAAGAAAGTCTGTAGCCAGACCCCATTATTATAATGGAGACCGGAAACACTTTCTTTTCCCTGGCTGTTTAGGCAAACACGCTGAGACCTTCCGCCTCAGCTAGGACCCTCCTTGGCCTAGTTGCACGGTGTTTACAGTCTCCCATGGCAAATTGGTCCTAAGTGAGGAGTCAGACGAAAAGCGATTCACTAGACTTCTATGGAAAGTTCCCTTTTGGAAATAATAACCTTGCCCGGATTAGGGACACTGGGGCCCTCTCCTGGAGCTAGGCCTGGGAGGGGAGCTCGCAGGCGAGAGCCTGGTGGCTGGGTTTTTCCCAGAATCCGGCTGGGCTCAGCCCAAAGAAGCAATGGGGAGCTGCCTCCACATGGGCCCACCACCCTCGAGGAGAGGAGTAGGGGTCAGGTGCATAGAAGATCAGGTGGCAGACGGGGGCGAGGGCCCTTGCGTTCTGGGCCCCGGTCATGGAATCTGGCTCTTGGGACATGAGACGTCACCTCATTGGTGGGGAAGGAGCCGGAACTTGTGCGGGAGGTTGAGCAGTACTGGCTAGAAATAGTCGGACTCACCTCTACACACATCTCCGGCTCTGGAACTAGGCTCCTTGATAGGGGTTGGACTCTCCTTTTCTGGAGTTGCCCAAGGTGAGAGGCGGAGAGCAGGCGTGAGGATACTAGTGTCCTCTCGGCTGAGTTTAGCCATGTTGGAGTCCATCCTGGTGAACGACAGGGTCTCTGCAATTCGCTTGTGGGTCGCGGAGGGGAATGCTCTGACTGTTGTTTGTGCTTATGCACCAAACAGCAGTTCAGAGTATCCAGCCTTCCCGGAGTCCCTGGGTGGGGTCCTGGAAAAGGCTTCAACTGGGGATTCCATAGTTCTACTGGGAGACTTCAACGCTCATGTGGGCAACGACGGAGACACTTGAAGGGGAGTGATTGGGAGGAACAGCCTCCTTGATCTGAACCCGAGCAGTGCTTTGTTATTGGATTTCTGTGCTAGTCATAGATTATTCATAACAAACACCATGTTCGAGCATAAGGGTGTTCATAAGTGTACTTGGTACCAGAGCACCCTTGGCCGAAGGTCGATGATCGATTTTGTAATCGTGTCATCAGATCAGTGGCCATTATGTCTTGGACACTCGGGTGAAGAGAGGGGCTGAGCTGTCAACTGATCACCACCTGGTGGTGAGTTGGATCAGATGGCGGGGAAGACTCCCAGACAGACCTGGGATGCCTAAACGCGTTGTGAGGGTGGACTGGGAACGTTTGGTAGAGGACCCTGTCCAGACGATTTTCAACTCGCACCTCTGGAGGAGCTTTTCCCATATCCCCAGGGAGGCTGGGGACACGGAGTCCGAGTGGACCCTGTTTAAAGTCTCTATTGTGGAAGCGGCTGCTGCGAGCTGTGGCCTGAAGGTTGTCGGTGCCAGTCGTGGTGGCAGCCCAAGAACCCGTTAGTGGACTCCAGCAGTGAGGGAAGCCGTTGAGCTGAAGAAGGTGGCCTTATGGGCTTGGCTGGCCCAGAGGACTCCCGACTCAGCAGACCGGTATCAGGCAGGCAAGAAGGACTGCAGCCGCAGTAGTTGCCGAAGCAAAAACTCAGGTTTGGGAGGAGTTCGGGGAGGCTATGAAGAAGGACTTTCGGGTAGCCTCTAAGAGGTTCTAGCAAACCGTCAGATGACTCAGGAAGGGGTGGCAGGGCTTCATCCAGGCTGTTTTCAGGAGGAGTGGTGAACTGCTGACCTCGACTGAGGATATCATCTGGCGGTGAAAGGAGCACTTTGAGGGACTCCTGAATCCGGCAGACATGCTCTCCATTGCAGAGGAAGGGACGGAGGACTCGGACGAGTCGTTGCCCATTTCCCTGGTGGAAGTCACTGAGGTGGTTGAAAAGCTCCGCAGTGGCAAGTCACCAGGGATGGATGAGATTCGCCCTGAGATGCTGAAGGCCCTGGATGTTAGTGGGCTGTCATGGTTGACATGCCTATTCAACATCGCGTGGATGTCGGGTACAGTACCCATGGACTGGCAGACTGGGGTGGTGGCTCCCATTTTTAAAAAAGGGGATTGGAGGGTGTGCTCTAACTATAGGGGGATCACACTGCTCAGCCTCCCAGGAAATGTCTATGCCAGGGTGCTGGAAAGGAGGCTCCGCCCGATTGTTGGACCTCAAATTCAGAAGGAGCAATGCGGGTTCCGTTCCAGCAGTGGAACAGTGGACCAACTTTTTACCCTTGCACGGATACTGGAAGGGTCATGGGAGTTTGCCCATCCAGTCTACATGTGTTTAGTGGACTTGGAGAAGGCTTATGACTATGTCCCACGAGGTATTCTGAGGGGGGTGCTGCGGGAGTATGGGGCTCCAGGGCCATTAATTCGAGCCATTCGATCCCTGTACAACCAAAGCCGGAGTTGTGTCCGCATTCTCAGTATTAAGTCGGACTCATTTCCAATTGGTGTCGGACTCAGCCAAGGGTGTGCCTTGTCACCTATTCTGTTCATGAATTTCATGAACGGGATATCAAGGCGCAGCCGAGGCTTGGAGGGTGTCCAGTTTGGTGGCCTTAGGATTTCATCTCTGCTGTTTGCAGATGATGTGGTCCTGTTGGCGTCATCACGCTGTGACCTCCAATGCACACTGGAGCAGTTCGCAGCTGAGTGTGAAGCGGTCGGAATGAGGATCAGCACCTCCAAATCCGAGGCTATGGTTCTCTCGCAGATAAAGGTGGATTGTCCCCTTCGAGTGGGGGGTCAGTTATTACCCTAAGTGGAGGAGTTCAGGTATCTCGGGGTCTTGTTCACGAGTGAGGGTAGGATGGAGCGTGAGATTGACAGACGGATCGCTGCAGCGTCTGCATTGAAGTGGATGTTGTACCTGTCCGTTGTGGTGAAGAAGGAGCTGAGCATAAAAGCAAAGCTCTCAATTTACTGGTCAATCAACGTTACAACCCTCACCTATGGTCACGAGCTTTGGGTAGTGACCGAAAGAATAAGATTGCGAATACAAGCGGTCGAAATGAGCTTTCTCCGCAGGGTAGCTGGGCTGACCCTTAGAGATAGCGTGAGGAGCTCAGACATCCTGGAGCGGCTCAGAGTAGAGCTGCTACTCCTCCGCATCGAGAGGACTCGGGCTTGAGTTGGTTCGAGTCCGAATGCCTCCTGGACGCCTCCCTTTAGAGGTTTTCCAGGCATGTCCAACTGGGAGGAGGCCCCGAGGCAGACCCAGGACACGCTGGAGGGATTATATCTCCCGGCTGGCCTGGGAACGGCTTGGGGTCCCCCAGGTAGAGTTGGAGGAAGTGGCTGGGGAGGAGGGCGCCTGGGCTTCTCTTCTTAGTC
Source organism: Gymnothorax javanicus (assembly GCA_029692085.1). Lineage (NCBI taxonomy): Eukaryota > Metazoa > Chordata > Actinopteri > Anguilliformes > Muraenidae > Gymnothorax > Gymnothorax javanicus. The sequence continues at coordinate 92,435,394 of CM056196.1, forward strand.
TGTTACCCCCGCGACCCGACCCCGCATAAGTGGAAGAAAATGGATGGATGGATGGAGCAGCCAACTGATTGGAGATGGCTCTGATGGACTGGTGAATCTGGCAATGCTCTGTCACTTATTGCCCCGATGAATGCTTTGGAACTGGATGGCATCAGCAGGGTGAGACTGACCCGCTGATTTTATCGGTGGCTGGATTGTACTGTCAGGAACTTCAGAGAGGGAACTAGGCACAGATCACAGAAAATGCCTTGAAGGAGTTTTAATGAATGATTGCGGTGATTGACTCCAACAGAAAGAAAAAAACATATGGCAGGACTGGACTGAAGGATTGGTCTTAGAAGTTCAAGGTCTGGCGATTGCTGGTCAAAGTTAGGGCGACCATGGTAGATGGGCAGTTTGAGGTCATTATTGAGAAGGCAGTCCATGGAAATCTGGGCGTGTTGCACCAGGTCCAACCGTGCGGCTGAGGGAACAGGAGGTAATATGCCACTCCAAGAGCCACTAAGAAAAGGGAGAGCAATCCCCAATACACAGTTTCTTGTTTCTTTAAGCTTTTCTTAATAATTTATGATGGAGGAGAGCAGAGCTCTAACTGGCTAGACTGGCTCTGGAGTAATGAAGGGAACGAGATGATCCAGCGAAGCGAAAGCACAACAACAGAGCTTAAATGCACAATAACTCAATCAACACTATCAGAAGGAAATGCATGCAAGCATTTTTGAGGCGGAAGCGTGTGATGATAGGCTCAGGTGCAAGAATTATTTTGCCCTCCAAGTCCATGCAATCACAGTAGTCAGACCTGATCCTATCCTGAAGGTTTTTACATACTAATGCACCAATTAATAGCAATCTAACAGCAATATACTGGCAAAGAATAAAGGTATCAAATCAATTTATCAGTTACTAAAGACATTGTGTATGTCTTTGATTCTGTGTCTCTGGCTTATGTAAGTTAAATAACCCAATATAAAATAGTTTCCAAATTTCTTACATTACAGGCCAGCCATATAATGAAGAAGTATGCAAGTTAACAAGTGTTGCTGATGCAATTTACTTTTAACATTAATATGAACCTTGACAGTGTTGAAAAATTGATAAATCATTTTACAATTTATTATCTGACCATACGATAGTATGTTGTAGGGAAGTATGTTGTTGCAAAGTGGAACCCAGGGCAAAGTGAAACACCCCCTATAAAATTTATCTTCATGCTGCCCTCTATCTAAGCTCATGCACCAAGAACACTGCATGGATGCTGCATCGTTTGTGACCGGAACTGTGGAAATGAGTCAGTTATCTGTGCTTTTTATGGAAAATATTGTTTTTCCATATATTTAAACCAATAATCCAAAAAAGTATATTATCTGATAAATTATATTATGCTTATGCTGAGTTATCTCGAAAGCCATATTAATGATGGATGGGGGTAAGCTTATACATGCTAACATGGCTAGCAAACAATGGCCGACATGACAGTGTTGCATGTCGGTAGAAATCTCATATGGTCGGGGCAAAGTGGATGGGGCAGAGTGGAACACTATTCCACCTTGCCCCTGAGCGTTCCACAGAAGTATGTCAAGTATTGCTGGAAAATCCAGAATTTGCAACTTTCAGATATTCGAATGATTCAAGTGTAACTTGTCCTTAATCCCCTAATCTATATCATGAAAATCAAGTGTTTCGGAGTGAATGACTATGACTTCTCCAGCCCGCCTTAAAGGTAGCAGGCCATTCAGATCTATGCAAGTATTATCAGGCCATAATAGTAAAATGATGTACCAGGACAGTACTATACCAGGAAGTAAATGATTTTGACAAAGAAGACCTCTAGGGGAAGCATTCCATTTTGCCCCGTCCCGTGTTTCACTTTGCCCCGAAGATCCGGGGCAAAGCGGAATTTGTATATTTTTTTCGCGTTCATACCACTTAATAGAACTGATTCTTTGAGAAACATTGTTCATGTCATTTGTTAGCAGTAAGCCTAAAACAAGATTATAAACCCAAGGTTTTGCTTTACTTTGCTTTAAAATCCTGTTTTGGCTGGCCAAAAATTTTTGGTCCGCTTTGCCCCGGGTTCCCCTATTATTAACTAGCTGCGATAACTATCATTATTATTAATTTGCAAGCCAGGAAACTACAAACCCAAAACCAGTGAAGTTGGCACGTTTTGTAAATCGTAAATAAAAACAGAATACAATGATTTGCAAATCCTTTTCAACCTATATTCAATTGAATACACTGCAAAGACAAGTTACTTAATGTTCGAACAGGTAAACTTTGTAATTTTTTGCAAATATTAGCTCATTTGGAATTTGATGCCTGCAACATGTTTCAAAAAAGCTGGCACAAAAAAAAAAAAAGACTGAGAGAGTTGAGGAATGCTCATCAAACACTTATTTGGAACATCCCACAGGTGAACGGGCTAATTGGGAACAGGCGGGTGCCATGATTGGGTATAAAAGCAGCTTCCTGAAATGCTCAGTCATTCACAAACAAGGATGGGGCGAGGGTCACCACTTAGTGAACAAATCGTGAGCTGATTGTCGAACAGTTTAAAAACAACATTCCTCAACGAGCTATTGCAAGAAATTTAGGGATTTCATCATCTACGGTCCGTAATATCGTCAAAAGGTTCAGAGAATCTGGAGAAATCACTGCACGTGGCGACAAGGCCGAAAACCAACATTGAATGCCCGTGACCTTCGATCCCTCAGGCGGTACTGCATCAAAAACCGACATCAGTGTGTAAAGGACATCACCACATGGGCTCAGGAACACTTCAGAAAACCACTGTCAGTAACTACAGTTCGTCGCTATATCTGCAAGTGCAAGTTAAAACTCTACAATGCAAAGCGAAAGCCATTTATCAACAGCACCCAGAAACGCCGCCCGGCTTCGCTGGGCCCAAGCTCATCTAAGATGGACTGATGCAAAGTGGAAAAGTGTTCTGTGGTCTGACGAGTCCACATTTCAAATTGTTTTTGGAAACTGTGGACGCGTGTCCTCGGACCAAAGAGGAAAAGAACCATCCGGACTGTTATAGGCGCAAAGTTCAAAAGCCAGCATCTGTGATGGTATGGGGTGTATTAGTGCCCAAGGCATGGGCAACTTACACATATGTGAAGGCACCATTAATGCTGAAAGGTACATACAGGTTTTGGAGCAACATATGTTGCCATCCAAGCAACGTCTTTTTTCATGGACGCCCTGCTTATTTCAGCAAGACAATGCCAAGCCACATTCTGCACGTGTTACAACAGCATGGCTCCGTAGTAAAAGAGTGCGGGTACTAGACTGGCCTGCCTGTAGTCCAGACTTGTCTCCCATTGAAAACGTGTGGCGATTATGAAGCGTAAAATATGACAATGGAGACCCCGGGCTGTTGAACAACTTAAGCTGTACATCAAGCAAGAATGGGAAAGAGTTCCACCTGAAAAGCTTCAAAAATTGGTCTCCTCAGTTCCCAAACGTTTACTGAGTGTCGTTAAAAGGAAAGGTGATGTAACACAGTGGTAAAAAAGCCCCTGTGCCAACTTTTTTTTGCAATGTGTTGCTGCCTTTAAATTCTAAGTTAATGATTATTTGCAAAAAAAAAAATAAAGTTTCTCAGTTTGAACATTAAACATCTTGTCTTTGCAGTGTATTCAATTGAATATAAGTTGAAAAGGATTTGCAAATCATTGTATTCTGTTTTTATCTACGATTTACATAACGTGCCAACTTCACTGGTTTTGGGTTTGTAGATAACTAGCTAAATTGCTAGTTAGAATTTTTTTGAAGGAAGAAGAACCAAGATTTGACATTTTCAGACTGATGCAATTTAAGCAGATACATTTTTCATCAGTCTATGCATTTTTGTAAATCTAAACTCTCCAATTTAAAGTCTAGAACTCTGTATTAATATTAGGGGCTACCAGGGTTCCTACATTCCGTTGCCAATTTTCTTTAGTAAGCTAAATTGCATAGCGGTTACAATTTATCTGATTCCATAATATTAAATTGAGAATATAAAATTGGTTTTAAATGTGAGAAGCTCGGAATAATAGTACCCGACTCAGTCTTTTGTCAACCTTACACGATTATGTCTCCGGACCAGCATAATCGCAAAATTTCAGTTCGGGGAGCCCTACATTGGATAGACAGCAACCACCATAATAAACAAGTACCTTTCCCTCGTGACAGTTATGGCCCCGGGTCAGCTTGCATCTATCGGGCTCCTTAAGGAGAATTTGACAAGAACCACTGTATTGCACCCATGGGTCCTCTTAAGCCAAACCTCCAGAGCCAATACCTCACCAATCCCATTAGTGGTCGAACGTGGCCCCCATTCTAACTTACTAGAGCTCCCAAAAACTTTCGCTGCAACTCGCCCGTAATCAGTGGGTCTCAGTCAGCACCCCGTATTTTAGAAGTGATTTTGACCAAAAGGAACCAAGATGAGTTTAAAATCATGAAAACCACACAAATTAAATTAGGACAATTTATTAATTTGAAAGAAAAATTTATTAAACAGGTAGGTAGGTTCACATGGTAAATATCAATAGTCCGCTGCATGATTAAGAATGTGGATAAAATAATTTTGCAGAACAGCATCTTACCCAACCTGGTTCGGTTACGCACTGTTGTGGTTTTCATTCAGACATATTTTCATATTATGAGGTTCCACCATCCTCAAGCAATTGGAGAGAGACAGATTCTTCAGACAATTAGGCTTTATTGAGGCATATTGATATATATAAAGCCGAGTTCTTTTTGCGCGAGAAGAACTAAGATTTTTCTTTTCACACCCAGTTTTTATACCTTCATCACAGGAAATATCTTCCAAATATGGTCTTTCTGCCTTCTCATTCTCACGCTACAACAGGACAGGCAAACCAAAACACTGCCAACTCCCTTGAGAACTGCAACCAAAAGATAAGCATGCACATCACTAAAAAGGAGCGGAAAATTACAGTTAAGATAGGAAAAATACAGCCAAAGGTATAGGATACACATGGATACATAAATGATTCTACTGATTATGTTTTCAGTAACAACTAAACAGAAGCCTGCTTACTAATCAAAGCTACAGAAGCCTGCTGCTTGTGTGTGTGAGCTGCTCATACATATGTGTGGAACTGCTTGTATGTGTGTGTGTCTGTGTGCGTGTGCATGTGTCTGTGTGCACTGCTCATGTGTGTGTGAACTGCTTGTACGTGTGTGTGTCTGTGTGTGTGTGTGTGTGTGTGTGCATGTGTACGTGTGCTGCTTATGCCTGTGCGTGTGTATGTGTGTGTGCATGTGTCTGTGTGCACTGCTCATGTGTGTGTGAACTGCTTGTACGTGTGTGTGTCTGTGTGTGTGTGTGTGTGTGTGTGTGTGCATGTGTGTGTGCTTATGCCTGTGCGTGTGTATGTGTGTGTGCATGTGTCTGTGTGCACTGCTCATGTGTGTGTGAACTGCTTGTGTGTCTGTGTGTCTGTGTGTGAACTGCTTGTATGTGTGTGTTTGTGTGTGTGTGTGCGTGTGCGTGTGTACGTGTGCTGCTTGTGCCTGTGCAAGTGTATGTGATGTGTGTGTGTGTGTGTGTGTGTGTTACTGCTGCATACATAACATGGTTATTGATTATGATTATTGATTATGGTTATTCAATATGGTTATTGATTTACTGATGAATATGATGAGAAATATTGAAATATGATCCTCAACAGCGCATACAGAGTACGCCAGGGAAGCTGAATGCAGCCTTCCATAACCCGTTGCAGCTACACACGGCAGATAGACGCACGTGCGGAAAGTCGTTTGCAATCTTCCATAACTATATGGGCAACACACGGCATGCAGAAGCACATGTGGGAAGTCGTTTGCAATCTTCCTACCATGTTTTAGCTACACACGGCTACAGCAGCACGTGCGGGAAGTTGACTGCAATCTTCCCCGAATGGATTATCTCTCTTTGCTTTAAGCCAAATCGCGTCTTTGATCCAGGCGGCATTGCCATAAATTACCTGGAGGGCTGGTTGGATCCGGAATTTAGGCCCCCATCATTTGGAGGATGTAATAAAACGATTTAGCAGAGGGCAAGGAAACGAGATGATTACCAGAGAGGATATTTTACTTTAATAGTTTTTATGGAGTTTCTAAAATTGAATAAACCATAATTTTATTTGGTATGAAATATGTTCCATCCAACTCCTTGAATTATTCCGAACAGAAACATACCAAACATGCCAAGAGAATGTATTAATATGATGCAGTTGTCATGAAAAGCTCTTTTGCTGAATTATTTTACATGAAAATCAGGTTGTTTGTGTATAAGTCATTTTACAAGAGTATAATGAACATATGAGAACAGTTTGACATTTTCAGAGTTTCAGAATATTTAAACAGATGAGTTAAGGTCCAGTTTCATAAAAAACATGACCAGGGTAGAGAAAGATGTTCACACGGGGAGAACTATGATAGTCACTCCCCTCGCTTCGCCAGAGAGCTGCTTATTGTTCCCTGCTGTCATGAAGCCCCCAGTCCCTCAGACACACAGCCATAAACACATTCTGCTTCCTTTTACTCCAGCTGGGAAAACATTCTGGGGAGTCAACGGCCCACTCATCCGGAGGATGTCCGAACAACTTATTGTCATATTGTGGGACTCCTGAATTCTTTGAAGTACGGGATGAGCCTCAGTTCCCAGCCTCCTCCAGTTTGCCAGCCTTTTGCTGCATCCCAACTTGATCCCCCATCCATTAATCCTCTCAGTCTTTCTCTCAAAATATTCACAAAAATCTTACCCTTTCATTGAAGTGAAATTATTTTAAAAATGTTGACATTAAATATATATATTTTTCTCAAAGACGTGTGCCACAATTAATCCTATTATTAAAATTTAACTGAAGAATATTTTCAATCATGTTTTACATGTTTAGGTACACCTGTTTGATCAGGAACTCTTAAATGGATAAACATGATTTCTTGTTTCACTGTGATATAAACATGACATGACACAGCCCAAAGTTTCTTAGTCTGTCATCACTATGGGTGTAATGCCCCTCCCCTTGGGCGTTCCAGAACCTCAGCTACCTGCCCTTATCTGTTCTCCCAGTTAATTATGTCACCTGGTTCTCTTCAGTTTATTATGATCCCCTTTTCTATTTTATTTATTTCAGATTTTTTTGAGCAGGGGGTCTGAAAGAGACCACGTCTCTTTTTCAGCAGGGAGGGCCCGGCATTGCAAACAATTAAAATATCACAGTTTACAAGGAAATCTATCATACAAAAAAATACATAAATTGCCATCCTTAGAGGAAAAAAATGGCAGGATGAGTGGGTTGCCTCTCCTGGGTTCTTCGGGCCCCGGGTCTCTCAGGCCTGCGCAACATTTCCTGGGTGGCCTCTACCCGCTCCACGAGGCTAACCAGCTCCTCTGGTGAGGCCAGAATCTGCTGCCCTACCAGCTTTTTCACCATGTACGGTAAGGCCCGCATAAAGTGGTCCATCACCACCCAGTCGTCAATCTTGCTGGCAGGCAGTAGACCCGGCTGCAGCCACCACGCTCCTATTTGGGCCAGCTCGTGTAGGGAATCTGGGTTGGTACAGCCAGGTATTGAACTTCTGAGCCGTGCTGAACAACGAGAGGCCCGAGCAGAGAAGGATTACTTCTTTGAGTCACAAATAGTTGTGAACTTCAGAGGGAGGTAGATCAAAATACGCCTGTTGCGCAGTTCCTGTCAGGAAGGGAGCAATTATGCCGACCCACTCGTCCTGGTCCAACATCTCTCTTTCTGCGACTCTTTCAAAGATATGGAGGCAGGCTGCTGCCTCATCATCTTCGGTCATCTTTGATAATAATACCCAGGGACTTTCCGTCCTCTATTGGGGTTGTTTCTGTTGGGTATCTGCTAATCGAGCCACCTGCTCCACCACAGCCTAGGATGCCTGCTGGGCCCCCAGCTTGGTTTCCACCAATGTCCACATCGGGTCTTCCATTGTGGCCCTGTTGTATAATCAGAGCAAAAAAAACTAAGAAAAAAACTCTACAAAAATGCCACGGAAAGCGCTTATGCCTCGGCTGGCACACAAATCAATGCCAGTCCAGGATGTGTGTAAAGATAACAGTTTTCTCTATGCCTGTGTCAGCGCCCACATTCTCCACCAGTTGTGGTGAATCACCAGAAAGCAGGCATCGACTGGGCCACAGGTTGGCAAGAGCCGAGCGCACTGGGTGGTAATTTTATTCATAAGAATAAACCAAAAGACCATAAACTTCTTGAGAACAAAGTCCCTTAGGGGAATTAGCCGCTGTCATGTAATAGAGTGGCAGCCAGAGCGAGGCTTTATGGAGGGAGCACAAACTCGGGGTCCTCTGTCTCTTCGCCTCCGCACTCTGATAGGGAAAGTAGAGAAAGAGCAGTGGTTAGTAACGCCTACACGATACGTCCTCTTGGCCATCCTGTCCCCACCTGCTGCCCTGCTGGCTTTATATAGCCAGCTTCCCTGATGCAGCCGGGGATCAGGTGTGTGGCCTCATGCAGCAAGCAATTGGAGAGCCCTTCTCATAGGCCGGGAGGGAGCTGTCCAATGTAGAGTGGTGCTTAGAGGAAGCCCATCCAGCAGGCCCAGTCCATGGTGCTGCTGGAGGGGGACGATAAGGGGAGGTACATGCTAAGATCTATCTTCAAACTCAGTGCATCTTTGCTTGACATGATGGGTAAATCAAAAGAAATCTGCCAAAACCTCAGAAAAAATGAAGACCTCCACAAGTCTGGTTCATCTTTGAGAGGAATTTCCAAATGCTCGAAGGTACCTCATTCCTCTGTATATACAGTAGCACGCAAGTATAAACACCATGGGACCTTGCAGTCGTCATACCGCTCAGGAAGAAGGCGCATTCCGTCTCTTATGATGATTCTACTTTGGTGCAAAAAAGTGCAAATCAATTCCAGAACAACAGCAAAAGACCTTGTGAACATGCTAGAGGAAACAGGTACATAAGTTTTAATATTCACCGTAAAACAAGTACCATATTAGCATAACCCAAAAAGCTGCTCAACAAGGAAGAGGCCACTCCTCCAAAATCGCCATAAAACACTCAGTCTATGGTTTGCAACTGCACATGAAAACAAAGGTCTTTTTTTTGGTGAGATGTCCCCTGGGATGGTTAAATAAAAATTGACCTTTTTAGCCATAATGACCATTGTAATGTTTGGAGGGAATAGGGTGAGGCTTGAAGCAGGTGAACACTATCCCAACAGTGAAGCACAGGGGTGCCACGATCATGTTGTGGAGGAGGTTTGCTGCAGGAGTGGCTGGTGCACTTCTCAAAATAGATTGCATCATGAGGAAAGAAAATTACGTGGTTATATTGAAGGGGGCAAGGGGGAGCAGTGTGCAGCACTGTTGCCTCGCAGTAAGAAGATTGTGGGTTTGAAGCCAGCCTGAGGCCTTTCTTTGTGGAGTTTGCATTTTCTCCCTGTGTTCATGAGAGTTTGAACTGGATACTTCGCTTTCCTCTCACAGTCCAAAGACACGCATATCAGGCTGGTTGGAGGCTCAAAATTACCCATACTGTAGGTATGACTGCATGAGTGAATGGTGTGTGAATGATGTATGCGCCCTGCTATGGATTGGCAAGCTGTCCAGGGTGTCGCCCTTAGTCAGCAGGGATACGCTCCTGCTCCCCCACAACCCTGGAGAGGTATAGATAATGGATGGATGGATAGATGGATATTGAAGCAACATCTTAAGACATCAGCCAGGAAGTCAAGGCTTGGTTGCAATTGGGTTTTCTAAATGGACAAAGATCCCAGGGATACTTCCAAAATTGTGGCAAAATGGCTTAAGGACAATACAGTCAAGGTACTGGAGTGGCCATCACAAAGCCCTGAACTGAATTCGATAGAAAATTTTTCAAAATACGTAGAAGAAGTGTGTACAAGCAAAGAGGCCAATAAACTTGACTCAGTTAGTACACCAGTTCTGTCAGGACGAATGAGCAAAAAATTCTAGCAAATTATTGTGAGAGGCTTGTGGAAGATGGCCCAAAACATCTGACCCAAGATAAACAATTTAAAGGCAGTGCCACCAAATATTAACCAAGTGTATGTAAACCGTTAACTTCTGACCCACTGGGAATGTGATTAAAGAAATAAAAGCTGAACTTTTTTTCTGTCATTTCTCATTTTTCTTAAAATGAAGCTATGACCCTAACTGACAGGAAATGTTACAAATATTAAAGGTCGGGAATTTTCAAAAACTTGACGTGAAATGTTCCTGGCTAAGGTTTATGTAGACTTCCAATTCCAACTGTAGCAGGCTGGGCAGCACTCCAGGACACCTGCGTTTTACCGGGGCATTTGAAAGATTTCTAATCCTTCCAGCAGATGGCGACACAGATCATTAAGGAAACATTTAGAAAAGGGAAAGATATGTCCGTAATATAGACTAACATGGACTGTAGTTTGTGATATGCTGTATAAAATCAGTGATTATCCCAGGGTGAAATAAGATGCTTACAGCAGCTAAATGAAACATGCTTTACTGTGTTGGCTCTGAAGTCTATTTTTCTCCATTTTCGTGAGATATAATGCGCAATGTGTTTATCAATGACAATATGCTATTTAAACACCTTGTGAAACAAAATGTCAAATGAAACACTGTACAATATCATCTTGTTTATTCTTTCCTATTGAATGGCAGCAAATCACCACTGTAAGCCCTAGTCACCTCAAAATACAAGGTTATCACTATACACAGAAAGCATGTTCTGGATTGCTTTTGACCATCTCCTCTTGGATGTCACATGTGCATGTGAAATTTTTCAATTTCCTTCCAAAGTTAACTGTGCATATCTAACACTATCAGCGCCTGGCTGTCATCCCTTTTCCCTGAGGCCTGTTGAAGACCCCTGGGCCCTTGGCCCCACCCCCTCTTGTCAGTGTGAACACCTGACTCGCCTGTTTGTGAACACATTCCACACCAGTTCGACAGGGGGCTATGAGGTAGGCTGATTTCATTGAATGTGGGCGCGCTTCTCCAGGCTCTCATTTCTTGCATGATTTCTGTTCTCCGGGTCCCTGAACACGTCCCAAAAATAATCAGTCTGTGTGCAGCAACTGTGTAAGGTAACAGCTTGTAAAACGAATTACGAGTGCATCAACCCAGTGTACTAATCTACATGTTGAACAAGAAAAAAAAAAGAAAATATATTACAAAAAATTAATAATTCATTGTGTTCAACATTGACCTTATTTTATTGTTAATATTCATATGTAATCAAGATCAAACTTTTGAATGACTGTAGCTTTAATTTGATTTCCCCCTGGTCTTGCTGCATGAACATGTATGGTTAAAAGCTTATTTTAATAAATTTCAGCATGATTGTGGCACTCGTTTAAAAATAAGAAAAGGAGTGATGCTTTTCAATTAAGAGAGGAAACCAAATCTTCATGGCAGCATGACACTGGGAGAACTTGAGGACTTTTATTCAGTCAATAAATCTGTGTCCTTTCCTTGTGGGAGCATCTCATGTGTGCTCCTGGCTCTTGTTTGGCAGTTCGGCCATGCACACTCAGGCTTGATCTCTTAGGGGCATGAGATTTGGAGTCACTCGTTTGGCAAATGATGCAGCATAACAATAACAAGCCCAACACCTGGGACACCCACAGATAAAAATAAACCACCCTGAGTGCCTGGCTGTACATTCATATAGCATTTCGCCATTAATAAACACTTCCTTAGCAGAAACCAATCGCACAGACATTACATATATACACACACACACACATATATATATATATATATATATATATATATATATATTCCATATACAGTGGCCTCCAAAATTACTGGCACCCCTGAGTGGCAATGCACAAACAGTACAAAAAAAATATAAACTATATAATTATAGAGAAACGGAATTTACCAATATGCGTGAAATACTTTATTTTATCAATGTTTTGATGGAAACAACCAAAAATCATAAAAATAATTTCATACTAAGTAAATTTCAACAAAATCAAGGTTTATAATTATTGGCACCCTACTTAGTGCAACCACCTCTGGCAAGGATAACAGCATGGAGTCTTTTCCTGTAATTTTTGGCAAGGTTAAGGCACACGTTTGGGGGGATTTTAGATGATTCCTCTTAGCAGATCCGTTCAAGATCCTTCAGATTTTTGGGTTTGCGTTTATCAACTGCCCTCTTCAACTCAGCCCACAGGTTTTCAATTGGACTGAGGTCTGGTGACTGAGATGGCCATTGCAGAACGTTGATTTTGTTGTCAAAGAACCATTTCCGTGTGGATCTTGAGGTATGCTTTGGGTCATTTGTTGGAAAGTCCATGTGTGACCAAATCCCAGCCTTTTGGTGGAAGCAACCAGATTGTCAGCCAAAATGTCCTAATACTTGGTGGAATTCATCAGGCCATTAATCTCAACCAGTGCCCCTGGAACTCTTGAGTTAAAACAGCCCAAAACATGACTGACCCACCATCATATTTCACCGTGGATGTGAGGTGCTTCTCCTTGCATGCATCTCTGTTTCAACGCCAAAGATGCTGATGCTGCATCTGATCGAAACGTGCAACTTTGGTCTCATCTGACCAAGGCACCTTGTTCCAGTCATAATTTAAATGACAAATGACAAGCTCCAACGCTTGCGTCTGTGTCTTCTGGTCAGGAAAGGCTTTCTTCTGACAACCCTTCCAAAAAATCGTGGTTGTGGAGGTGGCGCCTGATGGTGCTTTTTGAAACCTGGTGACCCCAAGATGCCACCAAGGCCTGCAATTCCTTCACAGTGATTCTTGGGGATTTTGTTGCTTCTCTCACCATCTACCTCAGTATACTAGGGGGTAAAATGCATTTGCATCCTCTACCCTTGAGGTTTTCAAAAATTCAATATCTTTGGAATTTTTTAAATAATCACCCTGACAGTGCTCAGTGGCATATTCAAACATTTGTGAATCTTTCTGTAGCCCTTACCAGATTTCAGAACTTCTATGACCATCTGCCTCTTTTGTTTTGTTTTCTTCATGGTGTTGGATGACAAAGGGATATTGCAGATGTATTACCACATTTTTATACCGCAGTGAAGCAGGAAGTGATGTAATGGCTCGATATATGGTTGCAATCAAAATGATTCAGCCCCCATCGCAAATTGGGTTTACTGGCAAAATTTATAAACTTTCAACTGTTTGTGACAGACAGATTAAAGAAGAACATTTTAAATAGCTCAACACAACTAATATTACAAGTGGTTTCTCCAAATTTAACACAAAATGCCACATTTAATGACTACTGCAGTCTCAAAATTATTCAACCCCCGGAATAGAATCCGTCATAAGAACATATATGCAAATCAGGTGTTGTCTCAAGCACACCTATTGCAGCTAATCAAGAGCTTAATTAGTTGCATCAAGTTTGCTTGAGATAGAACAAATCAAATACTTGCACTTGCTAGGGGTTTGTTGACAGTGACATTTGATTGCATATTAGAAATATGGCTGTCAAGAGAATTGTCCAAAAAGCTAATAGAGGAGATAATTGCCTGGCACAAACGAGGAAAAGGATACAAAAAGGTAGCACAGGCACTGAATGTTCGCAGAGATACAGTTGGATGCATAGTTCGCAAGTTCAGAGTTAAAGGAAGAGTGGCTAAAGTACCAGGATGTGGCAGAAAGAGGAAGCTATCAATGGCTGTCACTAGATCCTTGAGGAGACGGGTGGTCAAAAACCCTCGAGTGACTGCAGGAGACCCGCAGCAAGACTTGGAGGCAGGAGGCACTGGGGTTTCAGTTTGCACAGTAGGGCGCATACTAAACGTTGAAGGTCTCCATGCCCGAACTCCAAGACATACACCACAACTGATCCAAAATCACAAGCTCTAATATGCTCAAAACCATATAAATAAGCAACAGAAGTTTTGGGATACTATTCTGTGGAGTGATGAAACAAAACTGGAATATTTTGGGCTTATGAATCATTGGTATGTCTGCATGAGGAATAAAGAAGCATATGCTGAAAAGTACACCCTGCCTACAGTGAAGAATTGTGGGGGCTTTTTGATGCTCTGCGGCTGCCTTGCCTCCTCTGCTATTGGAAACCTGCAAAGTGCGGAAGCCAAGATGGATTCAGTCAAGTACCAGGATATCCAAGGAGAAAATGTCATACCATCTGTAGGGAAGCTGACTCTTGGGCATCATTGGACCTTCCAACAGGACAATGATCCTAAGCATACCTCAACATCCATCAAGGCTTGATTTCAGAAGAAGTCTGGGAAGATTCTAGAGTGCCCATCACAGTCGCCTCACTTGAACCCCATAAAAAATCTCTGGTAGGATTTGAAGAAGACAGTTACAGCTTACAAACCTTAGAATATTAATGAACTGGAGGCCATTGTCCATGAGGACTGGGCTAAGATTCCTTGGGAATGCTGCCAAAAGCTGGCGTCTGCCTATGCAGCACATTTCCAGCAGGTCATAGTGGCAAAAGGGTGCTCTACTAAGAATTAAAGATGCTTGTCATAAAGGGGTTGAATAATTTTGAGCCTGCAGTAGCCATTAAAAGTGGCATTTTGTGTTGAATTTGGAGAAGCCACTTGTAATAGTTGTTGTGTTGAGCTATTTAAATTGTTCTTGTTTGATTTGTTCATTGCAAACAGCTGAAAGTTTGTCAATTTTGCTAGTAAACCTAATTTGCAAAGGGGGTTGAATAATTTTGATTGCAACTGTAGTTCCTTAACACTGAGATAAAACTTAAATAAGTGGAATTTAACATCTGATTTAATTTTGGTAGATGTTATTTAGAATAATCTTTAAGGGTGCCATCAATTGTGAAACCCTGATTTAGAGGACATTGATTTTTAATTAAATCAGCAAATGATTTTGGTTGGTTCCATTGGACCATTAATATTGTATTCCCACATGTTGGTATTTAGAGTTTCTCTATAAATATATGTTTTAAAATATTGTTTGCACGGTGCCAGTAATTTTGGAGCCCACTATCTATTCAGATATACTGAAACAGTGACATTTATGGCCGGTTAAAAGAAATAACTTTCATAAAAAAATACACATTAAAAGATGTATTTGGATCATTGAAAAAAAAATCTATGACAGCAAACCCAACAGAATATTCAGTTAAAATGAACTGGACTCATTCAAGTACTAATTCTGGAAAGTAATTATCAAAATCATTTTGTGCACTACATTCATAAAGGAAACATAGGAGCAGCATGTGGAAAAAATCAGTGAACAGCAAAACACAGGATTCTTAAAATGTTTAAGTATAATACACGTACATGATTTATGTTCAGCCTGGTTGAAAATAGTATCATTAATAATAACAGTAATATAATAGTGTAGTGCTGAGTTGTTAAATGCCATGGACTTAAGTGAAAAGTCATAACAAATGAGAGATTAACATAGAAAAATATAATATAAACCCCAGCTTTATTTGAATGCTTCAAAATTAGAAATTTGTTGATGATAAACAATTTTTTTTTTGCACAGTCTTCTGAGTATTCACCTTACTGCACATAAAAATAAAAATAACTGATGAATAAGCAATGAGCTTGAATTCAACAATTTAATTACGTTGTAGATACGTAAGTTTTTTTTTCAAGAGACATTGTATTCAATAATCATTGATTGGGTGAATTACGCTGTCAAAATTCATGTCTTGAAGCACTAATCTTTTCCGCTTTCATTTTTTTATTGGTCTGAGTACAAGCCTCTCCAAAATAGATGCTCTTTCTAAAATCAAGAGAAGATCTTGTAACAATGCAAATTGCGCAATCATCTCCTGGAAAATGAGACAAGTTTTTACCATGCCCCTGTCAAACGCAAGAGTGGATTACAGAATGCTCTGCCCCTTCCCTGTTTCTCAATAACCACACCATTTAGAACAGGGGTCCCAAATCTTTCCCAGAAAGAGCCGGTGTGGGTGCAGGCTTTCATTGCAACCAAGCAGCCATACACCTGATGCTACTAATCAAGCTTATTAGCTAAGAGTCTAGGGATTGACTAGTAGTATCAGGTGTGTAATTGCTTGGTTGCAATGAAAGCCAGCACCCACGCTGGCCCTTCCTGTGAAAGACTGGGGACCCCTGATTTAGAACATCTCAAGTGCCACCACTGATGGCTATTCTGCTCCCGATAAACAAAAATTCAGTTGCATCTCCATCTTTGAAAGGACCATCTTGGAGGAGAGAAACAAATGATGATTGCCATCACCCAGTACAAGGGAATGGATGAAAGTTTTGGCCTTGTTTTGGCAAGTCTGAAAAGGGCAAGAACAAAATCCACACAAAAGCTCCCACCAAGGAGGAACCACATTCAGGATGATATGGTAAATTATTTTATTTACTTTATCATGCCCCTGCTTTTAGGAATTGTTAATTAAGTTTGGTTCTGTGAGACGAAAAACTGTCACACAGCCAGTCTCATTTCAGTGGCCCCCATCCCTCTGTCTCCTTCTCGCTCTCCTTTCTGCACAATATGAGTGTCAGCGCTCATAAGCAGCCACCAGCACAGTGTGACACTTCTCTTTCTTCCCCTACACGCTTTCCACCAATATGAAGTGACGTGGCCCCCAAAACCAGACAGAGAGAAGCAGCAGGGGGAAGAATGTAACTGTTCCATTAAAAAATGATAGCATTAGTGTTCACAAAGCCCTGTTTCTCTATTGTTAGTCAGGTTCAGGGAAACACAGTTAGGAGTGAGGGGCCAGGGGATGTATAAAGAACAGCCATTTGACCTCTCTTGTGGTTGCATTGTTGGACAGACCTGTGACATGTCAATGAAAAGAAGCGCTTCAAGCGCATCCGCAAATATTCTGTGCATTTTATGCCAAAAGTGAATTACATTTTCAAAAGTGCATGCACTATCAATTTTCAGCCCCTGAAAAATTTTGCATAATTTATGTATAAAAATGATGTTCCATAGATAAAGTAACAGCGAAGGGGAGAGGAAGGAGCCAGATGAACTAATTATAAGGGTTGAGCTTCGCACACTGGTGATGTGCATGGAAGGCAAGAGGTTGAGGACTGGACTCAGGCGCAAGGATGGACTTGGTTGTATTTATTATGTCTTCTGCGCAGCAGGGAGGCACACACAAAGCAATACAAAAAAAATAGGAAATGAGATTCCTAAATAATGCAATTAGTAATACAAACTCTGGGCTTTAGTTAAAGTAACAACATATCACTAAAATAGAAAAAGGAAATAGAAAACAAGGTTCCTTAATTATAAAGTTAAAGTGCTGATAGCAACAATAAACAGCGCTAAGTTAGAGAGTTAGAATATACACGCGATACACGGAGGATAAGTCTATACAAGACTAGCAATACAACACAGGCATGTGGCTCAGGAGACTTCGCAAAGACTAAGCGCGAGGCTTGGTCTTAAATAGCAGAACAATGCCCCACAGTGGAAATTAATAACAGGTGCATGCGATGATTGCGGAGCTGAAGAATGCGGTCCAGGTCTTAATAGACCAGTGAGTCTGAAGGCTGCAGGCATGACCTTACAGAACTGTAGTGAGTAGGCTGTGTCATTGACCTTCCGGAGGACAAGGAATGAGCCAATGAGCCGTGGGCTGAGTTTCCTGTGGGGCAGACAGAGGCGCAGGTCCCTCATGGAGAGCCAGACTCAGTCCCCCGGCTGGTAATAGGGGGTGTCCCGACGTCTCCAGTCCGCTTGGATCTTCTGGTGGCGGAGTGCCCTCCGAATCTGGATGTTGATGTTTTCCCAGACCTTCTCCGTCTCCTTGAACCAAGCGTCCACCGCTTGGACTTCTGTCTGGCTCTGGTCCCATGAACACACGGGAGGTTGCCATCCTAGCACACACTAGAATGGTGTTAATCCAGTGGAAATTCAGGGAGTTCTGGGCATATTCCTCCCAGGGCAAGAACTTGGACCAATTCTGTTGGCGATGGTGGCAGTGTGCTCGGAGGAACCTCTCCAAATCCTGGATCATTCGCTCCGCCTGCCCATTTGTCTCTGGGTGATATTCCGAGTTGAGGCTTACTGAGGCTCCCAGTTTCCTGAAGAACGATTCCACACTCAGGAGGTGAACTGTGGACCACAGTCGGAGAGGATGTCTTGCAGAAGACCGAAGTTCCTGAAAACCCGTGTGAATAGCGCCTCTGCTACTTGGAGGGCAGAGGGCAGTGTGGCGAAAGGCACAAACTTACAGAATTGATCAAATCTGTCAACAATCACCAGTATACATATATTGCCTTCAGAGGAAGGGAGGTCGGTTACAAAATCCACAGCAATGTGCGACTATGGATGATGCTGGACTGGTAATGGGTTGAGTTTGCCAGATGGCAATTGGCGGGCTGTCTTGGATATCGTGCAAGTTGCGCATGAGCGGACGGCTGCTTCCACATCAGAGGCCAGGTGGGGCCACCAATATTTTCATGATGATATGTGCGGGTCTTTTGGCTCCAGGGTGCCCTGCAGACAGGGAGGTGTGTGCCCACAGAATAACTTGCTGTCAAAGAGCAGGGGGGACGAACATCTAACCCGCTGGCACCAAGTTGGTAGGAGGACTCCTCCTGGTCTAGTTTACTATTTCCTGGTCCAACTGCCACTTGATTGGGGAGAGTATGCAGGAGGAGGGTAGGATCGGCTCTTCTGCCTGCGGATCTTTCTCCACCTCTTATCTTCAGGATAGCGAGTCTGCTTTGATGTTCTTGGAGACTGGGCGATAAGTTATTGAAAAATTGAAACGAGTGAATAAAGTGCCTACTTGGCCTGACGGGCATTCAGCCATTGTGCCTTTCGTAAATATTCCAGATCCCAGTGGTCAGTCAGCATGAGGAATGGATGACGGGCCCCCTCCAACCAACGCCAGGAGTTCCCGGTTGCCCACATTGTCGTTAGCCTCTGCGGGTGTAAGCTTTTGTGAGAAATACGAACAGATATGGAGCTTGTCGGGGACTCCGTGCCTCTGGGACAGGATTTCCCTCACCCCCCCATTAGAGGCGTTGACTTCTACTAGGAAGGGGTTACTTGGATCTGGCAACTTGAGTATAGGGGCAGTGACGAACAGACTTTTGAGTGTGTCGAAGGCATGGTGAGCTTTCGGATTCCATCCCAGGTTTTGGGGTTTTCCCGTGAAGAGATGCGTCAAAGGGTGGGCCACTGCGCTGAAGTTTTGAAGGAAACGTTGATAAAAGTTTGCGAACCCCATGAAGCGCCGGAGCTCCTTTATAGTCTGTGGGATTGGCCATGCTGCTACTGCCTTCACCTTCTTATCTTCCAAAGCCACTCCCTCAGGTCCAATCGCGTAGCCAAGGAAGGAGATGGTGGACTGATGGAAGACACACTCTTCAGCTTTGACACAAAGTTGATGTTGTAACAGGCGTTTGAATACTTTCCTCACATGTCACACATGTTCTTCATATGTGGTTGAGTAGATGAGGATGTTGTTGTGGTAGACGATGTCAAATCTTCCCAGCATCTCTCTTGGCACGTCATTGATGAAGGACTGGAACACAGAGGGATCGTTAAAAAAGCCATACGGCATGACGCACTGCTCGCAGTACCCGGAGGTGGTGCTAAAAGCTATGTCCCACTCGTCACCTTCCCTGATATAGATGAGATTGTAAGCACTGCGGAGGTCGAGCTTCATGAAGATCTTTGCACCTCGAAGCTGCTCCACAGTGCTGGGGACCAGGGGGAGAGGATATCGGTACTTCACCGTGACGTCATTCAGGTCTCTGTAGTCTATGCAGGAGCGTAGACCTCCATCCTTCTTCTGGACAAAAAAGAAGGTGGCAGACGCAGGTGAAGTGGCAGGGTGAATGGAGCCCTGCTGTACAGCTTTTTGTACATACTGTTCCATTGCTTGAGTTTCAGCCATCGATAGGGGGAATACATGAATCCTGGGGGGTGAAGTGCTGGACAGGAGCTCAATGGCACAATCCCATGGACGATTAGGAGGTAACTAGGTCGCTTTGGTCTTGCTAAACGCCACTTGCAGGTCCCAGCACTCTTCGGGAATCTCGGGCTGGTCTCCCTAGTCAGGGCTCGCTACGGTCATGGAGGCAATGGTGAGGGGGCCACAGTGCTGCCAACAGCTGGGTGACTGGAAGGAAAGACGTCTGGGTTGCCAGGAGATGGTGGGATTATGTAATAACAGCCACGGGAGGTCGAGGATGAGTGGGTGGCTTGAATTATCCAAGCACAGCAGCGGGATCTCCTCCTTATGGCACTCTTGTATAGTAAGGGAGGTTGGCGCCATCTGGTGGGTGATGCAGCCGCTGCCCAGAGGTTTTCCGTCCACAGCTGCTATGGCAAGGGAGGTGTAGAGCCGGTTAACAGGGGCCTGAAGTCGTTGCGCCAACTTGTTCGAGATAAAATTGCCCGCTGCACCGGAGTCAATCAGGGCCTCTGTTGTAAGGGTTACATAGTTAAAGGCCACCCAGACCAGGATTTTAAATCATTGGCCAGTGAGGTCAGTGGGTTACACCTTTACCTTGGGGGGCGCCGTTTTCTTGTCCTGACTGACATTGGGTGCAGGGGCCAGTTCTCCTCCAGGGGTGACGTTCTGGTGGTCTGGCAAGCCCCAGCTCAATAGACTCTGCCCCCGTCCTTGGACAGCTGGGTGGGGCCTCTGGGCTGAGCCCGCCACTTCTCCTGCAGGAGCTGGTCCAGGCTGATGGCTGTGTCGATGTATCATGGCAGGGATAGGTCTGAGTCTCTGCAGGCTATCTCTGCCCCTAGCTCTGTAACCAGCCCCTTCCGGAGCATGGTGAGTAATGAAGGCTCATGTCAGCCGCTGGCTGCCGCCAAGGTCGGAACTGGAGGGCTTAGACAGCTGCGGTCTTGGTCCCTTGCCGCAGGTCCAGCAGTTAGTCCCCAGCCTAATTCCTGGGGTGATTGAAGACTGAGCGAAACTGCTAGAGGAAATCGGCATCGGTGAGAAAAGCTGATTCTGTTATGATTCTGATCTGCTCTGTCATGTTTCTGCCATGTTTGTTATTATTCTGCCATTCCCTGTTATGTTTATGATTATGTATGTTAGGTTCTGCCATGTTCTGTTTAGTTTTTGTATTTTGCCATGTTTTCATTTTTGCCATTCCCTTCCACTTCTCTGTTAGATTCCGGTCCATGTCTTTGTTCATGCCCTGCATTGCACTTTGTCTCCCCTGTCTGGTCTCTTGTTAAGTTACAGCTTCTCCCCAGTCCTGCGTGTCACATGCTTAGGTGATTTCATGGTTTCTGGGTTTCAAACATTCCTTCCAATCTCGTTTGCTTCCTTCGCCTCTCTTTTCTATATTACTAACCAATACTAACAGTTTGTTGTTTTCGTTAAAGTTACTAACCCAAACTAACATTGTATATAATACTAACTTACTAACGAGCACTAGGGATTGTATAGCTGCACTTACTAATTGATTAACAAGCTCTCAGCACTCGCCCTGTTCTAGTCTCCGCCTCTTGCCTTCACTTTGTCTCTCCTGCAATTCAGCGGATCCTCCGCACCTGCTCCACTCTGTCCTACCTCTCATTATCTGTGCACATTAGAACTCCCTAACCGGAGCTGTATGTTTTGTCATAGGTTGTCTCGTGTTCCCTGTCCGCGTTTTGGCTTTTTTGCCAATTTCATGTGATTAGGTTCTCCCTCATGTTCCCTCCTTTGTAATTAGTCTGATCCTCATCACCTGATCCTAATCATAGCATGTGACTTCCCTTGAGTGTATTTAAGCTGTCTTCTCACTGCAGTTCCCCGTCAGAACGTTTCCTCTTGTTTACCTGTGCTGCTATCATTCGCCTTTGTACTCATAATGTTTATCTTCTGACTGGACCGCCCGACTTACGATTTTTGGCTCTGCTCTTTTTGTACTTTTGTCTGCATCTGTTTTCAACCCTTTTGCCCGACTACGAGTTTTTGTGTTTGCTGCCCTGGTAACGGTTTGGATTTCGCCTCTGGATTTTGGCTTTTTGCTTCTGTCAATCCTGTGCCTGTGTACCGAACCTGTTTTTGCCCGACCACGATTACTGTGATTGCTGCCCTGGTTTTTCGACTTTTGGATTTTTGTCCCTGGGATTGTGTTCTTTGGATTGTGGACTTTGTACTGTCGCCTCCTGCTCTGCGGGGTTCGCCCTTTCCAATAAAATCCCATTTTACCTTCACTGCTCGACTCTCGCGTCTGGTTCCAGAACCGCACCTAACAGTACGTTCTGACCATCATGGAGCCAGCGAGCATCAAGCCTCTGCAGGCTGCAGTGAAGGAACAGGGCGAGCAGTTGGAGTGCCAGCAACAGCAGCTCCGAGCCATGATGCAGCACCTTCAGACCATGTCTTACCAGATGGCCGACCTCACCCGGTCCCTACAAGCCGCACAGCCCTTCGCGCCCCCCAGCAGCCCGTCACTACTACCTCTGCCTCCATTCCTGCACCAACCACTGCCCCACCCGCCCGGTTCACGAACCACGCCTGCCCCTCCTGAGAAATATGATGGTGACCCTGGATCCTGCCGTGCCTTCCTGACCCAGTGCAAGCTGATCTTCAGCCTACAGCCTACCACCTTCCCCTCTGAGCAAGCTCGCGTTGCATACATCATCACGCAGCTAACCGGGAGAGCAAAACAGTGGGCAACATCAGCTTGGGAAGCGGGACTACCCTGTGTCCAGTCGTCCGATCTTCTGGGGAGGAGATGAAGCGGGTGTTTGACCGTCCAGACACGGGCATGAGGCCGAAGGGAGATTCTCCGGATTCGCCAGGGGGTCGCTCAGTCTCTGATTACGCTTATAGAGTTCCAAACTCTAGCTACCAACAGCAGATGGCATGAGAGAGCCCTTTATGACGATTCATCAATGGACTGTCGGAACGAATCAAGGATGAGCTGTTACCACGTGACCTGCCTGAAAGTCTAGACCGGATTATTGAAATGGCCATCCGCATAGATTCTCGTTTGGAGGAGCGAAGACGGTCTGCCCACAGAGCCAGTACCTCCAAGCCTCTGATGACGCCACCCCTACCTCAGCCTGACAAGACCAAACCCCCCTGAAATCGAACCCATGCAGTTGGGCTGCCCCAAGCTCTCTAGCGAGGAGAGGGACCGCAGGCGGAGGGATCGGGTCTGTTTTTACTGTGGCACAGACGGACATTATATCTCACGGTGCCCAGTAAAGAGGAGAGGAGCTGTAGTGGGCGTCATCCCTGTGGATCACTCTTCAAAAAATCGTACCTGCTTTCCTGTTTCCCTGGAGTGGACTGGAGGAGGGAGGAAGACCACCGCCCTGATCGACTCAGGAGCTGAGGAGAATTTTATCGATCTGGAAGTAGCCCAAGAGTGGGGCATCCCTGTTGAAAAGATCTTCCCGGATCGTGTTGCTAATTCCCTTAACGGCCAGAGGATTGGCCACATCACCCACGCCACTGGGCCAATCAAACCACGCATCTCTGGAAACCATCAGGAGTCGATCAAGCTATACCTCATCCAGTCTCCACATGCTCCCGTCGTCCTTGGGCACCCCTGGATGGCCAAACACCTGCCTGAGGTCGATTGGGGAAACATTTAGATTAAGGGCTGGAGCCCCAATTGTTCTCTTACCTGCTTAAATGATGCACTTGACCATGTTCCTTTTTCCTCCCCAGAAGTTATCCCGAACCTGGAGAAGGTTCCCCTGAATTCCATGATCTCAAAGAAGTGTTCTCGAAAAGCTCGTGCTACCAGCCTGCCCCCGCAAGACAGACCACATGACTGCGCGATTGAACTCAAGCCTGAACTATGCCACCCAGAGGTCGCCTGTTCTCCCTGTCACGCCCTGAAACCCTTGCCATGGAAAAAAATACCTCAGTGAGTCACTGGCAGCGGGCATCATTCGCCCCTCCTCATCTCCTGCTGGAGCGGGGTTTTTCTTTGTGGGCAAGAAAGACGGGTCTTTACGGCCCTGTATCGACTACAGGGGCCTCAATGACATCACTATTAAGAACAGATACCCCCTGCCACTCATGAATACTGCCTTCGACCTCCTCCAGGGGGCGAAGATTTACACAAAGCTGGACCTGCGCAATGCATACCATCTGGTTCGAATCCGTGAGGGAGACGAGTGGAAGACTGCCTTCAACACCCCTACTGGACACTGGGAATATTTGGTCTTACCTTTCGGCCTTACCAACGCCCCAGCAGTCTTCCAAAACCTCGTTAATGACGTTCTACGAGACATGATCAACAAGTTTTTGTTTGTGTACCTTGATGATATTCTGATCTTTTCTAAATCACAGGATGATCACGTTCACCATGTTCGCCAAGTCCTCAAGCGCCTGCTGGAGAATCGCCTGTTCGTCAAGGCCGAGAAATGTGAGTTTTTCGTCCAGACTACTTCCTTCCTGGGGTACATCATCTCACCCGACACCATCCAGATGGATCCTGTTAAGATTGAGGCTGTCACCAACTGGCCCAAACCTCCTGATCGTAAGTCACTTCAGCGCTTTCTGGGTTTTGCCAATTTCTACAGGCGATTCATTCGCAATTACAGTTCTGTTGCTGCCCCACTCACTGCTCTCACTTCTAACAAGATCAAATTTCAATGGTCCGAGAAAGCTGAGCAAGCATTCCATGATCTCAAGACCCGGTTTACATCTGCCCCTATTCTAACCATTCCCGATCCCAAGCTCCAGTTTGTGGTGGAGGTTGACGCCCCAACGTGGGGAGTAGGGGCTGTCCTTTCTCAGCGATCACCCAAAGACGGCAAGATTGACCCGTGTGCCTACTTTTCCCGTCGCCTGAGCTCCTCTGAGCGAAACTACGACATCGGCAATCGGGAACTGTTAGCTGTGAACCTGGCTTTGGAGGAGTGGAGACAATGGCTGGAGGGTGCCGAACTTCCATTCCTGGTGTGGACGGACCATAAAAATCTGGAGTACCTCCAATCCGCCAAGAGACTGAATCCTCGACAAGCCAGGTGGGCATTGTTTTTCTCTCGCTTTAACTTTCACCTTGCTTATCGCCCCGCAGCAAGAATATAAAACCTGACGACTGTCCCGCTGCTTTGAGACGGATGATGAACAGCCAAGCTCTGATACTATTCTCCCTAAAGAGACGTTCATCAATGCCATCGACATGGACATCGAGACGGAGGTGAGAAATGCCCAAGACGGTTCTGCCGCTCCCAGTGCCTGTCCCGATCATTGTCTGTTTGTTCCTGCCAATCTGCGCCCCCGAGTCCTTGACTGGGGGCATGCTTCTAACCTCTCGTGCCACCCAGGAATTCGTCGCACCCTGGATTTCATAACACGTCGCTTCTGGTGGCCGGGAATCAACCAGGACGTCCAGAATTATGTCTCTGCCTGCTCGGTCTGTGCCCAAGGAAAGGTATCTCACCAACCCCCTCACGGCCTGTTACAACCCTTGCCCGCCTCCAAGACCGCCCTTGGTCACACATAGCTCTAGATTTCATCACTGGCCTTCCCCCATCCAATCATTTCACTACCATCCTCACAATTGTCGATAGATTTTCTAAAGCCGTCCATTTTGTTCCCCTCACTAAGCTCCCTTCCGCCCAAGAAACTGCCACCCTCATTATTCAACATGTTATCAGACTACACAGTATCCCCACAGACATCACTTCAGATCGTGGTCCCCAGTTCACAGCTAAATTTTGGAAATCTTTTTGTAAGTCACTTGGCACATCTGTCAGTTTGTCCTCCGGATTTCACCCCCAAACTAATGGCCAGACCGAGCGGGCCAACCAATGCATAGAAACTGTGTTAAGATGTCTTTGCCTCAAAAACCCCTCCTCCTGGAGCCATCAACTTCCCTAGGCCGAATATGCAATTAACAGTCACACCTCCGCTGCCTCTGGACTTTCCCCGTTTAAAGCTTGCCTTGGCTACCAACCGCCATTGTTTCCCTGCCAGGAGGAGGAGGTTGCAGTACCATCTGCCCGTGAGTTTGTGCGCCGCTGCAGGCGCATTTTGGAGGACTACACGGGAGGCGCTGCTCAGGTCAGTGGCACGATGAAGGCCCAAGCGGACAAAGACGATTGCCGCTCCATCCTACCGACCTGGGCAGCGCAGTATGGCTGTCCTCCAAGGACATTCCCTTAAGGGGGGGGGGGTAAACTTTTCCCTAAGTACCTTGGCCCCTTTACCATTGAAAAAGTGCTTAGCCCCACTGCTGTCCGCCTCCGTCTGCCCCTTTCCATGCGCCGCATCCACCCCACTTTTCACGTCGCCCAGATCAAGCCTGCTGTAACCCACCCCCTGTCTTCTGGTCCTGATCCCCACCACCCACCAGACATCGACGGAGGCGAGGCCTATACTGTGCGAACTTTGTTGGACTGTCGTCAACGAGGTCGCGGATACCAGTACCTTGTCGACTGGGAGGGCTACGGTCCTGAACACCGTAGCTGGGTCCCTGCACGCCACATCCTCGACAAAAGCCTAATCACAGACTTTCATGCTTCGCACCCCAGACCAGCAAGTTGAAACGCCAGGAGGCGTTTCGTAGGAGGGGGGGTACTGTTATGATTCTGATCTGCTCTGTCATGTTTCTGCCATGTTTGTTATTATTCTGCCATTCCCTGTTATGTTTATGATTATGTATGTTAGGTTCTGCCATGTTCTGTTTAGTTTTTGTATTTTGCCATGTTTTCATTTTTGCCATTCCCTTCCACTTCTCTGTTAGATTCCGGTCCATGTCTTTGTTCATGCCCTGCATTGCACTTTGTCTCCCCTGTCTGGTCTCTTGTTAAGTTACAGCTTCTCCCCAGTCCTGCGTGTCACATGCTTAGGTGATTTCATGGTTTCTGGGTTTCAAACATTCCTTCCAATCTCGTTTGCTTCCTTCGCCTCTCTTTTCTATATTACTAACCAATACTAACAGTTCGTTGTTTTCGTTAAAGTTACTAACCCAAACTAACATTGTATATAATACTAACTTACTAACGAGCACTAGGGATTGTATAGCTGCACTTACTAATTGATTAACAAGCTCTCAGCACTCGCCCCTGTTCTAGTCTCCGCCTCTTGCCTTCACTTTGTCTCTCCTGCAATTCAGCGGATCCTCCGCACCTGCTCCACTCTGTCCTACCTCTCATTATCTGTGCACATTAGAACTCCCTAACCGGAGCTGTATGTTTTGTCATAGGTTGTCTCGTGTTCCCTGTCCGCGTTTTGGCTTTTTGCCAATTTCATGTGATTAGGTTCTCCCTCATGTTCCCTCCTTTGTAATTAGTCTGATCCTCATCACCTGATCCTAATCATAGCATGTGACTTCCCTTGAGTGTATTTAAGCTGTCTTCTCACTGCAGTTCCCCGTCAGAACGTTTCCTCTTGTTTACCTGTGCTGCTATCATTCGCCTTTGTACTCATAGTGTTTATCTTCTGACTGGACCGCCCCGACTTACGATTTTTGGCTCTGCTCTTTTGTACTTTTGTCTGCATCTGTTTTCGAACCCTTTTTGCCCGACTACGAGTTTTTGTGTTTGCTGCCCTGGTAACGGTTTGGATTTCGCCCTCTGGATTTTGGCTTTTGCTTCTGTCAATCCTGTGCCTGTGTACCGAACCTGTTTTTGCCCGACCACGATTACTGTGATTGCTGCCCTGGTTTTTTCGAATTTTTTGGATTTTGTCCTTGGGATTGTGTTCTTTGGATTGTGGACTTTGTACTGTCGCCTCCTGCTCTGCAGGGGTTCGCCCCCTTTCCAATAAAATCCCATTTTACCTTCACTGCTCGACTCTCGCGTCTGGTTCCAGAACCGTACCTAACAGATTCCCCCCAAACAGCCGTCACCGAGTCAAGCACCTAGTCAAGAGCCCCCAAACAGCCTTGCCAGAGACGCAGGTCACCACTGCGGCGATCTTCTCTGCGTCACTCAGGGCTGGATGGTAGGTGAAATAGAGGGTGACACTGAAAAATTGAGTTTTTGCATGCAGTGGGGTTTCCGTCGTAGCGCTCTGGCAGGCGCACTGGCGAGTCACCCTGGGGAATGGCTGAGAGAGCCTGCATTTCGGCAGGAGAGACGGAGGTGGATGGTGGCGGTGGAGCGTAGGAGATGGTCAGTTTGCGGACCTTGCGAACCAGTTTGTGCAGGGCAGCACCCAGGCGTGCAATCTCCCTCTGTTGCTCTGCCACCAGATGGTAGAGGTCGAAAGGCTGGGCAGCAAACTCTCCAACCTCTGGGGGCAAAGAAATCCTTGCTGAATCCATAGTCAGGCGAAATCTTCTGTAAAGGTTGTGCTTCGCACACTGGTGAGGTGCACAGAGGAAAGGAAGTTGAGGACTGGACTCAGGTGCAGGGATGGACTTAGTTGTATTTATTATGCCTTTGGCACAGCAGGGAGGCACACATGAAGCAATACAAAACAAATGGGAAACGAGGTTCCTAAATAATGCAATTAGTAATAAAAACACTGGGCTTTAGTCGTAGTAACAATGTATGAGTAAAATAGAAAAAGGAAATATAAAACAAGGTTCCTTAATTATAAAGTTAAAGTGCTGATAGCAACAATAAACAGCGCTAAGTTAAAGAGTTAGAATATTCACGCGATACGCAGAGGATAAGTCTATACAAGACTAGCAGTACAACGCAGGCATGTGGCTTACGAAACTTCGCAAAGACTAAGTGCAAGGCTCTGTCTTAAATAGCACAATACTACCACACAGTGGAAATGAAAAACAGGTGCATGCGATGATTGCGGAGCTGAAGAATGCGATCCAGGTCTTAATAGACCGGTGAGTCTGAAGGCTGCAGGCGCAACCTTACACTAATACATGGGCAATGCAGCTAACTATACGCTATGTTCTTCAGAATTTACTTAAAAATGATCAAATGCACGTGTTTTAAAAAAAAAAACATTACAAGTACTAGTACTTTATTTAGGATAATAGGAATTCTTTCACTATTATATTTATTAAGAAACAGTGTCCCTTAGTGCGAACAGGAAAAAAATTACATATAGATTAAATAAAAAAAACAGTAAACTATGGGGTATTAATGACCAAAAATAAAAGGTAATTTGATGTCACCATACAGGGCTACAGAGTAATCTAAAGTGAGAATATTAATGATGCTGAATAGGAGTTGCCCTTTGTACATAAATCCCTCTGTAAAGAAATGCATGAAAAATTCTCTAGATTTAGGTTAACACATATTTATAGATTCAAAAAAATTTTAATTCTTACCTCTAAATGATCATTTATCATTGATGAGTGAGGTATTAATCATGTTACTAATATCTGCACCTTGCTTATTAAATTTCCTTATGCATTGCTCATCAAATTTAGCTATTATGTGAATGTGCGTTTTTGTGAATCGAGAAACCGAGTCCTTTGTGTAGCATTGTACAGCATGAGATGAGCTGGGAATATTACTGTATGTGCAATTCCATATGGGGAGGAGGCAGCGAAGCCTCATTCAGTCAAAATTTAATGTTATGTGAAGAGAAGAGAAATGTGGTCTTCAGTTGAAAATTATCAGTGATTGTTATGGAACACTGATTTTTGAATTTCTGGGTAGATATTGAGCAATTTAAGTCAGTTGCAAAGCTCTGTTTCAAAAAAGACACATTTTCCAGAAGGGGAAGGAGATGAACACAACTTTGGAGGTTAAACCTCTCTACCGAGACGCCATGATCAGGTGACATGTGTGGACGGTGTGACTTGAGAATTGGACGCTTCAGCAAAGTTGACATGAAGTTTCCTGCTCGAGTGATCGCGTGAGGGAAGGAAATACATGAGCATATCCACACAGAGCATCGACTCAAAATGTTGCCAGAGCAGAATTAGCCAGTTTTTTGCGAGTAATTATTATTCATGGCCAGGGCGAGAGGTAATATGAGGAAGGGTATGGATTTAATTACTTTTTCCGCGGTGCTATGAAATTAAACTGGGATCAGCGTAACAGGTGCTTGTTCCTGTCACATAACCCTCCCCCAGCTGGTCACCACGGCGGCGGTCTGCTGGGAGCTGAGGAGAGGAAGCAATCAGTGCCCTCTCTTACTTCCTCTTCACCGGAGGCCCTTCTTAAGCCTGCCGGCCCAGAACTGCTACAATGACTGCTTCACTGCTTTTCAATTTGCTGCATGGTTCAGGGAGAACTCCTCCATATTCAAAAATATTGCCTGTTACACATCTGGTTGAGGAAAGTAATATGCATAAACTGTGCTCATCCACTGTTTAACTGTGTGTATGCATAGAATATTAATAGGAAGAGACAAAATGGAAGAGGAAGTACTCTTACTCCACAGACGGGGATGACACGGGCAGGAAAGCAGTATTGTTCTGTATGGGATTGACTCCTGTTTTACATGAGCGATTTTGTTGCCTTGGCTGTGTTCGTGCGTGCATTTGCTCTCAGCCGGGCTAAAGATGCATTATCAGCCAGTGTTTTTGCGCATTGTAAATGTTGTGAACAGGTCTTAAATCATTTGAAATCAACGTAACTGTTTGCTCATTAGGATTGTTAATCCTGTTTGCATTTGGCCACGGGCCCCTCTTCTCTGAAAAAGGATGCGTTGGATGGTGCTTGTTTCTGTGCTGGGAGATGAATAAGACGCGCAGAGCATGGTGCTGGCTGCCCATGGCTGATTGATGTGGGCGATATGTCTGTCTCAGTGTGAGGGATTCTGTGTCTGGAGGCCAAACGCTCGTCACTTCCGCTCATCGCTGCCGTGCCGCTCAGGGAGGTGATTGATGCAACAGACATGACAGGACTGAGAGAGAAGAAGATGGTGCAAGCCACACATACATGAGCACACTTACTGGAAAACGCTCCCATGTGCGCAACATACTAATGCTCACTAATGTACTCGAATACAGCACATGCTCGTGCACACATGGCTGCAGAATCAGCCCTGGACTCCTGAAAACTAGTCCCATTCTGCTAATGCAAATAATTAGTATTTTGTAAATAATGGCCATTTAGATACCAGCATTTGAATGCATGAGGTTGCAATGTATTACAATGAACAACAGCAAGCGTGATACACAGTTTCCTCAATCAATCATGATTTTAAAAACCTTTTTTTAAATCTGATCATCGCAACTATTACCATAATTTGTACCTTGACAAAGAACAGCTACGTGAAAAGTAATGTATATTGTGCGATCAATAAACTATTTTGATTTCCATATGGAGGGACAGTAGTTTTTATACAGTGCTAACAAAGGCATACATACAGGCACACAAACACAAACAAGCAGTTACACTCACATATGTTAGTGTGCGAGCACAGGACCACCTTCACGCTGCCCACAGATGTGGTTAACCAGGGCCAGCAGATGACAGAGTAGCTTGTGACCTTCCCAGCATGCCTTGCGGTGGTGCTGATGTCATGTCATTTATCAGTACACCATTAATCGTGAGCGAGTTGTCAGCTGGCTGGCCGCAGCGAAGCCGACCTGCAGCGCGTGGCACAGGCCTGACTGATGAGCCCCTCCATTGATTAGTTGCTCCAGGAGACAGATGACGCCCACGTGGCCGGGACAGTCGGGGTCAGGCTGTGTCATTAGAGAAAGGGGGGCTGGGTGCTAGGTCATTCTGTGACCGGCAGTGATGATCTCGCAGGTGGATACCACTTAAAATTGGTGATTATACAGCCTCATTGATACGAAAATATGAATTGACCTATTTGGAGAGGAGTGAAACATATTCTGCTTAAATCTACTTGATTTATAATGAACTTTTTACAGAAGATGACTCTCAAAAACAGTGTTGGCTGTATTATACTGGAGGGGCAAACACCAGGCCTGAAACCCCACAAAAGAAAAAGATAAAACGTGAAAAAAAAACACAAGATAGTGATGACAGTAACGGGAACAAAAGCTCCCATAAAAGCTCTTCCTCCGCATCCTCCGCTTGCTAGCAAGATATAATGTTAAGATGAACATAACATTAATGCAATGAAAAATTTGCGATAACAATTCAAATAGGTTAAAAACATGGAATCAGATAAGGGCCATTAATATTATGTGCATGTAAAAAAGCTTTCTCGGTGGAGGAATATTTTGTGCATGTGTGAAAAAGTTTTGTGTTGGCAGATATAATTTGTAGATGTGTAAAAATGTTTTGTAGCTGTAGAAATATTCTGTACGTCTGAAAATGTTTTGTGTGCAGAGATATACTTTGCACATCAGTAAAGCTTTTTTTGTAGCCTTAAAAATATTTTTGCATGTGTAAATATGCACAGGAATATTTTCAACCGGGAGGGGTCACGAAGTCTGAGATACGAACACACACCACACATTTCCTATGTGCGAATGCAACGCTCAAGTTAAAAGCTCACCAATTTCAAATTACAAAGCAAGAATTTTGACCCAAATCTGACTCCTGAGGCCGGCTACCCAATCAGCATGCTCCCCACTGACTAGTCAATCAGCACTTTGCCCACTGACAATCCAATCAGAGGAAGTCACATTGTTCAATCAGGGAGCAGAAGTTTGTAGCGAGTTCTGGAGAGGAAACAAGCCATAAATGTGCCTTCTTGTCTCCTTGGTCTGCCAGCTGAAATAGTGAAAATTCCCAAATTGCCAGAGAGGATGCACCACAAACAAGTGGAGGAATCTAAAACTCATTTTTTATTAAGATTATAAACTATAAAATCACACAGTGGATCAGGGATAACTAGAGCAGCCTGTCAAGGATTGTGTAGCTGGGAGTGATTGTAGCCTACTTTCTATTCCTTTAATTAGCTACACTCAAGTCTGTAAATTTTCAACTGAGAAAGCTGTGCTAAACTGAGACTACTGTTGGGGGCGAGTAGGCTGCTTGATCCCCCCCCCGCCCCAACAGCAACAAAACTTTACAACGAGCTCAAAATATTAAAATATTAATGACATTTATTTGTTTCCATCCAAACAGGAGACATTATGCTATAAACTCGCTGTACGAGAAGGAAGTTGAAATTAAGGAAATGTACTGAATAGCTAAAAGAGCCAGGGTGAGGCATCTGTTGCTTCAGGATGTGTGAAAGCTTGGGTATAAACAGGGCTACAGCAGCCTGTGACCTTGAAACCCATACTTAGACTCTTTTAATCAAGGCCATTGTGATTATGAGCTTTCTCTACTGAACTCATGGGTTTTCTTGGCCTTAAGAGTAATTATGTTTACCACACATAAAATGTGACGGCTTCAAGCCAGTTGGCCCTGTAGTGAGTCAGTTTAGTTAGACACAGGCCTGTGATTCTTAAAGGCTTCTTATAATCACAGCCAAAGTCTATCTCTTTTGCTGTCTAGCTATATTGGTTTAGAGTATATTACAGAAACACCAGAAAGTCAAATTTAAGCATTTTTAGAAATACTAAAAACCATATCACTGATCATTACCAAATTCACTGCCACTCACAAACATGGCAAACCATAACCCACCTATATCTGCTGATAAAACTGGGTGGCCTTTACAATTAAGGACTCGATGCAATTAATCGGGGTATCCACAATTGGGAATAGGCGGGTAGAGGGATAACTCTTCTAAATGAGATTTCTCCGCTCTCCATGCCAGTTACTCCAGACCCGAAGTGGCTGCTTTACCAGGAGGTGATTAAAGCAAGAGTGTAATTAGAGATGAGATATGGTGTGGCATGGATCGACTCCCGTGGGGACAGGGCTAAAGACATGGAAGAGGAAACAGTTACCATTGCTGGCAGAGGAACTCCTGCCAGCAACGGGATGTTTATGCCATCAACACCTGCACACCTGACCCCTCAGAGAGCCACACACATGCTCCCAACCAACAACAACCAACAAAAAGCACAAGTTAGGGAGTGAGAGCGGAGCTGTTCTCCCTCCTGAGCAGGAAAACCCTCCTTCAGAGCCTTCAGCTCTGGAAATACTGCTTCATCAGGGAGGCCTGTATTTTTAGTGTACTGTTTGCTGTCACTATATATACTTTTCAACAAGCTAATCTACAGAGGGACCAATTAGTGTGTGTACACAGTGCATGCACCTTGACTGCCACGGTTTATTCCAATATAGCAACATGAGGTTTGTAATGCCTCAGTTACGGATATAATTGATTTTAGTTTGAGCTGGTGTTCCATGCCTGCTACTTTAAAATGGAAAAAAAAGAATGTCACTCCCATCAACACCATTGTCTTTGCCTCATTGTGTTGGCAGTGCAGCTCTGACTATTGAATTGTGTCTACACAAGGGATGAAGACAAGGATGTCCTTCACGACTGCAGAGAAACCAAAGCTGGCTGTGTCAGTTAGGCCAGTGACAACGAGAAAGTGAATATACATGAATCTAAACGAAGGGGAGATATGTCTATGTAATGTCCATTAAAAATTATACTCGTATTTATCATCTGGAAAATGATAAAGACACCAATACTATGAGGATCATTAAACTTGCATTGAAAAAAATAATAGGAGCCATTCAGTTCATTTCACCACTGATGTGTCAAGTGATCATCTGATCCTAACCTCAAGCATTTCTCTACCTCAATTATAACCATATGGACCATTAAATCTTCTCACCCTTTGACCCTGTGTTTGTCCACCTACTTATAATGTGGATGGATAAATAAAGCTTCTGTCCTTGTTCCACTGCACTGATTTGTGAAATACGTAACCAGTTGGAGCAACAGCAGCAAGGACAGATGGTAGATTAGTTTTACCAGTGTCACAGTAATGCAGTTCACCAACAAACCATCAGAGGGCAGAAGTAAACCTTTAGCTGATATGTGTGAGGATATCTGACAGACCCTGCTCAATGTGGTATTAGTCTTAGGAGCTGACCAATCAAGGGGCAAAGAAAATACTATAAAAACAGTCAAAAAAGGACAATGTCTTAGTAACAGAGTTAAGCATTTCTCCTCTAAATACTCTAATTTATAAAATTTCCAAGTTACACTCAGTCAACTCGCCCAACAGTCACCTCGCACTTGTGACTCTATGCTCTGACTCTGATGAGGTTCTCACTTAGTGGGTTAAATTTGATGAAAGAGCCAGTTTTCATTTAATACAGAGAATCCTTGAAATCAAATTATTAGATTGATTAAATAGTAATAAATTCATGCAAAGTAAACTGTTTTTAGCTTCATTTATAAGCAGTAAAATACTTGTTTTGAAATATCAAACTATACTCTAAAAACTACGAAAATTATGAAAAATTAATGGTTGTTCATTAACGAAGGGAACTGGCAATGTACAAACAATACATGCATAAAATATATACAGCCCTGTTTCCCAAAAGCTGTGTAAAATGTAAAGAAAAACAGAATTCAATGATATGCAAACCCTAAATTCAATTGAATATGTTAGGAAGACAAAAGATCTGATGTTCAATCTGGGAAATTTTATTGCTTTTTGAAAATATGTGCTCAAACTGAATTTGATGCCAGCAACACGTTTCATAAAGGTTGGGACAGGGACAACAGGCGACTGAAAAATTACGATGCTAAAAAAAATACTTCACATGGAACATATCACAACTAATTAGATTAATTGGCAACACGTCACTAACATGATTGGATAGAAAAAGAGCATCCTGGAGAGGGTGAACCTTTTGGAAGTTAAAGGTGCACTATCCAAGTTTGTTTACTTTCTGTGTGATTATATTTTTGTCTCAATTCGCCGACATCTCTCCATGATCTGCTAGCTGCCTGCCCCTAAATTCACTGTAAAAAAAATCCGGGCTCTGGAGACCGCACAGGTGTCACAAACTGCAAATAAACACAAGGGGCACAGGCTGTGCCCCATAACATAAACAGACCGTCCCGGCCAATCACCGACAAGAGTTGACAGTTATGGAAGCACGGGAAGGAGGGAACTATGGGAGGGAGGGGCGGGCTACCTCTGTTTTGTTTGAGTTCGAATGTCAACAGAAGTGAAAGTAAACAAACTTGCATAGTGCACCTTTAAGATGAAGAGGGCATCACCACTCTGTGAAAAACTGCATGGGCAAATAGTTCAGCAATTTAAGAATAACATTTCTCAACTTACAACTGCAAAGAATTTCTGGGGATTTCACCATCTATGGTGCATAACATCATTAAAAGTTTCATAGGATCAAGAAAAAACTCTGCACACAAGGGAGAAGGCAGAAAAAATATTGAATGGCCGTGATCTTCAGGCCCTCAGGCGGCACTGCATTAAAAACACATAGGATTCTGCAGTGGAAGTCACTGCATGGGCTAAGGAGCAATTCCGACCACCACTGTTAGCAAACAGCTTGTTGCTGCATCAACAAAAGCAGTTAAAAATCTACCCTGTGAGGATAAAACCTTATATAAACAAGATTCAGAAATGCTGCCACCTTCTCTGGCCCATTTAGATGGACTGAGGTGAAAATGAAAACTGTCCTGCGGTCTGACCAGTCAAAATGTGAAATTCGCTCTTGAAATGATGTACTCCTCGTCCTGCAGGCAAATGTGGAGTGGATCATCCGGCTTATTATCAGCGCATAGTTCAAAACCCGGATACTAAACTGGCCTGCCTGCAGTCCAAACCTGTCACCCACTGAAAACATTTGGCACATTATGAAACTGAAAATATGACGAAGAAGACTACAAAGTGTTGAGCGGTTGAAATCCAACATCAAGCAAGAATGGGAAAACATTCTGCTTTCCAAACGACAGCAGTTATTCACCTCAGTTCCCAAATGCTTTTATTACATAGTGTTGTTAATAGAACAGGTGGGGCAACACAATGGTAATAATGCCCCTGTCCCATCTTATTTGAAAAGTGTTGCTGGCATCAAATTCAAAATGAACATCTGTTATCTTAAAAACAAAGAAATTTCTCACTTTCAAAATCTGATATGTTGCTTTTATATTATATTCAATTAAATATTGCATTTAAATGATTTGCAAACCATTTCATTCTGTTTTTTATTTACAATTGACAGAGCATCCCAAATTTTTTGGAAATGGGGCTGCATATTCATTTGAGAACAATCAATTTGAATGGTATAGGAGAATTAAAACCCATTCTGATTAAAATGCAATGGAGCAGCCAGCATCGATTTCAATGATATTGAGAGCATTAATGGAATATGGACTTATCTTTCTGGGCTTATAAATAATAGTGTCCATATCATTTAAGTAAAAAAACAGAACATATGGTTAATAAACTCATATTTTTTGCAATATTATCTATTTGTATTTCAAAAAATAAACGTATAGCATTTTATGCTTTGTATGATAGCTAACACATTTTAGTACAAATGGAGTGCTTCTTGTTGAAGCTGCCAATATTCACAATAATTAAAGCCACGCAATAATAGGTCCTAGAATATGATCATCACGTCTGTCTTTAGCTTACAGAGCCACAACTATTTATGTCTAATAAAGCTAACCTTCAAAATGGACAGTATCCATCTGAGCATGCTTTCCAGAGCCAACCAATGACAGCTCCTCTGTCATTGGATCACCACCATTAGGCTTCCCGGTGACAACTTGACCGTGCAATCTTTGTTTTTATTTCAGAAAATCGTAAATAAAAACACACACTGTGACATTAAAGCCGGGC
This sequence comes from Gymnothorax javanicus, assembly GCA_029692085.1. Taxonomy (NCBI): domain Eukaryota; kingdom Metazoa; phylum Chordata; class Actinopteri; order Anguilliformes; family Muraenidae; genus Gymnothorax; species Gymnothorax javanicus. Next base: position 92,472,799 of record CM056196.1, read on the forward strand.
TGGCTGCTTATCAGCGGGTAATGTTGTTTGATGTTTTCACCAGTGGTTGATATCGGCACTCTAATTCCGGATGATACGAGCTCCGGCGTAGCCTCTGACCCCAGGGGTGGCTCCCTCTCTCTAGAGGCCAAACGCATTATGTCTAATGTACAGTGTAGCTGCAGAAAATGGGGAAATAATCAGAACCATGATAATCATAGATCAGGGAGTTCTGTGTTGCAGTTAGCTAGTGAGCGACAGCAGCTGGACAGTATCATGCAAACGGACGAGACTGTGACTGAGAGTGTCAAGTCTGCTTCAGATCATGCTGTTAGCGTAAGATGCTAGTATCAATTATTATCATAAAGTGACTCTCTGCAGCACAGAATAAATAAAGACAACACTGGTCATAGTATGTCCGACCACCAGGGAAGATTGCAGTTGCACACACACAAACAATATACAATCAAACCAATATCACTGGTCCTTCGCAACAGTTCCGACCATTGTCACATACAGTGTATTGGATGACATCTGCCTCTAATTACGGTCGCTGTGAGTCACAACACCTGCTCCTTGCAGAGTCCCCATGACACACGTGATTAACATCACGTCTGATGAAATTCCAGAGGTGCAGCAGTCATCAGACATCATTGGCTGACTCATTTTGGGGTAGCTGCTTTGAGTGGTTTAGTCATCACTGTGTGACTGCTTAGGGTGTGATATGTCTGCTCAGAGCTGTAAACATAGGTCTTTGCATGTTGAGGAGAGTCAGACCTCACGATCTGCCACAAACAACGGTGCTGCAGCATCTATCCTACAATGGTGAATGTTAAATGTATTGTCTTGATGTTCTTGCCATGTAAAGATGCCCATTTCCATTTTAATTCAATGAAAGTACAATGTTGTAGCAGGAGCCTATGATCTGATGTTAGCAGATCAAACAGCAGTGGCCTGTGAAACAGAAACAGTGCCACTGCTGTTCAGGAGCTCGCTGCTTGAAGCTGGAAATGGTGTGGTTTGAAAGACTACATAAAAGCAATTATGTATAACAATGCATCCCCCCTAATGTAACTTAAATGTAAGTCATTTCCCATTCATGCCATGAATTTCTCTATCTAATGCATTCATATTGTTTTGAACAAAAACTCAAAACATAAAAATACAGCATCCAAAATTATTACACAAAAACAAGGGGAAATTGTCATTAATATCCTCTTTCACCATGGAATCCCATTCTTGAACCCAATCAAGGTCATGGTTAGTAACATGTATACACTTTGTGGTGAGAAATTGTTTACTATTTATGCTGAATTTTCTGTTGTTTATTGATTTTCAACATTTGGCTAAACATAAGAAAACATGGTGAAAATTTAAAAATGAAAATGATTTAACTAAATACAGGAAATATTCCATTCATTTAACTAATTTATTTTTATATTTAGCATACAAAACTACAATTTTTAGTTCAGCGTTTCATAAATTATATTCATAGATTAAAGTACAGTGAATGAATGTAGAAGGTATATTTATATTGAACTTCCAAAAAATGAATTAAACAACAATGAAATTAAAATGAAAGATACAATATATTCTAAGGAACCTACAGCTCCTCCTTTATGAGAGAGAGAGAGAGAGAGAGAGAGAGAGAGAGGGAGGGGAGGGAGAGAGAGAATTTATACTGTTCCAGTAAGTACCCCCAACTCTGACAGGCATGGGCTGATTTCCAGAGGTCTTTCTGTGCTCTTCTGGAAAACAAAAGTGTCCAGCTGCTGTTTATTTATTTATTTATTTTTTAATGATTAATAATTTTATATACAGATACACTACATCTTCCAATAAAAATGCCACCTGTCCAATAATTGGAATGAACTAACTCTTCTGAATATTTGTGCCATAAACCTGTTAAGGCATTTTAATTCTTAGTCAGAATTACAGACAGTATTTTACAAGCATTGAGTGGTTAGGTAATTCATTTACCTCAGCAGGTTGTTGAGTGAGGGAAGACAATAAGAGAAAAGTAGTAGTTCCAATTAAAAAGGTAGGAATTTTATTGAGCAACCGAACATTTAAATAACTCGCCTGTGAGAGATTGATGTTGCTAACTTTGCACCACCTTGTTAGTAATGTCTCAGTGGAGAATTTCTGGAAGGCCCCCAAAAGGCTGAGTTGTTTGTAGTTTTTTCCCACAGAAAACATTAAAGCAAAACAATGCCTGCAGGCTATACTTTATGTCCCTGCTGCATGGGATAAGGATCATACAGCAGCTAAAAAGATGTGCTTTGCAACATTACGTTTCTTTTCCCTCAGAGTACAACATATTTATGCTGCATTAATCCCAAGACAAGACAAACAATAATGAATTTGTCCTGATAAACATTTTATTAAGCAGATTTCTAACCATAATTCAGAGAATCATATGCAAATGTGCCAAGCAACAACAAAAAGTGTTAATTTTTATACACATTTGAGCACATCACAGTTGACCCGGTGGGCCTAAATGAAGAATGAAATGTAGAGAGCATGAGCAGAAAAAGTAGTCCTCTCTGTGATGAAAATGACAAACCATGAAAGAGTTAAAATAACGTGAAGTAGTATTAGGTTCTAGGGCCACCAATACATATTAATTTAAGCATGCAGCAGATGTGATCAATACGATTTAAGCAATAGAATATGACTTAGGGAGCTTGCTTTACTTAATTGGCTTGTACTGACAAATGAGGTTTCTGCTGTTTGCAGAAGCTGGGACTTTTGAGAACAGGAGGGGAATGGGGGAGCAAACACATGCTCATGGGGTGGCCTCATCTTCTCCACAGCGCTCAATCAATCGGAGCAAAGGAGTGCACTGGGCTTGGGCAATTTGTTCCAATGCTCCCAGCCCCCCTGAATGGCCCTTTCCTTCTAGACTGCAGAGATGGCTAAGGAGGCCTCATCCTGTCACCACCTCATTAATGAGTTGGGGCTGTAGGCTCTGAGTTATAAATTGCATTGCATAATTTATTTTTTCTGAAGGGGGAATCTATTGTGAAGTTAACTTTATGAAGCTGCGCATAACAAAACTGAATAAATTGACCGATTAGAGTTGAGGGCCTTGATTCATCTCAATGAATGCTCCATCAGGCTGTTATGTGGGATTTATATATTTCAATGCAGTTCCTTGTTTGGCACTATGTGTCATGTCTCCTGCCAGGTGTAGTAAATTTAGCACCAGGCCATCATTTTATTTCGCATATACGGGAAAGTAGATTACAGGTGACTGCTAATTAGCCAGCCTCCAGTAGACAAAGGCTAACGGACAGTTATTATGGAATTTGCCACAATAAAAATCTGCGACAGTCCATGCGCAAATTTTTTTGCGCAAAAATGCACCCATGTTTGAATTTCCCAAAAGCATCAAAAGAAATTGATTTAATCAGCCCAAATGTGAACAAGAGCAAATACATTTTTTGTCCTTTAGTTGTTTATTCATCTGTCCAGTGGTGACCAGACACTGTCTGAAATTTAGTAATTTTTGATAAAAAACTATGTCTAATGTACAGTTAGCAACTATGGGCCTGATCTACTAAAGCTTTGCTTGTATAGAAATGCGTGCAAATGCCATATCACCCGCAAATTAACCTGCAATCTCATCTACTAAGGGTGTGCACTGAGGATTGCCTCTTTGAAGTGTGCAAATTTGCATATTCTATGCAGTTAGTACTTTTGGCCCTAATGAATATATAATAAGGGGCGCGTTTATCCTAGCGTGCAAAATATGGGAGGAGAAAATGCAAATACAAAATTTTAGCACAGGCATAGTGACTTATCAAGGCTGAAACAATTTCAGTGATAGTGATTGCGTTTGCTATTTAATACCTTTGAAGGGTAGGTACTAATTGGCTCCACGTAATTGAGCACAGACATGGCTGCCATTATTGCCCCAAGGAGAAGACACAGGCGGCGAGTACGCCGAGAATGGGTGTTCTTCATCCGTGTGACAACGTTTGGGATGTCAGAGGAGAGAATAATCCAGACATATCGCCTATCCAGTAATGCCATTTTGGAGCTGTTAGATGAAATAAGGGCTTATTTGGAGCCAGTCACAAGAAGAAGTCATGGCATACCTGCAATGACAAAACTTCTTGCTACTCTCCATTTTCTCACAACTGGTTCATTCCAGCGTACGGTAGCTCTCACTGCTGGGATCTCCCAAAACAGTTTCTCGTGTGTACTGTCTAAAATACTGGATGCCGTGTTGCGCAGAATGGGCCGGTACATGAAGTTTCCATCCACAGGGGAAGCACTGAGTGAAACCAAACACGGGTTTTATGCGGTTGCTCGCTTCCCAAGAGTAATCGGAGCGAGTGACTGTACTCATGTGCAAATTGTTCCCCCCTCAAACACTGAGCATGCACAGTTATAAACTAGCACCTTTTTTGCCAGTTATTTTAACTGTCATTTTTCAATCAGTTTATAACACAGGTTCCGTGTATGTTAACTGCAAACCACAGTTAAATGCGTGCAGAACTCTACTTACAGTTAAAATAACAAGGAGACAATGCGGTAATTTAACTGTAAAATTCAGTCCATTTATTACAGTGTATTTGTTTCCTCCACAAGCACCTCCAACTCCATCGAGTCAAGTTCCCTTTTGCATTTGCGTTTGTCCTTTTCCTCGAAACTGTCCATGGTGGAAATGGCTGCAGCACGCAAAGTCCTCATTTAAATAATGCTCTTTGCACCAGCAGTCATTTAGGCAATTACTCTTAGTAGATCACCCGCAAAATGTAAGCAAACCAAACACGCAAAATTTTACCACGAGCACGCAATTTAGCACTCTTTATCTGGGATCTTAGTAGATCAGGCCCTAAGTTGTAATATGGGGAGGCTTAATACAACCCCAATTCCGAAATAGTTGGGACATTGTGTAAATTGTGAATAAAATCAAAATGCAATAACTTTCAGATCACATGAGCCATTATGTTATTTACAATAGAACATAGATAACATTTCAAATGTTGAAACGGAGACATTTTACATTTTTATCCACAAAATGAGCTTATTTCGAATTTTCTGGCTGCAACAGTTCACAAAAAAGTTGGGACACAAGAAAAAAAAGGGCTGAAAAAGCAATTAACATATAAGATAATTAGCTGAAAGAACATTTAATAATAATAATATTTATTGACCCCCATGACTGGGGAAAGATAAAATACAGCACATAAAATAGGCTACATGTAACATAAAATTGACAACAGATTTCATATTTATCAGAATTGAACAACATTTAGCAAGTAATTAAGTTAACTGGCATCAGGTGCGTAACATGATTGGCTATAAAAGGGATGTCTTAGAGAGGCTGAGTCTCTCAGAAGTAAAGATGGCCAGAGGCTCTCCAACCAGTGAAAAAATTGTGGAATACTTTAAAAACAATGTTCATCAACTTCAAATTGCAAAGGTTTTGAAGGTCTCATCATAGACAGTGCATAACATCATCAAAAGATTCAGAGAAACTAGAAAAATCTCTGTGCGTAAGGGACAAGGCCGAAGACCTTTACTGGATGCCCGTGGTCTTCGGGCCCTCAGACGCCATTGCATCACTCACCGGCATGATTCTGTCATTGACATTACTAAATGGGCCCAGGAATACTTCAAGAAACCACTGTCTATAAACACAATCCACTGTGCCATCCACAGATGCCACCTAAAACTCTATCATGCAAAAAGGAAGCCATTGGTGAGCGTGATCCAGAAGCGCCGCCATGTTTAGTGGGCCAAGGCTCATTTAAAATGGACTGTAGCAAAGTGGCAAAGTGTCCTGTAGTCAGACGAGTCCAAATTTGACATTCTTGTTGGAAATCATGTCCTCCGAGCTAAAGAGGAAAAAGACCACCCTTCCTGTTATCAGCATTCAGTTCAAAAGCCAGCATCTCTGATGGTATGGGGATGCTTTAGTGCATATGGTGTGGGACACTTGCATGTTTTAAAAAGCACCATGAATGCTGAAAGGTATATAAAGGTTTTAGAGCAACACATGCTCCTCTCCAGACGACATCTATTCCAGGGAAGGCCTTGTGTATTTCAGCAGGACAATGCAAAACCACATACTGCAGCTATTACAACAGCATGGCTTTGTACTAGAAGAGTCCGTGTGCTGAACTGGCCTGCCTGCAGTCCTGATCTTTCACCGATTGAGAACATTTGGTGCATAATTAAACAAAAAGTCGGTCAAAGGAGACCCAAAACTCTCCAGCAGCTGGAAGCCTGTATTAAACAAGAGTGGGATCAAATTCCAATGGCTAAACTCAAGAAACTTGTCTCCTCAAAGCCCAGACACTCTGCGTTAAAAAGAAGAGGGGATGCTACACCGTGGTAAACAGGCCCCTGTCCCAACTTTTTTGAGACGTGTAGCAGCCATCAAATTTGAAATGAGCTCATTTTGTGGATAAACGATTTTTCAATTTCAACACTTGCTATGTTATCTCTGTTCTATTGTAAATAAAATACTGGCTGGTGTGATTTGAAAGTCATTGCGTTTTGATTTTATTCACAATTTACACTTTGTCCCAGCTATTTCGGAATTGGGGTTGTACATATTTTTCCTATTTTTTTCTTGAACCAGGGATTCGAACAAAATTCGAATGCATACACATATGTTGCAGTTGTAAAGTAACTAATAGAGGTGAAGACTTCCAGCCACCACAACATTATTACTTGGGTAATTTATATTCCTTTTACATAAAAAGGACAAATATTGTGGAGAATCTTTTGAAAGGGTGTTGATGAATTGGGTACTGTTTAGCCTTGGCGGAGGTTTGCAATCCTGGATTGCTCTCAGTTATTTATTCATCTGAAAAACTATTAGAAATCATAATGTTTTATGTTAATGTTAGCTTTTGAGTAGCGTACATGGGCATCATGTATTTAGAAACCCAGAATGGCCATTGATAAGTTAGCTATATTCAGACTATATAATGATATGTTCTGAATGGTATGGGCCCATTGGTAAGCCTTATGAGCAACCAACCTAATTCCTAAACACAGCCAAGTCAGTGAAATACAATTTTAGAACACTTAACTAATTCAGAAAATTGATTTTTTTTAAACTTAATTTTACAAACCCATTTCCAAAGAAGTTGGGATGTTGAGTAAAACATAGATGAAAGCAGAATGCAATAATTTTCAAGTCATTTAAACTATATATTTAACTGAAAATAATACAGAGACAGCATGTCAGTCGTTTAAATTGTTCATTTTGAATTATACGCGAGCAACACATTTCAAAAAGGTTGGAAGAGGGGCACGTTTACCACTGTGCTTAATCTCTTCTTCTTTTGTCAACACTGTGTAAGTCTTTGGGAACTGAGGAGACCAACTGCTGTAGTTGTGAAAGGAGGTTCATATTCTCGCTTGATGTTGGATTTCGGCTGTTCAACACTTCGTAGCCTCCTTTGTCATATTTTTCTTTTCATGATGCTCCAAATATTTTCTCTGGGTGACAGGTCTTGACTGCAACCAGTATAGTTAAGCTCCTAGAGTCTTTTACAATGGAGCCATGTTGTTGTAATACATGCAGAATGTGGTGTTAGGCATTGTCTTGCTGAAATAAGCAAGGCCTTTCCTGAAAAAAGATGTCTGGAAGGCAGTATATGTTGCTCCAAAACCTACATGTATCCTTCAGTATAAATGGTGTCTCTACAGATGTACAAGCTATTCATGCCATGCGCACTAATGCACCCCTTATACCATCAGAGATGCCTGCTTTTGAACTGTGCGCTGATAATAAGCAGAATGGTCGCTCTCCTCTTTAGCCTGGAGGATGCAACATCCCTGATCTCCTAAAAGAATTTCACGGTTTGATTGGTCAGACCGCGGGAAAGTTTTCCACTTTGCCTTAGTCCATCGTAAATGAGCTCAGGTCCGGAGAAGGCGGCAGCATTTCTGGATCTCGTTTATGAAGGGTTTAAACTATGCATGGCAGAGTTTTAATTTGCATTTGTTGATGCAGTGACAAACTGTGTTCATAGACAAAAATTTTCAGAAGTTTATCTGAGCCCATGCATTGATTTCAATTACAGGATCCTGTTTGCTTTTAATGCAGTGCCATCAGAGGGCCAGAAGATAACAACCATTCAATATTGGTTTTTAGTATTTTCCCTTGCGTAGAGAGATTTCACTGGATTCTCTGAATATTTTAATGATATTCTGCACCATAGACGATGAAAACTCCAAATTCGTTACATTTTTACATCGAGAAACGTAATTCTTAAATTATTGAACTATTTGCCTTTGCAGTCTTTCGCAAATCAGAGAAGCCCTCGCCATTTTTACCCCTGAAATACTTCTTATACCCAATCATGCTACTGACTTGTTGCTAGTTAACCTAATTAGCTGTGAGCTATCCCCCCAGGTGTATTTTTTTAGCATCGTACAAGTTTTTCAGTCGTTTGTCGCCCCTGTCACAACTTTTTTGGAACTTGGTGCTGACATCAGATTCAAAATGAGTGGATATTTTTCAAAAAACAAAATTTTTCTGGGTCAACATTTGATTTGTAGTCTTTGTACTATTTTTAATTAAAGTCAGGGTTTAAGTGATTTGCAAATCATTGCATTTTGTTTTTATTTATATTTTCACACAGCATCCCAACTTTTTTGGAAATCCGGTTGTATGTCTGTTGTTGGTAGCCATATATAATCACTTATACAGTAAAACGATGTTGGCTGGCTTGACTGCGCTACAAATGAGAGCTGAAGGAGATATAGAAAAAAAAACTCACTTTTCAGTGCTTGTGCACACATATTTTGGTATCTGGAGCGCTTACTAACCATGATTATGTTTGTAGGCTGCGTGAAACAAGAACAGTAGGCACTTTAGTCTGGGTGAAAATTTGCGCTAAAAAAGGAATGACTATTAAGGGCTTAATTGTAGTATAATGCAGTCAGACAAAAAGTGGACAGCATGTACATATAGGTTTTTGCCAATTGAAGCTGGGATTGACATCAAAAGAGAATAAAAAAAAGAGAATTTTGCTGGACTGCCTTTAGCTTTGATCATGGTGTGCATTTGTCCTGGCTTTCTTTCAATGATCTTATGCAATGTTATAACATTTACTTTTGACCAGAGTTGCATCAATTCTTGATGAGCTCTTGTATTGATGATGGAGGACGGTCAAACCACTCCATTAAGCTTTCTCAAACACATGCCAAAGACTTTCAACTGGTTGAGGTCAGGACTCTGTGGTGGCCAATTTATGCGTCCTTTTGGCACTGTGACCTAGCCTAGAAAAATCAGCCAAGAAAAATAATACAATCACAGCCAGATGCCAAAACAATAGGATCAAATATAATGATACCATGATCAAAAATGAATATTTTAAGGATTTTTCTTTATAATTTTTGAGCGTTTCAACAAAAACTTTTGTAGACTCCAACTTTCCCAGTAATCGTAGCATTTGCTTTCATGCACGGCGCCAGAAATTCTTGATTGGGGGAGCTAGGGGAGGGCTGGATTTTTCATTGGGGGGCCTTACGAATTTTGACGCAACAAACACAAAATACTCCTACAGTGCCGTACAGCAGTGGCGGGCGGTGGCCAGAGAACAAGGAGGGCGATAAACATGTCTTTAAACTGCTTATTAGTCTTCATCTGTTTTCAGTCAATTTCCCTGGTAAAAGACACTTGAACTCTTCCCTCTCAGGTGTAGCTAATTGTCTTCGTTAAGACGAGAAATCAAATGCACCAGTTGAACGCAAAAAAAGAGCGCATTTCAATCTTTTTCAATTAAACAATCATTATGCACAGGTTTGACGACTTGCTTAGGATGTGACAATATTTAATGCGGAAAATCCAAAGTGGTTTTTTAGAGAAGAGTTGCCTATTAAGGCATGTGAATTAAACATTTTATAGAATTTATTATTCACTCGCCTAAACATGTCATTATAAGGGAAACTTATTTTTTACTATTTCTTCCCAATAACGTAAGTGAAGCGATCCATCCACTCTATTTATTCAGTTCAGTTAATTAGCCGTTCTGTTTGCTGCTGGACTTCTAACTGTCGCAGGTGTAATAATTGGAGCCAGGTCAGCCAGCCAATCAAATCAGTTCAGGTTGCCTTTTTTGTACAGGCAGTGTTGATTGACAACAGCCTTTACGGCATAGCAACGCAGCAGTTGATTGTGGATCGCTTACAGTACATTTTTTTTGCTTAGGGGGGCTTAGGGGGGGCTAAGGCTTTTTCAGGGGGGGCTTAAGCTCCCCCCACCCACCGTCAATGGTTGCTTTTACAATAGCTTAATAACCTCCTTCCTTCGGGTCTTTTTCCCCCAATCTGTAGCTGAATTTTCTCTCCAATATTCTGATTCTCAGCAGTGGTGTACCATCTTATATGCGTAATAACGTTGCTTCCAAAACTCATTTGCTTCATTGACGCAAACCATGTTAGAAACCATTGAAAGGCTTGGTTTTCGTAAAAATGAATCCCTTAGCCACCATATGCATCCATTTCTTGGATGTTGTAGACCGCTGGCTATCTGTGTAAACTTAAAGAATTTGATTTTCCTGATATACTGGAGTGAAGGCTGATAGGCTAAAACCCTCACTTTTCCGTTAGAGCAACAAATAATAGTCAGGGGGTGTACTTAACATAACATTAACATAACATAACATGAATGGCGAGAACAGGCCGTTCAGCCCAACTAGGCTCGCCAGTTTCTTTATACTATTGTGAATATATCACTTCAGGTACTCAATGACTCAATGGTATCTAGCTTTAAGTCAAGCCTGCTCTTGAAAACTCCCAGGTCTCCGCTTCAAAAATATGGTCAGGCAAGCTATTCCACATTGAAATTACTCTTTGGGTGAAGAAATATTTCCGAATATCAGTCCTAAATTTACCCTTGGTCAACTTCCATTTTTGACCCCGAGTTCTACTTACAACACTTGGTCGAAGGAATCCTACATAATTTACTTTGTTAATCCCTTTCACACATTTAAAGCCTCTGGAAACTTGTCTTGACATAGTGAGAATTCACGTATAATATCAAAGTTGGGTGTATCATAAAGCATCTACAAAAAACTGAGAGAAAAATAACATTCATAACGGTTAGAAAACCTAGTTCAAAAATGGCTCATTTTGCTATTCAGTCCATTTCTCAAGACATTGTGGGCGTGGCGCATCGCAGTGTGACTGGCCACTCCCTCGATTTGAGTGACATCTCACTGGCTCAGTGAGCGATAGTCACAGACACGGCACAAGGGTCAGTCCAGCCCTAAATGTTTGAGCCGTCTGACTCAAGCCGCTTGCACACCGGACGCAAAACGAATTTTTCGCACGACAGATTACATTCAGAGTCAATGCGAAGGCTTGAATACACGCGTGTATTCGCGTCTTCGCATTGACTTTGAACGTAATCTGTCATGCGAAAAATTCGTTTCTCGTCCAGTGTGCAAGCAGCTTCAGAATCAGACGAAGCAGCTCCTCTGCCGTCTGGAAACACCGTCCAGCCAGTTACGGAATGGTATTTTGTAAAATCCTTTACGGTTTTTATTATTACCGAGTTAGCGCATCTCCGCTAAAATTCAACGTTAGCAGGGATGCACCCAACGGCGGCCTGATGGTACTGTAACGTTAACTAGGACCGTACAATATTATTGCATCGTAATTAGCTCGCCAGTCAACCGGTTCCTCTCAGTGCAAATAATTTCCATTCAGTAATGTTTTACCCTCAAGTATGCATGTTGTGAAATCAACGCTCACTGACCAATCGAACCACTGTACATTGTGCTTGCAGGTGCTCCTGTGGAGAATGCCAGATGATGATCAATGGCAGAAAATATATGCTGTCAGGCGCTTACACTGGTGTGTAGTATTAGTCCACTGTATACTTAGCGCCATTAAAAACGCACTGGTGAGACATGTACTGTACTTACTGTAAATTGAAGAATCAATTTTTATTGCTTTGTCCAGTGAGATACGAGTGGGCTTATAGAAACCATGAATGCGCACTTCAGTCATGACAAACATTTGCTTTTTTCTGACGTGTACAATGATGCTGGATTTGTTCTTTTGAGTGTGTTCAATAGCCGACATAAAGCCAAACAAGAAATAAAAAATGCTACGGCATCAGAAAAATGGCGTGGCTAACGACACGAAAGGAAAAAAAGCATCATTTGCACTGTCACTGGTCAACAATTGGCTGTCTGTCCGATAATGGAAAACAGGCCCTGTCGCTCACCGACCCCGCTTGCAGCAGCTGCGAATGACAAATGTACCTCAAGGGCGCGATATCCGGTCACAGCATGCACGGGACAGATCCTGAGCAACCCAAACTCGTTGTGAGATAAATGTCTTATGCTGCGTTCATACCGCTATGTTGAATATGGTGAAATTACCACTTACCGGTAACTAAAAAGACACGCATGGAGAGCATTCATTTGCTGCCAGACTGTCACGGGCGACATCATGGGCGATAATAAAGGTATCAAAATATTAAGTTGACTTCCCAATGACAAAACAACAGAAACATTATGGTATGGAAATACAACAAACTCTGGGAAATAAAGGTTAATAATAATTTGCTCCTTTCAATATTCGATAAAACAAACATGAAAATAAACATACTTTTCTGTTTAGCTCACAGTGTGTTGGTCTGGCCTCATTTTGCTCACGAGTGGTGAAAATTGATCCGCTGAATCAATCACCAGTTCACTGCGTGTGATCACAGGTTGTAAGGTGATATGAACGCAAGTCACCGCTTGTGTTCTGAGAAACACCATTTTCACAAGCTGGTTTGAACGCAGCATAAGACGTTCGAGCCAGAGCGGAAGTACCATTCCACGCTAAGTGAGAAACGCATGCGAGCACACATCCTGTTCAGAAAATCATTTACTGGTGCGTTTTGAATGGAGCTAATACAAACATACATGATTGGGGAAATAGCGGGGGACAAATATGCGGACAGACGGATGGACAGATAGATAAAGGGAACCAAATGTAGTTGGGTAATCAATCGCAAGACAGGCTACTTCGGAACGATGTTTCTCGGGCTCAAAAGAAGCAAACCTGGACGGAGCAGAGAGCTTTTATAATTTCAGTTAGGGGTGGGACACATGACAGAGTTTTTTTTCATTGGTTTGGCTTATTATGTAATAACCCACTTAGAAAACCACGCCCAGTTGAACCGAAGTAAGAGGATAGGTGCTAAAAATTAAATGACAAAATCTCGGATTTGAATTGGACATAATTTCTAATATTTTAGTATGTTTACTATTATGCACATACAACCTCAAATAATGTAGTTCTGAGGTTCTTGTGAAATTGGGTTTTCAGAGGCTTTAAAGACCTCAATCAGATCACCCCTAAGTCTCCTTTTCCTAAGACTAAAGAGATTAAGGATCTTCAGCCTCTTCTCATAGCTTTCATCTTTTATACCCGGAATTAGCTTAGTGGCTCTTCTCTGAACTTTTTCTAGAGCCTCTATATCTTTCTTAAAGTATGGTCCCCAGAACTGTACGCAATACTCTAGATGTGGTCTGACGAATGTGTTTTACAAAAGAAGTATGACCTCCTTGGATTTGTACTCAATACTTTTGGCAATGTATCCCAGCATCCGATTGGCTTTTTTAACTGCTACGGCACAATGGCTGGAACCTTTGAGGGTTTGGTCAACAATCACTCCCAGATCTTTTTCGTGTGGAGCACATTCCAGTTTAAACCTCCCATGAAGTAATCCTGTCTAATGTTTTTATTACCTACATGTACAACTTTACATTTCGTTACATTAAATTTCATTTACCACATTTCTGCCCAATTCTGGATTCTATCCAAATCATCCTGAATCACTTTAGTGGACTTTAAACTATTTGCCAAACCTCCCAATTTAGTATCATCTGCAAATTTAACTAATTTGCTCTCAATATTCCTATCAAGGCCATTAATGTAGATGAGGAACAGCAGCGATCCCAACACCGATCCCTGGGGGACGCCACTCCCCACCATACCTAGCTCAGATGAGATACCATTGACCACCACTCTTTGTGTTCTGTCCTGTAACCAGTGTTGAATCCACTCCAGAATACCTCCTGTAACTCCAATGGAGCTCATTTTAAAAATTAGTCTCTTATGCAGTACTGTATCAAATGCTTTCTGAAAATCCAAGTATATGATGTCATAAGCCCTGCTCTGGTCATAAGTCTTGGTGGCCTCTTCAAAAAATTCCAGAGGGTTTGTCAGACATGACCTTCCCTTACGGAAACCATATTGGCTATCCCTCAAGATATTATAACGTTCAAGAAATAAGTCCAGCTCATCTTTTATGATAGATTCCAGTATTTTGCATGCAATACAAGTTAAACTGACTGGCCTGTAATTTCCTGGCTCAGTACGGTCCCCTTTCTAATAAATTGTAATTATATTGCCCTGCTTCCAATCATTTGGTATTTTTCCAGTTTCGAAAGACCGTCTGAAGATGGCGGATAGCAGCTTAAAGATGATCTCACTAACTTCCCTAAGCACTCTAGGATATAAGCCATCAGGACCCTTACACTGTAACACTTACAGTATTTTTTACGAAAGGGATACTGTGCAATTCACAGCACTGCATCATAACTAAAAAAGACTAAGTATGGTAAAATTTACTAGGACACATGGCTTCTATCCCTATGTCAAAATCGATTTACTGATTTTTGTCAAACTTGCTTGTTTTGAGCACTAAATACTATGACAGGTTTTTATTCTTGGAATGCTCCCAAGGTAAGAACATCACTGTCAACAAATTTTGACTAATCTGAACAATACCATACAATCAAACCTATGGGACTGCATTATCAGGTTGAGGGTGGTTATGACACAATTTTAAACCGTGTTGTAGTCAAGTCCACAACTTCCGAGGCCAAGACTGAGTTCGAGTCACCATCCTCGAAGGGCGAGACCAAGTCCGAGTCACCACCTAATGATTTAATGTCTGAATTGGGGTTTGAGTGCTTGACACCTTATGTTCAAAGTCAACACTTAAATTCTACTGTAATCTGTCAATTAAATGAGAAGATATGTAACCAAAATCAGAAAACAGATTACTTTAGGTAACGATTGTTCGCCTGTTTATCTCAGGCCTGCTGTTATGATCAAATATTCCATTTTGCCTTTTTACTATTTGTTCATTTTTATTTTATCTTATATTATTAATAACATACATGGACAGTGAAGAAATAGTGCCCAAAAATTTGTCCAAATAAGACTAGTATTGAGTTTGATTTGTCAATTTCTTAATTGAACCCCAATGATTCAAATGAAGGGAAAAAACCACTGACCTGATATGCGACAGTGACCCACCACCTGCCCACGCTAGTAGGTCTAGGCTTAGCTAGGTTCTGCTACTATCATTTTAAATGACATTCATGCAGTGCATGCATCTTACAATTTATGAAAAATATGATATACAGTGGGCTCCAAAATTACTGGCACCCCTGACTGGCAATGCACAAAAAAATACTTTAAAACATTCAAAAATATATTTACAGAGAAACTTTAAATAACTACATGTGAGAAATACTGTGCGATATAAATGTTCCCATAAAACCAACCAAAATCATTCACTGATTTAATTAAAAATCAATTTCCTCCAAATCAAGGTTTCACACTTAATGGCACCCTTAAAAATTATTGTAAATGACATCAACCAAATTTAAACCAGGTGTTAAATTCCACTTGTTTAGGTTTTATCTAAGTGTTAAGGAACCATATTGAGCCATTACATCACTTTTTTGATTCACTACGGAATAAAAATGAGGTACCATGCATGCAATATCCCTTTGTCATCCAACACCATGAAGAAACCAAAACAACTGTCAGTTCAAAAGAGGCAGATGGTCATAGACCTTCATAAATCTGATAATGGCAACAAGAAGATTCACAAACGATTTAATATGCCACTGAGCACTGTCAGGGCAATTATTCAAAAAAATTCCAAAGATAAGGAACTGTTGAAAACCTCAAAGGTATAGGATGCAACTACATTTTGCCCCCCAGGATACTGAGGAGGATGATGAGAGAAGCAACATAATCCCCAAGAATCACTGTGAAGGAATTGCAGGCCTTTTTGGCATCCTAGGGAGAACAGGTTTCAAAAGGCACCATCAGGCACCACTTCCACAACAACCACAGGCTCTTTGGAATGGTTGCCGGAAGAAAGCCTTTTCTGACCAGAGGACAAAGAAGCGAGCGCTTGGAGTTTGCCAAACTTCATTTAAATTATGAGCGGAACAGGGTGCTTTGGTCAGATGAACCTAAATTGCACGTTTTGGTCAGATACAGCATCGGCATGTTTGGCATCGAAACAGAGATGCATACAAGGAGAAGCACCCATACCCATGGTGAAATCTGAAGGTGGGTCGGGCATGTTTTGGGGCTGTTTTAATTCAAGAGATCAAGGGGCAGTGGTCAAGATTAATAGCATAATGAATTCCATCAAGTACCAGGATGTTTTGGCTGACAATCTGGTCGCCTCCGCCAGAAGGCTGGGACTTGGCTGTGGATGGACTTTCTAACAAAACCGTGACCAAAAGCATACCTCGAGATCCACACAGAAGTCATTCTGTGACAAGAAAATCAACATTCTGCAATGGCCATCTCAGTTGCCAGACCTAAATCCAATTGAAAACATGTGGGCTAAGTTGAAGAGGGCAATTGATAAATGCAAACCCAAGAATATGAAGGATCTTGAAAGGATCTGCATAGAGGAATGGTATAAAATCCCCCCAAATGTGTGCCGTAACCTTGTCAAATATTACAGGAAAACACTCCATGCTGTTATCCTTGCCAGAGGTGGTAGCACTAAGTACTAAATGGAGGGTGCCAATTATTATAAAACCTTGATTTTGTTGGAATTAACTTCATATTAAATGATTGTTATTTTTATTGTTCCCATAGAAACCTTAATAAAGTGTTTCACACATGTTGGTAGAGTATATTCCGTTTCTCTATAATTAGATTGTGCATTGCCAGTCAGAGGGGCCAGTAATTTTGGAGCCCACTGCATCTACATTATTTAAAATGGAATAGTTACCATAAACTATGACATCTGTGCTTTTTGAGAATATAAATAATGTTTAACCCTTTAAAGTTCAGTCCTTATTTGAGCTAATTCCCTCCCAAACTAAAATGCTTACTGCTCACAAATCACTTTGACTGCAAACATAATCAAGGTCTCGTTTGAAAGGTGACACTGATTGCTCACAAATAGTCAGAATTGTCGAGAATATAATCAAAATTAAGTAAAAACACTGGAAATATATATAAATAATATATTTTCTCTGAGATAAAAATATTTATGTTTTCTTCTTTCTTCTGTCGCGCTGTGACCAAGCCTCATCAGCCTAGAAAAATAATATAGCCTCAGCTAGACGTCTCAACAATTCCAGGTTCATACATTATGATTCTCTAACCAGAGATGCATACATATTTGCATATTTACAGGTTTTTTTTTGGTTATATTTGTGCATATTTTGACAAACAATTTTAGAGAGTCCAGAGTTCCCTGGGTTCCTAGCCACTGTCGTGTTTGCTTTTGTAACTTCCTAATTTCAAGTCATTTTGCTCATATGTTGCCAAATTTTCACTCCAATATGCCCCTCCAATCCCCTGCACTGGTGTGCGATTGTGTATGCGTAAAGCCTCAGTCACATATCTATTGGGCTCCGTACAAATTTTTCTACCTATAGCGGATTTCTATGATTTAACGACATTGGGGGTATGGCAGGGGGCTGTGGCATTCAACTATACCAGTCACATGTTTGGTGGGGGCAGCATGGAGCCCTCAGAAGTTTTCTTGACTCCAATCGCGAGCCTCCCTTGTCTAAGCCACAAGGGTATCGCAGGACAATCCTGCTGACGCAGCACTTCTTCCTTGCAGCGCCTGTGCGATGAAAGATTAATTGCAAAGCCGCCGCACAATGCATGCGCAGACAATTCTAGCATCCCTGTGACTCCTGCATGAACTGCTGCATGAGATTTTTGCACTGGCCCAGACTCACTTTGCGCAGCAACCATGGCTTCACCCACATGGACCATCTTCTCCTCTCCTCTCTGGCTTGGCACTGCTCTCCAAGGAAAGCAGCCAGAATCAGATATAAAATATAAAATATATAAAAAGCCGGGCAGACCCCCTTCCCGTAAAAATAAATAAATAAATGAATAAATAAAATATGGCGGCAAGGGTGCTGGACGCTGCACGGCAGTAAGATGGGAGTGGGACGGGAGGCAAGAGATACTGTACAATTTTTATCCACCATACCGAGCTCGTGAGAGACTCGCATGGACATCTGAAGCTACTTGTTCGATGAACTTCCATTCCCAAATTGGACGGCATCCGTACGAATGCTGTGGAGGCTGTACTGGGCCTGTGCGATGCTGTGTACAACGTGTCTACGGGTTTAAGATCAGAAAAAATTTCTACGACACATCGAGAACTTTTAACTCCGCGCTAAATATTCTGATGCGCTGCACGGCGAAGAAAGAAAGTCAAGATGCCCGCAGGATAGCCTTTACAGCTGCCATGAGATTTTGCTTGTGTTCCCCTAAATTGAGCCCATACGGGCGCCTTATCCCAAATTGGTGGATATGTGACTGAGGCTTGATAAATTTGCTTCCAAAACTCCTTTGCTTCATTGACAAAATCCCCCCTTGTCAATTTTCAATACTATTTTCGCTGTCATGTTTGCATCAAATGGCTTACGCAGTTAGAATGCTGAGTCCTCGAACTTCAGAACAATATAGTATAGTTCTACAATATAGCACAATATTTCACGGTATAAAATGCAATTATGCTTCTTTTTCATTCCTTCCTCATAATCTTCGTGGTCGTAGAATGCAAATTGAATTGTCCGTGAAGTTGAAGTCATTGTCATAGACATTCAAGAATATTCTAACTTGAAGTAACACCATATAAATTCCCCTTTAATAAAGAAAATATTGGCTAGCTAAGTAGCCTAGCATTACTGGTGCTTGTCATCCAACCAGCAGTAATTGTTTTATCAACAGCTAGCAAACACAGTATTGTTACCAATGCCCTCCGAGGAACAGGACAGTAAGTTCAGATGGCACTTCCTTCAGCTGTTCTGGAAAAATGAATGGGTATGAGCAAATCACTTTGTGAAGTATGTGTGGAATGCTTGTTGTCCATTATATAACAGTTAGGCTGCATCCAAATAGTCTTTTTTGCCTAGGAAAGTTCTTAACTCCTAAAAAAATGATCTGGAAATAATTAAGTGGCAGCCATAATAAGTGCATTCAAATTCTTTAAATGTTAAAGAAAAGAGTCTCTGTGCTTCCTAATTTACCTCCTTTAGCATAAGGTACAGAGAACCATCCATTTTGAAAAGAAAGAAGATTACGCTATCCCACAATTCCGTGTTGCAGCAATATTTAAAGCAACTGCCATTCATCCAGCCAATCACGAAAACAGATGAGCTTGACAGACGAGAGACGCATGATCACATCGCCTAGTGTGAGTGCATTCGGATTCTCTTATCAGCGCAGTTGTCTTCCTAAACCCTTCTGAACTGCGCTTTTGACCTTTCCTTTATCTTATGACGTTTTCCACAAAGGTGAAAGAAAAGTGGTGAGGAATTAGTGCACCACAGACGAAGAAATGGATGCTCCAGCGAACAATTTATTAGAATAGAACAGCTATATATGTTTGAGCCACCTTAGCCTGAATCCAGTTCGAAACAAAAGAACACTGATTTACTCGACGGTTAATCTGGTTCCTTATAGTCTGCAACGCAATCGTATTTTTTCTCCATTAATGCAAGTACACTGTATTTAGCGCTGACGACCAAGCCAAATAAAGTCAGGCTATCAATGAAGCTAAGACAAGCTAAGACAAAGCATATTTTGTCTCGTCACCAGATTATTGTATTTGTCTATACAGAAGGCCTACTTCTAACGGAATTATTCTATTTGTGGTGGTAGCTGACAGGGGTGTCGAATGATTTAATGAGACCCATGGCTGTTAACTCCGGAGCTTTGGTGGCAAAGTGGAGAGACCACGGAGTGTACTAGCTAGCCTGGAGGCGAGCATCCTTTAAACAATGTCAAAATTGGATTCTGCAAGAAATATGCAGCCTCTTTAATCTTCCTCTTTTGCATTCTGATAAACAATAACTGCATCAAATTCAGACATATGGATATTTCAAGCAACTGTAGCCTCAGTAACTATTGAGATTCCTATAACCTGGAGACAAAACTTTTTTTCTGTGCCTTGTAGTTAGACCATGCACCAGTTGAACTGAATATGAGTCATCTAAATCGGTTGAGAACTGCAAACATTTAGTGCATTTTTAAAACAACAAAAAAGGGGAAAAAATCGGCAGCACCAGTTTACTAGTTAGCTAGCCAGCATTTTTTGACGAGTCTGTGTGGCTTTTTACTGTGTAAGGCAAATAAGTTAATGTACCACAGCAACGGGCCAAGGCTGTCAACGTGGCTACGTCTACGCAGCTACATAATTTAAAATCGTGTAGAGGAGTGGCACATCCTGCACAATTTAATGCAATTACTGTGAACTACCAACCTACCTAGCTAGCTAGCTAGCTACTATAATTAATATAACTGGTCACAGTGTGGCTTACCGGTAAACTCACTGATGAGCACCATGGCTAACGTTATTGCCAGCGAGAGTATACAATGTCAGTGGAAGGGAAGAACAAAGCCCGGGAGGGGAGGTGGTCAGGTCGGCTTCATTTACCAATATCAGCGGACTACCCGTGAATCTTGCCCGTTGTCTCAGATGAAAGTTAGTGAAAGTACTCAGTGTAAAATGTTACCACAGAGAGGAGTATTGGAGGTGATCCTCAACTCTCCATCAACGTGGCTGTTTACAAAAATAATCCACCTGTTCTTCATTTTATGGAAATTTAAATAGGATGACAGAGATTTTTTGAAATTCTCGCATTCAGAAAAGATACAATTTTGGGACACAGCAGGCAGAATAGCCGATCCATTACTTAGAAAACTGAACACTGGCGACTCAACTAAGTAGCTAAACACAAGACCTGCGGTCATTAATCATGATTAAGCTGGTAGCCACTGATGCCATGTGCTCATGATTTTATATACTGCTAGGGGCAGGGTATGTTAAGGAGGGCTTCAGTGCATCATCAGGCCCTGTTTTAGCCCCGCCTAAAAAAATCTGGAAAATAAAACTTGTGAAAAACTGTTTAACGGTCTAACGCCACAATTCAGCAATACTTTAGTTTGCTGTCTTTTCACATGTTATCAGCATCTATTTTGTAACATGTATATTGCGTTCAGAAGCAAATCTCAGATTACGCTTTACCTGGACTTTAAAGTTACTTTATTTGCGACCACTGAGTACAATGTGATTGCGATAGAAAAAAGGAGGGATAAAGGACGTTTGTTATAAGTAGGATATCTTATACCCCTGTCACACCAGAGTTGCGTTCTCACGGAGTTCATGCGGCGTTCACAAAAATTATAGAATGCCAGGGTGAGCGCCGTGGGATCACCTAGAGCACAGCGGAATATCTGTGGCATCTCCACTGAACGCCATGGGGTCTCCTAGAACGTCAAGCCACGGCAAACAAACGCCGTGGCTCTGCGTTCTGATTTGAACTCCGTAGGATCATTGTAGCAGCTCAGTGAGGTCTCCTACAGCGCCGCGGGAGCGTCATGGGCACGCCCCAAGGTCGCATATGAACGCCACACAAATGCAGCTAAAGCTGCTTTCACACCGGAATCGAAACGAATTTTTCGCACGACAGCTTACATTCAAAGTCAATCCAAAGACACGAATTTATTCTTTGAAAGTAATCTGTCGTGTGAAAAATTCATTTCGTATCCAGTGTGAAAGCAGCTTAATAGTTGAAAAGAAAAGGAAAGGAGTGTGTACGTATGTCACGGTTTTTATACCATCTGGGAAAACGCAGTATGAACGCTTTGGGGATGCAGTGAACTCAGCGTGCACGCAGTGGGTGTGCAGTGAAAACGCCTAGCTCGCAGTAGACACGTAACGAGAACTCCGTGACAACGCCATCGATCCCAAACGAGAAAGCTCCAACTCCTCATTAGCAGGAACTCCTCCAATGCCTCAATCACCGTGAGAACACCCTGAGATCTCCAACTTGTGAAAATCTAATATAATTTGCAAAAAGGATTTCCAAATTTCTCTGTGATTCCACGGAGTTCTGATAAGTTTCAGATCGCGGTGACAACTCCATGGGAACTCTGTCTGGTGTGACAGGGGTATTACAACCCCAACTCAAAAAAAGTTGGGATGGTAAAGAAACTACACATAACAACAGAAAGCTGTTACAGCCCTTGTGAGAATGCCCTCTGTTTCTTCTCCTATTCAGCAACTTGAATGTCAATTAGAAGTATGTCTCCTTTGATTGGTTTACATCTTGTGTGTATTACCCTCCCCGGCGGTGTCTTGGTTCATCATTACTTCCTTATGGCTGTGTGATGTGCATGCAAATCCCCTGCTTTGAATTGCAAGTTGCTGGATTGTAAGTTAGAACTAGTCAGTATTCCCAGTAAATTGTCTTTATTAAGTGCCACGTAACCTTTAATGACAGTGATTTGCATAAGCTTTCCTTTTTACTCAGTTAACTTGAACAAGCTTCCAAGTCAACTCAGGGTGCAGGATTGGGACTGTGTTCAAGTTAACCTAGCTCAAGTCAGTTCCTCTGTCTAGTTTACTACGAATAAGCTCCCAAGCCTAGTTCAGGGTTGAGGATTCGGACCCCGTTCTTGTTAACTCTTCCAAGTTACTCTGTCCTGTTTGTTCAGAACAAGCTCCAAATGCTTCTACGGTCATCAGGATTGGAACCAAATTCCTTTCAAGCTACTCCTTCCTCCTGTGGGACAATTTGGCTCTGGCAAAGTGTGTACTCCACACGAGGGGCTATGTGAGGGGCTAATTACAGAAACTGAGCTTTACGATTCAATCATGTCCTTTCAGCGGGGGAAAACGCCAGGGTTGGATGGTATACCAATAGAAGTGTATCAAACGTTTTATGAACAGATTAAAAACCCCCTGCTTATGTGTTTTAATTTTTCATATGATCAAGGTATTCTCACAGGGACTCAGCGAGAAAGTGTAATTTCTCTGCTCTTAAAACAAGAAGCTAGTGGCCACTATAAAGATCCGGTCCACTTAAAAAACTGGAGGCCACTCACTCTTCAGTGCTATGATGCAAAAATATTAGCAAAATGCATAGCATTGCGTATAAAGAATGTCCTGCATGATATCATACATCATGACCAGTCTGGTTTTATACAAGGTAGAAATATATCAGATAATATAAGACAATTACTTGAAATTATAGAATATTATGATAAAATAAAGAAACCAGGTTTGATTTTTATAGCAGACCTCGAGAAAGCCTTTGATAAAATCAGATGGGATTTCATTTACCAATGTTTAGAATTGTTTAACTTTGGTAAGTCTTTAATACAGTGGGTTAAAGTAATGTATAATAACTCCATTTCCAAAATTATAAATAATGGTTATCTCTCAAACCCCATTGTACTTTCACGGGGAGTAAAACAGGGCTGCCCGTTATCACCGTATTTGTTTATTATGGCAATAGAAGTACTTGCTATAAAAATACGAATAAATAATAATATCAAAGGCCGAGAAATGCAAGATCTTAATACAAAAATTTCAATGTATGCCGATGATACCATTTTTTTACTGAATTCTGATTATGAAACACTTCAGAGTCTTACAAAAGACCTGGATGAATACTCAAAACAATCTGGGCTGAACCCAAATTACGAAAAATGTCAAATATTGAGACTTGGTTCCCTGAAAAATAAAAATTTCACTCATCCATGCAATCTACCAATTCACTGGACAGATGGACCGGTCAATGTACTCGGTATACACATCCCAGAAAATATTAGTGAAATTTCAACGGTTAACTTCAATAATAAACTGAGTAAAATTGAAAAAATTCTGCTCCCATGGAAAGGGAAACATTTGACCATTTATGGCAAAATAACTCTGATTACTTCATTAATTGTATCCCAGTTTAAATATTTATTCATGGCATTACCAACTCCTAAAGAATCATTTTTCAAAATCTATGAACAGAAGATATTTAAATTTATATGGAATGACAAACCTGATAAAATTAAACGTGTGTATCTCTACAATGATTATGTATCTGGTGGCCTAAAATTATTAAATTTAAAAGCTTTAAATCTTTCACTGAAGGCCTCCCTTATTCCAAAATTCTATTTCAATTCAAACTGGTTTTCTAGTAAGTTACTTAAAAGTGTCCATCCTATGTTTGATAAAGGCTTCTTTCCATTCCTGCAGATTAAACCTATGCATATCAAGTTAATTACTGACATGTTTTTCAGTGTCTCCACCTTTCTGGAAGAAGCTCTACAAAGTTTGTTGCAATTTCAGTTTCATCCACCAGAAAATGAAGAACAAGTTCTGCAACAAATAATATGGTTAAATTCCAATATACTTGTTGATAGAAGAATGATTTTCTGGAAACGCATGTTCGATAACGGTATTATTTTTTTAAAGGATGTAGTGAATGAGGAAAATAAAATCATGTCCTACAGACAATTAACTAGTTTTTATGGAACTGTCTGCACACTGCAACAATATAATCAACTTATTGGAGCTTTACCAAATACTTGGAAATCAAAAATTATTAAAGGACCAGGAGGACATTTAGTCTGTCTGCCTCATATGAAAATGGTACAATGGTTAAAGAAAATAAAGATTAATAAACATATATACAAATTTTACTTAAGAATAAAGAATTTAGTTGCGACACCAAATAGAATTCTAGACAGTTGGGAAAATTTGTTAGACACACCAGTCCCATGGAATAAAGTCTTCAAAATTCTTTACAAAACATCGCTTGATCCAAAGATAAGATATTTTCAATATAAGCTAATATATAAGTTTCTAGCAATAAAAAAGATGCTAAATATCTGGGGAATTGAGCCATCACCCCTCTGCCGATTCTGTCAAGAGGAAGTGGAGTCAGTAGACCATTTCTTTTGGTACTGTCATGTAACAGCCCTTTTTTGGATAAAGGTGCAAAACTGGATATCTCAGTATAATAGTATACAACTAGATTTATTTAAAGTATTACTGGGTGATGTAACAAAAGAAAGACACCAAATATGTAATATAATTGTATATCTTGCAAAAATATTTATTTTCAGGTTGACATCTGTTGGGGAGTTAAGACTTGAGAGATTCAAGAATTTTGTCATGTATTACAGTAGAATTGAGTGTGTGATGGCCCATGAGACGGGACTTGTAATTTATGCCAAAAGATGGGATAAAATTCGGGAGGCTGAAGGTTGGGAATAATAAGAGATGGAATGGATGAGCTAATAATCACAAATGCCAAAGGTATAAAACTCTGTGAATGTAATCCTTATTGTATTGTATTTTATTTATTTTTTATGGTTTTTTTTTTTTCTCGTGTGTGTGTGTTTTGTCGGGTGATGGTAGGAGGATTCATACTTAATTATATAACTGATTAAATAAAGTTGTCCTCCAAAGTGGGGGGGTGGTGGCGGGATAGAAAAAAGAAAAAAGAAAAAAAAAAGTGTGTACTCCACCTGACTGTCATCCTGGAAGCCACTGGCTGGCAATTGGTAGCTTTACTTTGTCCAATAAATTTGTGTTAACCTCTACTCCGAGGAGAAGATTCTACTCCTTCATCCCCGTTCCTTCCTCTGAGGTTCCATCCCTGTCATTAATGTTCTGCTGTCAATACTGCAAATCTACCTATTGGGTTGTACTCTGCCTCTGCACTTGATTCCTGGTCTGGATCATAACAAAAGCAGTGATTTATAAATTCACTTTTGACTAGATGTTATTTCATTGCAGTTAGTATGGAGAAAAGATGTTTTGTCTGGTCCTCGTAATTTAATTTGTAAGTATACATACATTCCCGCCGGTCAGGCATGCAATGCATTCCAAAAAAAGTTTGGATGGAGGTAATTTAGCTCTAGTAATGACGTGATAAAAAACCTTGAATAATGATGTAATTTGAAACAGTGATGCCCTCAGGTGATTGTGATTATGATTTGACACAAAAGCAACATCCAGGAAAGGCATAGTTCTTCAGGTGAAAAGATGGTCCGAGGATGACCAATTTGCCCTCAAATGCCGGAGAAAATCATTGACTACGTTTTCCGGGTTTTGATCATGTTCGAGATACGGTGTTTACATGCACACAGAGAAACCTACAACCCCAATTCCGAAATAGTTGGGATGAAGTGTAAATTGTGAATAAACTCAAAATGCAATGACTTTCAGATCACGAGCCAATATGTTATTTACAATAGAACATAGATAACATTTTAAATGTTGAAACTGAGACATTTTACATTTTTATCCACAAAATGAGCTTATTTCAAATTTTCTGGCTGCAACAGGCCATTGTTGGGCATGATCCAGAAGCACCGCTACGTTCTGTGGGCCAAGCCTCATTTAAAATGGACTGTAGCAAAGTGGCAAAGTGTCCAGTGGTCAGACGAGTCCAAATTTGGCATTCTTGTTTGAAATCATGGGCATCGTGTCCTCTGGGCTAAAGAGGAGAAAGACCACCCCTCCTGTTATCAGCGTTCAGTTCAAAAGCCAGCATCTCTGATGGTATGGGGATGCATTAGTGCATATGGTGTGGAACCCTTGAACGTTTTAAAAAGAATCATGAATGCTGAAAAGTATGTATAGGTTTTAGAGCAACATATGCTCCCCTCCAGACGACATCTATTCCAGGGAAGGCCTTGTGTATTTCAGCAGGACAATGCAAAACCACATACTGCAGCTATTACAACAGCATGGCTTCTTAGTAGAAGAGTCCGCTGGAGGCCTGTATTAAACAAGAGTGGGATCAAATTCCAATGGCTAAACTCAAGAAACTTGTCTCCTAAATGCCCAGACGCCTCCACTCTGTGTTTAAAAGAAGAAGGGATGCTACACCATGGTAAACAGGGCCCTGTCCCAACTTTTTTGAGACCTGTAGCAGCCAGCAAATTTGAAATGAGCTCATTTTGTGGATAAAATTGTTAAATTTCTCAGTTTCAACATTTGCTATGTTATCTCTGTTCTATTGTGAATAAAGTACTGGCTGGTGTGATTTGAAAGTCATTGCGTTTTGATTTTATTCACAATTTACACTTTGTACCAAATATTTCGGAATTGGGGTTGTAGTTATTCAAATCCCTGTGTACATGATAAATGAAGGATCTCCAATGAGTGAGCCCAAGATACAAAATTTATGCAACAAGAGTAGTTATTTTCAATTATTCTGGCCTTCGGTGTGGAATTAATGAAATTTACTACTCGAGTTTCAAAAATTTGATATCTCGGGCTCACAAATTTAAGATCCTATTTATCCCATAAATGTCAGCGTTGTATTATTTGGAAAATGGAAAAATAGCAGTAACGTTAGCTTCCGATCGGCAGTCTACTCAGTCAATCATGGGATGAATAATTCACTTGCTAGCATGCTAACACTTTTCGCTATTAAAGGGATAGTTCACTTTTTTTTTGAAGTGGGGTTGTATGAGCTACAAATTGCCACTACTTACATTAGATGCAGTAGAAAGCTCTCTGATCTCCTCCAGGTAGCCGCACCAGGGCATAGTGCTGGGTGGAAATTTAGGCGATACACTGTTGTTAACGGAAACACAGAAACAGTGTATTTTCGTGGCCTAAAAGAGGTCCTACCTGAAAATAATACACCATTTCAATTGTACGCTATATTTAAAAAAATTACAGCACTTTAGCTGCTCGAAAAAAAGCACAGTTGCTCATGAACTAACCAACTGACGTATTCCTGCGCGAGGCGCATCATAGTTCACTGCGCGCAGTAGCGATCAGCTGTTTGGGTCAGACTCTGAGCGGTTTGCGGCAGAACCGGATTTTCAATAGCATAGAATCACGTCTCAAATTAAAAAAAAAAAAAATCTCTACAATAACCAGCACAGCAGATACACAGTATGCGGCTGCCAAGACCCTATGCGATATCAATTTGTGCTGCAATGTTACATTAGACTTTTGCACAGGTGTTTCACTCTTTTACGTGATGCTTGGGTACAGCAGTGCTCTTCAGCGTGCACCGTTGAGATTTCCCTGAATGTAGCCTAACGAAATCCTCTTTTGAAAAATGAATACTGCAAACACGCAGTTCTTTTAGGGATACGGGTGGCGTATCAATATCCGTGTTCAGGCAACTGCAGCTACAAGTCCAATATTCCGCAGAGGAATGCGGTGGAAGCTGTAAGTGCACCAGGATACAGCTTTGCTTTCACCTCCAAGAAAGCAACACACACGGACCATTTTCGAAATATTTGCACAAGTTAAACGGCCGTCCGACCTCGCAACCGCAGTTAAGCCTCTTGCACGCTGGATGCAAAACGACTTTTTCGCACACAGATTACATTCAAAGTCAATGCGAAGACGTGAATACACGCGTTTGTGCAAGCAGCTTTACTGTGACCCAAACAGCTGATCGCTACAGCGCGCAGTGAATTACGATGTGCCTCGCGCAGGAATACGTCAGTTGGTTAGTTCAAGAGGAACTGTGTTTTTTTCCGAGAAGCTAAAGTGCTGTAATTTTTTTAAATATAGCGTACAATTGAAATGTTGTATTATTTTCAGGTAGGACCTCTTTTAGGCCGCGAAAATACGCTGTTTCTGTGTTTCCGTTCACAACAGTGTATCGCCTAAATTTCCACCCAGCACTGCCCTGGTGCGGCTACCTGGAGGAGATCAGAGAGCTTTCTACTGCATCTAATGTAAGTAGTGGCAATTTGTAGCTCATACAACCCCACTTCAAAAAAAGTGAACT
The DNA here is from genome assembly GCA_029692085.1 of Gymnothorax javanicus. NCBI lineage: Eukaryota > Metazoa > Chordata > Actinopteri > Anguilliformes > Muraenidae > Gymnothorax > Gymnothorax javanicus. Next base: position 92,501,619 of record CM056196.1, read on the forward strand.
ATCCCTTTAAATTAATTAATTAAAACATCTACAACAACAGTTACATGCGTAACTTATTACATTACTGGCCAAAAGGGTTAGCATGCTAGCCAAATAATTATTCATCCCATTGACTTGAATAAACTGTTGACTAGAAGCTCATGCCAGTGATGGCGAACAGTTACTAACAGAATTGGTAAAGTTACCTTTGTGAACATATTAGTTGACATTTGTCAATAGATGGAATCTGACTAATCGCTATGCGAGAAAGCTGTGTCACATATGTACGATACCAAACCTGTATCTCATGGGTTGTATGACACCAATTTTTTTATCATTTATGGGATAAATACTAGTATCTCGGTTTCTGATTACGGCATCTTGTTCGCGCTGGTGCCTGTGATGTTTATTTTTTATAACGCAAAGCGAGGCAATAAGCTAACCCATGGTTCCGTGCCTAAGGTCCTGGCACATAAACAAATGCATGTGCTGGTGTTTACACCATAGCGATAAATGCCACTAGAAAAGAGATAAACTGCAGCAATATTTGCGTGACTGGGGCTTGCCTGTTACTGGCAAAATAAAGAAGCTTAGAGTTCTTGTATATGGGGCACAAGTGTTCAATGTGGCACCGGAAAATCACAGCAAAAGAGGCTAACAGTCATTGACCGCGATGTCATCTACAGGAAGAGTGGCCATTTGCTTGGCTTCATAGTAGAAGAGTCCGTGTGCTGAACTGGCCTGCCTGCAGTCCTGATCTTTCACCGATTGAGAACATTTGGTGCATAATTAAACAAAAAGTCAGTCAAAGGAGATCCAAAACTCTCCAGCAGCTGGAAGCCTGTATTAAACAAGAGTGGGATCAAATTCTAATGGCTAAACTCAAGAAACTTGTCTCCTCAATGCCCAGACGCCTCCACTCTGTGTTAAAAAGAAGAGGGGATGCTACACCATAGTAAACAGGCCCCTGTCCCAACTTTTTTGAGACCTGTAGCAGCCGTCAAATTTGAAATGAGCTCATTTTGTGGATAAAATTGTAAAATTTCTCAGTTTCAACATTTGCTATGTTATCTCTGTTCTATTCTGAATAAAATACTGGCTGGTGTGATTTGAAAGTCATTGGTTTTGATTTTATTCACAATGTACACTTTGTCCCAACTATTTCAGAATTGGGGTTGTATAATATATGTTAATTATTTATCCTATTCGTAATTCATAGCGACATACAGACTGGACATAATACAATGAATGCTAGTACTACAACATATTACAAACGGGAATGACAATCTTGACGTACTGGCGGCTATGCAGGCCGTATAATTATGATCTAGATCTTTGATCAGAAATAGAAAGTATCTATGACTGAAGAACAGTCTTGTATATCTGAAGATATCTCACCCCGCTCTGCCATATCCTTCCATTGAAATGCGTAGTATGGGTTTACAAGAATTCTGGTGATGATGTCACAATCAAGATGGTTTGGCGCGACAAGACTCTCTCTCAGTGGCGCAAGAGAAATATAATTTTGATTCGCTTGCTCTTTGTTATTATTTCTTTGCGGCTGGAGCAGCTGTGACACAAAACTTCCAGTACGTTACTACTTCAAATTCTTAGGTCTTTTTGTGCTTTTATTTTCGTGTCATAAGCACTTTAATTCCCCAATTAAAATCAGGATACTCAAGTCCATGCAAACGTAGTCATTGAGAGGTTTAAAAACAATGTTGTGCTAAAGAAGATGGGAAGAGATTTGTATATTTCACCCTCTACGGTGCATAACAAAATTTAAAGATATTAGGAATCTGGAGAAATTTCAGTCCGCAAAGGGCATACACTCAGGCCTAAAATGAATACCCACGACCCCGGATCAAATCATATAGTGACAAGATTACATTGGAAAACCTTTTTCAAGCTCAACAACACTTAGTAACATCTATCAATGCTGGTTAAAACTTCACTGTACAAAAAGGAAGTCTCATGTTAAGTGTTCAGGACCGCTGACCTCTTCTCTGGGCTTGGAGGCATCTGCAATGGACCATCACATGGTCGAAACGTGTACCGTGGTCAGACAAGTCCATATTTAAGGTCTTTTTTGTAACAAATTGATGCCATTTGCTCTGGACCAAAGAAGAGGATTACAATCTAGACTGTTACCAGCCACAATTCCAAAAGCCATGCTCTTTCATGGTATTAGTTAGTGCCATCGCCCTTGGGAAGACTAACTTGCACCTCTGTGAGGGCATTATTAATGCTGAAAAGGACACTGAGATTTTGGAGTGACCTACACTGCCTGCCGAAAAAAAGAGTTGCCTTTAGATTTAAATAAACAAATACTATGATTGGATCATTATTACAGCGATTAATGTGTTTCAGCTGGCATAATTATTTTAAACCTAACTAGTGAAGCACGTAACTTCTCATTTCCTAAAAAATTATGTTGGAAGATGTATCACTTGGTGGCAGAAAAGATCTTACAGTGATTCAGATTATTGGCAAATTATTGGCCTCCATCAAGCAAAGAAAACAGAATGAGAAAAAGAAGTATGAGGAATCATTTTCACACATGAAGTGGCCACCATGATGTCCTGATCGTAACCGCTTTGAAAGTCTTGCTGCAGAAACTTGCGTTGCAGTTCAACTTCCCTGTCCTGACAACAAGAGCTCGGCTGAAAATGAATGCAACTCTGATTGAAAATAAATGTTCCGACGCTGCACACGGTTGTCAAAACAATGACACAATGAATTTGCACTGTAATCAAAGCTACAGGGGTTCCACCCAGGCGGGTAGCCAGTAATGGGCCTGGGCGGCACTGGCCCGCCTAGTTCGTTCACTGGCCCACCCAGGCTCCCTCCCGGTCTTGATGTTTTTTTTTTTTTTTTTTAATAGAGGGTATCGCCAATACGAAAAAAATGCCCGTATGTAGGGCTTTCGGCAAAATATCTTGCAACATCCAGAACTCACTCACTTCCGGTAAATTGTTGAGATCACGTTTATTGTTTATCGTAAGCTACCTACAGTTTAACAAGGCACGCACCCATACATATATACGGTCATTGTGCGTATATGTCTCTCATTCAAGGGGATTTCTGAAGTTTTTTACACTTATTTTCGTTCGACGAATACATGGCAGCTTCAAGTAATGACCCATGGCCTTAATGATTACAGTTCAGTTACTGTTGGGCTCTGCAGAGACCGGAAGTGACTGGGTTACCGAACTATCCCATAATGCATCTGAAACGGGGCATGAATGCAACATCCTGGCATTTTTCTCGTATTGGCGATACCCTCTATTGTATAATGATTGAGTGGTTGGTTGAGTGAGTAATTCACAATGAACATGGACTGTATTTTTGCGTTTGCAGTGATGTAATTTGTGTTTTGGATAACTGACGTTTAGAAAATACGTTGAATGTAGGCTATGTGGTGTTCCGGGTCTGACCCCCACAGTCCTTCTTGTCATGACGTTGTGATCAATGAACAGTGCTGTCGAAAATACATCCCCCTATCAATTAGTCTTAGCAATTGTTGCTAATCAGGCACAGAAAACTGCGAGAGGAGGATTCGGTAATTCCTAAAAAAAACTCCTTTCCTTCATTAACAAATTTCCCCCTTGTCAGAAACCATTGAAATAATTCCTCCTAGTAAAAATTAACCCCTGCCTACCATACGCACCCGTCTTTTAGAAGTTACAGACCACTGACTGTCTGTGTAAACTGTTAAACTGGAGTAAGGGCTGCTATAGGCCAGGATTGTTCTGTTTAAATAGCACATAATAGCTGGTGGGTGCACTTACTTTGTTTTTGAAGGGTTACGGTACAGATTTACAGCTCTGCATCATGAGTAAAAAAAGCTAATCATAGGGAAAATCTTAAAGACTCACGGCAGCTACCTCAATTTCAAAGCCGATTAAGTGGCGTTTGTCCAAGCTTGCTTGTTCTACAGATTGAAAACATTGACAGGCTTTTAGCTCTGGATGACTACCAAGGTAAGATCATCAATTTCAACATATTTTGACAAACCTGAACAATGCTATACAACTGAACTTATGGCACTCCATTGACAGGCAGAGGGTCGTTATGATTTTTGCTATCGTATTTGCATCATTAAGCGGCTAACACAGTTAAATTGCTGAGGCAACAAACTTCTGAACGCAATATAGCTAGTTCTCCAATGTAGCACAGTATCTGTCGGCAGGCTATAAAAACACAAATAGGCGGCCCACCCTGGGACTGATGCTCGTGAAAGGGTTAGTCAGCTTTTCTTTACTTCAACTTAGCTAGTAAAAATAAAATTTCTTCATTCAAAACTTTCTTGAATTTCTTGAGTCATAAAATTTATGATGACATAGTTACCTCTGTACTATACTACCTCTATATCTGTGTAAGTGTTGCCATTAGGGCGCGTATTTATTCAATGGATACTAGACTTTCTATTTGCTTGGTTTATTTTTTCACTGCTGAGAATATGATGCGAATGAAGTGACGATTCCATTAGCTGTCAGGCGAATGAGCTAACGATGGTTCTGAAATAACAATGTAAGTGTAGGTTTGAAGGACATTGTAGCCTTTAAATGGTCATTTGGGCTCAGGCATTTTTCAAAGTTTTCTATTTGTCTGTTCGCATGGCCATGGCCTCGTGTGCTGGATGTATAGGCTATATGTACACTTGTGTTATAAAAGGTTTTTGACTGTTGGTTTTATCTTCTTGGACATAATTAACATAAAATTGTCTTGCATACCAATATTTTTATTTGTTTGGTCCCCATTTCTTCGTTTTTGTAAGCCTAATGAAAGCATGATATATTTTTCATTTTAATCTGTATTCTAAGCCAGCATTTTCTGGGGGGAAAAAAATGGCCCGTCCTCATTTGTTGAGGCCCACCCAAAAAAAATATTCTGCCTACGCCACTGGTTCCAACAAATTCTTTGAGAGTGGGACACTTTTTTTGGACAGGCGGTGTCTATTGGCTTTATGATGACATCTTTTTCCAGGGACGCCCATGCATATTTCAACAAAACAAAGCTAAATTTCATGCTGCACACATTGCAAAGGCATGACTGTGTTGGATGGGTGTGGGTGCTGCATTAGCCTGCCAGTGGTCCTGATTTGTCCCCGACAGAGAGCGTTTAGTGCATTTTGAGACAAAGACCCCATACTGTTGCATACCGTAAAACTTTTTCGCAAGAAGAATGTCACAAAATTACTCCTGAATCTTTTAATCACTTAGTGTCTTCAGTCCCTAAATTTATATATATTAAGTGTTGTGAAAAGGAATGGCTGCATTACAAATGGGCAAATACTTTACGGTCACAACTTGTTTTGAAAATATGTTATCAGACTCAAGATTAAAATGTATTTATTTTGAAAAATCAATTAAATCCATGTGGTGAAACATCAAATAGTGTGCTGTCAAATTGTTTTCAACACAGTACTGGTCAAGGATAGTTTATAAATCAGTGCTCTCAGCTATCATTTTTATTAAACATACCATCCCAACTTTTTCTGATTTGTGGGTGTGGTCATGCGTATACTGAGCTAGCTAAGAAGCATCGTTATGCTCAAAAGATGATGGTGGAAAATACTGACACTGAATTACTTTAGTCATGTTATGGTAGCTAATGTTGCTATCACCCTGTCAACCACACTCAGTATGTATAATTCAGCATGCTGTGCCACGTGTATCAGCATTAATAAACTTTAGGTTCAAAAGTCTGTTACCAAATGTTTACCAAACTCCCCCTCTAGCTCTATAATTTTCCCCTTGCTTCACTGTGTCCAACTGCATGATTCAACCCAATCAGTGTCACTGTGACATTGACAATCAGCTGCTACCCAAACTTTGATTGAATCAAATATAGAGAGGTGGGCATTGTTTTGGTATGAAAAGCGGTGGGGACAAGGGGTCAATTAATCTAGAGGGGTTTCGGAGCACGGTCTTCTGGGACAAGAATCTGGGGGAAAATGGATATAATTTTTGTTTTGTTGGTTTTTCATTTCTGGCTGCTACCACTTGCCATTAGTACAATAAAATGTATCCTTTTAATGGTACAGAATGGACAGCAAAGAAGCTCCTTTTGCACAGTACAGCTATTTTGTTTTTTTTAATGTTCATGGAACAGCTTTAATAAAGTGGTTGGTGATTGATTACAGAGCCAAAAAGTTGTTGGTACAATTTTACCATTTTAAAAAGTAGCAGAGAGATATCCTTGGCATCTCCAGCATAAATGAAACTTATACTTGGAAGTACCAGTCGTATTTATAAGTCAGAATTTCATCTTACCACATAAAATCTATGGGGAATCCATCATCAAAATTTCCCATTTTTAGGTATCAATTACAATGAAAGCCTCTAAAGGTCGACTGACTGAGGAATTTTGTGTTTGTAGGCCTGCCCGCCACAATAGTTATACCAAATCGATATTTGGTCCGTGAACAAAAAAGCATTGTGATTTACTCTGAAATGGTGCAGATGTCAAGGTAAAGAAATTGCCAACCAGCCCAGACACAGCACACTCAACATATTAACTAATGTAATAATGAGTGTTTACTTAATAATATAATGCAATATAAATGAGTACTATTATTATGCTTATTATTGGAAGTCACAAGTATTGTGACCTCATGGCCTTTGATATTCTGTAATAATATTGTTTTAGAGGGAGGAAAGAAGTGTGTCTGGAGTTGGCATCTGCTCATGCACTGTGGATGGAGGCCACAAGTGAAAGCTCACTAAAATCATTTACTCGTATTTTAAGGGGAAGACCAAGCTACATTAGGCCTGTGATTGGGGACATGCATTGTTAGCCCTGCTGCAAAGAAATGCCAAAATCTACAGGTCATAGCCTGGAGGTCCGGTGAAATACAAAAGTGAGATCTCCCATGATTACCCCTGCTGTCTTGTAAATGTTAAATGTTGTAAATGCTGTTGCTACTGTAAGATCTGGAAAGGGGGTTGGAGCTCTACAAACGCTGATGCGTGGGGGAGCCCAGAGGCTGCAAGTGACAAATGGCTGATAGCTTGGTCCGGAGCCATGCCAGATAACAATAAAACTTTTTTGGACTTCCCCCATTATGAGCGGGCCCAGGATGCTCACTCAGCCTGCATGTGGAAGGTGTTGATGGTCTTTCTGTGTCCTTGGTGTTACTCTGTACGGGGGCGGGGGGTAGTTGCAAAGCCCTGGCTGACACAATGCCCCTGTGGGAGTCATCTTACTGTCCTCAGTCTTTAATATAACTGGACCTTATCTGTTTAAAATAATCTAAACCTCTGGGAACTTCACAATATGCTTATATGTTCAATATCCTGCTAAGAAATCACTTCTGTACTTATAACCCAATTTACCTATATAATAATTTATCTTAAGACTTTTTCATGACAATTGCATCATATTAGTACATATTCATATCATGTTTGGTCTTGTTATTCTCAGGGGAATCCAAGGAGTTGAATAGAGTATGTTTCATTCCCATTGAAATTATGGTTCATTCCCTTTTGGAAACTCTTGAAAATTGGTCAGAATCCTCTCAGGTAATCATCCTGTTCTTTTCTCTCCACTAAATTGTTTTATTACATCCTCCAAAGGGTGGAAACCCAAAAACCAGATTCAACCCCCCTTCCAGGTCGTTTAGGGCCATGCTGCCTGGATCAAAGACGTGATTTGGCTTAAAGCAAAGACAGAGGATCAAATCGGGGAAGATCGTAGCCGACTTCCCACACGTGCATCTCTATGCCGTGTGTAGCCAATCTATATAGTCAGGGAAGATCGTATCCGATCTCTCCCCGCGCACGTTAGTGCGTGAGTAGCCTCTATAGCTATGGCGGATCGTGTCTCTGATCTCGCACTCACCCAACTCTGTGTGTGTAGCTGTCGCCAGGTATGACTTTTATATTGGTGTAAATTCGTGGTAACTGATGTTTGGTCTGTTGATTTAACCTCTTGCCTACCTGGTGAATAAATTATTGTTATTCCTTTAAACTTGTGTGGTCTCAGTGACTCTTAACACTTGTACATTCTTTCTAGCCACGTTGCGGCGGATACCTAGGGGTTTATCCCAACCGAGGACTGACTGGCCAGCGGCTTGGTATGGGAATTGGTTTTATTAAGTTGGAGAGACAATCATGATCTACTTACATAAAGGGCTTATGTATTGCCGGTTCTGGGATTTTAACCTTAAGGAAACCCATGGACGGAAAGTCAGTTATCTGTTAAAATTCCCTGAAGGAATCCATGGGCGTGCATAGATCTGGGTTCGCCGTATTCATGCCAAAAGATGCTGTTGCGGTGATGGTTGACTTCCATCCTCTAATATCATCAACGAACCTAGGATTCGGTAACAATGCTAATTAGGAGTATATGTTTAGTGATGGCGGTTGTCTCCGAAGAGTTCGCGGTGTAGTCACTTCGAGATCCACGCATGTTTTCCCTAAATTATGAATTCTAATTCTAATTTGGAGTCAGATATCTAACAAGAGTATAGCCAAATTTGGTATTCTAAATTTACTATGGAGTCAGATTAATTGTAACCGTTGTGCTTTTGTGCCCCGTTCTTTGAACGGAGAAAATGGATCCATTTTATTGTGATTCGCACCAGCCAGGAGGTCGCGCGTGTTATTACCAGCCCAAAAGAACACGTTGAGCCTTCGCCCCCTGCAATTTCCGTCGTTGGTATTGTTTGGTGGGGTTTTACACAGTCATAGATGGGGTGCCAAAATTATTTCATCTTCTCTGGCTTTTGTGGTTCTGTGCACCAACAACTAGGTTTCAGATTTTAAAAGTGCCTGAAAGACTGGATCTGCACTCTGACAGATACTCCATGTGATAGCAAGCACAGATTGGCTTTAGTCTCCTACATGGTTTTACGATCGGATTTACGCAGAGAGGAAGTTCTTCTTCTTTTTTGGGTCTCATTATTTTTGTCCTGATTTTGATAAATCCCGTGGCTTTGAAAAGCATGGTGTAGTAAGCACTTAGACTTTTTTTTCCTACCCGGGTTGGGATAAGACCCAGCCATTCAGGTTTAGAAACAGATTTGGCTTTGTCCTAAGCTGGCGGAATGGTGCATTGGGAAATTAATACTGTGCTCTACAGTAGTACAGCTGAAGCTTTACCGTTCCAAAGTACGGCAAATCAATTGGAAGTAATCAGGCAAATTGTTCGCATTATACAACTCGTGTAATCAGAACATTTACAAATCACTTCCACTTCTGTGACCATAAACCTTTTTTGTGTGTGGATGAAAATTGGGGCCTGGCCCTTGAAGAATTGTCATTTTATTATTATCATTCTTTTTCAATTAAACAGTATCACTGGCGTCCACTGTTGCATGTGGTAAAACAATATATAATTATGAAACAGTAATCGTTTTTGCACAGCAATGGTGTAGTGGTCCTTTGAGAAGTGGGTATACTCTGTTAAGCAGATGGGTAGATTACTAAGGTGAAAGTAGGCATACTCTCCTATGTTTTTCAAAGACTTTTTGTCTGCTAGATGATTATACTTATAAATTGAGTGAAAAATAGGTGGATACACTACACCAGTGATGCACAGATTATTTCTTTCTCCCATGCATGTGTGTCTGTTATGGTTGCATATTCACGGGCACTTTCTCATGTATGGGAGGATTTGTGTGAGACATTCTTCTGACTATACAGTTTGAGAAATGTTGAAGTCATGAGTCATAGAAGCTAATTAGAAATCCATATGACTGACAGGAATATTATGGATTGGGACACTGAATAAAATTTAAATGTAAACAGAATTCAATGATTTGCAAATCATAAAAACACTATATTTAACTGAAAATAGAACAAAGAGAACATATAGTATCAGATGTTGAAACTGCAACATTTTGTTGTTTTTTGAAAAATGTCTGCTAATTTTTTAATTTGATGCCAGCAAAATGTATCAAAAAAGTTGGGATAGGGGCAACAAAAGACTGGAAAAGTTGTATGATGCTACAAAAAAAAACCTGGTGGCACATCTCTCAGCTAATTAGATTAGTTGGCAACTGGTCAGTAACATAATTAGGTATAAAAAGAGCATCCCAGAGAGGCTGAGTTTTTCAGAAGAAAAGATGAATGGTGGGGCTTCACCACACTGTAAGAGACTGCGTGGGCAAATAGTTCAACAATTTAAGAATAACATTTCCCTACTTAATATTGCAAAAAATTTGTGGGAATCTTTGTTCGCAAGGGACAAGGCTGAAAACCAATATTGAATGTCCATGATCTTCAGGCCCTCAGGTGGCACTGCATTAAAAACAGACTGGATTTGGTAGTTGAAATCACTGCATGAGCTCAGGAACCCTTCTGAGGATCATTAGCAGTGAACACAGTCTGTTAATGCATCCTGAGATGCGAGCTAAAACTCAACCATGTAAAAATAAAACCATATATAATCAAGATCCTGAAACACTGCTGCTTTCTCTAGGCTTCAGGTCATTTAAGATGGACTGAAGCAAAGTTGAAACCTGTCCTGTGATCTGATCAGTCAAAATGTGAAATTCTTTTTGGAAATTATGGACGCCGCATCCTCCAGGCCAAGGGGGAGTGGGAACATCTTAATTTCTATCAGCGCACAGTTCAAAAGCCGACATCCATGATGGTGTGGAGGTGCATTAGTGCACACAGCATGGGTAATTACACATCTTTGAAGACACCATCAATTTTGAACAATATATACAGGTTTTGGAGCAATATATACTGCCATCCAGATATCCTTTTCATGGAAGGCCTCGCTTAGTCCAACAAGACAATGGCGAGCACCTCACTCTGCACGTATTACAGCAACATGGCTCTGCAGTTGGGTGGTAAAAAATAATAAAATTTCTAATTTTCAACATCAAATATCTTGTCCTAGTATTATTTTCAATTAAATATACACTACTCACAATAAGTTAAGGATATTGCAGAGTGTACAAAGGTATGTTATTGAGGGTGTACATTCTGCTTGAATGACTTTATATGTGCTTAGACCATTGTATTTTCATGCCAGACACACCTTGTTTTGTAATGTCTGAGAAGGGTGCTCAGTGTACACGGTCTGTCTGCCATGCTGGGGTCACTACTCCAAATACATAATGGATTGTCATGTCAATCGGCCCCTCCCTTATTTTTCAAGGCTGTAAATATGAAACATGATGAATATAGCTTCAGCAGTACATCATATCTTCATCAGTGAATACTTACCGAGGATTGACAGAGGAGCAGCGCCAACTGGCCATAGCCCGTCTCAAGGTTAAAAGCACATAGTCTGATGTTGCCACTGAACTTGGCGTGTTCCAGAGTGTCATCAGTAGACTTTATCGACATCATCGAGCCATTGTGGTGTCCACGATCGGTCCAGAAGTGGACCATCGTGTGTAACTGATCAGGGTGACAACCAATATCTCCAGACCTACGCTCTCAGAAATCTTGATGCAAGTACCGCCCAACTCCAAGCATGTCTACGGGATGTATGAGGCACCAGGGTTTTCAGACAAACCATTCGCAACCGACCTCATCACTTCAGCTTGAATGCTAGGCGACCATTGCAGGTGACACCTTTGATAGCACAGCAATGATGTGATCGTCTCCAGTGGGCACGTGACCATGTTATCATGGGTCACCATGCATGGAGATGATGGCTGTCAAAGCTGGTGGAGATGTTGGGGTGAGCGTAATGCAGAGGTCAACATGGTCCCGAGACAACGGTTTGGGAGAGGGGGTGAAACATTCTGAGCAGGCGTCAGCTGTGCACGCAAAACCCAACTGGTCATCATTGATGGAACTGTTGCTGGACAGTCTTACCTGCGAGACATCACAGACCCCATCATCATCCCTCAGTACCAGGAACAAGCCCCAGACCTCATCTTCATGGACAACAATGCGCCTCTACATTGTGCAAGAATCGTTTGAGATCGTCTGAACGAAGTTGGGGTGCCTCAGCCATGTCCCCCAATCTCAACTCAAATGAGCATGTCTGGGATCAATTGAAGCGCCGCCTGGATGAACATACCCCTTCAGCACGTGACCGTGCCGAACTGCGTGTTACGCTTGTGGAGGAGTGGACTGGTCCTCCGCAGAACAGCATCATGTGAATAATTAGGAGTATGAGGCATCACTGCCTAGCAGTAATAGATGCAAACGGTGGAGATACCCATTACTGAAAAAGTAATCTTCTGATCATGTGGGTACATGTAAAAGTATGCAGATTGTTGTTTAAATGAATAGCTGGAGTGTTTTAGCATTCATAATTAGTTATAAAAGTAGGTGAAAACAGTCATTTGAAAATATTAAATTCCCATTTTCTACATATTTGAAATGTATATTCTAAATTTATCTCAAATATATTTTTCTTTTCGTATGGGACGTCACAGATATGTCAAGAGGTAACAATGAAACGAGACACAGCTGGGGAAGGGAGCACACATGAGACGTGAACCAATCAAAGGAGACATCAAGGGTTTGGAGCGCGATGGAGATATGTCCAAATTTTGTGATTTTGAGATTTTTACCTCCTGTCACATATTTCTATCAGCTAATTCTTGGAGCACAATAATTATATGTCCATGCGCCTCAGTTTTAAACAGAATTCACATTTTCATTTTGTGGTATGTCCAACAAAATCTGCTTATATAAATTAAATATTGATATTTTGATGAATAAACATTAATAGTATTACAGAATCATCTGTCTTCCATTGCAAACAAACTTAACTTCAATCTATCACCATTGTGTTATGTCATATCAAGTGCTAGAATTGTTGGAGCATGGAGGTGACATGTCCATTTTGGCAATTTTGGCCATGATGTCGCAGTACCACACTTATGAAAACTTACATGTTCAGTATACTTCTGAACCATGCAGTAAAAGAGTGACTGACATAAAAATGATGTAAATGATGTACCTGATTTAATAGAACATTTGCAAACCTAAAAAACTATTTTTCTCAAAACCTCTAAAATGGACATAAACCATTGCGCTCCAAGCCCTCGACCTGCTTCATATAAACATGCAATTTGCAGAATGGGAGAAGAAATGGAAAGCATTCACCGGAAGGTTGAGACAACTTTATTTTTTCTCGTCACCAACAATGGGCAAAGCTACGGGTCAGAAAGGGCTTGAAGAAAAGGAAGAATGGTGATGAATATACACCACCGGAATGGCTCACTGACACTGTTGTCCTGTTCCTTTTGCATGGCACACTAGTTCATTAATTATAAGGGGATAAAAAAGCAACTGGAGTTCTGTGGAAGAGTTATTATGCCCCAATTTATGAGGCAAGGTGCTGGTAGATCGGGGTGGAAACACTGTGAGTTAAATCATGTAAACTTTCCTGCCAAATTATTTTACAATAAACATGCAGGGGAAGAGCAACGGAAGAGAAGGTATATCCATCTCATTACACTCTAGTAGATCATTTTTCAACACTTTTTTGACCACAGCCAGTGTCCTCCTCTAAGTGTTAGGAACATAATCATACAGTCAAATGCAAACAGGTTGATACAAATGTTGCCTTATTTACTGAATTAGGGCATTACTTTCGATTTCAGATTTCACACTTGGGTCTTACCAGGACCTGCTGTAAGTTGTTAATAAAGGTATAAGTACTGTATGGGTAAGTTAAATAATATTTTAGTTAAAAATGGGCTATCTCAGTACTATCACTTTGCCAGTAAATGTTCATTTATTTCAATTAATAATGTTAAGAATGAATTAATGTCATACCTGTGAAAGCACTTAATAAAGAAGGGACAGATTGCAATGAAAGTGCTCTTGTAGCCATTTAACAAAGTTTTATTTTGTAAAGGTTGACCATTATTTTAAAAATAAACAAAAAAAAATATCAGATATTGAACTCTCAATATGTGGTAATACATTTGTGCAGGCATAGAAAGAAGTAGTGAATTGTGGGTACAGGATTTACTGATAATCTGTATTGACCCCACGAATTGCTGTTAAATAAAGATCAAAGTGATTTATTTTTAATTTGTTGATTAAAAACAGCAAAAAAAAAATGTTTCTATCAGGAAATTGCTTGAATTAATCAACTGATTGTTTCAGCAACTGTTCAGCTGCTAACCTGCATTGTGCAGGCCTTTCATTAACTTATACACAGATTGTAATCCAGGATCAGAGAGGACTACAATAGGTACCGTTTGCCATGAATACACAGATCAGAATTTATGCCACCTGTCAAAACCATGCAGAAGGAAAGGGTCTCGCATGAAGGGAAATTTAGCATATTAATATTTTTAGCCGCTTTATGAAAAGTGCATCTCATCTGGAAAATGATGCAAACCCTCACCTCAATTTGCAGCAAAAGCTGAGCTGCCACTCATTTTACACTCATTCTAAAGGGAAAGTCATGTCCAGCTGTCACAAGACAAAGCATAGACATCTTCGTAACAGACCAACCATGGGTAATCTAACTGCCCCAAAAAAAAAAAAACACACTCCGTGGTATTATTGCTCAGTTTTTACCCATCAGGGTCACTTGCCTCCGTTCTAGTTTTCTTGTTCAGTCAGTGGGATGCAGAAGGGTATGGTGTGAGTTTAGAACCAACGTTTCAGCCAAATGAGTTGTTTAGTAGCACTTTTTAGCTTTTTTTTTTTTTAACAAACACCATTCTTGGAGACAAAGGAATGACATTAAGGAAAGGAATTAAGAAATGAACATTCATCCTCACACTCAGTCATCAGAATGTGTGATAACTGCCCTTTTAAGACTAGGCAAGTTTCTCCACCCCCACCCGTAAACTCCCTCACCTGCACTGATCCACACCATGTTTCTGCTTGAGCGTTTTCACGCCTTTTATTTCACACGTTTGTCCGGTCCGCTCTACTCTTACTGGACACCTGGCCACCCAGAGCCACTAATCCCCAATTACACGCTTTACTAAGCATTCTGTGATGACTGAAGGCCAAAGCGCTCAACTCCTTCGTTTTTCCATTTTGGATGGCTGATGTGACATGTCATTCTCATTTTTGTAAAAGAAACAGGCCCAGGCTGGTTTGGGGATAAAATTTGGCATGCATTTAAGTAAAACAAGACAAAAGAGGCAGGTATATGTGTAAACAGGGTTATTGTCCTCAGAAAATTGGTTACAATTTGAATTTCAAGACCTAGTGGGTAGACACAAGAATATTTGGGCTACCTATACTGCCTGAGCTCAGAACAGGCTTTGAAGAAAAATAAAAAATCTAGCTTCCATTATCGCTGATGTGGAGAGGTAGGGAAAGAAAAGGCCAAGAACATGACTGAGACAGAGTAACACAGAGATTTTTAACAAGTCATGGAGACAGTCCGTAAAATGCTGGTGCTTGTAAGAGATTGGAGAAAGTATCAGCTCAGTGTTAAAATGGGCAATGCTGCGATTGATATGGGCATTCACTAAATTCTGTTCATGGGAGACAGGGTGACTGGGCTCCAGTCAGACTCTTCTCATGTCTCCTGCTTGGGCTCTTTTATTTTTTTTATTAAAACAGCATGATCCATGAGACTCAGAGAGTGACTCTGAGCACCGCTAATTCTAATTAATCCACCCGCGGCCACTGGAGCGGCAGGCCGAAGCGCTCGCAGTCTATCAGATTGAAATTCATAACTTAATTGAGGTCAAAGCCTTGAGCTGGGAGAACAAAAGTCCCTGGCTAGGACCAGGTAGATCAATAGTAATAAATATCTGGCCAGGCTGCATGGAGTTCATGGTGACGAATCATAAGAGACAGAGGGGATGTCAACGGGGAGGCAATTGAATGGCTCCCCATATTTGGATGTCAGTTGTTTCAAGGTATTTTCTCATAGCCAGTGAAGGTAGCTTTCTTTCTTAAGCCTTTTCAGTGATCAAAGGAAGACTGATCAGTTCTGTCATAATGGAATAGGAGGCAGACTCAAATCATTCCACCCTGTTGTGTTTGACTGCTGAGTGGCATATATCACCAAATGGGGCCCTCAGAACACGAGATCTGTGTTACGCCACGCCTGCTCTCAAAGGATTTTTTTTGGAGTCCATTAATATATTGATTTGATACAGAGGGAGCAAACCTTAACACTTGTCTAAGAATGGTTTCACCACTGCAGCTGGCAGTGAGAATGCGGTGAGAGTGTTTAATTCACAAGTAAATCCAGTGAGATCCTTTACAAAAAATCTTTACCATAGCTGAAAGCTGAATGTCTTACCTTAGTGCGCTTCAGACATTCAGGGCTTTGAAAGTTTTTCTAAAGTTGTGTAAATACTTTAGAGTCCGCTGAGCTCTCAATGACAGTGAAAGGTCATAAGATACTGTCTGCTGCCTGCTCCAGCAAACTTTCTCCAACCGTCAGGGACAATCCTACGCAGTTTACTGAGTGACGATTACACTTCATGTAAAAGCATGGCAAAATACATAAACTTAATGCTGCTAGGATATTGTTGGGAACACTTTCACCCAGAAGAGGCCGCAGTATTACGTGGTAACATTGTACTTTCAGTATTGCTACTATTAGATATAACAGATTTTCTCCTGAAGAGAGTGGCTGAGGCTAATCTAAGTTGATTTTTTGGTGTTGTGATTTCATGAATGTGATACAAATGTTGGGCAGAAAAATGTGGCACTTTGGTAAATGTATGTGCCCCCTTCTTAGCGAACTGCACAGGGCACTTCCCTATCTTGCACGCACTGGATGTTTCCTTAGGCTTCAGCTCCTGACCACCAATCAAACTCCACCTCATACATGACCCTGACCAAAAATAAGCAGGTTTCTTAATGGATGGATGGATGGATATAAAGCTGAACTTAGAGACCTTAGAGGGTGCAAACATGTCATACATATCATATGTATGATATACACTTACAGTACATGTACTTATATACACTTATTATATCATAATAGCATATATTATGTATATAATTATGTGCATCCGAGTGGTCAGATTATAAAAACACTCAATACTAAAGCACAGCTATTCATTTTATTGGAGGTGTGTGTGAGCCATTTTTTGGAATATGAGCTATGCAGAGAAATATATTTGACAGGGGTTGCTTCTTTTTTGAAAACTTGAGAAACTCATGACGTGCTGCGAATAAATATGCATCATTGACTTAAAGGTTTAATGCATAATTCTCTCTGTGAGCTGAATGTCTCCAATAGAGGCAAGTTGTTATTGAAGGAGAAGGAGAGGTCTTCTATTCAGGGCCAGCAATTACACTGTAAGTGCTTTTTTCTTATGAGTGTGATATAGACATCTGCACAGAACCAGCTCATTTTTCTCCTTTATCACCATGTCAAACACCTGTGCATGAAACCCCTGTGTAAGACAGGTAAATTCAGAAAAAGCAGCAGCTGATTGAAATTCTGCGGCAGGAATACCATTACACTTTTGTATCCCACCCCCTCTTAGGACAACCCACTATAACAAATGACTCAGTCCTCTCCGTCATAACAGATATCGTAAGGAATTTGTCATAACCCTGTAAAGAAAGAGACCTGATGCCAACTGCATAAAAATGCTGGCGTTCCCGAATTAACGGGAATAAATCTCACTCACGTGGTATGGTGGCCTTGTGAGAGCTGAGCACATTGTTCTCATTGCAAGACCCAAAAGCAACCAAGAATGCAAACATAGGCCACTTTCATCATCTTTGTTGCAGCTACCGATTCATGCAAATGTGTAAAGCAAGTAAGAACACTGCAAATTGAACGGAATCAAAATTAAAATTATTTTGTGCTCCTTCACATATCACAATTTAGTGCAAAATCCATTTAGAATTATGCATGTGTTATTAAAAGTTCCCAACTAAGGAGGATATAATTGAGGAATAATTTCTAAAATGTACTTGATCACATCAAAGTGATTCTGAGTTAATACGAGAAAAAAAAAAGTGTTCCAGATTAATTCTTCTATAAATGCTTGTTATTAAGTTTAGATGTGTGGTATCACTGGACTGAACGTGTAACACAGTATAAAAGCAACCATGTGCAAGAAATGTCCCCCCCCCCAATCTGGCACCTCCACAGTTCCAGAGTACAATTCATTTTCATATCATTGTCATACATACAAATTGCACCGCGTTACCACCTGCACCTCCCTTGGACAGCTGTACACGTGCATTTGTTGATAAGCTGCAGGATTTGAAACAGGCAAAGACAGTGTCAGATGCCAAAGAACCATGTTGACTACCAATGCTGAGTAATATTGCAGGACTTTGAAAAAATATGACTCTGAATAGTTTTATTTATTGTGGCATTTGTAATGAACACTAACACAACAAAAATAAAGAAAAAGGAATGAAAAGTTTACATTTCACTGAAATACTGATAGCGTTTTTGGCCTATATACATTGTGTCCTCGGTGTTTGGATATGGAGTATGCATGTACTTTAAAAAAATGTTGGTGATGACATATACAACGTACATTGGACAGTGTAATTTATTACAACCCATCTGAGATAGGTTAGAGAGATTGCCGCCTACATGAAGTGAGAATGACCAAGGCCGACCAAAATTTTGGCGCAAGGTGAATATATTTATTTGAGAGGTTGCCTGCGACAGAACTGAGTTTTTATGACTTTTACCTTTGGAAAAACTACAAAATTCTGTGAGACAGGGACAACATCAATAAAGTTTCAGCCTGCACAACAATCTTTCATGAATGATATTGACAAGGATGAGCACACTGCTTTCGGGTTGTGACTGTTTACCCATAAGACTTCAGACCGATCACCGAGCTATGCTGCTAACACCAGGCTATCACGTATTCTTTGTTTGCAACTGAAGTCATGTATAATTTAGGGATCCAGCTTAATACGGAAGTCAACCTTGTTGGATGACATCTTGACTCAGACTGCGACCGGATACAACTGAATAGTTTTGATACTGTGAGAGACCTTTAAGCTGTTTTTGGCAGCAGCCACAACAAACAAAGGAACATATCTGTTAGATCTTCTCGGATTCCCACCAGTAATCCTAAATCAAGGGCAAGAAACAAAAATTGAGTTGGATGCAACGGAACAGGTGGATTGCATAGATTTCCAGATCAGATCTAACAGAGAAGAAACCTCATACACTCGCATATGCAGCATTAATTTTATATTAAGCTTGAGTCTTAATTTACTATAATTTGCATTAGGAAGATCATTTTAACTTCTTGAACCCAAACGCCCCGAAACTGGAGGCAGCGGCGCACCTCACCACAAACACCATGATACCACTGTTGAGACAGGCTTATTTGGCTTATGATAAAAAAAAAAAAAAAACTCGCAATGTGACAACATTGCTAGCATAACCAATCAACAAGTGCAACAACACAAGAAATAGCATGCCAGATAATATTACTAACTAGTCCAACAGCAAGAGGGACAGCACATCATCTGTTCTGCAGCCTTTTATTTTGCAAAGTGCCACCGAGGACTGAAAGCCAGTGAAAGATTTACTCTTGTCTGGCTTCTTGCTTACAGAACGCCATTTCAGTCAATATTAAAAAATAAATAAATGCATAAAAAATAGATATGGCAATGAAATAAATCTTGGAAATAAATAATTGAGGCAATAAATATATTAATATATTAATGAATCTGAATGTATATAAATATATACATGGATCAATATAGTTAAATAAATAAATAAATAGGTTTTTATTCAAAAAATTGTATATTTCAAATGACGGCTTGTATTTATTTCGGGAGACTTTTATTTCATGATACCACATTTATTTATTTCATTTCTCACATTCAAATAAATGGGGCTTGATTATCTCACACTGTCATGACCCAGACCTGGAATCAAGTACGGAGGCAGAGTACAATCCAATAGGGTTTATTGATAGTACTACAGTAACAATGGGATGGAACCCAAATGAGGAAAGCACAGTTCAGTTCAGATGTTCTTGATGAAGTGAGGAGGCATTGCCAATGGCTGGAGACTGGTTTTCTGGGATGACAGCCTGATGGTATGAACAATTTGGCCGAGCGGAACGGTCCCAGGGCAGTGAGGAGTAGGTTAGGAAGAATGCGGTTCCAATCTGGATGACCATAGAAGGATTGAGGTAATAAACTGGACAGAAGAATAAAATTGGACAAGAATTTGAAAGAATATGGTCCCCAGCCTTGGACCCTTGAAAGCAGCTTGGGAGCTTGCTCATATAGCTAAATAAGGAAGATAACTTCCATAAATTACTATCATTAAAGGTTATGCTTTACTTTCAAAGACAAAGAGTTTAGTAAATACTGCCTGAGTGTAAGCACACATAGTGAATTGCAATCCAGCAACTTGCAACACAAAAGAGAGGGAGAGATTGTGAGAACAATGAAAGGAGGCACAGCCGGGAATAAGGCAGCATTCAAGACGCAAGCCAATGAAAGGGGATATTACTTCCAATAGACACGCAAGTTGCTGAATGAGAGGAGACGCAGATGGCATTTACGCGAGGGTTGTGACAGTACCATCCCCCTCCCGATGGGCACCACCTGGCGGCCCACTCGTGGACCCCGGACGTTGGTGCGAACCATAGGCAGGTGTCTAAGATGCTCTGCTCTGGGACCAAGGAACACTCCTCAAGCCCAGGCCCCTCCTAGCCTGAAATCCATCCGTATCTACCTTTGGTCACTCCCAATGGTCACTTGCCGATACAGTCTGGCCTCAGTCGGTAGGCCAGCGTTCAGCCCCTACGTCACTAATGAACTGGATATATAAATATTCATGTTTTCTGCTCTTGGCTGATTGGGTGACCTTTTGGCGAGAACCTTCAATCATGTGGCGCCATTTGCAGAATGAATGCTGACCAAGTTATCAGTCGCATCTTGTTGTCAGAAGTGGTAGCTAAGTAGACAAGCAATTAAACATTGGGATATACAAGTATCTATCTTATATTTGCATGTTGCGTGTATATATCCTTTTACTTTGCTACATCAGGCATTTTACAACACAACGAACGACTGTACTCAGCATTATGAGTTATATGAGTTATATGAATATGAGTATATGAGTTATGAGTTAGTTGAGTTTGCTGTTAGAATATGAGTTAGCTGGCCAGCTACGGCATTCGTGAATGTATTTTCACTTGAGCTTAAAAATTAGATTGGGGCTTGCTAGCGTTTACTCTTGGAGTGGTTGTTAGGTTTTGAACAGGATAATGTTTGGCCATATCTGCATTTTGTTTATTTCAGTGGGGTTCCCCGGTATAATAAAGGCTAAATTAAATAATACCCAAATTACGTAACGTATTTCACTGTAATTGGCATTAGCTATAGCTTGAAGGGCATTGCATCAGCTAGGTTAAGTCTATGAAGCTGATATGTAATAGGACAGTTGCTAATTTATTCCTTGCCTGTGTACTTTCTTCGGAAAAGAGAAGATGGATTGCTTGATTCCAATTATTGCAACCTATTGCTGCACAATGTTTTGGCATTTGTAACGTGGATGGCCAACACAACATACGCTTCACATTTAATTTTTGCGCCTTAGTTTGCCACTTTTCTCCGCTCGTTTACTATCTGATATCAATCCAGTACAAGATCATAGCGATCAAATATATTCCTTTTCCCTTTAAAAACGATTAAACGTCGATGGCAATAACACTATCACTGAACATATAAACACAAGCATTATTTCAGTTTGAAAGTTTAATTCGTAGTTTCCCGCAGTCCATACTGTATTTCTGTATTGCCAGATGTTACGTGACCGCTGCTGAGACAGATACAGGTCTCGAACAAAGTTCATTTTCTCCTGATCTGTTGGTCTTAAAAATGCCATTGCAGCACCTGAATGTTTGGAAAATATGTGGCCTGTGAAAAATAAGTCCAATATTTAGTTCTGTGACAATGGGGCAAAATAATCGGTGATAATCTGTGCTCATGTTCACTTCTCCCCATTGGAATCAATTCATTCAGGACCCGCCGCAAGTCTATCAACAGGGGCGGGGCACCCAAGTGACTGATACCAAAAATTTCTCCTCAGTGAGAGCCTTCCTTTCTCTGTTGTGTTTGGCCATGGTGATGATGTTACTATACCTCCCCAGACAAGGGACCTTGCGACTGTGAGCCAATCACAGATCTCGCATGGATTTTGTGAGAATATTTGAAAGTCAAACACTAGCCTACCGACTGAGGCCAGACGTATCGGCAAGTGACCGTTGGGAGCGACCAAAGCTGGATACGGATGGATTTCAGGCTAGACCCCTCCTAGTCCATCAAAAACTCCACTACACTGGATGTTCACGGTCCAGTGCGCAATACAAATGCGGCCACATTGATTAGCCTGGGGAGAGAAGGGGAGCGGGAGGGGGGAATGTAGGGAGACAAAGACACAGGTTTAATTTTCAAGACATGAAACACAAGGTGAATGTAATGGAGGGAAAGGGGTAGGGCCTCACAGGACATAAAGACAGGATTCTTGAAATTGTGCATGGGCCGATGAACAGGGGGCCGAGCTTCTTTGACATCTCCAGAAGCGGGATATCCCTCGCAGAACGTCATATCCTCTGCCCCATTTGGTAGACAGGAGCTGGTTCTCTTGCTCTTGGAAGGCAGACGCATGCTGGAATGGTAAAGCATGGGCTCTTTTCCAACCGCAGTGGGTGCACACACCACAGGCTGCAATGAATGACCGGGTATCCTAGCAAATGGTTGGCCATAAAAACTGCGGACACACAAGGGTGAGAGCATAAGATAGTGCAAGATGACATGCCAGATGAGAGACGTGGCCCCAGGCTAAGACCTTGCCTCTCACTCTCTTGGGGATGAAGAGACGATTGGGTGGAGTGTCCAACAGTAATGGACAGGACTATATATAATGCCTCTTTGACATCACTCTCCACTCGGAGGTTGGTGACAGCCAGAAGACAGGGACGCGGGAGGATGGTTTCAGGTAGATCCTTGGGCACCAAACGATACAGATGTGACAGGGAGTCAGGCTTTGAATTTTTAGTACCAGGCTGGTACATTAAGACAAAGTTGAATCTTGAAAAGAAGAGGGACAAACGATCTTGCCTGGGATTCAACCTTTTAGCTGAAGAGACGCTCTCCTGTTTATGATGGTCCATCTAGACAAGCGTTAGGGGATCCTGGACCTCTCCATCCAGTACCTCCACTCCTCCTGGGCCAGCTTCACTACAGACATCTCAGAGTTACCTGAGAGTTCCTCTCAGCAGCAAACAACTAACGAGAAAATTAAACACAGAGATGTAATTTGCCATTATCAGCTCGCAGTGAGAGGACACCCCCAGCGCTCATGTTGGACACATTGACGACCACAGTAAACTGGCCTTGGGTGTCTGGGGGCTTGAGCATGGGAGCAGTGGTGAACAGCCTCTTGAGGTGGTTAAGGGCAGAGGCCATCTGGGGGTCCAGGCAAAAGGAACCGTGGTGGACATCAGCTTTGTTAGGGGGGCAGCAACAGTTTAGTACCCTCAAATGAATTGCCAGTAGAAACCTGAGGAACCTCTGCAGTTCCTTGCTATCTTTTGGGTCCAGCTAATCCACCACAGCTCGCACTTTCTGGCGATCCATCACCAAAGCACGCTGCCTCACCACAGTGCCCAGGAAATAAATGGTGATGTGATTTTGCACCTTTCTGGTTTTAGGTAGACCTGATTCTCCGGAAGCCTTTGGATGACCAAGCGGATGCAGCAAGCGTGATCCTCCAGAGTTTTAAAGAAGACCAGTATATCATCTAGGCAGACATAGACGAATCGGGAGATCACATCTCACAGGACGTCATTTGTGAGTTTCTGGAAAACAACAGAAGCATTCATTAATAAGCCCGACCAGTATCACCAGGAATTCCTAGTAGCCCAAGGGGCAGTTAAATGCAGTCTTCCGCTCATCTCCTTCCCGCATGTGCACAAGATGGTAAGTGTTGCTGAAATCCAGCTTGGTAAAGAAGCGACAGCCCTGGAAATTGAAGAACGTCAAGTCCATAATGTAGAAAGGATAATGATGCTTTAAATTAATCGCAAGTAGTCCTCGATAGTCAAATCAGGCACGTAAAGACACATCTTTCTAGCCTATGGCGAAGAAACCAGCTCTGGCTTGCAATAAAGAAGCCTGAATTATTCAGGAACGCAGGGACAGATTCATGTACTCCTCCATTGCTTGGGACTTTTCGTTAGTTAGGGACTACAGTCGACCCTAGAGGACGATGTTCCGGGCAATAATTCAATGGCACAAACATGTAACGTAAGTGACATCTCGTGGGCTTTGCTGAATGCCATGCAGATATTGTGATAGATGGGGGGAACACCCTTCAGGTCTGGCAGCTCCTCCTGGTGGTCAGAGAATGGAGGTGCAGTGAGGCTGGAAGCTGCATGAGGACAGGACTGGGAACATGATGAACTCCACTCCAGTATTGATCCCAACGGTCAGTCTAAACAATGGTAATGATGTTAAAGACAGAGCCTCCCCAACAATGATGGTGCATGTGATGACTCCATGATGACAAATGGCAACTCTTCTGTGTGGTTACCGAAGGTCAGTATAGGCACACGCGAAGTTACCACAGTGACATCAGAAAGGGCAATCCCTGAGAGACCCTGGGACTGGAGGGGTGTTGGCAGTCATACAGTCAGGACCCTCTGGCAGTGTATGAGCCCAGAATGGATAAAGTTTCCATCAGTGCCCGAGTTGACTAAAGCTTAGGAGGTAATAAGGCCACCCTGCCAGATCAGGCAAACAGGAAGACATGGATGAGTGGATGAGACAGCAGTGCCAGACCGCACCTCTCTATCAGGTGACACTCACGTCCACCAAACAGGGCATTCGGCAATGGCATGAGGAACACTTCTGCTGTACAGGCATAGATTGAACTTTATCTGGTGCAGCCGTTCTTCAGGGGGCAGCTTGTGAAGCTGGGCCCAGTCACGAGCTATTGGTACCGGAGAAGCCAGGAGGGAATCAGCTCTGGGTTGAGCATCCTGGGATGCAGGCAAGGAAGGCACCTGTAACCTCGCTCACCAGTCCGACTACCGCTCTTGCACTCGGATGACAATACGAAACCCAAACATTGATGAGCTGCTGCAGATCTAGTAAAAGGAGGCAGGTGGTTAACTCATCATAGACCCATTCTGCCAAGCTGAACAAGTGGGTGTCATACAGTGCTCAGCGATCCCAGTGCGTTGAGACAGCCAGGGTGTGAAAGTCTATGGAATATTATGGAATATTCCGATACCGACAGGTTGTCTCGATGCAGCCAGAAAAGCTTCTGGGCTGTGGCATGGCTGGAGCGGGAATGATCAAACACCTTCTCATCTCTGGTTAAGATCAACTTCATCTGCTGGTTTGACTGGTTACTAGCACTCCACGGCTAGCAAACCATTGGATTGGATAATGACACGGCCTTTAACAGCACCCGAGGCTAGGATACCCACTGGATTGGAGCCATACAGGCTTGGCCGGTTAGCTTCCTTGGCCAACTACGTGTAGCTATACCCAATCTACACACCTTGCCCTATCGGTACGATCTTGCTGTCTCTCTATTATGTGCAACACTCAAAAATAAGAGGGATAAAATTTTGTTTGCTCACTACTTTCAAAGTCGGCTCAAGAAGAAAGTCTGCTTAACAAGTTTCAGACTACTGTCTTTTGGATGCTGTCTGATGAGGTACAGCCTACTGCACAACATCCAGAAGACATTTAAATTCTTGATAGATAAGATTCTAAATTAAACACAATGCATTATTTATCCTCTGTTTTCGAATGTGTTTATAGGCCCACCGACTTTTCTTTGGCGTTTCGTTGCTTTAGTCTGCATCTGTGCACGAACCACACCGCATTCATTTGCATGTGAGACATGAAATAAATTCATGTTGCATTCGGAAATAAAAGTGCCTTGAAAATAAATAAACAAACAAATAAATAAATAAATCGTGACTTATGAAATAAAAGTCCCCTGAAATAAATAAAAGTAGTCCTTTGAAAAAGTAGCCAAAAAAAGAACTCACCGTAATATTTTGTGGGACCGCCTTTAGTTTTGATCCCAGCAAGCATTCGCCATGGTACTGCTTCCCCAATCCTGACAACAGAAGAGTCAAACCACTGATAAACTCTTCATGCAGAACATCCCAAAGACTTTCAATTGGGAAAGGTCAGTACTCTGTGATGGCCAGTTAACATGTGAAAATGATTGCTCATGCTCGCTGAATCACTCTTTCACAATTTGACCTCGGAAAATTTGGCATTGTCATCAGGGATCAAAAAAATCCATTGATGGGATAAACTGGTCATTCAGTACATTCAGGTAGTCTGCTGACTTCATTTTGCTGCTGCGTGACATTACTCTGCCCAGACATGACCAACTGAAGCAACACCAGATCATAACACAGCCTCCAGAGGCTTGCACAATGGGCACCATGCATGATGGGTGCATCACATCATAGGCTTCCTTTCTGACCCTATGTACTCATCACTCTGGAATAGGGTAAACCTGAACTCAGCAGACCACACAATCTTTTCTAATTGCTCCATAATCCAATCTTCATGCTCCCTGGCAAATTGAAGTCATTTTTTCCCCCAAATAGCCTCACTAACAAGTGGCTTTCTCATGGCGCTGAAGCTGTTTAGTCCCAATGCTGGAAGTTCTTGTCAAGATATACATGTGGAAATGCTCTTACTTTCACAACTAAACATAACTATAGTTCTAGTGTTGATTTTTTACGAATGAGATTTCGCCAAGCGTTTTAGTGATCTCCGATCACAATCATTTACGATATTTTCTGACCCATTTTGTCTGTGAAGTTGACAGTTCACCACTATCCTTTCAGGTTTAAATAATGCGTTGGATAGTTCTTGACCTAATTCTAGTGATTTCAGCAATCTCTTTAGTTGTTTCCTTCGCTCAATGCAGGCTAATAATCATCCCCTCTTGAAACACATTAACATCTTTTCCATGACCATGGGATATGTCTTATGACATGGTTGTTTAAGAAATGAAAGCTACAATTTCCATCACTCAGGGTTCAAAAAAAATTTTTGGCAGCTGAATAAATCACTACAGTATTGATTAGATCAGTGGTTCCCAAAGTCGGTCCTGGGGACCCACAGCGTATGTCGGTTTTTGCTCCAACCACAATTACGATCCCAGAGTTTTAACAAGCTGTTCATTTTTTAATTAGCAGTTGCTTGTCAGATACGAGGACATTTTACCCCCTTAAACCACATTATGACAGAAATGGCTACGCATTCCATGAAATTTCAAAGCCCAACATTCATATTTTTTATTTTGATGTATTCCACGTAAGCACGACAATCAAAGGTGGCAGTATGTTTTATGTGATCAAATGCAAGACTGCAATCAGTCAGTAATCTGGTGATTAGGGTTCTGAATTCAGGTGCTCAGGTTCTTTCCTGAAACCAATCAAGTGACATTTAACAGGTTTGACTCATCGTTTGCTTTGTCTTTGAATTCTTAATTGCCTAATAATTGTTCGCTTTAATGACCTTGGGTCCACAATTTTATCTACTAGAAGCCCATTTATAGATTCATGTCATCAGTTGCAAATTTCCATTTTTTTATGTTAGAGAAGTAATTTCCAATTTAGCACACTATGAAATGATTTTCATCATGGCCATTTTTGACATGTGGTTTAAAAGGATAAATAATCAGCGTGAACAAGAATAGTGCAATCAAGAGCAATGAGCAACTCATTAGCATTCTAAGATTGGAGCTGTGGTTGACACAAAAACCTGCGTACACAGTGGGTCCCCAGGACCGAGTTTGGGAACCACTGGATTAGATCATAGGCTTCGAAGTATTTGCTAATTTAAACCAATTTTTTTGGGCCAGTCAGAGTACATACACTAAAATTCATTAATATATTTATTGCCTCATTTATTTGTTTCAGTATTTATTTCATAGCATTATTTATTTATTTCATAGGCATATTTATTCATTTATGTATTTATTTATTTACTCAATATAGACTTAAATGGCACTCCATACTTGCTCGGTCTGTTTCTTAACGTCCTGCGTAAAAGTACTCTTTAGTCTCTTTGACTCTGCCATGATGTACAAACTGAGAATATCGAGCTAGCTTCTTCTTGCTTCCTGAAGACCCATAGTTAGTAATGTGTGACGTATCTAGTGCCATAATGTGTTACCTATTTCTCTTGCACGAACGCTCTCAATCATCCCCAGTAGCGTAGGTTAAGAACAGGCCTTTGGGGCATGAAATAGGAATGGAAGATGCACTAATCAGTCTAGTACAAGTCAGTGTACCATTATAATTATTTTTAAGCTGTTTAAGGTAAAATATTTGCATAATGTAGTGGCTACACTTTACAATAGGATACATTAATCCATATTAGTTATTGCAGAACTAAGCATTAAATATGTTAATTAACAGTTAACTAATGCATAAGAGCGCTGAATAAGCATTAAGCAACCATACGTAACCCTTCATTGATGCTCTATAACACCCTCGTTGTGAAGTTGCAAATATCAATTAACATTTCAAACAATTAAGCCATTAAAGAATATACTCAGTAATACCTTAGTTAACATGAACACCATTTGTAAATGATTAGCAGGCACATTTGTTAACTGTCAGTAAATTATTATTGCTGCAGTAACGAATGTTAATTAATATACCCAAATGATTTAAGAACCTTGCCAATATAATACGATATTATAAGAATGTGTTTGCACGATTAGGCCTGTGTCAATTTAGAAAATTTTGGGCTGAGCATGTTTTGGAAATCCACAACTCAATCGTACATAATTTTGTTTGTAGTTGAGGGGTTCCACATTTGATCTTTTGTGGGGTGAAAAGCCTCTTTTTGTTTGGTTCCCTTTTGTGTCACCAAATAAATGTTCTGAAGGCACAGATGAAATTGTGTACATTTTGAAAGCTATCTACAGTGTTGATTACATATAGGGACTGTTGCATATCCCTGGGAAAGCGCACTGAAGTCTTTATGGGGCTCCTCTAAATGCTTTATCAATGCCAATACTTAAACCATATCTGCCCATTGATTTTTCATATAGCCTCATTTTATCCATTTATTTATTTCCACATATTTACCTACATATTTATTATAAAAGATCTTTGATGATTCACTTCATTTGGAGCTCGCTGAGGGTAATTTTCTGCCACTTTTGCCCCATGCTAAATTACTTAATGGAGCCTAAAGTGTCCCATGGGAGAGCAGGAGCAAGGCAGGGAGAGAGAAAGTGAGAGAGAGAGAGAGAGAGAGAGAGAGAGAGAGAGAGAGAGAGCAAACTCTAAGCATTTATTCCTTCCACCCATCTCAGACATCACATGCTGTTTCTTGGGTCATAGGTCAATTGCAGACTTTTACCGCATTGACCCGTAGAGGGAATGTGGTGGAAAGAAATGTCTCTTGTGGAGAAAAAATATGCGTTGACCATTCCCATACTAACATGGATGTTGGACATGACTCTATGCAGTGGTGCATTGGAATGTGACATGCATGCGGCTGTAGACTTTGCCAGTAAAAATCAATCGCACTCAGCAACCACAATCAATCCCTTTTGAAATATTAGAATAAAGCTTTCCGCTGGACGCTTAAGGCTCATGTTTTGCGATATGAGGGCCACAATCCTTGGAATTCTGGGTGTATGGCATAACTGAATTCATGGGCTTGTTTGTACCTAAGGATAGTACCATTTTATGACAAACCATTTTCAGTGGCAGTCAGAGCTTTCGGTAAATTCAGTACATGTACTCAATCAAGTTTTTTCTCCGTCAAAGAGGAAAAAATTATAGAAATAAAAGCTGGTGAAGTGTTGGTGAAAGGCACTGGTGGTGGGATCCCTCATTTGAATGGAGGGGAACCCTGTTTGGCGAGGGGAAGGAGAGAGGCCCGCTGGAGTGAGTCAAGGACACTTTGAGAAACACTCATTTGTTCCAGCGCACTACCTCTCACTCACAGATTGGCAAGGTTAACACTCAGTGCACAGGAAGGTGGCTTATATTCGATTAGGATTGCCCCTGTCTCCTGATCCTTTTAACACTGTAGTCCCCCCACCCACCTACCTCCCCCACTACCTGTCTCCACTCTTTCTGCATTACATCAGTATGGATAAAACACAGAAAAAATGCTCCAGAGGACAGGTTAGAGAGCATCTTCCTGTTTATTCCCTTTGGTTTACTTGAATGAAGGCATCCAACAGAAGATTTTTAACCTTACTGTGTTTCTCTGTCTCTCAGAGATGCATCATTCTTAACCCCTCCATCTCATATTTCTTACTATTCACATAACTGTAGTAGTTTTCATTCATCCAAGCTCATTACTTATTTTGATATTGCTCAAGGTACATAACACTTTTGTAAGAATTTCACTGGCTGAGAGCGGGGGAAAAAAATCTCCCTGCCTTATGTCACGCTATTACTATTTAGCCAAACTGAATAATAAGTGTAACGTTACTTAAATTGGTATGGCTTAGTGCTGTAGTGAGCTGGCAAATGGCCACTTTCATAACTAAGTTAATGTTACTTAGCTAGCTTGCTAGCGTGCACACAGTGTATTTCCACAACCAATATGGAACATTAGTTTGTTGGCTAGCGAGCTAACATTAGCTAGCTACTCAGTTGACTGTGAATTTAAAAACCATTGCTAGTTCAAACGTGACTGTGTGACTGTCTGTCAAATGCCAAACTCGCTGACAGACTCAGTAGCAGAGTGATGAAGTTAGCTCAATGTTAACACATAATGGACATTACCAATTAGGCGCTACAGGGACTTACATTGGTTTTCTATGAAATTACATGGTTCAATTATGTCATGAACAGAATTTTTTACACTTGGTTGTCTCATGTGTAAGTTATGAAACTTGTTGAGTAAATTTAAAGCTTGTAACAAACCCTAAATTTACTCAACTCGTTTCATAACTTTAATGTGAGATGACCATTCATGAAAGATCCTCTATATCTCAGATATTTTATATCTTATAAAGTTTTGAATCTTAAGCCCTTCATGCAGAGTAGCAGATCTTAGGCGTCAGGATTTATGGAACTGCTCGACTGATGTGTTCAGAGGCAGTATCCTGAATCAAAGTGAAAGAAATTCACACCTGAAGTGATGAGGAGCCAGCTAATGAAAACAAGCATTAAACATTACTGAAACTGGCTGCACACTAATAGCTCCGATGCAATAAAATTTATTATTATTATTATTATTATTATTTATCAAGACATTAATAAAACCAACATTTCAGCAAAACGACTGCCTTCATCAGGGCTCTTCTTAATGACATCTTCTTAATGTCATGATTTCTAATAATAATAATAATTTTTTTTTTTTTTTGCATCAGAGCTACAAGTGTGTAGCCTGGTAATACTAGAGACTTCTACTTCACTTTGCTTCGTACACAGAGTCTAGACAGTCGTCACTGGTGGGTGGGCTCATGTCTGAAGTTTAAAATCATTGGTGTACCCGTGAACTAACCACAAATGTCTGGCAATGACGTATGTTATGCGCCGGCTCAGCCGCCTAGTACTTCCGCTGTAAACACAGTCCTTCATGCCAGGAATGCAGCGAAAACAAACGGATCAGTACATTAAAGTTAACACTGTACTCATACATATGCCCATCTACCTCATTTTAGCCTTCACTCATTCACTTAAAAGAACCAACGGTGCTCTGTCTGTTCTCCTAACAAAAAACTGTTGAGCTATCGTTTTTCCTGCTGATACTGCTGCTATAAAAAAAAAAACGAAGAGACCCGAAAACAACGGCGGAATCGGCGAGAATAACGCATTATTTACATTAGAATGAAAACTGAACTGTTAACCATATACTTGCGCTGACATCATACTGAGCTCACTATCTAACTTTATAGTAACATAGTTTGGCTCTTCATTCATGGATAATGACAACATAACACTAAGCCAGCGAATAGGTCTTGTGACATGAGCAAAAACACGGCTTTTAAAAAGTTTGCTGCTAACTTAAATAATGTGAAATTCGCGGGCAATGTAACACTAGAAGCTACAAGCTAACTGAGGTGGTTCGGCTGTCTCTCACAAAGATGAACAGGGTGTCTATTTCATATGTTTCATGATGGATATTAAGTAGTTATGACAACTTTTCTCAAGACAAGTAGGGAGTAGCGCTACAACATCATTTCCATTCAAAAAACTAACCAAACATTCATCTTGTTGTGGCTATAAGTCGCTGATAACGGGGATTTTCTCCACGACAGAGCGAACGGCCTCCCGTGTATCTATGTCCGTAGCCATTGTTGATTTCGGAGACTACAATTTCAAACTCGGCGCAGCTGCTACATCATAGCTGTCGGCCACGCCTTCCGTTCGTTGGTTGGTCCGGTGTATTTTCTGCCGAGGTAAACGAAACAGAGCTCTGAGTGATCAGACGGAGTGGTGAAGCGAAATGAAATTGAGCAGAAGTACGTAGGCTGGCGGAGTCAGGTTAACAATTGTGTAGCCAGTTTCAATATTTTTAACAATATGGGGTAGATGCAAAACGTACATTAAATATTCTCAAGGAAGTGGTGTTTTTCACAAGGAAGGAATTATTTTGACTATGAACATTTTAACTGTGACAACTGTCGCAAAGGAATTGTATGATTTAAGCTCAGCATCCAAGCTGCGGATGGGCATGGGCACAAGTTTTTTTTTCCTAGATCGATTAATTGCATGAGTTACTTCAGGGTGGATCAATTCCTCGTGGAGAAAAAAATATTTTAGAATGCATATTGAAGATAAAAACAAAATTCAGTAATATAGCCGATGCATAGCCTAATGCTTATTTTCAATAAAATGCTGTATAAAATGTAAATAATAACAGAATGCAATGATTTGCAAAGCTCATGAACTGACATTCTATTCACGATTTATTCAACATAAAAACATATCAAATATTGAAAGTGAGACATTTTACCATTTCGTGAAATGAAATTAAATGTTAGCTTCAGCAACGCATCTCAAAAAAGTTGGGATAGGGCCAAGTTTACCTTTGTTTATTATCCCCTCTTCTTTCAACAGCAGTCTGTAAATGTCTGGGAAGTGAGGAGACCAATTGCTGAAGTTTTGGGAGAGGAATGTTGTCCCACTCTTGTCAGACATGGGATTCTAGCAGCTGAACTGTCCTGGGTCTTCTTTGCCAGATTTTTTGTTTTATGATGCACCAAATGTTTTCTAGTAGTGAATGGTCTGGACTCCAGGTAGGCCAGTTCAGCACTCAGACTTTTCTACTGCAAAGGTATGTTGTTGTGATGGATGCAGTATGTGGTTTGGCATTGTTTTGCTGAAATATGCAAGGCCTTCCCTGAAAGAGACGTTGTCTGGATGGGAGCATATGTTGTTGTAAAACCTTTATATATTTTTCAGCATTATTTCTGCCTTTCCAGATGTGTAAGCTGCCCGTGCCATGGGCACTAATGCAGCCCCATGCAACCCCATCAGAGATGCAGGTTTTTGAACTGTGCGCTGATAAGAATTTGGATGGTCCCTCTCTTCTTTAGACCGCACAACACAGCGTCTGTTCAAATTTTGATTCAACTGATCTCAGGACAGTTTTGCATTTCATTTCAAATGAACTTTGGCCCAGACAAGACAGCGGCATTTCTGGATCGTGTTCACATATGGCTTCTTCTTTGCATGATACAGCTTTAGCTTGCATTTGTAGATTGCACGGTGAACTGTGTTCATAGACAATGATTTCTGGAAGTGTTCGTGAGCCCATGTAGTGTATTCCAGTGCAAAATCATGCCTGTTTTTGATGCAGTGCCGCCTGAGACCCCGAAGATCACGAGCATCCAATATTGACCTTTGGACTTGTCCCTTGCGCACAGAGATTTCTTCAGATTCTCTGAATCTTTTGATGATATTATGTACTGTAGATTCAAACACTTTGCAATTTTACATTGAGGAACATTTTTCTGAAATTGTTCCACAATGTTTAGATGCAGTTTTTTTCAGATTGGTGAATCTCTGTCCAACTTTACTTCTAAGAAACTCTGCCTCTCTAAAATGCTCTTTTTATACCCAGTCATGTTACTGACCCGTTGCTAATTAACCTCAGTAGTTGCAAACGATCCTCCTATCATGATCTGTGTTTCTGTATGTTCTGGTTTTATGTTTTATTCCACTTGGTTTTTTAGCTTATTTATTCTGTTGTATTTTGTATTATCTGCCATATCACTGCCATTCGCCAGTTCCGTGCACATTGTTCCCCCTGAAATGTCTTGCGTCTCTGTTTACTGCCAGTGCTCGCCCCTGTCGGCGAGCTGTGACATTTTAGGTGATTTCGGAAGTTTTCCGGTGCTCACGAGTTCCATCACGCCTCGTTTGCTTCTATGTCGTACGTGCTTCACCCTCTGATGGGCTTCACTATTGGTTTACCCCTCCGAGGCTCCGCCTCTTCACCTGAGAAAGATTATTGCACTCACCTGCTCCGTAGGACAGGTAGCAGCACCCACCTCCTATAAAAGCCTGGTGCTGTCGTTGCTCATTTCCCCTTTTTCACTCAGCCTGGAAGGCGATTTAGCACTATGGGGAATCCAGTGTCACTATCTAGTGTCGCAGTTGAACCATGGCTAAAGTCTGCATGTCCTGTGCCTCCCTTGTTATGCCGTCAGACCAGCACGACTCCTGCTTCGTTTGTTTGGGCTGGTGGCACCAGATGGAGGTGGAAAGCTGTGCAGCCTGTGTCACGCTCCCCCGGGAGGAGTGCAAACAGCGACTGCAATTCGTGCAAGCCATAAGCGCTCTCCAGGCGAGCCCGGAGCAAGCCCAGGGGTCCACGGCAGCTCACACAAAACCCTGGGACAAATACGGTGAGGAAGACGACCACAGAGTCTTTGAGGAGAAGGACCTGGCTGCCCTCTTCAGAGAAGACGAGACACCTCCTGAACATTGTTAATCTCTAGATGTCCTGCCGGGGCTTTTTCAGTCTGCAGTGGAGAGGATGGGGATACCACTACCACCTCAGACCCCCTCCCTGGTGCATCTGGAGGATTTTATGGTTGGCCTCCTGGCACAACCTACATCCTGGCCACGTCTGAAGGTTGTCTGCTCAAAGATGCCCCCGATCTTCGGCTATGCGCAGCAGGATTGGGCCGGTCCCCTTGGAGCCAAGTCCCCAGCGGTTGCATATGTGCCATATGCAACAGCGGAAGATTGGGAATGGGATAAGCAGGGTTCCTACACATTTGGAAATTCAAAATTCCATACTTTTCCATACCCTAATTTCCAGACTTCTTGGCGTTTTTTTTTTTCACAGAAATATGCTACATCTGAGTAAATACATCAGTGTATCATAAATAAAACATCTACCTTAATTTAATTATTTTAATATCTTTATTTTAACAGTTCAATGCTCACAATGTTTTGTGTCCCTCAAGTGTCTGAACATAAAACTGTAATTAACCACACCCACCCACACACACACACACACACACACACACACACACAGAATTATGTGAAATTGTAAAAAAAAAAAAACAAAAAACAAAAAAACTACATACATAGTACCTATACCTATGTTACATGCAGGCATTTTTGGTTGTTCCACTTAAAGTTGTACCATAAAAATCAATCATATGGAACATTTGAAACACAATATTTTGAACTTCACATCATTCAAACACTGTTTGTTGATACCCTGTGTCTTAGGCATGTTTCAAAGGTGAGACAAGATTTACAATATGCATGTCATCACATCAATTCTGACAGATACTTTACCCTAACCTCCTATACTGACCTCCTACATCTTTGTTTACACCAAATCCTGAACAGCAAAAGCCTCTTGACACTGAAAGTGAACACAGAATTTCTATGCAACAACACAGGAGGAACATTTTTTGCAACTGCATAGCTTTGGTGCAGCATCTTGAAAACTAAGCTCGATGCCTAGCTGCGTAAACTAACACCATACTCTTGGACGTCATTTGGTCCTAACCTTGGATATAAAACTAACCCTTAGAAATAAAAACTGTAAAACAACTATAAATAAAGTTACATAATGCAAAAATAAATGTAACAAATTAAATTAATAGATAATAATAAATTAAAGGAACTAGAAAAGATTGCCTCACTAAATCAAGTATCAAAAACAAAGTGAGAGGGGGTGCCCCGGTGGCTCATCAGTCTAAGCGCGCGTACCATAAAGGCTGTGTCCCTCCCGCAGCGACCTGGGTTCGACTCTGGCTCAGGTCATTTGGTGCATGTCTTCCCCCATTCTTCTCCCGAACCTTCCTGTCTCTCTACACTGTGTAACTATCAAATAAAGGAAAAATTCCCAAAAAAAAAAACTTTAAAAACAAAGTGAGAACCACTGAAGAATAATTCTTCGCGCACACACACATTTGGGTAAGTACAGGTCTGACCTGTAAGACATGGCTAGGCTATACTCTCAAAGTGCCTTCATTTCACTGATTTTGTTTTCAATCTCCTTGTCATACTGCATTAGCTCCTGTTCTTTATCTTTAGCAGCTTTCCTGAGGGCATTTGACTTTGCAAGCACAGAGATCTTGTCAGTGGCTTCTGCTTCAACTGCAAGTTCATCAGCTGATGTCAGGAGTGCAGTTATGCATGTCTGAAGTTTTATTCTCTTCTTCTTGAGTTGGTCCACTTGGTCCTCCACAGCCTTCCGTTTCTGTGTTTGCTGTGTCTTTTCCCTCTTCTTCTTCTCATCATCACGGTATGCATGGTATCTCTGTCTTGCAAGGCCTGCAGACTGCATTAGTTCTTTGGTCATCTGCACCTAATAATGAACATAAAACGCCAGAATAATTATTGAATTTATATGTCATATGATAATATGGGGCATGTCAGTGTACTGTAGTGTAGTAATCCTACACCATGAAATTACAATGCTAATATTAATGCATTTAATTATTAGTGCAAATAAACAAAACTTAAAATATACATGTACCTTAGCTACCCCACCCACATCGTGCAAGAGGTCTACAATTATCCGCTGGGCAATCAAAGTTCTCTCCTTCATGTTTTCAATAATGATGTTCTTATTGATGGAGAACCCTCTTTCAACAGGAGCCTGGCCATGGGACAGCGTAAGCACCTTTCTGACTACATCCCAAAGATCTCTGAACTGCTGCTCTTTGGCCAACTGTGCATGAAAGAACGTGTCCAGTCTGGAGTGAGGACCTGTGGGCCACTGTGACACATCCTCGCTTGTTTTGCAGACCATAGCAAAGGCCCTGAACTGGTTCAGGATCGTGTCACATCTGTTCAGTCTGACACGTCCAGCACTGGAGATGATCTGCAAGCAACATTTCAGTTGTTTTTCACAAGTGTCTTTTATCTTCTGAGGATCCAGCCATCTAAGGTTTCTGACAAGAGTGTAATTCAAGGGGCATTTTTCCAGAAGCTTTGTCACAGCCTTGACAAGGAATTCCCTAGTAGCCATCTTAATCATGAGAGCATCTCGCTCAGAGACTTTCTTCTTTGATCTCAACTCAGAGAGTAGCTTAGCTGCCACAAATCCAATGTTGACATTGGAGGCATCCTTCTGAATAGCTTGGTCTGTGAAGTCCTCAGAGAAAAGCTTGAGAGGTGTCTTCACCCTCTTAAGTACATCGTCTGTAACAAATCTCTGGAGAAGGTTCATCAGTACGCTGAAAAGATCATCTGCCAGATAATGTAGCATCGGCTTGTCAGTCTGATACTTAATTAGAAAAGGCTGTAGCTTTAGAGCAATGGAGAGGAAGACGTTAGCTTTTACCAAAAACATGGGGTCGGAGCATGTCTTTTCAATAAACTCAAAAGATTTGTTTTTGGGATGTGGTACTTTAGCGGCTTTAACATCTGCCACATATTTCTGGACATGAGGCCATATTTCAATGGCTCTTTCTAAGACAGTGACATTTTCTAGCCATCTATGCTGACAGTACTTAAGAGGGAAGACAGCTGAACCTGCCACTTTCGTATAATCATCTCGCCTCGCTGGGGAATCTTTGAAAAGCCAGTGAAGACAATTTAGAGTGTGCTCAATGTCCCAACTGGTTGTGGTGCTGCCAGCTTTAAATGCATTGTGCATTGCATGAAGACCGCAGCTCCCTATGTTGAGAAGTTTGGAGCCAATCTCCTCTTCCAGGTGCTTGGACAGTTTGTTATAGATGGACAAATTTACATTTGGTCCATCCATTGCAAGTTGCAATATGCCATGAATCCCAACAGTGTTGCAGTTGGTGAGTAGTGGTTCGTAGACGTCATCAGCACATGCATGTCCAAGAAAATGTGAGTCAAAAAAATTTGTAGTTACACAGTCTCCATCCCAAAAGCGTATGAGCACATCTAATTGCTTTGACTGGAGGGGGCGGTTCAAACTCTCATCAGAAAGTAGCACATAGTCACTGGATGATTTCACTTTTGATAACAGTAGTGATGAGAAATGTGGTGCAATGCCAAATGTTGTCAGGTAAGCTGCTTTGTCGGCCCCACAGGTGAACTTTGAGGCAATGGGGCTGTCTGGAAACATAAGACAAAAAAGTTCACTTTTTCCAGTACAGCTGTTGAAGGATCCATGCTTCTCGATTAAATCAAGAGCCCAGTACACTTCTGCAGACAGAACCTCTGGCCCACTCACATTGGTCCTCACTGAGCCCCAGCAGGTATCTTTAGCTGTGGAGCTACTGGATGCAGCTGCAGAGATATCACTGAAAAAGAACCAATTTGTCTCATTAAGAAAGAATACTGTACATAACAGCTTCAAATCCAGCAATCACCAACATTTAAGCACCAGAATAATTGCTGAATTTACTTCAAAGGTGATAATATAATATGGTGTGTAGGCTTACAACAATACAGAACGCTGACATTCTTTCTGTCATCATATGACACAAGATTACCATGCTAATATTGATTAATGCATTTGATCCTTTGTGCAAATAAACACAACTTAAAACATACATGGCCAGTAACTAAACTTAACTTCAACGAGCAATGTCTGCTCCACAAATGAATGCTTAATTTATAGCGACGGTGTTGCTTGTGGAGTATTGCAATTCTACAAGCCATATTGCAACGTTCATTGTGAACGTGTACTTCTGCAGCAACGTTCCCTTCATCCACACCAAATTTCTCCCAAGGGAGAACTATAAAGTAACCTTAACCTTAATAATTCGGTCAGCACCACTATTACAACGGAGTACAAATCAGTGCCTCCACTTCACTTTAGCGGAAAAATTATAGCCACAAATAGCTCGTTTAGCTAGGTTATAACGGTATGCATGGGCCATGCTACATAACAGCATACATTGGCCTCGCTTCTAGCGTTTCAAGATTTCCACCTAATATAATCTTAGTAGTACATTTGCTTGTCATTTGAAGAATATAGCTTACACATAGTCTTGATCTAATGCTAGAGACAATCATATAATGTCTTTTAGCGAGTCTGACGTTTGTGTTGTAGACGCACGTCAGACTCGCTAAAAGACATTAGCCTACACAACAGTGTTGATCCAAGAGGTTAATAATATAATTGAATGTTCTCACCATTCATCATTCGGAGTGTGGGCATGTTTGCTTAATGGAGTCGTTGGTCTGGGCTGAGGCAAAAAGGTTGGGACTCTGGGTGCAAGTGATGCGGTAACGAGACGACGATGTTTTTTTGAATTCATGCGGCTCAGAATCGCCTTTTCCCCCATGTTGGCGATGTTGAACGATTTGACACATAGTTTGCATGTAGCTCGCTTCGGGAATCGAAAATCCTTGGCCAACCAGTCTTCATATGTGGGATTGCTAAGCCATGTGTCCAAAAACTTGCATCTCCCCATTGTTAGCGTGCTGCAAGTGCAAAACACACATGAAACTCGTCCGTCTTGACGAAGGTGCAGTGTTGGAGCGAAACTTGATGATAGGCTACCTGAGGGCTGGAGAAGGGTCATGGGGCAGCGGACTGGACAGATCAGGTAAAAGAGGCGGGATGTTTTCTGAGACATTTGCTCTCTCATAAACTGTGCGTGGCCCGGCATAAAACACGATCCGGATTGATTAAATTATTTTTGGAAATAATTTTCTAATTTAGAAAACATTATTTTAGAACAGTCGTAATATTCTGGAAACATAAATATTTTTCCATACTTTATTTTTCATTTTCCATACTTTTTAATACCTGGAAATTAATCAAATTTATTTCCATACTTTTCCATACTTTCCATACTTGCGTAGGAACCCTGGATAAGGGGGTGGCAGCAATCGAGGACACAGTCCGGGTCTGCCTCCTCCCCTCTGCCTCCCTTTGGCCAGGTGGTCGGCTGCTGCTCCCGTCCGAGAGGGACAGGATGACAGCAAGCCCGTTTGACCGTTGTTATGCTAGTGCTGCTCAGGTGGTAGCACTGGCTAATAACATGGTGTTCCTGGCAGGGTCGGTCGACTGGCTAACACACCAGAAGACCGAGCTGACTGCGGAAGAGATCTTCGAAGTCCAGACAACGGCAGCATCTATGCTCCGTATGTCACAGGCATTTGCGATCAATGGGGGCAGAAGCATGTGCGCCACCCAGATTGGCCACCGGCACCTCTGGCTGGGATTGTCGGAACTCAAGGATTGAGATAAGAGGCTCCTGATGAATGCTCTGACCTCCATGGCTTCGCTGTTTGGGCCAGACATCCAAATGATGATGGACCGCTTGGAATCTGCCCGCAAGGCGTCGGAGAAACTGGGATCAAACCTCCGTCCGTACGAGCACTCCCACCAGCCGCAGTCCTCAAGACAGCCGCAGAGTCATTGCCGCCGCAGATCGTCGGAGGAATGTCCCTCAACCTCCACCAGTAGGCCTGCTATAGCTGCCCCTCTGCAGCCTCCCTTCCGACAGCAGAGCCACACTCAGGGTGCAGCGTCTGCTCAATAAAGCATCAGCGTCAATAAAGAAACGTTATTTGTACTTAATCTCTCAGAGAGTATGTTTTTGCACTTCACATTTTGACTCATCGGTTGTTTCAGATACTAGCAAGTCTGGTCAGGACAGGCTCACTACCTGGGGTGGCGCGGATAATCTCCGGTCTTTCTCAGTTCAGGTAAATAAGCGAAACACGGTACACAGGGTCCGTGCTTATGCGTCCTCAAAACATAATGCAAATCCGCATACTGACTGTTCATCTACTAATAGCCTGTTTATGCGGCATTGGCTAATGGTCCGCCGCCAGAGCCTGCATGGAACCACCCATGGAGGTGGTACATGTGCAAACCGTTCGAGGGTTTTCAATGTTAATGAATTCCCATCTCAGGGTGACAGGGTGGTTTTGTCTCGAAAATGTGATATCTCTTTTACCTGTCCGGATTCAATCTCAGCGGCAAAACAAACTAAAACTGGGTTATTAAATTACCAAGGGCATCCTACTAATTCTGCAAACGAAGCTGGTTTCGTTAGCTTAGTTGGTGATCGCCATTATGACTCATCCTGAAGTCGGAAATAAAAATCAGAG
Organism: Gymnothorax javanicus; assembly: GCA_029692085.1. NCBI lineage: Eukaryota > Metazoa > Chordata > Actinopteri > Anguilliformes > Muraenidae > Gymnothorax > Gymnothorax javanicus. The sequence continues at coordinate 92,542,918 of CM056196.1, forward strand.
GATTTCCGTTTCCTCTGCTAGTTTGATGGCTCAGACACAGAATGGTGATCAAAACAATGCATTGGCTAGGGCTGTTTGTTAGCAGGCTGGCTCACAATATGTCAAAATGGATGACTTATTACCTAAAACTATGAAGGTATCAACAGTATACAAGCCCTGCTCCCCTTCTAATTCCTTTTCAGAGGCAAGGTGCCTGAATAAACTGAAGGGTAATATCCACCATTTTGGTGCAGAAGCTTCTGTGGCTACATCTGATGCAGAGCGTAGACCCCGGTTGCAGAATTCTATGGCTAACTTTGCTCTAGGAAGTTATGTTGCCATGTCAAATATCAGACCTGCGGAGCAGCCCAACGCCGGCCACACTCTTCAGGTTGGTGTTCTCCTTGAAATCGTTAATGTTTCTGAATATGAGCAGCTAAAGGGGGTTGCACTAGATTCAGATTCTGCCTGTTCCCTGCCCTCTACGGTGATAGAATCACCGTGTGACTAGTTAGGGGAGGCAGCAGAGTCATTATTATTGTTATCTACTCAGCCCCTTCGGCCAGGGCCCCCCGTCGAGTTCTTTCTAGGAGGGAGGATCGACCGGGGGGGCCCGTACGAGCTATGTCTGTGGAGCCCATAGCTTTATCACTAACAGATCGCTACCAAGCATGGCTGAAATTATGCTCCCCGCTTCTGAGTTGGCTGGACAGAACATTGCGGAGAGGGTACACATTACAGTTCCATCGCCGACCTCCTCTATTCAGGGGCATTGTGCAGACTTGGCTTTCAAACTCAGCCGAGAGGAGGGCGCAGAAGGAGGAGATAAACTTGCTTCCACGCAAAGGAGCCATAACGGCGGTTCCCCAAGCAGAAGCTCGAGCGGGGTTTTTAGTCACCTTATTTTCTGATTCCCAAGAAATCATAAGGGGTGAGACCCATTCTAGATCTACGCATTCTGAATGGCTACATCGCACACAGACATTGCAGAATGTTAACGGTCAGAAATCTACTGGAATGCATCCAACCGGGGGATTGGATGACTTCCATAGATCTGAAGGACGCTTATTTTCATATCCCAATTCTTCTGCGCCATCAGAAATGTTTTCATTTTGCGATAGAGGGTCAGATTTTCCTGTTCTGTCGCCTTCCATTTGGATACTCTTTTGCACCATGAACCTTCTCCAAATGTGTGGAGACCGGGCTAGCACCGCTCAGGCAGTCAGGGGTAAGAATTTTGACCTACTGGGACGTTGGTTTGTTCTTGCCCCCTCCAGACAGCTAGCAAAGGCCCATACGAGGTTGGTCATTCAGCATGTAGCCAGCGGATGCCATATCTGGACCTATTGTTGGACTCTCAAGTTATGACCGCTCGGCTATCTATCAAACAGGCAAGGGCTATCCTACACATAACCCGGCAGGTTGTGCATGTGGTCTCTGTGCCGGATGATCATGTCGCTCCTTGGGATGATGGCCACAGCACACTCAGTGGTGCGCCTCGGGCTGCTGCACATGAGAATATGTCAGCGCTGGTTCTTACGCCTGCGGCTGGACCCAAGGCAGGACCAGCAGCGCAGGTTGCGCATCCCATTTCGAGTGCGGCAAGAGGTGGCGTTTTGGAGCTCACCCAGCCGACTCGGCGAAGGGGTGCAGCTGGGTTGTGTTCTTCGCCACATCAATCTCTTGGAGCTCACTGTGGTTCGGAAAGTGCCCCAACCAGTTAGCCCATTAGACAGACATTCAATTTTAGTCAGGATTATGATCACAGGTCTGATTTTCCAATAACCATGCCTTAAGAAGTTTTGTAAAAGAGTAAAAAGTTGGGAGTTCATGTATAGTGCTGGGTATTTGGTTCCAGGTCCGGGATGCAGGGAAAGAAAATACAGCTTGACAAAAAGCACTTTTCCTGAATGGTACAACACATTCGCCTCTAGAGCTTGCTCTGGTTGATCTATTTGAATGTTTTTTAACAAATTCAAGTAATGGGAGTGAAGCTTGACCATGAAGAATTTTATAGATCAATACAGCGTCAGCATATTTTATTGTGTTGTCACAATTTAGCCGCTCAAGTTTCTTAAGTATCAGACAGTGATGGTACATGTTAGATCTCGGTCAAAATCAATATAGGGTCCAACCCTGATGTAATGGCAACCCACCCACAAACTTTCAGAGACATCCTTTCATTACTTTTTTGTTATCTTGTACACAAACAGACAGACAAACAAATGCCGGCAAAAACATAACCTCCTTGGCAGAGGTAATAATCTGTTGATTGAGAAGCATTTCATTCAAGAGAGGACAGCGTGAACTTTCCAATGATAATTGAAAGAAATTGATTGGGCCTCCAGAAAAAAAAGTATGCAAACTGTAGCATAACAGCAAGTACGGTCGCATCTTTCTGACTTTGCGAATTGGAATTGCACAAGCACATTGAAAGATACACAATGTAAGAGAGTTCAGATCACTTTTACGAGATGGAAAAGCTATATACCCATCTTACAGGCCTGGATACCGGCAGTCCAAATGAAACAGTACAGTAGGGTTCTCTGAGCCTGAGAGTACTGATTCTCAGGTGGAGAAGGCCTGCTATCATTGGGTGGACTTTCTCCTCAATGTGTAAGTACTGTTATTTGCAATATTTTAGTTTTTGAGCTCACTTAGTTTTTTCGTTGTTTGCACCATTGTCATGATTTTGACACTGTTGCAGCTAGTCACAAAGGTCATTCCCACAAACTGTTTGTCTTTACTTAATATAGTGGCATATTGTTCAGTGTGGTAATCTTTTTCAGTATTTATACCAAATTCAACGAAATACAGTATCTTTCAATAGGTTTTACAGTATTATGCATACAGCTCGAGGACTTCAGTATATGCATTTGGCTGTAATGTTTGATGCACTGATTTCCATACAAGCAATAGTTGCATATTACCTGCTTTTTCCTGATGGTGGAATTTTTTTTGTATATATAAGGTATATTTCAGGTATTACAGTCTTAGTGAGTTATACTTGCTCCTTATGGGACATGTAAAGTGTTTATACAAATTTGCTGTGCACTTATGAGCTAGGTGAATACTAGCAAGTCAGCAGCATGGAGCCAAGTCATGGATGTGAGGTCCTCTACTGTTTGTGATAGGGCTATGAAGGGACGGAGGTACGGCGTGCTATGATGCAGCAGGAAGAGGCTGAACAAAATGATGCACAGGTGTCATTCTTGTGAAGTCCCTCCCTGCATTGCGGCAGATCGCATCTGTTTAACTGAGTGGCTTGACTAACAGAGGAGTGGGGCACTGAGTGTGCAGCCTGGTATTCCTTGTGAATAGTTGTCACTTTTTTCATTTTGCATGCCTCCTAAAGTCCAACCCCTCATCTACATCGTTAGAGGTAGTAAAAGCATGCAATTTCTTTGCCGGTCAAATGTTCTGAAATAAGTCTCTTTTTTTAAATGAGTATGCAGGTAATGGGGCTCTGGTGGGATTAAATTACAAATTTCAATGCTTCATAATGGAGAAAAATCATTTTGCTAGATTTGGAAAGGTTTTTGGAGACCATCTACACCTACAAACCCATTTCCCGAAATTTTGGGACACTGTGTAAAATGTAAATTAAAAACAGAATGCAATGATTTGCACATCATTAAAACCCCATATTTAATAGAAAATGGTTCAAAAAGCCAATATTTCAAATGTTGAAATTGAGAAATTTATTGTTTTTAGAAAAAGATTTGCTCACTTTGAATTTGATGCCAGCAGCGTGTTTCAAAAAATTTGGGACAGGGGCAACAAAAGATTGGAAATGTTTTATAATGCTAAAAAATGCATCTGAATGGGTATGAAAAGAGCATCTCAGGGAGGCTGAGTCTTTCAGAAGATGGTGAGGGCTTCACCACTCTGTGACAGACTGCATGGGAAAATTGTTCAATAATTGAAGAAGGAAATTGCAAAGAAATTGGGGATTTAATCATCTATGGTATGTAATATCATAAAATTATTCAGAAAATCTGGAAAAATCTCCAGCCGTTTCTCAATATGTGTTCTTCTCTGTACTTCTGTTCTTGTGAACTTGAGAAACATCATCCCTCTGAGACCATGTACTGTCTCAATTCAAAGTTCGCATCTCGACGAGAACGGTTGCCAGTCCCAGAAGTGTTCTTGACACGCCCATTTTTCCGAGGATGCATCGGATGATAACTTGTGTGAACTTGACAGCACTCATATCCCAGAATTCTTTTCGGCATCTCAGCGGGAGCGGGATGCCCCTGAGAGAGAAGGCCAGGGTTACTTTTCCCAAAAGCGTAGTTGCTAACTAAATTAGCAACTTACATAGTTCGTCCATTCACAGTCAATGGGTCCAACTATGTAAGTTAGCATCTGTGATTTCGGGAAATGCACCCCAGGATCGGTAAAGCTGCTTTCACACCGGACGATAAACAAATTTTTTGCACGACAGATTTACATTCAAAGTCAGTGCAAAGACGCAAATACAGGCGTTTTGCGTGTATTGGCGTCTTTGCATTTACTTTGAATGTAATCTGTCGGTATTCGTTCGCTATTTCTCAGCTAAATACTATTCTGCTAATTTTCAGGCGAGGAACTATTATCTGAGTACATATGGAATATTGGCTGCTTTACGATGTTTTATGTCGAATATGCTCCAATTTTTTCATAGTAGAGAAACTCTGCAACAGCCGGCGGAACGTAGCTAAGCTAAGCACCTTAACTAGCTCACGCTCACAGACCCCTCTTCCCCCACAGATAACATTACTGGGGGAAAAAAAAGGATGATTGCGGAGGAAGTCGCGGCTCACTGACTGGCGTATTGCATAATACCAACGAGAACGCATCGTCTCAAACCGTCGACAGCGTTCTGAGTGCTCGTAGCCTTGGAAGTGCACTCTTCCTAGAACGACTAGCGAGAACGTTCCTCCCAAGAATGCAAGTTCATTCTTAGCATTCTTGGTATTGAGAAATGGCCTGTGTATGCAAGGGACAAGGCCAAAAACCAATATTGAATGGCCGACCAATCAAAATCTGAATCTTTTTTTTTTTTTTGAAAATCAAGGATGCCATGTCCTCTAGGTTAAAAAAGAGAGGGGACATTCAGCTTTTTATCAGTACAGTTCAAAAGCCAGCATCCATGATAGCATTGGGGTTCATTAGTGCACATGGCAGGGGTAACTTGCACATCTGTGAAGACAGTATCAATACTGAAAAATATATGCAGGTTTTGGAGCAACCTATACAGCCATCCAGACATCTTTTTCTGGTAAGGCTTTACTTATTTCAGCAAGAGAATGCCAAACCACATTGTGAGCGCGTTACAGCATCATGGATCCGTAATAAAAGAGTCCGGGTGCTAAACTGGCCTGCCTGCAGTCCAGACGGGTCAGTCATTGAAAAATTTGGTGCACAAATGTGACAAAAGAGTCTGCAAAAATCTTGAGAAGCTGAAATCTAAAATCAAGCAAGAGTGAGAAAATATTTTGCTTGCAAAACTACAGTAATTGGTCTCCTCAGTTCCAAAACACTTAATTGACTGGAAAGCACTCAGTAGAGCACAAACCTTAGCCAATAGCGCTATCAGTATTGGCCAAACTTGAATCATCGACCATCACTTTGACCTGTGATCCTACAATGTTAATGTTAATCAATTTGTGCTGGGCCCATAGTTCCTCCTTCCATCAAATTTCATCCAGTTTCTCTGGGCCAATTAAGCTTGTATGTTCATTCTAGTTTTTGGATTATCTGCGATTTAAACAAAATGCTGCCTAACTCCAGACTATTGGATATAAAATTATGTACCAAGGCCATGTTGAAGTGAGCAATTAAAATATGCCTGTGTCAGAAATATTAACTGTAGCCCGGACAGATCTTAAGCTACAATTACAACCCACATTTGCTTGCCTAGAAAGATATAATGTAGGAATGAAAGGAGGTGTTATCCATGTTAGTTTTACATATTAAAATATCACTAGCTAGATGTCGCTTGTATTAGTTTAGATGAATTATGCACATCATTAATTTCACCTGAACTTTTTATGAAAAGAGCACGTTTGCGTGCCTGAAACAGCATTTGAGCTACTTTTAAAAATGTGCACCTAAGGCTGAAAAATATTGTTTACAGGTGCGAATATTTGCGCACCTTAAGATTTTTCAAGAAAAGGTCTGCTTTAGTCGAAATTATAGGGGACTTGAGTCAAAAATGACGTTCGTCACTGTGACGCTTGTCAGCGGCTTTTTATTCGTCAGTCCAGATTTATTTTCGTCTTCTGACGAGTTAGTGAATGGGCTGCGGAAACCCAAGGAGTACAAAAAGAAGGAGAAGACACGACAAATGACTCCAGTGAAACTGGGGTATGGCACATGCGCAGTGTAAATGGAGCTGCGATGTTGGAGGGTCCCAGCAGACGGCACTAGTAAAAAAAAAAAAGGCATGAAATATATTCCCTCCCAAAGTTGATTGCGGACGTGTCGGTGAAACGAAACAATCACCCCCGTGCTGCTAGACAGCGTGCCATCTACAGAATGTTTCTGCAAGAGCAGACCAGATTTTACTGCGCGTGTGCGATACCCCATAGTTTCATTGGAGCCATTTGTCGTGTCTCCTCCTTTTCACACTCCTTGCGGAAACCCAGGAACTGTGTACAGTGGAAAATACGCAAGTAACAAAATATTCCCAAATTCCGTCAACCAGTGTTTTACAATGGATACCAAAAAGTCACAGTAGCGTTCCATTACATGTGAAAAATGAATAAAAACCTAAAACTTAATAGCCACACAAGCCTATTAGGGCACTAGCACAAACGCGAGCTGTTACTCTCCGGATCCACTCATAAAACGCAAGCAGATTGCCATTAACTCACACCCTCTTTATCCTCTCCTGCTTACCCCAGGGTCCTAATGCTATGCCGGCAACACATAAACCCAGAGTCACTACTAAAAAGGCCTACCCTGACCTTGCCCTTTGATGCACATGCACCAGAAGTGAATCAGTTTGTCCTTGACCCATACTTCATCCTTCCTCCAAGTTTCATCCAAATCCACCCCCAAGTGTTTGAGTTATTCTGTTCACAAACAAACAAAGCAACAAACAAACGGAGATGAAAACATAACCTCTGTGTTCCAACTTCGTTGGAGGCAGATTACAGAGATGATTTAACTCAGTGGTAAACATGGCCCAGTCCCAACTTTTTTGAAATGTGTTGCCGGCATCAAATTCAAAATGAGCAGATATTTTTCAAAAACAATAAAATGTCTCAGTATCAACATTTGATATGTTGTCTTTGCTCTATTTTCAATCTATTATAGTTTAAATGATTTGCCAGTTATAGTACTCTGTTTTTATTTACATTTTACGCAGCGTCTCAACTTTTCTGGAAACCAGGTTGTATATTGAAGGACACATGCTAACTACCATTTGTAAATCATTAATTCATATTGAGCTTCATGAGTCAAAATGGTTGATTTGTGGTAAAATATAATTATTTAATGATCTCACTGTGCACCATTTTGAGAACGATTAGGAAAGCCACTTGGAGACTGCTCTTATTACGCTCCTGGACAGTTGGTAATTTTGCTGATCACACTCAGATGAAACACACCTGTGGTCCAGAAGTTCATTAAAATGCATTGTTTTACCTCTGAGACAATTTTCAATTCTCACTTTGAACAATGTCAATTTGAAATTTTCATAAAAGTTATTGGTGTTTTCGGCCCTCATTCTGTACTAAAATTATGAAAATAAACTAGATGTCACATGTGCCTTGTTTCATATAAGTTATTTTCCCACTCTCTGTGGTGTTAAAATCTTGAATTGTAAAGCCTTGAACAGAGGAACACATAAATTGTCTGGTTTTGTTTCTGTGCAAAAGGGTTAATTAGTGTTTTTGCCGGCTGTTTACAGATAACAAGGGTAATTCCATTGCTGAATCAGGTTTTAGAAGGAGCGTAAAAACATAAGCGCTATACCCAAAAACATCTCAAACACTTCTTAGAATCACAATGGTAAAGTAGCATGAATTTGACAAAGGTTTATGAAGACAAAGGTGCTAACCCACAATGGGCCTTAGGATTAGTCCATAAAATTTCTGCAGCAAAGGTCTCTCAACATGCTTAGATCCATGAGGGACATGTAGTGTGTACATCTGAACACATCCAGTGAATTGACACGGCATGTTCATTTGGCTGTCCTGTGACATCTTTGAATCTTGCTAAATAAATCAGGCCAGTAGTATAGGCCTGAGATGATGTGGTGCTTTTTTTGTTTTCTAATGTTTATTTTATTTTAGAACAATGATTAATGGTGCCTGCTCATCTTAATGATATCTGCATATGAATGGCGCTGAATTCTATCGATTTTCTCTTCACGACTTGGGGGATTGGCTCTTGAGACTGTTACGATTTCTTTCCCCAGCCGTTCCATTGTCATTATGAAAGAGTGAGCTGCAGCTGAATGTATTGACCATAAATCATAATTGCTTGTGCATTTTCTCCTCTTGTTTAATGTGCCTGTCATGGACAGAGGGTGGAGAATGAAGGCAGGAGAGAAAAAAAGGAGAGATTCAGTCAGTCATTTACTCAGAGAGATATTTGGCTGCAATAGAGAATGGTGTTAAAGGATAAAGGTCCCTCAATGGCTTTCAGCGCACCTACCATATGCCACGGGCAGTTGCCGGATTGATGCGGTTTGAAAACAAGAAAGCTTTTAGTGGCTCTGCACAGGGATGCATGTCCTTCCTGTTTGCTCATATGCTAGAGCCGATTTTACAGATGTCCCTGGATTAGTTTTGGTTTTTTGGCCATGATTCATGTACCCATCCTGTTTTAACTGTAAGCTGAACTTATGTGATGAACAAAAAGGCTCTCTGTGCTCTCCCTGCGCAAATAATGAAACAAAACCTGTCTGTAAGTTTTATTTGGTTCATTCATTGCAGCTCTCTCACAGTATAAATGTAGACTTGCTGTCTCAAACACAAAAACGCACACACAGGCCCATACATACTCATACTCTCTGGCACCCCCACATACACTCCCACAGAATTCCCCGTGAATTCCACTGCATACTGTATATAGTCTGTGGTTTGTGTATCTTCGTGCGTGTCTGTGAGTGTGTGTGTGTGTGTGTGTGTGTGTGTGTGTGTGGTGTGTGTGTGCGTGTGTGTGTCAACAATACGTGGCTGCTTTTTATTTTTTGTTACACAGGGCAAAGTTTGGTGACATTTTTCCACACATGAGTTTCCCTAATGGGATAAATAAATACTTGCTACTGCTGGTGTGCCCCTTTCTTCTTTCAAAGCCAAATGGGGGCCAATCCAATTTTCCTTGATTCCATCAAAGCCCTCCAGGAGCATTAGCAGGCACTGAAGAAGAGGCAGGGTGTTGACCCCCTTTGTCTCTCTGGCTCTCTCTTACTATGGCCTGTTTATGAGTTTAGCAAACTGAGAGCTTTTGACTGCACCACAAGCAGCTCTTGTTGTGCTGACAGCCTGGAGTGAGAGATGCCCTCTTTGCATAGAAAGATGGAGATGAATATTTGTCTGGAGCAATAGGGAACAAGTGAAGCAATTAATATGTGTATATTCTTACCTGCTTGGATAAAAATATTGTTTTAATTTTAATTCTGTCGTAAAATGTATGTTTATCAGTGTGTTATATGTACTTGTGGGTGCGCAAATACCTTTTAGAGACAGTAACTCTGGAAGACCATTTGTTTCTGAACTCATGCAATAACATTACATATGCATATTTAAGCTAAGAAATCCCACTGACTGAAAATCTTAAGGTTAGGTAGAAGGTTGCTACTGTGGTGAAGTCGGTGGGAGACTGGCTGATATGTTCTATGTTCAGGGTTGAGACCTCTGCAGCTCCTGTTGTATTTCTCTCAGCTCTTTTTCAGGACTTAAAGCAGCTGCAGCTTAGTATTTAGTCATAATCTTCAATGAGAATGTGCCAGTTTGTTACCTATTCCTTCAGTTTATGTAGTACTTCAATATATGCATCGTCCTTCTCTAATACTGGCATCCTCGGTAATTATGAACAAATGAGATTATGAATTAATGTCATTATTGTTCATCCTCTAGCTATTTATTTCAAAATATTAATAAAAAATAATATTTTGAAATGTAGGTATCGAAAGAAAAACATAATTATTATCATGCAAAAAATATTTTTTTCTGTTAAAATCATTTGTGCCAAAATTATTTGTTTTAATTTAAAACTTTCTGTAGCCTCCATCTGCCAAGATAACAGCTCTGAGCCTTCTCCTATGGTGTGTAATGAGGTTACAGCAAACATGGTGAGAGATCTAAGACCATTCTTCTGTGCAGAATCTCTCCTTATCCTTTATATTCTTAGGACCATGCTGATGGACTCTCCTCTTCAGCTGGTACTTCAGGTTTGCGATTGGGTGTTGGTCAGAGGACTGGGAAGGCCATGGCACAATTTTGATTCAGTGGTTGATGAGACATTTTTGAGCTGCTTTCAATTCATGCTTTGAATTATTTTCCCATTAGAAGATCCAACCATGGCCCAGTTTAAACTTTTTGGCTGGTACTTGATGGGACCCACAATACCATTCATCCTAGCAGGATGTCTGGGGCCTTTGGAAGAAAAGCAGCCCTACAATATTAAAGATACACCACTATACTTTGCAGTGGGGATGACCTTCTTTATGGAATGGCTAATTTTGTTTTCTTGCTAAACCCACCTCTGATGTTAATTGCTAAAGAGATCCATTTTGGTCTCATCTGACCATTGAACCCGGTCCCTCTGGAAGTGTCATTACACATTGACAAACTATAGGCGCATGAACCGGGGCTTTTTTAGGGCACCCTTCCAAACATCTTTTTATTGTGTTGATGGCTCTGGTCATAGTTTTTGAGACTTTCTGTCCCCAAGACAAATGTAATACATGCAATGCATACTGGCCCATTTTTTGAATAATTTGGTTCTACATGGGAGGTTGTCCTCATTATCTCGAATCAACCTTGAAAACACATTGATTAAAACACTTATATGGTTATGGCTAAAATTAGTGTTGATGGCAGGAATGGTTCATCTCATTCAAGATGGTGTTCATATAAAATCATTTTACATACAGTATGTAAAAATATGTGCTTGGAAATAAACTATGCAATATTGCTCTGTAGTAGCAATTTAGATTTAAAATCTAAAGTGGCACATTATGATCTTTATGCACATTGAGAAAATTGAAGCACTATGACATGTTTTTAGAACTTATGTCCTTTGAACTGTTTCCTGGGTCTTTCTTGCATTGGTGTACAGAGAGGATGGTCCTTAGTTACTTGTTTCTAGCGGGGGTTTAGAATTTGTCATCGCTGCTGTGTTGTGTTTCGTCCAAGTGGGGTTCATCATATAGTTCACCTCGCTTGTGTTATGTTCAGGCTCTCTAGAGTGTGCCTGTCTCCTCAGAGAGCCAGCACACCGTGTTCAATTCTCATGGCCAGGACTGGTGCGCCAGATTAGTGAAAGCAGATTAAGGCCACTAAACCCCTTACAGTTTAATTATTCTTGTATGTATTTGTGTGCATCAAAGCATTTTAGTAAACATCTGCCACTCTTCCACTGAACAGAAAATACCAGCCCATGTGAGTTTCTTTTATGCACCTCAAATATTAGAATATCCTGGAGGTTTGATTAGCCAATTACTACTTACTGCAACAAGTGCCTTTTTGTTACATGTGTTTTTCAATCAGCATTTGAAGAAATCATGATTGGTAATACAAGGGCTGAATTATCATGTAAGAAAAGAAAAAATATGTCACAGTCATGAAAAAAATAGCAAAGTCAGAAATAGTGTAAGGTATATACGCTAAAGGTAAGTCCTTATTCAGTATGTTTACATAAGGTTAAGCCTTTAATTATCCACCCCATCAATCTGAAAAGTCTTTATTGTGGCAATTCTGCTTAACCATTTAAACTCATGCAGTTGTGCTGCAGACTGAGGGACCATGCTGCGTTTTTCTGTTCCTCCAGTTAGCACAGACAGAATCTGCATCAGTATTCCACTTGCCTGGTGGGAATTAAATGGGGTAATCTAATCAGTTGGCCCCTAAAGTGGCTCTCCACAAAAGGAACAAAGGGGTCTCACTCCAGAATCATTTGGGAGCCTCTGCCAGCATTTTTATCGAGGGAACAAAAGGGTCCTGGACTAGATTTTATGAAAGCCACTGCATGAAGAGATATGGATTCCTCTAATGGTTTAATTTGCATTTTCAACTTGATGACAGATAGCCTACAGTTTTGATCGACTTTTAATTCAATGATTTTCAGATATGTGTACATCACAAAAGCTCTATATTAACAAGATATCCAGATCAAGCTACATCAGTCAGAAATGTCTGAATCACATTAAGAGTAGTGTGTGCTCTTTTGATTCAGCTCAGTTCTCTCATATGCACATACATGTCTCCAATGTATGCTTCTCTCATATTTAATCAGTTGGATTTAAGACCTGCAGGTCTAGAAACATGCGTTTGCTCGAACAAGGTTTTGAATCAAAAAAAGTAAAGTGAGCAAATTTACTCTCCTCTTTAGTAGAAAATACCCATGAGACTGCAAGCTGGCTGGTGCACAGTGCAGGACTAGATTTCTGTTGAGCACGTGGACATTTTATTAACAAAAGAAAGTTATTAACAATTCAAAGGTGACATTTTGAAACTTGAAGCTGCAGACATTCTGAGCAGTTTTGTTCTTAAGCTGCTGGAAAACAATGTTGCCATTTGTCATCATTATGGGGGTGAACAAGCCATACTGAAGTGATAATTAACAGACAGTTTTCCCTGATGACGTGTGTCACACTGGCCAAGGTGAGGTCCCTCTCTGGAGCCTTTCACAGGATTTACACTTTCTCTGACCCGTCCTAAATACTGTCTTTTTTCATTTCTGCCCTGACACACAGACACACGCACACATGCACACATGAACACACACACGCACACACACACACACACTTACACACACACACAAATGCATGGACTGCCGTACACTGTGAGTGGGAGTGAAGAATGCTGCTTTGTAGGGTGGCCATTGTGTGGTCATGAGGCCCCAGAGCTAGTACATTTAGCATGGTGCAGCCAGTAACAATGGAAATGTCCTCCCAGGCTTTGTTAAGCCTTGCTCATTTCACCTTTCATGCCCATCTAACACAGGTGCCTGATTCTCACCGGCCTAGTGGCCTTAACCTGTGTTGTGGCTGTTTCCTGTCTCCGATTAATTCGATGTTTTAATTATTTTTAATTATTCTTTTTTTTTGTCAAAAAAAATCTATACTGAACTTTTCTCATAATAAGGTTCAAGTTTAAATCAATTTGCTCAGGTGTTTTAGTCTTTATTAAAACATAAACGCACACGAACAGAGAAAGTCAACTGCTTGTACAAATCCAATTATATTACAGACAGAGAACATTTAGATGACAAGAAGTATCACATCAAGAGCAGCAGTCAGAAAGGAGAATACAATATATTCCATTCGCAGATCACAGGAGCCCATCTGCTGGGAAAAGATCATTATAAATATAAGGTAGGGATGAACTCATGATTTGTCCTTTCAGCTTTATTTACAGGATGCTGAAGGACTAACACCATTTCAGTATGGAGAGAATCCTAGGGGGAAAAAATCTTGAAAAATAATTATGTTATGGACTGCTCATTCTCAGTGCAGGATGAAATAATCTGAATCTATACTCAAGTCAAATATTCTGTATACTGTTCATTTTCTCAAGACTCCCTCTACCCTTGAACATTGAAATGTATTTGTTGCACTAACCGTAAGAGCACTTTCCTTCAAGATTTATGTGGTAGACATAATGATATTCATAATCAATTCTGAATATTCATAAGTACTCCCTTTTGACAAGACATAAATTTTCACAAGACAAATGCTAACCATCCCAATTTTTAAAATTTACCCAGCCCTTATGGTAGCTTATATTTCAAGTGTGATCATGCATATATTCATTGTGGCTTATGAATTATGCCACAGACAACCGACAGTATAACCTCTGTTAAATACATATTAGGAGATCCATGTCATATCCACTTCATTTTTTACATTATAAGTAGGAATTTTTTTTTAAAAAGGGCAAAATAAGGTTTGCTTTGTGTTCTAATTAATTAATTAATTTATTTATTTATTTTACAAATGTAAAAAATATCTATCTATTTAAAATTAACTACAGGCACTTTATTATTCCCATTTGGTTATTTATATGACATGACATTTTTGACACATGCACAAGTAAAATACAAAACTTATATTTACATTTGTGCATGTAAAATATTAATCACAATTAGTATTGACTGCATTGCTTATGATAAATATTCATCCTCCCATTATAATTCAATGGACATTTCTTGCCACTGTCACTTTTTTATATGATTTTTTCCTCCCCACAATTTTGGTATGTCTCACAGCTTTCTTTCCAATTGTAATAACCACAATGTTGTCATACCTAAGTTTGCTGTTAATGTATTTAATATTCATTTTTAAGTCACAGTCTTGTTTAACAGAAAACATTTTCAAGTAATGGTACAGGAAATGGGCAGCAGAGCAATAAGCAGAGTGATTGTGAGTGTGAATTGGATGCAGAGCTATGGGAAGTGATCAGTCTCAGGTGAATACAAAATAACACAATGGGCTCTAAATTCGTAGACCAGGCGCAGGTGCAGGCGTGGCGAATGGGGGGAGCGCCGCACCAACGGGGTGTATCCAGGCGTATTTTGCAATTTCGTGCCCCGCGCAAGTACTCCTCTGTCCCGCCTCTGTCCCTCCTGCCGGCGCAAGTGGCAAAGAGGGAGGAGAGAAGCCGTGAGTGGGTTCAACACAGCCGAGTCAAATCTTCACCAGTCAAATGAGCTCCTCTCCTCACCTTTAAAGTGTTGGAATAAAGAAGCCTCTGTCCTATATCTGCATGATGCGTTAAAGTTGCATTTCACTTTGCTGCTTCAGGCACGTTTTCTGCACCGCTCACGTCTATATTAAGCATTACGAATTTGAGTTAGCTGGCTAGCTAGGGCATTCGCAAATTATTACCATTAGCAAACTTGAATGGAATTTCAAAACGAAACTACGACAGATCATTCAAACTTATGAAGTTGGAATGAAATACGATGGTTGCTCATTTCTTTCTTCTGCCTGTATCACTGGGAAGAGAAACGATGGATAGCGTGTTCCTATTATTACACCCTGTTGCTCCTTAAAATTTTGGGATTAACATGCATGGACAACAATGCAAGATATTTTCAATATGCGATCTTAACTCAGCACGAGATCATTGCAATCAGGCTGTATTCCTTTCCCCCACTAAAAACGATAAAACCTAAGTGACAATAATAGTAGTATTAAGCCGCTTGCACACTGGACGCGAAACAAATTTTTCGCAGGACAGATTACTCTCAAAGTCAATGCAATACACGTGTGTATTCGCGTCTTTTCATTGACTTTGAATGCAATCAGTCGTGCAAAAAATTACTGATCATAGAACGCAAGCATTATTTATAAGAAACTTCACACTCAAAATTTTTAAATATTTTCTTGAAACTTAATACAAGAGATATTATTATTATTATTATTATTATTAGGGGTAAATGCATTGTCAAAGACATCATGACACACAGCAACTCCGACGTGCACAAGCATGCAGCACGTGCGAGCATACATCAAGGTAAAAGCACGTTTCCTCGTGTTCCTAGTCACGTGACCTTATGAGATACGTGCAATTGAGCCCACGTTAGCACGGTAGAGTGACATCTCGGAAAAACAAGTTCTTACAGTCAATTATCCGTTGATTTGCAATGCCACGACTGTCAAACATTCAACGTGAACGTGCCATTGGCATGCTGAATACGGGAACGTCGGTCACTGACGTTGCCAGGGTTATGGGATGCAGTCGACGGACTATCCATGATCTTTGTACACGTCTCCAACAAACTGGCACCACAGCAGACCGACCTCGTTCGGGTAGACCACGTGTGACGACACAAGCAGAAGACCGACAAATCGTCTTACGTCATTTGCGTAATCGATTTCTCACTGCAACGTCCACTAGGAATGAATTGTTTAGAGGTCGTGTGACTGCCCAAACCATACGTAATCGCCTGCGCACTGCTCGTCTCCATGCACATCGGCCATATTGTGGACCAATTTTAACCCAGTTACACCGACGTCAACGGCTTCTCTGGGCACAACGACATCTGAGATGGACTCAGCGTGATTGGAATAGGGTCGTTTTTGGTGACGAATCCAGATTCACTTTGCACTTCGCTGATGGGAGAGTTAGAGTTTGGAGGAGACGTGGTGAACGCAACGCCCAGTGTTGTGTGCAGGAAGTGGACCGTTTTGGGGGCGGTAGTGTTATAGTTTGGGGTGCCTTTAATGGTCCTGCCCGTTCCCGACTGATGGTCGTTCAAGGAAACCTAACTGCTGCAGGATACAGAGCTTTTGCCATTCATGGCAGCTCATGGCCCAGGTCTGACATTCCAACACGATAATGCCAGACCTCATACGGCCAATTTAACGCGGAATTTTCTTAGGAATGCTGGCATCAATGTCATGGAGTGGCCCTCAAGGTCTCCCGACCTTAATCCCATAGAACATGTATGGGATGTGTTGGGCAGAAGACTCCGTCAAGTAAGGAACCCTCCGCAGAATTTGCAGGAACTTGGTGCCATGTTGGTTCAATTATGGCAACGCATCCCCCAAGCTGTGTTCAGACGCGTCATTCAATCCATGAGGAGACGTGTCGCAGTTGTGAACGCTCATGGAGGGCATACGCGCTATTGACATGCTTTCATCAAGTTGTAACTTACCATTTTTACTCTCTTACATTTCTGTAGCATTTCCAGTGGAACTGGTTACATTATGAACATGATTTTTATGGTACACCGTCCTTAATGGGTACAGAATGGAATTAAATCATTATTTAAAACCACTTTTCTTGTATGTTCAACTTATCGACCTCCAAACGAGTGTGAAGTTTCTTTTTTGACTGAGTATATATATATATATATATATATATATATATATGCACTGCCTGATGCCGAGGCAGTTTGTGGTTGGCTGAGAAAGATGTGAAGTCGTTAGTTTGCATCACAGATTCAGCTGCGTTGATTAAGCCAGGTCGAGTTTCCATTACGCGTGCCAACCGCCTTTGATCTGACATCAGGACAATGGATAAAGATACTATAATTTATGTCCTGATTCAGATAGTTACATCAAATAGTGGCTGCTGTAATAATTTATTGCATTGAAATAAATCGTTTTGGTGACGTGTGCGCCGGTCAGCCAAATTACCACTGCACAGAAAGTAAACCAGGTTGGAGCTGGCGAGCTCTCTGCGCACTTTCGGCGGAGACTTTATCCACGAAATTGTCACTGCGTCATGATAAATATGTGAAACCTCCCCCTACTAATTGCCAAAGTGGCTGCGCATGGTGTTGCACCGCACGAAATTACCACTGCACGGGCTGTACCGGATCAAATTACTACTGCGTGGGCTGCGCCACGCTGCGCCACCCTGCGCTGCGCCGAGAAATTAGAGCCCAAAATGTGAAATCACACACTCACACACATGCTCACACACTGACATAGCAACAACCGCATACAAACATACACTCAAAATGTGCCTCTGTAAGCCCACTGACTGGCATATAAGCGCATTGCTTGGCTGATTAATTCACTTCACTATGTGCTTGTCCTCATACAGAATTCAAGAATTACATTTAAGGAAGCATTACTTAAAATTGAGCACGGTGTCAGCAGTTTGAAAAAATACAGCTAATGTAACCTATTATTCCAAAGTATACTTACAATTTTATTACAATGCAAATGTAAAATGTGAATTCCTCCGACAGAAAATCACAAGTTTCCTGTGATCATTATGAGCTATTTAATTCAATCAGATTGTACACGGGATGTATGCTTAGTGTTGCTGCAGTGGGCGTTTGCTGAAGGAGTGTGGAAGAGCTGAGTTTTCCCTTGGAAACTCTCTTCCTCTTTCTCTTTTCCGCTGCATCTCCCTCTCTCATTCTCTCTTCCTCTTTCTGCCTCTCTGTGCATCTATCAGGTTCATTTCATTCATCATTGTCTCGTTCTCCCCTCCCTCTTTCATTCTCTCTCTGTTTTAATGGTGAAGGGGTGCTGTCTGACTGTAGGCGTGTGGCTGTGTGTGCATGCCTGTATAGCAGGGGGGTTGCAATAATCACCACAAGTCCCAGAGGAAATCAGCACTGCTCTCCTCAGTCATGTGACCGTCCACATGGGCGGGCCCCGCATCCTCAGAGCATTTCATTGGGGGGACACCATCTGTCCCCAGGTCGGACCCCTGTTGGGGTGGGCACCAGTCACCCTAATGCCACAGGGAGGGAGACTGAGGAGGGGGGCATGAAAAAATGACTAATAAACATAAGCGATGAACTCCGGGAGACAAATAGTTGAGAATGAAAATTCATTTCCACCTCTCTTTGCACAGGGCCACGTTGGCTGGCACATGATTAATTGAGGGTTTACTGCACACCATAAATTTTTCTCCTCCGCAACAGCTCCCCTGGGGTTGAGGGTTTTTACTGCCCAAGGACCTGAGCTGGCAGGCTGGAAAATAACATACAGTCTAAGAAAAAAAAAACAGCAGGAATCTGACATAACCAAGTTTTTTTTTTTTTTTTTTTTTTTTTTTTTCTGAGAAGCCCAGGCAGTCCACCAACCACAAGCTGGAGGTTAAAAGGCACCCTTGTCAATGTGTGTTTCCTGCTGACATCAGCCCATCAGAGGAGAGCAGGGAGGCTTCTTTATAGAGGAGAGCCCGATTGACACTGGCGTTAAAAAGCACTCAAGAGCGGCGGAATCTCGGTGCATCAGCGCTGCCACTCAGCGCTAACTGGGTTAAGAAAATGTGCCTCATTTTTCCAATCCAACCAGAGCATTCGAGTCCCTTTTAGCGGGACTAAAACTGCCAGTAAGGCACATATTGAGTATTTTAGCCTCTTACATGTTAAGGGCAGGGTTTGTGGCCACATGAGCAGGCAAATGTTCAATTATAATCCAGAATTTCAAATACAACATGACCAGGAGCCAATTAAAAGGTATCAGTGTTTGTGTGTCTAAGTAGTGTTTTCAATGAGTGTTGTTGCGTTTATAGGAAGAGAGATTGCTTGTGCAGTGTTATTAAGTCAGGGCTATTTAGCAGTTTATTAGCTATTTGTGTATGTGGGTGCATGCACAGAACGTGCAAATAGAGATTTGTATTTCATTGATAATGTTCAGAGTATGCACATTCCATATGGTTGATGTATAGATGCATGCCCTCTTTTATGTGTGAGCGCGCTGGATCTTCAGGTCTCTTCATGGAGGTGTGGCCTCTCTGGTCTCCCTCTAGCCTCAGCCCATGAGTTTGCTGAAATCCCAGTACTGCTGCAAGTGCTAAAGCTGACTTCTCCATTGTTAATATAGTAGGCAGCTTAACAAAGAAAGACTGACACCAGGGTCATCTCCTCACTACTGCACCACGACTACTGTGACATACAAAAAAGATGACCAACAGCCCCTTCCATGTCTAACAGAACATACAGGAGAGATGATCACAGGACACTTCCATGCTTACGTAAACATACAGAAGACAAGACAATCCCTCAACATCACCCAGAACACACAGGAGATGATCACTAGCCCCCTCCATGTCTCCCACAACATACAGAAAAGATGATCAGTAACCCTGCCCGTATCTACTGGAACATACGGAGGAGGTGTTCACCAGCCTTTTCCACAGCTACCAGAACATGCAGGGGAGATGACCACCCGTTCCCTCTATGTCTACCAATTTGTAGAATCTGGAAATATAAGTGACAAATGGCTGATAAACTCGGTCCAGAGCCATGCCAGATAGCAATAAAGCTTTTGTGGACTTCCTCCCCAAAATGCTTGCTAAGGCGTTAACGGTCTTACTGTTCCTCTGTATGGGGGGGTTGTTAGAGGGCTCTGGCTGACACAATGCCCCTGTGCGAGTCATATTACTGGCCTAATTCTTGAGTTAAAGTCCAGTTATATTAATCTGTTTAAAATGATCTAAACCCCTGAGAACTGCATAATATGCTTATATGTTCAATATTCTGCAAAGAAATCCCTTCTGGACATATAACCCAATTTACCTATATATTAATTCATCTTAAGACTTTTTCATGACAACTGCATCATATTAGTACATATTCATATCATGTTTGGTCTTGTTATTCTCGGGAGAATCCAAGGAGTTGAGTGGAGTATGTTTCATTCCCATTGGAATTATGGTTCATTCCCTTTTGGAATCTCCTGAGAATTTGGCCAGAATCCTCTCTGGTAATCACCCTATTCTCCTCTCTCTGCTGAAGTGTTTTATTACATCCTCCCAATGGTGGAAACCCAAAAACCGGATTCGACCCCCCTTCCAGGTGTTTATGGCCATGCCGCCTGGATCAAAGGCGTGATTTGGCTTAAAGCAAAGAGAAACAATCCATTCGGGGAAGATCGTATCCGATCTGTCCCCGCGTACGTAAGTGCGTGAGTAGCCTTTTCAATGATGTAACATCGTATTTCGAACTTCCCCGCGCACGTTAGTGTGTGTATCCTTTTCCTCCAGGTATGACTTTATTCTCCTCTTCTAAATTATGTGTAACTCGTAATTGGCTTAACGTTGATTTGTTTGATTTAAGCTTTTGCCTACCTGGTGAATAAATTATTGTCATTCCTTTAAGCTTGCGTGGTCTCCAGGACTCTTAATCCTTTTATTCTTTCTAGCCGCGTTGCGACGGATACCTAGGGGTATAATCCCGACCGAGGTACGACTGGCCAGCGGCCTGTTCTGGAGATTGGTTTTATTAAGTTGGAGAGACAACCATGATCTACTTACATAAAGGGTTTATGTATTGCCGGTTCTGGGATTTTAGCCTAAAGGAAACCCATGGACGAAAAGTCGGTTATCTGTTAAAATTCCCTGAAGGAACCCATGGGCGTGCATAGATCTGGGTTCGCTGTAATCAAGCCAAAAGATGCTGTTGCAGTGATGGCTGACTTCCAACCTCTAATCTAATCAACGAACCTAGGATCCGGTAACAGTACTAAAAACCCGGGAGTACATGTTAGCGACAGCGGTAGTCTCCTAAGAGTTCGAGGTGTAGTCACTTCGAGACCCACGCAGGTTTCCCTAGATTTTGGATTCTAATTCTAATTCTAATTGGAGTCAGATATTTAACGAGGGTATAACTAAATTCATTATTATAAATTTATTATGGAGTCAGATTAATTGTAACCGTTGTGCTTTTGTGCCCTGTCCTTCGAACGGAGAAAATATATCCATTTTATTGTGATTCGCACCAGCCAGGACATCGCGCGTGCTAATACTAGGAATCCACACGCATAAACCTTCAACCCGGGCTCTTCCTCCCTTGGTCGAGCTGCGTGGGTCTTACAAATTCATGCAAAAGAAATGACCACCAGCCTCTTCCATGCATACCAGATAATATAGAAAAGATGATCATCAGCCCCCTTTGTATCAGCCAGAACACACAGAAGAGATATTCACCAGACCCGTTTACATCTTCTACAGTAGACCACAAGGAGAAGATCATCACAAGTCCCCTCTACATCTACAAGAACACGCAGAAGAGATGATCATGAGCACCCTCAAAATCGAGCAGAACATAGAAAATAGATGATCACTAGCCCCTCCACAGAGTCCAGAACATGCAAAAAAAAAAAAAAAAAAGATCACGAGCCGCTCTCTACCTCTCCACCAAAACAAACAAGAGATGATCACAAGTCCACTCCACATCTTCCAGAATGCACAAAAGAGATGATCATGAGTGCCCTCAAAATCAAGCAGAACATACGAAATGGATGGCCACTAGCCCCTCCACAGAGTCCAGAACATGCAACTGACATGATCACCGGCCCCTCATTACGTCTCTGCCAGAAAAAAATGAGATGATCACCAGCCCTCTACAAATGTTGCAAAACAAAAAGAAGAGACTATCACTGGTCCCATCCACTTCTTCCAGAACATACAAAAGTATCTACCAGTTCCGCCCACATCAACTAGAACTTGCAGAAGAGATAATCATCTGCCCCAAAAATGTCTATCAATGACCATCAGCTACCTTCACATCTACCAGACTACGAAGAAGAGATGATTACCAGCACCCTGCACATCTACCAGAACACACAGAAGAGATGTTTCACTAGTGCCTGCCATGTCAACCAGAACAAACATTAGCGATGATCACCAGTCTCCTATACATCTACCAAAACACATGGAAGAGATGATCACCTGACCCCCTTCTTGCTTATCAGGACATACAAATGAGACGATCATTAGTCACCTCAATGTCAACCAAAACATAGGGAAGAGGTGATAACTGGCCTCCTCCACTTCTACCAGAATGCACAGAAGGGATGACCACCAGCCCCCTTCCACATTTACCAATTTCAATTTCAATTTTATTTGTACAGTGCTTTTCACACGAAGACTCTCAGAAAGATGCTTTGCACAGTGAAAAAAAAAGTGCCCAGCATAATCCCTAAAATACCAAATAAGGTAAAATATTCCCAGTAGGGAGAAAAATCCTCACACAGTGATTAGAAAAAACTCCTCGGTTTGAAGAAGTCTCGGAAAGAACCTGGCTATGGTGGGGGAGCCTAAGCTCTGCTGGCCAGCTAATTAACAAACACTTGGAAGTCTAATAATAACTCTAAGAAATCCAAGCAGTGCTATCTGTGGCTCCAGAAAGTGACGAGGCATATATGTAAACCAGGTGGAGAACTGGATCAGGAAAGCAACAGCTAGCAACCACACTGTGATGGACAAGGTCTTGATTAGTCCATGGACTCTGGGTAAGAGAGGACAGGGATCCCCAGAAAAAAACACAAAGGAGGATAAGCACTATATAAATCAACAGCACACTGAGGAAGATTTCCAACTTAGACTTAAGCTAGTATCTCGCTGAGCGGCGAATGCTTACGAATGTTGCGAATTTTGAGTTTCGTCAGAGTTCGTAAAAGGGCGCAAAGCAGTTCGCTAAAAGTTTTTAGGATCGCAAACGGTTTTGCTTGTTGCAAAGAAATTTTGAGCGTGTTCAAAATTGTTTCACGAATTTATTTTCTCACAAACAGTTGCAGACGTTTGTAAAAGAGTTGTAAGCGTTTGCAAACGGTTGTAACAGGCGTCGTTAAAGTTCTTTTTGGTTCGCGAAGTAGTGACCACTATACAACAGAGCTACGAATGCTGACGAATGTAGACGAATATTTGGTTTCTTGAGGATACCATCAAGGTTTCGTCAAGATTGCAAAAGGGTTTGCAAACGATTTTTAGGGTCGCAAAGAGTTCATTTTCATATTCTAGAAAGCCATTTTCTATTCTTTCGCAAACAGTTACGCGAATGTTGCTGACTGACGCTTTAACATTGCTAAATGTCGCTAATGACACCTAGGTCTATCCTGATTTTCGCCAACTTTCGTCAGAAAAGTTGACGAATCCAAAATTCGCTTATGTAAGCATTCGCCGCTCAGTGAGATACTAGCTTTAAGATGATATAAGTAACGCAACTAGAGCCGACTCAGTCTCTCCAGCTCCACAGTGATTTACCTAATTACTGATAGGTTACTTGAATATAGGCTCGACTAAGAGGTGTGTTTTGAACCACTCTTAAAAACAGAGAGTGTGCCTGAATCGGGTAGTCATGGGAGATTATTCCATAAAATTACTGTTTTGTAAAAAAAAGGCTCTTCCTACAACCATAACTCTGGATATATTTTGAATGTCTAAATATTCGACAAAGTATGAGTAATCTTGGAAAGGAGTGAGAAATGAAAAGAGCACCAAAATTATTTGGAGCCAAGTCATTTAAATCTTTGTAAGTTAGCAATAGTATTTTATATCCATTTCTGCATTTGAGAGGCACCCAATAAAGATTTTTGAGCTCAGGGCTAATGTGTCCACAGTTGTTAGTGCTAGAAAAAATTTTAGCTGCTGCATTCTTCACGAATTGAAGGTGTTTCAGGGCAGAGTTGGTGTAAACAGACAATGAAACATTTCAGTAATCCAGCCAAGAGGACATGAATGCATGAACTATTTCATCAGCCTCCTGAAGGTACAGCATCTCTCATAGTTTAGATAAGTTTTTAACTCCTTCAACCCCACAGCCCTCTACAGAGGGCTGACCAACATATTCCCTTCAACCCCAAATTCCTGTAGGGAAAATTCAAACAATCTGACTAATTGATTGGAACATATCAGGTTACATTTAATGGGATTCCAGAGATAACAGTAAGATACAATGTCCAGATAATGACCAGCCCTCTACAGAGGGCTGTGGGGTTGAAGGGTATAGTGATGCTAGAATATCTGGGGTTGAAAGAGTTAAGATGGAAAAAGCCATGTAAATGATATTGATAATATGAGCTTGGAAAGAGAGTTCTAAATCAGGAGTGACTCTAAGGGTTTGAGTGGTAGCTTTGGCAGAAACAAAGAGGTCATCTGAGATGAAAGAAAACTTAAGAAATGTGTCTCTAAGTGGTGTGGGAGCTATTACCAATATTTCACTCTTACCTGCTTTCAATAACAGTACATTTTTGGTCATCCTTGCTTGAAAAGCTTTAAAACACATTTCTAATTTAGTTACCTGATCCTTTTCACATGGCTTCAAAGATACAAAGAGCTACATATCATCAGCTTAGCAATGGTATTTAACACCGACTTATAATGTCTCCAAAGGGGACGCATCTACGAAGAGAAAAGGGCCAAAAACAGATTCCTGAGGTGGTCTAAAATTTACCCTGGAAGACTTTGATGACTTGTTATTTACCCTAACAAACTGAGATCAGTCAGAGAGATCAGTGTTAGGGCCTGTTTCCACCAAGCCTTTGTGTCAGCGTCCGCTTTAGTGTCCGCGTTTTAATCACTTCTATGTTAAGCCAACTGAGTGTTTCCACTACGCTTTCGGCAGTCGGCGTCGGATGAGACTGACGCTTCTGCACGGAATTATAATCTTGACGTGGGCGTTTTCTGTGATATTTTTAGAAGGTGACATCATCTAGGTCAGGGGTTCCCAAACTCGGTCCTGGGGCCTCCCTGTGTATGCTGGTTTTTGTCCCCACCATAATTGCCATCATAGGACTTTAACAAGCTGTTTATTTGTCCAAATTGGGTGCATTTTGTGTTTAAATATGTTATTTGCTGTTTTAAGCCAAATTTTAATAGAAATATCCATTTGTGCCATGAAGAATAAAAGACCGAATAAAAGACCCTTGTAGATAAAGTTTTGGTTTTTTTGCTTGTTTTTTTTTCTGTGTGGCAAGCAATTTCAGGTAATAACATTTTTAAACAGATCAAATCAGGTACTGAGAAAATCAGTAACCTCCAAATTAGGTTGTTGAAGACAGGTGATTAGAATTCTTTCAAAATAATTTGCTTGCACTCAATAACAAAAACATAACATAAAACGAAAGTTACGGATGTAACTACGGTTCTATGAATCCTGGATGACCGCCAGAGATGGTGCTTCAAGCACTGGATATTCCACTTTGCGCATGCGCAGGTCGAGTATGTATACCAACAAAGTCACCCGTGACCCCTAGATGACCCGGGAGAGGCTATATCTTCTGGTGTCATCAGGGGATCTGTTCCTACAGAATCTTCTCGCGAGCACACAAGGATTCTGAGTGACTGAGCGCTCTGGCGGTCATCCAGGATTCATAGAACCATAATTACATCATTAACTTTTGCTCTATTTCATCCCTCCTGACCGCCAGAGGCGGTACTTCAAGCACTGGATGACTAATATCAAGAAAGTCCCGAAGAATCCTGAGTACCCACCTCATTGGGTAGAACCAGAGGATTGTGGTAAGAGGACCACCCCCAGTGGATGGGGAGTGGCCACATTAACACTGTAGAACCTGGAGAATGTATTCGAAGATGCCCATGAGGCCGCGGCACAGATGTCCTCCAGAGGCACTCCTCTCAGAGCTGCCCATGATGCAGAGACACTCCTAGTAGAGTGGCACTTCACACCAGATGGCATTGGGCGGCCACTCATCTCATATGCGTGGCAAATGGCATTCACAATCCAATGGGAAAGGCGCTGTTTGGAAAGAGCGTGACCTTTCTTAGGTCCATCGTAGCACACAAACAGCTGCTCTGATTGTCGTATTCTTGCTGTAGCCGCAATATAGGTTCTCAGGGCCCGCACTGGGCACAATAGTTCAGGCTTCCCATCCCCATCTCCTGGTGGGGGTTCAAATTGCACAAGTTTAATAGGCTGGTTGATGTAGGAGCGTGAGAGCACTTTTGGAAGGAACGCTGTATTCGGCCATAGAGTGACGCCTAACCCGTCTGAGGTCCGCACTAGACAAGAATTACTAACAGACAACGCGTGCAGCTCTCCGACACGCTTTGCGGAAGTGATAGCCAGGAGAAATGCAGTCTTCGAAGACAGCCACTTTAGCTCTGCCTGTGCCAAGGGCTCAAAAGGAGGCTGGCACAGAGCATCCAACACCAGGGGCAGGTCCCATGCAGGAGCCCTCGGGGGCCTCGGGGGTGCAACCTCCGAGCTCCCCTCAAGAAGAGGAATATTAAGTTATGGCACCCTACCGTACCGTTGTCAACCTTGGCATGACCACACGAAATCGCTGCCACGCATACTCTTAGAGTAGCGGGAGACCTACCTTTGTCCAGGAGGGATTGCAGGAACTCGAGGATCACTGGCACGGAGCAATGCACTGGGTCCTCATTCTGGGCCGCACACCAGTCCGTAAACAGCTTCCACCGGTTTTCATACTGGGAACGAGTGGATGGAGCCCTGGCATGCATGACAGTGTGCTTGACAGATGCTGCGCAGCTGCTCAGGAGCATTCCGGGACCTTGAGTGGCTAAACCCAAAGTTGGAGGCGGTGAGGACTGGGATGCCAGATCCGACCCCCCAGCTGAGACAGGAGGTCTTTCCTGTCGGGGAGGCGCCAGGGCGGGCTGTGGCAGAGACTGTGTAGCAGGGGGAACCATGTCCTTGCTGGTCAAAAGGGGGGCACCAGTAGAACCCTGTGGCCTTCCTGGAGGACCCTCTGAAGCGTTGGAAGGATTAGAGGGAAGGGTGGGAAAGCATAGAGGAGACCCTCTGGCCAGGAATGAGACGTGCATCCTGACCCAGAGGGCTGGTTGTCTCTGCCAAAGAGAACCAGAGAAGGCAGTGGGCCGACTCTTCCGTGGCAAAAAGGTCCATATCTGGGTTTCCAAAGAGGCTCCAAATGGTGTGCACCACCTCTGGGTGAAGGCACCACTCTCCCGGAGGGGGCTCGTGACGGGAAAGAAAATCTGCAACCTGGTTCCGTTCCCCCGGTAAATACATTGCCCGCAGGCTGGCCAGGCAGGGGGCAGCCCACGTCAGGAGGTCCCGAGACACTTGGAGCAACTGCCGGGATTTCGTACCTCCCTGATGATTTATATGAAAAACAGCAGAGGTGTTGTCCGTCCGTACGAGAACATGTTTCCCTCTCAGGTATGGCAGGAAGTGCTTGAGAGCCCTGTGCACAGCCTGTAGCTCTAGCACATTGATGTGCTCCATGCGCTCCTGTGTAGACCAACAGGCCCTGAGCCGTCCTGCCCTGAGGGGCAGGCATCTGTTGTGACGGTCTCCCGACGGGATGGTACTGCGCCTAAAGGCACACCTGCCGTGATGTAGGACCTCTCTCTCCATGGGGCCAGGGTGACAAGGCAAAGCTGAGACACCCGGAGTTTCCTGTGTCTGTGCCGCCGGGCATCCAGGTGAAAACTGTTGAGCCACCTCTGCATGGGGCGCAGTGACAGTAGACCTAAGGGAACAACAGCGGAAGCCGCTGTCAGTTTTCCCAAGAGACGGAGGAACATGATGTAGGGCAGCAACCTCCCTCTTTGGAAAAGGGGAAGGAGGTGTAGGATGTCGTCCACACGTCGGGGGGGACGGACAGGCCCTCATAGAGGTTGTGTCCAGGTTCACACCTATGAAGGTTGTTGTCTGGGAAGGGTGCAAGCAACTCTTGTCCCAGTTCACATTTAGACCCAAGCGGGCCACATGTGCCAGGACGCGGGCCACATGTGCCAGCACACGGGCCGTGTCTTCGGCTGCCTGGCGCCTGGACGGAGCACAAATTAGCCAATAGTCTAGGTACGGCATGATCTTTATGCCTTGAGACTGTAGGGGTGAAAGAGCTGCCGCCATGCACATGGTGAACACCCTGATAGTGGCGACCTCTGTAGGCAAAATGCTGCAATCAGCACATGAAAGTAGGCGTCTTTCATGGACGTGAACCATTCCCCCCCTGCGATTGCTCGAATGACATCCGCAGTCCTCAGCATGTGAAAGGGTAAGACCTTGAGGAACTTGTTGAGTCCTTTCAAATCTAGAACTGGCCGGAATCTGCCGGTTTTTTTCTTCACTAGGAAGTATGTTGAGTAGAACCCCCTGGGGTGTGACAGGGACTCTACAGGCTCGATTGCAGATTTGGTCTGGAGGGCGGATAGCTCCTGATCCAGTGCAAGAGCTTTTGCCGGGTCCCTGATGGTGGTCACCTTGACCCAGCCAAAGGTTGGGGGCCGGCGTCGGAATTGAAAATTGTACCCCTGGGTTAAGGTGGAAATCACCCAAGGGTCTGGGGTTTGAGCAGCCCAAAACTTGAGCTGCTCCTGGGAAAAATAACTGACAGCCGGCCCCAAGGTCTCAGTCTCTAGCACCCTAGCCCTTGGGGGCCCTGGGGGGGTGTCGAAACTGCTCAAAAGTGTGAGGTTGCTCGGAGGCAGAACCACGGAAATCACGGCCTGGCCTCTGAGCAGGGCGCTGAGGCTCCTGAGCAGGGCGCTGAGGCACGTGGCGCCCACTGGACTGAGCCCGAGGTGGGGCGCGAGCTCAGGTTGTTGGAGGGAGGCATTTGCCTATGCAGACTGGAGAGCTGCTGCCTAGTCTGTCTAGCCTGAACAGTTCGTTCAAGGGCTTCCACAGCTGCAGAACCAAAAAGTTCTCCCGGCTCCACCGGAACGCTACGAAGCGTTCTCCTACACGCCTCCATCAGGGGAGACTGAGCCATCTAAACCTGCCGGCGAGTCTGGACCAAAAGGGAGAGCAAACGCCCAAGCTCCCTTGACATGAAGGCAAAGGCTTGCAAGGACACATCACTAAGGCTGATGATGCTAGGATCAACCCCGCCCTCTTGTAGAGAAGCAGAGAGGGCAAGCATGAGGTGAGACAGAGAGTTCCCAATCCGACCTGCTTGTGCCCCTGCATCGTAAGCCTTGGTCAGAAGGTCATCGGTGATCCGACACTGAGGTCACGGGCACCTGGCGTCCTGTCTCATAGTCTCATCAGGTGATACAATAAGAGACGCAATGGTAGGTTCGACGGCCGGCATATGATCAAGGCCCACCCTTGCTGCATCTTGCATGGCTGCCAGAGCTCGACCATCGGAAGTAAGATGTGAACGAGCTCTAGTGTCTCTCCAGCATGCCTGCAGCTCTCTCAGGTAATCCTCTGAGGGAGGCACAGTAAAGGTAGCAGGGGCAGGCCTGCGCCGGAAAAAGGCACTAGTATTCGCTGGCTCTGACTGCTACGGCACATCCAACTGCAGGCGAGCCAGGGCCATGTGAATAACAGCTTGCACGGAAGTGTCCTCCGACTCACTATGGGAGCTCACGGCCGAGGAACGAGGGCCCAGGGCTGAGCGGGAGCCCACCTCTGAGGCTTGGGGGGAGTCCTCCCTCTCATAATCAAAGAAGGTGGCCGAAGCTGCCATAGAGAGTGCGTCCTCCTCTGGCACCGGATCAACCATGACTGGGATGGGTGTCGCCGCATTCTCTACATGAGCCCCAGAATGACAGGTCATGAGGAGACTTTTCATCTGGGCCAGTTCAGCGGTTAGCTGATCCATCCTAGATGAAAGATCGCTCGCTGATTTGGCCCTCTTCCTGCAGGGGGCGGCCGAAGCCGCAGAGGCAGCCCGGCGCTTGGTGCGGCCAGGTTGGGTCTGAGGCAGTTCATTCAACGGGGAGGGGTCACCCACATTCATAGTGTGCTCCACCTCGGCCAGCCTAGCAGCTCTTAATGCTCGAGGCATATAACTGCAGTTCATGCAAGGGCTGTCAGAAAGACCCTCCCTCAAATGCTCCGGACTAAGACAAGAGGGGCAAAGATCATGACTATCATCCGGCTGAAGAGCGTTCGAACAGGCAGCACAGCAGTGAGCACAACTCATCATACAATCCCGGTAACTCCGTCGATTGACTACCAAAACCAAAAATAAATACCACACGAACGAACGATGCGGTAAATCCCGAATGTTGGAGCGGGAGCGCAAGCAGTACCTTCACTAGCTATGGTAATCCAGCAAGGCACCGTCAAACTGTAGGTGAGCCGTGCTAGGTTAGAACGGCGAATCGCGCCTGTTACTAACAAGCTAATATACAGCAGCTATCACAACGTCTTACCAGTGATGGGAGCGGGAGCAAAAACACAGCCTTCACCAACACAAGTCACGTCGGAGCACCAAGTTAAGAGAAATAACGCACCTTATGCTGGGAGCGGGAGCGAGAACACGGCCTTCACCAACACAAGTCATGTAAGAATATAAGTCAGCTAGAGCGAGAGCACTACCACTAACTTAGCGAACTCAGGGAAGTTAGGAAGCAACGCACCATATGCTGGGAGCAGGAGCGAACAAACAGCCTTCACCAACACTTGTCACGTTGGAGCACCAAGTCAGCTTGAGCGAAAACACCGCTACTAACTTAGCAAACTCAAAAAAAGAAGTTGGAAAACAACGTACCTTATGCTGGGAGCAGGAGCGAGAACACTGCCTTCACCAACCACAAAGTCGTCGAAAGAAGCAAACATTTACAAATTAAGTGAAATGCTTTGATCCCTCTCCGTCGCAGCCTCTAAAGGGCGGAATCCGCGGCGCCGACCAAAGTATGGTCACGAGGCTACAGGTGACGGCTCGAGATAGATAATGAGATAAATAGCTACGGTGAAGCTATAAGTATAGCAGACCTGCGAAGCGAGAAGATAAAAAAGAACAGATCCCCTGATGACACCGGAAGATATAACCTCTCCCGGGTCATCTAGGGGGCACGGGTGACTTTGTTGGTATACATACTCGACCTGCGCATGCGCGAAGCGGAATATCCAGTGCTTGAAGCACCGCCTCTGGCGGTCAGGAAATAGAACAGGGATGAAATAGAACAGGTTTGACTCTGTCATTTGCTTGTTTAATAAACTGTTAATTTTTGCAACCATGTGCCCACAGTTTCACCAATTAGGAACCCATTGATTTTTTTCCTTTGATTGGGTACATTTTTTTCCCTATTTTTATGCAGTTGTTACTCATATATTGCAATGTGGATGCGGAATTTATTCCTCACTGTTGGTATGCATATCTGTCAAAATACTGTTTGTCAAGAGAGGATAAATTGCTGCTCTGAACAAAAATGCACCCAATTAAGACAAATTAACAGCTTGTTAAAATCCTATGATTGCAAACCAGGGTGGAGCAAAAACCAGCATACACAGGGAGGCCCCAGGACCGAGTTTGGGAACCCCTGATCTAGGTCATGTCAAAACTGGAAGGTTAAGTCGCCTGCTCAGCATGTGGCACCAGAAGTTTTATTAAACTGCAGAAAAATGGGTTCAGTAGACACAGAAAAGCTAATTCAAGCTCTACAGAAATGACCACCACTTTATGATAAAAACCGAACGGGACCACAGCGAATGTGACTTTAAAGCAAACCTATGGGAAGCTATAAATGTGGAAGTTGAGATGAACGTAGATTGTAATGATTTCATTTTTTGATTATGCCCTAAATTAGCCTAATCGTAAAGGAAAAAATAAGGTACAATATCGTGGAATGTTTAAAAAAAATTCTAGTAGTTCCTAACCTATTAAAGTGGCATGAATTGCATTTTTAATGAAACGATTGGTATATATTGTGGTTGATCCTACTAACCCTTCTCATGAGCATTACACTTGCAGTGAAGATATTAATAACTAAGTGGAAGAACCTGAGAGATAATTACCAAAGGAGAAGGAGAGAGTTCCTCCAATCGAAGAAGAGTGATGCGGGCACTTCAGTTACACGCCTAACCAAGTGGCCATAGTATCAGCAATTGACATTTCTAGATACATTCCTTCCTGATGCACCGTAAGTGGGCCTGTAACAAATATTTTAGTCATTTTGGTATGTGTACTATTCAGGATCACTATTAAGGATCTACAGGGACAAAACCATGTACTTAGTCAATTTTGAGCTTACTAGGCCTATGTGGTAAACTTTGTCCTGATGACCCTTAATTGGTTCTTATAATAACAATAACAAATCTTATATGCTCTGATTAGGCCAATGTGGTTTATTAAACAAACCAAACTTTTATTTGTATACATTAATTGTATTTGAACATTTATTATAACAGTACACTATGTGTTTTTTCAGAACAGACACCAATATGTCTGGAGATGAAGACCTCATATGTGATATTGAAATTACTGATGAAACAGCTGATCATACTGGCCGAGATGAAAGGTGAGTAAAATTAGATCAAGAAAATAGAAAATTAGTGCATGTTCACTGATTATCAATGGTATCTAGTCCTCTTGCAACTATGTCCTATTGCCAAGGAACACTGCCCTCACCAACATGGTACTGTTTGAAACATCGTTTGCCCTATTCCCTGACCGACGTCCATTGGAGGGCAATGGGGCAATTGCTTGGCATTCATCTAACTCAACAGGAGGGATGGATGCTTGGTCTGCTGCTGTTGTAGTTTTGCATGTGTTATTGTGCAACATGGTTGCAGCCTTTATGATTTCGACAGTGGTTTCAGGAAGCACACCAATCTTCATTTGGAAGACCCTCCATCTTGCAGCCATAATACCAAACACACTATCGACAATCTGCCAGACTCTAGAAAGTCTGGAATTGTAGATCTTTTTGCTGAGCTCCATGCCATTCTTTCTTGTGTAGGGTTTAATCAGATTCTCATTAAGGGGAAATGCGTCATCTCTAATGACATATGGCAACGCCCCTAAAGATGGGGCATCTGGCAGGACTTCAGGCTCTGGCTGACTGACTGTACCACTGATTTAATGACTTTCCAAATCTTGAGTTGCTAAAGATGCTGGAGTAATTATTATGTATGTAAGATCCAACATCAATTGTAATGAACTTGGACCCACAAGGGCAAGCAGCACAACACGGAAAGTCCCCTTATAATTATAATACAGCGAACCACTGTTTCCTGGAGCCACCATCATCACACGCTTTCCATTGATTGCTCCGCAGCAATGTGGATAATTCCACAGGCGCTGGAAGGCTACAGCAAACATCTTCCATTCATGGGCTGTCTTGGGCACTGGCATATGCTTCTTTACCATACTGGTCCAGATTGCTCGGAAAACATCATGTACCACCCTTGAGACCGTGGTCACCCCAACTTGAAAGCTGAAGGCCAGAGAATGATTGGAATGATTCATCTGTTGCCAAATACCTGAAATAAAATGTAGTTAGGGCTGATTAGTATAATGTCATGACCACCTGGCATTTTTCCTCTTTGTATTAGCAGATCGTCTACCTCCCGTGATGGTGAAAGTACCTCGACAACCCCCGTGCCATGTGGGAGCAGACCCTTTACACCTGCGCCAGTTCAATCTTCTGGAAAGAAAAAGGCCTCAACTGCTGCCATGTCAGCGAGTTATACACAGTCGAAATGGCCCAGGTATTCTAGAGATGTAGTAATGGCATCTCTATTATCACAGATGAACAGCAATGCCGACCAACGTCAAGATGAGAGGGAAAAGCTGATGAATTCACTGACCAAAGAGACAGACCTTGAGGAACAGTTCTTGCTGTCTTTTGTGGTGGGAAAATAATCTTAAATACTGTAAAAATCAAAGTATTACTACAATCACAGTTCAACAGAACGTAGCCAGGTTCATATGGCCCTTTAAAATTACTGAGAGGGAGTTCGGAGCTGAGAAGAGGCAAAAACTCGTAAATCTGTCAAAAAACCTGATGAAGAAGTTCCTGCAGAACCCTCACGGCCGGCCTAATGAGCTAACCTTCTGGAATGACCATATCGGTCAGCCTGGTCCCACAACTTGAGCATGCGCTCCTAAGTGTTCTGGAACCATCCATGTCCTCAGATAACTTACTAAACTTTAGGTGAACCCAAGGTTTGGGAGACTTAGGTGTGGTCTTCGAGCGTCCTTGGCAGCCTAAAATGAAGGTACATTATTATGTAATGACAAACTTGTTACTAAGGGTGGAGGGTTGCTATGGGACAATGTACCAATCAGAGTCAATAAAATTGGATAAGGTAGAAGGAGTCACGTTTAATCCCACCTAAGGAAACGTGCCAAAAGGCCAATAAATATGAGGGTTCAGACAGCCAGAGGGCAGTCGGCGTGGGGTGATTGATGAAAAATGAATGCTATGTGGTTTGCACAGACCAGCCTGGGTTTTTTTTGCTTCATCTGGATGGATTTACAATAAACCCAATCGCATCAGACTCTGGAGAATGTGTCCATTTTTTGGAGATAGATTTACAAGGGTCAGTGGAACACTTTGTCCACTTGCTCTGACAAAGTTTTTTCCTACGACACTTTCCTACCACTTGACAGATCTTTTGCAAGCCGAACAAAGATGGAATTCCGTGCGAAGTTTACACAACTGATAGGCGAAGTGCAATTGCGAGAAGACTGTGCCCAAACGCAGGTCACGGGACCATATACATTCATGATGCAAGGTAACATTATGGGCTATGGGACTTGGCAGCAATGAGACGAACGATGCTCGCCCCTTCGATCCAGGTCCAATTCTGTACATTTAGATGCACAGTGGTGCATTGGTAGAGGTTAATTCATTTGTTTTCTTAATGACCATACAGTTCTACATTAGAAAATAACACAAATTAGATTTTTGGTTTGCATATCAAAAGTTGGGGTCTATACGTTTAAAACGTAGTTGACAAAACTACTCATCCAATATGACTCAACCTCAATGCTGATACGGAATTATGCACTGATATTTACAGGTGATTTGAGTGCAAGGTTAATGTTTGTGTTTGCACGATGCACCAATTGTAAAACCTGCATTTTTTTTTTGCACTTTTGCTGTACTTTAATCACTAAATATATAACTTGCCTCAGACAAATTGTCAGTCTTTTCTCTGCACCAGTTGCCTCCCTATAGTTTGTGTTTTCTTTGCATATCAACGGACCTACAAATCGAAGAACATCATTGGACTGTTTTTATTAAACCATAAATATTGCTTATGACGTTCATCATCAAAACGTAGTTCCTGCACGAGGTGGTGACAACTGCCATATTCTCCTGGCAGCATTGACTGGTCAGATCCACCGACCTTTTTTATATTTTTGAGTGGTTATGACGGCCAGTACCACTCTTATTTCATCCTCCATAGCTTTATCGTCTATTTCATTAAGCATCATTGCAGCCACAAACTTACATTTGCCAGCCATGTTCTTGCAAGTATGCCTACCTAGTAAGGTGAAATATCAAGTTCAAAAACGTGAAAGCATAATCTTGATGGAAACATTCAAATGCAAAATGAAATGCAGAGGCTAGCGCGTATGCTAACGCCTATGCCTACGTGAAAGCTTGGTGGAAACAGGCCCTTACGCCACATAAGAGCAGGTCTGGAAAAACTGATTGATTTTTTTGCCAACAAATATGAATACAGTGCTGTGAAAAAAGTATTTTCCCCTTTCCCAATTTTTAAAATTTTTATATATTTGCCACACTAAGTTTAGTATTACAACAAGTAAAGACAAAATACAGATTTAAAATTTTGATTTCCGTCATTGAAGGAAAAAGCTAAACAACCCTACCTCGCCTTATGTGAAAAAGTATTTGCTCCATTAGGAACTAAATCAACTGGTTTAACATATAACATTGATAATTGGGTTCAATTTCACTTGATACATCAAGGCATGATTACTGCCAGCCCAGTAACATCACTTAACATCACCTAAATAGAACTTGTCTGGCAATGTAAAGTAGGCAAAAAGCAGCATATGAAGCCAAAATCTAAAGAAAATCAAGAACAGATGAAAAACTAAGTCCTTGACATCTATCTGTCTGGAATGGGTTACAAAGTGATTTCTAAGGCTCTGGGACTTAAGCGATGCACGGTGAGAGTGATTATCTACAAATACAGAAAAACTGAAAAAGTGGTGAATGCTCTCAGGAATGCCCAACCTACCAAAATTCCTCTAAGACCGCATTAACAACACCTCTAGGAGGTCACAAAAAAGCCCAAACTAACATCTAAGGTACTGCAGGCCTCAGCTGCCTCAATTAAGGCCAGTGTTTATACAAGTAATTCCACAATAAGACAGAGACCGAGCAAATATGGCATCTGTCACAACCTTTGTGGGTCATTAATTGGCTACTTCCTTGTTCCAGCTGTCTGCGAGTGTTTTTTGCGGTTTGTCTCCATAAATTGATTAATTCTCTTGTCTCCTCCCTTGCGCCCAAGCATTATCATTTGTATGTCTTGCCCCTGTTGTGAATGTCCCATCTATATAATTTCCTTGTGGTGTTATTGTGGTTGCTGGATTTTCATGGTTCATACCCTACAGAACCTTTCAATCAGTTTGTGTCTTCAAGGATTGAAGTGTTACTGTGTTACTGTGTATTTACGATAAAGAAAAACATAATCACTCTTCGGAGTCTAATCAATAGGAACCAGCTCCCAAACTGTCGATCAGTCTCCCGGATTGGGACCGTGTTCTTGTTAATCCTTTGGTCCTGTTGACCAACTGTCCTGCTTCTAAGAGGGGAATTATTAACCTGGCTTCAGCCCCACGACAGGCCCTATCCTTTCCAGTCATTACCAACTTAGCTGGACTGTCCCTGTAGAGTTCTGTGCTTAAGGCCTTGCCCTCTTCTATTACTGTATTCCAGTTAATAAATACTCCCTTGTGGATTGTACCCTTAATCTACGTTTGGTTCCTTGTCTGGATCGTAACAGGCATCCATGGGAGACCAGCAAGGTGAAAACCACAGCTGACCAAAAAGAACGCAAAGGCTGATGTCACATTTGCAAAAAAAAATTGATGAACTCCAAAACTTCTGAGGATTGATGAGTCAAAAGTGGAAATTTTTGGAAGACCTGGGACTCATTGCATTGGGCATAAAGATATTCAAAAAGAACATCAGACCAACAGTCAAACACAGTGGTGGTAGTGTGAGGGTCTGGGACTGCTTTGCTGCTTCAGGACCTAGGAAACTTGCCAATGGAACCATGAATTTGTTGGTTACGAAGGTAACCGTGGATCTGTGAATCCAAGGGATGACCGTCACTACGTTCTAAAAAGGAATGAAATGCCTTTGTTCCGCCTTTTTCGAGACTATTATGTCAACAAAGTCATGCCCATGACCCCAGGAAGCGGAACAACGTGCAGCATAAGAGGCAGGGTTAACTTCCTGTTTGTCCTCCTACCTTGAGCGCCTCCAATGTTCCGAGCGACAAGAATAGTGACGGTCATCCTTAGGACTCACAGATCCACGGTTACCTTGGTAAACAACAACCTGTTTCCTCCTTACTCTGGCCGTCACTACAGTCTAAAAAGGGATGACTTGTACCAACAGGGTCGTGAGGAATGAGATATTCAGTTATCAGAACCTCTAAGGGCAAACATTAGGACTGCATCAGCCAATGGGGCTGAATGAGTTACGTCCACTCTATAGTACTTTGAAAATGTGCACGGCGTTGACCAAGATGCCGCAGCACAAATATCACTCAGGGGAACCCCTTTCATGGCAGCCCGTGATGTGCCCACACTTCTGGTTGAGTGAGCCTTAACACCTGTAGGCACT
Source organism: Gymnothorax javanicus (assembly GCA_029692085.1). Classification (NCBI taxonomy): domain Eukaryota; kingdom Metazoa; phylum Chordata; class Actinopteri; order Anguilliformes; family Muraenidae; genus Gymnothorax; species Gymnothorax javanicus. The sequence goes on from CM056196.1 coordinate 92,580,786, forward strand.
GAATCCGCTTGAGTAATGTAAGCATTGGAGATGGTATCCACCACCCAATGTGACAGCCGCTGCTTGGAAAGTGGCAAACCTAGCCTTGCCCTCCCATAACAGATGGAAAGCTGGGTGTGGGACTTTCTCAAGGGCTGAGTCCTAGATATGTATTCCTGCAGGGCTCTAACAGGACACAAAGTAAGCAAGTTCTCCCTTTCAGCCTGAGAGGGGGAGGAGGGCTGAAATTGACAAATCTCCAATACCTGATTTATAGACTGGTTATTAAGACCTGAGGCAGAAAGGCAGCATTTAGCCATAACAATACGCCAGCACCATCTGCTTTCCACCGCAAACAGTCGTTACTGACTGAGAGGGCACAGAGTTCACCGACCCTTTTCGCAGAACAGAGTGCCAATAGGAATGCCGTTTTGAGAGACAGGAATTTTAACCCCGCCTCTGTCAACGGCTCATATGGGACCCTTGTAAGAGATAACAGTACCAACGGTAAGTCCTAAGCTGGTGCACGCAAGGATCGACTGGGTCGCAGATGGCGAGCGCCTTTTAAGAACTGACCCACTAGAGGGTGTTGTGTCAATGGCCTGCCATGTATGCCCCCATGAAAGGCTGAAATAGCAGAAGCATAAACCTGGATGGTGCCGACCGCCTTACTTTGGTCCAGCTGAGACAGTAAAAAATGTAAGACAAGGGGCACAGAGCAGGACCTTGGATCTACATCTATGGTAGAACACCACTTAGGGAATATTTTCCACCTAAGGGCATAGCTGGCTCGGGTGGACGGGGTCCTTGCACTGCTTAAGGTCTCTCGGACTGTGACATCTAACTGTAGAGCGAAGGACTCTGAAGAGGCCAGACCCATAAGTGTAGGGCAGCCGGGTTTGGATGCCATATCTGGCCGCATGCTTGAGATAGCAGGTCCGCTCTGAGTGGTAGCTCCCAAGGCTGACCCTGTAACATCTGGGTCAGGTCTGAAAACCATGGCCTCCCTGGCCAGCATGGAGCCACCAGCAGGACTGTGTGTTGTCCTTCCGTAATCCGTCTGAGGACCTGAGGGACCAGAGGGATTGGAGGAAAAGCGTATAACAACTCTGTTGGCCACTCGTGTGATAAAGCATCCAGGCCCAAACTGCCTTGACCCATGAAGGAGAATCATCTGGGGTGATGTGTCGTCTCTGATGATACAAACAGATCCACCTGGGCCACTCCGTATCGAACCCAGATGCGGGAGACAATCTCCGGGTGGAGCCTCCACTCGCTCGGCAGAGGCCCCGCTCTGGACAGAATGTCGGCTGCCCTATTCACCAGACTTAGAATATGCACTGCTCTCAGGGAGGAGAGTCGAGGCATTGCCTATGTCAGTAGATCCCTTGCTACCTGGAGACAATGCAAGGACTTGGTCCCGCCTTAGTGGTTTATGTGGTACATTGTTGACGTACTGTCTGTCCTCACCAGCACATGCTGATGATGGATTACCGGAAGGAACTGCTTGAGGACCAGGTGGACCGCCCTCAACTCCAACACATTTATGTGCTCTGAGCACCACGATTTCGCCACGTACCCCTCGCTGTCCTGCCTTCCCAGACAGCACCCCAGCCGGTCAGCGACGCATCCGTCGAAATGACCTGCCGTCTGTGAGGAAGACTCCCTAGCTTGGTGCCCCGAAGCAGGAAGTCCCTGTTCCTCCAAGGAACTAGGGCTTTTATTCACGACTGCATGATCCACAGTCTCACCTGTCTGTCCCTTCTGGGATGCAGGCGAAAGGAGTTGAACCAGCGCTGCAGGGGCCGTGCCCTCAATAAGCCGAGGGGTTTTACTGACGATGCTGCTGCCATTAACCCCAGCAATATCCTGACTTTGTGGGCAGGTACTGTCTTCCCCAGCTGGAAAGGCTTCAGAGCATTCAGCAGGTTGTCTGCCCTGAGGGAAGTAAGACGCACGATCATTGAGACTGAGTCGAAATGAAGACCAAGGTAATTCACTTGTTGCCAAGGTCTGAGGTCGCTCTTCTTCCAATTGACGACAAAACCCAGTGATTGAATATGGGTCAACACTGTCTCTGTGTCCCAAGCTACCTGTTCTAGGGGGGGGGCACAGACCAGCCAGTCGTCCAGATACGGCATGATCTTGAGGCCGCGTGACTAGAGAGGGGCTGGAGCAGCTGAGACCACACAAGTGAAAATTCGTGGTGCTAATGACAGGCCAAAGGCAAGGACTTGAGACTGATATGCCCTTCCCTGGAAGGCAAAACAAAGAAAGGGCCTGTGGTCTGGGTGGATAGGAACATGAAATAGGCGTCCTTCAGGTCGAGGGATGTGAACCACTCACCTGGGTTAATGGACTGCATTACCATTCTTGTGTGCAACATTTTGAATGGCAAGACCTTTAGGAACTGATTGAGACCCCTGAGGTCGGGAATGGGTCTGTAACTGCCGTCTTTTTTTGGCACTATAAAGTAAGTGGAATAGAACCCAGTTTGCTGTGCGCTTGGTAGTACTTCTGTGATCGCCCCTTTTTGTAATAGAGCCTGGACTTTTTCCACTAGCACGGTCTCTAGGGCTGGGTCCTTTAGGTTGGTTATTCGGACCCCTGAGAACGGGGGGGGGGCGCCACCGAAATTGTAGTCGATAACTATGACGTACTGTTGACAAGACCCATGGATCCGACACAATCCCCACCTAACTGCCCTTTGAAAGTTGGGAGGGGGAGTCAATGGTAAGTCCATAACCCCTATGCAGGCCCTCCCTTGCGGCCTGCACCTCTGCCTGAGCCCCTCTGCTGTCCTTCCCCCCGGGAGCGAGGTCCCTTGTGGGGATTCCCAGTGGGCGCACGAAAACTCTGGTCTTGGGTAGCAGCAGAGTCACCACCTGGCGGCCTTGTCCAGCTGGACTGCTGAGGCCTGCGAGAACCTCTTGGCCCCGGTGCAAATGCTGGAGCTGTCTTGCGACAGGCGCGCTGCAAATCCTCCCGCATGGCAGCGGATCGCTCAGCTCTGTCCAACACCGCCTGTGACTCCAGATGGAAAACAGGCTCGGGTGCCACGGGTAGGTTTGTCAGTTCAGACTTCAAGGTCTCAGATAAGGATGTTTCTGCCAGCCATACTTGCCTTCTGCCTAAGACCGAGGTGGACATAGCCTCCCCTAGGTCATGGGTCAATTGTGAATGGACCGACAAGGCTGCGTCAACAAGGGCCTTGGCGTCCTGATCTTCATTGCCCAGTGTTTTCCGCAGGGCTGCCAGCACAATGGCAAGGGCATTACCCATGCGAGCTGCCCATGCTGTGGCATTAAAGGAACATCCAATGAGCCTGTCTGTCTTGGCACATTCTTTTCTTGGACAATGTGGGTTAGCTGAAACACGATCTGGCCCCAGAGACGTCCAAGAGGCTATAGCCTGTTCCAGTCTGCACCGGATAGTGGGCGTTAGCCAGCCTTCTGCAGCCTGCATTGAAGTGGGTCTTCTGAGTTGGCTTTCCCCAAGTAGTTTGCAGCATCTTGATATAGTCGTCTGCCACTGGAATACTAAGTGGTGGGGTAGCGTGGGGAATGCCCCCCCAAATGCCCCCAGTAGGGGCCAGGCTAGGCCCAGAGGGCTGTAGGCCAAAGATTTTTGCCACACTGAGCACTTTATCAATCAAAGAACTTGCAGGAGTCGCACCTGAAGTTGCTGATTCCGGATTTGCCTCAGCCGAGTCACAGTGGGGATCATCATTCGAAAGATACTCAGACCGAGGCACATAAAGCGACAAGACGTCAGTCTCCTCCACATCATCCTCCACCGCCAATGAGGGAACGCCGCCTTGGCCAGGAGGTAAAGAGGCAGACACAGGAGAACGGCTTGCTTCCAGCCTCTCCATCCTTTGTGCCAGCTGCTGCAGTGATGCCAAAATCTGCTTTGTCTCAGCACTGCCATCCTCCTCTGATGGCATTGGTTTTGAGTGCTTAGAGGCACTGGGCATCTCACCCCGCCTGCACGGTGAATCATGCCTACGCTCTCTCAAGCGCTTACGTGAGTGCCCACGGCCAGATCTGTCTGGAGACCGTCTCCGTTCCCTTCCACGTTCGGGCCTGAGGTGGCGTACTTCATCAATACGGCAAAGCTGCTCCGCCCTAGATAAAGCACACGCTGCGCAACAGGGATTGTCCACATCCTCCATCAGATGGGCTACCCCCAAGTAGGAGGGACAATTGCGATGCCCATCCCGGGGATCCGTTTCTGAGTGGCAAAACCTGCAGCCATGAGCAGATATCGTCTGCCTACAATGCTCTTACCAACTGCGAACAGTAGAGAGAGTGACGTGAAAAAGATGCCCAGAGAGGCTGCCCCAGTACGCTAGCGTACGTAGCAAGCTTCCACTAATCCCACGAACTGCGAACAGCTGTTTAGGATAAAGAGAATAAGTGACCTGAGAGGCTGCAACAGTACCTAGGCTACATGAAATGGAGACGTAGCCTGCAAGCTAACAGGCTAGCTGGCTAATCTCTGAAGAAGTTTTACTGCTCAAATGCAGCAATGGCTGCACGGCAGAAAAATGCCAAAATAGAAATAGGTTAGGCAATCCACAACAATTCTCAGGGACACTAGGCATCTGAACCAAAAGGTAATGACTTGAACAGTGGATATCAGACTTACCAGTCTTACCTGTGAGTGTTTCGAGGCGAGAAAGGTTAAGAGGACAAACAGGAAGTTAACCCTGCCTTTTATGCTGCAGGTTGTTCCGCTTCCCGGGGTCATGGGCATGACTTTGTCGACATAATAGTCTCGAAAATAGGCGGAACAAAGGCGTTTCATTCCTTTTTAGACCGTAGTGACGGTCAGAGTAAGGATGAAACAGATCTGCTCTCTACTAGAAAATCCTGAAGGAAAATCTGACTTGAAACTGGTAGAGATTCTGTGGCATCATTATAGGGTAATTTATTAGATAACTATAGCTTGCAAGCTAGCTAGCTAGCTATCTTAAAGTTAGTTACTTCCTGATGCCAGCCACACAATTGATGGCTGTACAAATCAGACTTGGTAATGCTAAGCTCAGTTTCTGTATAGCCCAACATCCCACATCACAATACGCATACATGCCAACTCTACCACTTTTGGCGGTAGACTACCGCTTTCGTGGCGTTTCATTCTGAAAAAAACGCCCCAAAAGCGGTAGTCTACCGTCAAAAGCGGTAGAGTTGGCATGTATGCTATACGTAAGTTAGATAACAGTTTTACCTCCATGGCTGTGTTCCAATCCAAAATAAAATGCTCCCTCCTCTTCTTCCCTCCAATCGAGTAAAGCCCTCTGAGTGACATAGCAGGCAAGGGAGCCCTCACGTTTCTTCTGCACTTCAACATTTTTCAACGAGCTAGTGGGAGGCTTTTGTTACCATCGAACCATCTGTGTCTTTCTCAGTTCATGCAAACCTCTGTATCGCCTGTTTATGTCGAAAAGAAGACATGCTCGTCTAATCGCGGCAGCACTGTCACAACAGTGGTATTAGCCAGCTGCCAAAGTTCTATCATGTTTGCTACTTATATCAGCAACTAGTTAATGTGTTCTTGTAAAATAAAGTATTGCAACAGCCCTCGCAAGTACTATAGGCTACAACCAAAATGAAAGGTAAAGTTACATACCTAAAAGAAAAACAAAATATACTCTTCAAAAAAAAGTGGGGGATATTGAATTTGCAAGGTCAATAACAAACTAATGATATAGAATAATTGGTCCCAAACTAATCGTATCAAACAAAGAAGGAATTGAGTAAACAATTCACCCAAAATTTCATTACCTAAACAGTTTCTCTTGCTGTCTTGGTCCCTGAAAGACGGAATGGGTAAGAAACGGAAATTGAAAGTTGACATTTTTGCATCAATAGTGCGTAATGCCCCTGTTATTGGCCAAACACTCATTGATTCGTTGAGGCATCGTACATATGAGTCTACCTATGGTGATTTAAGGAAGTCTGTCCCATTCCTCCACCAACACCTAGCTAAGTTCATCTAGCGTGGCTGGTGGCTTTTCACGTTGACGCACACGTCGGCCCAAGATGTCCCAGACATTTTCAATGGGGGTAAGGTCAGGGCTCATTGCTGGCTAGGCATCCTATGGATATTGTGCCTCCGCAGGTGGTTATTGACTTTTCTTGCACAGTGAGCACGGGCGTTGTCATCCTCAAAGACAAAACGCTGCCCCTCATGACGTGTATAAGGGACAACATAGGGTGTCAGTATGTTGTCCCAAAAGTACTGGCCAGTGACTATCACAAACTGGGTGCTTGCTAGGAACTCACATCCAGTTGCCGACTGTCTTGCATGGGAGAAATGGTCAAGCCGTTAACAATGAACCAGCTGCATGTAATCCCACGCCAAAAGACAGGAGTAGGTTAATTAGCGAGCTAGCCAGGTGACATTGTGGCTAGCAAGGGTAACGCCGTTTAATTTTCCTCAGGTTTTCCATTGCTGCACATTGCATAAGGAGACAAAAATGGGGATTTACTGTAGGCAGTATTACCCTTGCCTCATCACCTTCTCTACTTTCTTTTTTCTCCCATTTGTTTGTTCTTTGATGACCACATTTTCAGGGAAGTCAATTTGATTGGACATTATATTTCTCATAAATCTCCACAAAAAAAGCAGTTGGAAGGATATTTATCATAATGGGGAGAAAACATTTTTTGGAGTTTGGACAGCTTTATGGAGACTTTTTATGTCCATCTCTGGCTATCTTGATGGGCTCGTGATAATTTCCTTGTGTAAATAATTAATTTATATTGAGCTTCATGAGTCAAAACAGTTGATTCATGGTAAAAACATGATTATTTAATGATTTGATTGTGCACAATTTGCTGAGCCACTTGGAAAGCCGCTTGGAGAGCTTGGGGAGCCACTTGGAAAGCCATTTGGGGAGCCACTTGGATCGCTATCTTATTTGTCTCATAGACAGTTGGTAATTTTGAATTATCATGCTTCGATGTAGCGCACTTGTGGTCTAGGAATTTATGATCCCGAGAATGTATTGTGATACCGTCCAGCCGTTTTTTGATTCTCAGTATTTTTATTATAATTTATTATTATTATTATTATTATTTATTTTATTAGATTTTTTTAACAATTTCAATTCTGAATTTTCATGAAGATTTTTTTTGTTTGGGGCCCTTATTGTGCACTAAAATTATAAAATATAAACTGAAATAAGAAGGTATTCTAAATGCTACAAGTGTCTTGTTTCGTTTCAGCTATTTTCTCTCTCTTTGAAACTCAAATTTTGAATCATAAAGCCTTAAATAGGGTAACGTAAATTGGCAGATTTGGTGTCTGTACAAAGGGGTTAATAGCAAGCTGCTGAATCATTCTTAAAAATTTAGAGACTGTTCTGTCACTAGTAGACTGGAGAGTTCAACAGAGTAGCTATCCATTGATACACTGGGCCAGTGGCTCATTTCAGGGAATCCTTGCTTAGATTAGCCTGTTTTTCAGGGGAATGACAGGACGCAAATGGCATAGAAATCATGGAGTTAGTTTTTTTTTTTTTTTTTTTTTTTTTTTTAAAGGTTATAGCTAAACCTCCCTTTCGAACATTAAGGATTTTTATAACTTGAACAAAAAAAAAAACAGCATGATATGGGACCTTTAAATATTTGGGGGCAAAATAGTTACATATATTAGTGATTCCTCATCAAAGTTTTAAGTGTCTGCTTTGCAAGTTTTGCCAATTTGGATATTAAAGGCATCACTGCTGATAGATACCCTATTGAACTGCAATATTTTCAATTAGTGTGCCTTTGAAGATGGGCTCAGTGGTTTACATTAGTCGATCTTGCTGGCCACTTCATGTTTTGCAATTTTCTTCCAAGAAAGTTCCTATAGAGTTTGGATTTACCTTTTGGTTTATATCTTGCTGTAACAGAAAGTTCATTCCTTTTAATGTGAAAATCACTGTTGATTCCAAACTTTTGTGCAGTAGTGTGCATCTAGTGCCACAAAACTCCATAGGATCAGAGTGTACAATAGCAATCATTTCATAGAATTGTTTCTATACAGAAACACTCTTGCAGATGGTTGCTACATGGCAACCATCACTACAACACTACGGGCCTGCTCCTGTTTGGGTCCATCTCATTGGCCAAGATGGCAAAGGGGAGATGGAACATATGAACCCTCGACAAGCCTTTCCAGATTGTCAACATCTAATACTATCTAATAATATTTTCTAGGATTTCCCAAATACCCACATAGTGGATATTATGTCACTTAAGGTATATTTGGATAGTTTCCAAATAACCAACACATGGGTTTCTGACAAATCTTCTCTGTTTTTCCAAAAGCCCATCAGATCAGCGCAGTCTTCGTGCAACCCCCACCATCAACAGATGACCAATTTAAATCTGGATCTGCAGTCTTAACTACAGCTTGATAAAGAAGCTAATGCCCCAAACAATGGGGACAGACTGTAATCCTTCTCTCGCAAAATGTCCATTAACATTAGGCATTAAGCAATGTTTTCCAAAAAAAAAGAGGGCCCTTCGGCTGGTGGCAGTCTGCTGCTGGAACACATGGAGCTAAAAACACAATTCTGTGATGAGCAGAGTCAAAGTTGAGAGCATCTGTGAGAGGGCAACAGTGATCTCCTCTCTTTAGACATTCCCTACGCAACCGACGGTGCAGGAATTATTCAGTTGGCATATTTCATATGGCTGTTTCTCCCCCTCCCGCCATTCCCCACCTCACCCCATTTCAGCAATTTCTTAAATCCCCTTTGGGGTGGGAGCAGTAGCCGGTGACGGCATGCTCCCTGGGCATGTCTGCACGACTGTGACACTAAGCCCATTATGTTTCCATTATGTCCCTCAATTTTCTCTGTGCTTTTCACTCTGGACACTGGCTAGGCTCAAACCCTGGACCATATCTCTCAACCTTCTTTACTTAACGTTTATACATTTTTACAAGTGGCCTGACTGTCTGTGGCTCATAACACCATTAGAGACAGATGGCTGCGGTTTGTAACAGGGATGAGTGGGTGCACTTTCCCTTCCTCCCTGTCTTGCCGGGTAAAAGCAATGGCATGCCATTGTATCGGATAGTGCTTAATGCAATCCTTTACTGTCCGTTGCAGTATTGCTGGGAATTCAACTGTGAGCTAAAAAAAAAAACATGCCGTTGAAATTAATCCCTCTAATATCTCCATGAGGTCTCTGGCACAAGCTTCAACTGCAAAGTCCAGCATTTAATGCATAATAAACAAGCATTTCAGTCTGCTGACACTTATATCTAAAGTGTTTACCCAAACGCTGGAATGCAGTGTTTACAGCTTGCCATGCACAGTCTTGATTTGCATAACTGCCATCAGCAAAATGCAGTGAAATACAATCTGGCCAGGACATTTAAACACAAAATCTCTGATGATACTGATAATGCCTAGTATTATAACAAACCCTCAGTGTTAAAGGTATGCATCCACAAGGTGAAGGGAGTGATTCCGGAAGGCAAAGTGGTCAAAGCTTTTGATGACACGGTTTTAAAATGAAATGTGAGAGCAGTCATTGAGCAGAATATTCCGCAAGAATTTTGCAGGGAAGTTGAGGCAGAATAGGCGTTGGTTTTGATTGAATGAACTCTGCAGCCAAATGTTATCATGTCAGACAAAGCATCTCACACATAAATAATTGCTGCAGAAATACTTATGTGGAAGTTTGATTGAACTAAGATTTCACTTCAAGTCCATTTATACACTAATGTGTTCCCTCTGGCAGGAGGCTGGCGCAGTTGTTTCCTTGAGGAAGTTTGTAATAAAAGCTTCCGATCAATGAAAATTGCCATTTGTGCTTGTGTTTGTCATCTTTGCAAAAGCAACAGTGCGGGAATTTACCAGATTTATTCGTATACTAGAGCTGTAAGTGGTGTGTAAATTATCCTAACTGTCTTTGTCGCTGTTTATCTTTGTAAGGCAGCTCTATTAAAGGCTATCCATTAATGGCTTTGGCTTCTCCAATCAATGGCAGAGAGGCATGGACGTGTTTTGTGCCATTTTCCCCCACAATCATGCACGTTATTCTAAAAAGATGCAGTTTTATCCATGACCAATTAAGCTTAAAATAACTATCACAGATAAAATTCAGCAAATCTTTAAACACCAAACTTTTTTTTCCTCCTACTCTGATTATAGAAAAATTAGATTCCTTAGATAAATTAAATTCTGGGTTTAACGCAGTTAATCTTGTGTATTTATTTGCATCCAACACATACAGCCGAACCTGAAAAGTAGGAATGGTGAAGACCATGTGGCACTGACCAGAGGCGATTTTGTGCCCCGTTACATATGTCAAGATAAATTTTGGGGTTTGATTTGCTGTTATACACTGTCTGTACTGCCATTCAAAACTGTGTGTGCTTGTATGTGTATGCTAAAAAAAAAAAAAAAAACATGCAATTATATACAGTATTTAATAAGTATATTCAATTTGTATTGTGCTGAAGTCTTCTTTGATAATGTAATAAGAATTCCATCCTGCCCGCCCTGTTTGAACTGGAAAATTTATACCATGTAAAGTGGTACTTTCACTCTGTCATGTCCACAAAGCATATTTATCTATGTTTCACAAAGCAGTTTACAATTAGTCACCAGTCAAGGGATTTGCTTGTTTAAAACCACAATCTGGGGTGGTATTTATAAGCGAAGGGATCATCTGTGGCGACAGCTGAGCAGATGTGCTACTTTTGGCGTGCTATTTCTTTTTATTTTATGTTTATGTTTCCCTCATGTGCGCTGTAATGGCAAAGAATGCCTCTTCCCATTTTAATCAACAGTATTTTGAATAAGTGTGGAGGTTTCTACAATCATCGTAGATTGCATAATGGTATTTGTTGTAACGGAAAGGGGAGTTTCTGAAAACTTCATGAAATGGTCCCAAAGACTGCCAAGAGGGACACCGGACAGACATGCACCCACTGTAACCCAAAGACTGTTCAGCTTTATTGGCTCATATAGATTTTTGCTGTACACGTCATGCCATCACACAGAAGGCATATACGAATAGATTCAGTGCTTTTTTCATCATCTCCAAAGACACATAGCAATAAATAGTGTTCATGAAACAAGACTCTCAACACCGTTGGAAACTGTACAAAATTTACAACAATTAAGACTCCAAAGTTCTGAGGCTTCGATGTTTGAACAGAAAGTGTGTTAAATATACTGTATCTTACATGATTTAATCTATGCTCTGTATGTGTTTTTGTTAGTATTTGCATGTACCTGCATGTGTGTGTATGTGTGCAATTTGTATAGTGGAAGATGGATTGAGTGTATCTATGATATTATCTGTGTGTGTAATGCAAGTGAGTCAGTGTTTGTGTGTGTGTGTGTGTGTGAATGTGTATGTTTAGTATAGTGTAATGGTTTAGTGTCTTTTTCTGACTTATTTAGAATTTTTTTAGCTGGCTTACTGTTCTGTTTCTGGAAGCCCCAGCTGCATTACAGTCTGTCATTTGGCAAATGACTCTAAAAGAAATTCAAACTAACAGAAATACTCTGAGCTCTTAATCTGGTTTTGTGTTCATTGGCATTCCGCAAACTTAATGTAATTTACGTACGTGCTGAATTTCATGTTGTCCTTATTCAAACAGTAATTGACATGACATCTTTTTTGAAAGAACGCAGCTTTTTTTGTGTACACTGGAGGTGAGTTCCGACACATTATGGTAGGCATTGAAATAATATCTGATGAACAAAAATAGCAACAAAATGTAAGCACTACTAACAAACGTGGCTTACAACTGATCAGGAGGGGCATGGAGTCAGAAGACACTAGCTATTACATCAGAACACACCATTAAACGTGACATTAGCATCTCAGCTATTTTCTTTTTTGTGGGAATTCATCAGTTAGTTTAAGGAAATAATACACTTTATAGTTGAAAAAGCCATCTGTGAGCAGCCAAAGTGTAACACTTTCTAAAAAATTTTCTGGAAAATGATTCCTTTCTGTACGATCATTATTGGGATATGGCCAGTTTTCTAAACCTGACTATGTTCACGGTTGTTCTTGATTTCCAGTGTTGAAAGAATGTGCATACCTTAGTGACTGTCATATTATTTTCTTACACTGTTATGCTTACATTAAAATCCTCAACTAGTTTAAGATAGCTAATGAGATACTTGGCAGTCATAATATTTAATCCCATGATGGGTTGCACTGAATCTCCGGATAACTTAGTGTGCAAAAGCAGCTTCTCAAGATCATTACTGCAAGTAAGGAATCTGCTCTCAAAAAACTCAGACACCCATACAGGGCTCAGAGACCCACATCGGTCGCTGGGGCTGTCAAGAAAACCCATGGATAAAGCCTTTATGCTCCTCTCAACTGAATCCACTCACTGTTCTACTGTAGGGAGGACACTGGGAAGTGCGCAGTATATCGGCAAACATACTTCAAGTCATTTGAATGACCTTTCACCACTTTCAGACCAGATAGCACTGATTCACCATGTAAACAATAAAACTTAAATTTGAGCCGATTTTTTTTCACAGGTCTGCCAGCCAAGAGACCTTAGCAGTTCAAATCTTCTGCAGGGCAGCCACAACGGTCCCCCTTGTTCAAAATTAGACCCATTTTCTCTATTTTAAAAATTATCTTAAACGCAAACACTTGTACCCAGTCAGACTACCAAAAAAGTTTTAGAGTCAGATACTCTCGAGGTGTCCATCTCTGTTACCCCTCATTTCCAGTAATCAATGTTTGAAGAAATTTCAAATACCGCATATCACAGCAGATATACCAAGGATCTGATTCAAGCCACCTCATCTCCTGAGATTTTTTTAATCTCCTTGAATGAATGAATGTATAACTTTGCCTTCTTTTACCATTGAAATTGTGGGACTAGAAGTTACAGAGATTACTAGATTATTAATAGTAATAGATGTATTGCGGATAGTTGAATGCTTCTTACACGTGTCATTTATCAAGGACAAATTGCAAATAATGGGAATGAATCGCCCCCAAGGCATCCGTGTTGATAATTTTAGGATTGAATGTGAGTGAAAATATCTGAAATATGGTTTTATAATGATACATTTGAGCTTCTGCTGTCTGCATTGTGCATTCATTTCTCTTCAGTTTTTACCATCTATGTGCAGAAGAGATGAGTAAAGTGCGATGCCAATGAAAAGGCTGTGACATAATTGGCAATTGTTTTCATTCAGTATCATGCAGAGGAGCTCTTTTTTTTCTGTGCAACTGTGATGGTGGTCCAAATAGCCCCGATTGAGCTTTTGTCTTGCCTCTGGGCTGGAAGATAACCAGTCACCCTCATACAAATCCATGCTGCGACGGTATAAATACAGTTTTAATAATGAGAAACAAAATCAATAAATAATGATAAAACCATTGACAATTCTGGCAACATTGCTCTGCTGTCCCCTGGCCAGATCAGTCTGTGTTTCTGACCTGCATTTTGTGACAACACTTCCTGGCCACCTGCAGCCTAACTTCCCCCATTTGCAGTAGTGGTGATTGGAGCAGTGGGCTTTTACGGTTTGTTTTCAGGGGGCAGCGGTGGCTGAAGAATGGTCTCTGCTCCATGCCCTCCTCTCTCCCTTTGTGGAAAACAAAACATCAGTTCTGGTCAAATAGAAATGTGAAAAGCTCACTTTGTTTTTCTTTCCGCTTGTCTACTATGTGCACAGTGGGAGCACCGCTCGGAGGCCTCAGAACTGGGAGTGGTCCATCTCGTCCAGCCAGGACGCAGGGCTCGTGGGGAAGTCTGGGTACCCCGTGCTGCTCCCGGTGGAGAGATCAGAGGTGGGTCCAGCTGCCATGGCCCTCAGAGCCTGGCCCACACCGCCTTGCCCGCCCTGCGCCATGATACTGTCCATGGTGAATCCCAGGTTGTTGAGCAGCGGGGTGTGGCCGGGCAGGGAGGTGATGGAGGAGGGAGACTGGGGCAGGCCGTAGGGACTGCCCGCCCGTAAGTCATGGTAAGGCTGGCCAGCAGCATCCAGTGAGAAGCCTCCATTCAGCAGGTTCCCATTACCAACGTCACCAACGCTGCCGTACAGGCCATTAGAGTGGCCCAGGTCTGACAGTATCTGGTCCTCTGTGTGAAGAGAGAAGAGAGAAATGTCCATTTCACAACACATGAGTGTTGCCCTACTGTGTTCTATGCAGTGGTTCAGCTAACATGATGTCTCACTATCTTTTTCATTTAACATAAAAAATTATGGTTCTATGACACCAATAATGCTAACCAAAAATATGTGATTTTTGCAATTTGTGTCAAACATTGTCAGTTTGCAGATTTTCCGCAAACTGAGGCAGCATGCTTTGAAGCAAGCTAAATGACATGCACAGGTCTGTGGTATCAGATGCTTCATATTGGGGTTCAGTGTGGCACAAGCCAAGCAACTGCACTTATATCCAGACCCTCAAGCGCAGTTTCAGTTGCAACAATGCTCCCGGTAATTGAGTGTATGCAATTACCTTTCTGTGTCTGATAAAAATGGCAAAAAGACTCAGATCTAATGAGTCTTTCAAACGTGCTGGTGAACACCAAATAATCAAAGATATTTACAACCTCAATTCCAATGAAGTTGGGATGTTGTGTAAATTGTAAATAAAAACAGAGTGCAATGATTTATAAATCTCATAAACCCACATGTTATTCACAATAGAACTTAAACAACATATCAGATGTTGAAAGCGAGACATTTTACCATTTTATGAAAAATATTAGCTCATTTTGTATTGGATGGCAGTAACTTCTCAAGAAAGTTGGGACAGGGGCAACAAAAGGCTGGAAAAGCAGTGGGACTAATAAAAAACAGCTGGAAGAGCATTTTTCAACTACTGAGGTTAATTGGCAACGGGTCAGTAACATGACTGGGTATAAAAAGATCATTTTAGAGAGGCAGAGTCTCTCAGAAGTAAAGATGGATAGAGATTCACCAATCTGCAAAAAACTGCGTCAAAAAATTGTGGACAGAAAAATGTTCCTCAATGTAAAATTGCAAAGACTTTGAATCTATAGTTCATAATATCATCAAAAGATTCAGAGAATCTGGAGAAATCTGTGCGCAAGGGACAAGTCCGAGAGTTAATATTGGATGCTCGTGATCTTCAGGCCCTCAGGCGGCACTGCATTAAAAACAGGCATGATTCTGCACTAGAATACACTGCATGGACTCAGGAGCACTGCTAGAAATCATTGTCTGTAAGCACAGTTTGCCATACAATCTACAAATGCAAGCTAAAGCTATATCGTGCAAAGAAGAAGCCATATGTGAACACAGTCCAGAGACGCCGCTGTCTTCTCTGGGCCAAAGCTCATTTAAAATGGACTGAGGCAGAATGGAAAACTGTTCTGTGGTCAGATGAATCAAAATTTGAAACTCTTTTCGGAAACCACAGACACCGTGTTGTGTGGTCTCAAGAGGAGAGGGACCATCCAGCTCGTTGTCAGCGCACAGGTCAAAAGCCTGCATCTCTGATGGTATGGGGTTGCTTGAGTGCCTATGGCGTGGGGAGCTTACACATCTGGAAAGGCATTATCAATGCTGAAAAGTATATAAAGGTTTTACAACAACATATGCTCCCATCCAGACAATGTCTCTTTCAGGGAAGGCCTTCAGTAAAACAATGCCAAACCACATACTGCATCCATCACAACAGCATGACTTCGCAGTAGAAGACTCTGAGTACTGAAATAGAATACCTGCAGTCCAGACCATTCACTAATAGAAAACATTTGGCGCATCATAACATGAAAAATCTGGCAAAGAAGACCCAAGACTATTGAGCAGCTGGGATCCTACATCTGACAAGAGTGGGACAACATTCCTCTTCCAAAACTCAAGCCATTGGTCTCCTCACATCCCAGACGTTTACAGACTGTTGTAAAAAGAGAAGGGGATACTAAGCAATGGTAAACATGGCCCTATCCCAACTTTTTTGAGATGTGTTGCTGCTATCAAATTCAAAATGAGCAAATATTTTTCATGAAATGGTAAAATGTCTCACTTTCAACATTTGATATGTTGTTTATGTTTTATTGTGAATAAAATGTCAGTTTATGAGATTTGCAAATCATTGCATTCTGTTTTTATCTACATTTTATGCAGCATCCCAACCTTTTTGGAATTGGGGTTGTATAAAACCTGAGGCTTAAGCCATCCGTCATTTTAATAAGGGGTCTATGAGCGGGAAGCCCAGGAGCAGGAAGGGAGAAGCAGGAGGAGGTGTTTAGGCACAGACCTCTGAAGCTCAGCTCGCTGTCACTCAGGCCCCCATCCTCTGCTGAACTCTCTTTCTCCACCTTGTTTCCCCCTCGGCTGCGCTTCACAGACTTGTAGAACTGGCCCCAGCGGTGCCGCCCCGCGTCCTTCTTCAGCCGTTTCTCCTTGGCACGCCTGTTCTGGAACCACACCTGAAATCATTGGTAGATGAGGAGCAGAGAGTTAGCACACCAAAATTTACTCGGATGGGATATCACTTTTTTTTTTAATTGTTGTTCAGAGGTGCTCAATGGATTTGTCTCTAGACTGGATCTACAGCCTTTATGGTTAATATCACAATGCCCACAGCCTACATCTACAGCCAAAATGTCTGTGGAGTCTATGTAAAGACCTGAATGGGACAGTATACATGCTCATCTCCCATGGCATCCCATTTTCCAGGGAGTGTGGGACATACCTGAACCACCCTCATGTCCAGGCCTGTCTCGGAGGAGAGCTGCTCGCGGACGTGCCGGGCAGGCTTGGGCGAGTTCTTGTACGCACTTTTCAGAGTCTCCAGCTGTTTGGCTGTGATGGTGGTCCGGGGTCGCTTGGCACCTGCCTCAGAATCATCTTTTAAAGTTAAAGACAAGATTTTAAAATCTTAGTTTATGAACAAATTTGTGTTTCAGTGAGGAAAGATATAATTTTATGAACATTTATTTAAACGTAGTTTTAGAAATTATTAATTATTTTGGTAATATGCAAATCAAGACAAATACAATTCGGTGAGGGTGGACTAGGGCCATGTCAGTTCTGTGTATAATGCATGGGAAAGGGACGCAGAATCTGGGTAATAATGTACAACACAGTGAAGAACAGAGGAGTGGCTGTACAGAGTGTGCTACAGACTCCTCCGCTCAGCTCAGACGGTGTCTCTCCAGCTACAGCGCATATAAATCTCTTAGGGGAATGCCAGCAGTATGGAGTTATCGAGACCCCACTAAAACTGTGCATTACACCACTTAACATAATCAATCAAAGGGGCATGGAATTCTCCATAAATACAAAGCTGGGGCTTTCAGCATCAAATCCATAAAAGGTCACATCAGCTCATGATTTAACGATCAAGATGCTGAGACCCCTTTAGGATATTTTTTATTATGATTTTGTTTCTTCACCATTCCCCAGTCTCCTGTAGTCCATCGATGTCTCTATTATTTTAAATAATGGGAAGTGTGCCTTTCCAGCTGATGAGCCCAAGATTTAACTGCTTTTGAATTGGCTCTGGATTTACGCTGTGTCTCTTCCCGCATGCTGCTTGGCAGTATCCCTCAGCAGAGAGAGGGGCGGGGCTGCCTGCAGTCTCAATGCCAAGGACATAACACAGAGACACCCACCAGGGTGGGACCACACTATGATCTTACGTGCATTTCTATTTGACTGGGACACCTGACTGCATTGCTCCTGTAGAAACCCATCAGCAAAGGACCCCCACAGTGCTGTGAAAAAGTATTTGCCCCCTTCCCAATTTCTTCTATTTTTCCGTATTTATCACATATAAATATTTCAGATCATCAAACTAATGCTAATATCAGACAAAGATAACCCGAAGAAACACAAAATGTGGTTTTCAAATGATGATGTTATTTATTGAATGAAAGATGTTATCCAACCCTCCCTTACTCTATGTGAAAAAAAGTAATTGCCCCATTAGTTACGTTGTATTAAATCAATCAATTAAACAAATTTAATTGATAATTGGGTTCAATTTCACTAGACACACCCAGGCATGATTACTTCTGGCCCTGTTGAATACAGTATATACATCACTAAAATCAGGGCTGCCCAACCCTGTTCCTGGAGAGCTGCCATCCTGAAGGTTATCACTCCAACCAAAGCAAACCACACCTGCTTTCCCAGTTACAGATCTTAACGAGCTGCTAATGAGCTGAATCAGGTGTGTTGAATTAGGGTTGGAGCAGAAACCTACAGGATGGTAGCTCTCCAGGAACAGGGTTGGGCAGCCCTGACTTAAATGATACAATGGAACAATGATAATCTTTCACAGGAGTTTCTGGCCTACCACATCTGCTCCAGTAATGACTTATTCAGGAGATTACGGAAGAACCCAGACTAACATCTAAAGACCTGCAGGCTGCACTGAATTCCTACCATTTTTAATTATACTGTATTATGTACAGTAGAGGGTGAAATGCCCAAAATCCTCCCGATTTGTCTTTGGGGTACATTTTCTCAATGTAATGGATTATAAGCATACACATCTGTTGCCAAATTAGTGAGCTACAACCCATCTTTGCTCTTGTGGGACTAAGTCTTTTTAGAGGCTCTTTTTATTCTATAACACAATCAGTAGCGGCTGGTGAACTGGCGATGGGGGAGGCTCAAACCCATCCCTTGAAAATAATGATTGGTCATGACCTATTTTCAATCATTCATTTAAATTACCATTACAAAAGCTCCAAAAACTCTCAACATTATCAGGTGTGTTTTAAACTGTTTAAATGAAATAAGATCATTGGAAGCAATGGAATTGCATAAAGACGTTTCAAATGATCTTATTTCATTTAAACTATTTAAAAGATAATGAAACACATGCATTGCTTCCAACCCCTGAGTGAAGAAAATTGATTGAATGTAAATATACCACTAAAACTCACGCGGAATGTGTGAGAGTTGACAACTGTTCGTTATCAATGAAAACTGACCACACCTGGTCATGTTGAGAGTTTTCGGAATTTCTGTAATGGTAATTTAAATGAATGATTGAAAACAGGTCATGACCAATCATTATTTTCAAGGGATGGGTTTGAGCCTCCCCCATCGCCAGTTCACCAGCCGCCACTGAACGCAATTAGCTCACCTGTTTAACAAAATTCCTCTGAGGGCACATCAACGACTCATGCATGATGTCACAAAAGAAACCAGACTAACATCTAAAGAACTGCAGACCTCTCAAGCCTCAGTTAAGGTCAATGTTCACGATTCCACAATAAAAAAGAGACTGGACAAAAATGGCATCCATGGGAGAGCTGCAAGGCAAAGACAACGGCTGGCCGGAAGAATACAAAAGCTCATTTCCCATGAGAAAAAAAAAACATCTTGCAGACCCTTGAGACTTCTGGGATAACATTCTGTGGATTGATGAATCATCAGTGGACATTTTGGAAAGCATGGGTTTCATTACATCTGGCATTAAAAAAAAACTTAACAGTATGTACTTAAATATGCAGCCAGGAGAGGGTTAAAGTCAGTTGACACCCCCCTGAAATTGGGTACCACAGAAATAGAGGCAAATATTTTTTCCATCCTAGGGTCAAGTTTTCTTTTTAATTCAAAACCAAGAGTGGTATATACATAATAGATATACCAAATTCCAAGTCTGTACGCCATATACTTCTTGAGATATGCTGCATTTTCTACATGTCACTTTTCGGTGGCGGCCATCTTGAATCGCATGATCTAATAAGGAAAAAATCAGGAAATATGCTTTCCTTGTCATAACATATCATTTTATGATCAAATTATATGATTTTATGAAGATATAAGAATTTTTGAGTTTTGCCTGTAACCTAACCTTAAGCTAGGTTAGCATTCTACAATAAGAACGTCATAATAACAGTCAAATATAGCAGAAGTAGTGTGATGGACCAGGGCTGCTTTGCTACTTCAGGACCTGGGTAACTTGGCATAATTAATAGAACCATGAATTGGGCTCTCTAGCAGAAAATTGTGGAGGAGAATGTCCAGCCATCAGTTCTAGACTTAAAGCTCAAGTGAGGTTTGGGTTATGCAGCAGGTAAATAATCCGAAGCACACCAGCAAGTCCACTTCTGAATGCCTTAAAAGAAATAAAATGAAGGTTTTGGAGTGGCCTTGTCAATGTCCTGACTTGAATCCATTTGTGATGCTGTTGCATGACATCAAACAAGCATTTCATGCTCAACAAACCCTCCAATGAGGCCAAATTAAAACAATTATGCAAAAAAAAAAAAAGGGTAAAATGTAAAAGACTAATTGCCAATTATATGACTGATTGCTGTTTTTACCATTAAGAATGGCACAAGCTGTTAATAGGTTTGGGGGGGCAATTATTTTTTGTACGTATTTCATGTTAGTTTTGAATAACTTATACCTTCAATAAATGAAATGATCATTTAAAAGCTGCATTTTCTGTTCACTCATTTGCCTTTTTCTTATATTAGAAAATTATTTGCTTGATCTTGAGCATTTAAATATGCAAATTAACCAAAAATAGATACTATCGAGAAGGGGACAAATACTTTTTCACAGCTCTGTATTTTGCTCAAGAGTTCGTTGTTGGTGAAATGGTTGAGTCTGAGAGCAATGATGTTTTGCTAAATCTACGATAGAAGGTTCCATAAAGGATAAAAAAAAAGGTTTTTCGTGGGAGACAACCAAAGACCCCTTTTCCTGAGTGTGTGTAAGGCCCTTTTTTCAATGTCGGAGTGCTCCCCCAAGGATCACTAAGGAGGAGCTTTTTGGAATTGTACATGTTGTGTAAAAAACAAACATTTCAGACGACACAATTTGTATAAATTTCTTGATACAGAGGTTTATAGAAAATTGAGACGAATGAACTGCGAGAGATGATAGATGAGCATGCTATACCGGGAGAAGATGGATGCCTCACCATTCTGTTTGGCAGTCTCATAGTCTTCCTTACACACCAGTCTGCCATCTTCCATGAGGTAGAACTCGTCTCCTGTGGCCAGCTGCCGGCTGCACATCACACATGCGAAACAGTGCAGGTGATACACAAAGTCCTGGGCTTTCCGTACCACCTGCGTCGGGGGTATCCCCTGTTGGCACGACGCACACTTTGTTCCGAAACGTCTGGGAACAGAGATTCACAAGTGCATGAATTAAAACTAAAACTCTGTTCCAAAAACCTCATAACATCCATGTTTATTTTACATCAGTAAGAGAGTTAAAAGGCAGGAATGACAACCTAACAAAACTGCCACTCAGCACTGCCATAGCATTTCCAACTACTCTTGGGTAATAATTATAATATATTATGAGGAGTATTAGTTGTATTGGGAAAACTGCAGATGAATGCATTCCATGTCTTGGCAGGCAGATCCTGAGCATGATTCATAGCTTGGATCAATGTAGTGGGGGGCCAGAAATACAGTTGTGCTCACACGGTAAACACACCGGAGAGAACCAATAAAATGGTGACTCAGGGAGGGCTGTAAATCACAGAATTTATAAAGACACATAAACCCTTTCTCTTCACCAAGGTAAAGTTTCCTTATTATTGCTGAGAAATCTTGGTTCCAAAATGAGCTCATGCCTCAAATTTCTATGGTAGATTGCAGCGGTTATTTATTTATTTATTTATTTATTTATTTATTTATTATTTTTTCTGTGTATCACATCTTTATGTTACCTTGGACAGTTTTTAATCCTACTCTACCTGCCATGTCTTGTAGGTATCTACCACATCTCTATAGTTGACTGTTGCACTTTCAGATCATTCTGCATTCTACAACATCTTTACTGCGAGCAACATCTTTATTGTGTCTTCAGTGTAGCAGTTTAAATTCCTCTTGAGTCTCTGTGTTACACTATCGAAGTTTTTAAATTCTCTTGTGTCTGTCACATCTCTATGGCACACAGTGGCAGTTTCAATTCCTGCTATGCCTGTCACATCTCCATGTTGTAACATTGCACTTTCTAATCACTTGGTGTATATACCACATTTCTATGGTGCCCCTGGCAGTTCTAAATCCTCCTGTGTCTGTCACATCTCTCATATCTCTATGGTACCCTTGCCAATTGTAAATCCTCCTGCCATAGCCTGCCAGATCTCTATTGTACACTGTGGTGAGTTTAAATGCTGTTGTGTCTGCCACATCCCTCTGGTACACTGTGATAGTTTTAACATTAAAATCCCCCTGTTGTCCCTTGGGCCACCTAATAACGTTAGCTTCCACTCTCTGCCTTGGGAGCTTTTTAGGTCTCATTGAAGCATTTGACATTAAAACCCTCTCAAACATGATTTAGTAAAAGCCAGTACTGATCAGTACTGATCCTGTTTTGGATAAAAGTCAAACCTAATTTTCTTCTTTAATGCCTCTGAAATTCAATCGAAAAAGGAATAGGAAGGAGAGAGAAAGAGGAAAGAGAAAAGGCAAATTTCTTGCTGTTTCTGTGCCCACCTCAGGTTGGTTGTGATATTGTGCCATTTGTTATACAGAGCTACTTGACTAGGGCTGCCAAACTCAGTTCAGAGGGCACTAAATGTATGGCTCTTTTCTTTCTCTTTGTGCCAGCAGTTCTGGCGTATTGGCTTGTGACAGACACAGTCACCCCTCTGTAGCTCTCAGTGCTGACTATAACACAATGTTGCTGGTTAACCAGAAACAACTACAGCCTTCAGGTTTGATGAATTATCTCATAAAATGTGATAAATCTCAGATGATGATTGTGTAATTAGTTTGGGGGAAAAAATCTTGAGGTAGGGTTTAAAACCAGCTCAAATATGGAATTGAATGACTAGATACTTCATGGTAACCAAAAAAAGCTGCTGCATCAAGAGAGCGCGTTTAATACATGCTTATCGTTGAAAGAAAATAATAATCAAACTACTACAAAAGCAAAATAATCATAAACATCTGATGAAATATAATGATTGCATCAAAAAGAAAATGAGAAATGGAGGGTCTTTTCTTTTTTTTACACTTTTCAGTCAAATTCATGTAAATGAACAACCAGTGAATCAAGAAAGAAATACAATAAATACATAAACATCAGTTTCTACACACAGGTTAGCAGTGCAGAAAGCTGAACGCTTTAAATCATGTTATTGTCTTGTTGTATTTTCTACGCAAATATATATTTGCAGGGGGCTTTGCACTGTGTATTTAAGGTCAAGAAGGTACACTAACATTGCCTTGTCCCATAAGAAAACACTGACTGGACTGCTTTCTTATGGAAGCGTATTACTCCCCTACTTTTCCATAGTGAAGTCGTAATTTTTAAATTTCACATCTCCAAACGTTAGTTAAAATATTCACATTAAAAAAGAAAATGTGAGTTGCAGACTGGACATTTCAACATTTTTTTACTCAGGGTCAATTCCGTCTTGACATGGCGCCATCTTTTTAAAATATGCACCAAAACTTTCTGTGGTGAAAACAAAATGTACCGAGAAAGAGTATGCATGCATCCTTTTCCTGTGCACATCAAATGAATAGAATTATTTATTTTACTCACATCTTCACATATTCAGTGTTCTAATGCAGTTTTCAAAAACATGAGAAGGGCATTGAGGGCCATGCAATCTATTGTGGTAGCCCAGAATGCACATAAACCAGTTTATGGCTTTAAGAAAACAATGAAGAGACAGCAAGCCTCCTCTGAACATGCAATCGCACCCTGAATCTAGCTCTTTATTTTATGGTGCAGTCTTTGGGCAATGTTTGGTTACAATTTATTTGAAGAGCAGTGCATAAGACTGACATGGCACCATCATAACCATGATGTGACACTTGTCATGAATTTTAAGGGATCATTTTGAAGGATTTTGACTATAGTTGGAAAGGTTTTGGTAAGGGTTAGGGTTAAAGACATTGACATGTTATGCTGTCTTGGCAAATGTCAAGCTGTCATAACAAAGATATTCAAAGCAGTGTCAATTTTGCATTCAAAAGGACGTAACTGACTGATTGACACTTTATAAAAACAGTCTTAAACATTCTTAAAGATTCCATCATGTTTATTACAAGTGTTATGTCATGGGTATGATGGTCTCATGTCATTCATATGCAAATTCCTTCAAATGAAGTTTCATGGAATGTTTTTCTTTTCATACTTTTGATTCAGAACTATGGCAATGGTTACTTATCATTGTTTTCCTGACCTTTCTCATTATTCTTCTCTTTAAAAATTATCCTATCTTCCAAAAGTAAAAAATGCAGCACAGATATCTCGTTTAATATCTGCTTAATTCTAACTTTTTATTAATAAAGGTGCATAACAATAAGTGACTAACGTTTCGCCTTACATCTTCATCAGAGTCCTTGGAGGACTCCGAGGACTCTGATGAAGATGTAGTTTTACATCGAAACGTTAGTCACTTATTGTTATGCACCTTTATTAATAAAAAGTTAGAATTAAGCAGATATCTGTGCTGCACCGGGGTTCTTTTTATTTTACATTGCCCTGGTCCTGTCCTGGTTGCACCGGATTGTCTGGATTGACTTAATTGGCAGACGCGCGGAGAATGCTCTCTTTTCTATTATACTATCTTGTATTCATAAGTTTTTGTCCAGATCCAACACCTGCTGTATTTATTCCACGACTGCTTAATTAATGAAATGTTCAAAGACAACAACAATATTGTCCATTAATATTTAGAAAAAAATTAATTGAGAATTGTGAAATTGCGAAAATTATATTTCAACGACTCTCGCAAGAATGTTATGTGCCCAAGTAATGCGATTAATGTTATCTTATTTTTAGACTTAAGGCCAGGAGTCAAATATTTGCCATCAACCTGTCGCGCCAAAATGCGGATAACAATTCGACTGTATCTGATGCAGGCTAAATGAAACAATTTTTATTTCTAAAATCTGCGTCGATATCAACTCAGATAGCCTACAGCATAGCATTATTGTCTGTTTTTTTTTTTTTTTTTTATGTGGAAGAGAAACATGGAATTTTGACCCACACTCACTTGAAGAAATCTTCTTTGCAGTACACATTGCCCGCCCGCGAGAAACACTTGTCCGCCAGCAGGGCCTGACAGTCGGCACACTTCAGACACTTGGAGTGCCAGTGTCGATCCAGGACCTTCAGGATGAACTTGTCCAGGATATGCTGACTGCAGCCGGCGCACTGGGGAATTTCTGCGGGGAGACGAAAAACTCATGGCGGACCTTACTGTGTTATACGCGTAGCTCTAGAATACAAAATGGAACATAAATACGAAATTGAATGACAGAAAACAACATATTCAAATTTGTTGCCATCGCAAATGTTGGCCAATGGTCTTCTGATATGGGTATTATCAAAACAAGAATATCATAGTTTTAGCTCATTACTGTAACAGTTAGCAGGCTAACTGACTACTTATCCTGAACACACCGAGCCAGTACACAAATGTGCTTTCTAAAGCAAATGCATGTGATAGCATGACAGTACAGCCCCCATATTGCGCATTGTGCACTTACATTCACTCTTATTTATTTAATATAAAATATATTACGGATAGACAATTGTTTTTGTCACTGAAATGCAAAAATTAATCGATATCTATATTGCAACAGTACAAAAATGCAGATGCCTTTCTCCAGTTCTCGTGAGAACATCAGGAGACTAGACAAGTTGTTTTGCCAATGGAGGCTTAACAATAACCTCCTTATAACAAAGACATTATATCTGATATATTAAAGAAAGCATATTTTAGGAATGCAATTACCAATTTAATTCTTGAAAATCAATGTAGCTCAGGAAAAGCTAATTAAACCTTTAATGCAAAACATTTTATTTAACATTTTTATCAAATTATCTGGCGATCGATATGATGTAGCCTATTTCACAGAATACAGGTTGTTAGTTTTGCAGCATAAGTAATACATGATTTAAAGGTAAATTATTATTTGATTTGGCATGAGATACAAAATACTACTAAGAAAGCAGCCAGAAGATCAAACAACACATGTAAATTTAGGCAAATGTTTTAAAGGAGGAATTAATTTTAGACTTTTATTTTTATTAACCATTTTCTTCCCTTCCGCTAGAATGGTTATTTTACGTTGTCCTGTGCCAAATTTTACATTAAAGATACCGTCCTCATATTACGTAATGGATAAATCGTACTCAATAATTTATATTATTATTATTATTATTATTATTATTACTATTATTATTATTTTATTATTATTATTGTCGTCGTCGTCATCATCATCATCATCATCATCATCATCATCAGTTGTAATAGTAGTGGTGGTAACAGTAGCAGTAATAGTAATTAACGCAATAGGAGTTGCGTTGAGGCATAGGCTATATATCTGAGAACACAAAAGCACAAAATTTAGTTTACACCCTAGAGTTTGAAGAATGTAAAATATCAGGTAGCCTATCTGTGCTTTAATAAAATTAGATACATAAAAATAGTTGGACATAATACCTTAAAATAATCATATTTTTAATTGTTTGTAACTTTGGAAACTAATCCATTGCAATAAACGAATGCAGCCCGGTCTCTGTTAATTTCCAAGAACCAGAAAAAATAGCTTCTCTAGAAATGAAACCATAACAATAGCTGTCAAAAAAATGTTACCACATAGAACCATAGCCCACGACCGCCTCTCCCTGTTTTCTAGTCTGAGCTTTCCTCTGTGCAGAACGAATGTTTGATTGGTTAACAGACTCTGGGAAGAAAAAGATCTATTCCCATGATAAGTAATCGATAGCTATGTATAACAGGCGAGGACGAGAAGAGATTGGAAATAGGGGGGTGAAAATTGCAATTGACCGATTGACCTTAAGAAAAAGTAACATTATTTCACTTGAATCACCACTGGGCACATTATAGGGGCTTATCTAATGGAGTGAAGAAACAGGAAGTTGGTAAAATATGTAGCTGGCAGGTGGGTGGATCCACTTATTCCGGGAAACTCGCTGAGATGCAACACCCAATAGCTTGCTTAAATTGTGTTATACGATAGATTCTGCCTTACCGCACAGTAAGTACTTCATGCTTATGCCCTATAAAAAGATACCAGGAACAAATTAAGAGTTTGTTTCCAAAACGCAATAAGCGCCAAAATTACAAAAATTAGATAATACCATGGAGCGATAGCCCTGTGTTTCTTACACATGGTGCAAAAATCCGTTTTTTTTTTTTTTTTTTTGTTTTGTTTTGTTTTTTTTTAATTTTATACAAAAAGGTGTATTTTTTCATGGTCAAAGTTTGTGTTTTTCTATGAAATACAATAGGCGCCAACATGGAAAAAAAGCCGATTTACTCAAAATGAGTAAAATGGATTGCGTTTTGGAAACAAACTCTTCATATATTGGCCGCAATAAAGGTGAGAGTAATAAAGGTGAACATTTTTGTATATGCAGTATTACATATGTTTCGCCTTTGCATCCATGTGCTTATTCCTCTATTGTCATCGGTACATTTTTTAAAGAAATTTACCCATTGAACTCTTCTGTAGCGTTTTCTTTTTGATTTATCTCAACAAATATTATTTCAGATTGTAAGTATATGATCTCTGACATCACACTTGTTTTAGATTTAGCTGCAAATAAGTCCCCCTACTGTTCATCCAGAATTTAAAGCTTAAAATCGCAGTTACTTAATTTGATCTTCGAGCAAAAAATATATGTAACAACGTAGCCTAACATTTGATACTGAGGAGGGGGAGAAAAAAGCTTGTTCGTGTTTTTATGTGTAAAAACAATGAATTAATATTTTTGCCAATATCAAACATGCAGTGGAATTCATTCTGTGAAATCATTTTCTGACAGGCTACTCCTCGTTTCCATTGTGCTTCGAGCGATAATGAAGGATAGTGAACCTTGCTTTTGTGGTGAACGCCGAAATGCAGTAAGCTCTGAAGCACTATCAAAATGGCCACATAGACATTCCGCGGAAAATTAATCCAATCATTTTACAGAAGAGCTGACAGTGTGAATAATACACGGTCTTTTAAATTGTAAAGACCAAAGTAAAGTTTACTTCACGCGTGCAGCATATGTTAAAAAAAAAAAAACAAAACAGTGGCTCACAACCCTCATCTCGGGGTTCACCAGCTGGACCTAAATATTTGCCGTGTTCTACTTAAAGCATGCATATAGGCCTAACTAATCAAGCCCTTTAGAAGTTACATCAAGTGCGCTTGAGACGGAGCAAATCAAATAGCTTACTTGTATCGGGCTGGCGGTCCCTGAGGAGCGGTTGGGAACCATTGACTTATAACACTATCAAGGAAGGACGTGGACTAAGTTCGGAGCTGCATGGTGGTAGGGCATATTTAATGAAGCTTTGCACTTGAAAGGCTATTTGAAACGCCTTCATTGAGACGCCTCCGGTGGTTTCGGAGAAGCAACTTATAATTAAAGTGAGTACGTTATGAATTTAAGGAGAATATAAAAGCACATTTCGTAAGACACATCTGAAAGAAAACAAACTTGAACGGTAAACCATTTAGAGGGTGCTGAACGGATAGCGCCGAGGGAGATATTACTTGGGCTGCAGGACTTAAAGTCAACGCCATGCTACTGCTTACATTACCTCTTGACGGCTGGGATTGTAAATCCACTGGACGAGCCTAGACCATTTTTGTCAGTCATTTGTGCGACAGCCAAATTTTTGATACTGGCGCACAATATTGACACAACTATTCTTTTTCCACTAGTTTCTTCAGCCTAAATTTCAGGCCTCGAATATTTCACACAATGCAAATTTAACGCAAAATTCATCCAGCCTTGTTCATAAATTTCTCGAACTTCAATGGACACGCGGATGAGGAAAAATAACTGACATTAACATTATGCTATTTTTTTTTCAAAGGGTCGATTAGACCAGAGATCGTTAATGTAATTATGCGCGAAATACAGCTTGACGCTCATAAATGGAACACACCGAAGAGCCGAAACATTAAAACCACTCACAGATGCAGCGACAAATGTTGATTATCTCATAACAACGGGAAATGTCAAGGTCTGCAGACAGATCTTTGACGGTAAGCGAACAGTCGGTTCTCGTATTCAACGTGTTGGGTGAGGGACAAATGGGAACTGAACGAGTTTGACAAGGGCCAAATCATTATGGCCTGACAAGTGGGCAAGAGCATCTCTGAAGTGGCAAGACTTCTGAGGTGCTCCCTGTCTGCAGATCTGCGTCCCTATTGACAGTGGTCCAAGGAGGGACAACCCATGAACCAGTTGGTTTTGGGTGCCTAAGGCTCATCGATGCATGAGGGCTATGAAGGCTATTCCATCTGGTCCAAACCGACAGAAGGGTGACAGTGGCACAAGTCCCTGAGAATTTCAATAATATTCACATATGGAATGTATCACAACACACAATGCATTGTACCGTGCTGTGCACTTTTTAGCTTTCAGACCAGTCTAAGTGCCCACTGTAACCCCAGTCTGCCTCTAATAGCGCCCCCAATGGGCACCTGAGTGAAGATCTGGACCTTGGAGCAGTTGATTAAGGTCACTTGGTCCAGCGAGTCCCATTTTCTTTTACATCATTAGCTTTGGCTGGGTACATGTGCACCCTTTACCTGGAAAGAGTTGGCATCATGATGCATTGTGGGAAGAAAGCAAGCTCGTTGGAGGGAGTATGATACTCTGGGAAATGTTCTGCTGGGAAACCCAGAGTTTGTGAGTTGAAGTGCCATCAGTTTGATGGATCTATTTTGGCAGCACAAGGGGGACCTTCACTATATTAGGCAGGTGGTTTTAATCTTGTGGCTGATCAGTTTATATTTCATTTCCAATTTACGAATTTATTTCATAGTTAATTGTATCATATTACATGACATAACAAGCAATTTAGAATGCAATAGTTATAGAGAAATATAAGGCATGTGCGAAAGCTACACAATTCCTGCTTTAACCTATTTAAAGATTTCAAGTCTCATATTTAATAGACTGTGGTATGACACTGTTTCTGGAAATGTGGGTTCAAACAAAACTAATTTGAATATTGAGACGTTTGAAAGGCTGCATGTTGTAATAATAATAATAATAATAATTATTATTATTATTATTATTATTATTACTACAGGCTATTAATATTGAGATACATGGGCTTAAGTATATGACTCAGTTCCACATTGTATTAAGATCATTCTAAATGTTTAATCTCGTGTTTTCCATCAAGGAGGGTTAAGCACAAAACTATGTGCCAAATTTTTATTCTCCTATAATTTACTAAATCAAGCAACATAAGATATATCCCGCAGCACGAGTTATATGGGCTGCATTTTGCGTTGGTAGGTGTTACACAATAATGTTTATATGCGAAATTGATTTTTTTTATTATTGCTTTTTATGCGGATTTCCCTAATACCTTTGAGTTGAACGTAGCCGTAACAGGAAACTGTATGGGCTTGATGTGAATACAGTTTCCCCCCATTTGTGGGCACCGGCAGAAGTAGGCTATAACAAATGTATAAAATTTTGGAAAGGTTAAATGATAATGCTGTAGAGGCCAATATTTCTAAACGTGGTTAAATATTTACTGCACCGTTTCCCAGAATAAAAACATGCAAATAGACAACATTACATATTAATGCAATAAATTTATCCAAACTGTATATTCCACGGGCTCAGATATACATAATTAGGTCAGGAATTCATCCAATTCAAGCTCCATCTTGATTGCGAGATCAGATTATATAGGCCTAGTGGAGATTAACATGCCAGAGATAAAAAGCAGATGCGTAGATAATGGGTAATTCTGTACTTCGATGAGTATTTTGATACCAGACATTTCTTTCAAAATTATGTGTATTTTTGTACGAAAACGCTGCTTAATATTATTTTTGACAGCGGCAGAAGGCCTATACATTTATATAATTGCCTAATTGTTATCAGACGATGGAAAAAAGGTGTTGCAATTAAAATAGAAATACTCTCATCAAGGTAATCATTATTTTTCAGTGGAACCCTTCTAAAATATGGGTTGCTCACTATGATGCAGTTTCAAGTCTGAAACCACTGCAGGCATGCATGGCTCAACCCCTGTAGAGGGCAAAAAAAAAAAAAAAACACGTACCTGGCCCATGAAGCAATAAACGAAATTACTGGCGGTCGAAGCATAGCTTAAATCTCAATCGAAAGTATACAAAACTTTATTTTAATACAATAAACATCCTGAAATGTAAAAAGATAATAGTAGATGTGACAGTTGCTCATAAATTCGTGCACACAGAGGTACAGACTGATATAGCCTATCTTACAAAAATCATGCTGGTACTGTTGCGTATACATGTAAATCCAACATGCAGAAGGCTGTGTCAATGCACTATGAATCGTAATATTTTTCCCGCCCACACGCACATCCATACTCATTCTTATACAGACACGCGCACATGTACACACTAAACATTTATGAGCGGAAAAGCGAAAGGGTATGAAATGTACTGTCTATATATTTCCGGTGTCCGTCGCTTCTGGTTTGTGAAATGATGAAGGCTCCGCTCTATGTTTTTCTACAGCAGTGGATGCAGCAGTTCCAAGTACGCCTGCCAATTGTTTATTAAATAATCAATATAAAATGGAAAAATGCTTACGTTGCATTGGCACTCCGAGTATCTCTGGTAGACCCTTGACTGAAGTCTCGGTTGGTAGAACAGCCGCGCTTTGCATCATCGTGATCCAGCCAGATAAAAAGCAATCATAAATACTCTCAAAAGCGGAAGGCTAAAAATCTCCCGTCAAACGCTATAAAACAATTTTTTTATTATTTACAAAAGAGGAATGTCCACGTCTTTAGAGAAATTGTTCCACCTCTCTGTTAAAATCCCAGATACGTTTAAATCCTGGAATATCATCCGAGCCTGCGGTTTTCGCCGTGCTCTTTTGGTGTAGATCGCGCAAGCAGCTTGATTCATTCACACTGCAGGGACATTGGTGACGTCACCATAAAAGAGGCTCCACTCGGGAGCCAATGGGAACTCGGGAATGGTCGCGACTGGGATGAGGAATGCTTGCTGTGGATGCAGGTAAGCAGTAAGAAGGTGTGGTTTGGAATGGGGAGGCGGGATACCATCAGAGGCGGAACCTTCTTGGAGGATAAGCGCGATAAATACAGGCCAGCTTTCCCTGCGAGTTTACTCGCGGAAGAATCATTCTTGATTTCACATACCCCTTGAATGTTCCAGCAGCGATAACTTTTGAGGTAAAGTGGTTTTGATATCGAGCTGTAATAATGTGGCCTAATTATTCATGGAATCTCAGTATGTTCACCCAAAAAAGTTGGCTAAATATCACTGTTTTTCTGGGCAAAAACTTGCCTATTTAAAAATTTCCCGTGTAATATTCTTTTGCATGAAAACCATTCATAAATCTGTTACTTGTGGTTACGTTTTGATGGCTCCTCATTATTTATGGCTTGCGTTAGTATAGCTAACGTCGCGGCTCTTTTTCCAATAACATTCAGATTTGCATTCATCCGTTAAAAAAAAAGGTTTCGTTCTAGCATAAAAGTGGTGCAAGAAAAAAGGTTTAGTTGAATTTTAAAACCAATCCTCAAGCTCTGACAGTAGATGTTAGATGTCTGCAGTCTCTACTGACAGTAGTCATTTCAATCCAGTGGTCGAGTGACTAGTCCCTGATAAAATATTCCCTCTCGAGAGTTCGTAGTTCAGACTCGATGAACTCAATCATCGCATCCAATTTTCTTCAAGGCTGCAATGAAACGCAGTGTTGGCTCGAGCGCTGTCCGTTACGCGTAATTGTGAATCAAGTTATGTTCATATGTCGGCAGCATGAATATGCTCATATTCTGTGCAAATATGAAAACTACACTCATATTCACGCTGCCCATTTCAGTATTTATTTATTTCAGGGCTCACACCTTATCAGTAGCAATTGGACAATATAGTTCTGGTGCATCTGTTAGCGAATGCTACATTTTCAGCAATCACATCTGACGGTTGGTTTTTAATAATAATAATAATAATAATAATAATAATCTTCGGTTGTAGCCTATTTGTCTTTTTACTGTCTCCAGCAGTCTCAGTTCAATGTTGCTGTTTAACGGGTACTGGAGCCTAATACGTGTTTCTCTCAACCAGGCACAGGCTCATTTTAGTTCGGAGGACCTGTTTCAGATTAGGCCATGGGTTTTCCGAGACTAAGGTTCATGAAAGTGAAAACCATCAAATAGCCCAACGCATTCAACTCTACTTGAAGTTAGTTTAGATAATCTTACGTTTGCCGTCGTGTAACAGGTAATCAAAACACCGCAGCACTTATAGCAGCGTCACTTGGGCTAGGCCTTTGTGGGCCCATGCGGGGTATCCAACACAACACAATGGCGCCGACAGGCCAAATAAATTCGCCCATTTCTCTTAGATTCTGAGGTTGACCCTTCATATCGTCAAAGTGTAGCCTATCAGCCTTAAATTGTTACCTATATCAGCCTCACTGAAGCAAGCACCGTCCTCTTGAATCAAATTTGCACATTTAGGATTGCTCCATCGCTGTTGACGCATATTACGATTTTAACACTTCGATGAATCATACTCCTGTTGGTTGGTTGTAACTATACTGACATAACTAAAAAATAAATAAATAAATAAATAATGATGTTTCATCTTCTTATGGTAACGCAGATAATGGAGAGCGCACTGGTGGCAGCTCTTGCTTTTTGTTGCGATGCACAGTGATCAGTGATTGGTTAATGACAATGATGGTCATTTAAGATCCCCGGTCGCTCCATGGAGCAGTTTAAAAATAAATATCGCAGAAATATTAAAATAATACTTGCACACTCGTAGGTTAATGCTTTTAATCCTTGATTTATGCAAAGACATTTTACCCGCTGTATTCATATTATTACAAATATGTCAGCGAGGAGGAATCTTATGCACAACTGTCCGACGGAATGCTACCGCCGTGGACATAATAAGCGCTATGGCTGGTTTCCGAAATGAATCAAGATAGTTTGATGAATTATGAATGACAAAGATTTGATTAAAAAGAATGGACATTTTCTTTGAATGACTATTTAAACAAAAATTACAGTGGCTAAATGATAGGCTTCTTTTACGTTTAAGAATCACAATGAGTATGGGCCTAAGCATAGGCTTAGATAATTCAGATACAGGGCAATTATTATGATTCAGACTACGAATAGAATATAAAAACATTAAATATTTTCTGCTAACGCCATATTTAAGATCGCAGCGTTTGGTAACCTACTTACATTTCCCGTTGAATGATCAGAATAATGCATTCACCGATTGTCACCAAAACTGCCCACTGATATAATAAAATAATAATTTATTGTCTGAGCAAGCTGTTCAGTGACATCCCATGATTGGGAAAATAAGGGCCAAATCTATGCAAGCCGAACTGAATGTTTCATTTTGAAGGAATATTCAATATGTCACATAGGCTTTGGATTTATTCATTATTTTTATTTTTAGCTTTTTTCAAATGGAGCAAAAACAGTTGTTGATATTATGGCTGACATTTTTGTCCGCACATGGGATTTCATTCACAACACTCATTATTCAGCCATGTTTGCGCTGTAACTATTTAATCGTTGGCTCGCTATTTAAGAAAAATACGTTTTGCTTTCTCTTACACTACTGTAAGCAAGTGCTCTTGGGGGTTTCTAATATAAAGTTCTAGTCGCAGTATAATATTGAAAGGATACAACTTGTCCCTGGGGTATTTCGGCAGGGGTGGGTATATGGAAAATTCGTATTGCAACGTGAAGGCAGATAGGCCTACCCATAAAATGCAGCTATTTTCTATCTTTCTGCCCGTCATGGACTCGATGAGTCTGTAGCAGTGTACCTCGCTTGCGCTTCAAATTTCGCTTTAAATAGCCATAGCAAAGTACATCAATCTGATTGAGCGGCAGGAGAGCAGAATTCACGTAATGCTCCTTCTGCACAGAGGATCGCTAAACCCTCAAGCGTGCCATCATGTGTCCTGGATAACTATCAACCTCCAACGATTAAACGTACTCACATCGGTGTCACCCATGAATTAACCCGACCCCATGCTTTCATTTTCATTTCGATAATTTAATTTCTACCACTAAGACCATTCAATTACTGTGATTGCGAAGTATATTGAAAACATGCATTTGGCTTTTAAATACAGAGCTGAAAAGTAAATGCACTTCACTTGTTGACACGGTTACATCGTTAAAAAAAAAAAAAACAAAAAAACACGAATGCAGGCTTGTCCTGAGCATCATACGTCTGATTTGGGATAACCAATGAAGGTTACACTATGTGTGTCGGCTTAGCTGGGAACCATCTATTCTCATTTAAATTTTTTTTTTTTTTTCAAATAAGCTCAAGCCTTGCGCTAAAATAGACATTGGAAGTAAAAGTAGAACCAAACTAAATGTTCTTATTTTTATTTCGTGATTTCATTTGTGAGGTAGTGAGGTAGGCTGATAAACAAAGGAGAATGGCCTGCATGTTTAGCAGTAGTGCCATTAAAAAAACATTGCATTTTTATTGATGTTTCCACAGGACCCGAGTAATTAAGGCGCTGGAGTCACACGTTCGACGTGGTCGCTCCTCTTATTCCCTTACAGGGGAGGCTTCTTAGTAAAAATTCATAATGGGAAACTATCACGACAATGAAGAGCCTATGAGCAATAACTCAAGAAAAGGGCGAGGTTTCTGCCACTGACATTGACCCAGCCACCACTAATTAGTCATATTTCAGTTTTAAAAATCCATGACATTTTGCTCAATTCCTTCCCTCTTGAACCTTCGGTTTGACTCATGCCTCCGTGTCAGCCTGTGGGACCGAAACCGTACACTGGTGACATTTAGAAAAAAAACATTCTGCACCATCTCCCGCGCTTGAACTACAATCAAACCGGGCATTGGTGGAAGATCAGTCGGACCAGTCACCTATTATTAATCAATTCTTAGTACTTAGTTGTGGTTTGGTAAAAATTAAATTACGTTTTCGTATAAGATGTAAAAAATCACAGCCAAAGGTACAATTCTTTTTTTTCAGAATACGCAACAGTATGATAGCATAAGCTTTTGGCTAATTTATTTGTTTCTTCTTTCTCAGGTATTTTTTTCTTTACACAAATAACTCTTCACCTACTAATTTTCATTGATTTCGAGTAGACCGATCCAAAGAGACAGGTGGAAATGACCATTCACATCTAATGATCTACAGTGAAAACACACAGATTGAACAATTCGTATAGTCGCAGAAAGGAAGGCTTGTGTTCCCCGGTGCGTCATCCTAACAAGAAACCACTTAAAGATCTTTCAAAGATCCGCTCTCTCTTATCTACGTGAATTAAATTAATCTATAGCCAACTGCCTGTCTCCTCCCCCTTTATGTCCCGGCGGAACTGTGTCAGCTTTGCTCAGATGAAAGGGAAAACAAGGAAGCGTCAGAGGTGTTCCAGGCTTGCTCTTCTCTTCACTGGCAATATTTAAAAATCAGGTCACACCACATTTTTGAAAACCATCAATGGATAATGGGTAATTTAAGATTGACATTATGTCTGCTCCAAAATCAATTCATAACAGCAACAGCAACAACAACAACAACAACAATAATAATAATAATAATAATAATAATAATAATAATAATACTGCCTATCGATTGTAAATAAAGACACGTTCTATGATGTCAGCGGCACTCAATCAGTTCTTCGCGCTTTGTCTTTGCTCTTCAGAGTGTTCTCAATGCCAATATGAGCAAACAGAAGTACAAGGGCATGTTTGCTGGTTTGAAACAATTTTACACGAAAAAAGTACTATTAAAGCGCAACAAACTGCGTTTAATAGGTATTTTTGAAACATGGTTGGCAGAGTTGTTTGCTACAAAATTTGGGTTAATATTTCTTGAGACCTACGCTGACATTATAAATTAGAAAGATTCAAATTGGTAGAATATGGAATTCGACATAGGACTGGCGTATCATTAATTTGATACCGCATCCAACTAGCATCTGAATACATTATTAATTCAAAGTCATATTTACTGATAAATTACATGCATTTCATATAAGGTATATCATCACGAGTCAACTATAAGATACAGCTTCTGAGGAAAAGTCTTGGGAATAATTTCTTTTTGGAAGAATGATACTTGATTTTATTGCTGCTTTATACCGAGATAATGCATACAAGGTCATGCAAACCTACCTACTCAGGTGGCCAGCGTCCGTTAATTTCAGCACCGCTCTCGCTGGACAGCGCTCTTGTACAGCTTTGGTGCAAACAAAGCCTGTCGCACGTTGTTCTCCGTCCCGTTGAACTTAAATTCGCCCCGCGGCTACTTAAAAGAGCCTCTGCATCATTTAAACTTTCCCTCTTGTTTTTCATCTCCAGTAAAATAAGAATATTATCAAAAAATAGACTCCTGGAGGCCGAGACATGCATGTCAGAAGCCTTTTCACCATTTCTCTGCGAGAAAAGACACGGAGATAGAGAAGGGGACCTTAGCCGAGGGCAAGGAGAAAATTAAATTGCACTTGGGGGCAAATTCTATTAGGGAATAGTTATTGTCTCCTGACAGGTCCTGTCCATTTACGTAATTAGTTGAAGTACGGGATTGTGCATTGTTTAAATAAACAAAAATGGAATTATTATCTGCACGTTGGCTATTTCGTGTAATATCTTTACGTGGTAGTAAGCATTGTATTCGTTATCTGTAATACACAGAGTTTATTATGAAGCCGAACATTACATAATATATGATATTTGATGTTCACTTGACATTAAGACATTTCCTTGCCCATAATTACAGTTACAATACGTTGCATTTACTCCATCAACCCATCATTAGCCTATTCTTATTTTTCAAGAAATGAAATTCATCATTGTAAACTGGGATAATCATTGGACCTTAGGGTCATTAAAGTTTTTCGTTCAACTTTTTACAAATGTTTGTAGAAACAAATAAAATCGGTTTTATCAACGTCCACATAGGCTCTTATTCATTATTACCACAATCCAAGCGCAACATGCTCTTTGTCCAACTACTGATTTGTTCAAATGACT
Organism: Gymnothorax javanicus; assembly: GCA_029692085.1. Lineage (NCBI taxonomy): Eukaryota > Metazoa > Chordata > Actinopteri > Anguilliformes > Muraenidae > Gymnothorax > Gymnothorax javanicus. Next base: position 92,618,724 of record CM056196.1, read on the forward strand.
GCATATGTTGGCTCGCCAGACGACCGTCGCGGTGTATACATTGGCAGCTCGATTGGCGAAACTTCCCAGTCTTCGGCCACACTCTCAGAAAAAAAGAATACAATAGGACTACACTTCTGTCCCTCAAGGTAGCCTACTGTCTATACTGCACCCCAAGAGCGAATTATTGGACCTCAAAGTTGCTATGAGTACACTTTCGGGGGTTAAAAAGGTACATATACGTTTTAAAGGCTTGAGTAAAATAGGTGAAACGATGTATGGTACTACTCAGTGACAAGCCATTGTGCCCCTAAAGGTACAATTTATTTTCTGAGAGTGTATGCACAAATCTTCAAGATGCATAGGGTCACTCCAAGGAAAACTCAAATATCCGTCTGCCCATGTGTATGGAGCGTCTTAACCATATATCTAGAAAGTCCACTTTTGGTCGAAATGGACCTTTTCTTCACTGCGCTTTGAAATGAGCCTCCTGGCATTGCACGCCTGTGCCCGGTGAATGTATTGAATCGGAGGTGGCCAACAGAAGATGCTCGGGATAGCAAAACTCAATCACAAAAGAGTACCATTTCGTAAAAGAAATATCGATATCTAGAACCAACATAATTACTTAATCATGGTCATTGCGCCATCGGAAAGTTTCATTTTCAATTCACTATAGAATATAACTTATTTAGAACATGGTGGCACCTCTGACATTTCCAGAAGATTTGTACTGTAAAAACAGTGTCGTTTGTTTAACGACCCGCATTTTCACTAGCTTTTCTCGGAAATAGCAGATATCTTTTGTTTAAGGGGAATACCTCACGCACTTAACTACATTAACACAAAGGTGATTGGCAGACCCGGGAAATGGTCCAAGTTCACCTTCCGAGGATAAATCCGGGAAAAAGAAAACATATTTAGAGATTAATACAAGCACTATAAACGCATGAGAGATGTTCCGAAATAGCATGAATGTCTCCACAATACACAATGCGATTGTTTTGCCATTAAATCCAAAATAGGTACTGCTGTGCAGCGTCTGAAAAATGCATTTAGCTTCGTGTCGTTGATGCTTACCCGGGGGGGGTTGACTGTAAACACTTGAATTTTCTGGTGAAAAGTAAAGAAATACTGCATTTTCAAGAATTGTTTAAAAAAGAACAAGTACATGCAGGATAGATGAGGGAGTGTAGAATAAATGTTTGTACACACAAAAAATGGCTAATGAAGAAAATCAGTAAATCAGTTTGACAAGTGGTCACAGTATTATTGATTGTGAGAAAGCAGTGACTGATTTCTGATGGATGACCAATAGCAACACAACACAGAGATGTTTCTGATCAGCACAGCAGAAAGGTTTTTAAGAGAGCTGACTGTTCTACAGTAGAGCAATAGAATTACACTGACAATCTTGAGCAAATCACGTATGTTTGAGCAAAGCTATATGTTTAAGCTGGTAACAAATGTATTAGGCCCATAGTGTCGGGAAATTGCCTCTTATTACCTGGTGGTGTTCATTAAGGGTGGGAGACAATTGAAATGAAGACTTAACCAGATTGTGATTGAAATATAGTATATTGTAACAGACAAAGAGCAAATAACAAACCACAACAGAGGAATATTCTCAGCCACAGTTTGGAGAGCGCTCTGCCCGGGCGTTGCCCGGGCATCAGTTCTTATAATCCTCAGTCCTTTAGCTGTACATCAATTGGCTGTACATCTGTCTATAACCGCAGTCTAATCAACTCCCGCCTTTCTTCATAGTATTGTCCAGTCTACTCTGGACAGGTCACAAAAAGGCGGTTTCGGGATACCTGATACCACTTCGGACTGCTCCTTGGGCGTTTTCTTTTCTGGCAAAAACTTTGCATTCCTGTGCCACTCTTGACCTTGGTCCTCTGTACAGTTCCTCTCACACACAGACACACATTCTGTGTAAATAGGTTTATAAGCTTTGGGGTATTGACATAAAAATGTTTCAAGCATTGAAAGATAATATTAATACAAAAGATGTTTTGATAATGCTACTTATTATAAGAATGCAAAAGATGTTTTGTATTATTCCACAACTCCCTCCTTTGGCCCCATTTTATGGGGGCAACACTAAGTGCTGAAGCGATTACATTCTCACCCTTTTGTGCTGTGAGCACCTACGTTACATATTGCTATCAATGGGGTGATTGCATTAGCATCCTAGCGCAGCGAAGCAAAACCTGACCTCCGGACTCTACTTGACCACTGGGACCCCTCCTTGGGTGCCCCCCTTCACCCCTTGACAACTCAGGGATCCACATGACCATGGCTTGGCCATGACGCCAGTGGAGGTCGGCTTGGCTTGTTGCCGGCCCAGCATCCGCTCCAAGCGAAACCCTTTGGTCCTACAGCAAATCTGCATATTCCGGCATTTTAATTTTACTTCATATGTGCAAGTGCACACATCAGCCACTATCACGGAATATGGATCTAGCACATGAGCACATGAGCACACTGTAACGTTATGAATTTACTAAGCCAATACCCTTCATCCACTCAAATCTCATTCACACTCCTCCTCAGATAACCCCAGAATCTTCCGGCAGTAGGCTTGTTGAAACTCAGGATCAGTCAGAAGTTGTTTTCTGAGGTTGGGCAGGTCTGGGCGATACTTCTCCGCCCACTTCCAGCAAGCCCAACCTGCTCCTCCGCCTTGTCCATGTTTGCAGTAGGGGTTTCCAATGGGGCAGTTGGGCGTGTAAGGTTCTGGAGGACACACCCACTCATCACTTCCTGTCACATCTCCGGTCACCTGTTGGTACAGTAACATAGTCGCCTCGTCGGGCGAGGTTAGGGGAAGTTCCCCGGCCTCCAGGCCTATGGGGTCATCTCGGTACTCCTCTAACTCAATATCTTCCTCAGTGTCATAGGCTGGGTCAAAACAGCCCTCTTCTAATTGAACTGCTTGGTATTTGGGCGGATCCTCTCTAGTTAAGGCCTTTTCAATTGTTTTGGTCACCAAAGTACGTATGCAGGGTATACAGCAACATCCGCAAATTATAAAAAGGGACCCCGCTACTGTGATTCCTATGAGCAGCTGCCCAATAAGTGCTCCCCATCTACCGAAGGTCTCATTTAGCCAGGAGCTAACAGGGTTACTTACTCCAGACTGCGCCTTCATTTCATTTGCCAGTGCTTTCAGTTTTTTCAGACTCTTTGTGAGTTTCCCATCTGGGGCTGTGTTGTTCACTATCTCTGTGCAGCATGTGTTTTTGAACATTGAACATACCCCTCCTTTCTCTGCCAAGAGCATGTCTAATGCTATCCGATTTTGGTATGTCATTAATGAAGTTTGAGACAACTGTTCGTGTACTGCTTCCATTGCATCTCTAGTTTCATTTCCCAGCCGCTGCACATTATAATGTATCAGATTTATTCGATTTACATTTTTATTTACGGTTACAGGGAAAATGGCCGAAAATATTGGAAAGCTTTCAAACCCAGCCGCTATTTCATCTACGAGCTTAAATTCATTGGGTATATTTCTGGCCTGCCCTATGGGATCCACCCACATGCCATGCTCATTAATTGTCCAATCAAAAGACCCAAATGATCTTTTGTGGCGTTCTAAAGTGTCTATTATTTGTTCTGGGGATATATTATTCAGTAGTTCTTCCGCATTGGTTACAATCATTACTGGGGCATTCAGGGTCACAAGGGCGCACTTACCTCTCCAGTTATGAGGGAGCCAATTCAGCAGTCTCCTACCTCCGCAGTACCACCAGACATCCGCTCTGGCTACGATGAGGCTGCTTGCAGTTTCATTTCCCGTCAGGTCCAAGGTTTCCTCACAGCTCGTCAGTGTACCTAGATTATGCGACTGGGGACTGGTATTGTTATTCTTAATACAGGTCACATTTCTTACTTTCCCTTTTTGAAACACTGGGGGCGTCACATTCGCTGGGGCCATAGGGTGTACTGTTTCCCATTTTTTTGCACTCCATTGATGGGTTTTCAGAGGACATCAGCCAAATTAAGCAGTTTATATCTTTTCCTGGGTTTTTCATGGTGCGGTCATATAGGTCAAATGCGGATGGGGATATTAATAAGGTGGGTCTGGCCCCTGAGCATATTATACAGTCGGAACCATTCACCTGTTTCGCGTATTCTACCATTCTGTTTATCCATGCATTCTTTTCTCGGAATCCAGTTTCTATTGCTAATTTTGTTTGGAAAGTTATTTTTGCCGAATCAAATTTCCATACTACCTCCGGGGCAGACGTAGGTTGAGGTTCTTTCTTGGGAGAGGGCGCGCTTGTGGGGGTCGTATTTTCCTTTGGTTTGGGAGGCAGTAAATCGATTCTAACTATTCCCATTGGATCTGTGCCGGTTATATCCACCCCCATTATAATGTAAAAGGTTGGTTTGCTCCTTGGGATTCCCTTTCCTCCCGTGTGACACCTTTTGGGATCATATCCCTGCATGAGCCACGGATTTTTTAACCCCCTCTTGGTATTAATGATTATGGGATTTTGTTTGCCGTTATCCCCGTTTGGCACTAATTGTCCCCTCATCATGGTTACTTTCCCTTGCACATCCCCCCACTTATTACTCTTGGCCGTAACCGACCCCTGCCTGGGGTTGGTACTCCAATATACGTCAGACCAGGATCGGCACCACGGGTTGTTTGTAGGAAAACCCCAAATGAACTGGCAACCGTACACATCATACCCCCTCCATTTGGAGGAGTCGGTACCACAGTTGATCACATTACATAAATCAAATTGAAATGTGTTCTCAGTGTCCGGGTCCACCCTTAAAATTACCTTGGCTCCGCAGGGGTCTGAGTTCACTTTAGCTGCGTCTGTTACCAATACCAAGGCCAAGATTACTATAGTACTTGCTATTTTCACGTTACTTTTGGGACTTGCAATGAAGTTAGTCCTATCCGTGTTTTCCGGTAATGTATATGTTAGGACCCAACGATGTATATACTGCAAGACCAAGCTGGTGAATGCTCCTCCTGCTATTAGTCCTCCTACTACTGCCACTACCATCAACATGTCTTTTGTGAATTCTTGATATGGTGTAGGTGTCGTATGGGCATCTTTCTGAGTGCGTTCAGCGTATAGCAAAGCACTTACGAGAAGTAAAGAAAATCCTACTAGGAGAGCTAATCCCTCCTTTGCTATTCCTAACCACATTTCATTACATTTCCTCACCCTCCTTCGATTCTCCATCTCCATCTTCCTCGTTGATATCCTGCAATGACAACAGGTTAGTTCTTACCTACTCCAGTGCCTGCTCTGGCAGTCTTGCTTTTGCACAGTGTGCAAAATGATGCCAGGTCTTATCTCCCTCCTTTTCGACCCGCACCGCGCGGTCGGAAACCTCAGTGATCTTGAATGGTCCCGTCCAGATCGGTTCATCCCAGCGTGGACGGCCTGGTGCCTTTAACCAGACCCAGTCACCAGTGGTCACCCCTGGGGCCGGGGTGCCGTTGTCCTCGTCTCCTGTGGAATTTACTGCTTGCACCTGATGAGAGAGAAGCTTAGTCATGTTGCCCAAAACCCGCATATAATCTGACAGGTCTGTTTGCAGCAAGGCTGCGGTGGGGACCACGTTTGGGTCTCCCGGAGGCCCAGGCATGGGCCTTCCAGTGAGTAATTCATGTGGTGAAAGAAACGTGTCCTTCGCTGGTTGCTGGCGCATGGAGTATAGTGCCAGCGGGAGGGCCTCAACCCAGGTCAAATTAGTGGAGTACATGGCTTTTGCCAGTTTTCGTTTGATAGTCTGATTTGCCCTTTCAACAATGCCCTGGGACTGGGGCCTATACACGGAACCAAATCGGTGCTTAATACCAAAAAAGGACTCCACCTCTTGGAGGTGGGTGTTCCGGAAATGTGAACCATTGTCAGAGCAGATTTTGGTCGGAACTCCGTAACGAGGAATGAGGTCTTTCGTGAGCCAATTAATTACTGTTTGCGCATCCTCATTCTTTGCGGGAATGGCCTCAACCCATTTTGTGTACCGGTCAACCGCGACCAGTAGATATCGGTAACCGTGCGTACGATGTGTCATGCCCATGTCAGTAAAATCTATACAGATTTCTTTCCAGGGCACGAGTGGAACGGGGAAAGCCAGTAGTGGGTGTGGGATTGTGCGTTTGTTGTTGAACTTATTACAGGTCTCACACTCTGCGCAGAAGTTATCAATCATTTCTTTTAAGTAGGGGGACCACCAAGTTCCCCGAATGCTTTTGTATGTAGCCTGCTTGCTCACATGTGTGGGGCCATGGGCTTGAGCTATGAGCAACTGGACCAGTGAGGAGGGCGCCACCATGCGCCCATCAGCTGATCTCCAAATGCAAAACTCGTCACTTTCATAGGGGATGCGTTGTCTGAACGCTCCAAACTGGAGCCATTGCGATTTTTCCTGAGGACTAGCTAATTCCTGCATGTTCGAGAACATGCGGATGGTGTCTGTGAGTTCTGGGGGGTCCACTATGCCTTCCGCAGATGTTAGAGACTTGCAGTCGCCAGTTCTGTAATGTTCCTGTTCTTCCTCTGGGGGGAGGTTTTGCTCCCCCACTTGTTTTCCACTTCGCAGGGAGACGAATTGGCCCTGTGGGCCCTCCTTTTCCGAGGGCTGTCCTCCAGCTTGCTTAGCTAGAGTGTCTGCTGCTTTGTTACCTAGGGCCTCTTTGGTGTTACCTCTCACGTGTCCTGCTACTTTTATGATGGCCACCTCTCTAGGTAGCTGGACTGCCTGGACTAATTCTTTCAAGTATGACTCATGTTTGACTGGTGTCCCTGCTGCTGTCTGGAAATTTCATGACCCAGCACGGCCCATCCAGGTGGATCGCTTGGCGTGTCCATAAGCCGAATCCGTATATATATTCACCCGTAACCCTTCAGATAATTGTAGGCCTCTGGTCAGAGCCACTATCTCTGCCACCTGGGCCGAAGCTGGTTGTGGAATCAGTCCTGATTCCACTGGGAGTGGCTTATCCTCCTCCCATTGTATCACACCGTACGAAGCTATATTTCCTTTGGGACCCTTGTAACAGGATCCATCCGTAAAAATCTCCCAATCTGGATCTAGCAGGGGTGTAGCTGACAAATCCCCTCTCAATTTCATGGCCCTTCTTACTCGTGCCACGCAGTCATGGGGTGGGAGTCTGCCGTCGTTGACCCCTTGTGCCATATTGGCTTGTGTCCCTTTCACTGTTCTGTACTTAAATGTGTGCGCCCGGCCAGCGTGCTGGAAATTTTCACTTTGCGCGAATTTGAGAAGCTAAAGGCTCCTGCTGCCAATAGGGCTGCAACCCCGTGGTCAGTGTTGACCACTAATGGGTGGCAGAGCACAATGTGCGCAGTTTTCTCGACGGCTCTAGCCAGAGCCGCCAGGTACCTAGAACATTGGGGCTGTCCCTTCTCCACGGCATCCAGCCGAGTGCTATAATATGAGAGGACCTTTCTCTGTCCTCTCTCCTTCTGAAACAATACCGCATTCACTACCCCTCCTGTTTCCGAAACGTCCAAATGAAACTCTTTGTCGTAGTCAGGGTTGGCAAGGTGGGCTGCTTGTCCTAGTGCCTGCTTCACTTGGGCAAAAGCCATTTCCCTATTTATGGTCCAGGTTAGAGGGCCCGCAAGGGTTCTATGTCCTACCTCCGAAATCATGTCTCGGAGAGGCTGGGTCAAATTTACAAAGTCTGGCACGTAATTTCTACTGTACCCACAAAGGCCTAGGAAGGCCAGCATATCCTGTACTGTTTCTGGTTTTCGGAATGTCTGTATAGAGGTCCTATGTGCGTCAGTCAGAGTTGTTCCCTGTTGCCCGACCTGACGTCCCAGAAATGTAACAGTCTCTCTACACACCTGACATTTTTCCTTTTTAACCTTAAAACCCGTATTTGCCAATGTGGTTAACACTGTCTGTGTGGCGGTAAGACATGTCTCTACCGAAGGCGCCGCAATCAGAAGGTCATCTACGTACTGAATTAGTGTGATCCCTTCCAGTATGGGAATGTTTTGTAAGTATTGGTGTAAGGCCTGATTAAATAGTCCAGGGCTATCTTTAAACCCCTGTGGTAATCTTGTGTAGGTGTATCTCTGTCCTCTGTATGTGAAAGCAAACCATTCTTGGCACTCCTGGGCCAGTGGAAGACAGAAGAATGCATTGGCCAAATCGATAACTGTGAAGTATTTTTGGTCGGGTGAGAGTGCTCGTAGCGCAACATATGGGTCTGGGACCGGAAGGCCCAGTGTCTCAGTGGCCTGATTAATTGCACGAAGATCGTGCACCATTCGCCATCCCTTTCCCTGCGCTTTAGGAACAGGGAGGATTGGTGTGTTCCATTCCGCTTCTGGAGCTAATCTTAATACCCCTGCTTGCAGCAATCCCTCCACTGTGTCTGCAATTCCGTCCTCTTGTTCTGGTTTCAGCTTATACTGGGGCTGCCAGATTGGGGCCACCATGGGGTCTACTAGTTCCAGTGTGGCCACTCCCTGCACTTTTCCAACATCATGTGGGCCAGTGGTCCATAAGCACTCTGGTACTTGATTCAAAATTTTTGCTGCGTCTGGATGGTCAGTCACCTGTCTCACTTCCTGCCTAATTTGAGTCACCTTCTCGGGGACTGCTCTATCCAGAGCCTCCACTGCAAATCGAGTATATTTGCCGCATTTGCTGACTGTAACATGGGGCAGGGAGGTTTCCTTGTATTCTTGCTGCAACGCATGTTTAATCATTGGGCCTAAGGCTTTAGCCTCGTGTCCTTGTCCTACTGCTAATGTAATGTGGGGGGCTCCATCCGGACCCCCTTTGAACCAATCTTCCTGACCCTCAGTGCCAAACCCTGGCTTTAAGATCACTGCTGCAGCCACCCCCTCGGGTCCGGCTATAATTTCAGAGGTACACAAGTCCTCAGGCCTGCCAGATTTGTACTTTTCCCAAAGCTCATCGTATTCTGTGTCCTCGGTCGTGTTATAATAGTAGGTCATGTGTATTGGGTCAGTTGGGGGCCCGTAGGCACCTTTTTGATCTATTAGGGGCTTCCACTCGTAATACTGGCTCATCAATCCTGGGCATGCTGAATCATATTGCAACCTGCTCCAGTAGACGTGTACTTCTGCGTCTTTTTGCCTCACCATTCTGTCCGGTTCCATATGGACAATGTATTGTCCCACAGTACATTTTGTACCCTTTAAATCTCCTGGCCAGGAGATTGTCAGCCCATCCGGGCTGCAAAGAATTTTTACACCCAATTTACTCAAGAGATCTCGTCCTAGTAAATTTACTGGACAATTTGGAGCGTACAGCAATTGGTGAACTAGGGTCTGATTACCGAAGTTTAACGTTATTGGTGCAGTGAACTTTTGAGTCTCTGTTTTCCCTGAGAACCCAACTGTGGAGAGAGTGCGGTCAGATAGGGGAATATTTCCTTTTAGAGAATTTAATGTGGAGACAGTTGCTCCAGTGTCCACCATGAATTGAGTCGTGTGATTTCCCAAATTTGCCTTAACCATAGGGGGCGTGAGGGGGCTTATCACTCTCTCTGTGTGTTCTCTAGGGCCCCGTCAGTAATCTCCTTCCCATATTTCTGTGTCCGGCTCAGGGTAGGACACGGGAGCCTGGAGCTGTGGTTGATTTTGGTCTGCTGGAGTCAGTTGAGTCCACCCTGTTTGCCTTGATGAAGCATGCGCTCCTCTACCCCGTCCCCCTCTGCCTCGTATAGGGGCTCCTCGTGGAGGGCCCATGTATTGTCCTCGCCCTCTAAACCCCTGGCCTGTCATTCTGCAATATCTGCTCATGTGACCTGGTTGGCCACAGGTCCAGCATATAGGTGGAGGATAGCTGCTGGCTTGCCACTGATTATAATATGATGGGCCCCTGGTCTGGGGGCTCCAGTTTCGGGGTGGAGGAGGATATGGATTCGACTGCACCGTCGATGGGGATGGCTGCGCTTGTGGTTGAGGCGCCTGTTGTACAGGGGTCATTACCGGGGCTTCTATGACTGCCGTTGCAGCCTTGGAGTCCTCATCACTTTGTAACTTTGCCAGTTGCAGTCGCAGTAATTTGTTCTCTAAGACGGTTGTTTCATCGTCTTTTGCTTTCTTACTTTGGCGGTATTTTGTGACTGCATGAACTACATGTTCTTTCCAGAGCTCCTCTGACATCGCATCTAGTCCTACTACATCATCTAATTTGGCTTGTACTTTCGCCGGGAGTCCTTTCTGGACTCCATGACGCCAGTGGCCATGTGTGGAGGCCGAATTGTCTGGTCTCTCGCCAGTGGAGTGTTCCCACAGCTCGAAAGCTCTCTTAAGGTATGCGTATACCTCCTCTTCTTCTCCCATTGTTAGACTAGACAACGCACCGTAATTTTTCTTAGTAGGGTAGAATTGTTTCAGAGATGTCCAAAAAGCAGTTCTACTTCGGTCAAAGGGGGTATTGTCTGGAGCCTTTCCACAGCCAGCAGCAGCTTGGGCTGCTGCCAGTGCTGGCGAGGCCTTAAGTTTGATCAGGAGAGTGCGTATATCCGCTAAGGCCAATTTATCTTGTGCAGTCTCCTGTTCAAACACTGATATCCATGGGGCTCCTCCTTTCTCCAGAGGGGGCAGTCTATTTATAAGCGTATCTAAGTCTTGGCGACACCAAGGACGATATCGGTCTCCTGAGGCGGTCTCAAACAAAGGAAGCATATGGTTGGGGCCCTGTTCTAGCCCTAAGTCAATTAAGTCGTCACATTCGTCCTCTTCGTCATATTGTGTCTGTCTATGCTTCCGCTTGCGCATTTCTGTAGAGTCATAAATCTCAGTCAGGGCTTTTGAGTCTACTCCTTCTTCATCACCTAGCGTAGTAGTCAATTTCAGATCCCGTCCGGTTACCGTTACTGCTCCCCACTCATGCATTCCCCTTTGGCGGGGGTCCTGCTTCCTAACAGTGGAGGTGTGGCGTGGGAGTGGCAAGTCTTTGTAAACCAGATCTTTCTTTATTGGGCTGCAATCGTTGTGTTCTGGTGTATTCTTATGTGTATGCTTGTGTGCGTGTCGTCTGTCCTCACTATCTCTTCCCGAGTCCTCTACCTCAGACCAATTACCATTCCCCTCTTCACCTGACATTTCTTGTTCCTCATCCCCATCCGTATTCTGCTCCTGCAACTTGCTCTTTCCTTGCCTATGTCTCCTAGCAACCTGTCTCCTACTTCTTTCTACCTCTAGGAGGGAGGCCACTTCTGTCTTAATTTTATCACTTGTCATGTCATGTACCGTTCTAAGAGCTGCCACAATCTCCTCTGACACTTTGACCAAATCCTCTACTTGCTCTCCTACCGTCACTAATTGAGGCATCGATACCTCCAACATACCACTAGTTACTTTCATCATTGGGGCTTGTATTTGCGGTTCGCCAGTCTGTGGTGTGGCTTTTGTGTGTAGTTGCATGTCTTTTGTCTCCTCTGCCTTGGGCGCGGTCGGCGCAGCCGAATTCACATTGTAGGGCGGGGGTTTACCCGTTTCTGGCAGGCACGGGTACAGCCCTGTCACAGGGGTGTGTTTATTTTTTCCTTCCTTATCTACCTCCTCACTCAACCGATGGCGGGGTGCAAATTGCTTCCCTTTTTTATCAGTATAATTGCCGAATATGTTGAGGAGCTCAGTCGTGAGCACCACCTTGTCGCGAAGCTTGTCTTTGTCCTTTTGAGTCACCTTTGGAAATTTCTTTTGGATGAATTCGAATTCTTTCGCCTTGTATTCAGCATTTGTGTTTGTAATCAACTCTTGTCTTTGTGACTCAGTCAGGAATGGCTCCCCGGGCCCTGGGAACCATCCCTTCTTTTGCCACTTACTTATCATTTTTAGGGCTCTTTTCTTTTTGTCATTTCCTTCTTTTACCGATGATCTGCACTCTAGGTGCCTCCAGACCTTAGTCAAGGTCTGGTTCACCGTTTGTTTTTCTGCCATCACTACCGCTTGTATTTCGGACACGTTCACTGGTGGGAACTCGTCGTTCAAATATCGCGGGTTTAATAAGGACACATAGACGCTCAGTGCATCTATTGTCTGTTGGTGTCCCACTGAGTGTGGTCTAGTTTGTAAATCAGGCTCTGCGGCTTGATAATTTTTACCTTGTGCGTCCCAAATTTTGTTTCTCGGCGCGGCACAAAATCAAGTTGGCTCTGTATGTACCAGTACTCAGGTCTCTGTTTACTATGTCCTCCTTTTTGTACCCACTCTTCAAATGCCTCACAGTCTAATTTTACTTGTACAACAGCTCCATTAACCTGCAGTTTTTGTAATCTGGCATAAACGTCTTTAGTTGGAGTGGGATTTCTAAATAACCGGCTCAATTTTTCACCAAGCCCTGGGGCTTGTTCTGGGTACCTGTATTTAATTTCTTAACAGTTTATAACGCAAATGCTGTCACACAGAACTTCCGCTAATTCGTCTGGTGACAATTCTTTACTGTCCCACCAATGACATCTCGGTATACTATGTCTGTAATGTCAAATTTTAGGCGCGTCTATGTTAAATTGCAAACTCATTTACAGCAATACTATATACAGATAAAACTACAACATTCCCCTCATTGCCCCAATGCCAGTATCAGTACTATGAATATTAGTTGCAATCCACCGGTCAAGATCAATTTCCTCTCTGCCTCATACGTCTGCAGAGTGGGAATTTCAAAAGTCCAGCATTGCGTTGCCCAATATTCTTCAGCGTCGTGTAAAAAGAAAAAACCCCACAGTTCTGCGAAGAGGAAGTTTCACTGACAGTGTACAAACCACAAGTCAGTTACTTCTTCAAATAGCGAGTGTCACTTGATCTGGGTGTGCTTCGATCTTATGACAGAGGCTCCATTTGCAGAATTTAACATGCAATTCTACCACCACAAAATGGATTTACAATAATATACACTCAGATCCTGCTCCCCACATGCGCAGTCCAATGGCCAAGTCCTTTATTGGATATTTTATTGTTATGTGACCTTTATATTTCTCCTCTCTTTTCTTTTGTCACATACACGTGTGTATTATCTTCCAAGGCGTCTTTGATGGATCTCCCGTATAGGACCTCTAGACCGTTCAGAACTCAGTGGCTGACGTCCCCCCACCTAACCTATTAAGTCCTTCGTATCCTACCGTGTCCACCCTCGCCCACACGTTTCAAGTTAAAATATCCCTTGGGTATTTACCTGGCCTTGTGACGGATTTTTTTTTTTTTTTATTTTTTATGCCGTCGTCACGCCCCCGTATTCACTTCTTATCTCACTTATCACCTAGGACTTTTGTTCAGACTAGTCTTTAGAGTTGGGTACCGGAATGCGCACACAGGAAACCAGAATAGAATATTACCCTGTGTCTGCTACTGAAATCATACAAAAATATAGTAATATAATTTTATACCTTTCCGCCAAACGTCAGACACTTCATATTCTATCCTATGCAGATTTTATTAAAAAGGTTCTGCTTACCTCTGTCTTTGGCTGGCCGGGAAGTGTCTGGCGATTGTCGTCAAGGCGTTGTCCAAATTCTGACCGAGTTTTCTGGTCAGACCCAGGAGTCTCCCCCTCCACGTCGGGGTCACCAGATTTGTCGGGAAATTGCCTCTTATTACCTGGTGGTGTTCATTAAGGGTGGGAGACAATTGAAATGAAGACTTAACCAGATTGTGATTGAAATATAGTATATTGTAACAGACAAAGAGCAAATAACAAACCACAACAGAGGAATATTCTCAGCCACAGTTTGGAGAGCGCTCTGCCCGGGCGTTGCCCGGGCATCAGTTCTTATAATCCTCAGTCCTTTAGCTGTACATCAATTGGCTGTACATCTGTCTATAACCGCAGTCTAATCAACTCCCGCCTTTCTTCATAGTATTGTCCAGTCTACTCTGGACAGGTCACAAAAAGGCGGTTTCGGGATACCTGATACCACTTCGGACTGCTCCTTGGGCGTTTTCTTTTCTGGCAAAAACTTTGCATTCCTGTGCCACTCTTGACCTTGGTCCTCTGTACAGTTCCTCTCACACACAGACACACATTCTGTGTAAATAGGTTTATAAGCTTTGGGGTATTGACATAAAAATGTTTCAAGCATTGAAAGATAATATTAATACAAAAGATGTTTTGATAATGCTACTTATTATAAGGATGCAAAAGATGTTTTGTATTATTCCACAATAGAAAACCAATTAATTACTCTTATTATATTCTACAGAAGACAGACATTGGCAGTTGTGTCATAGTGTCCACCAGGTGAAAATTAAAACAGTCCGCTGTGCATGCAATCATATGAATTTGACGATCAGGGCGCGCAACTTGTGCCAATCCATGACAGGATTTTGTTCCAACTATTGAATCAGTGAAATCATAACTTCATCCAACATTTGTCTGAACACCAACTTGTAAGGGTTATTCAATGCACAGAGCGGTGTGCACTGAAACAAAAATGACAGTGACTGGATTCAAGCACAAAGAAAAAGACTTGTAATTTAATAGCTTTGAAGCAGAGCTTCAAAAGCGAGCGAGAATAATACAATGCGGGAAAAACAGCAATTCCCAATGCGTACAAAAAAGGAGCTTGACTAACAATCGTCTGCTAAATATAAGAATTCAGTAATAACACACGAAACGCTACACAATGGCTTACCAGACTTCGTACCGTACTGGTGCACTGTACTGTACTGGGCTATATTGGATAATTGGATAATTACACACAGATGCAGGGTGCTGAGTGATGAACCTGGTAGAAGGCCGGTTCCTCAGAATTCTGATGAAGTGGACCGTTTGGGGCGTGGCATGACACAACTACAGCTGCAGAATGCCAGTGTGTCTTAAAGATTTTAGTGTCTTCAAGTACAGGACTGAACCAGTTCATTTAATAAAGCTGTTAGAAAAGTAGAGCTAAGGTAACTGGCTGGAAAAAAATCCAGCAAGACGACAGATAAGGAGTAGTGCAAACATAAAGACTTAATAATTCAATCACTGATTTTCACCCCCGAAGATATAATTTCACAAAGGATAAAACCTTAGCCCCAATAACCTGGTCACATCAGTTCACTTCTTCCCCCAGCATGCATGGGAAATGTGACAAACAGATTTGGAAGCACTTACAGAGTATCAAGAATCACATTACTGGTGTAAAACAGGGAGTAAAAGAGCACAGGAGCCCTACTGTGCTGAGCACAGCCAATCTCTCTGAAGTATTCCATCACCCGATTGGCTGAAGTCTCAACTCACAGGCATCTGTCGAATCTCTTTGGAGTGGAGCTTGTCTTTGACAACACCAGAGCTGGCCATATTTTTCCCTTTAATTTGATGTTCTGTATATGAAGCAGGTTACCTTGTTCCGTGTGCCAGTTAATGTGACTTGACTGCTGCTGCCACACCAGCAGAAAAAAACAGCTCTAAGTATGGAAACCTCAGAAAACTGGAAAATGAGGCTGTTCAGAGTTACCCAAATAACGTACACAGTTATCCAGTTATCTAAGTTTCAGATAATCCCTCTCGTGTAACAGATCAGGTTTAAACTTTTCAATGATAACAATTTTCACAACATGATTGCAATAACTCACACAGGTTAGCATTACTGCAGCACTTTGGCAAACATTCTACGATGGATTACGTTCAGATAACACAGAGGGTTAAAATTTCACATTAGGAGCTGTGTTGACATCTAGTCACAAAAATGCAGGTCTCCATTTTGGGAGCACCAACTTCCTTCTGTCTGGTTTCACTGTAACAATGAAATGGAACACAGGCCAAGTTTATGGACTCTGCAGGACTCTGTGATGTTGTGGTCCTGTTAAATTCTCAAATGGAATCCAGGGTCATGCATCATACTCTTGTTGCTTCTTGGAAATTAGCACGCATTAGTCTCCATGAAATATTTCTCTTATATCCACAAAAATAGTTCTGGAAATGGACCTGCTTTACTTATGTAGGTTTACTACTCTACGCGGTTTATAATATAATTAATTTTCAATAGGAATGGAACACCTACATCCAGGAACTGTGCAAAATGCAATCTCAGTGGGCCTCTTTCCAAAGAAAACTTGTAAACTCAGGCCTTTCAAAGATCTCCACCCCCACCCACCAGCGTGGGGATGCTGGGTGGTCAGTTTCATTATTGTTTTCCCTGTGATGGCAATGCTTGGCTGATGGCTCATCCTTCTCATTCAGGACAATCACATCATTCATGTTTTAAACACTGTCCATTTATACAGATGGATATTGTGCTATGCAATGCAGGTGTCCTAGTTGAATTCCCAATTCAAATGTATATGCAGCATTGCATTATCTTAGTTACAACAGTAGATAAGTTCATTTCTGCAATATATATGAATCACCTTTACATAACATAAAAGAAACTGAATTAAAAACTAAAGTGACATTGAATATCTTGTAGTATATTGCAGCTATCGTTTTTAACTACTGATAGGGCAGGGCAGTTGTGATGGGTTTGACACAGGGCTTCACAGTGAGTTGCTGGGCGATGAGCTGACGGAGTGGAGAGGCTGCTCTGCTGTTGTGAGATGAGATCAGGATTGTCCCCTCTGCTGCACAGCTCATGCCAGAAATATATTTGTTGGTGCATGGACAACGTAAACCTGTAGACAATCACTTCTGTACATTCACTCACAAGGGTGCGTACAGGATATACAGGGGTGCATTTACTAATAAAAACATATACATAGGCACGCAATACTATATTATTCTACAATTATAGCATCTAATCAATGTTACGGCAAGCTCACATACACTGATCAATATGCCAGTTTCCTGAACAGTGCAACAGTGAAAAGTGCATGAGCAGTCATAGAGTTTTAGGATTTCATAAGTTAAGATGAAGTTGCCGCTGAACTCTGTTACTGAAGGCCCCTGAGCATGCCAACATTGCAGAGGGGCGGGCTGCCAAGAACAATTAGCGCTCTCAGTCATTTTGCGGTAATAGAAAAGATTATATATCTGAAACCAATCAGTTTTGTGTATGTTGTCACATATAGTATATTATGGCACACTCAAGTGCCACATAGGGCCGCGAGCCATTCTTAATGTTCTAAATACGGTTCTCTGCATGCTTCAAATAACATCTATTTTTGCATCAGGTATGAGGAGCTGTTATGGACCTAAAACAATTGCCCCGCTGTGCATGAGTTTGATCAAAGAACTGGGACTGCATGCATTGGCTCCAATATACTGATTAAAATTCTATCACCTTAATCAAGCTTTATCCTCATCAATTTACCGGAAATCAATTTCTATGCTAAAGATTCTAAGTAAAATTTTGGAATGAAGCTTCGATAAATCATCCAGATATTTCTCAGAGACTTTCATACTCTTGCTCAATGTTTCAGTGATAATTATATTCCTGTAACAGATTGTTTTATTTATCATTTTACTAATTCACCTCAAAATCCATCCTGTAAGCACAATAACCAGAACAGTTTTTAGGAGAATTACAGGAAACGTCTTGTGTTCATTCCTGGCAGAAAGAAAACAAACCCTAGTGTTTTGTTTGACCCCACAACCTTTCCTCTAGCCTGGTCACCAGGTCTGTCTTTACATTAATAAATACAATAACTCAAACAGTTTTGAAAAAATTATGTCACACCACGCGAGTCGCGATTATTTATGGTACAAAGAGAAGGGCTGTAACTGATGTTGGTTGCTATATCACCTTTACTGTGTTGCCACCACCAGGCAAAACTTTAAATTAAAAAATTCCAATAACAGTTTTTATGGGAATGAAATTAAACTTCTTGGGCTTATTCCTGGTGTGCAGTGGACAGATACTATCTTTTTGTGTGACCCTACGATCTTTGGTATAGCGCCGCCACCAGGTCAGACTTTATATTTTTGAATGCAGTAACTGAAACAGTTTAGATAGGAATCATGTCACACTACTTGTGATTGTTTCTGAGGGACAGAGAAGGGCTGCTATTGATGCAAGTCACCCTATGACCTTACCACCAGGTCAGACATTTTTTTCCAAAATTTCCAAACTCAAACAGCTTTAATGGGAATCATATCAAATCTGCTTTCAACATTCCTGGTGCATAAAAGAATAAGTTATTCATTTTGTTGGCTCTGTTTCCTGTAGCACAACCTACTGTTATTATTCATGGTTTATGGAGGAGATGTTAGTGACCCTGTGCCCTTCCCTGTAGCACCACCACCAGGCCAAACTTTTAAATTTTAAAAATGCAATAAATGAAGTTTTAATGGGAATCCTGTCACATCTACTGTCAACATTCCTGGTGCATATGAGGAGGAACCTTATTGATTTTGAGGGCTCAACTTTCTTTACTGTAGCGCCACCATTAAAGGAGCGGTGTCACGATTTCTGCGCATACTCAGAGCTTACATCCCAGCACAGTGAATCTGCTTGACTGCAACTCATGATCTGATTCCATTCTTGCCAATCTGTCCTCATTTTACATTGTATTTATATATTTTAGTTACTCAGGCATTATACTTTTTATATTAAGGTGTTTTCTATGGAAATTCAAGGACTCAAAGCACTAGTACTTTAGCCAAAGGATACAAAGAATGTCAGCTGGCACCATGGCCAAAAATCTGAGAAGAAGAACAATACCCTCTTCTCCTACAATTATTGGCAGTTGGCAAACCAGTTTACATTATTCATATCCTTCAGCTAAAACACCATCGCTTTGAATCCTCAAATTTCCATAGAAAAGGCCTTAGTATAGCAAGTCAAAAAGTGAGCACAGCTCACTAATACCCCGACCCTTGTGCACTGAAGAGATTATGGCATATTTTCATCTAAACTGGCACTGCACCTCTGCATGAAGTATAGAACGCATGACTGAAATTTAAAAACAATCTGATAAGCAGTATTCGAGAAATAGGTCGGACAACATTTGCAGTGGTAAATTTTCTAAGTTCAAAATATGGAAAACAAAAGTTATTTTTGAGAAGATCATCACATTTTCATGAAACTTGGCAGTGCACCTCTCCATGAAGTGTAGAATGCATGACTGCAATCTGATAACAATCTGAGTGGTTTTTTAGAGAAATCGGTCAGACAAACTGGTGCGGACGGGCAGACAGAAGGATGGACGGACGGAATTCTTCGGTATATACAATATATCCCCGCCCCTTATGGGTCAGGGGTAAAATAAGAAGCATAATGCCCAAATACTAAAATATATAAACAAAATGATGAGGGATTTGCAAGAATGTGAGTAGATTTTGACTTGCAGCCGAGCAAATTTACTTCGTTCAAAGTTCTGAGCACGCACAGTGCACAGTAATCGTGACACAGCTCCTTTAAGTGAAACTAAATTTTTGGGAACCAGATCAACTTTGCTGTAAGCGTCTTGGTGCATAAAAGAGCAATCTTATTGTTCACGTGACATTATGACTGTTCCTGTTGCACCACCCTTCAGCTAAACTTATCTTTTTATACCTCCGACCCATAAGGAGCGGGGGTATATAAAGTATATACCAGAAAATTCCGTCCGTCTGTCCTTCTGCACCAGTTTGTCTGACCGATTTCTCAAAAACCACTCATCAGATTGTTTTCAAGTTGCAGTCATGCATTCTGCACTTCATGGAGAGGCGCACTGCCAAGTTTCATGAAAATGTGATGATTTTTTCAAAAATTACTTTTGTTTTCCATATTTTGAACTTACCACAGCAAATGTACGACCGATTTCTCGAAAAACTGCTCATCAGATTTTCAAATTTCAGTCATGCATTCCATGCTTCATTCAGAGGTGCAGTGCCAATTTATCTGAAAATATCCCATAATTTTGTGAGCAGTATTTGGGAGCTGTGCTCACTTTTTCACTTGTTTAATAATGAAATAAGTCAAACATTTCTCATTGGAATAAGATAAAATTTGCTAGAAACATAAAAAAAAAAACACTTGCTGCAGTAGTTCCCGTTGATATTCAGGGCCAATTACTTTTCCATGTAGTCCCACCACAATGATCTCTGCCCATGAATGCTGTAGGTTTGGGGATACATCCTTCTGTCATCCAGTGACAGCATTTGTCTAGTATTGAAATAACTGCTGTGCTGTAGAGTGTAGATACAAGCCAGTCAAAAAAAAAAAAAAAAAAAAAACAGATGAAAAGATACTGCTGTGTCAAAATGATGACTGTGAACTAAATAAAGAAATTAAGTGGGGTACTGTGCCCAAAAATGTGAAATATAAATATTTTCTCCACCTGCAAAAAAAAAAAAAAAGAGAACAGGCATAAGCAGCACCCTAATGAGAAGGAAGCACATTTCAGAAGAGCCTAAGGTTAATTATCTGGGACAGTCATACTGAAATAAAATGCATGGCATTGAATCACAGTCGTCTACCCCAGAGCACATCACCTGTGTTCAGAGGTACTAGCCAGCTGCTGGGATATCCAGAGCTGGGGGAAAGGATGCAAGGGCTCCGATACACAATTGGTGCTGATGGGAAAAGGGGTGGGGCTACAGCAGTAAAATGAGATTAATCTGACCCTGTTTGACTCCTGTTTTAAGGCTAAATGTAAAAAATTGGGGTCAATGGGAACAGGAGCTGTGATTCGCTATCATATATTAACCCTTTTCCCCCTTTTTAATTAATTCACTCCATGTTCTCGAACACTGGGCACGAATAGGAAAGCTTTATAGTATTATTAAAGTCTGCGGGGGATGACAGAAAATGTATCAAACCTGTCCAGCATTTTAATACTAAAACAAGATGGGCCATAAACAGTGAGGCGGTGTGCAGGACAGAGCCCACCAATAAAACCCAACATTGTCTAATTTATGGAAGACAGCGCCAGGGCTGCAAGGTGATTTCTTTTTTACCCTTGGGTGTTGAGCCTTGGAACGTTAACATTTTTTTCCATATGATCTCATATAATGGCAACAAAATTCCCAACTGCCAGCAGTCACGGTATTGTGGAAAAGTTCAGGGCGGCTCCCAGGCTGAGGATTGATGTCACGTGTGATCACAGCCCTCGCTACCTCTTCTTTTCACTCTGAGGTTTTATGGCAGCCAGACTCTTGAAAGCAATTATACTCTCTATGGCCAATCTTCAGAGCATACAGGATGGTCTCTATTTTCAACTTTTGAGTCATGCATGGAGGATGGAACACACCTGTTGACATCCCCTGTCCAGTTGTTTGGCCCAGGAGGGTGTATCTACAGCAGCTCTCAGGAGAACTTTGGCTGCGTGCTGTCCCCGTATATGCACTTCCCACTGCCATTTTTCTCAGTGGCTCTCCAAGTCCTTTTTAAGTGCAATAAGATGAGCATGTTTTTGTATGTAAATTAACTTTATATGAACTCTATGCTCTATGTAACATACAGTACCAGCACAGTATGAAGAAGTATTAATGGCTTTTTAAAGCTGTGTGCATTAACAAATACAATCTTCATTCAATCACCGCTCTGGTTTATTATAATGCTGACGACCACCATTTGAATCCCCCTTGCACTTTTAGCCTTGTTGGCAGAGCTGCTACTTTATTTCTGACAGTGGCCAAATTCCTCATTACCACACATTAGCTTCACTCTCCCTCATACCCAGGCTTTGCACACCTGGATACTGCTGCGACCAGCAGAAATAGTATAGCAACCAAATTGCTCCAGTAATCACCTTGAATACAGAAAAAAGTAACCAAAGAAATGTAACGTTTTGTCTCTTATCCACCAGTGTCAAAGCAATATCAGCCAGAGTGCAAAATTTGGTCTTGAGTAGAAAAAATGCAGCATGTGCAGAACACTTGTTCATAACAACTGAGTTATAAAAATGAGAGCACTTGTTTGATATAACCCAGTCATTACATCAATTAATTATTAGAACTGTATCAACTATTACAACACATATCTTAACTCTGATCATGTACTCATCTATTTGAAGGACAGGAATTTTTGAATATTTTCAGATGCTAACCATTTTTACCTTCCTTTTTTTCTCTCTGCTAGGGTCCAAACTAACAGAGCTGATGATGGAGGGGATATATGAGGAAGAACAAACAAGGACAAAGAGCTGAATTTTTAGGCAACACAGCTCTCGTGAACGGGTGTCCACATCCTTCAGTTGAGCGTACATCCTGATCCCCATCAAAAGCCTGCACCTCCGAGGGCATGTTCCCTGTCTGCTCCCGCTCCCACACAACCCACAGAAAAGAGACCTCTCCCAAGTGTGTACGAAGGGTCTCTGAAAGCCGATTGCGTTTTAATAAAGTTTATTATGGGGTGCAAGCTAATCCGCACAGTAATCTCCCACAGCCCAAAGGAAAGCTGGATTACTCACTTGCCATAATCCCACTGAAATTGTTAGGATTTAACTGGAACATCAGAACAGATGGCAACAGGCTTGTTCTTCAACCTTACTACCCTATCTACCCCTGCCCCACAACACCACTGCCCTTTACTTTATAACCTTTCCAAAAGGCAATCCCATGAGTGGTCCTCCTTCACAACCCTGACATTCACAACCCCTTACCTTTGCAACAACCCACAAATTTGCTCCAACACATATACCACTCTTTCCTACATGATCCATTATTTCTGGTCAGTCATGGGCAGCTGGAGACTATTGAATCTCCACTGGGGAAGGGGCAAGAGTCCACTAGTGACAGTTCACCAGACTGCAGATCCATACACTCCTAGCTTACCCATGGGCAACATGAGAGACTCCAATTCAATATACATGTTTTTGGACTTCAGAGGAAAGCACAGCCAAGACCATTATCCTATGCTTTATAATGGTACGAAAACACTCCCCAATCAGCCGCAACACTACTTCTTACCACATGACCACACAGCTCCTGAACCAATGCCTAAAACACTTCACAAATCTGAACAGGCGCAAAGAACCTTCATGAAATTTACTAATAAACATCTAATTAGCAAAAATAATTTTATTGGATTTTTAACCGCAAAGCAAAATCTTTGTTTTTGAGGGGAACCAGGGTAGGTTATGTTGATGACTGGCCTCTGATTCCATGCTTTTGTATATAGTATTTGCTAACCACAGTTCATCATTGTGCAAAAAACATCAGCAGTCATCTTTCTGCGGAAAAGTCACAATTAATTTGTCAGAGAGATGAACCAGTTAGGCTTAATGGGTTATATTCATGCACTTCATGGATTTATGTATACTTTCCCACAATGCACAGTGCACCGCCATTTTTCTTCCATATGCCTCTCAACCACTGTGATACCCACCAACGTATTGTTACAGCAACAACTATTACGCACAACAAATTATTAGCTATAGCATTTATCCTTCAGCTTCTGACTTTCATTTTGATTTTAGCACCATGCAGATTCAAATGCAGATGAACTTACTTTGATTTTTGCAACAGCATGCAAAAAAAAGTGGTCCCAAAATATGCAACAGATAGCTCACTAGATAGCAAGCTGGTCACCATGCTAGACAGCTACCAACTCAGGAGGTTTTTTGGTTCATCCCTCTCTGGATCCAGGATCCTGACTCTTGGCAGAGAAAAAACATAGTGCAGTTTTGAATACGGGCTAGCTCACTTTGATTTTTGCGACATCATGCAAAAAATTGGTCCTTTAATATAAAACGGATAGCTAGTTAGCTAGCTAGCTCTTTCTGGGATTAACCCCAACTCAATGTTTTTTTTTTTTTGCTTCATCTCTCCGGAACAGGCAAAGCTAGGCAAAGCTGTTGTTGTAGGTTTAACGTTCTCACTGCAGACTATCAATGTAGGTAGCTAATATTCTGTGCTAAAAGGCAATGTGATGAAATAGCTGACATCCATTAGCAAACAGGCTAATATAGAAATGCGTGATTCCGCTTCAAAGACAATATCTCTCCTATCATAACACGGTTCCACAACTGTCATTTTTTTTCGCTTAGCTTCTACATTTTATCATTCTGCTTTGAAATAATCATCAAAGTTTAATCATAAAGAAGGCCTTTGACTCCTTTTACAGCAAAAACAATTTATTTTCACTATGAAAGAACAATGGGCTAGGGAAGAAAAATGGCTAAATACTGTGATTTGGCCAATGATGTCACAAGAATACAACCCATAGTGGGAATCATGTATAGTCAGGTCATAAGTATTTGGACAGGGAAACCATTTACATAATTTTAGATTCCTGAGCTATCTTGAAGGGTCACTGTCACAGCTGAGCATGCGTAGCAAACTTGGAAAACTGGCAAATTTTTTCATTTTTTATTTTTATTTAAACTTTATTTAACCAGGGAAGTCCCGCTGAGATTGAAATCTCTTTTTCAAGGGAGCCCTGGGGGGTTGAGGTTCATGCTTGTCCCCAGTGGAAATTTCAAGTTTAATGATTTACTGTGTCTAGTTATAGCAGTTCTTAACAAAAACTAATTTTTTACTTTAGGGCAGGACTCAAAGTATATTTTAGTTCTGTTCCTTTTAATATTGCTTTTGCTTGCACATACTTTGAGGCATTTGTTCGAGAGCAGCGATATCTGGCCATGAATGCTGTACAGAAACGTATCATTACCCTTGTGGAATCTCTGCTTACTTCACTGTCCACAATGGATTACACAGGTGTTTTAGAAAATAAATGACGGGGAAGTGAAAATGTAAAAAAATTACAGGCATTCCAAGGCATTATATTCTCAATTATATTGCAAGAGATCAAGGTCACACACTTTAACCAAGATTGTGGACAACTGAACAAACTCTCTGATAACCAATGAGCATCCACTACACATCCTCAACCTTAACAGTGCCCCTTTAAGAGATTTTAAAGGACACAATCAATCAAAAGTGCATGAAATACAGGTTTTTAGCTTTAAATTACAAGTTTTGTCAAACAAAGTGAACAAACCATGTAGGTATTAGACACGTTTCCATGTATGACTCCCCCAAATTTTAGGAGTTAAAAGTACTTGGAAAACTGAACTAATTAAAAATTAAATTGTTATTATTCATCATTATTCATATGTGGTTGCAATGCTTCGCGCAGATTGGAACTGATAGAAATAACCATGGGCTCAGTTTCTTTACCGATGATGCACTGCCAGGCCTTCACAGCAGCAGCCTACAGTTCCTGCTTGTTCACAGGGCGTTTTACTTTCAGATTTACATTTGGCAAATAAAATGTAAGGCCAGCTGGATTCAAGTCAGGTGCTGGACTTGAACACTGCAGAAAATTCAACCTCTTTAGCATCAGCTTCTAGGTCACTGTCACAGTATGCAGGCCCATCTGCCCTGGTCAATTAGTCCTGAAATCTTTGGCTTGATCTGAGCTTGTTAAGCCCGGTACAACTCAGAAATTATTTAACTTCTTTTGTTAGCAGTCACATCGTCAATAAATACAACACAACCAGTTTCACTGACAGCCATACATGCCTAGGAGATATTCTTTGGATCATGAGCAGTTTCTCTATTCTTCCAATCATTCTGGTACATGTTGATCTTGGTGTTATCTGTTCGTAGGATCATGTTGTTCAGATCTGATGTTACAAGTCTTTTCAGACAGAAGTCGAATGCAGTCATTGGGCTCTAAATTCGTTGACCAGGCGCAGGTGCGGCGCAGGCGCGGCAAATGGGGGTAGCGCCGCGGCAACGGGGTGTATCCAGGCGCATTTTGCAATTTCATGCCCGGCGCAAGTACTCCTCTGTCCCGCCTCCGTCCCTCCTGCCGGCGCAAGTGGCAAAGAGGGAGGAGAGAAGGCGTGAGTGGGTTTAACACAACTGAGTCAAATCTTCACCAATCAAATGAGCTCCTCTCCTCACCTTTAAAAGCGCCATGGGCGAGGCGCAGTGCAAATTTCTTTCAACATGGATGAAGTGGGACACAGCAGCAACACCAGACAGCCAAACTTCAGCCAGGAGGTTCTGTTCCAGGAGGTTCAAGCTCGCAGTGGCTGAATATATGGTCACGCGAACAGACCTCCACAGGCTGATGATGCAAAAGCAGCAGCGGAATTCTAAACCCCCCTAGAACCGCGGCTGCGCATTCTTTCTTTTTATGGATGTACCAAACATTTAATTTGGCTGCACATCATTTTTTTTTGCTATTTATCGGGTTGGTTTGTTTGGGTTCTTCAGCCTAATGATGACAGAAACATGAATGGCAAAAACAAATCTTTGGACTTCATATTGAAAATTACAGCAAAAGAATCCTTATACAGAAACCACACTTGAAATCCGCTGGCCTCTTTATCTGCTTACTCGTGTATGGAATAATGAGGAAAGAACACATTTCTAGCCATGGAAAATACTCAGATTACACCACTGGCCCTCAATCAGAAACCAGGCTGTAATGAATATAATGAGAAATTCTATCAATGTAAATCAAGCGAGGAATTAAAACCTTTGTCTACACTGCAGGCTAGAGTGGGCCAGTATGATATAATTATGGGCAAACAGTAGATGCATAATGCAATATAACCGGCCCTTCTTCCATCCAAAAGCATACTGTAACAAATAGGAGTAAACAATGAGAATCACAGCTATGGAATACCAAAAGTGGTTAGTCCATAAATGGTTAGAAGCCCTGAGAGTAATAGGGAGGACTTTTAATCTCTGAACCAGAATTTATTTTCCACCTCTGAGCATGTCACACCATTACCAGTTTCTGTGCAGTATACGTATTAGTATGAGGATCCGTATTGTATGAGAACTTTTTTTTATGGTAATTGAGGATGTCATTTCTGATTAATAACAGTAAAATGTCACACATTTAATCACCACATAGCAAAATAAAAAGCCTGAAAATTTAAAAGGAATATCAAATGCAAGTATAATGATGAGCTTCACTAACCATTTTCTGCTACAATTATGTAAACTTCATAAATTAAAAACAGTAGTAAAGATACTCGAAAGTTTAAAAATGGTCACATATGGGATTCTGAGCACAATTTTTGGTCAGCAGTGTAACAGCAGCATCACATGGACTATATGGACATTCTCCTACACAAAAGCTTCATGGTGTTAAACATTTCTGGGCCCATTCTCTGCTATTGTTATGGCATTTGAGAGCAGAAGAATTATGTCTTCAAACAACAACAGAAAGGCAAAAGAAATAAGGGGCATCGGGCAGGCAGGGTCAGGGTCAGGTCAGGGCCACTTTGGCTTTGCGAAGCCGCAGCCGCAGTTTAAAGTAGAGGTACAGCAGGCACACGGAGGAGATGAAGTAGAGCAGCAGGCAAAGGCTGACATCCAGGCTGGAGAAGCCCACATTTAGTAAGGACATCCAGCCCTTGTGCTGAGGCTGCCCGTAGGGACCCATCTCCCCTCGCTCCTGCCCAGACAGCCCGCGCTCCTGCAGCCATTCCGGCTCCACCGGCTGCAGCTCCAGCTCCTCCTTCCTCTGCAGGCTCCTTGTTTTCACGTGGCCGGCCAGCGCGGCGGCTTGCAGGGCCGTGGCTTTGTAGTGCTGGTTGATGAAAGAGTCCAGGTCCACGATGTCCTCCCGCGGCTGCCGAAGCCTCAGGCCCACGATCCTGGGCTTCAGCCTCTGCTGCTTCGCTGGGGCCTGGGATTCATCGGCCTGCAGACTGTCGGTATTCTCCACCGGTGCTGGAGTCACTCCCCGCTCTCCTGCTTCCTCCTCCTCCTCCACCTCCTGGCCCTCCTCAGCTCCACCAGCGACCTCCTCCTCCGGCTTCTTGTCGGTCCCCGGCTGGGCGTGCAGCTGGGCCTCCTGGTCCTGCCTCTTGGTCAGCTTCTCTCTCTGCGCCTTCAGCACCTGGGCCTCGTCCTCCAGGTAGTCCCGCAGAATGTGCTCGGAGGAGAAGTACTGTCTCAGGAAATAAAGAACCTCATCTGTGTTCCAAGAATGTTCCCCGTTTTTCTTAACAGTGTGGCAGTGGGGACAAAGGTCTGGAGGGGGCCACTGAACCTTGGGGAAGCTGGGGTCTTCACTCAGGGCACCTGGTAAATAATGCAAATAAACAGGTGTCTTTTCCCAGCACTCAACTACCAACAATCCTGATCTTTATATCGATGTCAAAACATGCAAATTACAAGTTGTCTAAACTGAAGGCTGACTTTGGTTAAAAAAAAGGCTTTGCTGTGACTCAGCTGACAGGTACAACATAGTTTTATTCCATTTTATTTGCTGAAGTCAATACCAGTCTGAACACAGATTTATTCACTTACAGCATAGCTGACATCACAACCATTCAATACCATTCAATGTGTCCACATAAAAAAAAAAAACAAAATTAATAATGAATATACCTTTGCCTTGGGAATGACATGGTTAATAAAGGTTTGCATCTGTTTCTGTATGTGTGTTTAAATGTTCGTATGAACAGTTGTCTGTGTACGCAGGATTGAGTATCTATGTGGTAGTGTGTGTTTGACTGTGTGTGTATTTAAGTGTTTGTTTACGTGTGAGCTAGAGTGTGCCTGCATGGTAGTGCATGTACACGTGGGTTTAAGTGTTCATGCATGCCATTCTTTGTACATGTTTGTGTATATGCGTGTGTGGTTGTGCGTGAATGTGCACAATGCCTGAGTGTATCTGAGCATTTGTGGTTATTTGTTTGCATGTGTATGTATGTGTGCATATACGTGTGTGAGGTAGGGTGACAGGACCTCACAATGATCAATGGTTTGGTGGGATGGCCCAGTGGGAGCAGTGCATGGATAATAGATGTGTTTGGGGGGGGGAGGGACAGAAATCCCTCCCCACCTTCCAGACGCCCAGCCTCTCATCTCCACCCCGCTTTGAAGACACCACCATCTCCAAATTGGATATGAAAGCGCACACCTCCAGGGGTGCTCTCCTTTTAATGAATTAGAATTTTTGCTTTACATGTTTTCTTCGGCTCTCAAATGGGGGCATCTGCTAATAAATTGCTTGTCGTCGCTGATGCGGGTGGAGAGTCAAAGCTGCAGCAGTTCTGTCACTTTACAGCACTGTCAATTTACACACCCCGTCTTTCTCCCAGATTAATCTCAGTCATATGCATGTGTGTATGTACTCTGCATACAGCACTTTACATAAGAGATATATCAAGTTTACGGTGTCCTGCTGGAATTGGGTCCTTTTAAACATTTCCCAGTGACAGCTCTCATATTGAGGCTCAGTGCGATGACACACACTACTGATCCTTCTCTCAATTTCATTACCTTTGTTTTCATTTATGGGCTGACTTCAGAGGAAGACGCAATATTCCCGGGAAGCCAATTTTGCCAAAGACTGTTAATATAATTCATGTGATATTCCTCATGTAAAATATAAATATGTATATCCATTCAATTCATTTCATACAGAGCAGGCCAGCACCAGAGGATGCCGACAGACCCTCAAGGTGAATGCAGCCAAACACTGCAAAAACCAAGAAAGAAATCAATCTCTACAAGAATTTTTCCCATACATTAACACTTAAAATTTAATTTCGATTGCTGTATTACTGAATAAGAGAAGAAGTGAGAGAATTTCACTGCCATGACTTCAATAATTGTTGACGAGGTAAGAAAATTTCACTGGTCAAGCACAGAGAAATTTAAAATAAGACAATATTTTCTGCTTGAAAAAAAAAGAGTAGAGTACTCCTTACAAGTGCTCAGTGGCTGCTTGGCAGACCTTTTTCGCTGTATAAGCATCCGAAAGCAACAGGCAGGCAGGAGAATAGCAGCAGGCTATGGGGTACGTTAACAATAAGAAGAGCTCATTCTCCGCTCAGTGGCTCCAGCTGAACGCCCCCTCCACCCTCCACTGTGGGAGGGGAGGCCCGTTTGTCCTCCAGCTGCAGACACGCGTCTCTATCGGTCCCCAGTGAGGAGCGGCAGTACTGCGCGCTGAGTACCTGCTGCCTGCCTCTGTACAGCGCCGGTCCGCTCACCGCTCACGCCCCTCAGCGCCAGTTAAATTAATCGTCTCGCTGCCTGACAAACAGGCTCGTTTTCACGCTCGGCTGCCCCTGAAAGGGGGATCTGCTAAAGAGGCGCACTCTGAGTGAGCAGGAGGAGCATCACCCTGGGGGACACAAAGCAGGAACATAGGCGGCAGGGGTGAAGAACTGCGTAATGGGGCAGGAGGGGTGGGGGGTCTCACTGCCAAAATCCTTACCCCTCCCCCCCTTCCAAAATCTTCCACTCATTCCTCATTCCTTCCTGCCCAGCCCTGAGACACCCCAAAACAGTCCTCAGATCTTATCGCGCTATACATCAGGGCTGTGCACGCTCAGGCTGGAGATTACAATGAGGGGGCGCGTGGGGCTACAGACACACAGCGTGTGCCACCTGCTGCCACAGGCATCCTGGGAATTGCACAGGGTCCCCCGTCCCTGCACTGCGACATTGCGCTCCGTACGGACGGCAAGGCTGAAGGAGGGTCACTGAGGGACTAACCCTAATTGGGAGGAGGTGTCAGGGGAAATGGGAGGGGTCAGGGGAGGCGCTCGGATCCTTCAGGCCCCTGTTATTCATGACTTTGTCTGCTCTGATGATTGAGTACAGGGCTGTCCCTTCAACCATAGATGGTAGGGAAAACAATTTACTGTTTTGGAGAAATGACTGGCTGTTTTATACTAAATCAACGTGATGAAAATGCAAAAACAGAGTAACTCTATATGACAGTTTCAACATCACCCTCGCACCTCTGAACTCTCAGCATTTTCAGGATGCATACAGACTAAAATATTAATTATGAAAAACAGTGCAGTAGATGGACCATTTAGGGACACTTTGAGAATGTACACCAGTACACATTACTGTAACAGTGGCATGTTGTGTTTCTGTCGTGTTCAACTCAGTTGAGGACCTCAGAGTGAAAAGTACTTCAGTCACAAAATGTATATTTTGATAAAATTGTGAAGATCAAATTAGGCAACTATAAAAGACTTTTTCCCATCCTAATCTGACAATGTGTGAAATGGCATTTCTTGCAAAGTGCTTTTCAGTGAGAGACAGTCACAAAGATACTTTACAATGTCGCAAAAGGACAGATGCCGAAATTAAATCCCTACATGAGAAAAACCTTCAAACAGTGGTGAAAATAAAATTCAGGATGAACCAAGCTATCATGGGGTTGGGGGGTGGGACTCCGTGGACTGGTAAATTGTCAAAGAGGCTGGATATAACAGTCTGAAAAAGAAGTCCTTGCAGTCGTGTCTGAAGCTCAAGGATACAGCAAGATAACTGAGCGAACCAGGGCTGGAAGAATCAGGGTAGGGTGTGAAGTTAGTGGGGCTGCACCTTGTATGAGTGTAATCTGCAGACACGACAGTGAGGTACTCTGAGGAAGTGTGAGGCTAATCCCAAAGTGCAAGACAAGACAGAACAACGAGCGAGGGACATCTGGTGTCTGCCAAGAGGATCGTCGAATTATAGGGATTTCCCGGTGAGGGGAGTGTGGACATTTATCGGAATAATCCAGAAAAGGTTCAGGAATACATTTTCTAAAAGTCCTCAATGATGGAGTGACCAGGCAAGAAAGATATGCTTGAGGCCTTATTTTAGCAGGTAGGTAGATGCACACAATATCAAAGAGGGATTTCCCTCTTAAAGGTGTAAAGCAATGCCCCTAAATACTTTCTATATTAGCAATGGTGATGTATAAAAAGTCATTCTCTAATGTGAGGAAAACTTAGGCAGCAGACTGTTTCTGCAAACTATGCAATTAAATGGTTAAAACACATTTCTGACTTTGTTACAGACAATGTGAATCCTTCAAAGAGCCTCACTGTGAAGAAAAGGAAAGCAGCATCTTCCACTCTGCTCCCATGATCCCAAGGTTTAATGCTGACAGCACTAACAATTACTCCACAGCCCTGTGACTGTGCAGGTAAAGCAAACCACTGTTGAGACAAGGAATGCTTTCAGCATCTGCAGATTAAGGGATTCTTGAGTCACATGACACTAGTTCGGGAAGCAATGAATCAACGCTTCCAAAGCTGGCCTGAAGGCAGGGAGTCATTCCCAGCACCCCGAATGTGCACAAGAACCGAGCTGCAAAAACACAAACATACCCATGTATTCCAATAAATTCCTTGGGAGCCATGAAAAATTGCAGTGTGCTCAAACTTTAATAATACAGAACTGAAGAAAAAAAATGTAGTGAATTTGCAACCGCAAACACCAAAAAAGTCAGACATCGTGGACAATGCAAATAAATCAAAAAGGACTGCTTTGAAAAAGTCCTTTCATCCTTGATTATGCTGAAAACAGTGCATCAACAAATTATTTGATACAGGGGTGTAATTTCCACAGGGGCTGGGGATGGGGACATACCCCCGATTTTCAAAGTCCCCATTTTACCCCCCCCAATTTCAGAATTTTTTCTCCTTATTGGTTTTTTGCTGCAAAATAAAGTCATGCCTGATTTGCTAGTTTGGCTAGCTATCAAATTCTGATAATATGTAGTGGACAAGACAGCCTCCTATGAGGTTCCACTGACCATATGCAGCCCCGCCCACTTTGTCTACTTCCATATCTAATTTTTTGTTACGTAACTTTCGTATTAATAAACAGCTGGTCCAGACAAAGGCAAAGGTATCGTTGTATGATATTGGCTTGCAAACAAAAATTAACAGAACATAAAATGCAAAAAACAATCTCGGCAACCACACGCTATACTCCCCATAATGTTTTGTTTTTAAGAATTAGTGATAAACTATAGACTTTATATAAAGATGGATGAGGTGTCTCCACTTCTTAACACTGAACAGAAATGGAGTCAAAATATCCTTCATACGGATGCTGCCATCTTGCACATTTGGAGCCAGAGTCTACGCAGTAGAGATCAGGGGGTTCAGCCGTACAATCGAGGTCCCGCCCATACATCCGCCCAACTCAGTTGCAAGCACATCCTTGAAGGTTTTATATGGCCTAGCAGGCTGCTTCAGTGTCAGCTTAGCGGTCAACACCGTTTATTGTACACAGACAAGAGACCAGGGGTATGCTCATCGACACCAAATGTTAGCTAATGTTATAGTTCACCTAACAGACTTTATATTGACTTTAAGGTAATGTAACCAAATGTTAGGTCTATTTAACAAACCATTCTACTATAACTGAAAGCTTGTTAAAGGGTTACCTAGCAAGATTCGGTCGTAGGTGACTTTAGTTAGCTATGAAAATTGATGGTGAAAACCTCTTTGCTTTGAACATAGCACAGCTGCTAACAGTACGCTATGTTCTGAGTAAAATTATTTTCGCCATTGATTTCCATTGTTACACTACTAACGGTGACCTATTATAGAATCTTGCTAATCTACCTTGCTAGCTAGCAAACTGGTTTTACTTTCCAGCAATAATGTGCAACTAATGAGACTGCATCATCAACACAGTACTGTAGCTGTGTTGGATTGGCCTGGTAATTCACCTGACCTCAATTCCATTGAGAATCTCTGGTCCATCATCAAGTCAAGGCTGCAGCAAAAGGACTGCACCACAAAAGCCAAAGTCATTGATGCAGTTGTTCAGGTGTAGCATCACGATGAAGAAATCAGGGGAACCTGCAGAAACCTGGCCAGCTCCGAGCCAAAACGGATGGTACAGCTTATCAAGAACTGTGGAGGACACGTCTTGTACTGAGTGCTGTATGTGGATGCTATTAAAGTCATAAAAAGCCTGAAAACCTTTGTTGACTGGTTTTCCCACTCCAGCCTGCTTTATCCAATTAATTTGCACAAGACTGTTCATCTGGTATAAAGCTAACACAGCATTCCACAATAATAACATCATAACAATAGTCAAATATAGTAGTAGTAGTAGTAGTATAATGGTCTGGGGCTGCTTGGCTGCCTCAGGACTTGGGTGACTTGCCATAATTGATGGAACCATGAATACTGCTTTCTACCAGAAATTCTGAAGCAGAATGTCCATCCATCAGTTTTTGACCGAGAGCTTGTGCAACAGCACTGTAGCTAACAACTAAATATTGATTATTTTCAGTCATTCCAAACGTTCTCTTAATAATTCATACCAAGGAAGTTAATCATGTTTAAAACTACACAAAAATGGGGCCACGGACCCACCGCGTATTACCTAAATACAAACCCCAATTCCAATGAAGTTGGGACGTTGTGTAAAACATGAATCAAAACAGAATACAATGATTTGCTAATCTCATAAACCCACATTTTATTCACAATAGAACACAGACAACATATCAGATGTTGAAAGTGAGACATTTTAGCATTTCATGAAAAATATTAGCTCATTTTGAATTTGATGCAGCAACATGTCTCAATAAAGTTGGGACGGGGCAACAAAAGGCTGGAAAAGTAAGTGGTACCAATAAAAAACAGCTGGAAGAGCATGTTACAACTAATTAGGTTAATTGGCAACAGGTCAGTAACATGACTGGGTATAAAAAGAGCATTTTAGAGAGGCAGAGTCTCTCAGACGTAAAGATGGGCAGAGGCTCACCAATCTGCGAAAAACTGAGTCAAAAAATTGTGGAACAATTTCAGAAAAATGTTCCTCAATGTAAAATTGCAAGAACTTAGAAGCTACGGTAAATAATATCATCAAAACATTCAGAAAATTTGGAGAAATCTCTGTGTGCAAAGGACAAGGCCGAAGGTCAATGTTGGATGCTCAGGCCCACAGACGGCACTGCATTAAAAACAGGCATAATTCTGCACTGGAATACACTGCATGGGCTCAGGAACACTTCCAGAAATCATTGTCTGTGAATACAGTTTGCTGTGCAATCCACAAATGCAAGTTAAAGCTGTATCATGCAAAGAAGAAGCCGTATGTGATCACAATCCAGAAATTCCGCCATCTTCTCTGGGCCAAAGCTCATTTAAAATGGACTGCGTCAAAATGGAAAACTGTTCCATGGTCAGATAATCAAAATTTGAAATTCTTATGGATACTACGGACGCCGCGTCGTGCAGACTACAGAGGAGAGGGACCATCCAGCTTATTATCAGCGCTCAGTTCAAAAGCTTGCACCTCTGATGGTATGTGGTTGCATTAATGCCTATGGCATGGGCAGCTTACACATCTGGATAGGCATTATCAATGCTGAAAAGCAAATAAAGGTTTTATAACAACGTCTCTTTCAGGGAAGGCCTTGCATATTTCAGCAAGACAATGCTAACCCACATACTGCATCCATTACAACAGCATGGCTTCACTGTAGATGAGTCCGCGTGCAGAGATGGTCCGCCTGCAAGTCAGACCTTTCACCAATAGAAAACATTTGGCACATCATACAACAAAAAATCTGGCTTAGAAAACCCAGGACTGTTGAGCAGCTAGAATCCTACATCAGACAAGAGTGGGACAACATCCCTCTTCCAAAACTCCAGCAATTGGCCTCCTCACTTCCCAGACGTTTACAGACTGTTGTTAAAAGAGAGGGGATACTACAAAAAGGTAAACGTGGCCCTGTCCCAACTTTTTTGAGATGTGTTGCTGCCATCAAATTGAAAATGTGCTATTAATATTAATATTAATTATATATATATATATATATATATTCATAAAATAATATTTTTCATGAAATGGTAAAATGTCTCACTTTCAACATCTGATATGTTGTCTATGTTCTATTGTGAATAAAATGTGTGTTTATGAGATTTGCAAATCATTGCAGTCTGTTTTATTCACGTTTCACACAATGTCCCAACTTCTTTGGAATTAGGGTTTGTACAATGTAAACTTAAATTGTTGAGTAGAAACAAAACTGATTCAATATTATTATGATATCGACCACTCGATGCATCAGAATCTTTCAAGTTCACTGAAGGTTTCTTTTGACCAGTCAAGCAGAAAGCCCATGTATGATTTCCTATGACCAAACAATGCAAAACTAAGCTGTAAATGCAATTTTAAATGAGATATGAGTAGTCCATGCATCGTGACCTTGAGATTGACCTTTCAAGGTCACCATGGCTTACTTTACACCTTACCAGCAGAAAGCCCATACATGATTTGTTACCATCCAACAACCTCACCTAAGCTGTAAATGGAATATTAACCATGATATTGGCCATTCAATACATTGTGACCTTGAGATTGGCCTTTCAGGGTCACCGTTGGTCACCTTTGACCAGACCAGCAGAAAGGCTATACATAATTTGCTAATACCCAACAATGCAAACCTAAGATATAAATGCAATATTAAAGGAGATATAGC
Organism: Gymnothorax javanicus; assembly: GCA_029692085.1. Lineage (NCBI taxonomy): Eukaryota > Metazoa > Chordata > Actinopteri > Anguilliformes > Muraenidae > Gymnothorax > Gymnothorax javanicus. Next base: position 92,654,719 of record CM056196.1, read on the forward strand.
ACATTCTATACAATTTGCACCAATTTTGGACCAAAAACAAGCCATAAAATGGCCCAGAATGAAACTACAAGGTCCAAATTTGCATAGACACTGTTGAATGTCATTATTTATGGTTCTAAGTCAAAATATTTGGATCTATGGGCTAGTTTCTGAGATGTGGACCCTATGGACGCAATAAGACCACATTTTGACCAAAAATTGCCCATAAATGACCCATTTCGTCAAAATCCATGGAGCTGCTTCCGAGATCCAGCTGGTAACGCACTGAGGACAGACGGACAGACAGACGACGGACGGAAACTGATGTGACAATATCAGCAGCAACTCTAAAACAATCCCTGAGGCATATTTTTAATAATAATTACTCAAGCTAAATGTACACATAAAAAATGACCCCAAAATAGTTTGAATGACAGTTCATAAGTCAGCGGCCCTGTTAACTTGTCCCTGGACCAAAAGCCATTTTTCTACCTCGAAAACACTGTCACATTCCTCAGTAGCTAGCAATACGTGTTAGCTAATATGGCCAGTCCTGGTACCAAGAAAATTTTGAAAATACTGTGAGTAAATACAGGAGAGAGCGTGTGGCATCTTACTTTTAGGCAAAAGCTAATGGAGTAATGGCTGACTTTATCCCTCAAGCAAAAATGCTGACATCGTAAACAATGCATTGAGGGCAACAAATATGGCACACTGATTAATAGTGATTTTTCTTACTCAAGACATTGTTTGAGGAGTTTTTTTTAGGGTGACGGCATCATAAAATATTAGCTCTTGGTAGGAAGGACACCCTGATTGCCATTTTGCACTCTGCTTGAAGGGATCTGACATCTGTCAAGTGTAGCTTTGTTTCTCTTTATTGTCATTCTAGATGTGCAGGAAAAAAACTGAAAAGTAAGGAAAGCTGTGCAGGAAGGAAGGATAAGCCAAAGTCCTGTGATGACTTTGCCTCAGTTGGTCATCATTGATACACTCTTTTTGTTTGGTTGTATGGTAATTAATATTCATTTGACATATCACTGTCATAATGATTTTATTCCTATAGTTATTCTGACTGGAAGGGTACTGGAGGGTTCCTTGTACTGGAAAGTTTTGTTGCTCTGTTTATCTGGAGGAGGACTTCAATGATGGAGAGTTTTTCTTCATTTTGAGTGAGGACAATGGAGTAATAGGGAATGTTTATGGCTAGCTAGCTAGCTGGCCAGCATTTTTTATTTTTGGTTTACCATAGCCATGATGATCACAGAGCTTGTTTGCCACATTGGTTAGTATGAGTAACCGTAAGCCTTTGCTAATAATACTGTATATGGCAGCATTTTGCTCAGTGTAGTGATGTTTTAGAATCTATACTGCATTCAACAAAATCAAATGCCTAAGTTTTTGTCCATTTAAAATGAGAACAGCTCCAGGACTTCGGTAAAATCCCTACTGCGCTCGTTGCACTGATTCTGTTCAATCCAGAGTAGCATATTGCCTGCTTTTTCCTGATAGTGGAATGTCTGTTTTGTTAAAATGAGGTATAGTTCAGATATTACTGCGTAAGTGCACTATACTTGCTCCTTATAGGGTGTAAAAAGCATTTATACAAGCTTGCGTTTTGCTTGGATGATAGTTATTGTAAATAGCAAGCTCTTTGTTGCAGGCTGAACGTTCTGTCCGCAAAAAAAGCAGTTCCTTTAATGAGTATGTGTGCTTGTTGAAGCGGCTTTGTAGAAAAATGGACAAAACTCTGAACTTTATTATGGAGAAAAGGCATGTTTTTGGTTTGGAGAAGTTACTGGTGACTATTGATATCTATCTGCACCTATATTGATAAACTCATGCTAATTTTCACAAAAAAAATCATTAATTCATATTTAACTTCATGAGTCAAAAGTGGATTTGTGTTAAACATATGATTATTTTGTGATTTGACAGTGCGTAATTTTGAGGGCTCTGATAGCTTGGGGAGCCACTTGGAGATCTAATTGAGCTGGCTCATAAATAGTAGATAATTTTATAAAAATCACTGTAAGATGATGCATACTTGTAGTCAAGGAGTTGATGATCCCTGAAATGTATTGCTTCCAGCCATTTTTCAATCCTAGGTATTTTTTTTTTTATTCATTCGTGAATTTTCATGAAGATTTATTGTGTTTGTGGCCCTTACTCTGAACAAATATCATGAAAAGAAACTGAAATATGATAGAATTCTAAATGCTGCAAGTATGCTGTGTCATTAAAGCCATTTTCCCCCTCTCTGTGAACCTCCAATCTCTAATCCACAGCCAGCTAAGCTATTTCTAAGTTTAGTGCATTGGATTCAGAGAGCATTTCACGATATTTATGTCATGATGTAATTATGAGCCTAAGAACATTTAAATGTATTGCTTTATTATTTACTGCTCAGGTAAGCGTAGCGCTAAAAGCTATCATTCAGACTGGATGTTGGCGGTGCTATCATTTATACTCTCGCTAGATTCTAGCAGGCAGTTTGTAACACTTGAAAGAAGGTGTATTCCGTCTAGCAACGACCAGATTCCCATGCCTACCTAGTGCTGTTTCAATGCTCGGTGCACTAAATTTTCATTTGTATTGAACAAAATAAGTGGAATATCGTTATAATGCAGCAGGGCAGCAGATTCTGAAACTGTCAGGCCCAACAATTGTGAAAATAAAAACAACGCAGGGAAAAAAGAGATTCTGAGCGGGCTCAGGTCAAGGGTCAACACTGGTGAGGCTTTCAAAAGGTGTAGAGGTCTTTTACAGAACAAAGTGACACCAAAGTCAGTCGCTTTTTATTGGAGAAATAAGTAACACGTTTAATAATCTTTACAACCGCTGCCTGGTGTGATATTGACCAGAGTATTTTTTTTAAGGTCGTGTCTGAATTTGCCATCTTAATGGGCATCTACAGTCAATTCTCAGAAGGGATGTTGAACGTCCAATGTTTACGAACAAATCACTTGCTTTCGTTGACATCTTGCATTGTCACACGACCAATTTCATTCCTATAAACCAATGTTTTGTGTACATGCTTAGATAATCCTTCTATTTCGGTTCGTTTGTGCAGGTGCAGCTCGCTGATTGGCCGATAAACAAAAACAATGGGAACCGACTTTAGATGCCCTTTAATAACTTCTATAAATTGCCCGCTTCCGTGTCAGTAAAAATTCCACTGTCTTTTACCTGCTGTGAAATGCTCAGTAAAAATTATCCCAGGTAATACTAAATTCATGAAATTCAAGTCCTCTTGTGTCGCTTACTTGACTTGCAAATACATTACAGAGGTCCTGTGATTGTCCTGAGAACTTTACCCCTTACAAAAAAATCCTTAGCGGACTTTTCTATAAATGTCCTGCAGGGCTTGTGGGGGCAACGGTGAGGTGCAATCATGCAATGTTTCATTCGTGCTGGCAGGTGTCAATATAGAGATCTTAATGCAAAGAAGAGATTCGGAGGAAATGACATAGTGGACCATTAACGCACCAAAATTTGACTGGATTCCTTTCATCTTTTAATTATATTACCAACTGTAGATGGTGAAATGCCCACAGCCCCACCAATTTGTTTTTGGAATGTAATGGATTATAAGCATATGTATCTCATTAGTGAGCCTTGACCGATCTTTGCTCTTGAGAGAATAGGCCTCTTTAGAGGCTCCTTCTATTCTGTAACACAACTAGCTCATCTATTTAACATCACCAGTTTCAAGCCAGCACATTATTGCAAATTGTCTCATCATTATTAGTCCTAGACTGCTTCTCCGCCAACTTGTCTGTTGCAGTCATCAGATTTCAAATGAGTGTATATTTTAAATAAACAATTGTATTCACAATTTAAAACATCAAATAATGTGCTGTTGTAGTGTTTTCAATACAGTAGAGGGTGAATGAACTTTTCAATTAAGTTATTTCTGATTTTACTTCCATTTTTCATAATGTGCTAAACTCTTTGGAGTTGGGGTGGCTGTATTAATACTCACCACTCTACACTCACAGTGCAGCTCTTGAGTGTTATTTTAGAGACATTTAACTGAGCGCTCTCATAAAGCGGCTGCTCGATAAAGCAGCAGCATATTTTGCCGACAGAGCCACTGCAAGGACAAGTACAGCACCTCTGAGAATCACCTGTTCGATGGGTATAAACAGAGAGCGGGCAGTCATCCACGGCATTCTGCAGTTGGCTGAGCTTGAGTAGGACAAACAGGCAAAACCAAGCTTCGCTCCAGCTCCCTGTTCGCACAAGATGCCACTCACCTGCCAGCCTGTTGTTGACGCGGTTGTGCCGGGACCACAGCCAGAGCGCCGCAGTTGGAAGGTTGTTTACGTAGTACATGCTCTCCTGGGCCATGGTTTCGAAATGGGAGGCACATTCACGGCACCCGAAGAAGCTGTGCACATAGGATCTCATGGCCCTGAGCACCTCCAGGGGGGCTGAAGAGCAAAGGACAGTACTTTCAGTACAGGACACAGTTTCACTTTCTGCCTGTTTGTACAAGTATGCGTCACAGAGGGGGGGGGGAGCCCTGAGATGATGCTCAGCTAGAGCACAAGAAAACTGCATGATTTAAACCTTGGGTGTAAAATAACAGGCAGCAGAGCATCCAAATAGCAAATGCTAAATAATGCTCAGAAGAGAATGTGCAAGCATTGGAATGTGTAAATCTGTGACATCTAGAAATTGAACTCCCAAGGTAATGTAAAGGATTAACTGTCAGCCCAGTGAGAGAGGTATTTGGAACAAGATAAAATTTTAAATGGTTGTAATGCCTACATGTGTATGTAGAGACAAATAATATCAATCAAAATGCAGACCGTCAGCTTAAATTTGAGGGCATTTACTTCCATGTAAAATGAACCATGAGGGAAAGCCTTTAAAATTGTGTTACTGCTAACATAGTTATAGAGCTATTGTATTAAAATGTGTTAATTTGGGTTTTTTGGTCCACTGCTTTGTTCGAAGCTGCATCCCTCCCCTTGGTTGAATAATCCAGGGGTCCACAGAGGACAGATGGACACCCTCAGTCCCCCATCTGCAGGTCATGCGAAGCCCCCCATAAGCCCTGGGATTAGGCCCACAAGCAAAGGAGCACTGGTCAGCTGCCCCTTTTATTACCCACTCAAATTCCACTAATCTATACTAATCTCTTATTACCCACTCACAATTATGCTATTTTTCTGCAACACAACGGCAAAAAAGGAACAAAATCCTCAACACTTCCTGAGCTATCAAATGGCAATCAGTGCCTGAATGAAGAATATGTATGTAAGGCATTCCAGTCTAATGTGTGCATGTGTGCGCGCATGCGTGCGCGTGTGTGTGTGTTTGTGTGTATGAGTGAGTGTGTGTGCAGTAGGATTGAGGTGATCAGCCAACTGGACACTGATCATTTCTCCCCTCTCAGCACACTGCAGTGGCCTCTCATAGTGAATCAGCTGGTTCATCCCTGATTAGCCACCCCCAGCCTCACACAGAGAAAAATACACATAATACAGTGTGTACAATCTGCACTGTGCAAAATGTTAGAAAAATGGTACATTCTATGAAATTTTCAGGGTTTCTTGGAATCATCTTATAGTTACTCAGTCATATGTTGAAGGCAGCTGGAGTGAATTCCATCTCTCGGCATGGGGGACAACACTAATCATCAAACAGCAAATATCAAGAGGAATAAGGAGAAGGTTTTTGGCTGAAGTGGCACAACTGTCCTACTTGCGTCAGGGGTCTCCATGGCTTGTACAGTCAGGACGTGGAAGAGGGTCCACATGGAGCAAGGGAACCCCCTGAAATGTGGCTGGGAGCCCTGACATCCCACCCATCTCACCCCCTCTGGGAGGACAGCATCAGGAATCTGCAGCCAAACGGACAGTGCTCAGCAAATTTTCCCAAACTTTCACAGAATACATATAATCAGAGGAGCTTTAAATCAAATCTTAATACACTTAAATATAGATGCAGCTAATTTATTGTCTTTCAATCACATTACATGTAGAGAGGTACGTAATTATTTGGACAGAGACCATTTTAAGGGGCTGCTATTCCAAAACAATTTGAAATGTGAAGTGTGCGACTTTCAAAATACTTTTGGACCTCACCGTATTTCAAATTCCATTTTGTTTATGATAAAACATATGCATTGAGCAATACTTTGGGAAATAATCGCAGTCATGTTTCTGATCAATAAAATGGTGAACCATGAGGTATTTTTCATTTAAGGGGATATGAATAAAAGGTTAATGTGTATAAACAACCAATAAAACACCTAGATTAAGAGCTTGTGGCCATGCTGAAGGAATAAAAGCTCTGGTGTAGTGTGATTGACTGCAACACATACCCCCACTATACACTGGCTTCTCCACGAATGTTCTGTCCATGATTGACAGTATTACAAGTAGTCGATAGTAAAGAGCTGGTGTGTGTATACACTGGACCCCACTTTCACAGACTCCACTCCATTGCTGAGGGGGAGAGGGTTCATACTTGCCCATTGACTCATTGATTCATTGATCTTGTGGCTAAAAGCTAATGATGCCACTAAGTGAGAGTTCCAATTTAAGAGTCCGTGGTCTTTTTTGCATCTCAATGAATCACAGTATCAACTGCATTCCACAGGAAAACAAAGGAAGGAACCAGACTGATTTAGACTGAGGCTGTGCGGTGCACACCAGCAACGAGGTTCCATCCCCAGCTAACCAGACTGAAAGTTGCACTCTGTGCCTGTATTAGGCACCTTCTACAGCCAATAAAACTGTACCACACACCCTGGCATGGCAACAGGCATTCTCTAAAGCAAATGACGCATTGCACTGGGCAGCAGGTAGCATACCTCCATATCACTTTCACAAAATTAATTTTACAAACAGAAATGGCTAATTTAGTGCAGTCATAACTAATGTAAAAAACTCAAATGGAAAGAGAGGACATCGTGGCTGAGATGAGCAGCACTTGAGAAGAGGCCTCACCTGGCCTGTGTTATCCAGCATGTTCTGCAGAGAGCTGAAAAGAAGGTCAGAGTCGCCACGCTCAGTCAGCCAAGTGTCCACAGACTGCAGTAGGTTCTTCACCATGGGCCGGCCTGGAAAGTACTGACCAATGACAAGGCACACAGTAGCTGCATTAGTCCTTCTTCCAAAGATGGTTTCCCCACACTAAACATCCAATAACTAGTCATACTTTCGAAGATGGGTTCCCCCACACTAAACACCCAATAACTAGTCATACTTTCGAAGATGGCTTTCCCCACACTAACCACCCAATAACTAGTCATACTTTGGAAGATGGCTTTCCCCACACTAACCACCCAATAACTAGTCATACTTTCAAAGATGGCTTGCCCCACACTAAACATCCAATAACTAGTCATACTTTCGAAGATGGCTTTCCCCACACTAAACATCCAATAACTAGTCATACTTTCGAAGATGGCTTTCCCCACACTAAACATCCAATAACTAGTCATACTTTCGAAGATGGCTTTCCCCAAACTACCCATCCAATAACTAGTCATACTTTCGAAGATGGCTTTCTCCACATTAAACATCCAATAACTAGTCATACTTTCAAAGATGGCTTTCCCCACACTAAACATCCAATAACTAGTCATACTTTCGAAGATGGCTTTCTCCACACTAAACATCCAATAACTAGTCATACTTTCGAAGATGGCTTTCCCCAAACTACCCATCCAATAACTAGTCATACTTTCGAAGATGGCTTTCTCCACATTAAACATCCAATAACTAGTCATACTTTCAAAGATGGCTTTCCCCACACTAAACATCCAATAACTAGTCATACTTTCGAAGATGGCTTTCTCCACACTAAACATCCAATAACTAGTCATACTTTCGAAGATGGCTTTCCCCAAACTACCCATCCAATAACTAGTCATACTTTCGAAGATGGCTTTCTCCACATTAAACATCCAATAACTAGTCATACTTTCAAAGATGGCTTTCCCCACACTAAACATCCAATAACTAGTCATACTTTCAAAGATGGCTTTCCCCACACTAAACATCCAATAACTAGTCATACTTTCGAAGATGGCTTTCTCCACACTAAACATCCAATAACTAGTCATACTTTCGAAGATGGCTTTCCCCAAACTACCCATCCAATAACTAGTCATACTTTCGAAGATGGCTTTCTCCACACTAAACATCCAATAACTAGTCATACTTTCGAAGATGGCTTTCTCCACACTAAACATCCAATAACTAGTCATACTTTCGAAGATAGCTTTCTCCACACTAAACACCCAATAACCAGTCATACTTCCAAAGGCGACGCTTCCCACAATAAACAGCCACAGGACTAGTCTTATTTGAAAAACTGGCATTCCCCATACAAAATGCCCAATAACAAGTCTTACTTAAGAAGATGGTTTGCCCCACGCTAAACACCCAATAATTCATGTTATTTCCAAAGCCGGTATTTCCCAAAGTAAACATCGACTGGACTAATCTTACTTCCAAAGCTGGCATTCCCCATGGAAAACACCCATTGAACTACGACAGTAATTATTCTACCAAGCAACCTGTTTGCCTCTTGATAATTTTGTCGCAATGAAAACAGAAAAGGAGGTCAGAAACAGAAGTTGACAAAAAGCTTTAGAGATTTCACCAAATTAATTGTCAAATATATATTGTGTAAAAAATACTTTACAGTCTCAATTGTTAATTTACTGTCCTAGCACAGTCGCCTGTTTAAATGCTGCTTGCGTGATATAATAAAGTGCCCATTCAGTTGCTGCTTACATGATATAATGCAGTGCCCATTCAGTTGCTGCTTATGTGATAAAATGCAGTGCCAGTTCAATTGCTGCTTGTGCGGTACAGTGCCATGCCCACTCAGTTGCTGCTTGAGCAGTGATGGTGTGATGGCTGGTGTTTCGAGACGCCAAAAGCAGCGGCCGAAACGAAAGGAAGTCCAGCAAAATAAGAGAGACAAACCGACCAAAGGAGAGAGAGAGACTTGCGCTTCCAACGGACAAAGATATAGTCCGGGTACAAAAGGAAGCAAAGCGAGCTCGACAGAACGAAATAAAAGGGAAAAATCTCGGGAACCGAGATAAAACGATTTAGCACCAGACGGTGCCCAGAAAGAGGAAGAAAAGAGAGAGATTCCCTTGCTAACTAGCACTTTCCTCTTTGCAGCTAATTCCTCAAACAATTCTCTAGCTAGAGACCTTACTGGCTATAGTGCATAGTAACACTGACACTCTAGCAAAGGCGGCGAGGCGGAACTTGGGTTTAAATAGAGTCCGGGCGCAACCCACAATTAATGCCAGCTGGCCAAAGAATCCGATTGTGGGCAAAACGATATCGTCCTGGACGAGAGAAACAAAGAAAGCTCGCCAGCCTCCAAAAACCGTGACAGTTGGTGCTTGCAGCTTTATTTTTCTCATGAGCTGCTCAGCCAAACAAGTCCAAATTCAACCCTACACTTTCTCGGGTACTCAGCAATACACCCAACAAAGTTTAAAGTCAATCGGACGATACACATACATACAAACACACGCGCACGCACACACACACACACACACCCAAAGAACTATAGAAGCAGCAAGTGTATAACATCAAAATAAAATGGTTGAAAAACCCTTTACTACGGAGTTCAGTATTTTATGACAGTCCCTCAGCTTAAAAGTGTTCAACACCAAACTAACGCAAGTCAGCAATTTCATGCTCTCTTCCCAATGGCAAATCAGCGTGAATGCCTTAAAAACACATTTCACTTCTGTTGCTTTTCTCTTTTTAACTCTGCTGCTGCTGCAGAAATGTTGCCAGTTTTGAAAAAAAGCTGAAAGATCAAGGGATGACTTCTGGTCAAGGTAATTCCCTCTGTCTGAGGATAGACAGAGGTGGTGACAGAAAGGTATCAGGAACGGCGAGAGAGGCGTTAAGCACCCAAGCAACTGGCTGGATTAATGCAGTAAGTCATTTCCGATCCTTGGTGAGTTTCGATGCCAGCAATTATATTAAACCACCACTAAAATGACTAGCAAGGCAAACTGTATTTAATCTTGTGATTTTGACTGCTAAGATAATGAAGGAGAGACAACCGTGCAAACAGTGCGCTTCCATGGCAACCCAATATCTCTGCTGAAAGCTGAACTCAAAACACAGACCTAAAGAGCTGCAGTCACGAAGCTCCACTCAACATTTATTCCACTCTGCCTTTTGTGCAAAGTAATGCTTGTGTATCTCTGAAATCTTTCAAGGAATACACAGGCGTACAAACACGCAAGCACAAGCCAAAACTCACATGCAACTGCACGCTTAAATATACCAGCATAATATCACATACGGGTCTCACCACAATTGTGACCGGCAATTGCACGAATGTCATATGGGGATTGAATTTTTTGTTACCGGTTTGTTCAGTTGATAGGTGAGAAAAAAGTCCAGGCAAACTGACTCAGATGCAAACAGATATTAAACTAATTTCAGATGCAGAAATTCATTGGATCTGGAAGTGGGCCAGAGGTGACCCCTGTGCTTAGAACCATGGAGTAGACGGGACTGGGGCGACATCCCAGAGGTGCACCTTTTTTGATTTGTGCTGCTGAGTGGTTTCAATTTGCACCAGCCATCTGTTCAGCGCGGCGGTGCTGGGCTCTTTTCTATTCATCACTCGCTAACGGGATCTCCATTAAACACAGTTCACTTAAAAAGGTTCCCGAAGATTTACTTAACCCCTCTGCACACTCCGCTTTGATTTGTTCCCGTAATCCCCGAGTTGCCGCTACAAGAAAAGGATATTTTAGGTATTGCTAGACAGATAAAAGAAAGCTGAATACTACCGGTGGGGCATTGAAGGAACACAATAAGGTTTTGCGCTGCAACCAGGAGGGCAATTGGTTTAGCCTTGAGGTGGCAGTGAGGTTTCTCTTCTAACCAGAGGGAAAATCTCATTAACAAACATTCGAATGAAAGACTTTTCAACCTTAACAAAGTGGGTATTCCAATTACCCCACCCGCCCATCTAAGCCAGAGGATTGTTCGTAGACGTGGCTCGTATTTTAGTTTTTGGCTTCAACAGGAGACACTAGGGGTGCATCCCAAACTGAATTACTCATACAGCAATGCTCAGATAATGTGCTGCACATAGAGATTTTTCTTTGAAAGGCTGTGCAACGATGTTCAGAAAATTTGGTGAGATGAGCACAAACGTCAGCAGTAAATGAAAAACAAAGCAACAGCGATATGCTGCACGCAATGAACTGTTTATTGATATTTTTTGACACATTGACAGAATTGCGACCCCCTCCAAGTTCACAATTAAGTGGCACCCACCCAAATTTTCAGTAGATAACTGCCCTATAAAGGACAAATCAAAACGAGTTACAGAAACTGGGTAGTTAGGATAAGCACTAAAAACAAAGAGTCAAGACGGATAAGATTCACCATCATGCTGCAGGAATCATGCTTTGTCTACACAAGGTCATGACAGTCAGAGAGAATCAGGCGCTCCGGTTGAGACGATTGTTTACCCCACTCTTTGTTTAATGGGGGCTGTATAAGCACTCTGAATATCCTCCCGAGTGGCATTATGATGGCAGGTAGAGCGCTTTCAAGACGCCGCTGCCGCAGCACTTGCGCTGTGTTGCCAAGTGCATAATGGCTCTGCTGTTGACCTGTTTGCCAGGCACCGCTGTACCTCCCCCTTTCCCCGAGCCTCGCGCTGGACCATGACAATCCACTTCACCCCGGCAATATGTCATCTTAAATCCGATTAGTATCAGCACTTGAGAAACCGCAGCCTCCTCCGAGGAACGCTCAAAAGAGAATGCATCTGTCGAGCTGGCCCAGGGAAGCCCTTTTTAATCCAGCCTCATTCGACCTCAGGGACTAATATACATGCCAGTGAGTAAAAGCTGGCGAACAGCTCCAGAGCATCTGCACTGGTAACAGTCTGTGGCCTCTCACCCACCACAGTCCTCCAGACCCTCACACTGGTATCAGCCTCTGCATGACAGAGGTGCTCCTGCCACCACAGAATAAGAGCTCAGACAGCCACCGAACACACCATCCCCACTGCTTGAAACTGCGCCCAGTGAGAAAAGTGGGACACAGTTAGGCTGGATTTCAGATTAAGCTCCCTTATACTGTTGATTCCCTATCTTTCCCTCCCTTACACAAGCTTTTTTTTCCCCAAGAAAAACCGGACATCAAAGTAATCCTAAACCCCTTGGTAATGCTCTCAACAGTCCAAGATCCGCCTTTTTAATCCTGAAATACATGTCGGAATTCATAAATCCGGCCCCTGGTTTGCAGAGTAAGAACCACAACAATATTGCAGAAAAGATATTATAGGAAAGGAAAAAAGTGCATTTTGGTATTTTGCGGGAGTTTTGCGTGGTGAATACAGCAGAACCTAAAAGCTCAGCTCAGTGAGAAAATGTGACAGATGTGACAAAGACTAATGTGCTGGTCAGGCACAATGGAGGCAGCATCTGTACTTAATGTGTTGCCGTCAACCCTCATCCAATAACAAGTACCATGTTGGGGGCTACAAGCTTTTTTCAAGAAGAAAAATATTAATCATAATCACACTTCATCATAATGCTCCCCCCGACCCAAAAAAAACCATGAATTCAAAAGAGACTCAGTATACATTGCAAAGAAAGGCTCCAGAATAGCGAGAATGTGTGTGGTCTTCTCTCATAGAGCGGGTCACTCTGCTCGCCTGTTCATTTGCATGCATTTAGCAGGGAACACTCTATTGTGTCTGAACAGGCCTCCCCATCGGGTTAAACACGCCCTCTTTGTTCAGACGGCACGTGTGTTTAATTGATATCTCCGGCGTACGTCGATAGATAAGAGCAGCTTAGTCCTGTCCCCAAAGCCCCAGTGAGGGCGACAGGCTTGACTATGGGGGGAGGAGGGGTGTGTTCACCAGGGACCGACAGATATTGACAACACAAACTAGAGTTAATGGGGGGGCTGGACTCCACTCCACTCCACCCTTTGAAACCTCCCCAGAGAGCCAGATATAATCACACAGATTGGGAGAGGAGGTGGCTTCCATACGCAATGCCAGCCGGGGAAGACACTGTGTGAGACCTAATCAAAGGACACCAGGTGCAATGAGCAGAGCAGCACTGAGAGCAGACTGGGCATAGCGGCAGGAGTGAGGGGGCTCTTAATCGAGAGGGGTCTCGGGGGAAGGGGATAGAAATGGGGGGGCGAGTATGCATGGCACTTTACATCAAGGGAGTGAATAAAAGTTACAACAGCACCCAAGAGAGCCTTTAGCATCCTGTGGCTGGCCAGTCAATAGCTGTCAATATTCTACTTAGCGCTCAGAGTGTGGTATGGTCCTCACAGAGGATGCAGTACAGCTCAGCACCGCCTCTTTTCTCCTCTGCCTCTCACGGGCATCTGATGGACGCCTAACAAAATGTCCATTCTGTGCGCCTCCAGAAATTTCTCCAACAACTGTATCTTGATCATTCTCCCTTTCTTTCCCTTCTTTCTTAAAAATAAATTGCATCCCCAGTCCCACCTGAGTCTGATATAACCGATCAGTGAAAAACATCCAAGCCGACATGCATGCAACACATGCTGCTAGCTCAGCAGAGTGAGGGCAGTTTGTGGTTCTCCTCTGAAACACGTGCCTGAAAACCACCGTTTCGCACGTCGCAGTCCCAATCCAAGCATGCTCAGAACAAGGAAAGAGGTAACACAAACATACCCATGTTCAGACAGTAACCATCAGGCACCTGGATAGCCTGTATGGGGTACTTAAGAAAAAACAACTCCCATATCACTGAGCAGCGCGAAGCCAAATATAAGCAGCTCCAATCAGACTGCCCGCCACAGTCGCCACTGGCATGGCTGTATTCAATCCGAGATTGTGGTAGTCACTCGTGCACTGAATGAGGTTCCGTTACTGAATGAACCTGCCCAGCAGTCCCCCCTTTGAATTCTGTCTTCCTTTCTGAACTTGTGTTTCCATACATCAGTCTGTGGATAAACTCATAAATCATCAAAGCGCATACTTTAATTAGTAATATGACAGATCTGGAAAGACAGAAATGTGTCCAGAGTCTTTGGGGGTACAGTTCAAGTTTTCTTGTCAGAGGGGGATAGGCTTCTAATTTAAATGCTCAGTAACTAGCATAACATCACATGAATGAGCTTTTCGAGGAAGCTGTTGAACAGCTGTTTAAATACTTAACACCAACAAGACTGTAAAGTGTTTTCAGCAGCACGCACCTCTTCAATAGATCATGCGATACGCCATCACTGGGCATGAATCTAAGCAGGGTTAAGCATTAAGCGCACTGCTGATGACACAAATCGTACACGGGAGTCAAGTTTATGTTTCTGTCTCCCTCTAGTGGCAACACTAAAAAAATTCCCTTATCTACAAGAGATTTTTCTTTGAGTCAAAGGCCCATCAGTGAGACAGGCTCCTCACTCACCTTCGCCAGCACTGAGATGTAGCGTTTGAGAGCCGTCAGGTCCTCTCTTCTGATAACAGGATGAGCTGCCAGTTCCACACGCAGAGAATAGTGCAAGGCTGACTCCAGGTCTGACATGTACACACGAGTCCTGATGAGATTGTTCAAGTCAAAATAAATCCAGCAGAACACAATCAAATCATGCTTGTAATAAATGCTGCTCCAAAAAGGGCAGGACCTAAGCCTGTGAATCCTTGTGCTTATTCCAAGTCAAGGTCTTGGGGGGTGGAGGGTTAAAATGCAGTAGAAACCCACGCAGACCTGTATAAAAAATTATGGCCTCACACAGTAAAGCCCAGACCAAGATTCAAACTCAGAATCAGTGAGGTTCTACCCTCTGCACACATGCAACCCACAAATCTACTTCAACAGACCAAAACAAACCAAGTGCAAACATGCAGTGTATTGTTCACTATATTCTAACATATTCCGAGATTATAAAAATGTGACCAGAATAGAATTCTGGAATTATACGCATGCGGTAGTGTTTTACGCGCATGAGTATACGTTTGCATAAGTATACATAAATGCAAGCGTCAGACCGTGAAGTTTCAAAATGCACACTGGTGAAGCGCTCACCGGTTGAATGGCCTCCACTCTTGTTGCGTAGTATTTTTCTGGAGGTAAGTGATCACAGTGTGCGACGTGCCTGACCGTACTACCCCAGGGAGCCTCTGGAGGGCGTAAGAGTAAAAGGTGCGAGCTTCAATGAGCCTGAGAGAGAGAGAGAGAGAGAGAGAGAGAGAGAGAGAGAGAGAGACATACATACCATCACTGATATTGAGAGAGGAATGCCGGGGACAAATGAGGGAAATTCTCAAGAGTAATGAGCCTAAAACAATATTCTCAGGGAGAACACAACAATTAAATCTACTGCATTGTCAGAGCATGAACTTTCCTCCTTGGAGAAAAAATACTCCCTATCACATTGTGAAAAATGTAAAATAATTTGCATAGTACAAAAATGCAAATAAGCCTTGAAATAAGATGAGACAAAACGAGGCTTGACAAATGAGCCACTGGCGATGATACATGACTGACAAGTTAAAATATGCCCAAGGGACAGATAGTGTAATTCATAGATACAATGCAGATTTTTCAGGAAGGACTGCTACCCCAGACCTCAAATTCATAATGCAAATGCAATCGCTCTACTGTCTTAAGAGGAATGAATGATTTCAATTATAAGTCTGACGACTCCAAGCAAAGAAGCATCCATGTCTACATGCAGCAGCGTTTTAAACCATAAGAGTGCAGGAAGATGAATGCGCTCCAGACTCTCTCCAGCGCCAGGTGAAGAGAGAGAAAAGGACTTCACACCTCAGAGTGAATCACAGTGCACAAAGCCTCAGATCTGTGCTCATGATCAGATGGTACAAAAGCTGGCCCATCATATCCCCCTCCACTGACCCTGACACTGGAGGAAAAGGGCAGCCATCATTGCCTGTTCCCCATATTCATTCCTGGGCATTCTCAGAGCAGGGCGCCGGACCCACACCAACCTGCTGCAGCCTGGGACTCAATTATGTTTGACTGGGGATGCTATTCATCCCAGGGGTCCCCAGGGTGCTGGGACACGCGTGAGCGGCGGGCCGGGGGAGAACCCCCAGGATCAATCACCCATTCAGGTCTGATGGACCGCCATCTGCTGCCCGGCGGACTGGGGGCTTTTTGGCAGGTGAACCACAGGAAAGACGCGCTATTGTTCTTGCGCAACAGATTAAAAAAAAGCCCTCTCTTTTCTGCACCGGAGCGGAGAGGGAAAATACATAAATCAGCCATAAATCATTCCTTCTGCATTTGTCAAGAAAATTCTCCTTTGGCATGCCAAGTTATTAAAAAAAAACAAAACAAAGTAAAAAAAAAAAGATCATATTTATTCATAGGATATGGAATCATGGCAAATGCACTTTGATAATGAATAACTGCACAGATCATAATTCCATGAGTCTAATAGAATGCCAGATGTTGTTCATGGAATAAGAAATAAATTTGAATGAAAAACGCTCACAGCAAAATGGATAATTAAAAAAAAAAATCAACGCTCATTAAACATAAAAATTGGTGAATACAATGTATATTGCTTTCCCTGTTCTGTGTAATAAAGATGTACTTCTAAGTGTTCCCTGTTGTTTCTAATTTCTATGGTGAGTAATGAGAACAGAGCATTGACATTAGAACACTGAATGATGGCACAGGAATAGCAGAAGACACTTCTGAAAAGCTATTGTAAGCAGAGTATTGTGTTTTCATAGTTTTCAGTCACTCACACTCTGAGCTTGGTGAAGTTGCCACCCGGATGATACACATAGCATGATGGGAACTCAGTTACATTCAGTTTGGAAACCAGATCATCTTCCGTGTTCAGCACTCTCCTCACTGTGATGTTCTCATACTGGAGCAAGTCGAGAGTTACCTGAAATAAGGCACCTATGTAAGAATATGTTCACTGTGCTCAAAGCCAGTTTGGCGAGATCTTTACCATTTGCATGACCGAGGCAGAATGAAAAACTGAGGAACATCCTGCCTACATACAAGTAAAACTACTTAGGATTTACTGGGATGAATAAGAGCCAAAACTCCACAATAAAAGTGAGGTCAATGAAATGCACTCACCTCTCTGCCCAAATATGAATGGGCCTCCTCAAACACTAGGGCCAGGTACCCCACACTGTTCATTTCAAAGAAGTTGTCGATCTCCGCTTTGCTAGAAGGGACAAAAAAAAAAAAAAAAGATGTCAAACAGTGCTTTACACAAACACAGCTGCACAAGGAAAAGTTACGGTAGACAGAGGTAATAAAAATAGCTAAAAGTAGCCCAGAAAGGACAGGTTCCCTTCAGCAAGGATTTCACCACCCCATAATACAAGTAATGGTTCTGGTCAGCCCAGTCCCTATGACAAAGGTGTCCAATCTAATCCATAAAGGCCCGGTGTGGGTGGAGGTTTTAGTTTCAGCCCAATGCTACAACATCTGATTCCACTTATGAACAGATCAGGGAGTTCAATCAAGACCTTGATGAATAGAATCAGGTGTGTTAGCGTTGGGCAGTAAAGAAAAACAGCACCCACACTCAACATTGATTGAGTAAATTACATGGCTGAGATACAGTATCTGAAGTACATTGTGATAATTGGCGATGAGCAATGCAGAGACTGTGGAGCAGTCAGGACGAAGGGTGTTGGGTGACATTCGGATTGGTGGGCTCACCTAGCAGGCTCAAGAGGTGGGCAAGCAGGAGGCCAGGTCTCTTTATGAGTCTCTATCATGTCAATGATCTGATGCCGGAGTATTCGGACATCACGATGGGGTCCTGTCAGAGTTAAAAATGAGTTAAGGCACGTGAACAGGCTGGCAAAACCCTGCTAATACCCTGAACTCTCATGATGATGATGATGATGATGATGATATAAATGGTCATAATAAAAATAATGTCAAGTAGATTTCACTTAGCAAAGCTAGAAATGAGCAGAAAATCTTCAGTACAAAAAAAAAATCCACTGCATGTGCTGAAAATAGTAGTAAACAATATAAGGAATAGGTAATAGGGGAAACAGCAGAAAACATACAGGCCATACTGATTTAGAGATAAACTTAAATCCAGATGAAACGCACCAAACATTATTTTCATAATTCTAATGTTAAATATGACATCCGATTAAAAGAAGTTAAGGTATATCAAATATCTTTGAGCCTCAGTGGAGCAGCTGTGAACTTGCAGTATCTATGAGCTACAGGAAAGCGGACATCATTTCAGCAGCTTATGGTCTTATCTTATCTGTATGACATTTCAAGGCACTTGACTTCATGACAACCCCGGAAGAGCCATTTCTTGAGTCTCACTTCCTCTGAAAAGAACTGTGAAGCTCAACAATGGGGCCACACTCAAGAGAGACAAGGGCTCCCAGGTCTTCAAGGAGGAAAAACAGGACAAGAAACCTGAGATTTGAAAGCAGTACCTTTCAAATGCTCGCCTTTGGACCCGCTTTTTGAGAAAGCATGGAAGAACTGTCAGAGAGAAAGAGAGAGTCATTCTTGGCAGCAGGACCATTAGAGCCAGCAAGAGAGGCTAACCATTACGCACCTCCCACTTCCTCCTTTAAATTAACAGCAGCTGTGGTGCCCATACACAGGCCAGCACAATGGCAGTTTTGACTTGAAACTTGCTAACCTAAAGTGAAACATAAATATAATACAAACTACAAAATGGTGGCTATGGAGCAGAATGATTTCAGTAAAATACTCTGAAAGAAACTTGTGATGGAAAATTGCATGACGGCTATTAAACCAGCAGTAACGAATGACTATTAATTGAGCCGATAGAGATCAGTATGCAAAGATCCTGGAACAATGCAGCAAACATATCCAACAAAAGATAAACACTAGCAGCAGGCATTAGACACACTGCTCTTTGTTCTCAGCGTTAATCAGATACGGACTGAAAATAAGGCAGACTTCTGTTTATAATTAATGGTGCATAAAAAGGAAATAAATTGTGAGACAAATGTAGCATATAATTTCTTGGTTGGATGCATACTTTGCACGGTGAGATCCATAAGAATTTGGAAAACAATAAGAATTTAATGGGATGTACATTCTATAAGGTTTAGCTTTTTTGGATGCAAAAACTCAATGCAGACTGTCAGGCTTAACTTGAGGGTATTTACAGAACCAGTCAAAAGTTTGGATATGCTTTAATCATGTTCTAATATTTTGTAACAGGTGAAATTTCAGTGGTTAAACCTCTGTCCCAACCACAAATAGGAGAAGTAAATGCATAAATTGTCTGAATGTAAGAAAGAGTAATTCACTTCACAGGATAGTGCCCAAAATTTTGAGATTGATAAAAAGAAAATTATTTGGAAAAAAGATGTCTAACACATTTCTTCCATGTTCTGAAATGTGAATTAAAATAAAATTGGGACTAACAGGACAGAAATGTCAAGGAGAAGCAAACCATAAGTGCAATTTAACTGTGGGACTCAACTTCCACTACTGTGCTGGTGTGAACTCTCAGAGTCATACAACTGCCCTCAAAGAGAAAAAACAGGTACTCGATGAGCACGTGTCTCCTGCGGATTGGTAGTCCACTTCAGACAAAGAAGTTTTATTTACGGACTTGTGGACTTACAACTTGATAGCATGGTGTCTACTTGCGCATGCGCAGTAGACACAAAAATACAGTATATAGTTGCAAGAAAAAATATGTGAACCCTTTGGAATTACCTGGATTTCTGCATAAATTGGTCATAAAATGTGACCTGATCTTCATCTAAGGCTATGTTCAGACTGCAGTCCAAATTCAATTTTTTTGCATATCTGATCAAAATCTGATCTTTCTGACTGACCGCTCTCATTGCACATTGCAAGTGATCACATGCGATCTTGGCGTCCCTATTGTGCAGTGCTCAGATCCGATATAAATTACACACACCTGGATTGATTAGGTAGAATTTTACACAAACAAGCCGTCATGGATGACAGAGGATTGATTTTGGAAATCAATCAAATTATTATGCGTAGCCATGGCGCGAATGCTTTACAATTTGTGAGAAAACACCAGAAACGGAGGAGGTTGCTGTGTTCTTCTTTATTTTTTGCAGCGGTCACGACTGGCATGGCACCGTGGCATGCGCTGAATCAATCACTTCCGTCACACAGAATTACGTTGTAATTGTTTGTCGTGGTGCAAATGACGAAAGGGGCACGTTCAAATCCTGTTCAAGTGGTTAGACTGTTCAGATCGAGACAAATCCGATTGGAATCGCAATTGAAACCACCTCCGTATGTGGGTTGAATCAGATTCGGGAAAATCGCATTTCATGTGGTTTTCTGCTGTTCAGACCACCCGAAATTCAAGCGAGATACAATCTGGATATGAAAAAAATCGGATTTGGGCTGGCAGTCTGAACAAGGCCTTAGTCACAACAATAGACAAACTAAGTCTTCTTAAACTAATACCTCACAAACAATTATATGTTTTCATGTTTTTATTGAACACAACATGTAAACATTCACAGTGCAGGGTGGAAAGAGTATGTGAACCCCTAGGCTAATGACTTCTCCAAGAGCTAATCGGAGTGAGGAGTCAGCCAACCTGGAGTCCAATCAATGTGATGAGATTGGAGGTGTTGGTTAAAGCTGCCCTGCCCTATAAAAACACACACCAGTTTTGAGTTTGCTATTCTCAAGAAGCATTGCCTGATGTGAACCATGCCTCGCACAAAAGAGCTCTCAGAAGACCTACGATTAAGAATTGTTGACTTGCATGAAGCTGGAAAGGGTTACAAAAGTATCTCTAAAAGCTTTGATGTTCATCAGTCCATTGAAAGACAGATTGTCTATAAATGGAGACAGTTCAGCACTGTTGCTACTCTCCCTAGGAGTGGCCGTCCTGAAAAGATGACTGCAAGAGCACAGCGCAGAATGCTCAATGAGGTGAAGAAGAATCCTAGAATGTCAGCTAAAGACTTACAGAAATCTCTGGCACATGCTAGCATCTCTGTTGACAAATCTATGATAAGTAAATCATTAAACAAGAATGGAGTTCATGGAAGGACACCACGGAGGAAGCCACTGCTGACCAAAAAAAACACTGCTGCACGTTTGAAGTTTGCAAAAGAGCACCTAGATGTTCCACAGCACTACTGGCAAAATATCCTGCGGACAAATGAAACCAAAGTTGAGTTGTTTGGAAGGAACACACAACACTATGTGTGGAGAAAAAAAAGGCACGGCACATCAATATCAAAACCTCATCCCAACTGTGAAGTATGGCAGAGTGGGCATCATGGGTTGGGGCTGCTTTGCTGGCTCAGGGCCTGGACGGATTGCTATTATCGACGGAAAAATGAAGTCCCAAGTTTAACAAGACATTTTGCAGGAGAACTTAAGACCATCTGTCCGCCAATTGAAGCTCAACAGAGTATGGGTGATGCAACAGGACAACGACCCAAAGCACAGAAGTAAATCAACAACAGAATGGCTTCAACAGAAGAAAATACGCCTTCTGGAGTGGCCCAGTCAGAATCCTGACCTCAACCCAATTGAGATGCTTTGGCATGACCTCAAGAGAGCGATTCACACCAGACATCCCAAGAATATTGCTGTTTTGTAGAGAGGAACGGTCCAAAATTCCTCCTGACCGTTGTGCAGGTCTGATCTGCAACTAGAGGAAACGTTGGTTGAGGTTATTGCTGCCAAAGGAGGGTCAACCAGTTATTAAATCTAAAGGTTCACATACTTTTTCCACCCTGCACTGTGAATGTTTACATGTTGTTTTCAATAAAAACATAAACACATGTAATTGTTTGTAAGGTATTAGTTTAAGAAGACTGTGTTTGTCGGTTGTTGTAACTTAGATGAAGATCAGATCACATTTTATGACCAATTTATGCAGAAATCAAGGTCATTCCAAAGGGTTCACATACTTTTTCTTGCAACTGTATGTTTGTGCTCAGCAATTATGATTTCAAATAGTAATTATTTTGATGAATTTAAGACCTAGATACTCTATTTTTTTTTGTAAAATTTATTCTTTTTTATTACTGTTTCTAATCTTTGCTACAAACCCCAATTCCAATGAAGTTGGGACGTTGTATAAACCGTGAATAAAAACAGAATACAATGTACGCTACAAAAACAAGATATTTACTGTTCAAACTGATAAACTTTCTTGTTTTTTTGGAAATATTCACTCATATGGAATTCGATGCCTGCAACACATTCCAAAAAAGCTGGGACAGGGGCAACAAAAGACGGGGAAAGTTGAGGAATGCTCAAAAAACACCTGTTTGGAACATTCCACAGGTGAACAAGTTAATTGGAAACAGGTGAGTGTCATGATTAGGTATAAAAGTACCATCCCCAAAAGGCTCAGTCGTTCACAAGCAAGGATGGGGCGAGGTTCACCACTTTGTGAAGAACTGCATGAGCAAATGGTCCAACAGTTTAAGAACAATGTTTCTCAACGTGCAATTGCACGGAATTTAGGGATTTCATCATCTATAGTCCATAATATCACCAAAAGATTCAAAGAATCCGGAGAAATCTCTACACATAAGCAGCAAAGCCGAAAAACCAACATTGAATGCCCATGACCGTCGGTCCCTCAGGCGGCACTGCATTAAAAACTGACATAATTCTGTAAAGGATATTACCATGTGGGCTCAGGAACACCTTGGAAAACCACTGTCAGTTAACACAGTTTGTCGCTATATCTACAAGTGCAAGTTAAAACTTTACCATGCAAAGCGAAAGCCATATATCAACAACACCCAGAAACGCTGCCTGCTTTTCCGGACCCGAGCTCATCTGAGATGGACTGACGCAAAGTGGATATGTGTGCTGTGGTCTGACTAGTCCACATTTCAAATAGTCTTTGGAAATCATGGACGTCATGTCCTCCGGGCTAAAAAGGAAAAGGACCATCCAGATTTTTATCAGAACAAAGTTCAAAAGCCAGCATCTGTGATGGTCTGGGGATGTGTTTGTGCCCATGGCACGGGTAACTTGCACATCTGTAAAGGCACCATTAATGCCGAAAGGTACATACAGGTTTTGGAGCAACATATGCTGCCATCTAAGCGACGTATTTTTCAGGGACGTCCCCGCTTATTTCAGCAAGACAATGCCAAGCCACATTCTGCATGTGTTACAACAGCGTGGCTTCGTAGTAAAAGAGTGCGGGTAATAGACTGGCCTGCCTGCAGTCCAGACCTGTCTCCCATTGAAAATGAGTGGCGCGTTATGAAGCGCAAAATTAGATAACGGAGACCCTGGACTGTTGAGCAACTGAAGTCATACATTTAGCAAGAATGGGAAAGAATTCCACCTACAAAGCTTCTACAATTAGTGTCCTCAGTTCCCAAATGCTTATTGAGTGTTTTTAAAAGGAAAGGTGATGTCACACATTGGTAAACATGCCCCTGTCCCAGCTTTTTTGGAGCGTGTTGAAGGCATCAAATTCAAAATGAGTGAATATTTCCAAAAAAAATAAAGTTTTTAGGTTTGAACACTAAATATCTTGTCTTTGTAGTGTACTCAACTGAATATAGGTCGAAAAGGATTTGCAAATCATTGTATTCTGTTTTTATTCACATTTTATACAATGTCCCAACTTCATTGGAATTGGGGTTTGTAAACCTAAAATGGTTCACGCAGTACCTGTAGAATATACAGCACATACTGTACACATTTCAATAAATATTCTGAACAATGTCAGAACAATTCACAAAAGCTTTGAATCTGCCCGGTAACTATGAATGTATTCTTTTCATAAAGCATTCACCATCACGAAAATTAAAATTTCTTACATCAAGATTTCAATTGTTTTTGGCAACAACACCACTCACAAGAAGGCTCACAGGTTAGCTAGCTGCAACAGCAGGAGTCCCTCATCTCAAATCGCTTCACTTTCTAAAATTATTTCTGAATGGAAAGTACTGTAATAATATCAAACACATTTGATTGGGGAACATAATTAATGACACTGATATCATGAGCTGCACTAACACAAAAGATATATTTTAAATCATAAGAATAACAACAAGGCTAACTACCATTGTTCAGGTTATCTACCATAGTATGCTTACATATATGTAAGTTGTAATACAAGGCAATTATGCAAAGTTCAGGCAAAAGAAAAATCAAAAGGAAAATAAACATGATCTTCAGCATGACTGTTTATTAAAATAATAAAAATAATAATAATAATAATAATACTAAACTTAACTGAAATGAAATTAATTTGGACAAGGTTAATCTCACCACTTCAAAGGAGTTTCATAACAAGAGCATACTTTTATATTGGCATTTATATTGGCAAATGTGGTACATCGGATAATTCCTTTGATTTATAGACCTGAATTTAATGAAACACTCAATAGCTTTGCTTTTCCAGCCATTTAAAAACACTGTTAGAATACAATATGGAAAACATATGGGGAAAAAATCTGGTCCTTACCACCTAAGTGTTTACGCATAATGATATTTCCAACAAGTTTTTGCTAAATATAGTATTTCCAAGTTTGTGTCCTCATAAACTTACATTGAATGTTTACATTGTTACACCAGTACCCATCACCTTAACCTTAGAAGCCAACTTATTGTCATTAAGTACCTTAAGAGTGGGGTAACCCTTGATGCTAAAACTGTAGCAGGTCATACTGTTTTCCTCGTCTGCACAGTCTATGGCAGCCAGGTCCACAGCAGGCTTCCATTCTAATGTGAGACAGGGAGAGGATTGAGATGCACAAACAAATCACGACTTTAGTGGAACTTCATTGATGTCAGTTTCTCACCTTAATACATGGCAATACAGAAGCTAACTTCAATAATAATAATTCAGCCTGGTCCCATGCATATTCTTGCTGAAAAATGGCGGAATGGCACTTGTGTCCAACTGATGCAAACATGAGCCAAAACATTATGACCACTCACCATTGAATCAATTGACATTGATTATCTCCTCACAATGGTGTATGTCAGTTCAAAGACTCGGCCACATTGACACGGGCCAAATCATTTTGGCCAGACAACCTGGGTCAGAGCATCTCTGAAACTGCAAGGCTTGTGGGCTGCTGCCAGTCAGCAACGGTGAGTACCTACCCACAGTGGCCTGAGGAGGGACAGACCACAGTTCGGCTGATCAATGAGTGATGGTAATGAAGGCTAACCTGTCTGAACAGATCTAACATTAGGGCTCCTCTTGCACAAGTATCAGAGAGCTTTAATGATGCTTTTTTTGGGCATGCATCAGAACACACAACGCATTGCACCCTGCAACCGAGGACTTAGTAGTCACAGACTGGACAGCATGCTCATGCTAACCCCTGTCTACTGATGAAAGCGCCAACAATGGGCATGCAAGGATTGGAACTGAACCTCGGCACAATGGAAGAGGGTCACCTGGTTTGATGAGTTCCCTTTTATTACCCTGCCCCACCCGAGGGGTGAGGGCAAGGGGTATTGTTTTCGGTTCGGTTTGTTTGTGTGTTTGTGCGTTTGTTTCTGTGTTTGTTTGTTTGTTAACACTTTAGCAGCAAAACTAATGGCCAGATTCACCCCAAACTCGGTTTAGGGATTGCCACTGACCCAGAATAGATGCCTATTGAATTTCGGAGAAGTAGGCCAAAGTATGTGCGAGGGGCGGGGTTTGTTGTGCCTGGCACCACTTGTTTTACATCATGTGGACAGGAGGTCATGTATGCAGCATTTACCTGAGGAAGATATGGCACCAGGATGCACTGCAGGAAGAAGGCAAGCTGTGGGGGGGAATACGATTCTCTGGGTAATGTTCAGCTGGGAAACCCGGGGTCCGGGCAATCATGTGCACGTCAATTCAACTCCTACCTAAACGTTGTTGCGGACCAGGTACATCCCCTATTGGCAGTGGCCTGTTTCAGCAGGAAAATGAATCCTGCCACACTGCACATGCTGAATAGCTCAAGCTGCTGCCTTGGCCTTCAGATTTTTAATGCGCTCAAGCATCCGTGTGAACAACAAGTCCAGGCCGCCATGGCTCCACCTCGCTTCTAACAGGAATTAAAGCATCTGCCACAAAATCCGTGTTGCCAGAGTACCTTCAAAGGTCTCGTAGAGTCCATTCCTCGGTGAGTTGGACAGAGCACGTATGAGACCTACAGCATATTGCGCAGGGTGATCGTCATGTTTTGGGCTCATCTGAGCATATGAACTTGATATTGAGAACACTGCAATCAGGATCATACTGTACCTGGGACTGATTTCACAGCAAGTGCAACAATTTACATGTTACTCCACATGAATTATGTTAGATATGTTGTTTGACATTTGTTTTTGTATTTTTGCATCACATCCAGAAAAACAGGAACGGGGACAGGAGTACTGGTCTTATCA
Organism: Gymnothorax javanicus; assembly: GCA_029692085.1. Lineage (NCBI taxonomy): Eukaryota > Metazoa > Chordata > Actinopteri > Anguilliformes > Muraenidae > Gymnothorax > Gymnothorax javanicus. Next base: position 92,681,051 of record CM056196.1, read on the forward strand.
GTGAGCAAAGACAAATAAGGCCAGGAGATCCAAGCTGAATAGGTATGCGTACTCCAATATCCAGGTCATGCAGCTGAGTTATCTCAGTCAATGGGAAACCACTGCAATTTATACCTGACTCTAAGAACTTCGTATTGTTTATTTTCACATGGGAACAGACTGGTGATTGTATTCAAGGGGTCAAAGGCAGATTCGGCTTTAGGAATTTAAAATCGCATCATGCGCTCCAATAAGCAATAATATTCCCCAAAAGTTTAGGAACTGACAAGCAAGTGTATGCATGCTGCGGTGAAACCACTCTCCAAAGAACCTCTATCTACACGAAAAACTGAATAGTAAGGGATTCACTCATTTCATTCCTGTTAGTTCTCGGCAGGCACGCAGAACTCGGTATAACACCGCCTGTCACGAAAAATTAATTGTTTTCCCACGTTCAATACACACCACCGAGCAACACTGCAAAAGTAAATTGCGCTTTCTAATAACACTGGCCATTTACGGCGAACACAGATTCTCACATGCAAAAGTGCTGGGTTCGAATTTTATTTCCTCAGCAAGGGTCTTCAAGAATACATAGAAATATAGCAGAACGCTGCTAGGTAGTCATAAGGAAAAATAAAGCGGATAACCGGCGTCGGACATGACATTTAAATGATAACGATAACAAAAAAGCATTACAGTACACAAGTGTGTTTCGAGTAGGCTAATTTAATTTTGGTCGTTTTAATAATATGAATTATAACTCGTCTAGCAGATGAGAGCACACTTCTACCTCGGCTTTAACAGCAAAACCGAAATGAGTCGCATCCTTTAGACAGTGAAATGGCTAAAAAATGGGGAGAAAACACAAACCTCTCACATCTCTTGCCAGACTTTTCCATGTGGGGGAAAACGCAATGCAATGTCCGCACCAAGATGCGTAAAACTCGACCACCAAAGCCGAAGAGGAGTTAAATAGCACGGAGTCCACAGTATCCGGTTTGAGGATGATAATTTGATCAGTAACTGTGTACAACCCTGCATCGGCAAGATGGGGATACAGGAAGACGTGAGTCGTGTAGACACACATTGCCCAGGCACTTAAAAATTGTATTCTCCATGAACATACAGGCGAGGCACAGCAGCGGTGCTGCGCCATCTTCTTGTTCCCCCGCAAACAGATTCGAGATTCTGCAAGCGACCTACTTATCAGAAAATGATCCGAACTTTTACGCTCGGTCACTCTCTTCCGCTCCCCCTCGGTCTCAAATTCTGCTCAGTCCGAAGGAGGAGCCCGACGGACTTTGCTTGGAGATAGACAGTGGAACGGTTTGGAGCCGTGTATCCAACTAGGCTACTAACTATGTTCCTCGAACTTAAGTTGCGTTGCGTAATCCCACATGGAAAGAGTCTATATGAACATATATGCGCATATATGCAACCTATATGCCGCATATATACAGCATATATGCGCATATATGCGGCATATAGGCCAAATTCAGGTACATATATGTGCTTATAGAGGGCATATAGGTCTCCGATATAGCTCATATACCCAGTGGCAGGTTCTGTTTGTCATACCTATTGTATAGCTCATATCTCACTTTTGCAAATGTCATACATGATGCCGAGCTCATATTTTCATTCTCAAGGTAATATCTGCATATTAGTCCAAAGTCCCTTACTGAAATAACAAGAATTACACGCAATAACTTATTAATTGCATGTGAACATGTGAAATTGGCCTAACATTTGATCCTAAATACATGTTGACATGTGACAACAGCATGTTATGTGTAAACCAGTCATTGTTAACTATGGCAAGTGAGAGGAGACAAAAAGCTATGATATCAACACAAATATCTAATCCTATTTGTTACATTTTTTTTTCCTGAAACATTAACAATAACAAGGTCATCAATTCTTTCTTGACCATACTTATTTCCAGAGAGGGAAATGTATAAAAACAAAATGGTTTGATTATGTTTATTTCATCAATTAAGCATTTTTTCAAGTTTAAGTCACTGCCAGATTTACCACATTAGATAAAATTGGATTCACATCATTACAGCTCATACACATCCACTGAAAGGTAAAACACTACACTGTTACCTCCACCAAATGCAATGTTTTCTATCTTGTCTGTAATGCAGTTTCTAGATGAATATGGCTCAGAGATCTTTGGTCTAAATGTAGCTAAATAAAACACAAATAATAAATAAAAATACATAGAAGAACATACATTTAAGTAAACATGCCTTTCAAAAGTCATTTTCATCCCCACATCTATTTGAGCATTTCCCTGTGGTTAATGAATTTGAAGACAAAGTCTACATTTCTGTTCACAGTTTTAATGAACAGACACTTGTCTTTTATCTGAGATGCTTGTATAGCTACTAAAGGTCCCACACTTTTTCCTACAGGGATGAAATAACAAGGATTCTTAAATTCCCACACGGAAAGAACCTATATAAACATATAGGTTTTAATCCCCACCTCGTATCAACCAGCAGTGGTCGGCAGCTCTTTTCAGAAGTAGTGCGCAATTGGCCACTTCGCTACAGGGATGCAAATTAGGAAGGGCCTGCTGGGAAGGGTTATGTAGATTAGAGTTCCCGTAGGCGTCTCCTGTTGGTCAGATGGGCCCTTATATAAAACATTCTGATGAGTGAATGATTTGTGTAACCTCCTCGTTCTGAGCTTGTGACAATTCACCCAGTCAATGCATAAGAAACAATGATTAATGTGTGTGGGCTTTGGAGGAGAACCAAAAGTTGTGTACACTCATCTAAATCCACAATAGTGAATGGCATGTGTACACACGTTGGAATTTCACGATATGGAACCGCATCTGTGAAAAAGTCCCTGAACTTGCACATAGTTCTAGTTACATTTCCCCGTTTCAGGTGGGATTGGAGATGCCAAATTAAAAAAAAGAGGACATTTAGGTTTTAATATAGGGCGACGTGAAATTGGCCGTTTTCATATATTATAGGTACATATAGGTACATATATGTACCTATAATATATGAAAACGGCCAATTTTATGTATGTCGCATTATGTGAAACCTATATCTGGCCCTATATTAAAACCTATATGTTTATATAGGTTCTTTCCGTGTAGGATTCTTCCTGTGAAGCAGCACAGTGATAGTAATTTTAATTTTGTATATTTGTATGGAATGCAAAGGCTCTGCCTAAGGCACAGCTTATGGCTGAAAACAAAAACCAGTAGGCAACCTTGTAAACCTTTAGTCGAATGTTACCACCTCACTGAATAATAGTCTCTCAGTTGACACTTGTCGCAGTCAGCCCGCACAAGGTTGAGAAGTGCATAGATCGCTGGCTATGGTCATGAAGCCGTCGCTTCAAATGGTGCCCAAACCACTATGAAATGCAATCGCATGCCCTCTCTCCCTTCCGAATTTCTTTCCTCCATTCATTTGGTCACCTTTGCTCTTTACTCTCATTTTTAATTTGAGCAAAGTCAAAAAAGCTTTGCTGTTGGTTGCACTACTTTTTAAGTTTTGTCAACTTTTCATTTTTTACAATAGTATACTAGGCCCACGGTTTAAAGTGTGTTAGGGCTCACGTCTACATTAAGGAGGAAATACATTTTTTTAATTAATCTAAAGCTGTCGCAATCCTCATGTGAATTCCCATTGTTTCACCTCCCATCCAGCAACTTGCACGTCTTTTAGGTGAATTGTCTCTTTTGATTGGTTTGATGTCTTGTATGCCTCCCCTGGCAGCTGTTATGCATTTGTTTCCCTCATTCCCTTATATTTCCATGGCGTTCATGGTTGCACTGAGTGTCCAAGTTGCTGTATTCTCACTTGCTATATGTTCTCAAAGCAACCAGTCTGTATCTTTCTAATCTAGAGTTTATCAGAAATTATTGTATCTTTAATGATAGTAAAATCCAGAAGTTCTCTTTGTAGTCTTTTTAATACACATAAGCTCCTAGGCCTTTCTCCAAGATTGGGACTGCATTCCTGTTAACCAATCTTCCTTCTGATTCTTGGGCGTTTATTAGGATCACCTCTCAAGTCTTTTGTCATCATCGGAATTGGGACTGCGTTCCTGCCAAGCTCTCCAAACCTGCCATCTGACAGTATTGCTCTGGTGAGGGTGATCTCTGTCTGGCTACTACCCTGGGATGCCACTGGCTGGGCGCAGACACATCCTATATCAAAGCCCACTACCATCTGAGAAGTGTAATTCTACTGGGGGCTTCGTTCCTTGCAGTCCTTACCGTATTACTATCAATAAACCCTACTGTTAGATTGTACTCTGTCTCTGCATCTGGTTCCTTGTCTGGATCATAAAAAAGCAGTATCATCTGTACACTCACTCAAGGGTCTTAAATATTTCAAAGGCCCAAGCAGTGGTCAAAGAATTGCAAACCTTAGCAAAACAACTGAAGACAAAATTACTCTCAAAGCTTCATTTTCTGCTGAGATTGAGTCATAGGACAGGTTTCAAAAGTCCTTAGTTGATGCCATTTAGGTGAAAAATGGCCAAGGGAGTCAAAAAGCAGACATGTTCGCAAGAAATTCAATACATTTCATTTTTTTTTTTTTTTTTTGCTGTGTTGCCAGATAACATGTATATCACTTAAGATTATTGAAAGTATATGAAACTAACATATTGATGCCAGTCAGTCCTGTGATATGATACTTAAAAACTCTGATCTCTAAAGAAAACATGTAGATTGAAAACTGTAATTCTAAGAGCATTGACTCGTCAGTGAGCTGCCATTAATACATACATAATGCAAATATTACAGATCTGTGATAAAACACTTGAAAAAACCATGCTTCATTGATCACAAGGAGGCCCAGAAGTTCCCTTTCATAACACAATGCTGCACATACCCTCTAATGTGCCCAGCACTCAGAAATAATATTATATGTGCCCTCATGCTATAAAGCTGGTGTTGACTATTCGTGATTTGAATGATATTTCCTAAAAAAAAAATACATCAACATGGTATTGCAATATGGATAATTATAAAGTGAATTTAAATGTACAGATTTTTGACAATTTATGACTGTATGCAGTATGAGACAGTGTCTTTATGTAAATTTGACTGACTGAAGTGAGAGTGAGAGAATTGAAATGCACGGCATGTGACTGGGTGTGTGAGAGACTACACCCCTACAGTCATGACTCACTTCCAGGCTAGCTGTGACTGCTTCTGTGTACGTGACAGAGGACAGATCAGGAAAAGGATGTGCTCACCAACTGCATGTAACGCTACTAACCCTCTTTCACCATGAAATATTACAGAATACTGTATGCTGGTAGTGAGCTTTGCTTTGATACTGCAATGGACAAACTGATTTGTTGGAATGAACTAAATAACTCATTTTTGATGGAACGATGACAATGTTTTTAAAGAACGTTTTGTGTATCATATAATCCTCAATTCATAGTCTACATTTCATACAGAAATCTTGGCAGAATACAATAGTAATAGTTATAGATGACTGGATGACAGACTGACTTTTAGTATACACGAATATTTTATTAGAAGTGTGGACTAAAATAGGTTTGTATTTATTCAGAACTAGGGGGTGCTTCACCTTGAAAAAATTAACAATTTTGAATCAATGATGTTCTCTATCTTGATAGATATGATTATGGCATTAATTTAAATAAATATACTTTTAAAGATTTTTTGGGGGGGATTTTCACCTTTATTTGACAGTTATGGAGCAGGGAGCAACAGGAAGGTTGGGGAGAAGAATGGGGATGACATGCGGCAAATGACCCGAGCTAGAATCGAGCCCAGGTCGCCACGGGAAGGACACAGCCTTTATGGTGCGCGCGTTTAGACCAATGTGCCACCGGGGCGTGCCCAAAGAAATATACTTTTAAAATCCTTAGATATCTGTCTACTCCACTGTAGTTCGTCACTGGTCTTGCATTCCACACTTATTATTGTTCACCTCCATATGAGTCTGTGAGATTGGGGCACTAAAATCTACAACTAGATGAGAACATCATTGGTCCTTATTTGTTTATGAATATATTTCACAAACCCCAATTTCGATGAAGTTGGGATGTTGTGTAAAACGTGAATAAACAGTATGCAATGATTTGCAAATCTCATAAACCCACATTTTATTCACAATAGAACATAGACAACATCAGATTTTGAAAGTGAGACATTTTACCACTTCATGAAAAATACTGGTTCGTTCTGAATTTGATTACAGTAACACACCTCAAAAAAGTTGGGACAGGGCCGTGATTACCATTTTGTAGCATCCCCTCTTCTATTAACAACAGTCTGTACACTTCTGGGAAGTGAGAAGACCAGTTGCTGGAGTTTTGGAAGAGGGATGTTGTCCCACTCCTGTCTGATGCAGGATTCTAGCTGCTCAACAGTCCTGGGTCTTTTTAGCCAGATTTTTCATTTTATGTTGTGCCAAGTGTTTTCTATAGGGATCAAAAAAATGTATCAAAAAAAAAAACTTTGAAAAATTGCCCTAAAATTAATATTCTGTGATTTTTTGAAAATCCTTTTACATAGGTTGATAGACAATAGTTCAGTGCTTTTTTGTGCAATTGCACATACTCAACATGTCACGCATGAGTGAGCACAGGCTAATTATGAAAATTGCGATACATCTGTTTTGCGTGAAAAAGTGCTGGGATGAAAACAGGATCTGAGACCATGAGAAGCAACGTTAGGTGTGCCCTTAAGTGTCCTAAAATTTTCAGGAAATTGCTTTAACCCTTTGCCCTCCAGGTGGCTAACAGTCCCGTTATGTCATGTTATGTAATCAATGAATGGATGTCCCCAGAATGGTGCAACACCAGGTGTTTGCACTTTCTTGATCTCAGCACATCCCTTGACACATTTCAGTTCAACTTACAGAACTCTTCGGAGAACGAGTGATTGCCCTATACCGTGACGTGGAATGGCCCCCGAGGTCACCGGACTTAACCCCTCTTGACTTTTTCTTGTGGGGTCAACTTAAGTCAAAAGTACCCACTTAGGGACCTGGATGACCTTGAGGAACGCATAACGGCAGAAGTCAATGTTCTCAGAAGGGACAGAGCTTTGATCCGCTGTGCAGTGTAAGGAAAGAAATGATGGACATGTTGAGGACATGTGGAAGGGTTAATTCAAAAGTAATGGCAATTTGTGATAAACAAAGGGCACACCTAACGTTGCTTCCTGTGGTCTCAGACCGTATTTTCATCCGAGAACCTTTTTCATGCAAAATAGATGTATCTCAATTTACTTAATTAGCCTGTGCTTACTCATGCATGACATGTTGAGTATGTGTAATTGCACAAAAAAGGACTGGACCATTGTCTATCAACCTATGTAAAAGGATTTTCAAAAAAATATAGAATATTAATTTTAGGGCAATTTTTCAAAGTGGGACATTTTTTTTTGATACACCCTGTATTGGTGAATGGTCTGGACTGCAGGGAGACCATTTCAGCACCCGCACTCTTCCACAGTGAAGCCATGCAGGTGCGATGGATGCAGTATGTGGGTTAGCACTGTCTTGCTGAAATATGCAAGGCCTTCCCTAAAAGAGACACTGTTGTAAAACTTATATATACTTTTCAGCATTGATAATGCCTATAAAAATGTGTAAGCTGCCCATGCCTTAGGTACTAATGCAACCCCATACCATCAGAGGTGCAAGTTTTTGAACTGAGCGCTGATAACAAGCTGGATGATCCGTCTACTCTCTACCCGCACAATACAGCGTTCACGTTTTCCAAAAAGAATTTCAAATTTTGATTCATCTGACCACAGAACAGTTTTACATTTTGCCTCGTTCCATTTTAAATGAGTGTTGGCCCAGAGAAGACGACAGCATTTCTGGATTGTGTTTACATACAGCTTCTTCTTTGCATGATACAGATTTAACTTGTATTTGTAGATTGCACGGCAAACTGTTTTCACAGACAATGATTTCTGGAAGTGTTCCTGAACCCATGCAGTGAATACCAGTACAGAATTATGCCTGTTTTAAATGCAGTGCCGCCTGAGGGCCCAAAGATCACGAGCATCCAATACTGACCTTCGGCCTTGTCCCTTGCGCACAGATTTCTCCAAATTCTCTGAATCTTTTGATGATATTATGTTCTTTAGACGGTTGGATATTCAAAGTCTTTGCAATTTTATATTGAGGAACATTTTTCTGAAATTGTTCCACAATTTTTAGACTCAAGTTTTTCACAGATTGGTGAGCCTCTGCCCATTTTTACTTCTGAGAGACTCTGCCTCTCTAAAATGCTCTTTTTATACCCAGTCATGTTACTGACTTGTTGCTAACTAACCTATTTGTTGTAAAATGCTCCTCCAGCTGTTTTATTAGTACCTTTTACTTTTCCTGCCTTTTGTTGCCCCTCTCTCAACTTTTTTGAGATGTGTTCTGTCATCAAATTCAAAATGTGCTAATAAATTATTATTTTATGATAAAGTTTATCCAACACCTATATCACCAACGTGAAATAATGAATACCTCCCTGAAATAAATGCCTGGTTGTGCCACCCCTCAGCAGCAAAAACTGCTCCCAAATACTTCCATTAATCAGAGCTCAGTATTTCATATTGCTTTGGAGGAATTTGGCCCACTTGTGTTTGCAGAATTGTTTGATTCCAGCAAAATTGTAGAGTTGAGTCCCGCCACAGGGCCACAATTGGTTTCAAGTCAGGACTTACACAAGGCCACTCTAAAATTGTAATTTTGTTTCTTTTGAGCCGTTCAGAAGTGGATTTGTTCTTGTACTTTGGACCATTGCCTTACTGTATAACTCTACTTAGCTCGAGCTTCTAATCATAGACTTATGACCGGGCAGTCTCCTTTGGGATTTTCTGGCTGGTAGCAGAATTCAGGGTTCTGTTAATTAAGACAATTCATCCATGACCTGAAGCAGCAAAGCATCCCCACACAATCATACTGCCACTGCCATACTTGACTGTTAATACTGTTGGAACTGATGGTCTTAATACAAAATGAGTTAGCTTAATCCCAGATGTAACAGGTCTCATTGTGCTGCAAAAACTAACATGTTTGACTTATCAGTTTACATTACATTATCCTAAAATGTCTGAGGGTCATTAGTAAGTTTTCAGCACATGTTCCACTTGGCTTGCATTAGTTGTCACCATGTAGCTCTCCCTTAAGTATGATTTTTGCCTGCTGGCATTCTATTGGTGCAATCATGAATGGTGATTTTATCGGAGTAGAGTTATGACTGCAGTTCTTTAGATGCTTGTCTGGATTCTTTTATAACTTCCAATGTGCTCTTGAAGAAACTTTGGCAGCCCGCCACTCCTGGGAATTTCCCTGTTCCAAGTGTTTTTGCATTGGGAAAATTGGTCTCACCATGGTTTGCTGAGGTCTTACAGCCGTAGTTGTAGTTTTTTTAATGGCTCTCGCCGTGGTATGCCGTCGTTGTTGGATGACCTTTTTTCCCTCAATAAATGGGGTGATCATTCAAAAACTTAATTTTCTGTTTTTTCAGGTTGTCTTTGTCTCAGATTAGTTCTTGATTTTATTAGATCTGAAACAACAAAGTGTGAAAAAGTTGCAAAAAATGGAGCAAATCAAGAATGGGAAAATAACTCCTCGCAGCAATTTGTAAATTGTTTTTATTCACAGCAAAATGTTTGCAGTCAATTCAGTTTCAAAAGAATACGTATGCAGGTGATGGAGACCATATACAGTATACTTTGAAAGTTGTGGTGTTCAACTGAAAATATAACTGTAGTATGCATCCACAGTAATGCAAATAATATATGCTTAAAGTTATGGCGGTATCAAAAACAATATTTATCATTAGCATTGATTAACTAGGTCTGTGCAGAAATCACTGGCTGTGAGTGAGGTAAGATGCAAGTGAAGGCAAGACAAGCTACACATCACATGGTTGCCACACCTTCCTAGTAAAATGAGAGTAAACATTTGCCTGCTGGTGGGTGACAGTATACCTAGTCTAGCCTTGTTCACAGTCACTGCACAGCCACTCAGTTAATATTAACCTCTCAATGTAAAAAGGAATATTAGGTGTCCACTGGAATATTAGATGCCTACTTTTATGTCTACCAACATAAAAAATTACATCTGTCACAGCCTTCTGCTTTTTGTAATCATTCACACTATGCACCTCCAGATCAATGCAACAGGCTAATGTTAAATTTATCTGTGCAGTCTCTGAATAATTTGTAAATGCATCAGCCAATTGAAATCAATTACAGGGAAGGGAAAATCAATTTGGATGCATCATAACAGTTCTACATAATTTAATTACCAACTGAATTGCTACCTTATGGTCTAATATATTTTGTTTTCCACAGTTCTGTAAATTTCCAAATAGGAACTCATTAAAGCCAAATCATAGTGAACTTGGTTTTTCAGCCATGTCCTTGTTTGTCCCTATTCACTAGAGCTTAGATACAGAATGCTGTTCATCAGTGCAGTTAACTGAGGTGACCTGAACTGCCAACTGCACGGAGGAGTGCTGTCTTTTGTAAACAGCCAAATGATGTCAATCTGAGGGCAAGCCTAACAGATATTAATCATTGCCAAAGCGATGCTCTTTAGCCACCACAATCCCACAAATTTCAGCTGCATTCTTCAAAGACTGTGATTATCGGAACAAAGAGTCCCTTTTAATTTCTGCCACAGTTCAGAAAAGCATAATTTTAAAAATAATGTTAAATATTTTCTGTTTATATGCTCACATTGTTGCCAAGAAATTGCTCAAAGAAACAAGGTAGCACTTGATTTAACCCCAACAAGATTCCCCCAACACCTCCTGCTCCAACTCATTGTCAGAGAATGGGTGCAGGAAGCAGTTAGAGGCGCGGGCACTGTACTTGACCAACAGGTTGTCGATAAACAGCTGGAATTTAGGACTGGGGGGTGGACAGACTCAGAGAGGCCCAGTGCTGAGCCAAAAAGACAGAGATGAAGTAATGGACAGGAGAGCAGTGTCTACAAAACAAAGCAAGGAAGAGGATTTGGGTCATGAAAAAAGGGGAGAAATGAGCATTAGAGTACAAAGAAAATAACAGCAAGAAATGCTGAGCGACGATGGAGTGGGAGAGACTTGAGTAAACACAGTTTATTTATCTTAATAGTTAATGATTCATTCGGCGCTGTGTTCGTGTTATTGCTACTCGTGAGCAATGCCCAAGAATAATGTAAAAATGGGGACCCTTGTTACAGATGACCAATAAATAAACGATGCAATAGCTTCTTCTGGGACAGAAATGTTTTCGCCACCTAACTCAAAAACAATTTTGGCCGGTGCGTGCAGAAGTAGACTGTGTATATACGTTTGCTTGCAGGTACACTGGTCAAATTGTGCATGTAGGAAAGCTTACCTTATTATCAACCAGATGTCAGTCACTTGTTCATTATTCCTCAAGGGTAAAAGAGGCAAAAACAGATACATTTCCCTGCAAACCAAATTCAATGAATTGGCTAACTTAAAATGTGATTTTGTTCATTTATGAGGACAATGGACAGTTTATTTACAACCTAAAAAAGCTGGCATATTATGGGAAACGCAAATGAAATCAAAACGGAGTTGAAAACTCCATTCACCCATCACTATATCGAAAAGAATTCAACAAAACATCATTTGATGCTTGTGAATTCAATTGCTAAATAAATATATACTTCTTTTGAATTTGCTGACAGTAACATCAAAATACTTATAACACCAAATGTCAGAATATATTAAGGCTAAATGGGAACGAATTCCCATTTGCATTTGTGGGTGTGGCCATGTACTATAGCGCTTGACAAATATATGTCAAAGTAATCCTGAGCCTGTATGGTTAAAGCACTCATAGATAAATTACTGTCCCTTATGCAGTGTCATCTAAGTGATCAGCGAGTACCGGTATTCAACTAAGGCTTGCGCCCTTGCCCTTTATGCAAAGATATTGCCCCAGATTTAATTTTAATAATATGATGTACCATAGTGGGTAAAATATCCAAGGCCCTTCATATCTGTAAGGATTGGAAAATTGTAAAACTTTCCTATTTACTTAATGCATTTGTAAACAAATTGGCGATTCTTGGCCCATCTTTGCTCCTGAAGGACTATGACTTTCCTGGATGCTGCTTTTGTTCCAAATCATGATTACAGTCACCTGCTCACATCAGCTTTTCTAAGTCACATCATTATTCAAATTTTATCCTTTTTTTCTCTTATTTTTACCTCATTGCTTGTCCTAAATTTCCCTTGTCCCAACTTGTTTTGGAATGCTTTGCAGGCCCGAGTGGCAGGAATGGATGAATAATTCCAAATAAAATGAAGTTGACCTGACAAACAATGAGTATTTTGTCTTCAGACTTTCTCCAATGAAACACAAGTAAAATTAAGCATAGAAATAACTGATCACTGCTTTCAGGTTTATGTGCATTTTCCTTACCATCCCAACTCTTTCTGAGTTGGGGCTGGAAAAAAAAGGATCAAAATTCAAGTTTAAAGCAGCATGCTAGTCTGTGATTATCTGTAACCTGCCAACCCAAAGGATTTCCTCTCTTTCTTGGCATCATAGACCTTAAACACCTGAGGTGTTAAGTGCTGTTCTGTGAGGGATTCAGGCGTCTCTGAGGAGCAGTTAACCTGAGGCCTGCAGCATTTTTACGGTTTGCTCCGCCTTAATGACTTCAGCATGCTCCAAAGCTTAGCAGCCTCAGCTTTCTCTCATCATTCCTGCCACAGCTTTACGAGGATCAGAAGTTTGCAGCTTCCCTCCTCTTACCGTTTCCTCCGAAAATGAAAGCAAGAAACTTGAGTGAGGTGATCTACCAGCGGAGCACCAGCCTCTCTCACCATAATGAAGCTATTTCCTTAAGGAAATTGAGGAAGGCTACCTCAACCTAAGATGGTGTTGTTTCAAGGAAACCAGGCAAGACAGATTCTTTCTCAAAGTGCTGCCACTGCACATAGGAGTCTGAGTATGAGACTAAGTTTGTATCTATTCCTTCACAAATGCTGCTGTTACATTTATGGATGAATTACCCTTCATTCTGCAATAAGGCCCAAGTGGGTACTGGTGCTCCCAATGGGGAGATATGAATGAACATATGCAAGATCATGCCCAAGACAAGGGAAATGACAAAAGCAAAGCCCAACTGCAATATTTGCATGGCATAATACTGCTGCAGGACAAAGATGTAGATAGCCCTGCATGCACCGTACGCTCAGCAAGATATTCACAAATACAAACCAAGTTTGTCATTGGCTTGTTTTTAGCTAATGTATACGCAAGACTTTGTTCTCCTTTAAATCCAGAAAGTGTGGAGAAACCATAATAAACTACCATCATAAAATTAGTCCTTTACTGCTGTTGCTTCTGAAAATAAATCATTCCTGCTTACCAGGTATCATTCATGTGAAATTGTAGCACATGTTGAATGAATGACATCTGCAATTATAAAACAGGCACAAAGGTATGCAAGGAATCCACCACCTGGGCTGAAAGAGTTCAGGAGGTGGCCTACAGTGCGATTCTTTAAAACCCTTCTTTGCTGCAGAGAGGGACCTGAGCAGCTCTCCACCAGAACAAAGAGTCTAGTGTTGTGTTATGCAGCAGCCATTCCCTGTCTGCCTTCAGCAATCTGCACACAGACCCTGCAACCAGTCAGATCAATGGCCACGCACGCATGTTAACTCATTACACCTACAGCTGACATTTTACTCACTGGTGATCTGTTTTCATATGAGACGCCTCTTTTGCAAACTGTATTCAGTTTTTAAAGCTCTTTCAATTAAAGCACTTTCATTCTCTAACTCCCTATGTGGTTGTCCCAAGGAACTGCAAACCATGACACAGTTATCTGGATAGCGTTCTGATAGTCAGGGACATGACATTGAACAGTTTAGTTAGTAACGGTGACATCCACATTTACGGTGATATGCCCCTTACTGGAGTTCTTCCTTTCAAGTGTTTCCATGAAACTTGGCACAAAGCCCTCTTCAGTTTTACTTGGGTGATTCCTTGCAATCTATTTTTTAATGGGCCGTTCTCCTATCTAATGAATGTTGAAGGGTTAAATCGTTTTCGACTTTCCCTTTCTGTCTTTCAGGTCACGAAATCCTCACGAATTACCAAAACCCATTAGATGTGTTTGACTGGGAGGTGTTATCATTTTAAATGTTACTCACCTCTCTTCCAGATTTGTGCTTACCACCAAGTCACATCGATCATAACCACTGTAATTCTGGCCAGGTTCACTCCATACTCATTCAAGAACACGTAGGCGCTGAAAAATTACAGTTTAAGTGCATCAATATGCAGTTTGAAATTCTGAAGCAGGCATGCTGCACAGTATGGTCAGTTCTGTCCCTAGTCACTGGGAATATTCAAAGAATTGCATCAAGTGTGTGATTGATCAGCTCACTAAACAAAACCAAAAATGTGAAGAAACTTGTTTTCACTTGCCGTTGAGTGGCGATTTTAAACAGCATAATACAAAGTAAAGCTGATTTTTAAATGGCTTGATGGCAGAATGCTATAAGCACAGAATGATTCAAGTCAATTGCAGATTTTCATGAGGTGTTAAGCATAGCAATAAAAATGTAGAATTCATAACAATTCAGTTTTTATTGCTTTTTTTTTTTTTTGCCATGATGACTACGCATGATCACTCTGGGACAGAAAACTGATAATGGCATAATTAGTCACCCCCCAAAAAAAAAAAAAAAAAAATTATAGTAAAAGATCCATTTAAAGGTCAAATTAGAGCATTAAACTGTAAATGGCCTGTGGCCCATCTTCAGAATATGTATCACCATAAGGAAATCAGGGGTTGCTTTCAGGCAAGATTAATAGTTCACCAGCCTTCGACAACAGAAGGAGAAGGCAGTCATAAGAACTGAAATATGGCTCGGTGGGACTACAAACTCCAACTCTTCTGACACCTCTCTGCCCAGAAGAGCAGGTATCACAATGGAGAGCAATGTACTTTCCTCCCAAGAAATCAATTTCCTAAACTAACAAAAGCCCACCCACTTTCTGTGAAAGCAACAGGTACCGAAAAACTGGATGAGCTTCCATAGCTTATGCTCAACTAGCAAAAAGGACCCGCTGTCATAGAATTGATAGAATATGAAAGGATCACCAAATGCAGAGCTCCCGGGTAATTTACTGAACTATTAGTGCTTGATTGGGAGCAATGTCTCCACACACTCCCACGTAAAGAAAGGATCAAAAACCAGCAGTTCTCAGACCCTGATGACTGGTGCACAGTGTGCATCATGTTTCTGCAAAGCATGTGAACCTTTTTTCTAATAACAACTTTGCAGGTATTGAGATATCAAGTTAGTTTACCCTTGTCAATTATATAGGCAGAGTATGCCTTATTAAAGGGTGAGTCTTTTAAGTTAAAAAAAACACTTAATATGAAAATATAAGACCAATGTTGATAGAAAATGCACATACTTCGCATGTAAGAAAACTGCGTTATTTTTAATAATTTTTCTAAATTGTTTATTTAGCCGGTTCCTGCCATACTCTGTTCTGCCCCTAAAAGAGACAAGTTCGGCAAGTGCGTGGTCATGTGACTCAGTGACGTATTAAGCAGAACAGCTGCTTCTGTTCCCCACATCTGATCGTACATTCTCTATTCATTTTGTACAGTATTGCTTGGATTGTTTACATCATAAAAAGATTGGTTTTATTCCCAATTTGTTGCAGAAATCAACAACTATTCCTTTGGGATGTGTTGGCCTGCACACATTTCCAAAAGATGAGAATTTGTGGAATACAGCAAATCTCTGCGCTGTATTTGCCAAAGCTCTTGGGCTACGGTGTAGCCGTACCTGAAAAGGTATAAATACTTTGTGGATGTAGCCGAGGACGGAGATGAAGTGGTCTGATGTCATTTGATGGCCATCATTATTATTACTGTTTTTTATTCAAAAAAAATATCAAAAAACAAAAATGCAAAAATGGCAGGCCAAAGACTGATATAGTTTAGAAGGGCAACTGTGGTGGAAAATGAAAAAAAAATTATTGAACAAATCAAATGTGTAAAAAAAAAAAAAAAAAACAAAAAACAAGGAAACTAACCAGATGTAATGATGAATTGTCCCTATTTTGCACAAAACATGTCGATGCTTACCAGTAATTATTTCCCAATCCCTGTTCCAAATCGTTATCACAGTAGGCGTCAGGCAACTCGCCAGCATCGTATAGAGTAGTGATTATGCCACAGCTATTTAGCTTCTGGTGTTGGAATTAAAATCCCTCTGGGAATTTATAATGGGGTTAGGACACTTTCCGGCATTGCTAGAACTCATATTAATTTTTTGAGCCAGCTCACTCGGAGATTAGCCTACACAGTATACATCAAATTTTTTATCGTTGAAAATTATATGCTTTAGCACATGTAGTCCACTTTTGCGAACTACATATCCTCTACACAAATGGGCGAGTACCCCGTGATGAGTTCCCAGCCAATGGGGTACCACAGTTTCAGCAAACGCTCACGACGTAACTTGACGCAAGTCGGGCAGTGACCTAAATTGCCATTGGTTATCTGTGTGCAACAGTCATTACACAGCGAGCCACTATCAGCTAATTAGCTACATGCCTAGAAATTAATGGATAACAGTGAACAGTTATTATGCCATTTAACAAGCTACCTAAACATTTATGTGCAATAATGACTAGCTACGCCAGCGGACTACCTAGCTAGCCAGCTCATTGGCTAATTACATCTTGTGCTCATAGCTAAATCAACAGGAAACAGACAATGGTTAGTTTACTTTCACTTACTGTTATCTACCGAGCTAGCTAGCATGAATATTCACTCAATATAACTAACCTAGCTGGCAAAATAGCGAGCTAGCTAGTTTGCTACCCTAGCCAGCAAGCTGGCTAAGTCAATAAAAATGTGAGTCTTCCATGGAAGACGTGTCCCCTGTGGCACAATCTAAATATGTGCTGCACATGTACAGGTCATAAGAAACATACTGATGAAGTTTGGTCCAATTACCATGAATGGTCTAGGAGGAGTTGCGGATAGAAGAATTGTGACGACGGCCGACGACGAGACGCCTCAAAGTGATCCCTATGTGTCCGCTCTGCTGTGTAAGCGACATAAAAACAGTGGCCATTATTTGGCTACTTAGCTAGCATTGAGCTGCGAGCATTTCTCTAGCTGGAATTTAACTAAATGCACCAAATATGAAGATTGAAATACGACTCTGCATGGGGGTTCCGGTCAATACATCACAAAGCTTCGACCAATCAAAGCCAAATTTTTATGGGTGTTCCCGGACTTACCAAGTTTTTTGTAAATTTTCTTGGAACGACACATATTTGTGAAAAATTATTGTTAAATCTGAAATGGGACACGAATAAAGTGTGGATTTAAAGAAAATGCTTGTTTTTAAAGACCAACCGTTTAATTGGGCAAATTTTACTGCACAGAATCAAAAATAAAAGATCCCGGATCACAGAAATGACCAAAATGCAGTTTAGATTTAGAAATGAAGCCTTTATTTACAATTTCAAAGTTCAATTTAGTTAACAAATATATATATGTATACTATATACATATTTGCATACACAAAGAGAACCAGGTCATCTATCTTACAGGTCCACTGTTAGTCTGATAAGAGAAAACTCTTGTCTATTTACACACGTCAATTTACAAGTCTTCAAGTGCACCCTTGTAGCTCACAGTACATTATTGTCATCATTATAAATAGTCATACCCTTCTGAATTTAAAATCATTACTCCAAATAACATTAAAAATGATTATCAAACCATTTGTGCCTAACATTACAATATATCTCAAATATTACAATATCACCACTTTTCCCCTCAGATTTAGAATGCAGCCACATTTCTGAACGGCTGTCGTCTGCATCACTCAATTGTCCATCTCAAGGAAATGGTGGCCTTAACAAATTTCCTGTCCTTAAAGGCTATTCATTTTAGTTCTCAAACAAATGGAGCAAGTGGACAAACTACCACAAACAAGTTGGTAGAGGGATGCATTTATCTCATTCATAGAAGATCACATTAAACCATTAGACCCATCATTACAGCACAGTTGAGGAGAACAGAATTTGACACCTATCCATGCTCAACCACTCTAGATAATAGTGTCGTTCCTAGAGGGAGGGTAAAAAGAAACCTTTGTCAGCAACCATTTTAAAACTGTCATGGGTAGAGCTCACTACCGTTAATTCAGTATTTCAATGGAGAGTGGAAAAGGGTGGTCCACATTGTTGTGAACCTTCAGAAATGCCTTGGAGGGAACAGATATATCTGAAATGCAGTCCCTTAGTTTCATTCACATCACAAAAGGCCCACTCTCTGCTGAGCCAACAAGTAGAAGGCTGCGGACAGAATTTAAAAAGCAGGGCAATGCTATGTGCAGCAGGTGAAACCTCTCAGGTTCTTCTCCTGCAGTTAAGGACACTTTATCTATTGATGACTAGAACACTGCTGGTGAGTGTTCACTCCACAGTGCAGCAGATCAACTTGCAATGTTGTTATTATCAATCTGTATGTTCAGACTGACAGCAAAACGAGGACTAACTAGTGCATGATGTAATTAACAAATGGGCAGTAGTAAATAGCCCCTTGTGCACTAGTTGCCTGGGCAGGTGAGTTTCACATCACTGCGTGTGAGAGAATACATTGTGAATACAGTGTAGACATGGCTTTCTCCATCAGGTTCTCCTAATTTCTTTTCTTCAATAAAATTTTAGATCACAAGTTGAATTTTTCGCTCTAAATACCTCATCAAATAAATGTAGAGGAGGAGCCTGACAAACTTCACAAGCAAATAGAAATTTCAGAATTGCTTGGCATAAACATAATGCTAAAAGAGATTGGACAGGAGGATGAAGTCTTGCAAACACTGGACTGGACAACTGTCCCCACTGAGGAACACCACAGTCAGGCTTACACGCTATTGAAGCATGGAAGAACAATGACAATTACTGGACACCAGAAGAATGAGTTGCCGTCCTTAACATATGAAAATTCTCAAAAACCTATAACCAATGAGGCACTTAAACTGAATCAAGTAAAAGGTAAAAGGCAAATGTAAAGGCTCCAGTCTGACAAGAATTTACTCTTACACATTTAAATAACTGGTTTAAACACTGAAAAAGCATTCATCAGCTTGTTTGCATAAATTACTCAGAGACAAAAAGCCATAAAATACACTAACCCTAAAAAATTGTTCACACTAAAATAATGCATTTTCTCTTTCATCTCTTTCCCCAATGTAACTGGGAATTACAAATATCCCTTTCTAATGTTTCAAATTTTCACATTTTAATTTTGTGCTTAGTAGTGACTAATTCAGAAAGGACACAAAATACTTTACCTTTTCTCCTAAGCCACTGGGATGACCCCTAATATTGCCTTTGGAAGCACAAATTGAAGCTTATCAGTTTATGAAGCAAATCCGATACATATATTTTACTTGATGTTTCTTTGACCACTAACCTTGTTTTTAATGCAATCACTTTAATGCAATGTTATTGTTTTTTTTTTTTTGGGGGGGGTATTGAGGGTAGTGGTATTCCAATTGCAGCATTTTCCCCAAGCCTCTCCATAAATCTTCAGGCAAATGCAGTGGAACACTTGGCACTTGCCAATACAATCAACAGGTCCAATTAGCAGCACTGAGGTAAGCTAAACAAAGAATAACCTAGGCATGAGCTCTGAGAGTCAAGAAAAACAAGATTTTTACAGTAAAATAAACATAAAGCATACAGATAAAAGGCTGGATTTCAGAGCACTTAATTCAGCTTGAGTAATACACACAGACTAATCTTGGTCAGACAACAGGCAAAACAAAACATTAGTGAAAGACATTGAAATATTATTGGCACACTGGGTGTGGAAGTTCCTGTGATGAGGTAATGGGATATTTGGGACAGAAATTTAGGAAACCAGTCTTTTTGTCCTTCCATCCTGAAGTTTTGTCAAGATGTCGACAGTATCCTTCACCAAAGTATCAAAGATTCCATCAGCCAACTGCATCTTCACAAAGAGCTCGTCTTCATCATAGTTGACCCACTGAGACTCCTCCTCATGGAGCTCCTGAACCTGAGAGGAAAAAAAAAAAAAAAAAAAAAACGATGCTTGATTTTCATGGCTTGAAATTATGTTTGCTTTCTTCACTCCAATTTTTCTCAGGCATAAAAAGATTCCACTTCTCTCAGTAGTGCAACCCAGCAAACTGGCTGACTTAATTATGCCCAATTAGAACAGCAAAATGCGTTTGTATATGATAAACAGTCTGCGTTCATTAACAAAATCTTTAAGATACAGCGCTGTGAAAAAGTATTTGCCCCCTTCCCAATTTCTTCCATTATTTCTTCTAAGACTGAAATGTTTCAGATCAATCTAATTTCAATACAAGACAAAGACAACATGAGTGAGCACTAAATGCAGCTTTTAGGCCAGGAGTTCATTTATTAAAGGTGAGGAGAAACTCAAAACCTACATCACCCTTTTCAAAAAACAATTCCCCTCCTACACTTAATGATTGGTTGTGCTGGCCTTGGCGGCAACAACTGAAATTAAACGTTTGCGATAAGTGCCAATTTACATCGCTGTAGGAGGATTTTGGCCCACTTTTCTTTGCAGAATTGTTTTAATTCAGCCACTCTTGAGGGTTTTTGAGCATGAACGGCCTGTTTAAGGTCATGCCACAGCATCTCAATCGCAGTCAAGTCAAAAATTTGACTAGGCAACTCAAAAACTTTGTTTTCTTTCTTTTGAGCCGTTCAGGGGTGGACTGGTTTATGTGTTTTGGATCTTTGTCCTGCTGCATATCCCAAATGCAGTTGAGCTTTAGGTCACAAACTTATGGCCGGACATTCTCTTTCAGGATTTTCTGGAAGAGCAGAATTCAAATTTCCATCAGTTGTGGCAATCACCCTGGACCTGAGGCGGCAATGCAGCCCCAGACCATCATACAGCCACTACCATGTTTGACAGTTGGTATGATGCTCTTCTTGAGGAATGCTGTGTTAGCTTTACTTCAGATGTAATGAGACCCATGTCCTCCAAAAAGTTCTACTTTTGACTCATTAGTTCACAGAATAGTGTCCAAAAATCCTTTTGGGTCATCAAGATGTTTTTTTGGCAAAAAGTGAGACAAGGCTATGTTTTAATTTTGATCAGCAGAGGTTTTCAACTTGCAGCACTCCTATGGACGCCATTCTCACCCGGTCTTTTTCTTACTGTGCGATCACGAACGCTGACCTTAACAGAAGGAAGTGAGGCCTGCACTTCTTTAGATGCTTGTCTGGCTTCTTTTTTGACCCCCCGAACGAGAAGTCTATGCGCTCTCGGAGGAAATTTGGTGGCCGGCCACTCATACTCAGGTGCATCACTGTTCTAGGTTTTCTCCACTAGCACATTATGGCTCTCACCATGGCTAGCTGGAGTTCTAGAGTCTTAGTTGACTTTGCAACCCTTTCCAGACTGATAGACGGCACCTTTGTTTCTCCTCAGTTCTTGAATTTCTTTTGATCGCAGCATCATGGGGCTGGTTTTTGCCCACTTCACATTACTTGATGAGCCACAAATACTAGACTTGTCAAGTTTAGAATAAAATTTTGCAACTTTTCTGGTGCCAATAGTTGGTATACAGACAATGATTTCATTTGTTTGGAAAATTTTACGACACATTTTTTGCATTTTCAATAGTCAACTATGAAAATAATCCTTAGTTTCAGTCTTACACATGTCATTAATTGTGTTTCAGTACAATGCAGCCAACATTGCACAATCTCAGCTGTAAAGACATGCTACAGCAGCAGGGCTTGACATTTACTTTTTGAGGCACTTGTCTTCCAGACAAGTAAATTTACCTTCCACTTGTCCTGGCTCAAAAGTCACTTGTCCGGGTAGAATTGACAAAAATTTACTTTTTATGTACATATTGTGTTTGGCCTATCTGTCTGTCTGTTTGTTTGTTATAGTCATGGGCGCGGTTGTCCCCCCCTCCGTCCCCCCATCTGTGAACATTAAGTTTCCTGAGCATGACTTAAAAACCATTATATATATATATATATATATATATATATATATATATATTTTTTTACAGAACTTGGTGTGCACATTAGTCATGACTTTAAGTGGTGCCTTCTGCTAATCCGAAGTTGATGAATTTTGTATTTTTTCTGGTTTCCATTGAAACATTTTGAACTTTCTGAATTTTAGGGGGGTATGGTTTGTTTCCAGAGCAGGCAACATTTTCATTCTTTCAATATGTGGGGCCTGGGGGATATGCCACCTCCTGGTGACTCCTGTTTGCGGCCCCATGGAACAGCAGAGTGTCCTGTCTAAAGGCACTTGTCCCTTTCACCAAGGAAGATGAGCTGGAATATTACAGGAATGATATAGGTGACAACTGAGGTGTTTTAAAATTTTGTTACATAAACATTTTCCAACATTTAAAACTGCTTAAAGAAGTGTTTCAGTCAGTATAACTCCAATCTAACAAATCAGCAGTTATAAAAATGTGGGAAACATTATCTGGGAAACATGTTTATTCGATTTACATGGAGCCAAGATTGGTACTGAATTATATTAAATGTTTGCCAAATGAGCTAGTGCATGTTTATGAGTTGTAAAACATAAATTACTTTGAAAGAGGAGTAGATATTTACCAGTAAGCTTGACTCCAATAATTAAACAATGTCAACAGATAGCAGTTGAAGACTTTTCCGATGGTATTTAACTAAATTTAATCAATAAAAATATTTACTATTAAATTAAATTTTGAATGCAGGACTTTTACATTAATAGTAATTTCTCAATATGATGCTATTATCATCACAGAATTAATTAAAACACTTTTTTCCAACCACTCATTAGTGCACAGGTGACTGTAGGCCTAACTACATAGTAAAAACTGGCATGTTTGGGTTGCTGCCTCTGCATGAGTCATTTAAAATTTAAATTACTTAACCTTACAATTCAACTACCAATTTGTTGACCGATAGACCTGGGCAGCGAGGCTCCGGAGGTGAAATCCCAATGATATTCAGTAATTAGGATTGCGATTATCCGCTATAATGTCGTAAACATCGAGGGCAGACTGACCACGAGCTAGCAGATTGTAAAACAATGATATCTGCTCCTGTAGAAACTACAAGTCCGCATGAAATCAACCTTGTTTTGGGGGAAAAAAAAAAGTTTTATACATGTCACGGAGAAGTACTACATTACCCACAATCCTACGCTGTTACCTTGGAAACGTGTAATAAACCCGCGAATGTCTCTACCAACTAGTGAGTTAGGTCAGTAATGAGCGAAGCACTTGCGGTTCCACTAAATACAAACAATATGAAACACTTACGACACAAACCAAAATATATTACAACGATAAATTAAACAAGCAGCTAGACTATCGATGCTGCAGCGAGATGGCATTGATTCACATCTCACTCACTCTGTCTCTCACTGCACCCGTGCTATTACAGTTCATTTTTCATTCATCGCACAGACCAAGTTTCACGTCACTCAGGGGCAGTTGCTGTTTTTCTTCTTGGGGCTTTTCCTGGAGCTTGCCCAGGTTGCAGAGCCTTGAGAAACATCGCTGCTCCTCTGATGTAAGCGGTTCCTACTGTATATTTGTGCACGTGCTTGTTCGTGTTTGTGTACCTGATCGGTCAATCAAAGCATTCGAGTTGGACGCTGGTTAGACGTGTCGTGGGGAAAAACGTTTTTGTCTCAAATTGGTATTCTGAATGTATTCATTTAGAAAATTGAATTCAGAGGCACATAACTTGAAGACAGCATTTTTTCAGCGACTTTTAACTTGTGCGGTGGGGCAGGTAAATTTCTCTTCCACTTGTCGGACAATAAAATCTACCTGTCCTGGACAAGCGTTAATGTCGAGTCCAGAGCAGTCTCATCAATTTCTCTTCAATTCAAGCCATGAGAGGCTTATAATCATTATGCAATATTGTGCAAATTTTACCAAAATATGATCCACTCTGTCTCGCTTCTTTCTTCCGAATTTCAGCATCTTTTGCCAATCTGTTTTCTGGTTCTGATCTTTCTGCAGGCCATAGAACTTCAACACCTCTGTAGTGATTAATGCCTACAAAGAATGCAAACACAACAAACTTATCAGCAGTGCTTTAAACCATCAGTGTATGCATGCACATGCAATAAAAGAGGAATGCAAAGGGTAGATAGTCCACAAACTTGAATCTTAGAGATGTCCTCAGGGCTTTGGACTCTGCGAAAACAGGAAGCATTAATACGTCGCGGTTTCATCCACTGGGGCTGATGGGCATTAGGATCCTCTGAAAAAATGTCCTGGATCATCTCCCATGTTAGATCAAATACAGCCTGAAAACACAAGATGAAAGACAAGATATTATTCAAGATAGGTTTTCAACAGAAAGTGTTAGCAAACACTCTCACATGGAGTGTCACCACCATAAGCCAGAAAGCAGGCCTCACACCTTTTTGTAACTGCGCTTGTTCAGGGTCTCCAGGTCCTCGCCCAGTGCATCTGAGCCTAAATAATCATTGGAGGGTAGAGGGGTGGGGACTCCTGCAAGTGTCTGCAGCCCTTGGCTCAGGTTGTAGCCATTCCAGATCTCCTGAGTGGCAGAATGTACCAGCTTCTCCACTTCTGATGCAGTGTGGGGCACAACCATGACTGGCTCTTCAATGGGTTTGGCTTGTTGTGGGGGAGCAGGCCTTAAAGGGGCCTTTACCTGCTCCCCTCCCCCAATGGAAAATATGTTGGAGGCCCCGTCTTTCTGCGGCTGGAGGCTCTGTTTCTGCTGCTCTTTCCGGGAGCTGAGGCCAAAGTCCTCATCAAACCAGTCCTGCTCATCGCCCAGCACGTCTAGAAGCTCCCGGCTCAGCTCCAGCTCCGCCAGACGCTTGGCTAGCTCCTCCTGGCCACTGGCCCCCAGTACGGGGCTTTCCTGGGACAGGAGGGTAGAAACATGCACAACATTTAGAGAACATTTAGCACAACCTTGCAATAACAAACGAGCTGGCTTTGAACAATGATTCAATATTTCTACAGCAACAACATCGAGGATTAAATCTACAAAGTTCATGTAAAGAAAGAATCAACATTGATCTAAAGACATATGGACAGCTGAATACCAACAGGAAAAACATACAGCACTGATTGCATGTTCTGCATTTAGCATGTGGAAAAGACATGATTTGGGGTTGTTTGGACTTTAAACTTTGCTGATAAACAATGACTTTCTTTTAAGCCAAATCAACAACTGGATGTAAGCCAACTCTGCTGAAATGCAATCTCTGACAGTTAAACACTGGCAAAAACATTATCTTTTCCTTGATGAAATCATTGGCTGCATAAGCCACTTATTTGGGGGTTAAAGGTAAACTCTAATACTGGCCTACTTGCAGTACAGTGAATAACCCAAGGTCTCAACACTTCATTCCACGGCCATAACCATGTAATTTTTCACAATTTTGCCACAAAGGATTATCAAACCTCATAGAAAGGTCCATTATAAAGCAAAAATTTGACTCACCGGACGGTTGCATAGTTCCGGAGATGAAAGCTCTTCTTGCCCTTCTTCCAAGAAGATGGGCAGGTTGTCCTTCTGTGATGTAAGGAAGGGAAAATACCCAGAAAAGGCATCTTCCTCCACTCTGTCTTCTTCATTAACCTCATTTCTTCCCCTCTGATTGGAGGACAGAATCTTCTCATTTCTGGCTTTTTTGATCTGCTGGAACTGCTTGACAGTGTCCTGCAAAAAGCCATTGAGGAATTTATCTGCGAAAGCGCTGACTACTCCCTCGTCTTTTATCTTCCCTGCATCGGACTTCTCCATGGCTTGAACCTCAGAGGAGAGGTCATAGAGTGAGGCCTTTTCCTGGGCCTCCAAGCTGCCCTTCTCACCAGCCAACAGATCCAACAGGGGGGTGGTGGACTTATCCAGTGACTGCTTTGTCATATCCCCTTCACCCACCTCAGAAATAAGGAGATTACAGTCACCATTTGTTGCATCCTCAAATTCCAAAATGATGTTCCTGGCCTTTCCGTTGGGAGCTGGGTACTTGTCTCTATTTATTTTTCCACTGGTTTTGGACTCAAAGTCATTCAGTTGAACTTGGCCTGCTGATCCTAAAACCTCATCGTTTCCAGATGGTTCCTGGGCAGGAGGAAGGCCGTCAACTTCAGCTGGAGCGGATGGCTCCTTTGCACCAGATTTATTGCCCCCATCAGATTTGTCCTGTTTCTTGTCTTGAGTATCACTTTGCTTCAACCGCTTTTCTGTAGCAATCTTCTTCTTTGACTCATTGTCAGACTGGTCATCCAAGGAGCCCTCATCTTCTGTGGTGTCCACGCAGATATCAAACTTCTCAGGCAGCCGGGAGATCTTATCTGGTGGGGCAAAGATGCCATGCCCTTCTTTACATTCAAAGTACATCACACCATCATAGGTACCATTATTGCTACCCTCTGACTTATCCAGCTCCACTCCTGCCCAGAACCCATTAGCGAATTCAGTCGGCCCCTTGAACTGAAGGGTACCAGGCTGCATATTGCTCACAAGAACACGGTCTCCAATGCAAAATTCAGGCATCATGTCAACAGTCAAGACAGGTGGTGACAGGGGAAGGGATGACTGGAGTTCTGGACCAATGTCCTCTTCCGTGTCCTTCTCACTTTGCTCACGGTCTCTGTGAAGGTTAGATGGAACCTGGAGATCCAGAAGCCTCTCAGAATGGAGGCCACCACTGCCAGAGCTGGATTCCTCGTTCAGAACTTCACCGATCTCCTCCTGACTGCTGTACAATGGAGATCTGCTACTGGACTTCGCTCCTGTTTGCAAAACTACGGAGGAGGCGGGTTTTGAGGTGTGGTGACCCTCCAGAAGTGAGAACTCCACTGAGGATTCAAAATCATCACGATAGCTGTCAGCAGCAGGAGAAATATCCTTCAACTTTGAGAGTACCTCTCTGTCAGATGACTGGATGTTATTCTCAGGAGTAGAAGAGCCTTCCCTTTTAACACTGCCTGTTTCAGCTGATGGAAGACTATCCTTAGATTCCTTTGAGACAGTCTTTGATTGGTTTACCAGGGTTCCTCCAGACTTGATGCTTTCACTGGCATCAACAAAATCTTTATACTGATGTGCCTCAGTCACACCACGATTATTACCCAGAGAGGTCCCGAGTTCGCTCTTTTCAGCAGAGGACCTGTCCTTCAATGAGCTCCGTTCCTGGGACATCGGCTGCAGCTCCAGCACCAGCTTCATCGCTGGATCAGAGTGCTGGAGATTATAGTCATTATCGGAGTCTTCTGATTTCAGGAACTCAAGTTCCTCCATCACCTCTGACCTTTGGCTGGAGATGACGCTCTCATCCCCAGAGTCCCCTGCATGCAAACTAGCAGGAACCTCCTGAGTCTGGGGCTCCTCAGAACGGTGGCCAGGCAGGGACTCTGGGGCCATCAGGCTCGTCAGCCCATTTATGTGCTCTGGACTTCCTCGTACTGGAGTCGGTGTGACAGTGGGTGGATCTTCATCAGAGGATCCCTCTTCACACAAAGAGGAGTACCTGCTGTGTTCTGACGGCGTGAGGTCATCTGAAATTCCACAAACATTAGATAATGAGTGAGGACATTGAAAAACCCAATATTTCTACTTAGAAGTGCCATCACTGAATTGATCCTGCTGGGTCAACTTCAATGCATACATAATCACAAATGGTACACGTACCTTGCTGAAAATGTATTTTGATTTGTGAAAATTAATACTACGGATGCAATAAAACCATGCAGAGAGGAATTAAGAGAAAATACACACCACGGTCAATAGGAGAATCAGGCAGGACTTTCTCTCCTTTATCTGGTTCAGTAGGAATCTTCCAGTTCTTGCCAGCTCCTGGCCTGATGTAAAAAAAAAAAAGTCTTCATTCAGCAAATTCCATTTTCATCTGGAAAACGTAATAAGTGATATGAGTGCACATATGAGGTCCACTGAATGGATCGGAACTACCTTACCTTTGAAGGGAAGGTGGCTTGAGTCTGGGTTTTTCAGAGGCAGAACTTGGTGTTTTAATTTGGGGTTTTGTCATGGGTGTGGTGTCTGGCTCTTTACTCAGTTCAGCCTTGGTCTTCTCAATGAAGTCATTATAGGACTAAAATCCAGGAGGCAAGATTTCAGTAAAACACATCAATATATCAGAAAAGTGTACATACTGCACCTCCTTTACGGAGAAAAAACTGAATATTGGTCGACATTTCTGTCGAAACCAAATAAAAAAACAAAAACCAAAAAAAAAACAAAAAAAAAACAAGAGTTCTCGGGACTTGTCTTGTGTACTTGCTTATTACTGACAAACGTAAGTAATTTATACAATTCTCGTCTTGCACAAGGTAGAATGCACCCAGGGGGCGCCAAAGTTAGGGTGTAAAGACACTTCCGGTCCATCCAAACTCCATTGTAAGAGGTAGTTGTTCTCTGCGAAAATAAAATAATTTCTTCTCACTTTTTTCTACTTTTATTACTTGTTAAAATAAGTTTTATTGTGTGCTTCATTAATTTACCGTTCGATTTTTTGTTAGTGAGCGATTTTATTTATAAAAGGATTAAAGAATCTACAGCAGCCCAGCCCATAGACAGCAGCAGAGACGTAAACACCAATACAACGAGACGTAATATAAAGTTATTATTATTATTATTATAGAATGCAGCAATCTATTTTATAAGCTAACGTTTGTTAAGTGTATTTGTTAGTTGTGCCTTAAGGTTTTTGGGCTTTATTCTCTGCTGCTGTCTATGGGCTGGGCTGCTGTAGATTCTTTAATCTTTTTATAAATAAAATCGCTCACTAACAAAAAATCGAACGGTAAATTAATGAAGCACACAAATAAAACTTATTTTAACAAGTAATAAAAGTAGAAAAAAGTGAAAAGAAATTATTTTATTTTCGCAGAGAACAACTACCTCTTACAATGGAGTTTGGATGGACCGGAAGTGTGTTTACACCCTAACTTTGGCGCCCCCTGGGTGCATTCTACCTTGTGCAAGAGGTCGATAATGAATCCGTGTGCAAGCTTTCATTAGGACAATTAACTGCAAACAGAACCTAATGATTAAAATAACATCTTTATTCAGGTGTCTTTGTGTAGACATGCAATTCCCCCCAATGGATGGCTCTCCAAACATTTCAGGTGTCATTTCTTATGAATAAGGATAGAGAAAAAAAAAAAAAAAAAAAAAAACTAACAAAAAACCAGTGATGTGCACAGGAATCTGCAGCAACACAGCCATGAAGAAACCAAAACTGCATTGGCCTAACATGCAGTAAAAATAAAACCTTATACAAATCAACTGCAAGCACAGCAGCAAAGCCTATTAGGAGCAAACAGAGGCCTGGCAAAGGGAGCAAAGTCCACCCTTGTCGAATGTAAGCCACAGACATGTAGCACAGGCAAGAGAAAGCTAGCAGGAGGAGGAATACGCCTCCACTGACCTCCAACTGCTTGAGCAGGCTGGCTTCCTGAGCTTTGAGTCGCTCCTTGTGCCGCTTCCGCTGCTCCCTCTTCAGCTGGTACACGATGGACTTGCGCTTACGAAGCTCCTCCTTGAGGGCGTAAATTCGGCTCTCAATGTCACTCTGATCTGAGGTGGGCTCTGGAGCAGACAGGGGTACATGATTCAGTGAAGGAGCTCTGCACCTCCCTGATCAAATGCATCCATTATTCACTCTAGAGCAGCGCATCCATGAAAGAAATGAACATCGAGCTACTATGAACATAAAACAAAGAGGACACATGGCACCTGAAGAGCCAACTTCAGCATCATCCTACCAGCTAAATAATCAAAACATAGATAATAAAAAACACCATTTCAATAAAGCCCATAGTGGGCAGATACTGCAAACTAACCACATGAAGTCTCATCAGAAAGAAGAGCAATCATGTACAGCACCTGTCAAAAGTTTTGACACACTTTGCTGATGTCACAGCACTGTTTTTAGAGAAATTTAAACTGCTTGACTTCTCTATGTAATCTTAAATAGAATTTGGCTAGATGTAAATAGATGAAAGTTAAAAGAGAGTAATTTATTTGGTTGAACAGTGTCCAAAATATTAGAGTTCTGTTTTGGGACTTATAGGGCAAAAAGGTCAATGAGAAGCAAACCGCAAGTGCAGCACATCTTTGGGAACTAAGACGGCCGCTCAGCTGCAAACTCATTAAAGCCATATAACTGCTCTAGTTTAAAAAAAAAAAAAAAAAAGTATATTCAGCATTTATGACAACAAATGCTGGTTAGTTTGACTGACTCAAAAATTAGTTTTTCTTGCTAAGTGAAGGGTGCGTATTTCTTTATTTAACATGCATTGTTAGAAAAATGCGGGAATGTCCATACTGTTTAGTGAATGGAAAAATAGAAAAAAAGGATGCGGAACCACTAAGTGAAACAGGAGAACGTGAGCCCCGTAAAGCCAAAGGCCCCCTGCGCAATATAGCAGGCACAATCTTCACAGCTCAAATTATAAACCTTGTTCACTTCTGCACGTCAGCGCAACAAAGGCAAGCGCAGAACATGGCAGCGGCTAACCTTACCAGACTGAGAGGCAGAGCGAGGCTCATTGGACAGTGGCTCAGCAGGCCTGGAGGACGAGCGAAGCTGCATTTTGCTGCTGCTGCTGCCGACGCTGCTGCTCTGCGGGAGCCTGGGAGCACCGACACGGGCTTTGGGAGAAGGAGACTGTCGAGCACAGGAAGGGGACAGACGCCAAGGGCAGATTAGGACACATTCGACATTCAGATGATTACAATGACAGAGATTCCCTAATGTTCAGGAACTTAATCACTCAAAAATTTGGACAGATTTCATTTCGGCTTTAATCAAGTCAGAGATTATTACATTGTGTGTAAATAAGAGAGTAAAGTGATCACCTATAGGCTTCCGGCAATCTGATGAAGAGTTGTCTGAAAGTACTTGGAGGATAGCTGCAAATTCTAAGTGGTTCACTCAATATGGATGTGCATACCCTCACATTACTACTCACAGTATGCATTTTAATTTCATTAAGGTTACTTACACCCATATAGTGTGAACAGTACAATTTAGTCCTTAAAAACAATGTCACTGTCCAAATAATTATGGACCTCATGGTATTCGAAAACCACAACAGCAATTACCCCAGTTTGTAAAAATACCCATCTTTCAATGCTTAAACTTTGTTAAAAAGGGAGCAATATCATTTTGAATGAAGAAAATTTAAATGAACAAGTAAACATGTCTTAACACAGAGCCCCAGAAGCTCTACACCAAGGAGGGAATATTCCAGAAAAACAACTGTCAGGCACGTTAAAACCTGTAAAACTTAGTCACAAGTCATTTGTTCAGAGAAGGTAAGACACTTGGAATCATGAACTGCGTTATCCTTTAGCTACACTCAAAACTTTAGAATTGGTAGTGATTTTCAAGTAGATAAACCCAGATGCCAAATTAAGCCAATCCATGCCTATGTGTGCATGGCCCCTATTTAAGGTCTTATAATGCAGGACTTGAGGGTAACAGATAGTAAAAAATTATTTCAATGAAGCAAGATACTAGTATCTTGGGACAAAAAAGTGCCGCAATCGCAAAGAAACTTCATGAAAATTCACCACTGAGGTTGCATCACAAGAAAATACAGTGAAACAAAAAGTAGCCAGGTGGAAAACAATGCATTTACTGATCATGAATTCATTGACCAGTGATCAATGTGCTAGATCTGAGGGTGACACTCACAACAACTGACCATCTGTGAAGCAAAATAAAAGCTACCACCCCCCCCCCCCCCGCCATAGCTAAAAATGAAGAGATTTTTGGTGGATTGTGAGTCATAAATAATGAAACGTTTTACTACCAACCTTTTTGATGCATGGTACAAACTTAAGCATAAAATTCAAGAAGGTATTGTTATTACTGACCGTTAAAATGAGGGGATTACATAATACCTCTGCACTCAGTCTCTCGGTTTCCAAACTTAACAGAAAACTAAATGAAAATTGTTTGGCTATAGAAACTTAATAACATCCTCTCTTATCATGTAACAGGGTTTTCATTAAAAGCCGGCGCCCACCGCAAATTGCTGCTTATTTTGAATGCTGCGCCGGCTATCTTTATTGCTGCAAGCATAAGATGTCATAAAAAATACAAATCTGTGAATTTAATTGACAATGAATGTCCAAACTTGTCGCGATAAACCACAGCCGTCACAGCAAGACACTGGCGGTGGATTTACGCTGGTCCGGCGCGTTCACTGACGCCAACGCTTCCCATTCATTTTCTATGGAGAGCGGCGAGGGCGTCCGAACAGTGGCGCAATGCATGATGGGAGCGGCACGTAAAATTTGGTGCTTGCCTCGCGTCGAAGAAGCTGGGGTAGCCCAGGTTTATGGTAATGAATCCGGCAAACGCAAAGCGAATATCCAATCAAGGGATAGCAGACACTGTGTAAATTGTCTTCAAGGCCACGTGGCATCCAAAATAATAGTTGCGCTTCTAGCAAGTTCCCCGCAAAGATATAACAGAGAAAATGTATGGTTTCGTCTTTTCCGATTTTATTAGAGGGTTCCCTGGCAAATTATGAGGACAATGACAAAAGAAACAGCATGAGGAGGAAGGTGGCAGAGATTGTTGGTGTCACCGGTAAGTTTATCGTTTTAGCTAAAAATCAAATAAATCCTGTAATACGCAGCTCAATGCTGCCAGGAGAGGGCTGCATAATTGCGTATATATTTGGTGAGATACGCACTGCGTAGGAAGACTTTGCATTGTTCAGAAGCATTAAAACTCATCATTCTAATTTTATTTGCTTTTAGACACAATTGCACTCCCTACCAAAATCAAAATCCAGGCGGGAAAAAGTAATCGTTGGTTGAATTAATATCGTTAGTGGTGTCAATTTACTTTCGCCAACATTACATTGGACGGTACTTATTTCAGGGCAGCATTTAACAGACAGCATTTAACGGTCAACTTGAAATTTAATGTTTATCAAATTCATTTTGAGACAACTAACAGAATACATGTTCCAAATAACAGGTATATGGACTAAGATACCGATCGGAAGTTTTGCTTAATCCTGAAAATTATTCTACAACTTGGGCAATTCCACGGTAATGGAATTACGATCAAGAGTAATTTTCATGTCATTTTTACCTGCCATCTATTACTCTAACGCAATAGCTACTTGCCTGTGCTTTTATCAGTTCCACTAGCATGCCTACTGAGCTGTATAACACAGAGTTTGGGGTAATCTATTTTGTAGAAGGCTATACAAAGGTGAAAGTGACGGTAACAGAATTACGGCAGAAAAAATGCCATTATTTTTGCCTTCTATTTGACAGGCATTTCTCTGAAATCTGGCAATGATAGGCAGTAGGTTTAAGCTTAAGTTGGCGGCCCAGGATGTTGACCAGGCCGTGGTAAGTTTATATTGACTGGTATATTCACAGATATTTTGTGGGATGCCATTTATGAGAAAGAGACAGCAGTAACGGAATTACAAAATAGTAATAGAATTACAAAATGGTAATGGAATTACATTTTCTGATAATCTACTAAATTTATTGTACTCAAAACAACAAAGCAAATGAAAATTGGTATCATAAATGATGTTTGTGTTACTGAACTCGTTAAAAAATGACAAATTTCACACTGAGCCACTGGAATTGTGTGTTTCAATTTCCTGCAATGACTTACAGGCTCAAACACTTTGGCTACCAATGTATGGAAATGCAGTGAATACCAGGAAATAGCTAAATATCTTTTAGGAGTTGTCAGCTTTGGAAAAATAACATTTAATCCTTGTCCTGGAGCTAAAAAAATATTACAAAATTCAAATCTAAATTTTGAGAAGACCGTAAAAGATATTTCTATTCATAGGTCATAGGTGGCAAGATGGCGCCAGGGTGCTCGGCTGGCCGGCTGTCGCTCTGCTCTGTGTGTTTAGTGTTTTACCTGATCTGACAAGAGGTATCATCTCTCCTCACCTATGATCGTCAAACTCTGCTTGAGATTGGAGGCTTCTTCGATCAGCTCAAATATGACAAGTTGTTGGGCTCTCCGCTATACCTGGAGGATATCCCGGCGTTTCTGAGGCGTCCTCCTCTCTATCCTGTCCCACAGAGACGCCGGAGAAGACGTGGTAAACGCGGAGGCCTCCGGGTTCGGCTTGAGGCTTTCCTGAGGTCTGTCCTTGTGTCTGATCGCTGGGATCTGCTCTTTATGGAAGTTCCCCATGCCCGGTGCTCCAGGAGGACTAGAGGCCGATGGATCCGACCAGTGTTCCCTGACGTCGGCGGCTTTGACAGCGTCAGCTGTTCGCTGGACCCCGATCAGCTGTTGCTGCCTCCTTCTCGCTGGCGTGTTCATTCCGGGAGACGCGATGTGGTGCATCGGAATCTCCGCTCATTGAAGCGTGTTTCGTCCTCATCAGACACTTTGGATCTTCATTTGGCTTTGTTGAATGTGAGATCTGTCACCAACAAAACTTTTCTGCTCAATGACTTCTTTACCTCACGTAACCTGGATTTTATGTTCTTAACGGAGACCTGGCTAAGTGAAAGTGAACTCGCTCCTTTTTTGGAGCTCCTTCCCCCTGGATGTAGTTTTTCCAGCTCTCCTCGCACCACCGGCAAAAATGGAGGACTGGCATCCATCTTCAAATCCACCTTTCACTGTCAGCAGTCTCCAGCTGTCAACTTCTCCAGCTTCGAGCTCCAACTGTTTGAGGTGACTTTCCCTGTGACAGTTCACTGTGTGGTGGTCTATCGACCACAGAAATTTAACAAAGACTTTATACGTGACTTTGCAGACTTTGTGTCAGGTATTACTCTTAAATATGATCACTTTTTAATTGTTGGCGATTTTAATGTGCATGTCTGCTGTGAGACTAGACCTCTGGTCAGAGATTTTCTCAATCTCATTGACTCTTTTAATCTCACGCAGTCTGTTTCGGAGCCGACGCATGAAAAAGGTCACATTTTGGATCTTGTGCTGTCATATGGATTGGATGTACAGATAACCGAAATCTGTCACACACCCTTATCTGACCATCTTCCTGTTTTATTTTCCCTGTTACTGCCTGCACCCTCAACCACGAACTCCGCCCCCGTTCGCCGTCTCAGTGTTTTTAATGCTTCAACTTTTTTACAGTTCTCCGCTGCTTTTAAAAACTCTTATTTGTATTCTCTGGAGGATTTTGGCGATGTCAGTGTGGATGTCTATTTGACTACGTTTAACTCACTCTGCACTGAGATTTTGGACTCCATTGCTCCCAAGACTTAAAGGCGTGTAAAGCCACAGGCGGAGCCTTGGCTGAATGAGTCCACTCGTGCTCTCAGACGCGCATGTAGACAGGCGGAAAGAAAATGGAAAAAGGACAAACTCCAAATTTCTAGGGATCTCCAACGTGACTGTCTCCTTATTTATCAGCAGGCTCTGAAAGCTGCTAAATCTGAATATTTTTCCTCACTTGTCTCTGCAAATGCTCACAAACCGCAGGTTCTTTTTAATGTATTTGACTCTTGTGAATCCCTGTGATGCTGTCCGCATTGAGCCCTCTGCTTCTCTGTGTGAGGATTTCCTGCAGTTTTTTTTCTCAATAAGATTTCTGCTCTTAGGTCCCCGCTCCCTCAGTCTGCTCAGGACCCCTCTGTTCCTACAGGAAGCTCAGATGTTTTTCAGCAGTTTGAGCCCGTTTCTCTCCCTGCTCTCACTGAAATAGTGGAACACTTGCATCCTGCTAACTGTCTATCCGACAGCATTCCGTCTCGTTTATTTAAAGAGGTTTTTAGCTCAGTTCAGTCTTTTATTTTGCTACTTATAAATCAATGTCTCAGCTCTGGATGTGTTCCATCCTCCTTCAAACATGCCACAGTGTACCCGCTTTTGAAAAAGAAAAATTTGGATCCCTTGGTTTTATCAAATTTTAGGCCAATTTCCAAACTCCCCTTTTATTTCCAAGGTTTTAGAGAAAGTCGTTTTTAACCAACTCCAAGAATTTTTACAAAGACCCAGCATTTGTGAATTGTTTCAGTCTGGTTTTAAGTCTCTTCACAGCACTGAAACTGCTCTTTTAAAAGTTTTTAATGATCTTTTGTTAAACCTGGATTCTGGTAACTGTGCCTTTTTAATTCTTCTGGACCTGACAGCGGCATTTGACACGGTGGATCATACAATCCTCCTATCACGTCTTGAACACTGTGTAGGCATCCAAGGCACTGCTTTAGGCTGGTTCAGATCGTACCTGTCTGAGAGATCATTCTCCGTGCATATGGGCCAGTTTTCCTCCACAGTGGCCCCTCTGACATGCGGGGTCCCCCAGGGGTCAGTTCTGGGCCCTCTATTGTTCTCCCTTTATATGCTACCCCTGGGGTCGATTTTTAGGAAGCATGGTGTTCCTTTTCATTGCTTTGCTGATGATGTGCAGGTGTATTTGCCGTTAAAGGTCCCTACTAAAGATTCCCTTCTGGCCGTGCTGAACTGCATGAATGATGTAAAAACATTAATGGACCTAAACTTCTTAAAATTAAACAAAAACAAAACAGAGGTTGTCCTGTTCGGTCACCCCGACCGGGTTCAGGTCCTTGCCAGCTCCCTTGGCTCACTGGCACCTTACATTAGATCCCATGCCAGGAATCTTGGTGTGATTATTGATGGTGCCTTTAAACTGGATAAACAGGTCAGCTCAGTGCTCAAGTCTAGCTTTTTTCAGCTGAGGCTTTTAGCCAAAGTTAAACCATATCTGAGCCAAAAAGATCTTGAAAAAGTTACCCATGCTTTTATTACATCTCGTTTGGACTACTGTAACTCCCTGTATGTCGGCATTCACCAGTCAGAGCTCGTCTCCTAACCGGGACAAAGAAACGCAAGCATATAACTCCGGTACTTTCTGCACTTCACTGGCTGGCGGTTAGGTACAGGATTGATTTTAAGAGTCTTTTATTTGTTTTAAGTCTCTGAATGGGCTGGCCCCGGAATACCTGTCTGACCTTATTAAGCTGCGTCAGCCGTCCAGAGCCCTTAGGTCAGCTGATCAGGTGGTCTTAGACGTTCCTCGATCCTTTTTAAAATCTAGAGGTGATCGAGCCTTTGCAGTTGTGGCTCCAACTCTCTGGAACACGTTACCTTTGCCTGTGCGGACTGCGTATAGCCTTTCCACTTTTAAAACTTTTCTTAAGACCTACTTGTTCACTTTGGCCTTTGGCAGAGTATAGTCTCTTTTATTGGGTCTTTTATTTGTTATGCTCTCCATATTGTTGTTTTGTGTTCTTATGTTATATGGTGTTAGTGTTTTTTATAGCTTTTATTGCTTTATTGTTTCTGCTTATTTTACTGAGAAGCACTTTGGTAGGCCACTGGCTGTTTTAAAGCGCTATATAAATAAAGCTGACAAGCTGACATTCAAAACGGTTTTCAGTGTCTGATTTGGTAATGAGTCATCAACATGAAAACCTACATATTTCAAATATAAAACACTTTTTAAAAATTGCTGTTTTAGCAACTCTCATGTGGAATTGCCCACTTGCGCAAGTTTAGTTGACTTCGATGGATGACACGGTAGATGCTCATTCAACACACTCCTATTTAAAGTTTCATCTGTTACACTCTGTCGTATCATCATTTATTCGATTTAAATTTGATCAAATCTGCAACGAATCAATGTTGAGACAGTGTCATCTGGCTGTGACGCGTTTTTATCCAAGATGCGCGAGTAGTCAATCGCTCTGAGCATTTATTCATCCACACAAGGGCTGGGCGATATCTCGGTATTTTAATCTATATCGATATATTTCTAAACAAGATATAACACGGGACAATACCACTTGTATCGATATGGTTCATTTTGCGTTAAAATGACAATACATGGGCCGCAAGTTCGCACCTATTTCTCCTCTCCCTCTCCGTGTCCCTGTATCACACACACAACCTTTCTACTCCGCCTCCCTCACTCTGTGACCACAAGCCCTTCCCCCTCCACCTCCACTCTCACCTACACTCAGCAACAGCATGGAGATGGAGTTCGCCGCAGAAGAGAGGTTGGTCAGTGAATATATATATATATATTTTGTTTGCAAACGAGCTACTGTTAATTAACTACTCGGTTTTCTGTAGATTTAAAATCCGTTAACGTTCGTTCAAACGCGAATGAGAGATAGTCATGGAATTAGCACAATGCTCAGATATCACAAATGGGATTCTGCAACCACTAAGGTGCAAACGGAAATTAAATTTGTTTGGTAGTAAACAAAGCTGTTGAGAACTGCGCACCTCCCCCTAGCAAGTGTCTATTCTGCAACTGGCGTGCACCCTAGCCTGAACTTGAGAAGCATATGCTCAGAGTTTATAGTTGATAAGCTCAAGCGCAAATAGCCAGCGGTCTTATTGCTTGAAGCGTACGCAGTGACTTTGCCACTCATTCGCGTTTGAACGAACTTTGGCGGATTTTAAATCCACAGAAAACCGAGTAGTTCACTACCGGTGGCTCGTTTGCAAACAAACTATATTCACAAATATTCATTCAGTACCTCTCCATAACCAAATGGAGCAAGTTAGCTAAATAACAACGTTCACCTAGAAATGAGAGTAACAAGCCGACCGATATGTGTGCAGGATTAGGAAAAGGGGTCACTTGGGTCATTTTATGAAAATTGACATTTTCCAACAAAATCAAAGAGTGATCCAAGTTTTTCATTTTGAGAAAAATTTGAGAAAAAAAATTGGGTTAATTTGTGCACAGCAAAGTGTTGTAAATTGACAGTACAGTAGTGCTGGGATATCACTATCACTGGGGTATCACTGAGATACCCTGTTAATCTCAGAATGGAAAAAAATCCCAAGTGACCCCTTTTCCTAGTCCTGCACACACATAACCAAGTCTGAAAATGATACAACTGCGCATGTGTACTGGAAGTCATGGTTAAATAGCCTTAGAACTGTAAACCCGGTTCACGGCCAAAAAAATATCGATATATATCGAGTATCGCCATTCAGCTAAAAAAATATCGAGATATGACTTTTAGAATCGCCCAGCCCGAATCCACGCACAGCACAACGATGTTATTCTCAGGCGAGGAGACCAATTTAATAGCTTCTACCAAAGGAAGTTTTCCCACATTTCAACGGACTCAGTGCAGTATACATGATTGTGAAATAATTTTCACGCAATAAAATGGGTTTTGTCAATTTACCAATTGCCAAGCTAATATCCAATTCATAAATCGCGTAGCGCGTTTGGTTAAACGCTCAGATTTGACAAACATGTGTGACATGGACAAGGGATGCTCGGCAAAACACTGCTTTGTGCGAGCATAAGAAATGAAATCTGGCAGGCGTTGACTGCTTTATCGTGTAGAATAGCATTTGGATGGATGGAACTTTTCAGCCAATCGTATTAGTTGTGCCGATGTGTAAATAGCGCTTAAAAGGGGTCTTATTTTTCCAAGTAGGAGTATTTGTTCCAAGTTTGATTGTGTTGCATTTTGAAGTTCTTTGAATAAGCTTTCATTTGAGGCCAACTTTTTGAAAATCAAAACAGGCCCACATGGTCAAAATAAGGGTCAAAAAGTGCACCGTTTCGGTATTTAGCTAAAAAGGGGTTAATGTTTCTCCAAATTGGATGAAGATAGAAAGATGTTTTTACCTTCATTTGAAACTCCATCAGATATACTATCAACAATGTAAATGGCAAATGGAACATTCTAAGGATACTTGCATAATATTTCATTTGAAATAGACATGTTTGGCGCCAAATTTCAATGTTTAGGGGTTAACTGCAAAGCACTCAAAGGGTTAACCACTATATTAAAAGGTTTGTTGCAGACTATTAGACAGACTAAACATATCCTGAAAGAATGAAATTTGTAGCCTTATTAGTTCATCGATTATAACCCTTTGAAAATGGTCACAAACTGTGACCAGAGGGTTAACGTGGGCCACGCCCCCTTTTTCGGGGGCCCACAAAATGAGAACGGAACAAGATCTCAACTTGAAACCACCTGCAATTTGATTTGCTCATCACATGCAACAAAATATCACCAAATGAAGCAATTCTGAAACCATCAAGCTGGGAGCACCCCCATTTTAGGTGATTTCATATGGAATGACCCTTCATACATGACTTCCTATATGGCCACATTACAAACCTAAGCTCTATCTGTAATAGTTTTGGTGATAGAAGTCATTGAAATTTCATTATGTGAAGTTTGACCTTTGAAAGTCGCCGAAGGTCAAGTTCAAGACCATCAAATGAAAGTCAATGTATGAGTTCCTATACATCTCCAATACAAACCAAAACTATCTGTCACCATTTTGCCGATAAAAGTCATTGAAATTTCCCTGTGAAGTTTGGGCATTCAAGGTCACTGAAGGTCAAGTTCAATGTCACCAAATGAAACTTCATTCATGACTTCCTATATGCCTGCAATACAAACCTAAGCTCTATCTGTAATAGTTTTGGTGATAGAAGTCATAGAAATTTCACTATGTGAAGTTTGACCATCGAAGGTCGCCGAAGGTCAAGTTCAAGGCCACCAAACGGAAGTTCATACATGACTTCCTATAAGTGTTCAATGCACATATGTTCCCAATCGCCAATATTTTCAAGCCTAGAAACCTTTGAAAATTGTAACATTTTGCTTGACCTCAAATTTGACCTTTCAAGGTCACCTGAGGTCAACTTTAACACAGCCAAAACAGAGGTCATATATTACTTCCTATCTGTCAGTAATACAAACTTAATCTCTATCTGCAACCATTTAGCTTCAACAGGCGATTTGGCCCGTTCTCCGTAAGACCCAGTGTTAAAGTACAGCGCCCCCACTAGACCCACTTCTGTCGATTCAATCAAAATGGCACTCACACTGTACATAAAGTGTATCAAGGTGAGTTGATTGCCAGATTTAGAAAAAAAGTTATCAGACAGTTTTTGAGAAATAATTTTTTGAATTTTCAAGTCATATCTTTTAACATTGTTAATATATTCCCTGACCTCGAGTTTGACCTTTCAAAGTCATCTGTGGTCAAATTTAGTATTGCCAAAATGGAGGTCATATATGACTTCCTATATGTCGATAATACAAACTTAATCTCTATCTGCAACCATTTGGCCTCCACAGGCCATCTTCCATATTCATAAAGTACAGCGCCCCATATAGACCCACTTCCGTCGATTCAATCAAAATGGCGCTCGCACTGTACATTGACGGTATCAAGGGAAGTTGATTGCCTGATTTAGAAAAAAATTTATCACGCAGTTTTTGAGAAATAATTTTTTTTTACTTTCTCAGTCCTATCTTTAACATTGGAGCCAAAATTTCAAGGGCCCATAAAATGGACAAAAATTATTCAATCAAAATTCCGAGAAAAAGGTCTGGAGACATGGTCTAGTAGTATGTTATTGCAAATTTACACGAAAATTCATCTGGCCAAAAAAAGATAAAAAATGTTCCGGACGCCGGACGACGGACGCCGGACACCACACCACGACAATAGCTTATTGGCCCATAGGGCCAGTGAGCTAAAAAATTACACTAAACTATTTTTCATGAGGTCAGTAATAAACTACTTAACTTCTTTAATTTATTAACTTATGACAAACTGAACCTACTTGTATTTTATATTTGCTCAGACTACCTCTATTCACTCAATAATTAAAAACACATAAACTTTTTTCCACGTGGTCAGTAATAAATTAAACAGCTTAACTTATTACTTAATCCATTGACATTTTTGCTGTAGTGTTCAGCATTAGTTGATCAGGAAGGAACAAATTAAATGGCAAAATTTCAAGGTGATATTGCTTACATATCAGGCAATATGATGGAACTCAGGAGTTCTAGGAAATTATCAAGTCAATATATTTATTATTACTGATAATACAAAGCCCAAAATCAATCCTATTCTCAGTCTTGATTAGATCTAAAGGAATAGAAAAATTTGAAAAGGAGCTACAAAATAGTTTTTTTCTTTTAGTTATCGCACTAACATGAATGATCTGCAGCGGACGCAGACGCAGCGGCAATGAAAATTCCATAATAATATTGCATAATAGTTTCACTGATAAATATTCCTGGTGCATGCTGCAGCCAGATATGACTGGCTGGTTGCAGATCAGGTTTCATGGAGTTTGATTCTTGTAACGTCTGTACCGCCATTTTAGACTCTTGTCATTTGGGGAATTCTAGGGCACCACTTCCTCATAAATATTCAATATCCAGTTATGTACAATATCCAGTTTACAGGTAGAATTACAATTATAGAATCATTTAGACATCTGTGTCTAAGGTGTTCTTCCATGGCAGGGGCTTAAATGAAAGAAACTTTGTGTGAGAACAACCAAAAACATCAATCCAAACACTTCAGAAACTTTCCGGACAGGAAGGGACAAACATGGAGCATTTGTCACCAGCCTAGCCCGAGACAACAGACCCAAGTACGCAGTGTTGACCAGTCTGAAGCCAATGCCCCCACAGTTTCTCAAAACAGTCTTATTGGATACATGTCATTTTGCTGTCAGAACTTTCATATTTAGCATGATGCACCACGAAATCTGAGTTTCAAATACTCTACTGGCTGAACACAACGGCTCACTGAAGATTGCGAAGCAATATCTAATAGCCAAAGAATTCTCACCAGTTTGCTTTCTGAAGAAGAGTCGAACTCTTGAGTGTAGATGGTGTCTTCCTGCTGGCTGGCCTCCTTGTTGGGTGAGGGCAGCTCGGATTTGGGCTGGTCTGTAGAAAGACCGTCCAGTTCCTCAGGTACAGAGAGCTCAGGTACAGAGTGCTGACTGGAGACAGAAACCACTAAGGACTCCTCAGCCCTATTCTCAGGCTCTGTGGTCAGAGAAAAATGTTGGGTAAAGCATGATTAA
Organism: Gymnothorax javanicus; assembly: GCA_029692085.1. Lineage (NCBI taxonomy): Eukaryota > Metazoa > Chordata > Actinopteri > Anguilliformes > Muraenidae > Gymnothorax > Gymnothorax javanicus. Next base: position 92,723,930 of record CM056196.1, read on the forward strand.
AAAGAGGAAAAAAAAAAAAAAAAAAAACATATCAGCCTTCATAAAAACTTATTTTAACAAATTTGAAGCAAAAATGGAGGACAAAAAGAAATTTAATGACAAGTCATTCATTAAAAATAAATATTTATAACCAGACATAATTCTTTAGTGTTCTAAGGTGTTCTCAAATGTTCTTAGGTGTCTCTCAATTTTCAGTCATATTTCCACCAGCCAGTTTGATAGAAGGTCTTCCATCTCCAAATGTAAATCTCCTCTCCTGTCACAATGCCATCCCTCACCTCCATCAGTGCTGTTATCGGGGGTGGCGTGGCTGCTGCTGAGGTTGGTATTGGAGCTCTCGCTGCGGTGTCCTTTGTCCCGGGGACGTTCCCTGTCCCAGGCAGCCAGGGCCTGCTTCTCCATGCGCCTCACCTCCGCCTCCTCCGCATCCAGCCGCTGCTTCCACTCCAGCAGCTCCTCGGCATGGCGCCTCCGCTGCATCAGCTGCTGCTCCCGCTTGGTCAGAAACCTGACGGCGAGGAGGACGACCAGCCACAGAGCCAGGCAAGGAGAGGCAGAAAGACGGACGGACGGACGGACGGACACAGAAGGGGACAGCCAGTGTGAGGAGCAGTGACATGATCTCGAAGCAACGCAAGCCAGCCAACAAGTCAACTAACTCACCCATTCCACTTAGCCTCCATGATAAGGCCTTAAGATCAGATCATGAACAGACCATCAGAACCATGCTCAAGTCAACCACAGTTTGACCCCACTGTGGACAATTATCCCAACTTAATTAAGACGAGAATATTGAGTTGGGAGGAATGTGTTCACAATGAAGGAAACCCAGGCACCTTCGTTAGTTAGTGCCTTTCATTTACCAGACATATTCATGCACCTGCTTTAGTACAGGGGTTCACACAGATGAGAGACCCCTGGAAATTCAGACACAAGCACATCCACCATAGATTAAGAAACAACATGCCTCAAGGGGTGAAGCTTTAAAACGGTCCACTCATTTGAACATGGAGAGTTAAAGTGAGCTCTACACAGACCCATAAATAACAAATGACCTATTCTCTTGGTAGAACTACCATTAGTCTAGACCTCTTGCATATATCTAGGTCCATAATAATTAGGACAGGGAAACAATTTTTATCATATTGCCTCTGCATACCACCACAATGTGCCTGAAGTGTAGACTTTAAGCTTAAATTTGAGGGTTTTGTCAAAAATATTCCACTAACCCAGTAGGAATTACCATTTTTATACATAAGCTCCCTCCCAGTAACAGATCAAAAGTAATTTGACAAACCAATAATCATAGCAAAGTAATTTTTAATACTTGGCAGCAAATCCTCAGCAGTCAATGACAGCCTGTAGACATCACTGCACGCTTGGTCTCGTCCCTGATCATGCTCCGCCAGGCTTTCACTGCAGCTGTCTTCATTTCCTGTTTGTTCTTGGGGTGTTTACAGTTTAGACCAGTGAAAAGCATGCTCAACTGAATTCTGGTCAAGTGACTTATACAACGATAGTAAAACATTACACTTCTTTGAAGCAAATGGCTGAATCTGAGCAGATATAGTTTGATACGTTTAATCTATCCTGCTGCTTTTGCCGGCAGACACACCACTGGATAAAAGGGGACCAGGTCCACTGGCAGCCATACATGTCCACATCACTCTTCACAGACTAGACAATATGTTTAGGATAATGAGCAGTTTCTTCCCATTTTCATTCTCTCCTCTTCCCTTCTCTTCTCTTGATTACCGATACTGACACAGAAATGCGTACATCCAGGTGAGGTAATTTTTCGGTCACCAAGGAAAGAACCCTTCTGTCATCCACTAGATTTTTCTCATCGGTCATCTCCCAGGCATTGTGGTGTTACAGAGTTCATCTTCACTTTCTTTTTGAGAATTTGTAAAATATTTTACTAAGCCACATTTAATGTTTTTGCCTCTGGTGGATTTGTTTTGATTTTTCAGCCAAATGATGGCTTGCATCACTAAGAGGTGACTACTCTGTGGAGTTCATATTGAGACAAAGGCAACAGATTCCAACTCCAAAAGCCACACTGGAAATTAACCCCGAACCATTTTTTTTTTTCTGCCGACTTGTAATTGAGGGAACATCACACCCAAAGCCATGGAACAGCAACTTAGCGTTTGCCAAATTACTTTTGGTCCCTTCAAGGTAAACGAAGTAGGATTTTCCCAAAAAAAGCATGGACTCGCACAAAAATAAAGAAAAAAAAATTCCCTCTCAATCACCAATATGACCCACTAGGAGCAAGTAGTGGCGTCTACCTCCAGAGACCTTACTGTCTGCCTGCATTTTCTTATTTTACATTGCATGGGACGTTTCTGGGCATAAACCTTTGGGCAGCGGGAGTGTTGCCCCCTGCTAGTATCAGAGCGCATGATGTGAGGGCAGGACTCCATTAGGCTGCCTCTCAAACTGTTTGTATCCCACAATCCTGTGCAGACAGAAGAAAGCGACAGACAGCACAGTTGCCACAGCTATGGTGGAATTTGTTACTTAATGTAAATAAAAATGTAAAATATGTAAAATGAAACCTTTGAAGCGCATTTCTATATGCATGGTACCAGAAGCCTTCAAACAAGGTTAAAACCCTACAGGCATGCAAAAATACGATATAAAAACATTTGGTAGCTAGCTTTCTAAGTCTAATACTTTTGGTAAGTAAAGATGGCCTGATAAATTGAAGTACTAGGTTGATAAAACTCGCTGAATGAAACCGCTCCTTGCAAAAGAGCAAGAAGTGTACAGTACTGTGCAGTGATGATTACACACCACCACTTCTGTCTAAAAGGGGTCCTAATATATTACTCCTCTATAATTTCTTTGGTGAAAATGTATTGAAAAATTCTATTGTGGGCACTGAGAAAAAAAAAAAAAATCATTCCCACAAGTATACTGAGGTAAAAATATGGGTAATAAACAAAAACACATTTTTAATAACAATTTAAAGTAGGGATTCAAAGGAAAAACTGAAATATAGCAATTTCGACATTAATGGAAAGATTAGAACGCAAAGAATGCAATGTAAAGTCATTCCGTCACATTATCGATACGAGAAAATGGAAACATGCACGAAACGACAGTAGTTTATCGAGCGTGAACACTTCCGTGATGCTAGGAAAGAGGCTCGTTTTGGGTGACGTCACATACGGATTTTGCAAGCTCTGCTCTGTGAATTTGTGTGCGGTGTACAGGTCAATAGATTTACTATGTCTCTCTCTAAGCTTTATTTATTTTGTTATTTAAGGTTCAAATTGAGTCGTACTTTACTTGAGATGGATAAATTATACTGGAGAAATATTTATCTGTTGTTTTTTTAATTTAAACTCATTTTTCTATATAGTACATTGAAGATTAACATGGACATATAAACGATCTGATGGAAATCGTGTAAATACGGGGAAGGCAGAGTTTCCTCCAGGATTTTTTGAAACCGCAGCGGAGAGCTTCAGCGTCGGGTCAAAACTCAGCATTATCAGGTGTGGCCAGTTTTCATTAATCAGCACGTAGGCGATGTAATAATTGAAGTCCTTGTGCACGGAGGTTTATCAGTTTTACATGCATCACGGTGGATATCACATATAATATGAAAACCGTTTATGACTCTGGACTCCGGAATTGGAATTGAATAATCATGAAGATACAATTAGGTAGAGCAGGATGTGCTCACAGCAAACACAGAAGTTAACTTCATAGTTTATCATTTTGCAAAGTGAACAAAATATTTTTCTCTAATCGTTGCACACATTGCATTATGAAGAAAGCAACGCATTTTACTGCCGATGGCTAATTTTTATTCATTGGAAAACGTGTTCATCAAGCAAAATGATTGACAACAGGTCAAGAATTATTAGCGCTCATTTTAACTTAACAAGGAGAACTGGTGACACCTGATTGTCCTTAGGATTTTTGGAGTTTATGTAAAGTCATTTTACATAGGCGTGGCAGCTTTTATTTTGCCATGGCGGCGCGCCACGATCAATTACATGTAGCGGAAACCCTGGGGGAAGGACTGATACCTTAATTTATTATGCTATTTTTTCGATGATTAGACATTTTAAGAGCGACGACAGAACAAGAAAGGAAGAATTTTAGAATGTATTCTCTCTCTTAACTCGCGCAGGAATACCTATTGTTCATGCACTTGCAGGTGCCCGTCATCAGATCACTCTATCGCGTATATTGAAACTATCTAACGTTATTAGACTTGAGGTTTTGTTTCGTTTTGTCCATCATGGAAGAGGAAAGACCAGAAGGCGCAGAAAGAACCATGGGAAGAGATACAACAACTTTAAAAAAGCAATTAAGACCTGAAATTGAGCTTGAGTGCATCAGAGGTGCAGGTGGACGATTCAGGCTGCTTTTGAGGTATTGAGTGGAGATATTTGAGGGCTACGATTGCGTTCTAAATGGCATCGAACTCATCACTCCATATTTCTATGTCAGTCAATCACTGTTATGAGAGTCCACTTGATCGTGTTCATAAAATACTCTTTTTTGTAGCCCAGAGCATTGGCTTATCCAACCTTCCTCGGAATGGAAGCATGACTCCAGTAAAAACATAATTTTCTTTCTAAACTAGACAACGTGTGCGTGTATAGAGTATAGCCAGCGCGGTGACCGGACTTTTTGCAGGCATGGAACGAACCAAAATAAGCAGCAAAACTAATATGCATCGATGAAAGAAATCACCTTTATGCGACATTAGCTTAAAAAAAAATAAAGATTTAAACATGGGATTTAAAACTATGAACTACTGGGAGATCTGGCAGAAATCCATTAAGAGTTCTGACTCGTCAGGCTTTAAAAACAAAATTGAAAACAATTTTCACAGTGTTCACTGTATTATAACTATGGAACATCTGGGTACTTTCAGAGTACACAATCCGTATGTGACGTCACGGAAAATGAGACTGTCGGCAAACTGGTTACGGTGGAAAAGGAGCAACATTTGGAAAGCGAATATCAAATAGCATTAAACTTTTTTCCTCTTGTTATATGAGTGAATACCTTCAACATATCATGAAATTGCCATAACGGACCAATTTTATGGGTACTTATTTTCTTTGAATCCCTACTTTAAGGGTGCAACAAATTAAATTTTTTTGACTCTTGCATAGCCTCAATGCATGTTTGAAGGTCCATTCCATGATAATTGACGCTAAAAAAAATTTGTTGGAACTGGTTTGAGGCAACATTATTCTGTACAATTACCTCTGATGGTCAGTTGTTCCAGTATATAAGGTGACATGTGCTTTGAGCAGTGTCACAGTGTTTAACTCCATAACACGATGGAAAAAGCTCTCTGAGATTGTTCGTAGCTGCATTGCAGCCTTACATGATGCTGACATGAGACTTTAAATGCTGCCATGGAACTGAAAGAAATTACCATCAACCGTTTCAAAGAAACCAGTTCGCTGAGAACTAGAGGTAACAGAGGTGCAAAACGGAAGTTAAGCGCCTCTGATGTGCGTCATCTCTGGGTGACAAGTTAGGGGAAAAAAAAAATTGGCGGTTGACAGCACGACAGCTTGGTCATGATATTAATAACGCCAGAAGTGAAGAGATGCAAGTATCAAGATCTACTATTTCCAAACGCCTGTGTGAAAATTTTCTTACTGATCGTGTTGCTGCCAAGAGCTGGCCGCATCAAAAAAAAGATTTGAGTTCGCCAAGAAATTCATGGATTGGACATCAATTGACTGGGAAAAAGTCCTTTGGACACATGAATCAAAATTCAAAATTTTCACACGCAAACGCAGAACTTACGTGCACCATAGAGTTAGACAATGTTTGAAAAATGACTGTTTTAAAGCCTTCAGTAAAATATGGAGGTGGTAATATTATGGTTGGGGTTCAGTCTCCCCTGTTGAGTCTGGTGATCGCATAAAAATCAACGGAATCATGGCTCAAAAGTAGTATCACAGCATCCTCGTGAGGCACGCATTGCTACCAGAAAAGAGACTAATTGGTTGCGGATTTTATTTTCAACAAGATAATGACCCTAAACACACTTCTGCAGATCAGATTAGCATCGCAAAATGCGAATCAAATTTAAGCAGTTTTGACGAAACGCTAATCATCATAACAATCCCTTTGCAAAAAAATGCGATTCAAAAATCTTAGCTAATGATATTATATGGATCCCGACTCACTGGCAAACTTTCAAATTCCCGAGCCACATAGCAACAGGAGAAGTTTAAGACTTTGATTGGCTTGAAAATGATGTTCCTCATTTGCATACCATCCAATCAGCTTCTGGGGAGCGCATGCATGCACTTGGGCTCGAGAGGCTCTCTGGTACAGTCATACGCTCTATCATCTTTGGTCGTTACGGCAAGACTCAGCTATGTGAGCCATCCGGAGCCATCGCGTATGTTGATCTTTGGATATATCCACGTAGTTCGTTAGTCAGCTAACTAAATTTAACAAAAGAAAATCTTCGTAAATGATCATCATATCAAGGCGATATGATTTGTTTCTTGCCCCAACTTTAATCACTTCGCCCAGCTGTCATAGGCATGAACTTATCTGAGGTTTCGCGGAAGTTTAGTGCAACCCAATTAAACGTTTACATTTTTGGGACGTTAGCTAGTTTGGTAGCTAGCGTGAAAGCAATCACTTAGATACAGCTAGCTGGCTAGTGAACCTATGCTATGGTGCCTACTGGAGAAGCTTTTATTGCTCTGATTTGTCACTTTCAATGCCATCGCCTGCAGATGATCCCTTTCAACATTGAATACCAGCTTATTTTCCCTAAAGAGCAAACAGACAGTTCGGGCCTGAGACGTGTTATTTCATAGCTAGTTTTAGCTGAATTATCTTGTTATGCGTGCAATCGCGTATTACGTTACTCTTCAGATTATAAAGATAGCCATCTTCCAATCTGGCTGACGCTAGTTAAGAGGAGTCTTTGTAATCACTGCTATACTAAAGCAATGTGATTTGGGTTTTGCCCTAATGAAAAGAATTCCAGACCAGACCTCCACTTGCAGCTTTAACTCTGAATCGTCTTGACTGGATGAACACACTTTACGTTTTCACACACTCGAATATGCCTTCAGCCACCCAAACATCACGGTAAGCCGATCAAAGTCATAAAAACTTGTCCCATTACTCTGTGGTTTAGGGAATCGCAAAGTCGCCACCGGCGTCGCCCAAAACATGCACAACGATCTCTGATCATTCAAATACATGATGTTGAGATGTCAAAATGTGACTGAGTTGGAGAGTGCCTTGTGTGACTGGATTTTAATGGGATTGGATCCTTTCACATCTCTGATCAGGTGTTAAACATTATGCTACAGTAAGGTATAACTAAGACAGCTGTACTGCAGGTTACAAGAAGTTTACAGAAATTTCATCGGTAAACTGAAGTGTGTCGTATTATTATTGTTCAGAGTAAAATTGATGCCTTTTAGAAATAATCTGTTTGGCTTTCGGAGTGGAGTTGTATTTCTATTGTAATTGTAATTTGTCATTAGGAAAGAATAAACAATCCTTTTGTCATTTAAAATCTGATATACCATTTTCTAATTTTTGCTAATCATTTTTCAGATGTGCTAAACAATTGCTAATCAATTGATATAATAATTCGCAAAAAATGCTAATCCATTTTTTTCCCTTAATCTGATCACTGACTTCTAAGTTGTGCATGAATTCTCTCTCTCCAATTCAGCATAACCTGTTGTAACATCGAAAGAATATAGAATGGTTTAGTGAAAAAGGAAATTAAAATATAGGGCACTGGCAGCCCCAGAAGCTCCCGCCATTAAGATAAAGAAAATGTCAAAGTTTTTGTTGACAGACGCACGCATGGACGGACGCACGCATGGATGGAGCCCGATACCATAGCTCCCGTGCCAATCGGGTGGCAGGAGCTAGTTAGGAGCCTGTAACTGTTGATAAGACAAAGCAAATTGTCAAAGTTTTTGGTGATATTTTTAGGCCAGTGACCTTCAAAAAATAGGCCAAGGTCACCTTTAGGCACGTCATTTGTTGGACTTTATGAAATGCATGTCCAATAAAAATTAGGAGCCTGTAACTGAAATAGTTGATGAGATAAAGCAAAATGTCGAAATTTTTGGTGATATGTTTGGGCCAGTGACCTTGGAAAAATAGGCCAAGGTCACCTTTAGGCACGTCATTTGTAGGACTTTATGAAATGCATGTCCAATAAAAATTAGGAGCCTGTAACTGAAATAGTTGATGAGATAAAGCAAAATGTCGACATTTTTGGTGATATGTTTGGGCCAGTGACCTTGAAAAAATAGGTCAAGATCACCTTTAGGCACGTCATTTGCAGGCCTTTGTGAAATGCACGTCTAGTAAAAATGAGGAGCCTGTAACTGAAATAGTTGATGAGATAAAGCAAAATGTCGAAGTTTTTGGTGATATTTTTAGGCCAGTGACCTTGAAAAAAATAGGCCAAAGTCACCTTTAGGCATGTCATTTGTAGGCCTTAATGAGATGCATGTCCAGTAAAAATTAGGAGCCTGTAACGGAAATAGTTGATGGGATAAAGCAAAATTGTCAAAGTTTTTGGTGATATTTTTAGGCCAGTGACCTTGAAAAAATAGGCCAAGGTCACCTCTAGGCACGTCATTTGTAGGCTTTTATGAGATGCATGTCCAGTAAAAATTAGGAGCCTGTTACTGAAATAGTTGATGAGATAAAGCAAAACTGTCAAAGTTTTTGGTGATATTTTTAGGCCAGTGACCTTGAAAAAAAAGGGCCAAGGTCACCTTTAGGCATGTCATTTGTAGGCCTTAATGAGATGCATGTCCAGTAAAAATTAGGAGCCTATAACTGAAATAGTTGAGATACAGCAAAATGTCGAAGTTTTTGGTGATATTTTTAGGCCAGTGACCTTGAAAAAATAGGTCAAGGTCACCTTGAGGCACGTCATTTGTAGGCCTTTATGAGATGCATGTCCAGTAAAAAATGAGGAGCCTGTAACTGAAATAGTTGATGAGATAAAGCAAAATGTGTTGACGGACGCACGCACGCACGGAGCCCGATACCATAGCTCCCGCACCGCGAGCAGCAGGAGCTAAAAATGTGAAAACACGCCTGAATGATTAAATGTTGTAATCAAAGCAAAAGGCCAAATTAGATGTCGACTTTTTCCTCTCAAAAAGACATTATATAATATATATACACACACACATTTTTTTTAACTATAAATTATCGGTTTACTTATTTTCATCTGTATGATCCAACATTACATGAAATAAATACTTGAATAGTGCTTGGTTTCTGATTTATCTTCATTTTGTTAGGTGTATAATCATCACTGCACACTACTATATGTAAACATCAACTTTTCCCAAACACCCGGTCTTCGTAGACAGTCTTCTGTTGGATAGGGAAGTGCTGGTAGTTGGCCTAGTTATCTGCTTTTCCTTTATAACAGATGTTATATTCCAAAAATGGTAGCTAGAGAGATGGCTAACATTACTGCATTTTTTTACGCTGAAAAACCAGTATAGCAATGTTGTCATATACAGCATTGATCTAGAACTACAACAGTCATTTTGATCCAGCTAAAATTACGCTAGCGCTAGCTACCCAAGGTTTGTATAGGACGATAGAGTGTAGCCATCTAGCTTGGTGCACTGCTAAAATTCTGGTCAAGGGGCACGCGCTTCTGATGTGGCTGAGCCGCAGAGGAGGGGCCAACTTTGAATGTTGTGTTTACAAACAGCAAGACAAATCCTACCTTTGAAAAAAAGGGTATAATTCCTACTTTACTTCATTTGGGGGCAAATACCCTCAGATTCATGTAAATATTCAGCGAAAAAAATAATTTTCTTGATGTTCAAATATTTATGGACCTTATAGTGACTTCAATAATATTTCAGTAGTTCATTTTAAAATGCATTTTGATTGACCTGAGCAGTTTTTACATAATTCTTATGTTTCAGAAGTTTTAACACATTAATTTCACCTTTATTCAACCAATATCAGTTTTCATATTGTGCTGGTCTGTTTTAGGATGGCAAATGGCAAAGTAAGACCAGCAAATGTCACTAGTTCAGATTCTTCTCAAAACCTCTCCACAACTGTAAGCTAAAATTGCACAAAGTGCAAAGGCAATGGAAAACCACTGCAAGTGCAGAGCCTGAAAAAGCTTTCAGGAGACCAGCAAAGCGACACCCCACCGAGACATGGCACCTTCCACTCATTACTGTCAGTGGCTCAGTCACACTGGCCTACCTCATCAAAATGAGCACAAGCTTTGGCCACTGCTGTATCGAAGCCTACACCATTGCCAGCTTCAGAGTGAAAGCTCCTAAGCTTCGCCAATTTGAGTTTTTGCATATTTGATTCCCGGAATTTCAAGCAAGTCCTTGCCAAAAAGAGCACAGTCAAGTGTATGGGCTGAGGTCAAAAAAATGAGTATTGCCAAGATGCCTGCTCATTTAGACAAGGCAGTGCATTGTAGTTTTTTGAGCCTTTAATACCCAATTTCTGGCAGCACCCCAACACACCCACAACCCCCTGAATCACTCCTTGCACCCGCCCCCTGGTGGCGGCGGCTGAACACGAGCATGCTCCATAGGAGAGAGAGGGTGGGGGCGGGAACAGGAAGAGAGGCGCGGGCACTGTACCTGACCAACTGGTTGTAGATAAACAGCTGGAATTTGGGATGGAGGTGGGGGAAACAGACACTGAGAGAGGCCCAGTGGTGAGCCGAAAAGACAGAGAAGAAGTAATGGACAGGAGAGCAGTGTCTACAAAACAAAGCAAGGAGGAGGATTTGGAACATGAACAAAAGGGAGAAACAAGAGATGAGCATTGGAGTACAAAGAAAATAACAGCAAGAAGAGAGTGAAGATGGAGAGAGAGAGAGACATTCACATAGGAAGGGAAAGAGAGAGAGAGAACTTAAGTAAGCACTTTTTTTATTGCATTTAATAGTTAATGACTCATTCAAAGGTGTAATGCAGTGACTAACAGGGCTGTGCAAACCCCGCGAAAGGAAATACTTTAACCCAACTCCCGCTCAATTTAGTATGGACCGGTGTACTGGGAGACCATTTTAAGAGCATACTAGAAAAGAATTAATGGCTTATGCTTAGGGTGACAACTTAAGATTTTCAGCAGTATCGATATGCACAGATAGGTCATCCCAAACGAAAGCAAAATTTCCTTCATAAATTTATTCTTAATTCAGATACCTAGATAAAAATCCAAGTATGTTTTCAAGTTTGACAAACAAATAACAATCCCCATAGCACAAGTTGTTTAATGCCATGGAAAAACTTTTCACCAAGTTATATTTACAGAAGAAAGAACACAAAATAAAATTAGGTTATCATTTTGTTGTTAATACATCAACTGAAATACGATCTTGGCTTTGTAAGAATAAAGCAGGAAAAGTGAAAGATGGACTGATTTTCTTTTTTCAGTACCATTAGTTATTATATTGAGTGATCAAATCGGGGAAAACAGGAAGGTTAACAAAAGGACGGGTATTCTTTGAAGCACAGCATGTAGCACAATGATCAGCACTAAATCTGGGCACACAGGAAAGAGGAGACAGCAGCGGCTTGTGGGTGAGCTACAAGCACATAATGTGTGTCTGTCGCAAGTATTAAGTCTTTTAGACTAAAGTACTTAGCAAAGGAATGACGAAGACCATTTTAAACTTTTTAAGATATGCACTGCTCCAATATAACAGGCAACACTAAATCAAATCTCTTCAAAGTGATTATCTAGTTTGGGTTCACAATGGATTACCTTTGGAAGCTGAATAGCAATTTCACAAATTCTTAATCGCCGCACAATTCAAGCATGTGAAATTTAGACAGAGAACCAAGGTGAATCTAGCAGCAACAGCAGCATGCAGTTGTGAGTATTAACCTAGTTTAAGCACCTGGGAGCACATGTCCATCACAGGAGCAGAACAGCACACTTCGCGCTGCCGCCCCAAATTACACATGCAAGAACAATGGTAAACCCAAGTATTTTTCATTTTCAACTAACTACTCCGTATCCAGGAAGTTGCTATCATACACAGGTAAATGACACGGCCATGTAAAAAGATGTGGCATTACGGCTAGTTGGCTTGGGCATTACTCTAGTAAGGGACGGACACACAGAGCATGCTCGTATTCTCTAACACACCACAAAGGGGAGGAGAAGGGACTCCATCAAGACAGAGCAGATAGGAAATTCATCAGTATCCCAGCACTCAGCGAAGCTGTGCTTCCCTCAAGACATAGGAAACTCTGAAGGCTGCCATTAACGTGAAAGCCAAAATAGGGCAATTCACCAGTAAAACTCAAATGCTTATCCCATTTGCTTCATAGCTACCAACCCCAAATTTCAATGAACCCATTAATCAGGAAAAGTAATCCAAGTTGCTGCCTCCCGCAGTGGGCCTTCTCTTTATTTCTGCAACAGAATGGGACCATGAAGAACGCTGAAGGCCATTGCGTGCAACATTAACCCCAAGCCATTTTAAAATTTATGATATCACAGCCGAGAATGAGTCAGAGATGAGACTCCAAGTAGGACAGCAGTAGAATGATAATGCAACAAGGTGCCAACTTACCTGCAAGTTATACGTTACTTATGTGTAACCGAAAGATGTAAACGCTGCAATGCAAACGCTTAGGAACTGAAAATCCAGGGTTAATTAGGAGCCAGAAGCTGAATTAGCATGATAATCAGAACAGAATGAGGATTTAAAATGCATATTGCAAGTTTTTTGTTTTCAAAATTCATGATTAATCTGTCTTGAAAATAATCATGTAAAGGATTAATGTTGGACTTAATAAGTTTTACATGACATATTCGCAGAAATCAAGAAGAAAGAGCGGCATTTTGAGCCTGTCTCATCAAAACAGCGTTTTTTTTTTCAAAACCACATGGTATGACGTGGCTAGAGGGGGAAGCTGAACCTGCATTAATGCATTTGAGTGGTGGTGTTTTGTGAATTGGAATCTTCTGTTTTTTCTGGTTGGTTGTCTTCACTTTTTGCGCGTAAAATGGTGAATTATTGTGTTTGTGCAGGTTGCTCAAACACTGGTCTGTCTGGACATCGTGTCCACCACTTTCTTGACAGGAAAAACAGTGGCGTTAGCTTCCGAGCCTGGGTGCGTTTTGTTTAAGCGAAGAGATAAGGCTTCACTGCATCATCGGTGACTAAAAATGCGGTCATATGTGGCACATATTTTACTCGAGAGGACTACATTTCAGGCAACTTGATGAAGTTTGAGATGTGATTCCGAAGCCGGGAGAACGTGAGGCTAATAGCAGGAGCTGTTTCATTAGTACATGCAGCCCGTGTCGGCTGATGGCACTGGCTGACAGTTACCACACAAGCACCTGTCAAATTAGGACAAAAAAAAAAAAGACTTTCATTTATCTTATAAATGATTAAAAATCGGTGTGATACAAACCCTAAAAGATACAAGTTCGTTATCATACGTGCGATACAGCTTTTTCGTGTAACGATTGGACAGATTCCATTAATTTGCAAGTCAACTAGTATGTTCGCAAAGGTAACTTTACCAATTCTTCTAGGAACTATCATCGCTGACGTTAGCTTCTAGTTTGCGGTTTATTCAAGTCAGTGGGACGAAAGCTAGCATGCAAACGCTTTTGGCCAGTTAAGTATTGAGTTACATGTGCAACTAATATCGTAGACGCTTGAATTTATTAATTTTATAGCGGAAAAGCATTAGCATGCTTGCTAGTGAATTAGTCTTCCCATCGACTTGAAAAGACTGCCAACTAGAAGCCACCAGTGTTTTTCCATTTTCTGCATTATACAACGCGGACATTTAATGGGATAAATAGGATTTATCTATTATCTATATCTATATCTATTTATCTATATAAAGGCTCGGAATAAAGGGAAATTACTACTATAATTGCATAAATTTGATGTCTCGGGCTCACTCACTGGAGATCGTCTATATATCTCCTCTCTCTCCTCAGTACAACACAGTTGAATTGTGCAGATATGTAACACAATACCAGGGCTTGATCTTTGAATTATCTGCATGAAATTATTGCATTGCATTTACTGGTGAGAGCTAGCTCATTGTTAACTGTTGAAGGTTAATATGAATGCTGAAATAAATAAAATGATTAGTAGCCAAAGTTTTGGTATATGTATTTGGGTGGGTTTTTTTATACAGTTAAGCTTATCCGGACACGCGAACAAATTTTCGCCCGCGATAGCTTGATTCACCAGGACACCTGCCCAATTTTCCAGTCATTCTTCTCACACCTCAGCTATACTTCTCTCCTGTGGCCATGGTTTTCTGATTCCTGGCTCCTCTTGTTCTCTCACACGCCTGACAGGCTCATAATTATACGCAAGTGGTCCGTCACATTCATGAAAAAAGACGTTTTCAGCCTCTTCGGCACTGAAGTCCATCTTTTCTGATTGTTTAAATCAACCCTGTTTCCCTCTGGTGATGTAGCGGCCGGTATGTCCGTTTTTTGTTGCGGAAGTGAAATTCCTCAGAAAAACACATTATTGTGCCAATGCAGTGAACATTAAAAGACTTTTTTCACCAAAATTATGACTCCAAATAATTTTCCTATGCTCTGATTCAGTGGGTACTTTAACTTCCAATATGCACTTTAAGAGTTGATATGAAAGGGGTTTAATCACAAGCAAGTGACGGTGAAATCAATGATGGAGAAAGCTAGTCGCGCCATTACTTTTCGTCCATGTGGGAGCGCATCTTCTTCAGCTTCTCCATGATGCTGCTGGTCTCGCTGCCTGACACGGAGATCGGGGAGGGGCTGGGCGTGTCCAAGTCTGTGAGGGAGGGGCTTGGCAAAGCAGGCCCTTCTGCAGGCTCGGAGACGGCTGCGTCCTGCTGCATGCACAAGTGCGCAAGAGCAACAAACTGATCAAAATGAATATGAATGAACCCTTAGAGTGCTGAAATGAATTTTTTAAAAATTATAAACAAATGATCTTGTGCTGTTGAAAACCTGGCAAGTGTAGAGCTTAGATCGGGCCCAGAAAATCAAGCCCGACCCTACCCGAGCCCGTGCACGTTGTGTCCGAGCCCGGCCCAGCCCGACACATTTACTGTAATTATGAGCCCGAGCCGGATTTAAACCAGACACTTTTTTTTTATACGTGGGCTGTTATAACTGATGTTCTCAAATAAAATTCCGAGTTGCTTGAACTACAGAAATCTGTTTAGAATTATCTTAACGAATAATGCAACAAGGACGAAGCATGTAAACTGCGCTGTTTATTTAATTGAATGGATCGCAAATGGATCCGAATGAAGAAAAGTGAACAATGATGAACACAGACAATGAACAAAAATGAACTTAGTTTGGATGGCCTAGGAGTACCTATAGGCCTACTGCTCTAATACATTTCAACAAGGCTTCAAAATAAGCTATAACATTTTTTTAACCGAAATAAATATTTTAAAGATATTATAAAACGTAGTGCAAAAACGCTGCTTCATGTCCCGAATATTTTTTTTTTTAGCAATGATCTAAAACATACAAAATGAACAAGTATGAACTTTGGATGGCCTAGTCTCATAGGCCTATAGGTTAGAAAAGTTAATATAAATAGAATATTTTGAAAACACAACAAATGGGCGTATTTTGATATTTTAAAAAGTAGGCTATAGTGCAAAAACGTGGAGTCACATCGAGGGATCAAGGGGATAGGCTAATGATGCAGGGTACAATAATTACACTCCAATACCAAAAAAAAAATGAACATACAAAATTAACAAAGTAACGCTGGATTAGACTAAATGAAAAAGTCCAATTATTAAACTAAATATCGCATGCACCATCAAGACTGTCGGACGCGAAATGCAAAATACTCCTTGTCCGGCAGCCAGCAAAAAGTGAAAGTATTGATATGAGAACAGATTTATAACGAAATAAAGAATAAAAATATATCAACAGCAAACAGAACATCCAAAAAAGATGGCCCGCAAATACATTGATTGCAGTGTTCATTGAATGTTCTGTTTGTTATTAAGATGTTTTTTTTTTATTCTTTATTTCGTTATCAGTCTGTTCTTATCGTCCTATTTTTTTTTTGGCTGTCGGACACGGAGAATTTTGCATTTAATGTCCGACAGGCATTGTACGGACTTCGTTGTATTTATAAAAATGACCCAACTAAATTGATTGCAGTGCCCACTGGATGTTCTGATTGTTGGGGACACATTTTTATTCTTTATTTCGTTATAAATCTGCTCTCATATCAATACTTTTACTTTCTGCTGGCTGCCGAACATGGAGTACTTTGCATTTCGCGTCCGACAGTCTTGATTGTGCATGCAATAGCCTAATTCACAATGTCAATGGTCATGGAATTGATTTGCTCACTGACTACAAACACTATTTTGTCTCTGGTATGGAAATAAAGCGTGAATCTGTTCGATACATCTGACTAATTTTCAAAAGAGAGACCAAATTAAGACTGTTGTCTATATTAAACGGAAGAAAACAGACGAATAAAAAGACCAAGAAAAGTCAATAGCTATCAATTTGAATTTTATAAAGATCGAACACAAACATTCCTACGTTTATACCTCTAATAATTGCAGGAATACTCAAAAAATTAGAACTTTTATGACTGTCGGAGACGGAGTATTTTAGGATATCTGTCCGACAGTCGCTAAATTTGTCATAAATGCACTAAGTCCCGCTCCGATGTCGACTTACACTGAGCAGAGCTTAAACAGAAACATTGGTTGAAATTCTCGGTACTCATCTTAAAGAACTGAGCCCTCTTATAAAAACATTACCGTTTAATATCTAAAAGATTCAGTAGATTTGAAGAAATTAAAAACAATAATCGACCGTCGGACACGGAGTTATATTAAAACCCTGTCCGACTTTCGCATTCGGACACGTAGACACTGCAAATAAATAAACACACAAATGCTTGATCAAGGGCCCGGCCCGAGGATAGTGGCGAAAAATATTGGCCCGACCCGATCCGCGGGCCGGGTCGGGTCAAATTCGGTCTCGGGCAGAGAATCTAACCTCTAAGCAAGTGCCAACTTGTTTAAAAGAGCTCCCCTGCGGGAGCTCTTGTAAACCAGTTGCCACATCATAGGTTTTCAACAGCCTTGATTTTCATATCTTACATCATTGAGCAACAATAGCAGCATTTCGCGCTCTAAGGGTTAAAACCCAGTCACTAAAAAAAACATGGGCAGAGGAACAGCTAACTACAATCAAATCACAATGATTTTATTAAAACTGATAAGTCAGGGTATGCGAGGTGCAATGACCACTGAAGCCACTGGGTGGTGAAGTCGTTGCACATGTGCATTTACAGACAACTCTTTCATTTCGAGGGACAGACCTCTCTTTCTTGATCTGGTTCTGTACTCAACAGATTTGCAACAACTATTTGATTCTGTACTCAGATTTGCAACAAGCAATGAGCAAGTGCTGAAAGCATATTTTCATTGTTTATTAACAGGAATTCATCCAGTTTTACACTGTCGAAAAAAAACAGCACTGTAAATGCACGGTCCCTGGGACTGCGCAACCAGAGAACCACAATGTTCGGGACACTGACCGGGTAAGTTTCCCCAGCGCTCTTCAGGCGCTCCTTCAGCTTGAGGGTAGTGTGCTGCATCCTCTCTATCTCCTGCTGCTGCTTGAGGAGCAGTTGCCTCTCCTTACGCGCAGCCTTGTTGGCCTCCTGAAGACGCTTGATCTCCGCCTGTACAGCAGAGGAGAAGCCTTGAGTCCAACAGCTCAGGGACAGGGGCTGGAGAAGGAGTCAGGGATAAAGGAGCAGCACAGGGACAGGGGCTGGAGAAGGAGTCAGGGATAAAGGAGCAGCACAGGGACAGGGGCTGGAGAACGGGTCAGGGATAAAGGAGCAGCACAGGGACAGGGGCTGGAGAAGGAGTCAGGGATAAAGAAGCAGCACAGGGACAGGGGCTGGAGAAGGAGTCAGGGATAAAGGAGCAGGGATAAAGGGGACAGGGACAGGGGCTGGAGAAGGAGTCAGGGATAAAGGAGCAGCACAGGGACAGGGGCTGGAGAAGGAGTCAGGGATAAAGGAGCAGCACAGGGACAGGGGCTGGAGAAGGAGTCAGGGATAAAGGAGCAGCACAGGGACAGGGGCTGGAGAAGGAGTCAGGGATAAAGCAGCAGCACAGGGACAGGGGCTGGAGAAGGAGTCAGGGATAAAGGAGCAGCACAGGGACAGGGAGAAGGGGCAGGGATAAAGGAGCAGCACAGGGACAGGGGGATAAAGGAGCAGGGACAGGGACAGGGACAGGGGCTGGAGAAGGAGTCAGGGATAAAGGAGCAGCACAGGGACAGGGGGGCTGGAGAAGGGGTCAGGGATAAAGCAGCAGCACAGGGACAGGGGGGGCTCAGGGAGCAAGACTGGGGGTGAAGGGGTCAGGGATAAAGCAGCAGCACAGGGACAGGGGCTGGAGAAGGGGTCAGGGATAAAGCAGCAGCACAGGGACAGGGGCTGGAGAAGGGGTCAGGGATGAAGTAGCAGCACAGGGAAAGGGGCTGGAACAGGGGTCACGGATAAAGGAGCAGCACAGGGACAGGGGCTGGAGTAGGAGTCAGGGATAAAGCAGCAGCACAGGGACAGGGGCTGGTGAAGGAGTCAGGGATAAAGCAGCAGCACAGGGACAGGGGCTGGTGAAGGAGTCAGGGATAAAGCAGCAGCACAGGGACAGGGACTGGATAAAGGAAGGACACAGGGGGGATAAAGGAGCAGCACAGACACAGGGGCTGGAGAAGGAGTCAGGGATAAAGGAGCAGCACAGACACAGGGGCTGGAGAAGGAGTCAGGGATAAAGGAGCAGCACAGGGACAGGGGCTGGTGAAGGAGTCAGGGATAAAGCAGCAGCACAGGGACAGGGGCTGGTGAAGGAGTCAGGGATAAAGCAGCAGCACAGGGACAGGGGCTGGTGAAGGAGTCAGGGATAAAGGAGCAGCACAGACACAGGGGCTGGAGAAGGAGTCAGGGATAAAGGAGCAGCACAGACACAGGGGCTGGAGTAGGAGTCAGGGATAAAGGAGCAGCACAGACACAGGGGCTGGTGAAGGAGTCAGGGATAAAGCAGCAGCACAGGGACAGGGGCTGGTGAAGGAGTCAGGGATAAAGCAGCAGCACAGGGACAACTGGGAAGGAGCAGGGATAAAGGAGCAGCACAGACAGGGGCTGGGTAGGAGTCAGGGGATAAAGGAGCAGCACAGACACAGGGGCTGGTGAAGGAGTCAGGGATAAAGCAGCAGCACAGGGACAGGGGCTGGTGAAGGAGTCAGGGATAAAGCAGCAGCACAGGGACAGGGACTGGTGAAGGAGTCAGGGATAAAGGAGCAGCACAGACACAGGGGCTGGAGAAGGAGTCAGGGATAAAGGAGCAGCACAGGGACAGGGGCTGGAGAAGGGGTCAGGGATAAAGCAGCAGCACAGGGACAGGGGCTGGAGAAGGGGTCAGGGATAAAGGAGCAGCACAGGGACAGGGGCTGGTGAAGGAGTCAGGGATAAAGCAGCAGCACAGGGACAGGGACTGGTGAAGGAGTCAGGGATAAAGGAGCAGCACAGACACAGGGGCTGGAGTAGGAGTCAGGGATAAAGGAGCAGCACAGACACAGGGGCTGGTGAAGGAGTCAGGGATAAAGCAGCAGCACAGGGACAGGGGCTGGTGAAGGAGTCAGGGATAAAGCAGCAGCACAGGGACAGGGACTGGTGAAGGAGTCAGGGATAAAGGAGCAGCACAGACACAGGGGCTGGAGAAGGAGTCAGGGATAAAGGAGCAGCACAGGGACAGGGGCCGGAGAAGGGGTCAGGGATAAAGCAGCAGCACAGGGACAGGGGCTGGAGAAGGGGTCAGGGATAAAGGAGCAGCACAGGGACAGGGGCTGGTGAAGGGGTCAGGGATGACGCAGCAACACAGTTACCTGCTCCTGCTGCAGCTTCAGCAGCAGGCCCCGCTGCCTTTTTCTGATGGGCGGCATCTTGTCATCCTCACCTTTATCCCGTAGGTGCCTGCACAGAAATCAGGAGAAAACACAAGAAACTCTGAAGTCATTGTGACTGGATAATTAATGTATTCAGTACTGCAAAGATCAGTAGTGTAACAACAGGGTGGAGTAGCGGACCGTATGAGGTAGGTGGAGTAGATGCCTGTGAAGTAGAGGAGTGTATATGGTGGGTGGAGAAGAGAACTTTGAGAGGCGGGTGGAGTAGAGGAGTCTGTAAGGTGGGTGGAGTAGAGAACTCAGTGAGGCAGGCTGAGTAGAGCAGTCTGTACAGCAAGAGGCGTACATAAATGTGTTAGATGAGTGGAGTAGAGGAGCGTATGAGGCAGGTGGAGTCGAGGAGTGTATGAGGCCGGTGGAGTAAAGGTGGCCTTGCCTCTTCTGGTGCTCCAGCCAGGCCAGCTCAGCCTTGGTCTTCTCTTTCAGGGCCTTCTCTCGCAGCCTCAGCAGGGAGCTCTGGTGCTGCGCCCGCACCTCCTCCTCCTTCATGTGCTGCCGCACCATGTCCATAGTGAAGCGCGAGAAGCTGTGCTGCCCACTGGAGAAGGGCATTCGGCCGTCCGGCTGCTGGGAGGGACAGACACAGGGAGATCATTATGCCACAACAGCACACAGCCGTTCAGCACTCTGGTTTTGATCACCCTTATATCAACAGGTTTGGTGCTTGAACCTGCTGCAGTTCTAGTAACAGCGCCCAGTACCTGCCTTCACTACTTAGCCTTAGCACATCAAAGAGCACTTCACAGTGTTTCTCAACTCCCATGAAACCGAAGATTAGGCCAGCTACCACGCCCAGATGCATACTGGCCATCAGGCAAAAAAAAAAATCATGAAACCATATATGTACAAGTCCCACACCATTAACTCTTACACAACTGAGACACAATAAATGCTTACAAGATTTGTACATGTACATGAACTTAAATGATAAAATGCAAGAAAAGTGAGAGGTCAAAAGGAAACTGTTTATTTGGAGTAGTGACCAAAACTTTGAATTACGAAAATCTGTATTGGGAGAGATAGGTTCACAAATAATTTTCAGTTTTCCAACAACAGATGTAAACTCAACATAGATTGGTACAAACTACACCAAATTATCAAGAAGCAAACCACAGGTGCAGTGCATCCTTGGGAGCAGAGTAGTGTTGGGCGTTTGGACCATGTAACTGTCACTTAGGTAAAAATGCCTTGAGTCTGCTTAGCAGTCATTACAGCAAACGGAGCCTATGATCAATTCACATCTTCGGACTGCCTGAAAATCATTGGTGTCCAAATATTTATGACATCTGAAATCAAGCATCAGAATTCTAAAATCTGAATTTGAAAAAAGTCAGCAAAGAGGACCATAACTGAAAAACCTCTCTGTAGCCTCACGCATTTCCCCATTATTATGCACATCCTCAATATTCCGTTTTAGAATGCGTACATGAAGGCTATAAGATTTATCATAAAAATGAATTTTTCGCATTGCTCCCACTTTTTGTGAGAAGCAGATGTAATGATATGAGTGAAAACCCAGAGGAAGGCTTTGCATTCATCCATCTGCATTCCTCTAGCAGGTAATGGTGGGTGTTGTGCAGGCCATTAATGAGGGCGGTTTAACCTTAGCTGCGTCGGGCATGCCAGACTTCTCCCGAGCACGCTCCTCCTCAGAGTCCTCGTGGGAGCTGCCCTTCAGGGTGGAGCGCCGGTGAGACTCCGAGGGGAGCAGCGAGCGAAACGAGCGCTCCTCCAGCTCGTCCTCAGTCATGGACTCGTCAAACTTCGTTGAGTACTCTGTGGCCACCGAGGTGTTGTCTAAAAGGGCGGGGAAAAAGGTGAAACCTCATGGCAAACAGGGTAGTAAATGATTACTTTCACATCTTAAAAAGATGGAGCAAAAAGATAGAATGCTGGGCTTGTGGTTTCCATTTGAGTGATCATAATTAAATGTCCAAACCTTGCTGAGGGCGCTGCTAGAATATTTTAGTCATGATACACACTTCTGGTTTCAAGCATAGACTGTATTCAGTCAATGGTTTGAAAATGCAGTTTCCCCATTGCATGTTCATGCTACAGGCAACATAAGTAAGTTACTACTTTGGAAATATTAACTTATTTTTTTCTGGAGACATAATCATTTATGCTAAAACAAAGCAAATACCATAGCTGATCACACACTGACCAGGTGTGAGTATTGTTTGCTGTGTTTACCGGAAGTGCACATTCCGACATGGAGAGCTGACCTCCAATAACCTCCAGCGCATCAGCCAATATAGGAACTTAACTTGAACTGCAACAGTAATTATCCAGTTGCGAGCACAGGTAATTCTGAAGAGGATGGGGAGGTAATGTGCTGAGGCTGCATAAGCCGAAACACTCACCCTTCTCATCCAGCAGAGATGGAACACTGTAGCTGCGGAGAGAGTCGTCCACTGCAGTGTGGACCTCCTCCTCCACCGAGCCACTGCTCTGGCCCTTCCTACCAGGGACACTGCTGTCATGGTGCTCGGACGACCTTGTGCGTGGGCTGGTGCTTCCACTGTGGGGTGAGGGACAGACAAATTCCGTCAAGCCGAAGACAGGGGACATGAAAAGCTACAAGGCTGTGCCCTATATTCCAATAGCATTGCAAAGGGATGTGAATGGTTAGGGTTGGCGCATTAGCATCATGTAGAAATGCGGATGGTTAGGATTAGCATATTAGCATGCTACTGGAATGTGGATGGTCAGGGTTAGCCCCTTAGTGTGGTAAACAAAGGTGGATGGTAAAGGTTAGCACATTGGCATCATACAAGAATGCGGATGGAAGGGTTAGCGCATTGGCAGTGTGTATGAATGCACACGGTAAGCATTAGCACATTAACATGGTGCAGGAATGTGGATGGTAAAGGTTACCACATTAGCTTTGCACAGAAATGTGGATGGTGAGGGTTCGCACACAAGCACGGTATTAGAATGTGGATGGATAGCATTTGCACTTCAGTGTGGGACAAAAATGTGGATGGACAAGGTTAGCACATTAGCATCATATGTGAATGAGTGTGGAAAGTACGGGTGCAAACAAGTACTGGAATAAATGAGTTCTCAATGTATGAATCATAATCGGTTACAAAAAATTAATTGGCGATAATCGTTTTTTAGTCAATAATTTTTGACATTTTATCCCTCTATGTTTACATGTTATGTGAATACATCAAACTGAAAATTAGACTGTGAGGTGCCGTACAGACGCACCACCTTTGGACAATCGGTTCTGTCAGTCAGGGACACTAATATCGGGAATAACATATCATCTACAATCCGGAAATGCTCTACATACAGCACCTTAAAAACCCATCTCAAAAACTGGCTAATAACAAACCAACACTGTGATCATGAGTAGTCAGATCATTTGAACTTATTTATTATGCACTTTGGTCTCCAGTGTCTTGATCTTCTCTAAGCGGCAGGGGAGGACCGACTCATCTGGATTTCCTTTTTTCTTTATGCACTTGACCAACTTATATTTATTGTCAAACTATGTTTTCTACTTTGTCTACTGTGTGTATTTTCTTTTGTCTACCTGCCAAGGGACTATGAATGGAAACTAGCAGTCCTGCTAACATCGGCACATTTACATTTTGTATACTATTATACTGATGTTCATTAATGTGCATTGTCCCTTTTAAATGAAAAAATAAAATAAATAAAATAAATGTAGGCGTATGAGTCATTTAGTACCGTTGCGTAGAGATACAAATAGTAGATGTGAGTCAATGGAACTGCTCTATTGATACACTCAGTTGCAGTATTCTATTAAATTTGTCATACACTTGAAAGGTATACTGAATATTCACGAGGAAGGGGTGCCCGTAAACGATTCAGAAAATGGATGTGTTAAGTGCCATCTCTGCTTCTCAGAAATTGTATGAATTAAGCCTCTCAACTAAGTCTGATCTGTGAACAGCCTAACGTATTTGCCAACAGTATTCATTCAGCAGTTGATAAAAATTATCTCTATTGACAAAAAAAAATTGGTTTCCATCGTAGCAACAAGCTAAAGTCACAATAGCCCAAAGTTATGCCAATTTAGTGGTGAAAAAAAAAAAAATCAGCTTTCTGAAGCAAAAACTCAACAATGCAGAATTTCCATGAAGATTTTTTATGTTAGCAGGCCTTATCTGTATAAAAATAGATTGAAATAAGATGGTACTTTAAATGCTGAAGGTGTCTCGTTTCATTTAAGCCATTATCCCCCTCTCTGTTAAACTCAAATCTTGAATAAAAAAGCCTTGAGTAGGGGAACGCATA
Organism: Gymnothorax javanicus; assembly: GCA_029692085.1. NCBI lineage: Eukaryota > Metazoa > Chordata > Actinopteri > Anguilliformes > Muraenidae > Gymnothorax > Gymnothorax javanicus. Next base: position 92,748,230 of record CM056196.1, read on the forward strand.
AATAGCCAGACGTGGTTCTGCGCAAGGCGGTTAAAAAGCCATTATGCTTGTTGCTATATTTGTTTAAACCTCTTAAACCCAAACTCCTTGTAATGCTGGCGTTCACAGGATTTTCAGCCTCTCCCCTTTTAGGCATGATGGATCAAAACTCATCCCTGTTTGAGATCACCTGATGAACAATTCATTTACTGAATTTCATAGATCGATACATAACCATAAAATGCTTAAAAAATTATTACTTAGAAAATGACCAAAAGACTACCGAAAGGCGACAATGAAAAAGTAGCCGACTCATAATACACGCAATGTTATAAGGTTGACAGTTATGCATGTAATTAAGAAATCCAAAACTTTCTCCAAATTCCTTCTACTGTTCCAGCATTTTTTACATTTAAAATTGGGACATCTTTGAGGCAAAACTGATGTAACAATAGCGCAGCACAGAGTCACTTATAAACCCATCCATGACATGCAGTTTTATGAGCTGTAGGAAGTCATCACCCAAAAAAATAAAATAAAAAAATCCTTGGACAAATCCTCAATTTGAATAAAGTGATTCGTTGCATTAAATGTTTTTTATTTTTTATTAAATCAACTTTCTTTCATGAAAGCAGCTCGTCAGTTTAGTGAACATAAATACATGCAGGCAGCAGGCTAATCCAGTCACAACACTTGCATGCGGGAGGCATGCTGGAGGACAGCTCCTGATCGCAGGAAAAATTCGGCCTTGAAACATAGTTGCCATTAAATTCGAATTGCAGCAGAATATTTAATAGGTAAAAATATATTTCGGATTTTGGAAATGATTATATCTACCCTTTTCCAATGAATTTTTAATTTTTGAATTTGGACTTTTGAACGCTCAGTAGTAATTGGAAATATGTGAATCACCAGAGCTGGAGACAATACAACGCAATCACCACTGGAATCTAATTCTGTAAAAAGCATCATACTAATTATATTATTAAAGCCAAAGCTTCATCGGCCACTGTGCAGAAATACCAGGTTAAAATAGAATGAATACATGCAGCCAAAAAGCTGAAGCATTCAAATGTAGGTTTTGAATTTGATTGTCAAAGTTATAAATGAAGCTTTGAACTATTCGGTACCACCCTAATTTCTAGGACTGACCCCATTCAGTCAATTGGTTGACTGTTTGGTTGATGGGCTGCCGGTCGACCAAGATTTGTTTAAGTCAAGCAATTGCACTCGGGGTGTCTTTGACTCAGGATTTTCATAGTCGAATCTGATTTGCCAGATTTTGCCCATAGTCGACTGATCGTCGAATCATGGTTTTTTTTTGTTTTTTTTTAAATAAATGAATACATATTTTGCATCACTGCACTTGACTCATCATGCTCCTAAAATGGCAATTCCCTGTGTCAGTTTCATTATTTACCATTTCATCTCGATAAAAGCTTACCCTGATCTTTTTTTTTTTAAATTTTATGTCGTCATGCATAACATGCTCTGTCTCGCTGCTCACTCGCCTTTCCTAACTGTGAGATTGCCCTCAGGGTCTTATTGACGATATCAATAATTGGCATCGGGGTAGCAAAGCTTTTCAAAGTTAAACCTAATTTAAAACTATTTTCGGACCTCCATGTCGCAGGAGACAATATGCGGGCTCGCCCTTCTGTCAATCGAAAAAGACGTTGCATCCAGGCTGGATTATAAGGATTTAAGTGCTGAGTTTGCAGCCCAAAAGGCAAGGAAAGTGACCATCACCAAATCAATGAATGGTGAGCGGGAATCTGATGTTTTAAAGTTATACTGCAGCGGAGCGTTTGTGACTGACTAGTATGAGAAAATATACTGCATCGTAATCAAATGTTAAACTGTCGCGGGTGTCAGCGGAAACTACGCCTTTGTTAATCTGAGATTTTTCCATAGAAATGAGTCAAAATATGCTATTGTCACCAGTGAGTGTGAGCCATTAGGTATTAGTGTTCGTTGAATTGTAATTCGTGATGCACTGTCATACTTCAACATGCCAATATAAAGTGACAGCTGAGCTGATTTGGTGATAAAAGTCAATCGTTGTGCCGTTGATTTTTTTCCCTTGAAAGATTATGATATCCAAAAAATCATAGTTGAAATTATTGCCACAACAATGCTGTTTTAGTCTAAAAATGCATGTCATTTCACCAGGTATAATTAGAACAGCTATGTGCTTGCAGCCTGACATGATTAATGCACGTGCATGTGAGCAGGGCCTCGCGCATCAAGTCGTCACAGGGCCTCACACCCCCCCCGCGACAGCGCTGACTGCAGAGGGTGATTTATTAATGCGTATTAAGTATAGGTCTACTGTTTAAACGCACACGTCATTTTGAACTCTTTAGTAAGAGAAATTAGGCTGATTTTATATCAAAATAGGCTATATATAACGAAAACAAAGACACTCTATGCAAAGATTTATGCTCAGCACCCTGGGCACCCCCATGTAGTCAGAATGGTATGATCTTGGTCACATAACTACATTTTCCGACGAGTCGACTAAGAGGTTGATCGTCGAATCAGACTCCTCCAAATCGAATTGTCGAATAGTCGACTATTCCATGTCACCACAAAACTGCACATCATTCATATCCATAGTATAATCCAATCTGGATTCTACGGGTATGGCTGTGACTGCCCTGCACTCTTATCAAGGCCTGTGTTCCCTTCAAATGATACAGTCAAAGTAATATTAATGTTGTGAATAATTCAGCAAAAGTAATAAATGCAAAAAAATAAAAAATAATTTTACAATTAAAATTTTTATATATGTAAAACTAACATGTAACGTGCAAGGCTAGCACATAAGCGTGGTGCATGAACGTGGATGTTAAAGGTTAGCACATCAGTACTATACAGGAACGCGGATGGTAAGGATTAGCACATTAGTATCGTACAGGAATGTGGATGGAAAGGCTTAGCACAATTAGCATTGTACAGGAATGTGTATGTAGAGGTTAGATCATGTTGTGAATGAATGTGGATGGTAAAGGTTGTGAATGAGTAGCATTGTGAATGAATATGTATGTGTTTAAGGTTAGGGTGAGCGTGGCAGCCAATACCTGTGCCCAGGTCTCAGGGACGGAGAAGACTCAGTAGGGCTGCTGTGTGATGAGAGGGGCTCCCCTTTCCTCACAGATCCTTCACTCTTGCTGTTGAACAAGGGCAAGACGCTTCAGGAAAAATTCCTCGGAGGAAGTGGCTACTCACGGGGAACTACAAGCTCCAACAGTACATTGTTAGTGCAGCACTGTGATGCATCTTTCCTCCCGTTAGCCAGAGCAGACATTGAGAATACAGGGACAGTATTACCAATAGTACTTATTATCAGTATGACATTGGATTTAACTATTGGTAAGTATGTCCCTTTGTTGAAGATTCTGCTCAAGTATAAGGGCAGAGAAGACAGCCTGAGCCCCCCTGTGGCTCTCGCACACGTACAAACACACAAACACAAAAGCCTTCACATACCCATCCGTCTCAGTGCGGGACTGCAGCTGCTTCATAAAGGTGTGGTGATGCTGCCTCTGCTGATCGAACAGTGCAGTGACGGGTGTGGCCGGCACATTCACAGCCCTTGCGATCTGGGAGCGCGCCAACTCAGTCATCTGAAGGAGAAACCACCCAGATCATTACTGCAGACACAGAACATCCACACTGATACTGCACCACAATACTGCTCATGTGGGACAATCGCTCCAGCAATCACTAAAGAGCCCTGTCTAAGTGAAGGCAGGGGAGCAGTGGTATAGTATAGTGGAACACACTACAGACGCTCACCTCTTTGATGTGGCGGGCAGCGTCGGCGGTATAACGCACAGCTTCGGCCTGCTGGCTGATCATCCTGCTGGTGGCGTCCTGCAGGCCTGATTGGGGCTCCAGCTGCGAGTGAGCCATTTTCTCCTGCAGCTGCACTTGGGCCTGTAGGGGGTGCCACATTCAGGCACACACACACACACACACACACACACACACACACACACAACTCTGAAGCACAGCTCCATAATCCCAGCTCAGAGAGCCTTCCTTCTCCTTGTCCCCATCACAGGCTAAGATGAGCTAAACAGCTGATAGCCCTGCCCAGGACCATCATACTGCATAGTGCAGCAGAGGTATGTCAGGAGTGCAAAGACTCAGTACCTGAGCAGCTCTCTGCCGAGTCTCCTCCAGTTGCCGCCGTGTCTCCAGGGCCTCCTGCTCAGCCTTGTGCTTCAGCAGGAACAGGTCTCGCTCATGCCTCTGCTGCTGGGACTGAAGGCCAGAGTACAGCACTACCCATTAATACACGGCCACATTACAACAACACATTCACTAAACCTGCCATCCCACATCCATGCTCCTTCTCAATGACTTCAATTCATTTACAGCATTACTTTTAACTCCTTCAACCCCACAGCCCTCTACAGAGGGCTGACCAACATATTCCCTTCAACCCCAAATTCCTGTAGGGAAAATTCAAACAATATGACTAATTGATTGGAACATATCAGGTTACATTTAATGGGATTCCAGAGATAACAGTAAGATACAATGTCCAGATAATGACCAGCCCTCTACAGAGGGCTGTGGGGTTGAAGGGTATAGTGATGCTAGAATATCTGGGGTTGAAAGAGTTAAATACATTTTTTGTTTTCATGTCTGCATTCTGTCTGTCTGACAAACACTGATGAAAAGGGTCTGAAATATTTTGTATTTTTCACTGAAGAGTTGATATTCACAGGCTTAATTCTCCCAGTCACGTTAGGAAATGATCTGGATTAAACTGCCTCTTAATTCAACTTGATCATATTAAGCGCTTTTTAACAAGGGTTTTCTGAAATTAAAGAATCATAAAATTAACAGAGCTGTATTTATGAAGTGCTTTTCATTCACCCAGTGCACAGGGTACAGAGTACACAATACAGGGCCTTCCAGCAGCTTCCGCCCTCACCTTCAGTATCTGTGCGAGGGACACGGTCTCCTGCTGGGCCAGAGACACGCCCCGCACCCTCTCCACATCAGCAAGCTGTCGCACCGACTCCTCCATAGCGTCCAGATAGCTGAGCTCAGCAGCCATGCGCTGCTGCAGAGTACTGGGGGCATAGAGCAGGTCACCTGGAGCCAGGAGCCCAGACATTGGCAGGGAGATGGGAGGGGTTGAGGGGGAGAGCAGAGGAGAGAGAGGGAGATAGGGAGAGGGGAGAGGGCACAGGTGAAGGGCAGAGTCTAGAGACTGAATGCAATTCTTCATCTACCATTCCCTTGTATTTCAAGGAATCGATCATGATGCACCCAAAAGTTTTACAACACAAATTAACTGCCCTCACTTGTGATGCATGCCAACAGAACAAGTATGAGCACAGTTTTCAAAATAAAAAGTATATCCATCAAGTTAGGGCTACACATTAACTTTTTTTGCATGTAGCACTGGCGCTAGAGAGGGCGATGATTCTGTTACACAGGCCACGAAATCATAGCACGAGCATAAAACATCTGTTACCATGTCTAAAAACAACCACAAGTGGTGCAGCTCATCACTTGAAACAGGCATGTGACTGGCAAAGGACATTATGTTGCATGCAGGACAAAAATCCAGACCTTAAAAGCAAACGTTTTCAGAAAAACATTTTTTTGTAACTCAACTGCCCATAAGCTGGCGTAAACTCAGTCTGTTGTCCATAAAAAATTTGACCCGAGACCTCTATCAGTCCTGAATATTGAGCAAACTTGATGAAACTTGGAATGCAACCTCTTTAGCACATACAACCCCTGGCAAAAATTATGGAAACAACACACTTAAAGGATGCTCATCCAGCATTTTAACTTCATACCAAATGACAAAACAATTTTGGTTTCATTGATGAACAGTCTGGCATCATGAAACGCAACTCAAACAAATTAGATCTTCGATTCCGGGGGCATAAAAATCATTGCTATTTTAGGTTTAAGGCCAGACATTAACCAACTCTGCACAGGTATGATAGATTAATTTTGTTGATAAGCAGTGCCTTGATGGAAGACTGCTTTTTTTTTTTTTTTCTCTGCCCGAGAAGGAGAAAGCGCTGAGTTGGTCAAGGTAACTGAAGGGCTTTTACTGGCTACCCCAGACAGAATGCCATGGTTAATGTTGAAAACTCAAATCGCAGCTACAGCAGTACTCAAAAAGTAACGTCACGTACATGGTGGTCATTAGCTAGCATGCATTTGCCATATCTGAATTTACTAGATCGATATCAACCAGATTTGCCCCAAGCCGAGGGGTGTAGCTACTACGAAGCAAGTTAAACTTAGCCAGGCTTTCTTAGCATGAGCTGGCGGGACAAATAAGCACAATCAGATACCATAGCTAGGCGATCTAGCCTGGTTAGAGTAGAGCCACGTTCATGACAGAAAAAAAAAAAAAAAAAAGAAAGAAAAAGCCTGCGACTTAAGGCCCAACATTACTCACCTAGCTAGCCAACCCCCAATCTTGCTTTATAGTCGCTACAATCCTAGTGCAATTACCTACCTCCTCATGCTTTCCTAAATTACCTAACGTTATAGCATCCGACCCCAGCGACCACTTTCCCGGTGATGTCTGAGAGTACACATAGCTAGGTTAAGTAAAAGACATACAAACAGAGCAGTTTTACAAACAATGAGGAATTTATGGACTCATAAAGTAATAAATACAGGTAAGCCAGCTAAGTTAGCTGACAGGGCTCTCAATCGTCCAGCCATGGCTACACCCTCTATTTTTCAGGTCCTATTTTGGGCACATTCTTGCACCGTATCCAACTTGCTGTTGCGGCGTTCCCAAAGCCCAAATCCCCATTTTGACACATCCTGACACCCACTAGGGTGCACCACTACCCTGCTGCATGGTCCCAAGTGTCAGGGGAGCAAGTTAAATGGTCGTTTAGGGTTTACCATAGTTACTGAGAAATTCGACAGGAGGGCCAGCATTACTTTCCAGGTGGCAGAACCATTGGACAACCAGCCGGCCCTATTAGTGCTCTGCCATCAAGAAAGTTATGGTGGGTCCTGGAATGTGGAGTCAGGGCTGAGATAGACTGGTGGAGACCAGTTGTTCCTTTTAAAAGGCCCATTCACACCAAGCGCAAATTTCCGCGCGGATTATTCGCGTGGACATTTTTAGAAGCTGATTCCATGGGTTCTAATATAAGCTTGCGCACCAAGGCGGAATTTCCGTGCGGTAGAAAAAACATCCGCATGGACTTAAGCTTCTGCGAAAGTCCGCCAGCGAAATTGTACTTTTAGCCAATGAAATGATTTGTTTTTATTGATGTCACAGCATCGGAACCTCAGACTGCAAAGCCATATAAACTACATACGAACTCCTTAAACTGTGACAAAGTAGTGCAACTTATCAATATTGTTGGCTCCCAAAAATGCCACAAGGGCAATAACTGTGTAAAAAGAATCGTGTGCTTCTTATTTTCAAACTCCATCAGGGTCTTTATGGTCTTAAGCTACACACCAAATTTGGTTATCCTATCTCAAATAGTTTCTGAGAAAAGCTGTCCCCTTTAGAGAGACCGTGGACAGAGTCGAAAAATACGGATCGAGGGCAATAACTACGGAAAAAATAATCGCGCGCATCTCATTTTCGAAGTCCATCAAGGTCTTTATGGTCTGAAGCTACACACCAAATTTGGTTATCCTATCTGTAACAGTTTCTGAGAAAAGCTGTCCATTTAGAGATACCGTGGACAGAGTCCAAAAATACGGATGAAGGGCAATAACTCCAGGACAAATAATCGCGCGCATGTCATTTTTGAACTCCATCAAGGCCTTTGTGGTTGTCCTATCTCTAATAGTTTCTGAGAAAAGCTGTCCCCTTTATCTCGGACGGACGGACGGACGGACGGACGGAGCGAGCTCAAACCTAGATCCCCCTCCCACTTCGTGACGGGGGATAAAAAAATACTGGCTGGTGTGATTTGAAAGCCATTGCGTTTTGATTTTATTCACAATTTCCACTTTGTCCCAACTATTTCGGAATTGGGGTTGTATAAAAATGGCATTCCATGGGTGCTTACTTCCGGCACCATTTCATAAGATTGCCAATCTGATTACACGGCACAAATTGCCAAGAAAGTGTGTCGTCTGTGCAGATTGGCGAATGTTTTCGAGGGGAAATGACGAGCAACACTGTTCATCCGGAATGCGCACGCGCTTTTCACTCTTTTCGTTGAACTGCTGCAGTCTGAGCAACAGCTGGACAACCAAACTCGAGCACGAGCTGTCATCAAGCTCTAAGTATAAGTTCTTATTTTACAGGCCCTCTTGAAAACATCGAACAGTGGCGTCAGACAAAGAGCAAAATAATGAAGGATTACCGAATGCTTTTGCTTTTGTTTTCGCTTTATTTGGCAAGAAAAAAATGCGCACTTTTCAATTCGCGTCCATGGAGCTGCCGCGTCTGGCCACAAAATTGCCTCCAGTTGGAAACGTGGAAGCAGGAAGCTAACATGCTACCTGGCTGAAACAAAGGTACTTCCTCGTTCTCTCTGGTTCTATTATATATCTCTATGGACAGCCCAAGATATTTAGAGAGCGGAAAGACAATGTAATCAATGCACGTGAAACTGATATACACCCAGAGACAGGGCTTTGTTAAATCCGTGAATGAATTTTTCTAACAACCACATATACATGAATATTTTATTTTAAAATCATTGGTGGTGTTTTCCTCAATTGAAACAAAAAGCTGTATTTTTATTCAGGGTATGTGAACACCAATGGGATATTGCACTAAGTGAGGTCTCGGCATGGTTAACAGAGGTTGTCATAAATCAGCATATTCATAATGCTTCCGTGAGACCGAGAGTGGAGCTCTGTTTACCGCCTGACTTTGACTTAACTGAAGTCTGTGAAATGAGCTGTCGTCACGATATGGATGCTTGAATGTCTTCTGAATAATGAACAGCTTTGTCATGTTGCAACTTGATAGCTACTTGTAGCTTATAGTACAGAATGCACAGCGAAAGCTGCTTTTGATTAGCTAGGTAGCTTATATTCAGTTAACACTGAACTTTAACGTGACATCTTGTAGCTATGTGCGCAGTAAGTTTACCTTTTCATAGTAGTTAGAGATCTAGCTAATCATAGTTGTTTTTTTTCGATTAACGTTTTAATATTTTGAATATTTGTGCACCAAATCACGAAGCTGTGCGTCGCTGAGGTGTAAATTATGACGCAGCTTCGTCTGGGTTTGACGAGTTAAGTTTATTGAAACAGCCCCAGGTCCAGGCATCAATAAGGAAAATGTTCGTTGGCTACGTCAGTGCAAAAATAGACCGTGAGGCTAATGTTATCGTTCAGATACATAAAAACAATGTAATCGTCGCTGCTGCTGCTATCATGGTTCATTTTGGTTAAATTATAACTCACGGATTTTCTTGCCTGTTGCGCCAAATTGGAACACAAGAATGCGAAATTTCGCACGAGTTCGGTGTGAATGGTTTCACTCGGAATATTTTGTGCAGCAAATATTCCGCAAATATGTGCCGCTTTTTCACTTTGCCCCGGTGTGAATGGGCCTGAAAGGTGTCTTCACATGTAGGGATAAACACGACCAGCTGATTGAGCATAATATTGGATTTCTCTCGATTTTGTAGGTGGTATTTCTGGCTGAATAGTTTGTGTTATATAGGATTAGTAACATGCTTTTTTTTTTTTTTTTTGGGACCATTATTGATTTTGGGCGCGTTTCCCATAATTTGGGCTAGTTTTTTTGCCAATTCTTATTTTGGGCCAAATTCATGCAATTGAGAGCCCTGGCTGAAATACCATCCTAAACCATACCTATGCAATCAAAAACGAATCCAAAGAAAAACCTAACATTATAACCTTGGACAAATTTATACCCCCTCACGCTCCCCTGTAACTCCAAAATACAAACCACATCTGTAATCATCACTCAAGGCAAATGAAGAATAGATTGCGAGAAGACAAGATGACAGTCCATGCCTCCACACTTTACCGCTCTTCCATTCCAAAACTGGGAATGATTCATTAACTCATTCCCAACGGAATACTTTTATATAAAATTTTCGCGTTTGTCCGAAATACTTTTCCCGACAATTACACAATATAAAGTATTGAAGTACAGGTGGCCCATGACCGCGATCGCCAACTGATTCAGTGTTTTCATTGGACGGCGAATGGTCATCCACGCCGCTGGCACCGGCTTACCGTAGGGAATGGTAGAATCCGCCGCGCCGTTGGCAGCGGCTTGCCGTAGGGAATGAGTCAATGAATGGTGCCATTAAGGCCACAGAAGTCGGGGAAAAAAAAAAGTCAGAAAAATTCCCCCCCCCCCACACAATGGAGACGAAAAAGTCAGAATTCTAACTATAGTCAGAAAAAGCACATGCCTGATAAATTTTCCCCTCCGTACTGCCCCAAATTTCATTAGGCAATGTCTCCTCTGATTCTTTCTCGCGGGCTTGTTCGGGGTTTTGGTTGAGCATGGAAAAAGGTTGCCAAGTTTTCCTTTGTCATCAAGCTAGCTAGGCTCTTCAAAAGAGTGATTCCGTCTCTCTCGCATGGTTGCTACTGCAGTAAATTCATTCATCGCACAGACCAATTTTTTTTTTTTTTTTGCGTAGAACGAACAGCCCTGGTCAAAGACATGATGTCACAGATGAATACTTGCGCGCACCAGCAGGTTTTGGCTCTGTGGGCCCCTGGTCTGGTGAAGGCACTGGGGCCAGTCACAGGCCTGGCTCTGTCAGGGGAGGAGGTGTTGGTGCTGGGCAGGGCCGAGCCAGTCCTCTGATGTTCCGCTCCCGCCGGCGAGGTATTGCGTGGGGAGGCCCGGTGGGAGCCGGAGCCTGACGGAGACCCAGACGGCGAGCGACCTGCACTCCCGGGAGACTTCCTGCCATCAGAACCCAAGCTGAGGAGGGGAATAACAAACACCAGATTGAGAGCTTTGTTTAAACCAACGGTATCGAACAGGTCTGTTACAGGGCCGGGGAGTGGCAGGTTTTCAATCCAAGCACAGGCACACCTGAAACAACTAATTTCATCAATTGATGGAAGCCTGCAGTTGATTAGTTGTATAAGGTATGCTTCTGCAATGTCGGAATGAAAACCTGTAGCCCTTTTAGGAAGCAGTTTGAGACCCCTGGTTTAAAGGCACTGTTAACACTCTTCTTACAGTGGTCTTCTTTATGATGAGAGTGACAAATAACTTTTCAAGCTCATCCGATCATGGTGTTCTCCACAGTTCCGCACCACTTTGGGGGCAGGAAAACACCTCAATTTTGTGATGCAAAGAGCAATAACGTTATGTAAAAATGAACTGGCCAGTCAATATATTGATAAGTCCTAGTAAAGGAGAGAATCAATGTTTGGTTGCTAATCAAACAAATTAAATTGGAACATTCTATCAAGCGTTGAGGTTAGGTTGCTGCAAAGCCTTTATGCCTCAGAAAGCATGTCCCAATATCACAGCAACAACTGACAAATCACAGGCCTTTTTTTTTTTTTTTTTTTTTTTTTTTTTTTGGAAGTGCTGGTTACATGGTGATGATGATGAATATGGTAAATTCTGAAATGGTTTTTCACAAATCGATTTTCAAATTTATACACAATTGTAGCAATTGCTTTTAATTCTGAGTTGAATTTGGTACATAAAGAGGTAATTGCTGCAAAACCACTTCAAAATATTAGGAATCGTAACTGCAAGGATGTAATATATAGACATTAAAGATACAGAAGTGTGCAGTGATGATTATACACTTAAAAAATGAAGGTAAATCAGAAACCAAGTACTATTCATCGAGGACCTCCAATGAGTGAGCCGGAGATATCAAATTTATGCAATGAGAGCAGTAATTTTCATTTATTCCAAGTCCTTGGAGAGTGATAAATGAAAATTACTACTGTAGTTTTATAAATTTGACATTTCAGGCTTATGAATTTGAGATCGTATTAATCTCGTAAATGTCAGTGTTCTATTATTTGGAAAATGGAAAAAAAAGCATTGGCGTTAGCTTCCAGTTGGCAATCTATTCAAGTCAATGGGATGAGTAATTCGCTAGATAATCTAATAGTGAAAACCGTTAGCACTAATAAATTCAAACATCTATGATGACAGTTATATGTGTACCTTATACTTGACTGGCCAAAAACATTAGCATGCTAGCTAAGGAATTATTAATCCCATTGACTTGAATCAACTGTCAACTAGAAGCAAACGCCAGCGATGGTGAACAGTTACCAGCAGAAGTGGTTAAGTTACTTTTGCAAACATATTAGATGATGTTTGTCAATGAACGGAATCTGACCAATCGGGATGCGAGAAGGCTTTATCACGTGTGATACCAAACCTGTATCTCATGGGTTGTATCACAGCAATTTTCCATCATTTTAATCAATATTTTTTTCCATCAGTTTAAACAATATTTTTAGCATCAATAATCATGGAATGAGCCTTCCAACATGCTTACAGGTTATGTCGGAGTCAAAAAAATAAAATTTGCAACACTTTTCAATTGTTATGAAAATTGACGTTTTCAGTGTTTTTGTTTATTACCCGTATTTTTACCTCAATATGCTTGTGGGAATGATTTTTTTGTTCTCAGTGCCTGCCTACAATACTATTTTTCAATACATTTTCTCCAAAAAATTACAGAGAAGTAATACATTAGGACCCTTTTTAGATGAAAGTGGTGGTGTATAAATCATCACTGCACACTGCTGTATTCAGTGATAATCTGCCTTAACTTTCTGCCCGTGTCGCTGCAGTGGTTTGTAAGGAGTCCAAATAATCACTACAATACACACACTTTGTCTGCAAATCTGCAATAATATGGTATTTAACTCCCATATGGAGCTAGAATGACTGCCTCACGCCAACCTGTCAAGGTGCAGTTCACACCCATGTCTGTCAAGATTTACATAATGTACAGTACCGCGCAGATGAAAAGGCAAATTAACCATCTGAGTTATTCAGTTGTTCACCTGCTGTTATCACACTCCTGTCTCACTGACACCAATCACAACCCTCCTTTCGTTCATCTCCACCTTCACAGCAGTCACATTATAGTTCCACTTCAACTGAGGTACTGGAGCTTGACCCTCGCTGGCCAGCTTAGCCTTGATTACCAAACACCACACGCCTGATGACATGCTCAGATATGCAAGTAATACTTTGTCGCAAAAGTGACAAGCGTTTAAAGCAGATTTGTTTTTTTTTTTTTTTAAACATCATTGATAGATCTGCTCTCTCCACTGTGAACAAAGTAAAATTCTTGTTTATATTTGTTAATTCAGACTTCCATCTAGACAAATAGTTTTAGTTGCGACAGAAATCTCATCTTCGGCCAGCAAATGTTTTCTAATATTCAATGGAGTTGTGTTGATGTTGGCGGGCTGGTCGATTTTTGACTTGAAGAATTTTGAAATACATCTGACCTTAACAACAGTAACAGTGAACTTGCTTGAATTACATTGCAGAACTGGTGAATTTATAAAAAGCCAATGACACTTAAGTTATTTCTGTCAGATTAATTAGTACTCAACAATCGCTTGAGCAGCTATGTCAAACATTATCCTCTTGGCATGACTGATCCAAAACTCACCACATCCAGGGGCTGACAAATTATTAGCCGAAACAAATAAACACAGATAGTCAACTGAACTCACTGCGCTTGACAGTATTAGGGGATTATCGCACATGACATCTTCATCAGAAATCGTATTTCCCAATTCGATACAATCGTGTTTCAAATTAATATATTGCCTTCTTTTTTTTTTTTTTTTTACAAATTAAATGTATACTTCCTTATTGTTTTTGTTTAATATGGACTTCGACTTTTAGGGAGTCTTTTGATTGTTGAAATGCTTGATTTGACATGCAATTTAAGATTTTGTGGAAAATATTAGCCTTGCTTTTCCTCTGGTTTGTGAGGCTAGTAAAATATACCCCATGATGAAGAATAACAAAAGTAAAGTGGAAAGATTGAGCTAGCTATTTTTTAATAATAAGTTTTAATAATAAACAAATAAATAAATAAGTAATATGTATACCTGATTTTCAACCAGTTAAAGCTGGAGTATGCAATCTTGGAACAGCAAGCAAGATTTGAATGCAGCCTCACCTCTAAACCCACCCCCCCCTCAAGTCTCTGACCAAAGCCACGCCCCCTGAATCACATGCACGAGCGCGAGTCTCGCATCCCGTTACCTGGATGCAGTGTCCTATGTCGTCAGTGGAGCTGTGTAAACGCTAGGTGCAAACACAGCGAAATATCTACATTTTACCATCAACAAGTATCCTGTGAATGTGGCTTCAGGTCAAAGACCAAACAAATACGACTACCTACAAATACGACTTAGAAAAGAGTTACAGCATATTACGTATAAAACACAGCTAGCCACTGAGCTAGCCTTAGCACTGGAAAAAAGCTAACGTCAGCCACGAGCGCAATGTTTGTAACATGAGATATTCTCAACGGAGTGTTACTGTAACCACTGACGTCTTACATATGAGGCTACATGGCATTTCCGAATGTTTGTTAACAATATGCGCCAAGATACTTCTGGGTGGCAGAACGCGAGCGGCTTCCCACTGACCTGAAGAGATCCAGCCGGGAAAGTCTGTCTTAAATCAATAAGTTTGGGGTTTAAGACTTGATATTTTGTAAAACGAGACGAGAAATGTTGACTGTTAAATATGAAAACATAGGTTTTGTAACCAGAAAATACATCTGTGGTGTTATACAATGTATCTACCAGCCACCCACTTGCGTTAGCAACCAACTACCGACGAAGTTATTGCTATAAGCCGAGCTTGCAACGCCTATCGGCGGCAAGTGTAACCTGCTTTTTCCTTATGGCTTTTGCAGCTAATGTGACAGCAGAGCCCCTGGCAACAGCATTCTCTGGTGACAGTCAGCGACAACAGCATCCGCCGAGGAAAAAGGCACATAAATGTTTATTTTTAACAATATTAAAATTGTGAGAAAGGTGAACAAATAAATTCTCGCGCTGAAATGTTTAGTAGACAAGAACGCAACTGTCTCAACTGCAGATTCAGCTTACTGTGTCCTCGCGTTCTTGGAAATTTGTACTCCCATTCTCAACTTCTCAAGTTTGAACTCACAAATATGGGAGTCCATGAGAAATGGCAGTGCTTATGCTGGCTAGCGTTTGTCCAGCTGTAAAGAAACAAGAAAGAAACTAGGCTACACAGCTGATTGAATTGCGTCTGCACGAGAACATCGTCAGTCACTCCTCCTGGCTCTGATTGGTTGTTTTGTCCCGGTCGTGGTGGAATCTTGCAGAAGGAATTAGAAGCACTAGATAGAGCCAGATGACTTCTCAAAGGTCATCTGACTCACATCCCACTGTCAGGTCATAGTAACAGTTTTAATAAATCTGACAAAAAGTGATTTTTTGAAATATTGTAAACTCCAGCTTTAATGGCAGCAGATGCCTGGTTCCCAAAATACCTGTCTGTTATTCATATCCCTGGTTGAGATGTTAGGTTCTTGTGCATAATTTCCATAGAGAAACAGGCTGTCTTCACTTGGAGGCAATTTTTACCAAGGAGTAAATAGGACTGACAAAAAGCTTTGCCACATGGTACAACGGCGGTTATCTGAACCTCAGTATGAGCAAACCTAATATGTCAATAAGACTTGGTCAGAAATGTGCTTTTTCAGAACATTATGATGTCATAGTGAAGCCGACTGTATGGATTTAAAATGTCATCACTTCATCCAACGAGACATACGTTTAAAATTATGTCATTATTTGTGTATGAATTCTTGAGCTATGGCCAAAAACATGTTGTGTGAGCTCTCAGTGACCATGACCTTTGATCACCAAACTCTCAAAAGTTCGTCCCAAAGTCCAAGTGGACGTTTGAAGAAATCTGAAGAAATTCCCTCAAGAGGTTTCTGAGAAATTGCGTTTGTGACAATAGGCTAGACGAATGTGCATACAGATAGCTCAAAAACATAATGCCTGCGGTCACAACTGTCACCACTGTGGAGGCATAAAAATGCAATTTTACACAATATTACCAATGACTGAACAGACGGGCACGCTGCAAGAGCACTCCAACTGAAAACAGCAATTTCTGAAATGGCAGTAAAACCTCTGACTGGAAATCTAGCGCACAAAAAGCCAGCCACACTGCATTAAAGCTCTACCAAAAGCCCAAGGGCTGATTTATTCTCCGACAGACCCTTGCTTCCTTACCCTCCACTGCTCAAACAAATCAAATAGCAACACCAAAGTGAGGATTCACAGCCAACAGCAACAACATTACTCTCCACCTCTAAATCCTCCGTCCATTGTGTGAGTTTCAGACACCATCTCCAGCTGCAGTAAAATGTTTACCATCTCACTCAAAAGGCATGTTAGGAATCTGACTCGTGCACTTAAAGAAAGCAGGAGAGAGGTTCTGAAGTTATATAGCAGCAGGAAAAGATCCGGGCACCTAACTGCCCAAATAAAGAAGCCAGCGTTGGGCAGTGGTTACTGCTAGCACCAAGCTGAACACAGACCAGTCAGGAGAGACCAAAAGAGCAATGAAACAGCCACCATTTTACATGCCAACTATTTAACTGCAAATGGTCTTACTTGTCAACCTACCAATAGTTTTTTTTTCTGTTCATAAGTAGGTGGGAACTTTTCGTGACTCTCCTAGATATAAATGTGCCCTTAATATAGAGGGGGTTTGGAGCTCCTAGGTTCATAGGCCAAGAAGACCATGAGGGGGAAAAATCCAGCCGAGAAGGAACTTAGACCAGGAACTTAAATATGTGCCACAGCAAATAACAATAGGGAACATGAGGGGGTTGAAGCACAGAAGGGAAGGCGATGCACAGGACAATATTCTAATAATGAGATCTCATGAGGGAAAACAGACGGAGAAACCGGACAAGGTCGGCTGGATTGAAAAACAATAAAGAAAATTCGGGACATAACATTTTTCTGATACAGGCACCAGCAATGCAATATCACCCTCCTCGCCACTAATTTTGCTTACTATGCACAATACTTAACTGATCTGGCACCAAAATGACACCATCAGTTGTTGTCACTTGGTATTTTGGCCGTGCTATTCGAATACCATTTTTAAGGGTAAAATGACACTCCGAGGACTTGGAAGATCTTTAACCCTCAGTGTTTTCATCTTTGGAACTGAACATTTAAAACCATAAATTTTTCTAATATATGCTAAAAAAATTCACTTCATAGGCACTTCAAATACAACCAGTTATTACTTTTTCATTTACCGTTTTCACTTTAAACAAACAAAAGCCTGCTGCAGCTTTCAGTTAAAGTCCTTTCATCAAAACAATAAGGAGTGCCATTTACCCATGCTATTTTTAGCCCGTATTCACCCCAAGTTCGCATTCAGCTGTCAGCAGCATGTGAAAGCCTAGCATCTCTCAGGTCTCTGCAGCCAAGTTCCATCTTTCCATCAAGTGACCGGCTTGTTTATGCCCTATTCCAGAGTGACGGGCCTTTCTCAATGGTCGCAATAGGTGCTGCCATGATGGAATCGGGCCATATTAGTGTCTGAACTTATGTACTTATTTATCTACTTCTTGTTTGACAACACACAACACTTTTGAGGCTACACTGTTTCACTCTTCATGCTCCTCTTAGCAAGTGTTGGGATCACTCACTTCTCGCTGACTCATTCACACAGATGAGCACTTTACAGTCTCCAATAAGCCTGACATGCGCCAGGACAAACCCACACAAGCACAGGGAGAACATGCTAACCCCACACAGAAAGGCCCCAGGCCACATACTGGTGTCTGAAGGCATCTACCTACAGGCAGGGGCAAAGGGGGCATACCTGAGAGGGGAGTGTGTGGAGGTAGCCCCAAGAGGGCTGCCAGTGTCTCTGCCCTGTCCATTTACAGCGCCGTCTCTCTGGGGCGCCGAGGTGCGCCTCTCCACCAGCGTGAGCTCCAGGCTCTCCTCCGTCATTTCACCGGCTGAGGGGGAGAGGCGCAACCGTCTGACAAACATCACAGGCTAAAAGGGACCCACACTACAAGCCCGATCAATATGCAGCCAAGTGCAGGCCTTAATGAAGGTCAGGCAGAGCTAGCTATACACTGCTTTGAAACATGGTAAAAAGTGTACAGACCAGTGCACTGTTTCAGCGAGGGTTACAATGTGGATTTCCAGGGAAAGACCTCACCTCTCTTTCGCACAGAGTCCACCGAGCGGGGCGAAGATACAGGGGTGGAGCCAGAGGAAGGGCGGGAGCCCAGGTCCATGGCCCGAGTGTCATAGGAAGACTTCTTACTGACCAGCTCATCCTCTGCACTGTGCTCCAGGCTGTAAACACACAGCGATAAGCAAAACCATGTCTTAATGAAACCACTACACCACCTCATCACAGCAAGGTCAGAGATCAATAATCACTTAATGACCAAAAAACCAATTATTACGCAGCATGGAAGGTATTGCAAAAGCTCCACCTCGTGGTGCAATCATTAAATTTAATTACATTTCAAGGCTAAATTTGGTGAAGTTTGAGAGTCTAGCGTTTGGACAGTTTCATGTAACGGAGAGTGATGAGTACGAGCCATACAGCCTAACAAAGCTCATCATTCTCCAACCACTACAGTGCACATGGAGAATAATGGAAAAAGCACAGATTTATAGTAAATCTCTCATTTTTATTCATGCTTTTCCCGTGATGGGAGGAGGCTGCAGAGCCTCAAGGTATTAAGACTCCCTACATTTGCACCCAAAGGAACATAAACTACAGTTAATATGTCACACTTGATTAAAATGTGCATTTAATAATTGGTGTGTCTGAAGGAGTTCAACAAATGTGCCCTTTTCTAAACACAATTGAATGCAAGAGCTTGAGGAAAAATAGGAAAAATAATCAGATAAAAGGAAGAAATTGCAGAACTTGTCCCATTAGAATTCTGAAGCAGAGGGCTCATTCCCTGACAATGGAAGACATTCTTACCTGAGCCCAGAGCGTCCTCTGCTGCCAGAATGTCTGCTGAGCTCATTACTGCTGGAGGTAATGAAATCGCCCTCATAGGCCCCCACATCCTCAGAGCCGGCCGAGACCACCGCCTCCACAGGGCTACCTGACAAGGCGGGGCCCAAAGCAGGCGAGTCGACCCCAGCTTTCTCCTCAAGCACTGCAAAAATAAGCAAGCACAGGTTTCAAGAAAGCAGAAAATTTCACAACCCACTAAGAACATAGTCTAGATCTCCATTACTCAGTTATTCCACCGGGCTAAACCGATTCCTTCAACTCAATAAGGGGCCGAACCATAGACAGTGTGTAAAGATGGACGATGTGTTTCCACTTCCTAACGCTGTACAAAAATGGAGCTAAAATTTCCTTTATACGGACACTGCCATCTTGCACATTTGGGGTCAGAGTCTGCGCAGTAGAGATCGAGAGGTTGAGCTGCAGTATCAAGGTCCCTCTCATACACTCGCCCTACCCAGTCGCAGTCACATCCCTTGAATTTACTACGTAGCCTAACTGGCTTCTTCAGTGTTTGCGGTAAAAAATGCCTTTTGAGCACAGACAACAGACTGGTTCCAGTATGACTGAAAGCTTGTTATATAGTTTAATGATTCAGATCTTTTCCACGAAGAGTGGTATGATATTAAAATACATTTGCTGCTTTCCTAGCCCTCGGTGTTTCATTGCTTAGTTTAGCTCCCATGCTGAAGTTCAGTTCTTGCTAGCTAACTGGCTAAGTAGCTAATACATTGACTATGGATAAGCTAGCTAGCTAGCTACCTCATACATACCTCCTTTCAAATTCAAAAATAGCCAACATTTAAAATAAGCTAAGGGGAGTGTATGGGTGAATAGACTCCCCACAATCATGGGTCACGTGTTTGAACATTAGTTCCAACTAACAACTTAACTGACGAGGGCAACCCGACTGAATATCAATATCAACTTCCTAACGTTAGATAGCCAGCTAGCCAATTTTTTTTTTTCTTTTCGAGCTAGCAAGGTTTAGCTGATAATAAGCCACTTAGGCTGGCATCAAAAATTGATTGTAAAAAGTCCTTTGCCCTGAAGATAGAACTGCTGTGAACAATAGCAACATTATGCAGAGTTCAAAGAAAAGAGCTTTTAACTCTTAATTTCCATTGCTTCCTACGGTGATCTATCATAGAATCTTCCTGACCTAAACCATCTTGCTTTATACAGTATCACTGCAAACAGTGCATGATAGGTTCAGCGCAAAGATCGTTCCACTGTCAAATTTTGTTGGACTTTCATATCATTACGGGTCATATTCTGTTGCACTGGGACTTATTACTCTTCATAGTCACACTCCATCTCTGTACAATTCTCGGAAGTGGGTCAGCAGGTGACGAATTCTCCGAGAGAAGCTGTCAATCACATCTGTCAATCATGACTTCACACCCCCTTTTAATGGTATCAAATAACTAAATAAAACAAATCTAAGAAAGAAGATGAATACCAAAACATACATCAATATGCTAATCACGACTTAAAATGACAGAAACCATCTTCAGAAAAAACTGATTTTACACATACTGTAATATTTTAATGAGGCCCATGTCCCATCCACTAACGAGGGAGCGGGCTTAAAACCTGTACTGCAGCCAGCCACTAGATGGCGGTCAAGATATTTTGGCCTCACTTTTGGGGAGTGGTAAGGTGTCCATCTTCAAATACAGTGAATGGGCTGAACAAATAAAATCCTGTGTTTCCAGTATTGCCAAGCATTTGGGATACGTTGGGTGGGTAGGATTTTCTTTTTCCAGAATTTTTTTCATTTAGGCCTGCAGTCAATCCCAACACTGATTCCTGATCTATTCTTTCTATCCTGGATGATGAACTATCATAAGCAGAATTAAAATTAAATTAGATCAGCTCCTCTCTCCGATGTGTCTTTCTGTAGTAAGCGCAATAGTACAAGAGTGGAATTATACTTATTAGGATTCCCACACTGTGGTAGCCAATTCAGGGTGTAAATGGTAAAATACATCAATAAATGAAACCGAGGGAGACATTTTTCCACACAGAATGTTAATTTAGGCTCAAAAAACATGATTGTATAATTCATATTGTCAAATGTTTAAGTGCTAACAATGTAGCAAACAATATTAATGGTGATGCCTGATTAATGGTGGTGACTAAGGGCTGACGCAGGCCTGTGAAATAACAGAAAAAATTATGTGACATTAACTGCGGAACACCAAGCGGATGTGGATCCATCTTGGTCCACAGATCACCTGCCTTTCACCAGGCAGCAAGGCTGTGAAGAAAATCAGGGATGTTAGGAATGCACATATTGGTTAGATACAGCATCGGCTTATTTGGCATAGAAAAAGAGATGCACAGAAAGAGGAGCACGTCATACCCATGCAGGCGTGCGAGAAGATGTTTGAATTAGCGGGGGCTGCCAACCGAAAGTAGAAGAGTGACGTCATTTTTAAAAAAATATTCATTTATTTATTTATTTTTTTAAATAGCACTGCATGAGGGCGTTATGACAATGTTGGTCTTTGCAACAGCGGTCATAGCAACTAAGGATGCAAGCGAGTACTGGAATAAAAGAATACTCGTCATATAAATCATGACCGATTACAAAAAATTATAATTTATAATCATTTTGTTGTCCTGGGGCCTGAATTTTTTCTACGTTTTATCCCAATAAGTTCCTTTGTTTTGTACGCATGTGTCATTTAAAAAGCTATCATGCTTTTGTTGCCTTATTTGTTTCATCCTCTTCAACCCCAACTCCTGGTAATACTGCCGGGATTTTCCTGTCTCACACATGACGGCTCACAACCCCTCCCAGTTTGATATCGCATGATTCACAATCAAACAATTTATTATTTGAATTAACAAGACCAATACATAATCGTATAATGATTAAGAAATTATTAATGAGGAAATGACCAAGAAACCACCGACAGGCTACATTGAAAAAAACGCCAAGACGTAATTGTAGGGATGATGCCTACCCCACCTTCTCACAAATAAAACCCTCCAAAATATAAAGTAGCCCTTTTTTTTTTTTTTTTTTTTTTAAGATTATTTTTTGGGAATTTTTCCTTTATTTGACAGTTATACAGTGTAGAGAGACCTGGGGAGAAGAATGGGGGAAGACATGCAGCAAATGACCTGAGCCGGAAAACCCCCTCAGGAAGGACAAAATATAAAGAGCCACCAGGGCGCCCCAGGCCCCTTTAAAATTGTTCTAGGAAATAAACTTTTTTAAGCTTTTTAGGTTGGATACAGAATTATTTCCCTTTCTCTGAATTCCATCTCCCGTTTCAGCATTTTTTACATTTAGAACAGAAACATCTTCCTGTCGCACTCTATAAAACACTGGCGCAGAAGGACTTCACTTTGTAGGCCTAGCTATTATGCGCCATTTTATAAGCTACAGGAGGTCGTCAGCCCCAAAAATAAACAAATAATCCTCGGACAAAATCCTCCATTTGAATAAAGTGATTCATCACTTTAGTAATTTTTAATTCAATCAACTATCCTTAATGAATGTAGCTTGTCAGTTTCGCCAACATCCAGGCAGCAGACTAATCCCATAAAAGGCGAAAATAATCGTGCCCTTTGGGATCATAATCAGCATTCTTAAAATTCTCCCAAACTTGCAATTTTTTTTTTTACATATCTTTACAGCAGGTAAGTTAAAGCCATTTTTCCGTAAAAAGTGCATTCTGTCACATGTACGTGTCGCGATGATGGTGCCCTCTGAGCGGTATTCCTTCATGGCCCAGGAATTTAGTCGATCTGAATAAATGTTACAACACTGTCCTTACAGAATGTTGATTCCAAGCAGCAAACTCCCAAAACATAGCACTGACTGGAGTTACTTAAAGCATCGCTAACACACGTAATGAATCAGAGTGCAGGTCTGACAACTCATGCTGACCAAGTTCTTACTTTTGCCTTTTCCCAGTTGCTAAATCCCCCTTTAGTAAACGAATTGTCACTGAGGTTGTGCAGATAAAATAAAGAATGAGGTCGATTTCTTTAACACAATGCAATCATCGCCATTTTCAAACATACCTCATTGAAACGATCTGTCAAATCACACCGTGCCGAATTCGCTTCCAGGAAATACGATGTTCTCTAGAAAGGATCCCGAGTGCACAGCAGCGCTTAAGTGAGTGAGCCGCTGCTAATGCTCTCTACCGGAGCGACAAGCTAGCTAGTCCTGGGTGATAGCTATTGCGATGATAGTAGCGTTGCTTCCATCATTTGTACTGTTCTTTCATCACTCTCCACGAGTAATATAAGTGTTTGTATCACTTACTTAAGTTTTCTCTGAAATATTGTTTGGAGGA
Source organism: Gymnothorax javanicus (assembly GCA_029692085.1). NCBI lineage: Eukaryota > Metazoa > Chordata > Actinopteri > Anguilliformes > Muraenidae > Gymnothorax > Gymnothorax javanicus. The sequence continues at coordinate 92,771,543 of CM056196.1, forward strand.
AAAAAAAATCAGATATCCCTCTCTGCTTGCTGTTTGCCGTTTTTGCTTGCCAATGCGTTTGTGTCCACGCCTTCCGCTTCTTTGAGAAAGCGTTTCCTCAATATATAAATGAATAATTTGAAAATATTTCAACCCAAATTTTTTAAAGACAGGTATTTGACACAGACTGTACAAAAGGGTTTTAAGCCAATTGATGTGTTCATTTTTCTGTTTTAATTTTTACTGTTAAAATTACTGTGACATCCAAGACGAGCCTGCAGCCGACATCAGGAGGGGCTGCAAAAGGGAGGGGGGGCTGCAGCCCCGGCAGCCCCCCACTTCCCGCGCTAGTGTACCCATGGTGAAATATGATGGTGGGTCGGTGATTTTTCGGGGCTGTTTTAATTCAAGAGGTCCACGGGCAGTGGTTAAGATAAATGGCATAATGAATTCCATCAAGCATCAGGATATTTTGGCTGACAATCTGGTCTCCTCCACCAGAAGGCTGGGACTTGGCCATAGGTGGATTTTCCAACAAGACAGTGACCCAAAGCATACCTCAAGATCCACACTGAATTGGTTCCCTGACAAAAGTCAACAGTCTGCAATGGCCATCTCAGTCACCAGACCTCAATTCAATTGAAAACCTGTGGGCCGAGTTGAAGAGGGTAGTTGATAAAAGCAAACCCATGAAAGAGAAGGATCCTGAAAGAATCTGCTCAAAGGAATGGTCCAAATCCCCCCCCCCAAATGTGTGCCTTAACCATGTGAAAAACTGAAGGAAAAGACTGCATGCCTTTATCCTAGCCAGGATGGTTGCACTAAGTACTAAGTGAAGGGTGCCAATAATTATGAAACCTCAATTTTGTTTAACTTAATTTTGTATTAAATGATTATGATTGGGCTACTTCCATCGAAACATAACAGTATTTCACACGTTGGTATATTCCACCTCTGTATAATTATATTTTTTTTTGTATTGTTTGTGCATTGCCAGTCAGGGGTGCCAATAATTTCAGAGCCCAGTCTATGAAGCCAGGTTGCCAAAATATTTAGTGACTATTCTTTTGGGAAACGTACCCCTAAAGGATAATCATGAATTTTCAAGCTCATTTGTGTTGGCCATGGCATAATACTGATGAGGCTGGTATATGTTCCAGCTAATGTGCTCTGCTCACTGGTGGCTTCGCTGCCATTTTATAGCTAGGCTAACTTCGACAACTTCCTGCTGTCTGTCACTTGGGTGGGGAGACTTGGTTTGGGAGTATCTCACACAGTTCCGCCTCGCAATGCGCGTTTAAAGCTAGACTATTTCGGTTCATACATGGACTGAACTGAATGTCCTGAACTGAACGGTTTGGTACGAATACATGTATAGTTACACCCCTAATGATGAATGCAGCTTTGTTAGCCCCCCTTTCATTTGAAGGTGCTAGCTAACCAGGATAAATGCTTACAAGTTAGGCTACTGCGTGCCTACATTTTTTGTGAAAAACAGTTGATCACAGGCCATCACTCAAAGTATGGCTGAGGTAGAGTGCCTGAAGCTCACTGACAGTTCAATGGGTGACTACATGCATTTTGTGATTTGCTCTTTGGGTGCTCAGTAACATACTTCTGATATTGTCAATTTTGCCAAGTCACATCATGCCACCTACTTTCAAGTTTAGGAGACCCATTTATTCAATTCAGTTTAGTCAGAAGCAGAGATGAAATGCGTCGCCACCACCGATCACTGCGACAGCGCATTCTGAGTTTTATTTTGAATTACTTTGCGCATTTGGTTCTGCTAAAATAAGCCACAGGTCTGACAAAAATGCAAATAAATAAATAAAAGTAATTAAAACTTAAAAAATCCAGATGTTGTACATAGAGTAATAAGGTCACATCAGTATTCGATCATTTTATTTTTGAACAATGATTGAAAAATTTCAGGGTCAGCCATGTTTTATGGCAAGTTGGTTGAGTTACCAGAAACACATAATTTTTAAGTTATGCCTAATTAGGACACAAATTAGTTCTGCAGTAAAAAGCATACCACACGGTCCACACAGATGGAGCGTTTTGATGTGGTCGTGTGAAAGCGATCACAGCGCACATACCTTTACTGTAGTTGCTGAGGTTCTTGGTGAAGATGTTGATGACGCTGTGAGGGCTGCCCTTGGCCAGCTCCTCCCAGGGGCTGCGGCTGTCTCGCGCCTGGGGCACTGAGCTGAACTCTGGATACTTCTCGGTCTCCTTCTGGAAGAGGGAGATCTGGCGGAGGGAGCGATGCTGGTCCTCTGCACAGAACACCTGAGCCCTGAGAAGTGCCGCAGGTTGGGGCACACCTGGGTTGGCGGGTTTAGGGGGGCTGATGTCTCCCTCCGACAGGCTGCCCTCACTAAGCAGGGGCCCCTCACTGATGGAGCCATTGCTGGAGTTGTGGGGACTGGCCTTCCCGCCAGTTACCCTGGAGCCCTGCTGCTCGGGAGGAGGTGTGGGGGCTGGCTGGGGGCCTTGAATACTCCTGAAGCTGTGAAGGTTCCCCACCCCGGGCAGGACCCCGTCATACATGCTTTGCCCCCCCGCGCTCAGCAGCCTTTGAATCCTCTGGGATAAGTCGGCGGGCTCCACCAAGTCTTGGGTGGGCGGGCTCACCGGTTTGGCCCATTGAGCGTGGCTATTGTGCAGCGGCGCAGGAGAGTGACTCGATGGGTCATTTCCATTGGCCTGGGTCTCGTAGTCAATTCCGGCACGCGCCAGTTTACGCGCCTCATTCTCAATATGGGTGGACAGCGAGGCTGCAGTGGCTTTGAGCGCCTCGATGCGATTCATTTTGCTTGTTCTTCCCATCAGGCCTGGCAGCTTGCCTTCCATCTTCAGCCCAGAGAGTCCGGACTCCAGGCCCATGAGGTGGGTAAGGAGGTGGCCAGCAGGTGGCGCCAAAGAAGCTGCCCCTCTAGCTGCAGGACTCAGGCGGTCTGCCTGCACCCATGTTTTCCTCTCAGGGCCCAGGTCATTCCTGCAAGGGCAAGGAAGATGTCACCATCAAGAGGAGGTTATGCTCTCACACACACACACACACACACACACACACACACACACACCAATATCAGAATAACCCACTTCACTTCAGGAAGATATGCCAAGTTTTATTCAGGTGAAACAAAACAGTCTGTGGTTATACTAGACTAAGGGACAGAACAGACTTAAGTTAAAACTGCACCTGATTATGCATTAAAATGATTCAACTGAAAATGTAACATAGAACTAGGCCCCATTAATGCAGACACGATAAAAGCCACATGAAAAATCAGCATAGTAACAGTGCAGATAGAATTCCCTCAAATAAACAGCAGTAACTCTGTGTATACAGCAGGGTTCTCCATAAAGACTGGCAGTTTACATATGGCCGTTTTCCGTTGTACCGCCAGGTGTTTTTGTCAAAGTCTCAACCGAAAAAAATTGGGCTCCATTTCAAACAAATACTTGACAATGTACCGACCAGTCTAGGAAGAGTGCAAGCTAACCTCACAGGCTGGGAATATATGCAGTTAATGTTACTGGCTAGTTAGCTTGGAGCTAACGATAGTGCAATGTTAAGTGAAACACAGAGCCTTGTCACGCTCGATCGTGGACTGACAGCATAACTTCAAAAGCAGATTGCTCATAAGAATAAAGCCTCTGCTGGTAACAAACCTAACGATTGTTACAATGGCTTTAAATGAGCAATAGCTACATACTGTTGATTAGAGAATAGACAAGTTAGCTACTAGCTGTCTGAAATGATGGATAAAACCAGTTACTTAATTTTCTGCAAAATTCTGACCCAAAGCTAGCCAGATAGTTAGCCAGTTAACACAACCGAGATCCTGTGGACTCCAGTGGGAGCATCACACACATTTTGCAACACATGAATTTACCAGCATCCGCAAAAATGAGTTAACGTTAGCATATGTAAACAGGTGGCTAGCAAAACGCAGCTAAATAGTGAGTTAGTTATGCTCTTCATAAGCTCTCCAAAAAAGAAACAATGCAACAAACTCAGCTTCACTGCTCGGCCCTACAATGGCAAAAGGCAGTAACTCCAATTGTCATGTACTGGAGGTACTGCCTTTTGCCATTGTAGGGCTGCGCTGCAAGTAGGCAAGCGATAAGTTAATTCAAACATTGTGTTATATCATTAGAATAAAATTACTAGCTCGTAAATAAAAGCCACGAGTGGCGATGTCTTCACTTGTTTCGGTCTGCAGAAAGCACTGACGTTCGCGAGCTGGCCTTCACATGATCTCGTTTCCTCACACCGGCGATTTTAAAGAGCTTAGAGAAAAACCTATACCTGAGTTTTTTTGATTGCAGACAGTAGTAGAAATATCTATTGTTCACTCAAAGACAGAGTTGCCGGGTGTTGATAACGCGCAGTCAATGTTGCTGACTCGCAAAGGCTTCTTAACCACGTCCCTGTCATTTCTGTTTCGATGCGACTCTAATCCACGTCTATGACTGACCATACTGCCAGACAGAGCTCTAGTCCTCAATAAATGCAGTGACGGGAAACACGCTCTTCAGACTTCTATTCACCAGTGATTATTCCTATGAATATTCACAGCAAATGTCAATGATTATGGGATTACTTTGCTTGTATTCCGCAAGAGATTAAAATCTAATATATTTCCAAGTGTCTCGACATCATGGCAGCTAGGGGCCACAGGCCTCCAGACCCCTGGCCAATCCTTCCCTGTGCTCCACAGATACCTATAATTTACAGTGCAGACAGGCGATTTCAAAAGGTGTGGAATATACTGATGCAGCTTCAAAATATCCCTAAGAACACAGAGACACTTTCCAACTCTGCCAGCCATGTGACATTTTCCCCAAAAACCATTTTCAAAAAGCACAAGCATTTTATTTTTCACATAATCTGTGTCATATGAATGCACATGCAAACCATGTGCAGAAACCTAACACAAGCTTTAATGGACTGGCTGCAGCTTCTCTTTCGCACATCTTTACCAGCAAACTAAATTATACTTCAAAACACAGAGTTAGGATTATTATTTACAAATATCGTTTTCAGCTAAATGGTTACCATTATCAAGTTCCCCAATCGACAATGACTTCAATAAAATCACCGTTGCAATGCAATTAACCCTTTCATTACCACTGTCGCATTTCCGCGACAGCCCGATCCCGCATCACTTACCATTGTCGCCATTTTGCGCCTAGAGAAAGTCCATCACAAAAACTGTCAAAGCTCCGCAACAAAACACCCCTTTGGACGAGTCTGGTATCGCACAACACGTCAGTGATGTCATCCGGCTTCCCGTAGTTCCCAATCCTCCAGTTATGCAGTTTTATTTTATTTTATACAGGTTATTGCAGGCAGTGCGTGCTGCAGCACGTGTATCTCCGTTTGTACACAAATGCACGTGTATCTCCGTTTGTACAGAAATACGCTTGTATCTCCGTTTGTACATAAATCCCATAGAGGAGAAATCGTCTTGTCTTCACAAACCGAAATACGGTTTTTATCCTCATTTTCTGTTAAAGATATGCATTTTCTGCAAAGATATGTGTCAATGGAAAGGTAAATGTATTTTGAACATGTTTTCTGTACATAAAATTGTCAATTTCTGGCGTTTTTAGTTCGAAAAAGGGGGTGAAAATCCACATGCAATATCATGCTGTGATAGCACAAACTTTTACGGTAAGCAAGGGTTGTCTTATTCCCAGTAAGCGGTAGTGAAAGGGTTAACCTATAGCCCTGGTCCTAAAATCACCGTTCTTGAGGTCCGAGAACTGCTGATTTTCCACCCTCCCCATACCTGGAAGTCAGGTGTAAAGACAATCTGGGACTTAGTGCTCATTCGCTTACGTAGGATAAAAGAAAACCTGGACTGAAATTGGATTCCAGGTACAGATCTGAGGACCCTTGACCTATAATAATCACACTGAAACACAAGCAGAACTATGTAAAAACAAGAGTCATCAGGAGATGGCATATTTCCCTGGCCCTTGCAAAATTTTCTATTTGAAAAACTCCAAAACAGCAAAAGGCAGTACTCCAGAACATGACTGATCGGACTTTAACGCATTATAATCAAGTGTTGCCACTAAACGTGGCCATGTCTCCCGCCAGGTCACGGAAATCGACTGGGGTCGGCGTATCACACTAATGCACATTGAAGCCAAAGATTAATGAAATCGGTCAAACCGTTCTTGAGATATCGCGTTCACAACAAACGGGACGTGACGGACGGAGCTGAATACTACCGCGGCGGCAGGGGACAATAATCTTGTGAAGTTCAACAATTATACAGGATAGCTCAGAGTGTAAAGGGGATGGCGAAATGTGATTGTCTGATGGTGGCCATTTTGATGACAAAACAACCTTGTACTGATAGGAAGCCATAGGACCCTTCACCAAAATTAAGCATGCAAAATTTTATTTTTACTGGGCTGTTGCTTTAGGAGGTACAACAATTTTTCGCTAGAGTGCCATCTTCGGACAGATTTACACCAAATTTGGGCTGAGGTCTAATGGCCTGCAGATAGGGATCTCAAGTTTGGCAATGATTGGACATTACACCCAGGAGTTACAGCTCATTTCAGCAACTGAGGCCACACCTAGAAAATTCACTGCTTTACTGCCACCACATCTTTCAACATAGCAATTTTGTGTGCGTAACATTAAAAGATCTTGGTCCGAAGATGTTGATTATCAAATTTCATGCAAATCAATTGCACCGTGCAGGAGAAAAGAGTGGAAGAAAATGTACAGATAAGCAAATGGGCTGACTTCTATGATTAGACTGATGAGCACCCACAGAAACCAGCACAAACAATTTTGTGTCAATGAAATACTGTTTCTTTTTCTTCAGAAGAAAAAGAAACTATTTCATTAACAATAAGAAGACAGAATGAATCTGTTTGAATTTTGTTTCAAACGTACAGTTCTAGGTCATAGGCCCAAAAAAAAAAGTATGTCGTCATAGCACCATCTTATGTGAACTGATAAATATTCCAAAACAGCAAAAGGTACCGCTCCAATACTTGTCTGTTGCTTGTAGAGCGCTTCGGGAGAAAATACTGAATGGTTCTTAGGTTATAGTCTGGAAATGAAAATGATTACAGACAGATGTATGGATAGATGCAAGGACTGACGCATGGATGTGCTAATAGCTACATCTCCCGCATCACATTACCAGGAAGATAATGAAAACACAGCATAAGTGGGCTACTGCTCTGGTCCCCTCTGCAGAGCACAGCTGTTATGAGAGGTAGCTTTTGGTTTCACTCTGATTCCACAAGTCCTGGCGCCTTTAATGAAAATCTCCCAGCAAATAGTCTGTGAATTGTAGTGATTAAGATTTCTGCAGCATTCAAGCTCCACATAAAAACAAAACAAAACAGCAATCTCACTGTAACTCAAGTTAAATATTCATTTTTATTCTCACTTATGAGTTGTGTGAAGTTGTACAGACAGTGTGCTCTTGGAAAAAAAAGAAAAAAAAACCCAGTCTTGCACTTTCACAAGTTTATAATCACTTTCATTTTCACTTGAAGAATGGTGTGATGTTGTGCAGCCAGTGTGCTGTTGAAAAAAGTCACTTGATGCTGTACATATTGCATAATGCCCACTGTCTTGCCAAACCAATTTTACCTTGCGTAATTCTGGTCTAAGATCTAAGGAAACGTAGAGATGGGCATGCGATTCTTCACACACCGCTGTTCTGCAGGGCAAAGCTCATGAAAAAAAAGCAATTGCTCATTAAAACTGGTGTACCATTACTGGATAAATAAGACCGCTTCCAGTATTTGTGAAACTTGTGCGAAAGGAAATGATAAACATCACTGTAAGTTATTATGCATGCAATAACTGACACTGCATGTGTAAGCATGGTTTGTTAAGCGGCTCATTTGCTTTGAACACCAGAATCAGGTTTGTGAAGACAAAAGCAACGAAATGGGTACCGAAGGCCACCTGGTAACATGGTAGCTGCTAACTGGCCAACATGTGGCACCTCCGCCATCTCTAGATAGAAAGGATAATTTGCAAAAATGTCTGTCGTAAGTGATTTACTCAAAAACTTAATGGAAATGAGCTCAAATCATATTTTGGGTGGTGTACTCCTTTGAGAACACACATACTCCTTGGATAAAAAAAAACCCAGAGCGGGTCTGCCTAAACCCCTGCAGTACACGTGTGTGCTTGTGTTTGGAGCTGTGCTGGAGGAGAGCGAACTCTAACCTGGTGAGCAGCGGCACCTGGGGCTCAGACAGAGAGAGGTCGCTGCTGGAGGAGGCGCTCTGGGGCCGGTCCAGCCTCTTGTTCTCCTTGTCAGATTCTCCTGAAGGCTGGTACAGGGGCCTGAGCTGCAGGAGAGGGGAACTCTGTCAGCGCCTCCCTCATAGGCCACCTCATAATCAGCGCTAATCGACTAATGCGCCCATCACTGCAGCCTTTGCTAAGGGTGACGGGATTTGCGGCAGTTATAACTGGGCATTAATGCAGTGCTCAAGCCATGATGAAGACACTTCTCCTTGCAATCAGATGGCCATTTAAAACCAACATGATGAAAGTGATGCAATTTAATGGTTTCAAAACAGCGAAGGACAAGGCAAATAGGCAAAGGCAAACACGCTTTGTCATTTAGACATTGCCAATTCAACAGTGACCCTCATAAAACACAGTGCACTTAACTGTAACCTGTAAACTTATTTGTTCCAAACTGCTTTAGTGATATTTAGATGAAGAATGAGACGAGCTTGCTTTGAGTATTAGAAAAAGCAAAAATGCATTCATACAGACTTTAATGAGCGCTCAGATTAGGTTCTGGGCAAATCAAGCTGTCCAACTATTATGGATGTGACACTTTTTAACCAAATCCACACTACTGATCATTCAAACATACTGTGTAACCACGCATCTGGTAGATTTAATTTGAATATTGTCCCACACATATTTCCACCAGACACTAAAGCACGACTCGTTCATCCTGGCTTTTCTGTCCCAGTCTGTACCCTCCCACCCTCACCTGCAGGCTGCCTGCGGCGAGCGGGGCCTGAGGAGGCTCCTCCCCCCGCCGGGTCTGCTCCAGCAGCTTGGTATAGGTCTCCTGAAGACGCTTCTGTGCAGGGCTCTCATTGGCCGGCTGGCCTTTGGCCACGCCCTCGCGCTGCTTCCTGTAGAGTTCCTGCAGGCGCTGGTTCTTGCGCTCCGCCTCCTCTCGCTGCATACGCCGCTCCTCCTGCTGCTTCCTCTTGCGCTCCTCCTGCTGCCGGGCGATGTACTGTCGCACCTCCTCGGCATCGTAGTGCCGCTTCTTCACCGGGACCTCCACCGGCTCTTGTCTGGCTTTGGCGGGGCTGGCGCTGCGGGACGAGCGGGGCGGGGCGCCTCCTGATGGAGGCCGCGTCCTCCTCCTGGCTTTGGCATCCCGTGGCGGCGCTGTCCCAGGCCCCTGGCACTCGCCCGCCCCACCGCCTTCCAGATTCAGATCGTCCAGCATGCCCCGAATTTCAGCCGGCAGCAGGTCGGTGTTCTGGCCCCGCACATGCTCCTCCCCCTCCACGGTCGCTGCAGATACAGGGGCAGGATCACTAGGCTGGGTGTGGCTGCGGGGCCTCTCCGTGCTGCTTGTTCTTGACTGCGGTCGCGACCTCGTCCGGGGTTCGGCGCCGGCCGGAGGAGCCGCTGCTGCAGAAGGAGAGGCAGGGTTGGGTCAGGAGTCGAGGGCAGATGTTCATCCCCAGACAAGTCATATCACAGGTTCCACAAACATTACACACCACCATCACATCATCTCCTCAAATCCCACCAAGGAGATTCTTTCCAACAAGAAACACCTTTTATTTCAGAAATTAACAGTTTGGTCGCCCGCAACCACATCAGTGTAGCCCCCCCGGTTCCCTTATCACATTTTGTTGAAAATTTCACAATTTTCAGCATGAAATTGTGCTTTATATGGCCTATTGTGTTGCCATGGCAACCAAAATCGATAGGTGTCGTGACCTGACCATAACTTATGCGCACAGCACATCTCGAAGGAATTGGTCAAAATTTGTGGCCAGTAGAGCGTCCACAAGAAAATCTCTACAGCTGCGACTGCGGCAGAGACAATGAACATGAATCCATAGTAGCCGCTCAGCTTAATCCGGGGGCTTCAAAAAACAATAAACAGAGGAAACCAAAGCCACACACACACTCATCACAATCTTTAACACAGTATGCATCTTAGATCGGTGATTACGCTCATAACAATAAGCCACGAGGCCACAAACACACAAGTGATTGAAGACATGCCAAACATTAAGGCTACTTCGCAAAAAATACACTTTAATCCACTACATTGTTAAATCCACTCAAACTGAAAAAAAGCTGATTTGCAATTAGAATGAATTAACTATCTAAATGGTCCCACCGCAAAATGCAGGTGAAATCATTGATATGGGTCACCCAGAAAGCAAAATAAATGGTTTTCCATAAAAACAAAATGGTCTTTCATCCAAATAAAATGGTACTCCTTCGAAATAAAGGGTCCTCTATCAAAAGAAAAATGTTCTCGTCAAAACAAAATGTTCGCTATCTAAATTAAAAGGACTCCTGTGAAAGGAAGTCTTTCATAATGGAGACGACCTGGAAGCTCGGGAAACAGCGTGCAAAAAAGTCTTAAACCTAAAAAAAAAAAAAAAAAAAAAAAAATCTTCAGCAAAAAGCCTTGAAGCCATTTTCTGAAAGAAAGTTTTTCAGAGCCCAAAATGCCTTTCCCTCTTAAGAATGACACTGCATCTTTTGCTCAGCATCAGAAAGGGTGCCGTTTGGCTCTGTAGCCCAGTAAACGCATCATTATTATGTCCTATGAGTCGACTGCAAGGTCAGCCAGTGAAAAGCAGGTCCTGGTGAGCTGTGCAGCAGTGTGGGAGAGGACCCGTCACTGCCAATTCATTCCAGCCACAGACAACACCGAGCAGAGACTCATCTTCCTCACCACAGAGCCTTTAACCCAGTCAGCCATCTAGCAGCCACAACCTACTGCAAAGGTACTCAGATACCCAGCACACACTGAACACCGGGTGCTAAATCCTGCACGCAAAGCACTGGGGAGAGAAGCAGGTCAGGAATAGTCCAACGCCTGCAGGATATAGAGCTGCATTGAGGGTGGTGGGCGTGCACAGTACTGTGCAAAAGTCTTAGGCAACCTGCATTTTTAAAAATTTACTTCTGGCTTTGATGTTTATCTTTTATTTTCCTCATTAGTGTTGCTGAAAATTGAAAGTATATTTGAATTTAAATTCTAATTTTAAAATATTGTCATTAATAAATGTTGGCACTTCATTAAAAACAGATGGCACACTCATGTTGGTGCCCTGATATCAACATCATCACGGCTGTCCGCAATTATTTGTAGGGAGAGACACAAGTGAGACAGTCAGTTTGCAGAAGAACAGTGGCAAGTTTTTCACTCTACTTGGAACAACTAAAAAGCCAATCATCTCGTAAAACCATAGCACAACAAGACAATGGCCATCATTTATCAAACGTGCATACACCAAAAAAATGGGTGTACGCCAAATCTCCCACAAGGATTGGCATTGATCAATCTGAACAGGAGAGAACGGTCTGCAAAAATCTCACGCCAGGTCTGACCAGACGTACGCTCATTTAAAACGAGCGTACAAAATGCAGGAACGAGTGCAGCTGTCAAAATGATTAATAAACCATATGCAGCGATGCGGACATCATGCTGTTATTGTTCTTATTAGTAAAATGAATAAATAGGCTAAATCTATAACATAAATGAATGGATAAATAAATAAGACACCTGTGTTGAGAAATCAATTAAACTTATATTTTGAGACAAACCTGCTTGTCAGGCCAGACGGGTGACAATTACAATCAATTTGATTAAGCGCAATGAGTGGCTTGACAGATAAGCAGAGTATGTCAGATGCTCATCCAGTCAGATATATACTGAACAACAAAAGAAACCCAAGTTAATTAAAGGCAGACTGGAAAATACATAATTATTTTAGAAAATCTAATTTATTACTAGCGCTTGCACATTTACACTCGTTTCATCAAACTTTTCTTTGTTTTGCGGTCACTTTGACTGAGTAACCATAAGAGTACATTAACTAACTAGCTAACTTGCGTTTCTTTTGTTGCTCAGTAGATATAGGCCTACGGACACTTTGACCGTGATCACATTTTGACAATGGAAGATCTTCTATTGTTAGAGGAATACGCTTCTGTCCGACGTGAGAGGAACTTTTGGCACAGAGATCTTCTCCGGGAAAGTGACGAATGGCTGCTCGTTTTATGTGGCACCCAATAAAATGTCATGGAGTAATACTAATAAAAGTACAATGAACAGGGATCTCTGCAGACTGTATTTTTAACATAATTACCCTCATTTCGAGGCGGTGGAGACTCATCCGTGTCCCCACCGCCATGGAGGGGGAGCCCATCACTGCTGCCACACTCCTCGAACGGTGACAGCTGGAGGTTTGAGCCTGGTTGGCCTCCATGTCCAGGCCCCACTAGAACCCGTTTTTTGGTGGCGATCTTAAAATGGGACCACTTTTTTTTAACCTACATGTAAAGCATTTGGATTGCCAGTTATGTAGGCTAGATAACATGAAGTAGGTCTACCATGGATCTATAAATTGAATTTATTAATGAATTAAATCAAACCTCTGCTGCACTTGGTTTTCCACCCCAACGGTGTTCCGCAGCAGCAATAGTTTTCCAAACTGCACCCTTCTGGGCTCCCTTGATGACACTCTTAAAGCCTGATTCATGCTTCTTTGCGGTCGGGCGCGGTTTCAGCGGTGCGGACGGGCGCCAAGACGGTCCCCATTTAACGTCCAGTCATTTCATGCTTGATGCGGTCAAAGCGGCTCCAAGAACGGACCTGCTCTGCAGTTGTGCTACTGAATCTTATTTCGGTGATAAAAACGTTCATTTTTATCATATTGTAACTATTATTATTATTATTGTTTACTACCAAGCACACGGATCGATTATTTTGATAGATTAGACAGTGCGCCGCTGTCAAAACAAATATTACTTTTTTTCTCCACTATTACGATAATTGGGTCACTTGAAACTTTCGAAAACTAAGTTGACATGGTTTGCATTTCGCAGTTCCTGCATGTAGGCAATGAGCATAGATCCGACTGAAATGTAGTAAAGATATTTGTATTTTCAGTTTCTACCAGCTGGCTTTTTCTTTAAATTCCATTTTAATTTTAATAGGAATTCCGGGTCCAAACCTAGCCAATCATTGCACGCGGTTGTGCGACCCGCCGCGTTGTTACAAAAATCCTCCAGGTGTTCACCGGCGTTTCAGAGCCTCAGCGGACCCTCCGCTCTTTTTCCAAATTTCACCGTGCCTTCTGGGCGCCGACCGCAAGAAGCATGAATCAGGCTTAAGGCTTCCAAATAAAATTATTTTGTTTTGCTCCACATCCGATGTGATAATTTATATTTCCTCCTCAGAAAAGTTCTTCTTCTTTGCAGTCTTTCTAGAGTCCATGTCATAAAGTTGGCAGGGCTATGCCCCGGAGCATGAATTTATAGGGGCGTGTCATGTAAATTACGATGGTTTCAGCCACCAGATTTATCAACGCCACGCCAGTTCTACACCGAAATCAGCGACTTACACACTTTTAGTAAATCAGACGTGACACCTGGCATACGCTGATATTTACACCAGAATCTACACCAGATCCTGCGCAAGTTTGATAAATGAGGGCCATTGTCCCAAATGTTTAGGTAAAACATAGTCACACCAAATATTGTTTTTATTTAGTTTTTAACAGTTTATAACTCTGTTTAGTACATTTCTCAGTTATGAGAAAATTTTAATTTCATTATTTTTGCAAGCATATTTGTCCTATGAAATTGCTGTCAATGTGCCTAAGACTTTTGCACAGCTCTGTACATATGCACATACAGTGGGCTGCAAGAATTTGGGCACCCCTGGTTTAAATGTCCGTTACAATTGACCTCCAAGTGATTGAAAGCAAACCAGAACACTAAATGCTACGAAGTTGAACATGACACATTTCATCATATTTTAAAGCAAGAATAATTTTTATTTTTAAATTTTTACTGTTTCAAAATAATAAAACAAGGAAAAAGGCCTTGTGCAAAAGTTTGGGAACCCTGTCAGCTAGTATTCTAACTCCTCTTCGGGCAGCTATAACAGCTTGCAAACGCTTCCTGTAGCCAGCTAAGAGTCTTTCAATTCTTGTCTTTGGAATTTTTCCCCATTCTTCCAGACAGAACACCTCTGGCTCAGAAATATTCTTTGGCCTGCTTGCATGCATGGCATGTTTGAGGTCTCTCCACAGATTTTCAATAATATTCAAGTCTAGGGACTGTGATGGCTATTCCAAAACCTTCATCCGTCTTTCCTGGAGGTACTTTATTGTGGATTTTGAGGTATGCTTCGAGTCATTGTCTTGCTGGAATACCCAACATCTCTTCAACTTCAATTTCAGGACTGAGCTTTGAACGTTAGCCTCTAAATGTCTTGATATTTGGTGGAATCCATTCTTCCTTCCACCCGCACAATACTGCCTGTGCCCCCAGCTGCGATACAACCCCAAAGCTTAATGGATCCACCTCCATGCTTAACAGTTGGCAACGTATTCTTCTCTACAAATGCTTCACCCTTTTTTCTCCAAACAAACCTTCTTTGGTTGTGGCCAAAAAGTTCAATTTTGGTTTTGTCAGTCCAAAGCACATTGTTCCAGTAGGCTTGAGGTTTCTCAAGGTTCTCTTCTGCATGCTTCAGATGTTTAATTTTGTGTTGAGGTCGTAGGAAAGGCTTCTTTCTTACAACTCTGCCATGTAGGTCTTTATTGTTTAAGGTACGCTGTATTTTTGTCCTGTGAACAACTAGACCTGTGTCTGCCTACTCCTTTTTACAGCTCTTTTGCAGTGATGTGTGGGTTCTTCTGAGCATTTCTCACCAGATCTCGGGCTATTCCATCTGAAATTTTTCTTGGTCTTCCAGATCTTGCCTTGACTTCAATTTGTTCCATTTATTTTCCATTTTCTTACGATGTTTTTGACAGTAGAAATGGGTAGTTAGAAACGTTGTGAGAGTTTTTTGTAGCCTTCTCCTTGTTGGTGGAAGTGAATTATCTTGATTTTGACATCCTTGGACAACTGTTTAGAGGAACACATGGTTTTTAACACCAGACACAACAGCCACCGCAGTCGGATACTTTAGAAGGCATAAAGTTACTTCAGAATATATAGTTCAACCCTGGAATTATATTCACCTGACTCATTGAAGCCCTAACGAGTAAATCACCTGGGTCTGGGCCTGAGTAATCATCTTCTTAAAAGGTAACAAAGAATAATACAAAAAGGGTTCCCAAAATTTTGCACAGGGCCCTTTTTCCTTTCTTATCATTTAAAAACTCAGAAAAATAAAAACAAAAAGAAAGCTTGCTTTTAAATTTGCAGAAAGGTGTTATGTTTAACTTTGTAACATTTAGTGTTCAGGTTTGCTTTCAATCACTAGGAGATTAACTGTAACAGACATTTAAATGAGGGGTGCCCAAATTTTTGCACCCCACTGTATGTTATGATGGATCTCTGCAGGGGGAGCTGTCCTGATCACCTGGCCAAGCAGCAGAGTCTGAAGCATCTGCTTTAGGCTCCTGAGCGGCCCGCGGCGCCGGGCCTCGACCCGTCCTCCCCACCTTCTGCCCCTCCCTCCAGGACGACGTGGTGATCACTGGAGCAACTGCGGACGGACCAACAGAACAGGCCAATGAGGAGACAAGAGCACCACAGAAGCCTCTGGAACAGTGGCATATTCTGCAGATGGTGCAGCAGGGCAGGGGATTTAGAGCAGCAGTAAGAGAAGTCTATTCACTCAGGTCAGTCTTTATCCACCTCCAATAGAGCCCCTTCTGTGTCACTCAGAGAAGCATTCCTGCACCACATCTGCACTGCAAAGCCTGAGGCAGAACTCCCAAGTGTTTCCTGCTAACTTAATGAGTCCTGCTGATTGCTCCGTTCAGCAATTAAAATTTGCAAACCTGAGAAAATCCAAAGGAGAAGGATAATACAGAGTAATGGACAAGGGACTGTTGTTAAAAAATGAAGTGTATTTACTTTGGCTCAGTTAACATGGAGACAATGTAACTGTAAACAAGGTCAATTAAAATCAAGAGGAGGGAATGAAGATACTCAGGGAATCCTCTTTATGTTTGTCGTCAACAAACGGCTTTTTGTGCAAACTGCAGAGAATAAGCAGCATCATGGGAATGGAGGCTGACATTCTCCCGGAGACAGTGGGTTCTGTTTGTGCAACGTTACTGCCGTGCGGCGACTCCTCGGGCAGCTGTTTCTGCTCGTAATCGATGCCGACAGCGCTGAACTTGATCAGAGGTTCATTATAGGCCTATTTTTAGCGCGGCCGAGCGGCGCAAATCGCAAGCCTGATGCAAGCGGGGGGGTGGGGGTGTGAGTTACAGTGGGCAGCACTGGGAACGGGGGTGAGGGGGGCAGACCGCTGTGTTCCCATGGCGAGAGAAGGGCAGTGAGAGGTGAAGGCAGAGCAGCCAAGTTCTCAACTGCCTGAGCTGCCATGCCGACGCATTTGTCACGCATCAGCATTCCGACTGCACGCGCGATTCAGCGTCAGCATGAGCGCAATCTGCATGCTCCACATACTGCGCATTTCACAAGACCAGAGACTCAACCACACGCGCACATGGCTGTTTTTCATGGAACACTCTAAACCTTTTCATGTTTGTTGCAGTTTCAGGTGTTTATGCAACCCACAAAGCAAGCAATATTTTTTAACGCCTTGCCCACCACTGACAGGATTTTCCGTCAATCAACATTCTCACGGTTATATGGTAGTGGGCATGGTTATGGATCTTCTGACAAAAATAGGTGACAGGAATGAAATTCATGGGGGTTTCTGGTGCACTTTGCAAACATGCCAAGAAGGAAATTACATTTTTTTCTTGGGCAGGTTCCATGATCACAAGCTTTATGAGGAACTGTAATGAATCTCCTTGATATATGCAGGACACTTGAAAACAAAGCAGCAGCTCCATGTTAAATAACACCCGTACGCTTTTCTCAGCTTTTTTTCCCCCAAAATTTAGGGTTTTTAATGAAACTGACCAATGTGCAAGTGCTTGTAAAAAACAATGAATTAAATCATCACAAAATGTCTTATGTCTGAAACTAGAAACTCCATTCTTTCTTTTTATATATTAATAGAACTGAATATTCTGGGAGTGTTGAATGGCCAGTGAATATTATCAAAAAATCTGGAAGTGGCTAGCAAAAAAAAAAAAAAAAAAAAAAAAAAAAAAAAAAAAAAGAACACTGGCGTGGAGAGAGTTAACTACCAGACCTCGAGTGATTTTCTGCCACAAATGACGACAACCCCAGTACTATTACACACGGACCGGGACCACATTGCTTAGAATTCAGTCTCAGGGATGCAAAACACAGCACAGGAACATAATGAATCCCCCTATAGGCCACTGTAATAAATTCCCCTGCCCTCTGTACCAGAGATATCAGCTGTAACATGAAACGAGACAATCAGTGACATAACAGCGATACGGGCAGCAGTAAATGCAGAGAGCTCAGCAGCAGAAAGAGGCGCAGATGAAGGCAGGAACCTTGCTTGGTGTCGGGACACTTGAGCACTTTCCGCACAGGCTTGGGGGGCTTCTTCTCCTTTCCCCTCTCCACCGGCCTCTGCTTCACTTTAGCATTTCCTGCTGTGACAAGGAGGAAGACGCAAAAGCACAAATTTTTTATTTATTTAAGCTTCATTTAACCAGGTAAAAACCAATTGAGATAAAAAAAATCTTTCTTTCCAATGGCGACCTGGCCAAGAAGGCAGCAATATTGATCATCAGTAACATGCTGATTACGTACACAAAAATACAAAACAATACATTAGGGGGAGGGAAAAGAAGAAGAAAAAAAAATTGAAATGTTAAAAACAAAGGGGTTGCAAGTACACAAAGCATATATAGTACATACAAACAAAATGCATCAAAATACGTCAAGATTATTTTGCAATAAAGCAAGAACAGTTTGTGGTACAGACTCTGGATATGAAGCCAAGAATGCATCTATAACATTTTTAAGTGTTAAAACTGAACCGGCGTGCAGGGGTGGTCATGTGCGAGTAATGAGTACACAGACTGCTGGGGTGGAGCTTTGAGTCACTTTCTGAGTCACTTAAATACTTGGTGGAGAGCCGTAGCAGCCAGAGCTGCAGTGGTTAAGGCAAAATGCCAGGCAGGATTGAGCCAGAATGACTAGGTTCATAAACTTAGCACCCGACAACTTTATCCAAGTCTGGCGTGAGGCACTCGACATGCCGTTACTCTTTAATTCTGTGTCGCGTGTTGTTTAAAGTTCAGGTTCAAAGTTCAGTGCCTGTGAGTTGATGTGAGAGTACAAATTTCTCCAGCTCTTACCAGTCAGCTGCAGCGACAGGTCTCTGTACACCTCCCGACTCAGGCCCTGGAACTCCGCTTCACGCCAGACTTTGCCGTCAGGGGTACGGATCTTTGTCTCCGTGGGGTTAAAACCTGGGGTGAGGCGTATCAGAAAACAGTAAAATCAATGAATGATCACAGACATAGTAGGGGAGCGACTTCGAAAGCTGTGCATCACTTCCGTAGATCGTGACAACAAATGACTAAATGTGTGAAAAAAGTATGAAATGCAAGGAATTTGTGCTTATTTGTAACCACAGCTTCACCTTTGTAGATGGGTGCAGGCGGTGCCGGGGCCACCTTGCGCACGTTGGCGGCTGGAGCGGCTGTGGCGATTTCCGCGGATCCGCCCAGGTATCCCAGCAGCCTCTCTCTCTCAGCAGCCTCCTCCAGGTGCTCGCGCTGCCGGCGAATTCGCTCCTTCAGCTTCTCCAGCTTGTCATCGGGCTGCCGCCGCCGCAGGTTCTCCAGGCGCTGGGAGGCGGAGCCGGGGCTGGAGGACTGCGAGGTCTCCGCCCCCACCGCTCCCGTGGCCCCGCCCCCGGCGTGACAGGCAGCTCCCTGCAGCGCGTCCAGGGCGGGCCGGTCGTTGAGGTAGCGCACCACAGTGCTGTCCAGAGCTGAGGAGGCGGGGCTGTCCATGTCGTGGCTCTGCTGGTTGCGGGTGTCGCTGTGGTACAGCAGCTGGCTCAGCCGCAGGTCCTGCGAGGACGAGGGGGGCCTCTCCTCCTGCAGGCTGTGGGCCTCCAGCTGAGCGGGGGTCAGGGGTGGGGTCGCTTCCCTAAAAACAACAAATAACAAACACAGTCAATCTACAACTGCAACAGAGGCTCCATCCAATGCCACAGAGATCCTGAGCAAATACCATTTATCATACAACAAAGAAGCTTAAGCAATTATAACATGAGCTCATGCATAACTCATCACATTCAGCTGGGAAGCACACTAAAAGTACACAGAAGACCAACCTCGAATACTCTTTTGTCACTCACATCAAGCCAAAGAGCAAGTCCCCGAGAGCCACTCAATGTGCAAAATGAATCAGAGAATGATACCCTTTTCTACTCTTCTTGCCAAATTTCAAGCCACGATTCACGATTCACGATTTCAAGCCAAAAACGAAAAAAGCTTCATGGGAGAAAATGAAAGGAGTCAAAGATAAGGGTCGTAATTTTCCAAGACTACTCAAAGTGTTCACAGGTGTAAAATGACATTTAAACGAGTTTGTTGTGATAACACACCTACCACGTAGGACCAAACAGCACTGCCAGAAAACCTTGCGGCAGGGCTGATGCCAAACATAATTTGTGCATAAATACACACCACAAATCGAAACAAGAATGGCAAAAAAGGACAGCTTTACAGTAACAAGTGCAACCTTATTGTTTGCTTTTAAAAGCACCTGAACTAAAACACCTGAACTCATGACAACGGTCAAGTGATATGGCTTTTTAAAAGCATGCAAACATGAAGTGACTCATTTAAACCACTGGTTAAAGAAAAAAATTCTTTGATGAGCCCCACCTGATTGTTACCTAGCAAAATGGGTGAAGGAATTAAACTTTTTTAGCGACAATTTTCCAATCCATATTGGCACCATCACAAACGCAAGGATCAGTAGATATGCAGTTAAACAAAAATATTTCTAAGACGAGACAAAACTAGACAAATGTTGTCGATGGATAACTGCAGGGTATGACCACTAAATGACAGTATTCTCCAAATAGGCAAAATTCAAAGTTTGGGCAAATGGTGGTGCTTCAGGAAAGGATAAAGGGTCCAGAAAATCAACAGAAGAACTACTCTGGGCCCCAAGAATGTTCACAGCAAATTTTACCAAAGTTCTATAAGAGCTGCTCCACTCACTGAATTTTTGAAAAAGTGAACAGTACAGTGCACAGCCTAGTTCAGAGTTTATCAGAATGCCATCATAACAGTTTGACTTATTGAATTTAGAAATGCAGTCTCACCAAATGATAGTGCCACTGTAAAAGTAACAGAGCCATAAAGTTCCCCCTCTACGTGCCAAGAATGTTCACTGCATATTTGAAAGGATTTCAGTTAAAACTGTTCAAGTTATTGCATTTTTAAAAATGAATATTTTGGCCCAGTGATGGTGCAACAGCAAAGGTCATAGGGTGATGATCATCAATAGCAGCCTTCAATGAGCACCAGAAACAATCACAAGAAGTGTAACATGATTCTGATCAAAACCATTTGAGTCATTGCATTTAAAAATGTTAAAGTTGGCTGAGAGGTGGCGTAACATTGAGCCACAGCAACCAGTAAGGTTCCAACTCCATCCACCAAGAATGTTAAGAGCAGGTTTGACATCATTTCCAGAGAAAGCTGTTCTGAGTTATTGCCATAAAAAAAAAAATTTAAACTTTGGCCTGGCGGCGGCACTACAGCATATGTTATTGGGCGAACAAATAACAGCCCATACCTAAGAAAGAGAAAAATAAATCGCAAGAAGTGTGACAACATTCCCATGAAAACTGTTTCGAGTTACTGTATTTGGAAATCTAAAGTTTGACCTGGTGGTGGCTCTGTCAGAGAGGTCATCGGGTCACACAAAACAATAGGGTTCTTCCCTGAGTACCAGAAATGAACAGAGTTTTATGTGATTCCCATAAATTACAGTTATCAAAAACTGTTCCAGTTATCATGCCAATACAAAGGATCTGCAGCAGCAACAGCAGCCAAAATGAGTGCAAAATATCCACCAACACTATTTCGGAATAGAATGACCTGATGACTGACAGTCTTATGAGAGGTTGCATAATTCTGGGTATAAAAATAGAAAGAAGCCTCCTCTGTTTTTAAGTCCAATGGCAGGAGTAACAAACAGGGTAATGTTTGGAGTGTGCGGTGCTGTTAGAGACTGATACAATCGGACAGTCATTTATGCTTTCAGGAGAAAACACATGACAGCACAATAACAGCCCATTAAAGAACCTCAACAGCAATTATAAAAGCCAGGAGAAGGTAATTCAGAAAAGCAAGTACAGGGGGAGCATCATCTGGTGGGCACCTGCATAGCAAACAAACTAAAACTGCCCACTGATTTTTCAAGGAGACCAGTGAACAGTGCATTACAGTAGCCAAGGCTCCTGGTGATGAATGCATGAGCCAACTTGGGAAACGCAACCTTAGTAACATTATTAAAATTCAATAAAGAATACTCCCAAGTGACATTCTGTTGCACATGGGGAAAAAAAACCGTAGGTCAGCTTCTTTTGGCTATTAAAATGCCCCCATGTCATGTCCTCCATTGCACAAGCTCTCAATATCATATCCTGTCACTGAGATCAAGCCAGGTTTGGTTGCGCAGGGAGAATGCTACTATGCAAGATTCTGTTACTTATTGCACAGGGAGAATGCCCCATGTCTGGTTCTGTTAACCATTGAAGAGAGCACCATGTTAGGTTCTATGGCACATTGAGAATGCTCCCATGGTAGGTTCTCTTGGACATTGAGAATGACCATATCTCAGGTTCCAAAGGACACAAAGAATGCTTATATGTCAGATTCTGTTGCGCAGTGAGAATGCTCCCATGTCACGTTCTGTGCGCACAAATAATGTCCCATTCTGTTGCCCATTGAGAAGGGCACCATGTCAGCATCCGTTGCACATAGAGACGGCCCCCGTATTAAGTTCTGCTGCCAATTGAAAATGCTTGAATCTTTGGCCTGCTTGTAAACTAAGAATGGCTCCGTGTTAAAATCTGGTCTATGCTGAGAATGCCGGAATGCTAGGTTCTGTTGCACAACCCCAATTCCAATTAAGTTGGCATATTATGAAAAATGCAAATAAAATCAAAAATGAGCGATTTGAAAAGTCCATTCACCCTCTGCCACATTGAGAAAAGTACGACATCACATTATTTGATGCTTTACACTGAAAAATTTCAATTGTTTATTGAAAAAATTTGGTTATTCAAATCTGACGGCTTCATCTGAGGTCTGCACAGAGAATGCCTGCGTGTTACGTCCTGTTGTACAAGAAGAATTCAGCCAGGCTGAAGAGTCGTGTGCCGAGAGTGCCGCTGAGACATGTCCTGACCTGTAGGAGGCCAGCGGTTCCCTGAACTCCACACAGTTGGCCCTCCTGACATTGCTGTCCAGCGTGGTGTTCCTCAGGGGGCTGCGTGAGCTCTTCTCCGGGCTGCGCCGGCTCCTCGCTCGGGCCTTAGCGGCTGAGTCTGAGGCCGCTGTGTGCTCTGAGCGCCTCCCTTCTACAGCCACAGGGACAAGAGCTTAGTTGACTGAAGCATGTCCCTAACACACAAACTTAATGATAAGGACCATCTTTGAATACCTAATGTGAATTAAAAAACAACATAAGTATCATTTTTATAGCATGCTTCACTCAAATAGTCTGAATTTAATTTGGCCCAGTCAAAAAATTACAAGACTAGATGGGCTGCAAGGAATGTTCTGATTGTTAAAAGCTCCAGTTAAGAAAATAATTGCACATTACTCCTCATTGCATGGCTAGCCTGAACAGTCTTGCTTGAGAAAGCAGTTCAGCCGCCTAGCAATATCTGTAAATGAACACTAGATCTTCAGCAGAGTTTACTGCCCCACCTCACCTCTACGGCTAACTTTCCTGGTTGCCCCACTCAAGGATTTCTTGGTATCCATGACAGAGTCTAACAACACCCCAGTGCCAGGAGCAGCCTCAAGGCGATTCTCGATGTGGCGTAGCTATGGAGACAACACGCGGCTTCAGTTAAACAGAGGCCTGAAGTCTTCCTTTCAATGCAGCTACATTGTCACTGCGAAGTTCACAATGCATCTCCATTTTAAAACACAAGTCCTAATATCGCACACAAAAGGTTCAGTCTTTTGCAGAAACAGATTCGAAAAATCTACTCACAGCAGCTTTGGTCTGATTCAAACTCTTAAACGCAGCTGTCAGCTCTGAAAAAAAAAAGAATGTGTACAGCATAAACACAAAGGCATATAATGAAAAATACAACATTGTGACAAACTCTGCTGAGTTGCTGTTCCACTAAATAGGAAAAGCAAAAAACAAATTGGTATTTAATTGAAAACGTGGAGCTCAGTAGAACATAAGCTTTTCACAGCTCAAACTTATGCTCAGCAAAGCTCATCTACAGACACCAAAGATGAACTTGGTGAGGATTTACAGCCTCAACGCTGACCAGAGCTCCTCTCTGATGTGAAATGGTCATTTGACATGACCTTTAGGGAATGTGTTAAGCCAGAGTTTCATCCATCTTGCTCAGGGCCCCTGCTCAGGAGACATAGCCACATAGGCCTTAGCAAGACCAGCACAGACAGTGCAAAGCTTCAGGAGGAGACTGACCTAATCCAGCAGGCTGGACTGAGCTGCCCGGGGGTTCCTCGCCCTGCTGCCGGCTCCACATCGCAGCAACAGGACAGCTGGAGGAGGAGCAGAGAGGAGCACATCAAATGACAGACGAGCTTTCAGGAGGACATGTCTCTGGGCAGGAGGAGGGAGTGATAGCAGCCTGACCTCAAATGCTCTACCCTCAAAGATTTTATTTTCAGATACTCCTGAAATAAACTGAATTTTTATCATCAGAAGATATTTGAGGTAAGTAATATCAATACTGTCACACAGACCCCTAAATAAAGCTTTGCATGGTGCAACAACACTAAAGTGGGAGAGGGTAAGACATAAATTTGAGCAGGAAAGTAGGACCCACAGGAGCCAGGAGGACTGCTGAGGAAAGGATGACCCCTCGCTTGCACCATTCCTCCCACGCTCTCCCTCTCGCTCTCGCTCGCGCGCCTTCCCTCACACACAAACACTCAAGACAACAGACAGGAAAAACAAACCATACGACATGAAGAACTGACATCTGACAGGCAGTCACTTTTTTTTTTCTTCAGACACCCGAGGGAAAAAAGCAAAAAACAGGTTCTGCGACTAAACTTGCACTGACTGTAGCCAAATGAGGGCATAACAAACAATAAAAGAATTTTCATGTCCCTCTATGATCCCAATATGATTAGATCATTAAAATCTGACCAGAGCTCCGCACACTTTTCCACTTATCGAGACTCAGTTCACCAAACAAATCACCGTTTAATGCTTCAAGTGCTTGTTCAGACAAAAGTATCTGATGCATTTGGTTACCTGATATGTCACACAAGGCATTCAAGATATGTCATCAAAACTCTCTCAGTTACAGCCATGTACGTAATCTTCAAATTCCCTTTGTTTCTCAATTACACACGCAACTGTTTTGCTGCAGTTTAACAGCACTAAAAAGTGAAGCCTGCTCACAATGGAAGCAGTGTTCTTAACATGACAGTCTGAAGCAGGCAAAGAATGTTTTCCTCATTTCAACAACAGTCAGGAGGCAAAGTCGCAGTTGAGTTAAATTATGGCGCTCCACACCTCCAGATCATTTTGCGTTCCCCGAGCCATAACAAGCTGACATCTACTAGGCAATATGAATAAAATTTTGGATTATAACTAAGAATCATACCTGAAAGTGACAAAAAAAGTTAACCTCAAACAAGATTTGAGTGAAACAATTATTACGATGGGGCCTGAGGCAAACCTGACTTTACCTACTGAAATGTGGGCCTTTTTCACTGATTATGTAATGGAGGTCATTAGGCAGGAAATACAGAGTAACATGTAAGGGTAGTGATTGAAAATCTGAACCTTGGTCAGTCTGCTCACAAATAAACAGAAGCAGCTAAACTTAACCTTCAAAAGAATGAAATTTCTTCTGAGGCAGATGCCAAACTTCAAAGTAATGATGTAAAGCTTTGCAGACTTGACTCAGTGTGCAGCAACAGCACTGGTAACAGCTCTGGAAGAGGAGAAGGCAAAGTGGCTAAAATAATGTAGAGCACACTCATGACTAAACTAACTATGGCTCAGGGTCAGCAGGCTTTCTTACTGAGCACTAAAGCATTTAAGCTGTGGAGGTGGCACCATGAAAGGATGAGAAAAACTACCCTAAAGTTACATTGCCAAATAAAGTACATAATCTTTCCGACTGAAAATGATACGCCAATATTGATTTTATTTTTGCAGCAAGCTAATTGCATGTAAATATCTGGTAAAACACAGCACGAGAAAGCCGCCATGTTCATTCAGCTGGAAGAAGATGCTTACGTCACCCGGGCTGGTAGCTCTGACATCGGAAAATGGTGAAAGGTCACATCAGTCAAGCTCAGGTCGCCCGCTGTGTTAGAACACCCAACAGCGGCGCATTGCGACATTGTCAAGGGTTAAATGCAGACTTCGAGCAAACGATGGTCGTAATTCAAAGAACTGGCATCTCTCAAATCATTCTTAATCATCAACACAACTTTCAATTTTATACTGTGACTCCACACACTTCACAGACATGTCCAGCTCTCATGACGTCGCACACCGTTCTGGGCAGAATATTTCCCATTGTTTGAGTGGTCGATTATTTTCTGTGGCGGCGATAGCAGATTCTGAAGTGTCCAGTATAATGCAATGTTTGAAAGTGGACAATATTCTGTGAATAATTTAAAGAAAATAACAGCTTATTTTGGACAGTGGACATTATATACTTTATTTGACAATGTACATTTACCATAGGTTTCTTAGTCTTTAATGAGGTACGAACACAAAGTAAGCAAAATTACGCTTGAATAACTGTTTAAAGTGGACATTTACCATCTGCTTGGCAGACTAAATTTCAGTTTTGTATGCTTAAAGCAAGCCAAAAAAAATGAAATCCAATTAGAAAAACTCCAAGAATAGACATTCTTCTCACCACATGTTTAAGTTCTTTTTTTTTCTTTCTAGTGGGTAGCTCTGAACTACATTTGCAACAATTTTAGGGAACCCCATCAAAACGGATATGCTCCAACAAATTTCATTTACAATAAATGTATAATAAGCTAGCTTTTGAATAATCATTTCAAGGATGCCCTAGGAGTAAAGCCTAAAAGAACAGATGCAAGTGAGGAGGGCTATAAAAAAACGGGGTAAAGCCCCTGGAGCAATTTTGGGGTTAAAGGCCTTGATCAAGGGCCTAACTTCATCTCATTAGTTAAAGTTAACTTATGGCGCTTTTCCACTACACGGTACCGGCTCTACTCTACTCTGCTCTGCTTTATTGCTTTTCCCTTAGGAAAAAGTACCTGGTACCAGCTACTAGTAGGCACTAGTAGGTACTTTTTCTGGTACCTGCTCTCCTGGGGTTCCAAAAAACAGCTGACCAGGTACTAGTAGGTACTAAAATGTGACGTACAACATTGCTGTCCACTGATTGGTCAGAGACAGTTGTCACTGTGAAAGACGACTCCGTCGTCGACCTCGGGACATCTCATTCGAGTTAGATTGATGAGTCTCAAGATTGGCGTAGTAGATGATCATCGACTTATTCTGTTTTAGGCTACTTGTTTGATATACTGTGCGTTGCCTTACCTTTCAAACACGGGTTCTCTTGTTCACCAAAGCTGCTACATTCATGAAATGCATTTCTTTTTGCCTGTGACCCTGTTCGTGGCAAAATTAAAGGGGAACTCAGGGCTAAATCATAATGCTGTTTTATACAAACATAATTAGTAAATAAATATTGTAAAATACAAAAATAGGACCGAGGGTCCTGCAGCTTACCGGCAAGCAGTCTAACAGCGATGATACAAGTTATGAAAATTTCATGTGAAGTTTGACATTTGAATCAGTGAAAATAAATGTCAAGGTCACTAAACAAAAGTACACATACATTTATAAGACCTTCTGTAATACAATCCTAAGCTCTGAAGCAGTTTTGGTGATACAAGTCATTGAAATATGTCAATATGTATTCAATATGTCAATTGTGAACTTTAAAGGTCACAGAATGTCAAGTTGTGGAGAGCAAATGGACTTCATATATGACTTTCTAAATATTGTAATTTCACTGCTGAGTTTGACCCCCAAAGGTCACTGACAGTCAAGTTGAATGTCACCAAATGAGAGTTCATATGTGACTTCCTATGTCAGTAACACAAACTTAGGCTCCATCTGTGACCGTTTTAGTGATACAAGTCATTGAATTTTCACAAGGTCACATTTGACCTTTGAAAGTCAATACGAAGGTCACCTAATGAAAGTTCATATATGACTTCCTATATGTCTGTAATACAAACCTAGACTCCATCTGTGACCATTTTGGCAAGACAAGTCATTGTAATTGTATTATGTCAAGTTTGACCTTCAAATGTCATCAACAGTCAAGTTGAATGTCTCCAAATAAAAGTTCATATGTGACTTCCTATGTCAGTAACACAAACCTAGGCTCCATCTGTGACCTCTTCAGTGATAGAAGTCATTGAGTTTTCTCTAGGTCAAGTTAGACCTTCGAAGGTCAATATGAAGGTCACCAAATGAAAGTTCATACATGACTTCCTATACTTCTCCAATACAAACCTACACTCAATCTGTAACGATTTTGCTGATACAAGTCATTGAAATTTCACTGTATAGTTTGGCCATTCAAGGTCACTGAAGGTCAAGTTCAAGGTCACCCAATGAAACTTCATACATGACTTCCTATATGGCCACAATACAAACCTAAGCTCTATCTGTAATAGTTTTGGTGATAGAAGTCATTGAAATTTCACTATGCGAAGTTTGACCTTCGAAAGTCACCGAATGTCAAGTTCAAGGCCACCAAATGAAAGTTCATGTATGACTTCCTATACATCTCCAATACAAACTGAAACTATCTGTAACCATTTTGTTGATATAAGTCATTGAAATTTCACCGTGAAGTTTGGGCATTCAAGGTCACTGAAGGTCAAGTTCAATGTCACCAAATGAAACTTCATACATGACTTTCTATATGGCCGCAAAACAAACCTAAGTTCTATCTGTAATAGTTTTGGTAATAGAAGTCATTGAAATTTCACTATGAGAAGTTTGACCTTCGAAGGTCGCCGAAGGTCAAGTTCAAGGCCACCAAATGGAAGTTCATACATGACTTCCTATAAATGTTTAATGCACATATGTTCCCAATCGTCAATATTTTCAGGCCTAGAAACCTTTGAAAATTGTAACATTTTGCTTGACCTCAAGTTTGACCTTTCAAGGTCATCTGAGGTCAACTTTAACACAGCCAAAATGTAGGTCATATATTACTTCCAATATATCAGTAATACAAACTTAATCACGGCGCCCCCAATAGACCCACTTCCGTCGATTCAATCAAAATGGCGCTCGCACTGTACATTGATGGTACCAAGGTAAGTGGATTGTTTGATTTAGAAAAAAAATTAACACGCAGTTTTTGAGAAATAATGTTTAAAAATTTCTCAGTCCTATCGTTAACATTGGAGCCAAAATTTCAAGGGCCCATAAAATGGACAAAAATGATTCAATCAAAAATCAGAGAAAAAAGACTGGAGATATGGTCTAGTACTTTGTTATTGCAAATTTTTACGAAAATTCATCAGGCCAAAAAAAAAGATAAAAATATTCTGGACGCCACACCACGACAATAGCTTATCGGCCCATAGGGCCAGTAAGCTAATAAAAATGTGGAATTTTTGTTTTCAAATATGAGATAAATGAGGTTTCATTCCCCCCAATTAGTTGTCGTCTGCTTCAACGGTCGCGTGATAATGACGTAACGCTGCCCGAGAATGACGAACCGTCACCCTTCACCCAGAGGTATGCGCTGTTATTGTGTTGGATAGTGTGATTGTCCCAGTTCATTACTTTATGACAAAAGATCGTTCAATATGGCCCATTGGCTAGTTGCACGAGATGATGTTAAGTAAGCTTGGGCGGTTCCAGCGGGTACCCGGTTCTACCCGGTTCCAAAATCGGGAACTGGCTCCGAGTATCAATATTTTTCAGAACCGGGTACCCGTAGAGGCGTCGGTTCCGATGGGTTACTGATTACTACTGGGTACTTGCAGTAGAGTATTGAAACCGAAGCCTCACTAAAGAGGTTCCGGTACCGAATTTAATTACCAGCGAGGTTGGACAGCCTCCATCGCCTTGGCATAATTAGCTTACCTTATATCAATTCCCGTGTACTTTGCCTAACTTGCAATCAAGCCGTTTATTCAGCCAACTGACTTATCAAAACCAAAAAGTGGCTAATAATGATTAAGAATAGATAATGAGAAGCAGACAGACCTAACCAGGCTGCTGTGTTAGATTGAAAGAGTGCCAATAATCTGAATAAATAGCAGACCTCTGAATTCCACCTCTCATTGAATTTTTACATAGCCTATCATTAAAAAGATTCCTGAAAAATAAACCATTTTAAGATGGCCTTGGTTTTTAAGCGTTTCAAAATACACGAAGTGGAGAAAATTTGTAAAGCATATCGAACGTGAAAGTGAGAAATTATACTACTCAAAATTTGATAGGGATCATAGGAATTTTTTTGTGAAATGACATGCAAATTTGGTAACTGCCACTGATGAGCAATATATTGGATAAATGACATGCAGTCAGACACAAAACACATTTGCAAGTGCATTTAATGACATTAAATGAGCGTGCAGCCTCACACTTTTGGCTTTCACAAACACTTCATGGTTTCACCTCTGACATGTAAAGTGAAAACAGACAGTGTTCGTTTGATGTTTCATTACCACAGTTAATGGCAATAACGGGTATGGCCTCCCCTAGCTTGAATGACGGCTTGACAACGTCGGGTCATACGGTCAATCAGAACCCGGATGCTTGCAATTGGAATGTTGTTCCATTCTTCAACAAGGGCATTTCCGAGCTCTTCTAGAGTTGTGTGTTGTGCCCTACGACAGGAAATGGCGACCTGCAGCATGTTCCACACATGCTCGATAGGGTTTAGGTCCGAGAGAACTGCGGGCCAGTCCATGCAGACAATTGTCTCCTGCTCTAGGAATTGATTCACCACCCTAGCACGATGGGGACGGGCGTTATCATCCATCAAGATGAAATCAGGGCCAACGGCACCAGCGTATGGTCTTACATTACACATTGAGGATCTCATCCCTGTACCGTACCCTGTCATCATCCCTCTCCCCATGACATGCAGGTCCATTCTGCCGTTCCTGCTTATTCCTCCCCAGACCATAATTGATCCGCCACCATAACGGTCATGTTCGTTGATGTAGGCATCGTTAAATCGCTCACGTTGTCCTCGCCACACCCGTTGCCTCCTGTCAGTAAAGTCCAAGCAATATCGGGACTCATCAGTAAAGAGAACTGGAGCCAAATTGTTGCGTGTCCATGTGACATGATCGTGAGCCCAATCCAAATGGTCACGCCTATGACGCACAGTCAGTGGGATTCGAACACATGGCCTTCTTGAGTTGAGGCCGGCAGTATGAAGACGATTCCGTCTCGTCTGAGTGGATACCCTGACCCCGAGGCGTTATGAAGGTCATTTCAGAGGGTGGTGGCTGTCCAGAAAGGATGACGTCGTGCCTGAAGTGTGAGAAAGTGGTCTTGTCGTTGTATAGTCGATCTCTGACGACCACCCCCATGACGGTGTGCTGCTGTACCAAACGTTTGATGCCGGTTCCACGCTCTGTTCACAACGCTTTGGCTGACGTTAAGTGCATTAGCAACGTGACGTTGTGAGAAGCCAGAGTCAAGCATTCCGATGCATCTTCCCAATTGCTCTGAAGTCAATCGACGTCAAGACGTTGAGGAGACATTGTTATTGCTAAATGTAATGCAAAAACTTTGGGAACTTCCAAATTTTCACCAACAAGCAACACACACGTCTGAGTTGAAATGGTGAAGTGTTAGTCAAAGCCAAAATGTGAGGCTGCACGCTCATTTAATGCCATGAAATGCACGTGCAAATGTATTTTGTGTCTGACTGCATGTCATTTATCCAATATATTGTTCATCAGTGGCAGTTACCAAATTTGCGTGTCATTTCACAAAAAAATTCCTATAATCCCTATCAAATTTTGAGTAGTATATTTTCGCATTGCACGCAATAGACAAATGCAGCGAAGACTTGGCAAACACATTCAGGCAAACACAAATTTGGAGCATTGTTTATTTAATAATCGAACAAGATTTCAAATAAAGTAATTAATGGCTGTTTATTTTGGTTGCTTTTGAGCATCTAAATAGCCTAAAGTGAAGGTGGAAAACATTTTGTTTAAGCGTATTGAACATGACGTGTAGAAATTGTAATTGCATTAGTACGCAGCGTGACCAAATGAAAAACTGGAAATAATCTCGCAAACACATTCAGGTAAATTACGTGCTGAAAAAGCAAAGTTAAGGTCTGCAAAATCATCATCTTCTACCCGACAATTGCTCTCACCCCCTTCCCATTTGCTTTGCTCAATTTGCTATCAAACAGTTGATTCGCTCAATTAACGATTTAAATTGGTTGACAGTCTGATTCATTTGAATATGTTTTATTACATTTTGAAATTAAAATGACCCTGAAACATGACAGATTTGCCTGAATCTGTTAGATTCTTGTTTTACATTCTGCTGCGCTGCGTGCAAATGCGTTAACAATTTACGTGAAGTTCGATACAACAAAATGTTTTCCACCTTCACTGTTGGCTATTACACGCTCAAAAGTAACCAAAATCAAGAGCTATGAATTATTTTATTTTAAATTAATCTTGTTCAATTATCAAATAAAAAATGCAACAAATTAGCGGCACAGATTCGTCCGAACTTGTTTGCCAAGTCTTCGCTGTATTTGTCTCTTGCGTGCAATGCGAAAATATTATTTCTCTCACTTTCACGTTCGAGATGCTTCACAAAATGTTTTCCACTTTGTGTATGTTTTGAGACGCTTAAAAACCAAGGCCAACTTGAAATGGTTTGTTTTTAAGAAATCTTTTTAATGATATGTGGGTCAGTCCATATCCAAGCATCCAGACCCTCCCAGATGACCCCCTCAGAAATTTCTCAAAAAATTCATATGGGTACCTCTGGTGGACTTATGAAATAATACCAAGTATAAGACCAATATCCCTAATAGTTTTGAAGTGATGGCCTGTCACAATTTTAAGTAATTTTTTTTATTTTGACGAAATTGTGTTTCGTCCAACTTTGGGCTTCCACTGCTCCTCTATTATTTAACCTACAGATCAGATTTTTGGTCTCCCTGGCCAACTTTTCCCCTAGAATCAGAATTTCTGGTCAGATTAGGTGTATCTACCTTGGTTGCTCCACAACAGGGCTCCAAAGTTGGCCGAAAAGCCAAAAATCGCAAAAATTGCTGTACTTTTTAAATACTACAGATCAGAAAGTTAAGGAATTCAAGCTTGAATTTTTTTTTGGGACCATTCCTGATACCTCTCATGGGTAATCCACTTTAATCTTGTTTGTATCTTGGCAGGAGTGAGAAGAAAAATTTTTTTTTTTTTTTTATTTTGCTCGTTTTTCATTTTACGGAAAAAATAGCAATTTTGAAGTCCATGGTTCACCATGTGCGCAATTGACCACATCCTTCAAATCTTTACCATAGATTGCTATAGTTGTTTTATTTGAGTTTTTATTTTGAGTTTTATTAAACATTTATTTTATTACCACGAAAGTGAGGTCACCTAATATCACTACAATCAAAAATAAAAAAAAATATTTAAATGAGTGTTGCAAAAATGATTACACCCAACAACAAATTCTGCAAAATCCAATATTTTGTATGGCCTCCTTGATTTTTAAGGACAGTACAAGCTCTTATAGACATTGAATAAATAAGCCCCCATACTGCTACATCCATTTTTCTCCATTCTTGGAGAATAAGCACTTTCAGACCCTGGATGGAGAATGACACTTAACTTGTCTTATCAGAACTCCCCACAAGTGTTCTACTGGGTTGAGATCTGGTGACATGCTTGGCCACTGAATCACTTTTACCCTGTTCTTCCTCAAATGAAACTGTGGCCTTAGATGTACGTTTTTGGTCATAATCATGTTGACAGAGTGCCTGCCAACCTAGGGTACAGGGGGATGGTGGCATCTTCTCTTTCAATATTTCACAGTACATCCGTCAATTCATGACGCCATCAATGAAATGCAACTCCCTGACACTTGCAGCACTCGGGCAGCCCCCTCAGAAGAACACTGCCATCACCATGCTTTACCGTGGGTATCAAGCTTTTATCATTGTACTCCTTGCCCTTATGACGCCATACAGTTGGAACCCATCAGTGCCAAAAAGATCTGTCTTTGTCTCATCACTCCAAAGCATTGAGTCCCAATAGTCTTCACCTTTGAGAACATGGGCCCTGGCAAATGTTAAATGGGCTTTTTTGTGTATGGGCTTCAGCAGTGGCTTCCTTCGTGGACAACACCCATGCATGCCAGTCCTCAGCAGTGTATGTTGAGTTGTGTCTGGGGAAACGTCCCAGTTTGACTTTCTAATGCCTCATCTAACTGCAACGAACTTGCATGCCTATTTTCTTCAACTTTTCTCATGAAAAAAATTCTCATGTCAAGGTGTTAACTTTTATGGACAGCCTGGACATCTCGGCAAGTGATCCACAAGTCCATTCTTTTTGAATTTTTGGGTCACTTTTGCTACAGTATTCTGACTTTTTAGCAATGCTCTATTAATTCTCCTGTGATCTAGACATTTTTGTGTAAAGAAATTTTTTTTTCTAAAGTCTTGTGACATCTCTCTTCCATGTGGTGCCATTTTTGTCAGCATTGAATGGGAGTGTATTTTTTCCTTAGATAGTTCTTTTCCACTCCCCATGGCTCAGTGTCTAGCCCAGAGGTGGGCAACAAGGGTTATATCTGTCCCTGATTTTCACACCAACTTCTGGCCTTTAATTAGTTAATAATCTAAATTAGCCAAACTATTTCTGAAATCTGACATTTCAGTTGCATTTCTTTAAATTATCATGAACGGCCAAGTCAGACCGTTCTCATCTCCCCACATAAAATTTTTTTCTTTGATCCAATCTTTTCACAAATCTATATTTGTGTATGCAATCAATTAACTCAATTAGTCAGGGTAATTGATAGAAGGGACACTCCATACTAAACTGTACAATTCACTGTGTTGTACAAGAATGGTCAATAACATTTTTTCTTAAAGAATTAAATGATTTGCATTGTTCATATTTATTCACTCCCGGATTGAAGATATACATAAGAAAAAAATCAGAGTCATCGGTCCAACAACACAGCAGAAAAAGTGGTGTCCTGATGTCAGCCAAGGCATTGTGAAGGACATAGTTTGTTACAAAATTTGGCAGCCAACTTCATGAAATGCTCATGACATGTCTGTTGATACTTCGAAAGAAAGTGAAATGAAATATTGCAAAGAAATACCCATACTCACGGTTTCAATTGTCTGCACTAAATTATCAGGACTCGTCTGATCAGAAATGCGATTTGAAATGACCGTCGAGGGCGTAGCCAGTGGCGTCCTCACGTGTTACGTCCATCCCTGTGGGTTAATTTGCATACTGTATGCAAATGGCGTAAAGATGACCTCGGCAAAATCAGGTACTCACTTCCTCCATCAAAATTTCAAAAGGCGTCCAACAATCACATATACCATGCTTTTAAAAATAATGATTGAAATAAGAAAAATTTTCCGTGTCCTAATATTGTGTTACGACCATAAAAACAAACAATCTGTGCGCCATCACCGCAGACTGTATAAAAAGATGGACGCAGCACCCGGGTCCGAAAAGTGAGGCCAATGCAGAAACTGCATTCCATTTAATGGCCAGCAGATGGCGACGTCGGTGGTTGCAGAATTGGAAAAGGTGTATTTGAATTTTCATCACCATTGTAACACATTGGTACAGTAGTTTAGTATGGAGTGAGCCAGAAATAAAAACCTGCATACACACTGGCCCTCCAGGACCGGAATTGCCTACCCCTGGTCTAGCCCTATCAATGCATCCACTCGGAAGCTAACAAACTCAATGACTATGCACAGACACATGTTATGATTTAAATAGCCACAGGTGTGGAATCCTTAATAGCCATTTAAACCTGAGTATGTCACCTTGTGTCTATAGAACAAGGTCAAACATTCAAGGGAATGTAAACTTATGATCAGGGCCGTTTGGGTGTTCAGCTATCATTACGATTTAAAAAGGACTCAAACACCTATGTGATAAATTACTTCACATGATCACCATCTTTAAATAAAAGACAAGTTTTTTGCATGATGAGTCATATTTTTAAAATAAATGACATTCACAAATTCAGCCGGGGTATGAAAAATTTTGAGCGCAACCGTATCTGAAACTTATTGACCAAACTTTTAATTTCAAACCAAGTTTTTAAATCCAAAAATGTCCATCTTCAAAATGGGGGGAAGGGTAAACCTAGTATTAACTGGCAAAAAAGGCTATCTAAAGCAGCAAAATGTTTGCGAACAACATGATAAAAATGTTTATGTTTAGAAAGCGCTCTTGTGGAACTATCACCAAGGAAAAACTCAAGAGCCCAAATGCATCAGAGAGAAACCTGGCTCAGAAAAGGGGGTAGTAACATTACACTTACTGAAAATTTTGGCCTTCCACAGCCGGGCCTTTAAAGCATTCAAAACCCAGCTTAGACATGAGTTTCCGAAAGCATCCTGGATGTTGAGCAAATCCTAAAAAATGGACCAACTGCAGCAAGTTCTTTCAAATTTAAAGCCTCTCAAAATTGCAAGAAAAAATGCACTTTGTGCGTTAAAAAAACCTTATTTTACAAAACCCCATTCAATTTAAATGGATGGAGATATTCAACAGAAATAAAATGTCTTCATATGGCATATAGTTATTTAATATAATTTGATGCACCGAATTTTCGGCCACCGAAAATTTTCGGCCGAAAATGGCAAAAAAAAAAAATGCATTTTCAGTTTTCGGCCGAAAGACTTAACATACGGCTGAAACAGGATGTTGTGATGACGCAAGCAAAAACCGCGGCCAGCACGCGCCTGTCGGGACTTTTATTCCGTCGATTTTGTTAAATATTTATGCGTTTAAATCAGGGGACGCGCACTACCGTCACCACGTTATGGCACTAAAGTCCGCGAGTGCTTAATTATAATTTCTGTTTGACATTGTCCTGACGCACAAGATAGCAGCTGGTTTTGTGTCCGATTCGGTTGCACATTAAATAACGTACCACCTAAAAACGCAAAGCAATGATATCCGTAAAAGGCTATAGAGTATTCATAGAAAAAGGCAATATATTCTCAAGGCATTTGTGTACCATCAGTATTCCATCATGTAACTACAACCCCTGGAAAAAAATATGGAATCACCACACCGAGGATGTTAGTTTACCCTTTTTCCTTCATAACAAAGAAGCAAATAACTCATGACAAAACAATTATTGTTTATTAGCTTGACATTCAGGCTTCATAAACATTTCACTTTGAAATTGAAGACAAAACACGTAGCAAATGCGCAAATCGCAGGAGATGGCAGAGTATTAGAATTTATCGCTTTACGATGCGTCGTGATACCTTCCCCAAAAACAAAATGCTTCATCAGCATCCGTACGTTATGTTCCGCGCAATTTTCGTAAAATAGGGGCAGCAAAATAACTTTCTCAGGGGGGATTAGGGGAAAACCGTTGCTTCCAATTTCGCTACGAACAAGGTCACAGGCAAAGAAACGCATTTCATTAATGCAGCAGCTTTGGTGAACAAACGCAACCTTGTTTGAAAGATAAAGCCACGCACAGTATATTTATCAGGCTGCCTAAAACAACACACGTTTCAAAAACACAATTTGAAGACCTGTTTAATGATGGCAAGTGAAGCCAGTTTCCTAGCGATAATGCGGAAGCGATTTGTCCTTCGCAGAGACGATTCTGTCTGACCAATCACTGCTGTGCTGTCACGTAACATATTTAATTTTCACAATTTTTCAGCAGCCAGTAATAGGCCAGTCAGTTATAGGCTTGTAGGTTATTCATGAGTGAGGTAAAATGAGTTAGACATTTTATTTATAATTTTATTTTATTTTATTTTGTGCTTTGTTGGAATGTCAGTGCTAAATAAATATTTTCATAATTTTGTAATAGATTTATTCTTTGAAGCATGAATATTAATTTATGCAATTGCAATGCCTTGACTTTAGTTAGGTAAGTACAAAGTCATAGCCATAAATGCAATGGTTCTAAAAACTGGCGTAATAATTTCTTTCGGTGTTTCGGTTTTCGGCCAAGCGTTTCACATTTTCGGATTTTGGTTTCGGCCAAAAATTTTCCTTTCGGTGCATCCCTAATTTGAGAAACTTCCCAGACTATGACCTTCAGATTTCTGCTGATTCACATGGAATCAGCCCAAAGCAAAAAGTAGAGAGGTAACCTAAAATAAATATCAGAAAAATAATCAAAGCTCTAAAGTTGACCCCTGGTTTCCTGTTCCGAGTTCATCAATCAGTCACGCAATTTTCTATGAGAGCGCGCGCGCGCACACACACACACACAGTTAATTACACTCACCATTATGGCAATAACTACAATGCTGTCACTACCTTCTTTTGTCAGGCAGCAAGTCCTTGCTGAGAATCACCAGTAAAGTAAGTAAAACAAAATTCATAGCGAAATATGACACATTTTGGACAGTGTTAAACCAACAGACTATTGAGGTATACAAACACTCTGCCAAACAAAAAAATGGCCATATTCCCTCCTGAATTTTCCAGGGTTTCTGCAGCTTCAGTGAAGTATGACATATATGATAACTCAGTTCAGCAGATAACATCATCATCACATTATCATCATCACATGAACTTTTAGAGGTCTTTTTGATTATTACGTAGTCTTAAATGGGTCTCCTTGACATAATTCTAATCAAATTCTCCCGCCTGGGCCGCCCCCATTCAATTCACCAGAATTGAATAACTTCCTCTTTAACATAGTATCTATCAATACACAAAACTTCATTGACAACCATCCATAACTTTTTAAGATATCCAGTTAACTATCAAACGAACAAACAAAAGCCTGTAAAAACATTACTTGCAAGCGGAGGTAAAAACAGAGGGCAATCACACAAAAGTTTATAGTCTACCCAAAGATCAAACCCCCGCGTTGATATTCATGGCCATTTTGGCTACTCATGTAAATTCAAGCAAAAGTTCACAAATTGATATTTCAACTATAAACGTTCTTCAGGACAATAATACAGGCTTCCAATATGCAAGCCAGAAATATCCTACAGTGAGACAAAGAATCTCTGAGTGTGTCTTTGAATATGTATGCAAGTCCATCCGCTTCGATAGCCTTAATACGTTGAGGGCGTATTATCTGTTGTAGAGACAAAATAACGTCAACAAGCACAGCCGGTCAGCCAAAAGGTATAACGCTAGCCAACTCAAATTTCAATGGATAACACAGGTCGACGAGAACAGCAACATTTTTCGCTAATGTTAAGGCAATATACTGTAGACAATTACTTTTTAGGAAATTATTTTGCCAATTAGCAAATAGATCATTGTGGTTACTAATGGTATAGCTAATGCCACCAGATTGTCACCATAACTTAAGACATCGCTTTCGCTTACCAACCACGAGTATAGGAAGATAACGATTACATACTAGGCTATTCATTGTCCAGTCTTCCACAAAGGCCAATATCAGTTGTTTGCACAAGCGAGCGAGTCACCTCAACCATCTCTAGTCAGGGTTGCTCCCCAGTCAAATACCAAGGCTAAACAGCTAGTAAGCGGGGTTACCTAGCTTCTGTGCAAACGTAAACTGCCAAGCTAGCTACTGATCTCACTGCCACATCTGGTAGCCTACAGCAGACAAGAATGAATACACGGCAAACGCTACAATACAAAGCAATTAGCCTGGCTGCTCCCAAGAACGCTAATTTTCAAGGTAGCGCAAGTCCTTCAGAAACATTTTAGAACCGGTTTGTCCGCAAAGGACCTAGCTAGCTAGTATTAAGGTTGCCATTAGCTATTTACTTTGCTTGAAATCTAGTTTACAGTTAGCTACCTTAGTGACGTCCAGACGGAAGTTCTCAGATAGCAGCTTCTTTCCGATGTCACCTTCTCAAAAGATATAGCGGCATGTTTGCAGGCAATTACTTGCTAGTTCACGCACACAACATTGCGATTCCTTTCTAGACACCTTTCCCACAAGTTGATGGTTTTTTCCCGCTTGACCGACGAGATGTCCAGTAATCCAGGTCGCTGAATCTAGAAACGTTTGAACGCTTAACGTTAGCTATACGGCTGGCTAGCTATAATGTTATGCCACTTGCAGCTAACAGTCACAAGCTAGCTGGCTAACTTCTCTAAATTGCTTGTCCTCCAATGCGGTTCAACGACTGGTAGTAGTAACTACTTTTCTTGTTGACTGGGTACCTACACGTCTGCCCAAATGAAGGTCGAACTTGCTACCCGCCACAAACTTGTCTTTTCCCGGCATATAATGGAGATTAGGCAAGCCGTCAGTCCGCTTATCCGCCATTAACCTAACAACTGTATAAAACGGAGTTATGAGTTAGACAGGCGCCCTTCCTCGCGGGAGTGCGAAAATATCGCGAGAGGACGTAATTCCAATTTATAATGTCCACAAATCAGCAGACATCCTACGTTCTATGCGGCGATATTATACACAATTATAATGTCTGTGATTTTGAGAGGAATTTTAAGTTTACACCAAATGAAAGCGTCCTCGAATTAACGCAGTTTATGCAAACAAACACGACCTGTCTGAATTGTACAGCCATAAACACCGTTGTTGAGCGAAAATCTCAGATCCTCGGGACATGATAGATCCATATGTAATTCGTGTTAATTTCTGCTCGACCCAACAATAACCACCGCGGCGCAGCTCAGATCAGACAGACAATGCGAAAAAAATGCGATGAAAGCGAAATCTTCGCATTGCTTCCTCGTGACAGAATAATGTAGCAAACTGTAACCTGAGCTCAGGTCCTTTGTGTCTTATGACAGTGACGTTGCTGTGTATAAGAAGCGCCTCAAGCCATTGTTTTCGTTTACGCTTGGCTGATCATGTCATTAGGAAATGTGAATGAGTTTTTTTTTAAATGAAGGTACCTGCGAGATAGGAAAGTATTCATTCTCTTTCACACACGAGCAATTACATGCGGCCCATTGCCGAATTGGTGGCGCGGAATGAGCTGAGCAATGTGAATTAATGTTCATAAAATTGTTACAGTGCGACATCACGAGATGATGTAAGTTATGCGTGATATCTGTGGCGCGTCATGATTGCAAACAACACATGCATTATTTTGTGAACATTGGGTGTATTCGTCTTTTTGCTGATATTTTGAGTCGATGGAAGTTCAGTAAAGATGTAAAATCCAGTTTCTGAAAGTACACCCGCAGAAATAGAGGTTGTACTTACTTTCTGCACCACAGGGTACAACCGACACTTATTATTGGACCTTAATGTTACTATGTGTATCCTTTTGGGGGCTAAAAAGAAAAAGGAACATACATTTTTATGGGCCAAAACCGTACCTTAGGGTATTGCTCATATGACCAGCCAGTGTGCCCGTAAGGATAGGATACATAGAGAATATCATATGGGCAGTCTCATATATCACATCCGCTATCAACCCGAGACCCCAGTATCAGCCCGAAAGCATTAGCTCCCGGGCTGATACTGGTCGAGGGTTGATACACGGTGTGATATGAAAATGGCCATATCATGTTCTATTTGTCATAGCCTATATGGAAGCCCATAGTGGACAATATTCAAATGAAAATGTAATCCCACGATTGCATTATAATTTTCCACTTATGAATGAGTTATTTGAGACAATATTAAATTGAAAATGCATTAATTCAATTACCACTTTCATTTTCACATACACATATGGGAAATCTATGTCTATATTCAAATGATAATGAAAAGCTGTTTGACATTTCATTTTCAAAGTCATGCTCCGCAATACAGTGGACAATATTCAAATGCAATGAGCAAAACAGCACCCCCAGTCTATTGCATTTACATTTACATGTCAACACGCTCTTTTAGGGTCAACATGAAAATGTAAATGCTATTTTCTGACTATTTGAAAATGATATTGAAAACGGCATTCAACATTTAATTTGCAAAGACTTAACTTGCTCTACTGAGGACAATATTCAAATGCAATAAGATAAACAGCTCTCCAAGTCTATTGCATTTACATATACATGTCATCACGCTCTTTTAGGGTCAACTTGATAATGAACATGCTGTTTTCTAATCACTTGGAAATAATAATGATATAGTAATGATGACGACATTTGACATTTCATTTTCAAAGACTTATCCTGCAATACAAGGGACAATATTCAAATACAGTAAGGGAAACAGCGCCTCCCAGTCCATTGCATTTTCAAATACATGTCACCACGCTCTTTTTGGGACACAATGAGTACGTTTACATGCACAGCATAATCCGATAACCGGAATAATCCAATAATGACACTAATATGATTTGAGGCGTTTACATGCACTTTATTAACCGATATCTGGAAAAACCTGGTTTACATGATTCATTCAAGTAGTCGGATTTCTCTCGAAGCAGTGGCAGCACCAGAACTGAAAATCTGGGGGCTACAGAACATCCCTTTATTAGTCCTGGATAGTTCTCAATCATTTTCATAATTAACAATAGATTCGCTCCGAGAGAACTGCACACTATTAGGTGCTGCCAATTCTCCCCCTTCAGGTATGACGTCAACAATCATTCATTCGGACGCGTAATTTGGTGCATTTAAATCAGCGTTATTCCAAATTGCATACCTGTCAACCAGAGCAGTTGCTAGGAATTCTGGGCCCCCTGACAGAATATCAGTGTGGGCCCCCAACCCCAACTTTTCATTGCCATTTTTTTACGACAATGTATCATGATGTTATTCTTTATTTTTCTGTTTCTCATTGTTCTTGGCAGTGCCTAATGCAATACAGTAAAACTCGCATATAACAGATTCAATTGGACCAGCTCATTTTGTCAGTTGTAAGTGAAATCCGCTATATGCATAAAACGGACAAAATCCGTTATACATAATACAGATTATATCTGCAATATGCTTATAACAGATTATATCCGTGATATACATGTATGAATTTATATGCATGCTTTGTGTATTAATATCGGAACAACCTCATTCTTAAGTGCACATTGTTGTCGTCATTTAGTCCGTCTTTGCCCTGACACAATGCACTGTTATAAACTGACTGAATTTAACAGTTAAATTAGCACATTGTCTCCTTGTTATTTGAACAAAAAAGGAGGTGCGAGTTTAGAACAGTAAGGATGATATTGTGTGTTGCTGAAACTGGGATGGAAACCGCGCCAGTTTCAGTTTCCGCGAATAGGAAAGCCGAACTTCATTTCGTTGCTCTGTGGCAACTGGGCACGTGCATGGAGCAAACCAGCTTGTCCGGTATTCACGAGTGTCTTTTAATGGAAATGCATTGTGACGGGACTGGACATTTTATCCGATGTAAGCGAAAATCCGTTATACAAAATCCTTAAACTTAAACTTTATTTATTTATACAGCCCTTTACAACCACCCACAGGTGAACCAAAGTGCTTAGATAGTAAGTAAAACAGTAAATAAAAACAATAAAAAACAATAAAAGCAATAAACTAGAGTAACATAAAATAAAATAAAAAATCCTGTATATCCGATGTTTATTTAATGGAAAAACATTGCAGAAAAATCAGGACTTCAGCTGTTGTCCGGTATGATCGAGTTTCCGTTTTATACGACGACGGTTTAGGCGAGTTCTACTGTACACCCAATTTTTCCTTTTTTTACGATTAACCACTCAACAAAGAGTCAGAATACCATTATGTAAATTATGAATTATTAGTTGTCTTATTCACATTAACTCACTCACTCACTCACCATCAAAAACATCTTCAGACTGCTGGTGGTGAGGGTCTATTGCTGGGTCAGGTTCAAATGAAGTGAGCACAGCTGATTCTGGAGTAGCAGTGCATTAAGGTTTCATTGTTCCATTTCATATTACTTTTGTAAACATTTAAAGTTATGTTCTATGGAACAACTGATGAAGAACTAACCTACCGAGTCTTGGGATAAACAGAATCTAAATGGGCTTCTCCATAGCTCTAAGCACCCAGCTTCATTTTGCTATTGTTATGAGGCGAGCAGGCTCTGTGAAATTACCCCCTGCGTGACCAAGACTTGCGTATGTCAACAGGCTAAAGTAGAAGTTTAGTTTAAGTAAACACATAAGTAAGAAGGTAAAAGTAATATCAGCCTTGTCAAGCGATTATTCAAGT
The DNA here is from genome assembly GCA_029692085.1 of Gymnothorax javanicus. NCBI lineage: Eukaryota > Metazoa > Chordata > Actinopteri > Anguilliformes > Muraenidae > Gymnothorax > Gymnothorax javanicus. Next base: position 92,815,181 of record CM056196.1, read on the forward strand.
TACACCTAAGGTTGCCACACTGATTACATGTAGTTCGCCAGCCAAACCTAGCCTGTACAGTCACTCACAGCTGGAGAGAGCTTTAAGTATGCAGTAACCACTCATAATAAGAATGGAGGAACGTGTCCTTCTGCTACCGGATTTTTTGACGGCATTTTATAATGGCTGGCGAATGATAACCTTACCGATCTTTTCTGTGGATGATACGGTTCACAACTGAGTAGCCTAATGCCATTCTTTCTACAGAGCTGACTGCATGTTACATTAACGTAACGTTAGCAGCTGAATAGCCAGCCTGAACAGCTAACATTGCAAGCTACTTAAATACTCTCACCTTTCTTTGAAAAGAATTTTGTAATGTTCTGGACCCCTGCTCTGCTCCTACTGTCCTCTCTCTATTCTTTTCCAGTGTCAAGATTTGTGTGTGTGCTTTTTTTTTTTTTTTTTTGGACATGGTACTCGCAAGGGCGGCTCCCTGTTTACTGCCTTAGTTCACGACCTCGCCAGCAAAAACGCACCGACAATTTTCCAAGACAAGCACGAAGCATGGACCGAACCATTTTTTAAGAAGGGGGTTCCTAAAATGTTTTTCATCAATATGGCATGCCTTAATGGCTTTGTTTAAACTCTGATGCATTAGTATGAATATTAGGTAAATCTATTCACAATAATTTTGTCATGATGGGTGCTGTAGGTTTTGTGGGCCCTAATGGACTGTGGGCCCTTAGAATTGTCATCACCTTTCCCCCCTATACGACGGCGCTGCTGTCAACTCTCAGGCATACGGAGTTTAATGCCTTAAGTGGCATTTCGCGTAGCTACTCTCGCCGTAGTCTGCAATCTTATACTTATAGTTGATAACAAAAGTGAAAATTGAAAAATTTTAATTCGGCAAACAATATTATATTTAATTGCCGAGTCCCACTTTTTAATAAACCCACAAGAGTGAAAGGCGATATTTCATTGGAATGCGGATCAGTCATTATTCAATCAGCGCATATTTAAGAAATTATCACGCGGAAATGAAGTCTTCTCTTGCTTTTCTTTCCTTGGGGGTTGCAAGCTAAGAAATTGCATAAAGACATAACAAATGGTTTTTTACAATGTAGTTCATTTAAACAATTTAAATGATCATGGAGCGCAAGTTAAATCACCAGATGCGTGGAAAAGGTAGTGCAGAAGTTTCAGAGCAGTTTGTCTTTGGTATAGCGTGGGCCTATTCATAAGTAAGTTAGTTTTTCTGTACAGCCTACTGAATTTAGCCCATTATTTCGTTGCTATTAGATCTCATGGGGAGAGAAGCCGCGTCCTCAATTGCCTATGGATTATTCCTATGACTGGAAAATGTGTCAAATAAAGGAAAATGATTGAGAACTAGCCTGGACTAATTCTTGCCCTCCACAGGTCGCACATGCGCAGATTAAAAAAAAAAAAAAAAACGAAAGAAATCAGCTTTTGCTGTATACATGCACAGAATAAACAGACTATTGGGCAAAAAGCTAGGTAAATTTACTGGATTTCTCATAAACCGACGACGGCCTTTATCCGATAATTATCGGACTTTGCCGTTTACATGACCGCTTGAATAATCCGACAACTCCAGTAATCCGATAATAATCGTTATAGTGTGCATGTAAACGCACTCATTGAAAATTAAAATGCAATCTGTTAGCGTCTCATCAAGGCGGGTCTTCCGCTAGGACGTCACTCAGGGGTGCGAACGAAAAGCATGTTCCTTATTTGCATACCAACCAATCAGCTACTGGTAGCGCTGTACGCACGGAGGATTACTGATAATAGGTCTGCGCAGATTTGACCAAAGGCGATCGGCGCACAATGCATGCCGGTTAGGTTATTTTTGTGTCCGACTTCATTCCGCCTTGCTCTGACGTATTACAAAAGCGGACGGCGATAAAATCGCGAAAGAGAAGCGGCCACAGTTTTTAGAGCCAGGCGCTGCAGTTGCCCTCCACCGACTGCCGCCTGGCTCTAACCTGATCTAACAGCTGATTGGTTTAGAGGTTGGCTCAACAATATGACATTTTATATACACTCTCTTACTTCTGTTGAATGGGAGAGAGTTTGATCTTATTTGTTAGATTTGAAGCTTTAGTCTGGTTACAGAAAACCTGTGGCTGATGACGTTTAATTGGGATTCATGTCACAGATCATGAACTGAATATAGTCTATTGTATATTAACACTGCACTGTTTTAATTATTGAAGTATTTAGCAGCGCAAATATTTCTGGTAAGTGGGATGTGAGGATTTTTAGGGGGGGACACCCTGGGTGAAGAGGATGTAAGTATTTCTGTGACTTCCTGTATATTCTCTCTAGGCTGCTGGAAATATGGGCCGTGTTCGAACCCCGCTCTACGGTCTACATACTACTCTCCCTACACACTAGTTGTACTATTCGCTACTCCCTACGAACAAACCCTTCCTTCTTCTTTTGAGTTTTATGGCGACTAACACACCAATTTGTGTATTACCGCCACCATCTGTGTGGTATAAAATAATGATTTACGAACAAACCCGTTTGGGAAATGAATATTTCCGAATGTGATCTATAAAATAAAACCCCCTTAACCTAACAGTACGCAGAAGACCAAAAAGAGAAAATTGTGCATTTGTTTTGAAGGGAATGAAACAGGATGTTTAGCCAACCTGACTTTAGCCAACATAAAATAGCAGTTTTCGACCCCCCAACCAGCATTTTGCCGTTATGCCTGACCTGTTGAAGATGCGGTCAGCAAGGAGACGACGGAGACAATCGGCCCGCCGTCTGCATTTCATCTGTGCACTTATGAATTTTCCTCAGAGGTAAGATACCATTTTAAACAAGTTTCTATTTTCACTCAGCTTACTTACTCCCAGTGGATGATGTGAACAGATGAGAGTGAAATGTTAGCTTGGCTTCAACCAAAGGACAGTTATATCAGAATACTGAATGACCACGAAGAAAGTATTCTTTAAATTATCGTCTAATGTTCATTCTCATGCATAATGATTTTATTATCTTATTTCTACTTGAAACATAACTTAAACCCAAACAGTTACAGGTATGGAGCAGAACGCGCCAAATGCTCTGCAAATGAAATTGGAGGGAAAAAGTAGCCTACAATCATAATTCACATTAACCCCTTAGCGCAGGTAGAGACACCTGAATCCATGAATACCGAGATGTTATGGCTAAATTAATTCTGTAATTTAATTTTCGAATGTTTTACTTCAATTGAACAATTTTGGCCAGTATCTGCGATACAAATACTGAGTGATGAAGCATTAAATAAGCTCTTGCACAACAGAAAAAAAAACTCCCTTATTTGTATTATGCATAAAGGGGAACATTTGAGCTCCTAGATATATTAAAATAAAATAAAAAATAATAAGATGGCAAATGTAAATTAAATCTTTATAAAACAGTCAAAATGCAATAATTTCATAGAAATATTCCAATGAGAAATTTAATAAATTACTTCAATCAATTTAAAGAAAAGTTCAATAAATAATTAAATTATCATATAATTTAAGAAAATGGCTCTATAAATAATTGCATTAAATAGTTAACAATGTATATGAAATTATTTAACAACATTCAATACATAGTCCAATTAATAATTTAAAATATTGTCCTTTACAGTTGGGTTTGAGAGGGCCATACTGTAGGGTGAATCCCCATGGTCCCCTGTTGCGCCTCTATTTTGAGGGAGGTGACCTGCAGAAGGACTTCCGCCCATCAAGATCAACGCTGGAGAGCCTTATCCGTCTCCTGGGAGAGAACGCCCATGGATGGGGGGAGTTGATAGGTGCTGGTGTTTGTGTACTGGCTGGCCTGTGGAACGTCCTACTGGGTTGTGTCAGAGGCTTTTGACATTCCCAGCACCACATGCCATGACATGATCCACCGGGTCAGTAAGGGCAACCAGGGGTTTTCAGGAGGCTCATCCGCTTCCCCACCCCCAAAGAGCTGGAGAAGATTGGAGCCGGGTTCCAGCAGCTGTCTGGTTCCTCAGCCTTTGGGCGGGTGGCAGGGAGCATTGATGGCTGCCATGTCCGCATTGTTACACCTGGGCGGTTTGCAGCGGACTATTACAACAGGAAGCCGTTCTACTCGGTCCAGTTCCAGGCCATCTGCAACCACAAGGGTCGCTTTCTGGATGTGGTAGTGGGCTTCCCTGGCTGCAACCATGATGCCTGGGTCCTGAGGTGCAGCCCCTTCTATGTCCACTGGCTGTACCCACCTCCTGGATGGTGTCTACTGGGCAATAGCGGATACCCGTGCTTGGCAGAGCCCATCTGCCTGATGACGCCATTCTAGGAGCCTGTCCGGAATCCTGTGGAGGGCAGGTACAACACTAGGCTGTCCAGGGCATGGTGCGTGGTGGAGAGGGAATTTTGGGTCCTCAAGACCAGGTGGCGCTCCATTTTCCTGAAGGCACTGGAGGCGAAGGTGGAGTTTGTGCCTGAGGTCATCTGTGCCTGCCTTTTCCTGCACAACGTCTGCCTCGGGAACGGGGACGTCTTGGAGCCTGAGGTCGAAGACTAGGATGACGGGGATGACGGCGATGACGCGGATGATGTTGAAGCCCACGAGCCACTCCAGCGGTCTGGGGACACCCTCAGGGGCAGACTTGCAGCATTGGTGTTTGCTCCTGATGTTCCCATTACAGCGCTGCAAGAACATGATTATTGTTAGTCTTTTTTTTTTGGTTTGTGTTTCTCTGCCCAGGGAGTTCTTTGTTCCTGATTTATCTCAAATGTTAAGTGTTTTTCACCCCTGGTGTACATAGTTGTATTACAGCTCTTTTATTATTGCCTCTTAAAAATTCAACCCCTCGTTCGAGTCATAAGAGGTGGAAAAAGTTAAAGTACAGGATTGCTAGGCAGGGCGAAGTATGGTGGATGGTTTAACCACCCAGGCCGACACGATAACCATGAAGGCCTGTCTGGATCTACCTGGAACCGCGCTGGCTAACGGGGCTCTGGTAAAACTATGAGGACCAATCACCTGCTTAGTGGTTAAGTTATGATTACAGAAACATTGCTGGAAAACCAAGAGCAAAGTGCGGAAGTCGAAGGTCTCTCCCTCAAACATGGTGCTGGACAATGAAAGCTAAAAAGAAGTTGCTCAATTAATGTATGATCATTGCCACCTGCAAAAAGAGGGGTTTTTAGTGAAGTTAGTCAACTGGTTGATATTTGACTTTTTCATGTTCCCTTGCAATATTTAGTACATTTCTGCAGAGCAAAAACCAGATGCAACACCTTCCATTATTGTTTAGGTTCTCTCAGGCAATGCAATATGTGTGTGTATCCCATGGTACTTGACAGTTTTTTCTCTCGTGCTAGGTTGTTATGCATCATCAGACCAAAGCAATGTAAAAGTATATGAAAACCCACAATGCAATAAACCAGCTGGTCACAACTCTAATATCACTTGTTGTCTCTTACATTTTCATGATCTCTTGAAAATCAACAATGCTGCCTTTACCCCTCAACTTTATTAACTTTTTCCAAATTCAGAACAGAATTATACAAAAAGCATTTTTTTGTTAACATTTCAATTAAGCACACAATCCCCATCATCATCTTGTTCCTTTTGTGTTGACTGCAGTGCATAAGATTTTTCAACTTACTTTATATTTCTATTTGAGGTTCTCCCATTTCTGTTTTATCCAGCCTGACTCCACCTTGTCCTCCAGGCCATGCTCCTTTATGAACATTCTACACAAACATTGTAATGACTTGAAAATCACAACAAAGAAAACCAGCAATGACAACTCAAACAAATTTATTCTTTACTGATTAAGTAAAAAAAACCTCTACAAATAATCCACTGTAATCTTATAATAACACTCTAATGCCACTATGTAACTGTGTTGCCAAAACAAAAACTCTGTCTCACTGAGCAAAATCACAGCATTTATAAAGACTAGGATTATTCTGGAAAGATCTACTGGAGTCCTGGGTGATCCGGCCCCCTCCAGGCAAGAAGAAGCCAGAAACTTCTAGAAAGCACTAATCTATTTCATCACACTCAAGTGGTATTGCATCAGATCATGTTTTTCTACAGACATACCACCAGAGGGTGCTAAATGATGAACAAACTAAACAAATAGCTGACCAGTAAGGCAGCACAAATAGTATGTAACAAATCTCCATTTACAAATGATATACAGTACTTTACATAAAATACTCTTACATAACACCTCCCCTCTTTAAGAAAAGAAAGATTTGCTAAAAGCTTTCTTTTGTTCAAATTAACATGGTTTTACAATCAGTATAATCTTGAACTTTACACAAAAGGTATCATCGATCATTATAACAATTATATATCCAACAACCAGTGCAATTTTCACAATCAAATAGAGAAGTAAAATTTACATGCGTGAAAGTGCATCTGGAATAACATTATCATTTCCCCTGATGTGAGAAATATCTAAATCATACTCTTGCAAAAGTAAACTCCATCTCAGTAATCTTTGATTCTTGTTTTTGATCTTATGCAAGAATGTGAGGGGATTGTGATCACTGAAGACCTTGATGGAAGTAGCTGAACAAGTCAAATAGACTTCAAAATGTTGTAAAGCCAAAACAAGTGCCAAACATTCTTTTTCAATTGTTGAATAGTTTTTCTGATGTTTATCAAACTTTTTGGAAAAGTAACACACAGGATGATCTACTCCATCAGTGTCTTCTTGCAGTAAAACTGCGCCTGCACCAATATCACTGGCATCAACAGCTGACTTGAACTCCTTTTTGAAATTAGGAAATAAGACAACTGGTGCATTTTTGAGGATAGCTTTCAGTTGGTCAAATGAATTTTGACATTTTTCATCCCAAACAAATTTTGCATTTTTCTTCAGTAAATTTGTCAAAGGTTCAGAAATGATGGAAAAATCTTCACAGAATTTTCTGTAGTAGCCAGCCATCCCTAGAAATCTCACTAGTTGTCTTTTAGTTGTAGGCTCAGGAAATTCAGTGATAACTTTTACTTTTGCATCAATTGGTTTGACATGACCCTGTCCTACAATATGACCTAAGTAAACAACTGTAGCTTTACAAAAGTCATTTTTAACAAGGTTGATAGTCAGCTTGGCATCACTCACTCTCTGAAAGAAGTTTCTGATGTAGGTGAGGTGCTCTTGGAAGCTGTCGCTGGTGATGATAATGTCATCAATATAGGCCTCACATCCTGGTAGTCCAGCGATCACTCTGTTTACCAGACGTTGGAAGGTGGCCGGAGAATTTTTCATTCCAAAGGGCATGACCTTGTATTGGAATAATCCATCTGGTGTGACGAAGGCAGAGATCTCCTTTGCTCTGTCTGTTAGAGGGACCTGCCAGAAGCCCTTGAGGAGATCAAATTTGGTGACATACTTTGACTGTCCAACTTTGTCAATGCAGTCATCAATCCTGGGAATAGGATATGAGTCTGTTTTTGACAGAGTATTCACTTTCCTGTAGTCTGTCACCATTCTATATGTTCCATTGGGTTTCGGAACTAGGATGCATGGAGAACTCCAGTCACTGTTACTTAGTTCAACAAAGTCATTTTCAAGCAGATATATGACTTCTTGTTTAAGGTATTTCTGCTTCTCTGGATTCATTCTGTAAGGATGCTGTTTTACAGGCTTGGCATCATCTTGTAGGATGACATCATGGTAAACCATATCAGTCCTTGATGGAACGTCGGGGAATATGTGACTATATTCAAATATGAGCTGCTTTAGCTGTTGTTGTTGAAAAGGGTCCAGGTGGGACAACTTGCTGTCAATATTTTGAAGAATGTCTGAATTTTCAAGTTTGGCTGGACCAGGTTCATTTTCCAAGGGGCAGTCACAATCTTCTTCAGAATTTTCCAGTTCAATTGTATTTACAACATTGACTGGCTGTTGCTGAGTGTCTCTGTCAATGGATTCTTTCAGCATGTTGATGTGACACATTTGTTTTTGTTTCCTCCTTCCAGGGGTTAAAATGACGTTAATTAGATCACTGACCTTTTTGAGGACAGTGTAAGGGCCGAAATATCGGGCTCTTAGAGGGTTTCCAGGAACTGGCAAAAGCGCCAGGACTTTGTCACCAGCTTTAGAACTTCTCTCTTGGGAATGAAGGTCATATTTGGTTTTCATTTTGCCCTGAGCCTCTTTGAGATTAGACTTAGCAAAGTCACAAGCCTTAGAGAAACGATTACAGAAGTCAGAGACATACTGAAGCAAGTTCATTGGGACATCATCTTCGGCCAGCAACTATTCCTTCAGAAGCTTCAGAGGTCCACGGACTGTATGCTCAAAAACAAGCTCAAAAGGACTGAACCCAAGAGACTCCTGAACAGCTTCACGGGCAGTAAACAGAAGAAGATGGACACCTTAATCCAAGTCTCTCTGTGTCAAGGCAGTAGGTCCTTATCATGTTCTTCAGGGTTTGATGGAACCTCTCCAAAGCACCTTGACTCACAGGATGGTAAGCTGATGGCCTGTATTGTTTAATACCAAGCTCATGCATAACTTGTTGAAATATGCCAGACATGAAATTTGACCCTTGATCAGACTGAATTGACTTAGGAAGACCAACAAAGCAGAAAAACTTAGTAAGAGCCTTGATGATAGTCTTCGTCTTGATATTACGAAGTGGAATTGCCTCAGGAAACCGGGTGGAAGCACACATGATAGTCAGTAGGTACTCCCAACCAGACCTAGTCTTCGGCAATGGTCCAACACAGTCAATGATGATCCGACTGAAAGGTTCTTCAAAAGCAGGAATGGGCTTAAGTCGAGCCTTTGGAATATTCTGGTTCGGCTTCCCAACCATTTGACAAGTATAACAGGATTTGCAGTACTCCTGTACATCGGACCTGATGGAAGGCCAGAAGAAATGATTCCTGACACGTTGAAGGGGTCTTCTTGATAGCCAAATGACCTGACATAGGATTGTCCTGGGCCAGACTAAGAGTTTCTTGACGATAAGACTTAGGAAGAACAATTTGATGGGTGATCATCCACTCTTCATCTGCAGAAACATCAGGTGGATGCCACTTTCTCATAAGCGCACCATTTTTATAGTAAAAACAGACAGGAACTTGAGTAGCCTTTTGTTCACTTACAGCCTGTGGTAGAAGATGCGCTAGATCACAAGCTTGTTGTTGCTCCTGAATAAGTTGTTTCCGCTGACAAGGACAAGTCTTTAAGATTTCCCAGACATCTCAGGACTGGAAAGTTCCTGATGAAAAGACTGCCCAATGAAGGTGTCAGCCAGGTTGAAGTCCAGGTCAGCATCATCTTGAATAGCCTTTTTGGCCATAGAACGAGTAACTGCACATGAAGAATAGAGGTCTGGAATTTCCTCCTCTAAAGAGTCAGATTCTTGATCAATCAAAGGAGTGTCAGTTACAACAGGGTAGGGCACAACCTTATCCCCAGCAAGATCATTACCAAGAAGCAAATGAACACCTTTGAAAGGAAGAGAAGACCTAACGCCAACAGTAACAGGCTCAGAGACCAAGTCTGATTTGAGATGAACATTATGGAGAGGTACACTTGTAAAACCACATTCTACTCCTTGAATAAGGACATTAGCCTGAGTAGACGTTTTGTCAGAAAAAGGCAGAATATCTGCAAGAATAAGAGATTAGGGAGACCCAGTATCCCTTATAATTTGAACAGGAGCAGATGAGGAAAAAATCATGTGAAAGTGAGACAAAACCATCGGTGATGAATGGCTCAAAACCCTCCATAACAGAATCAGACACAGAAGGTAGAAGATCAGGCGAACTGACCTTTGATACAAGAGATTCACTCCTAGTGAAAGCAGTTGGCTTGGTTTCTTCTCGTGGTTGTTTTTTTCTTGAGAGCATAACACTCAGAAATAAGGTGACCTTCCTTTTTGCAGTATTGGCAGGACAGAGAAGGTAAAGAATCAGAGGATTGCTTCTCACTGGAAGGTTTCCTCTCAGAAGTGGCCCTGGAATCATTAGAAGTGTTATTAGAAGAAGTCTTGGACTGAGACTTGCCTTGAAATTTAGAAAAAGTGGATTTTTGGACAAAAGAAGACTTATAAGTCAATGCATAACTATCAGCCAGGGTGGAAACATCTTGCAAAGTAAAGGCTTGTTTCTCCTCAAGGAAAGTCTTGATATCAGGCTGGATACACCTTTTAAATTCCTCAACCAGAATAAGTTGCCTCATTCTGTCAAAATCTTTCTCAACTTTCATGGAATTACACCACTGATCAAACAACTGTTCCTTCAACCTGCCAAATTCAACATGAGTTTGACTGGCTTCCTTGCGAGAATTCCTAAATTTTTTGCCTGTAAGCCTCGGGGACCAATTCATAACCCTTCAGTATGGCAGATTTGACAAAATCATAATCAGAACACTGTTGGACAGATTACTGATTATAGATTTTCCTAGCTTTACCAGTCAGAACACTTTGTAACATCATTGTCCAATGCTCTTTTGGCCATTTCAAATTTTCAGCAATTTTCTCAAAATGGGTAAAGTATTCGTCAACATCATTCTCTAGGAAGGGAGGAACAAGTCTGATGTGTTTAACCACATCAAAATGATCAGAAAGCCCAAAAGATTTTGTCACAGTACCTGCTTCTATTTTCTTCATTTCCAGTTCATGCTGCATCCTTTTTTCTTCTAGCTCTAGTTGTTTCTCAAAACTTTTTTCTTCCAGTTCTTTTTCCTTCTCCAACCTTCTTTCTTCCAGTTCTAGTTGTTTCTTTGCAGCTCTGTTGCGGACACTTCCACATCTTTAATCATTTCTGCTGCTTCTTCCCCAAAGATATCTTCATCGATGAAATGTTGCACCAAAATGTTGAATATTTCTTGTTTCTTCATTGATGATTTCACATCAGATAATCCAAGGGTTGAGGCTATTTGCAGCAAGTCCTTCTTCTTTGCCAGCACAATGGATTCCTGGGTTGGAGTTTTCAAAAAATTTTCCACATCAAAAGTCACGATTGCTAGTTTTTCAAATAGTCACAAGATTTAAAATGATATCTCAGCTTTAATCTTTGGTGAATCCAATGGTTGATCCAATGAATGGTTTATCTTGGTGGAACCTCCAATTTGTTATGACTTGAAAATCACAACAAAGAAAACCAGAAATGACAACTCAAATTTATTCTTCACTGATTAAGTAAAAAAAACTCCTACAAATAATCCACTGTAATCTTATAATAACACTCTAATGCCACTATGTAACTCTGTTGCCAAAACAAAAACTCTGTCTCACTGAGCAAAATCACAGCATTTATAAAGACTAGGATTATTCTGGAAAGATCTACAGGAGTCCTGGGTGATCCGGCCCCCTCCAGGCAAGAAGAAGCCAGAAACTTCTAGAAGGCACTAGTCTATTTCATCACACACAAGTGGTATTGCATCAGATCATGTTTTTCTACAGACATACCACCAGAGGGTGCTACATGATGAACAAAATAAACAAATAGCTGACCAGTAAGGCAGCACAAATAGTATGTAACAAATCTCCATTTACAAATGATATACAGTACTTTACATAAAATACTCATACATAACAACATAACATCGGTGACATTGACATAACTGAATATATATACTACTCAAAATTTGATAGGGATCATAGGAATTTTTTTGTGAAATGACATGCAAATTTGGTAACTGCCACTGATGAACAATATATTGGATAAATGACATGCAGTCAGACACAAAACACATTTGCATGTGCATTTCATGACATTAAATGAGCGTGCAGCCTCACATTTTGGCTTTGACTAACACTTCACCATTTCAACTCAGACGTGTGTGTTGCTTGTTGGTGAAAATTTGGAAGTTCCCAAATTTTTTGCATTACATTTAGCAATAACAATGTCTCCTCAACGTCTTAACATCGATTGACTTCAGAGCAATTGGGAAGATGCATCGGAATGCTTGACTCTGGCTTCTCACAACGTCACGTTGCTAATGCACTTAACGTCAGCCAAAGCGTTGTGAACAGAGCGTGGAACCGGCATCAAACGTTTGGTACAGCAGCACACCGTCATGGGGGTGGTCGTCAGAGATCGACTACATAACGACAAGACCACTTTTTCACACTTCAGGCACGACGTCATCCTTTCTGGACAGCCACCACCCTACGAAATGACCTTCATAATGCCTCGGGGGTCAGGGTATCCACTCAGACGATACGGAATCGTCTTCATACTGCCGGCCTCAACTCAAGAAGGCCATGTGTTCGAATCCCACTGATCGTGCGTCATAGGCGTGACCATTTGGATTGGGCTCACAATCATGTCACATGGACACACAACGATTGGGCTCCAGTTCTCTTTACTGATGAGTCCCGATATTGCTTGGACTTTACTGACAGGAGGCAACGGGTGTGGCGAAGACAACGTGAGCGATTTAATGATGCCTACATCAACGAACATGACCGTTATGGTGGCGGATCAATTATGGTCTGGGGAGGAATAAGCAGGAACGTCAGAACAGACCTGCATGTCATGGGGAGAGGGACGATGACAGGGGTACGGTACAGGGATGAGATCCTCAATGTGTACATAAGACCATACGCTGGTGCTGTTGGCCCTGATTTCATCTTGATGGATGATAACGCCCCTCCCCATCGTGCTAGGGTGGTGAATCAATTCCTAGAGCAGGAGACAATTGTCCGCATGGACTGGCCAGCAGCGTTCGCCGGACCTAAACCCTATCGAGCATGTGTGGAACATGCTGCAGATCGCCATTTCGGTCATAGGGCACAACCCACAACTCTAGAAGAGCTCGGAAATGCCCTTGTTGAAGAATGGAACAACATTCCAATTGCAAGCATCTGGGTTCTGATTGACAGTATGACCCGACGTTGTCAAGCCGTCATTCAAGCTAGGGGAGGCCATACCCATTATTGACATTAACTGTGGTAATGAAACATCAAATGAACACTGTCTGTTTTCACTTTACATGTCAGAGGTGAAACCATGAAGTGTTCGTGAAAATAAAAGTGTGAGGCTGCACGCTCATTTAATGTCATTAAATGCACTTGCAAATGTGTTTTGTGTCTGACTGCATGTCATTTATCCAATATATTGTTCATCAGTGGAAGTTACCAAATTTGCATGTCATTTCACAAAAAAATTCCTATGATCCCTATCAAATTTTGAGTAGTATATATATATATATAAGCATTTACTAACCTTGCAATACTCCGAGAAAATTATTTACATACTGAAATCCTCTGACCCCCGCATTGCGCCCCCCTGTGAAGAGCGCCTCATTGCTGGCTCTCCAGGAGATGAGGTGGCCTGTATCTTCATCTGTCCCAATAAGAAACGAACAAACGAGCAAGACGTGCCTCGTTGATCCAACATTTTACACGGATTAATCATCAGAAGTCCTCACTTATATGCCAGTAACAACTGCGGTGTTATTAGCCCATTTTAGCTTGCCTACATTGGCTAACGGACGGATTTATTCATGCTGATGCTAACAGCATATAACCGGGCGGTCACGTCCTTTACAACTCTGAAATAATACATTCAATACACCTTCAGCTGAATATTATTTTACCATATATAAACCGTAGGCTATCACAAGATTGGTTAACAACATTTCAACATTTTACTCACATTTGTATTGATGCTGCTTCTGGCTGGTGCCATGTCGCCTCCCACGGATTCCGCCGTTTTGCAGTTAAGGTTGCTTCTTATTATTTCTCTGCGAGTTTTTTTTTCTGGCAGTTTACGTCGCGTTGCATCTTTGGCAATTTATGTATGAATAGTGTGCTTATGATGCACCCACAAAATATCTGCCCGATCTAGCATACATCCGGAAACTTCTTCCGGACACAAACTCACTCTCCACGCATCAGTGAACACCCTACCCCCTAAATCTGACGTAATCGGCAGTGCTAGTGGCACGTTAGTACGAGGTTTCGAGCACAGGTAATTGAATAGTGAGCTTGCGATGCATCCACAAAATATCTGCCCGATCTAGCATACATCTGGAAACTTTTCGCGGACATAAAATCACTCCCCACGCATAAAAACACCCTACCTCCTCGTACCTTCGACTTAATTCACGACTTAATTCACAACTTTCTTAACTCCCTCTCGTTCCGAAAATCACCTTTTCCGAAACAAGTCCCTAATCACTACCACTTGGTCATGAAGTGCACTTCGGTGGAAGTAATCTTCGCAGTTGAATCGAGTTCCCTTCGTAATGGGAAGGGTATAAATAAGGCAACCTGCTTTCGGCAAACGTCCCTACAGTGGGCGGTAAAGGAACTGACGTTCATTCAAAACATGTATAGGCTAATTACTTTGTCGAGACTTGAACCCGGGCCAATGGCGCCAAATAGTAGCGACTTAACCATTACACTACGTGAGACCGCTAAATTTTATTTGTTTCAAATTATAACTATGTTGTTGTACATGAAAATACATCACATTTATATGTTGTGTACAAGAAAACGAGGACTACATTTTTAACTTGTGCATGGCGGCTCGCCTATTCAATTCAAAAGCCTAATCGGTAAGCTAATTAGAGGAGCAAAACACACACGTGTACAAACAGTTACTCGGAACTCACATTTGTAAGCACTGTCCTCCATGACGAGCAGTATTTTGTAGTGCACACCCTCGACAAGTCAGCATCGGTGCTGACTCGACGCTGAAGGGTTTTATAACCCTTCACGAGAACGCGCAAACAAAGGGGAAGTGTGTCGGGGGAGGGGCTAGAGCTCATTTCGAAAGGGGCGAATAAGTCTGGAAAAGGCAAAACTTCACCTCTGAAATCTAACTTCCTGCCCAGAATCGTCACGGCACAGCCATGAAATTGTGACACGCGTTGATTGGCTGGCGCTTTGAGAGACCTGCCAGCCAATCAGCGCGTGTCACAATTTCATGGTTGTGCCGTGAACGATTTTGGGCAGGAAGTTAGATTTCAGGGGTGAAGTTTTGCCTTTTCCAGACTTATTTTTCGGAACGAGAGGGAGTTAAGATGAATGGTTGGTGCCGAACGAGTCTTTAATATGTCGTTGTTACGCCGATACCAGACACAAGGTAAATCAAAAGAAAGTTTTGACGCTAGCAGCGGTAGAAGACAAGTGGTGTCTGGCGATTTCCATTTTTGCAGGTTTTGTCAATGGCACGGCATGTGACTCCGCTGGGCCAGTAAATGTCAGAATGTTAAAACAAGCCCTTGGAGGCACGAATGGGGCTAACTGGCTGAAAAAGATATTCCTCACTTGCTATGAACTTCTTTGATATGTTTGGCAGCACTTTTGTACATCCCAATAGCACTATCAGATTTCTGGGTGATTTAAATGGATAGCTCATTACCTGTCTAGCTCAAGAGCAATCGGCAAGCACTTGAGAAGCTAGGGCAAAAACCAAATCACAGCGATTAAGTATAAAAATGATGACAAACATTTCCCATAACTAGCGTCAGCAGGGTGGGAAGACAGATAGCGTTTTATCTGGAGTAATGTAATACGCTATAGCACGCATGAAAGGATAATGCTGCTTTAACTAGCTATGAAATAACATGTCTCAGGCTGAACTGTCAGTTTGTTCTTTAGGTAAAAGAAGCTGCTACTCAATGGTGAAAGAGGTTGCGTGTGTGAGATGGCGTTGAAAGTGACAAATCAGAGCTGAAAGAGCTTCTCCAGTGGGCATCATAGCTAGCTAGCTATACCTAAGCGATTGCTTATAGACTCACTAGCAAGATAGCTAACGTCTCTGAAATCTACAAGCGCACTTGGGTTGCAGTTGCACAACACTGCCGCGAAGCCTCGAATAAGTTCATGCATATTACAGCTAGCTCAGTTAATAGAGTTGGGGCAAAAATCAAATCATATCGCTTTAATGTGATGATCATTTACTAAGATTTTTCTTAGTTAACGTTAGCTAGCATGCTAGCTGCCGTGATGGCTACAACAATATATAGCAGCCTTCTTTGTCTTCTTCTTATCGATCTGATTGGCGGATTAATTGAAGGTGCATTGTCGCCACCTACCGGACTGGAATATGGAGCAGCAGATTGACAGACAAAAAAAAAAAAAAACTAAATTCTCTCCATTAACCCTGTTTCCCTCAGGTACCTAATTAAATGCTTATAACTGCTTGCTGTCCATTGAAGTAGGTTCCCTATAGTGAAACTTGTCTTATCTTTCTGCAGTGCAGATTTCAATCCCTTCCTCTCCTCCTCATAGCCCTTACACTCCAGGAGCACATGTTGAACAGACTCAGGGTGGTCACAATATTTACATCTGCCAGCAGGGTGTTTACCAGTTTTATGAAGTGCGCTATTCAGTCCAGTGTGCCCTAATCTGATACGAGTAATGACTACCTCTTCCCTTCGGCTCCTGCCCAACATTCCTCCTGCACCAACTTTTTCCTGTATATTGTAAAAATGCCTTCTGGTGTCATTTATGTCCCAATACTCTTGCCATACTTTTTGCATTTGTGTCTTTAAGATTGATTTACCCTCTGTTCTACATAACGGGATATTTATGTTTACTGTTTATGACCTGAGTGCTTGGTTAGTCAGTATATCTTCATTGCCTTCAACCCCTGCATGGGCAGGAACCCAAGCAAAACAGACAGTCAGGCCCCTGTTGTGTAGGTTGTATAACAGCTGATGAATTTCAATAATAAGATCTTGTCAACATGATTTCATAGACTTGATACTATTAAATGCTGCCCAGCTATCAGATGCAATGAGTCCATTCTTCTTGTTGTTTCCATTTAACCACTGCAGTGCAAACATAATAGCCAGGAGCTCAACTGTATACACTGATGCATTGTCTGTTGCTCTTTTTTTAATAGCTACTTTGAATTCCGGACGTAAGCTGCAGCTCCAGTACGTCCAGTCTCTGGATCTTTTGAGCTATCCGTAAATATTACAAGTTTATTTTCGTAGTGCTGCTCAATATACTTCTGTACTATGATTCCAGTAATTCCCTGTTCTGATTTCTCTCTGAGCTGATGTTGAATGTTAAAATCTACTGACAGCATCAGAAATAGCCAAGGAGGAATTTCTGACACAGGGACATTTGAAATATACTGCACATCACATAAACCAATATTTTCTGCTTTTATGTTTCCAACCCACCCCAAGCTCCTGAAGTTCGACTTGCTATGTTCCGAGCAATCTTCTAAGATGGCCTTAGCTGGATGGGATTTTTTGTGGCCTTGCAGATATACCCAGTATGCCAATATAAGCTTCACCCTCCTTATTCCCAGTGGTTCTTCCCCCATTTCAACTTGCATTGCTGCAACTGGAGATGACTTAAATGCTCCACTACATATCCTAAGCCCTTTGGCCTGCTCCACATCCAGCTTTTTAAGGTGGATTACTGCTGCTGACATATATGCTATTCTTCCATAATCTAATGTGGCTCTCATGATAGCATGGTATATATTTAATAAAGATGCTCTGGATGCACCCCAGTCTCGTCCTGACAAGCATCTTAATAGATTATTGACCTTTTTACACTTGTCTTGTACCTTCTCGATATGCTGCTTCCAGGTAAGCTTTTCGTCAAACAAAACTCCTAAAAATCGAATTATCTTGACTTGTTCCAGTGTTTGACCATATAATTTTAGAGACACTTCCTTATGACGCCTTGCAAAACATATCACTTGCATCTTTGCAACTGATAATTTAAATCCCCACTTATTTGCCCACTGCTCCACAGTATCGACTGCTGCCTGAAGTTTCTTCTGTATATATTTTAGATTACGCCCCCTTATCCATGATGCCCCATCATCTGCAGATAATGATTTCCTTATCCCTCCCTCAACTTGCTCAAAGATATAGTTAATCATACAGTTAAACAGTACTGGACTGCAAACACTACCCTGCAGGGTTCCATTTTCAACCTTGTACACCCTCGAATACTCTGTCCCTACCCTAACCTCTATTGTCCTTCCCAACAGGAAACCTAACACCCGGTTATATAGTTTCCCTTCCACCCCCAACTTATTCAGTTTAATAAGTAGGCCTTCCTTCCATAACATGTCATAGGCTTTCTCTATTTCAAAAAAAAAATACAGCAACCACAATCTCTTTATTTGTCTGTGCTTTCCTAATTTCTGACTCCAATATATAGCAGCCTAGCCATCATGACAGATTATCAGTAAGCCGCCATGCATACAAGCGCTACCCAGAAGCTGATTGGTTGGTATGCAAATAAGGAACATGCTTTTCGTTC
This sequence comes from Gymnothorax javanicus, assembly GCA_029692085.1. Lineage (NCBI taxonomy): Eukaryota > Metazoa > Chordata > Actinopteri > Anguilliformes > Muraenidae > Gymnothorax > Gymnothorax javanicus. The sequence goes on from CM056196.1 coordinate 92,833,381, forward strand.
GCACCCTAACGAGTGACGTCCCAGCGGAAGACCCGCCTTGATGAGACGCTAACAGATTGCATTTTAATTTTCATTGTGTCCCAAAAAGAGCGTGGTGACATGTATTAATGCAATGGACTGGGAGGCGCTGTTTCCCTTGCTGCATTTGAATATTGTCCTATGTATTGCAGGATAAGTCTTTGAAAATGAAATGTCAAATGTCGTCATCATTACTATATCATTATTATTTCCAAGTGATTAGAAAACAGAATTTTTATTATCAAGTTGACCCTAAAAGAGCGTGATGACATGTATATGTAAATGCAATAGACTTGGAGAGCTGTTTATCTTATTGCATTTGAATATTGTCCTCAGTTGAGCAAGTTAAGTCTTTGCAAATTAAATGTTGAATGCTGTTTTCAATATCATTTTCAAATAGTCAGAAAATAGCATTTACATTTTCATGTTGACCCTAAAAGAGCGTGTTGATATGTAAATGTAAATGCAATAGACTGGGGGTGCTGTTTTGCTTATTGCATTTGAATATTGTCCAAGCTGCATTGCGGAGCATGACTTTGAAAATGAAATGTCAAACAGTTTTTCATTATCATTTGAATATTTATTTATTTATTTATTTGTTTGTTTGTTTTTTCATTTCGGCATGATTGTACAGTCGTTCCATGACAATTTCAACACAACATGTATCATGACCTGTCGCGGGAGAAGCGAAATCGCTTTTGTCAAAGTCCCGCCCCAACTCCCAGAAAAACAGTTTGATTATGGTTCAGGTATCATAAAGATTTATAAATCACAACAGAGCTGAGTGTCCATTTACACTACGATTTAAACGTCACAACATAAAATCATAGAGATTTATGAACATCATGAAGAATTTTAATCACAATATAGCTGAGTGTCTATAAACAACCCCTATTGTTTATGCCCGTTATGGTTCCGTTTAAGTTATCCAATGCCATTTTGTTGGATAAGTTTATAGTTATTCAAACATGCACATTTCAAAAGATACTTAAAGTCCTTCAGATTGTCTGCCATTCTAATATTGTCTTCAAGTATGTTCCATGCACTGACTCCAGCCACAGATAAGGAGTGCTCACTCCGAGTTGATTTGACCCTTCTAGTTTGCAACAACATCCTGCCTCTTAGGTCATGAGTACATTCACGCTGGAGAAATAGGCATTGTATATTTCTAGGCAATTCTTTGTGGTATCCTAAATATACAATTTGCAAGGAGTTGAATTTTATTATATCCTGCAATTTAAGAAACTTTGCCTTAATAAACAAATAGTTTGTATGAGTTCCATAGGGAACGTTATGAATAATTCTAAGGGCCTTTTTTTGGAGTTTAAACAATGATTCTATTGTATTATTATAAGTGTGTCCCCATACTTCAGCGCAGTAGTGTAAGTGGGGTGCTATGAGTGCTGAATAGATTATTTTAAGAGACTTGTGTTTTAATAATTTCTGCATTTTCCAAAGAATAGACACACTTTTAGCTAACTTTCTTTGAACCAAGTTTACATGTGGTTTCTAGCTTAAGAGATTATCTAACATAACTCCCATGACTTTATATTCGTTTACCCTTTCAATGCTGGTACCATTTACCTTTAAGTCTATGTCGTTAGGCCTTTTTTCCCAATTATCATAAATTTGGTCTTTGTAAGATTTAATGATAATTTGTTTACATTAAATCACGTGTGAAGTTTAGACATTTCTTTATTAACCAATTTTGTCAATTGCTTGAGATCGACACCTGAGCAAAAAATAGTCGTGTCGTCTGCGAATAAAATTAGTTTTAGGATATCGGACACCTTAACAATGTCATTTATGTAAATTATGAACAACTTGGGACCTAGGACCGAGCCCTGAGGAATTCCACAGGTAATGTCCAAGCAATTCGATTTGCTATTGCCCATCTACACAAATTTGCGCCCTACTTGTTAAGTAATTTTTGATCCATTTTAATGCGGTCCTCTTAATCCATGTTTGTAAAGTTTTTCAATCAATATATCGTGATTTATAGTGTCGAATGCTTTCTTCAGATCAATAAATATGCCTATAGAATATAAGTTTGAATCTAGTGAATCTTTAATCATTTCAATAAATTCTGTTAGGGCTAGTGCTGTCGAATGCTTTTTCCTGAACCCATACTGACTGTCACACAGTAGTTTGTGTTTATCAATGTACTTGTCCAATCTGTCATTGAAGAGCTTTTCTAGGACCTTCGAGCATTGAGGTAAAATCTAAAACAGGACGATAGTTTGAGAAATCATATTTATCCCCACTTTTGTAGAGAGGGATAACTTTCGCTATCTTCATTTTATCTGGAAACATCCGTAGGGAGAAGGATAGATTGCATATATGCGTAAGTGGAGTTATAATTGCGTTAGTTAGTGTTTTCAGTAATTTCATATCTAATTGGTTTACATCAACAGATGTCTTAGCTGTACAATTTTTCAGAATTGATCTGATTTCAGATTCGGTAACAGGAGTTAGTGTCATTATGTCTTGGATTTCCTCATCCTTGTCAAGGTAGTCCCATCTTAGGTGTGAGGATTTAATACCCTTTTGCTAGTTCTGGCCCAACATTCACAAAATAACTGTTAAAATTCTCCACCACCAATTCCATGTTCTCTACCTTTTTTGCCATTTATATTAAAGAATGCAGGGTACTCCCTCCTCGGTGTCCTCCCAGAGACGTTCTTGATTATATTCCAGAGATTTCTGGTATAATGTTTATTTTCTAATAAAAGCTTTTCATAATACTCTTTTTTATGTTTCCTTAGTAAATGTGTCATTTTGTTTCTGTAATTTTTGTACCTAATTTCTGCTTTCTCAGTTCTTTTCTCTCAGAAACTGCTTATACAGTGTATTTTTTTTTCTTACAAGCATTTGCCAGTGCTTTTGAAACCCAAGGTCTTCTCTCTTTGTTTTGCTTCAGTTTGTTCGTTGTTTTGGCTAGACAGTGTTTATCATACAGGGAGTTTACTGTCCATAGAAAAGCCTCATAGGCTTTATTTGGATCTTGTTCCGCTAAGACATTATCCCAAGTTTGGTTCAACATATCTAATTCTAGTTTCTTTAGCCTTTTTTCGCTTTTAATTCTGATTTCTGTGTGTTCCAGGGTTTTCGATCTAGCCTGGTCCCTTATATCTAATTTGCAGTTACAAATAGCAAAAACTGGTAGATGATCAGTAATGTCATTTATCATGATGCCACTTAATATTTCAGAATCTAATACATTAGTATACACATTATCTATCAAGGTGGCACTGTGCCTAGTAATCCTGCTTGGTTTTGTAATTAATGGTTGCATACCCATGGCATACATGGTGTTAATATAATCTTCTATTATAGAGCTATTATTTGAATTTATCAAGTCAATATTGAAGTCCCCACATATAAAAACATTTTTCTGGTTCATATTGGCGAGTAATTCACCCATACATTTACTAAAAACATCAATTTGCGAATCCGGTGCTCTGTACACACAACAAATAACCGTATTTTTACCTTTCAACCTAGGAATCTCAATTGTAAGGCATTCCATTACATTTTCCACAACATTTGATTTGCATTCTAGTACCTGGAAGTTTATGGCCTCATCAATAAATAGTCCAACACCCCCACCAGCTTTATTCAGTCTGCTCTTACATTGAGGTTGTAACCCTCCATGTAGAAGTCCTTGTCCTTTTCTTCTTTAATCCAAGTTTCCGATAGTGCGATGATGTTGAACGGATTAGCAAATGACAAAAGGTATTCCTTTATTTGGTCAAAGTTTGCATATAGACTCCTACTATTAAAGTGAATAATGGACAAACTCCCTTCCATTTTAATGCTCTTGTTAAATTTGTCTACAGTAAAGTATCCGCAAGTTGTAGAAAAAATGGTTATCCGGATCAATTTCTTCATTAGGGTCTATTCCTGAATGATGGTGACTTGTTGTTAAAAAGCCAGTTTCCTGATCTACAGTTTGGTTCATCAAATAACTGCTCATAGAGATTTGTCAAGGATTTTAACCTGCCTCAGCAGTCAAAACTCTCCAGATCCCGCATCATCTTGATCAGCACCGGTCTGGTAGTTTCGTGAAGACCCATTTGGTTTGATGAAAATTCTGCAGTTAGCCGACCAAGTGCTGTGTATCTTACCCGCTTTTTTAGTTGACGAGCTTTCCATGCGATGGTTGCATTGTGCTTGGTGAGGTTTTCATTTATGAAAACATTGGATCCTTTTGAGATTTTTCCCTTGCTTCAACAGAGAGATTTTGTGCTTGTTGCTTGTAAGTCGTAACAGCACGGCCCGTGCTGTACTCCGGTCTCCGCTTCCCTCCTTTTCGGTAGCAGATAACATGAATCCCACATTGCGGGGTCCAGAGAAATATTTTTGGACTGAAGGAATTCCATCACCTGCATTTCCACAGATTTATTGTCCTCCTCGCCTCCATCATCGTCAGGCGCTGCTGCCCTGGCATAACTCCTGGGTTTGATTTTGAGCCCTGTCAGGATTACATCATTACGTTTCTCTTGTTGCTCCAGCTCCTCCAGTTTGTTTGATAAAGATTTAATCTGTGTGTCTTTCTTGGCAATCTCTTTTCTGAGATCACAGTTCTCCTTCAAAAGCTGGTCCAACTGCTCCTTCATACCTTCCCTCCACTCCCTCATTTCATTTCTCATTTCTCCGAGGGTCTCCATAATTGATGCAAGATCCGGCGGGCTTGATTTGTCGGTTCTTCCCGGTTTACCCATTTTCTCAGTTCAGAAAAAAGGTCTCTATTACAGAGTTTGTGAGAAAGTTTATCACTCAACTTTTCTCCTGACTCTGTTGTTTTCCTGTATTGCCTGTATTGCGTGCAGTCGCTGTTCGGAGTTGTTGCTCCTTCAGTGACCATGACCCAATATAGTCATAGATTTCCCATATGTGTATGTAAAATTGAAAGTGATAATTGGATTAATGCATTTTCAATTTAATATTGTCTCAAATAACTCATTCATAAGTGGAAAATTATAATGCAATAGTGGGATTACATTTTCCTTTGAATATTGTCCACTATGGGCTTCCATAGTCATATACTCCGATACAGGGTTTCGCCCACGGGCAGACACAAGTGGTCCAGGATTTTGCCTGTGGGCTGATACAGCCTCATGCCCCGTGCTTGTACCACAGCTGCAAATTCCCTGTATTAATTAGGAAGTATATGATAAAGTTTTATACAACATTTTCTGAGTGGAAAAGTCCTTATCTGTATTTTGTTCTAGCAGATTTACTAATTGGCATTATTCTTCAGACAAGCAGTAGAACTAATCAGTATAAAAAAGCTGAGTTCATAGGTAGAAGCTCAACCCGGTAAAAGTTAGGATGGTATGGAAAATGCGCATGAAAACAGAAAGAAGAGATTTTAAATTTACTTTGAATTGTATTTCATTGCACACATAAAGACAAGATGTTTCGTTGGGTCGAACTCATTTTATAAACATTAATTCCTGCCATTCAGGCCTGCAGCAAATTCCAAAATATGTTGGGATGGGGGCAATTGCCATCTGGTAATGAAGTAAAAAAAAAAAGAATAAATAAATAAAAATTATTTGAAATGGCTGATGTCAAGCATTTGTACAAAAGCAATATCCAGAGAGGGCAAAAGTCCTTCAGGAGCAAAGATGAGTCAAAGAAATGCATGAGAAACATTATTAAATGGTTTAAATACAAAGCCCAAATCCAGTGAAGTTGGGGCGTTGCGTAAAACAAATAAAAACAGAATACAATGATTTGCAAATCCTTTTCAACCTATATTCAATTGAGTACACTACAAAGACAATATGTTTAATGTTCAAACTTTATTGGTTTTTTTGGAAGTATTTGCTCATTTTGAATTTGATGCCTGCAACACGTTCCAAAAAAGCTGGGACAGGGACAACAAAAGACTGGGAAAGCTAAGGAAGGGCTCAAAAAACACCTGTTTGGAACATTTCACAGGTGAAAAGGTTAATTGGAAACAGGTGACTGTCATGATAAGGTATAAAAGGAGCAGCCCTGAAAGGCTCATTCGTTCACAAGCAAGGGTGGGGCGAGGGTCACCACTTTGTGAATAACTGCATGTGAGCAAATAGACTAACAGTTTAAGAACAATGTTTCTCAATGTGCAATTGCAAGGAATTTAGGGATTTCATCATCTACAGTCCATAATATCATCAAGAGATTCAGACAATCAGGAGAAATTTCTACACGTAAGCGGCAAGGCCAAAAACCTACATTGAATACCCCGTTGGTCCCTCAGGTGGCACTGCATTAAAAACCCACATCATTCTGTAAAGGATATTACCTTGTGGACTCAAGAACACTTCGGAAAGCCATTGTCAGTTAACAGTTCGTCGCTACATCTATGAGTGCAAGTTAAAACTCAACCATGGAAAGCGAAAGCCATATACGTATCAACAACACCCAGAAATGTCGCTGGCTTCTCTGGGCCCGAGCGCATCTGAGATGGACTGACGCAAAATGGAAAAGTGTGCTGTGGTCTGACGAGTCCACCTTTCAAATTGTTTTTGGAAATCAAGGACGTCGTGTCCTCCAGGCTAAAGAGGAAAAGGACGATCCAGGTTGTTATCAGCGCAAAGTTCAAAAGCCAGCATCTGTGATGGTATGGGGATGTGTTAGTGCCCATGGCATGGGTAACTTGCACATCTGTGAAGGCACCATTAATGCTGAATGGTACATGCAGGTTTTGGAGCAACATATGCTACCATCAAGCAACGTCTTTGTCTTTTTCAAGGACGTCCTTGCTCATTTCAGCAAGACAATGCCAAGCCACATTCTGCATGTGTTACAACAGCGTGGCTTTGTAGTAAAAGTGCGGGTAATAGACTGGCCTGTCTGTAGTCCAGACCTGTCTCCCATTGAAAATATGTGCCACATTATGGAGCGCAAAATACGACAATGGAGACCCGGGCTGTTGAGCAGCTGAACTCGTACATCAAGCAAGAATGGGAAAGAATTCCACCTACAAAGCTTCTACAATTAGTGTCCTCAGTTCCCAAACACTTATTGAGTGTTTTTAAAAGGAAAGGTGATGTAACACAGTAGTACACATGCCCTTATCCCTGCTTTTTTGGTACCTATTGCAGGTATCAAATTCAAAATGAGTGAATATTTCCAAAAAGACACTTGGACCTGTAGCTGGGTGGTTGATGGGGCACCCAGAGGAAGGAGCGGTGAGACCGGAAGGAGGACTACCAGAGTAAGGGGAAGAAGGACTGGAGGTAGCTCACAGGTTGGATCTCTCACAAAAGAGGCGCCAGCCTTGTATGGTTCCCAGGCACCGATCCACCACCAGGTTGTGTTTGTGCAACAAGGGCCTCCCCAGAACCACATGAGGGGACTCTATCAGAAGAAACACTTACTTCTCATGGTGAGCTTTGGCTGTGAGCATGAGGACCAGGCTGGTGGTCTGGGAAACTTCGGGGAGAGCCTCCTCCATCTGGCCCTGCCACCAATTAGGCTCAGCCAGGTGCACTAGGGCAACTCCGAGGCGTCAGGCAACTGCGCTGGTCAATGAGAGCCTTGTTGGAGATCTGGCAGCAACTCCAGGTCAGCTGAACCAGAATCCAGGGTCAGATGGAGCAGACTGCAGCCCCGGAGAACACAGCATCCTGTGCCTGGCGATGCTGACGAAGAGGACAATCTGCCATTGATTGCTCTTTGCTGGTGCAGAACAGGCACAGACCAGAGCATAGCCGGCATTGATGCTCCTCTGGACTGAGGTGGGACAGCCAGGCGTGGTCAGCCTTTCTACACTCCAGAGGTGATTTGACAGTTCTTCAAATTAACTAAATTGCAAGAGACGTTTACAGGAATGCTGCCATTAATTTACACACTGCATTAAAAAACAAAGGGTTTTCACCTGAGGCATAGACTTGGAAGGAACTTTCGAACATGGTTGAATATCATGACCAAATTTCGATCAATGAGGAAAACAGAAGAAATGCGTCATTGTAAATGTAACTGGCCCCAGTCTAATGATATGTTAGTGTATCCACAGTTGGCAGTTTTGTCCAATTCATTGACAGTCAATGGTTTGATCTAAATTGTTTATCTCTGTTGTAGTCACATAGCTAACGCTGTCATGAGAAAACAGCACAGTGCACAGAATAGACAAGATTGCGAACTTGCTAGCTAGAATTAGTTACACTGTCCACTCTACCAGAACTGAGCGGGTTTCGCGAGTGCGCGCAAGTGATTTGCTGCGGAGTGGTCTGTGAAGGTTTTGGAAAGTGAACAAATTTCAAACATTAGCTGATTTTGAAGAACTTACCCTGGTCCGGCGATTGGCATAGGCGATATAGGCGGTCACCTAGAGCGCCATCTGCTGGATGGGCGCCGCCAGTCACCCTTAGCCTCAAGGAAAAAAAAACAGCTAATAATTTTTGATGCCCACTGGCGCCCTCCCCTCGTGTGTCCTATCTTGAAAAATAGTAACTGACTATTGACAAATCATAGAATTTGAATGTCAAACGAAATAAAACAGGTTTATTAAACATGATCATCCGAGGGCGCCCCCTTAGCCACAACCAGATCCTCAAGCAGATGTTTGTATCAATCATTTTGTGGACGGGGGGCGGGGGATTTGCGTTACGTTAGGCAAGTGTTCAGCTGCTGCATTGATCAGCTTGACGTTGATCCTCAAAATGAAGAGGTCTAAACCTTCTGGTGCGCAGGGACGGAAAACGGAGAAAAGAAGAAGAGGAAAAGAAAGCCCAGTATAGAGATAAGTCTCATCTCAGCCATTATAGTGTCAAGTGAAATAGTATTGTGCATTACCTAATATTGGACGTTTCATTGCTGCCACTCAGCTATTGCTAGGTAGCAACTGTTACTTTGCTAGCTTGCTGGTACGTATTGCTAGCTAACGTAACTTCACTGATAATTATATAACTTTACTAAAATCATGGCCGTAATCACCATTGAGGACACCGAGGTCCGGACCTCAGTTAATTGTCCCAGAATAAGCGTTTTTTCCCCCACCTATTTTTCCCCTCACTGTGCCCGTTTATTCAGCAGTGTGTGGGTGTGTGTGTGTGGGTGAGAGAGAGAGAGAGATGCATGATACTCCCGTTTTCAAAGGTGCATAGTAACGAAGTACATGTACTTTGTCACAGTACAGTTTTTTTTTTTTTTTTGGAGGATTTGTACTTTACTGAAAGGTGACCTATTATGCTATTTTTCTAAGTTTATATTTTGGTCTTTGACTCCCCTAGAGTACTCCTGATCGCGCAAAGTAAAAAAAAAAGGGTACTTATTTCGCTCATACTGCCATCCTCAAAAAACCCCATCTGTAGTCCATAGTAGTCTCTGCCTGAAACGCCTCATTGGGGTGGCTCTTCGCTATGGCCCCCACTCCCCGTGTGCCTACTTTCTTCTGACTGGCCAGCTCTGTGGAGGGCGGATCTAGGCGGGACGAGGCAGCACAGCGCAGTTTTCCGGGTCTGGCTCCTCAGAGTGAAACTGACGCGTCTCCCGAAGGAATCAACGGGCATATTCTGCAATCAAACGCAGTACATATGTATAGATGTAATGAAATTAACTTGTTCTAATAAACGCAACGGCGAAAGTGGTGGACGCAGTGCGAATGTCTGGCAGGTCAAGCTCGAATTTACTGTCTACCTACGGCTACTATGGTGAGTACAGCAGTGTTTCTACTCTAGCTAGGATTGAGGGAAAGCTAGAATCCATCCCATATAGACACATTTGTAGAACGGGTCGACAAACCCAAGTGTAGACCAGAGACCGTAGAAATCCGGTGTGTCTGAGTTTAGAGGGAAACATGGACAGTGAGGAGCAGCTAAAAGTGGACTAACAACTTATGGACTGCTTCGGTGTGTATAAGGACCTGCTGGTTCGTGTGCATAGTTGTGGTGTGTCGTTAGCGTGGAGTAACAAACAGCTTCTGCGCTGGTGTATGATGAAGGGGCGAAAGCTCTAAGCTAAACGGCCTTTTCAGAAATTGCCCGTGGTAATGGTTTACTTATTGCATCGGAATGACCAGCGTTTGCTCGCAGAACATGGGCGCGATAAGCCGCTTTCACACCGGACGCGAAATGAATTTTTCGCGCGACAGATTACATTCAAAGTCAATGCATTGTCTTTGTAAAGAATGTAATCTGTTAGTTTCGCGTCCGGTGTGAAAGCTGCTTAACGCGCCCATAACGCGTGTATTCGCGTCTCTGCATTGACTTTGAATGTAGCTAATATATCGCGCGAAAAATTCGTTTCGCGTCCGGTGTGAAAGCGGCTTGACATGCCCATAACTTGTGTATTCAAGTCTTTGCATTGACTTTGAATGTAATCTGTTAGTTTCGCGTCTGGTGTGAAAGCTGCTTAACGCGCCCATAACGTGTGTATTCGCGTCTCTGCATTGACTTTGAATGTAGCTAATCTGTTGCGCGAAAAATTCGTTTCGCGTCCGGTGTGAAAGCGGCTTGACATGCCCATAACTCATGTATTCCAGTCTTTGCATTGACTTTGAATGTAATCTGTTAGTTTCGCGTCCGTTGTGAAAGCTGCTTAACGTGCCCATAACGCGTGTATTCGAGTCTTTGCATTGACTTTGAATGTAATCTGTTAGTTTTGCGTCCGGTGTGAAAGCTGCTTTACGCGCCCATAACTCGTGTATTCAAGTCTTTGCATTGACTTTTAATGTAATCTGTCCCGCGAAAAATTCATTTCGCGTACGATGTGAAAGCAGCTTTATGGATAGTACGCGACAGCTAGAGAGAGCTCGGTTATGTTATGAACATAATACAGGTTTTGCAGACCGTAAGTTCTGTTAGCGTGGACAAGTTGCTTATGTGGAGCCAGCAAATCGATCACTTCTACAGGAAAGAATTTCCAATTTAATCTCTGCCTTTTTCGGCTTTTTATTACCCACAACAATTTCTAAAGGGGGATGAAATTATGTCACGGTAGTGCAGAGAAATCCTTTGTTACACCAGACACATTAGAGCTTCTGCCTTTCGCGATTGCTTTGACGGTAGAATCAGAGAGCTAACCCAGATATTTGTAATAGGGATCCGGCTGATCCCGGTCATGGATAAGTGAAGCGATCACAAGCAGCCGCTTCAACTGTAGTGGCTGCAATCGGGAAACGTTATGATGAGACTGCCACATTGATGCTTACTGAAGTAACAAGCATACCGATCAGAATTACTGCATATAAGTTAACCAGGAGCATTTTTAATTAGCACGGCGGCAAGCAAACTAACATGCAGTAGCTGATAACGGAGCGGTCATAACAACCACAGAGACAAACCCTTGCAAAACAGGTTTTACTGACAGCAAGTTCCGTTACCGTGGACAGTTGTACCAAGCATCCAAATTACAAACAAGTATTAAAAGTTAGCTTCAAATGAGGTTTATGTTCACACCTTCTGTAGAATTTCCCCTGATGTTACTCTTGCATATTTAGGACACAAACATTAGCAACAGTAACTTGGCTACGTTAGCCGCAGTGCTACAGCCACAATCAACTGGCTATCACGTCAGGTTGGCTTATGCAGTAAAAGCAACTTACAGCTTCTGTGTCTGTGAGTCACGGACAGTCGCGACCAATACAGGCTTTATCTTCAGATATTTTACAAAGCCTGCGTTTGAGGCCAGTTGTTAGTGCTAACTATCGCTAGCGGTCCTGCTAGCCACCCGTAACACGTTAGCTTCACTTACATTACACTTACATTATTTACTTTTATATCATTACTTACAGCTTGTGGCTCCGGGCGCTTGATCGATGCAACTGCTTCAGGTTTGAGAAGCAGCTGAAACGCTTATCCAGTGTCGAATTTTCTTTTATTGACAAAGCTGTCTTTGGTGAAATGCTGAGCACAAACAGCTAACGTTCCCTTTGACCGTGGCTGTTTGCTGCCAGCAAACAAAAAAAGCTACCCACTGATTTCTGGTGGCATCCTCCTTTGGACGGAAATAGGTGTTTTTCTTTGCGTCCAAAAGTAAACGGACACGCAGCTTTGGGAGAGATACTGACAAAACTGCACCTCAAATTATCTGCGGTTCTTCTTTTGTATTTCCAAAAGTGTACACGCTACTAAGGTATAGCATGATCTGCCGTTGTTAGTGCCTGCTAGAATAGTTTCCGGTGTGGGCAGGTCCAGCGCCGTGATTGGCTCTGGCTAGGTCTGCACTAATTGGACAGCACAACCTGACGTCAGGTTTTGCCCAGATCTCGCGAAGATCTCGGGAGGAGCTGTTCAGAGAGGAAATCACGTTCACGAAATCACGTTCTTGGATTACAGCAAAACCTCTGTATCTCATGTTTAGAAACTTTTCAGAGGTCGAGTATGGACAACCAACATTATAACATTACTAATATGTATTAAAAGAAGGATCAGCATCATAAGTCCCCTTTAACATCTCTCTTATCCAACAGATCTCCGAGAATATTATCCATCCAATTGTTATTAGTGACAATGCTCCAGTATCCCTATCAATAGCCATGCAACCACTCACCAAACCCCCCACAAGATGGCGATTCAACACGTCACTGTTTAAAAGATCCTGATTTCACCACTCTGATTAAAAGAGAGTGGGCATCCTTCATGGAGATGAACGACTCTCCAGAAATCTCATCATCAATCTTATGGGAAACTGGCAAGGCAGTCATGAAAGGCGTAATCATATCATATTCATCATATAAGAAGAAATGGCAACAACAATTGGAAAACACCATAGAACAAACCAGCAATCTAATTGCCCCAGAAAAGAAACAGAAATCGAATTAAAACAACTTAAAGCACAATTAGAAAGTATTCTACTAGAAAAAACACAGTTCTTAATCCAACAGCTCAAATATGACAAATTTCATTCCAGCAATAAGGCAAACAAATACCTTCCAAACATGTTACAACATAAAAAAGATAAATCAATCATCCCATCCATTCTCGACACCTCAGGCAAAACCATTCAGAATCCGCAGGACATAAACAAGGTTTTCCAACAATTTTACAGTAACTTGTACACTCCCGGTAATCAATCCACCCAATCAGAAATTGACACTTTCTTAAACTCTCTTGATCTTCCATCATTAACTGAAGAGCAGAGAAATCGTTTAGAAAAACCACTCAGCCTTGAAGAACTCACCAAAGCACTATATAGCATGCCAAACACTAAATCACCTGGACCAGATGGACTACCAGCAGAATTTTATAAACACTTCTGGGACATTCTTTCACCACTCTTCAACAAACTAACTGCAGAAATCAAAGCCAACTCCACAATTCCCACCCACATGAACACAGCTCTGCTCACCCTCCTATTGAAACCCAATAAAGATCCAATCCATCCTTCTAGCTACCGCCCCCTATCACTAATTAACACCGACCGAAAAATTATCACCAAAACATGAGTGACCAGGACAGAGACAGTCATTCCTACATGAATTCACCCCAATCAGACAGGCTTTATCAAAAACAGACGTGCTTCAGATAACATCCGCAGGCTTTTCAATCTCATTAGCATATCGCAAAGACAACAAAGTAAAACCATAATAGTATCATTAGACGCAGAAAAGGCGTTTGACAAAGTAAATTGGACTTTCTTATTTACCACCTTCCAAAAAATTTGGTTTTGGAGAGTCGTTCATCCATTAGATAAGCATACTTTACACTGAACCTAGGGCCACAGTTGCCACTAATGGGATAACTTCACAAAGCTTCACACTTCACCAGGGAACCAGACAGGGATGCCCACTCTCTCCATCCCTTTTTGCTATTTTCATTGAGCCACTTGCAGCAGCTATACGCCAAAACAATAACATTAAAGGAATACAAAATGCCAACTCACAACATAAAATTAGTTTATATGCAGACAACCTATTACTGTACCAACGGAACCCCCATGAATCACTCCAAGAAACCTTTAGAGTCATCAACAGTTTTTCTAAAGTCTCACACTACACAATAAACTGGAACAAATCCATCACATTACCAATGTCTGAAGACAGTTGGAACTCTGCAGTCCAAGATCCCACCCTTCTCCTTAACACTGGTAATATTAAACACTTGGGTATCACAATTTCCCCCAGGCTGTCAGAGTTGTTCAACCTTAACCATACCCCCTTGCTTAAAAAAATAGAGGATGATTTCAAACGTTGGGACAAACTACCCCCCACTCTCATTGGCCAAATCACTGCAGTCAAAATGAAAACCTTACCACAAATCAATTATTTATTCTCTATGATCCCCGCCACTCCCACTGACAAATGGTTCAAAGCACTAGACACATTAACAACTCAGTTTTACTGGAAAAACAAAAAACCCAGAATCTCACTCTCAACCCTGCAAAACAAAAAATCATAAGGGGGTCTTGAGGCACCAAACTTTGTACACTATTTTCTTGCAAATCAAATACAATATCTTTCAAATGGACACAACAACAAACGCACATTATCCCATGGCTAGGATTAGAAAAAACTCTATGTAACCCCACCTCCATTGCTGATCTCCCCTACTTGCCCCCAATCAATTAAAAGAATGGATTACTGTCAAAATATCACCATCTCCACAACTCTGACAGCCTGGTGGAAAGCCAATAGAATCACTAAATCCCCCACAACACCATGCAAGTTCACTCCCATTTGGCAAAACCCAGACTTTCAACTGCACAACACCCCCATCATCTTTTCTAAATGGCAACAAAAGGGAATCACTCACCTTCATCACCTATTCGAAAAGGATCAGTTCATGTCATTCAGTACAATTATACAGAAATATGGAGTCGGGAGAGACCAGTTTCTCCATTATCAACAATTGAAGTCACTAGTTAAATCTAAAATCAATATAACCAACAACACATTGCAAACTAGCAAGATAAGTAAGCAACTCATGGAAATCACAAATAACCCTCATAAAATAATATCTAAACTCTACAAAATAATCTCTGCATCAGACATCATAACAGTCCCGACAACATAATGGGAAAATGATCTGGCACACTCTCCCAACCCCGATTACTGGATAGATCTTTGTAAAACCACCTTTACCATGACCACCATACCAATTTACAACTTATACAATATAAATGTCATGGTTTGTGAGGTGTGCGTGTTGTTTGGACCTTTCTTTGCGGCTCTCGTCCGGGGATGATATCGAATTACTGGGCCATTGAATTCTTTACCCAGCTGGTTGATTGAGCTGGGGCGGCGCTTCCCCAGAATCTATATAAGCAGGATGTCCGGCACGCCTCCTTCGCTATAGTGTCTGTGTTTAGAGTCGCATTATAGCCGAAGATATCTTTAGTCAGGTTTGGCATGACTTTCTATCTTCTTATTGTTGGAGTTTCTTCTCCCTTTTTCTATCTCGATTTGCTTCCGTGGTTCGGACTATTATACATCCTTTGGAAGCGCGAGTACTTGCGTTTGGTCTATGTTATTCTCTGTGTTTGAACTGTGTTCGTGCTACTCTCTTTCTCTCTGTCGTTGTGCTTGGCCTCCGTATACTACCGGCCATTACAATAAAACCATTCACAAAACCCATGTCACCTCTTATTGTATTCCTCACTAGGGTCGCGGGGGACTGGAGCCTATCCCAGCTGACTACGGGCGAAGGCAGGAACCCACCCTGAAACCAATTCATTCATTCTCACAAACCTATGGGCAATTTAGTGTCTCCAATTAACCTAAAATGTCTTTGGACTGTGGGAGGAAAATACCGGAGAAAAACCCACGCGAACACGGGAGAACATGCAAAATTCGAACCCAACCTTCTTGCTGTGAGGCGACAGTGCTAACCATTTGCAGACACAGACATCTGCTCACAATGCACCTCAGGAGGTTCTGACACATACTTTCACGCCACTTGGATCTGTCAACCAGTTCATTCACTCTGGACCACGGTAACTGAGTCAATGTCCACCATCTTGAATCTTGGGCTGCAGAGTTCCACTGTCCCCATCACTTTGCCTTCTAGGTGATACTACAGAAATACTCCTCCCACCAAGATACAAAAACCCATTACTCGTCTCTCTAATTTTGCTAAGAAAATAATCTTTCAGAACTGAAATCAAGAAAACTCTGCCACATCTCCCACTGGATCAATCTCATTTCAGATTACATTTCCATAGAAGAAACAACAGCTCATAAAAAAAACAACATATCAGCCTTTAAAGAAACCTGATACCCATTTATGATCTATTTATTGAACTCTACCATAACCTAAGCCACATACATGACCATAATCCCCAACCATGACAGCATCCACTTCGCTCCATACCCCTTCCTCCTTTCCCCCCTCTACCCCATCCCCACTCTCCTCATCTTGTCCGCAACATTCAACTCAACAACACAGTCACACACACACGCACACGGAGACACACAAGCATACACACAGAATTACAACAATCAAGAAAGTAGTTTCTCTTTTTCTTTTTCTCCTTTACTTATTTCCTTTTCCTTTCTCTTTAGTATCATTATAAATTTCTCTATCAATATTCTATTTTGTTTATTTCTGCTTTTTTTCTACTTATTTAGTTTTATTTAATTCATTTATTGATTTATTTTTTTTTCTGCTTGGCTTTCATTATGTATCTCGCTTTATTTGATTTTGTTTACCTATCCTTGTCTTTTGCTTGAATATTTTCTGTAATGTTGTGATTTATCTTGTCTTGTCTTGTCCTGTCCTGTCCTATCCTGTCCTGTCCTGTCCTGTCCTTCCCTGTCTTGTCTTGTCCTGTCCTGTCCTGTCCTGTCCAGTTTTGTCTCATCTTGGCAGCGTCTGCATTAGTCCGGCATGACTAGTATGTTTGTATATTTGTCCGTCTGACTGTCTGTCGACATACTTGTTACTGTCTCTCTGTATGTCTGTCTTATTATTTATTTTGTCATGTGTCATGTCACGGTATTAGGGTGGGTAGGTGGTGGTTTTCGGAGTGGCTCCAAGAAATGTCCTTGAAGTTTGTATAAGTTTGAAATGTAAATAAATTGTCCTCCGAAAAAGGGGGGATGGTTTGGGGCCAAAAAAAAAGGAAAAAAAAAAAAAGAAAACGGGCGTGCTTTGTCAAAATCCAAGATGGCCGCCGCCATTTTTGTGAAAACGAAGTTATCGAGAACGCGAAAAATAAGTGTCCTAGGAAGTTCTAATTTGGTAATGCTGATGTATCTTGACCTAAGGCAGTTCGCTATGGAAAATGGGCGTGCTTTGTCAAAATCCAAGATGGCCACTGCCATTTTTGTGAAAACGACGTTATCAAGATCACGCAAAAAGTAAGTGTCGTAGGAAGTTCTAATTTGGTAATGCTGATGTATCTTGACCTAAGGCAGTTTGCTATGGAAAATGGGCGTGCTGCGTCAAAATCCAAGATGGCCGCTGCCAGTTTTGTAAAAATGACGTTATCAAGATAACGTGAAAAATATGTGTTATAGGAAGTTCTGATTTGGTATGCTGATGTGTCTTGACCTAAGGCAGGTTGCTATTGAAAATGGCTACGCTGCATCAAAATCCAAGATGGCCGCCGCCATTTTTGTAAAAACGACGTTATCGAGATAACGCAAAAAATAAGTGTCATAGGAAGTTCTAATTTGGTAATGCTGATGTATCTTGACCTAAGGCAGTTCGCTATGGAAAATGGGCGTGCTGCATCAAAATCCAAGATGGCCACTGCCATTTTTGTAAAAACGACGTTATCGAGATAACATGAAAAAGATGTGTCGTAGGAAGTTCTGATTTGGTACGCTGATGTATCTTGACCTAAGGCAGTTCACTTTTGAAAATGGCCGCGCTATGTCAAAATCCAAGATGCCGCCGCCATTTTTGTAAAAACGATGTCATCGAGATAATGCGAAAAATATGTGTTATAGGAAGTTCTGATTTGGTACGCTGATGTGTCTTGACCTAAGGCAGGTCGCTATTGAAAATGGCTGCGCTACATCAAAATCCAAGATGGCCGCCGCAATTTTTGTAAAAACGACGTTATCGAGATAACGCGAAAAATAAGTGTCATAGGAAGTTCTAATTTGGTTATGCTGATGTATCTTGACCTTGACCTTTGCACTTGTTATACCTAGTTATGTTACAGACCTGTTGCCAATTAACCTAATTAGTTGCTAAATGCTCCTCCAGCAGTTTTTTTTATTAGTCCTGCTTACTTTTCCAGTCTTCTACTGCCCCTCTCTCAACTTTTTTGAGATGTGTTGCTGCCATCAAATTCAAAATGAGCTAATAGTTTTCATGATGTGGTAAATGTCTCACTTTCAACATCTGATATGTTGATTTTTTACGATTTGATTTCATCAAATGTTTAAGTGATCTCCGATCTTGATCATTCAAGATTTTTTTTCCAAGCACACTTCTTACTCGAAGATGATGATTCACCACTATCCCTCCAGGTTTTAATAATGCCATGACAGTCCTTCACTCAATTTTAGTAGTTTCAGCAATCTCCGTAGTTGTTTTCAATGCTTGATGCAAGCCAACAATTTGACCCTTCTGAAACAGAGTAACATCCCTTCCACAACCACAGGATATGTCTACCAACATAGTTCTTCAAGAAATTACATGCTTCTCACTACATCAGTTAGGGTTAAATAACTTGTTGCCAGCTGAAACATATTAATCACTGCAGTAATTATCCAATGGGCGGCTTTTACCTTTTTGACCTATTTGTTGTAATATACAAGAATAATTTACCTATAGTTAAACCCAGGTGGTGACTGTTTTGGTCGGGCAGTGTATAAGTCACCATGAAGGAGATTTATTTGACTTTGGTTCTGTTTAATAAGCGTGATATGTCACAATACATTGCATTGATCAAATTCACATTAATATTAGCCCTGTGATGAGTTTTTAGGTCTAACTACTGCATTTCCGCCACCGGGCACACAGCTGAATTGGTTTGGTGGGGCAGTTGGAGCATTTGGAGGGGGGGCACTGCGCCTCGAGCTCATGACTGGAACCCGGCCCATGTTCTGTGATAAGTAAATTTAATTTAAAAATCCTCAATTGCCTCTGTCATGCCAGCAGTGTTCAAGAAATCAGATGTGAGAATTAGATGTAGACAAAATGGTTTGGTCCAATTAATTGGCGGCGTTAGAGCGTTTAACAAACTATCGGTATTACTGCCCTCACAAAAAAGAAGTAAATTTGAGTATACTACTAGTATACAGTTGTACTTCTTTTAAACTAAAGATGGGAAAGTATACTTTGAGTTTACGTTTTATGAACTAATCAAAGATATACTAAACAAAATTAAACTTGGCATAACTGAAAAGTATATAGCTACCCTAACAAAAAATAAGTATACTTCTAGTTTAAGCAAAGTACACTTAATGTACACATCTAGTTTACATCTAAGTTTTATTTTGTACTGCAAGTATGCTTCAAGTGAAATTTTAAGTATGCTGTGACTTAACTAGTTTTATAACTCTAGCATACTAGATATATACTGCTAGTTTATTAGTTATATACAGTGCTTAACAAATTTCAAGAAAACACAAATATTTAAGAAATTTGTAAACACTTGTTTAAAACAAAAAATTATTTTGTTATTTCTTTGGCAAGGAACAAACTGAAACCGCTAAATAGTCCTTATTCACACATAACCCCCTCCAAAAAAAAAAAACAAACTATATTTTGTATGGCCTCCTTTGGCCTTAATAACAGCTTGCATTCTTGCAATCAACCACTAAAACTATTTTTTATGTTCAGGAATGCAAGAAAATAACCGATATTTGCCAATTTAATCAAAAAATAATAATGTGCTGAACTATTTTTTCTGCTTTTTTGCAAAACGGTGAATTTGAAAATTCATGGATAACAAGAATTATATTTTAGCATTAAACATATCATTTCAGTTAAAGAGCTTGCGCATACTGGTGGATTAACCATTACAGAAACATAAAAATTATTTTGGTAATTACCAACACTGTTAATTTAGGGCAGCTGTGGCATAAACCTTACATTGGGCGGTCGTCTAATAAATTTGTTAAGCACAGTACTTCTAGTAAATTTTTCAGATCATGAAAGTATACTGTGAAGTATACTGCTTGTAAACTTAAAGATGAACTATTAGCTCACTAGTTATATACTTCTAGCACAATTTCTAGTTTATAAAAGTATACTTTGAAGTATACTGCAAGTAAATTCAGATAAACTACAACTTTACTAGTTATATGCTTCAAGCCAACTTCTTAGTTTATGAGAGTATACTTTGAAGTATACTGCAAGTAAACTTATAGGTATACTAGTCAATTAGTTCTATACAAGCCCTTTTGGTTTAAATTTAGTTTTAATCTTTCAGGGAGCTAAAAGTTTTTAGTTTTTAAACTGCAAGTACACTTCAAAGTCTTCTTTAAGTTAACTGAACATCATACTTGGAGCTTATGATTATTGCACTCTAAAATATATTACTGTTGCTATTCAGATATTATTTAACATAAGTAGACAAGAGGTTAACTCATGTACTCTACTAGTAGACAATACTTAAGTGCATTCTGCTTTAATTTACAGATAAAGGTACATATGAGAATTCACAATGAAACACATACTCAGGATTGAGGACAAAATTGATTCCTTCATAAATTAAATTTTCAAACACAATATTGTGTTGGATGCCAAAGTATAAGAACACAGCAATGACAACTCTTATCAAAATCCCATTTCAAAACAAAAAACTGCCTCTTTCTCTCATATGGAACCAGAAATTATGCATAACATGAATTAGCAATGCCTTCAGCCTAACAAGTAGGCTGGAGAACTCAAGCAAAGCCTGATGAAATATTCCAAATGAGTACATGGATGAGCCATTTTTGGTTCATGGAGTTCTGTATCACAGTCAAAAATATGACCGACTAAAGAAAAGATACAACTGTGCTGTATACTTGAAAGATGGTACATTTTGTTTAATAAATGATTTAATCATTTTCAAACAAGAATGTGGACATCAAAGCCCTGCATCTTGTAGCTGTGCCAAACACTACTGTGTTTTAGTTGAGATACTAGTTAAATCTAGATTATGTGCAGATTCACAGATAAATGTACACAGTAGCCTACTTTCATTCATGAGGTTAAGAAGACTGGAAACTTCAGTGCTATCTGGCCTGATATAATGACAATGAAATGTGTATACCAGTTTTACAGCTGGCAGCCATACCACCACTTGATATGCACCAGTTGTATGGCTGGAACTAAGCAGGTGTGGGCTTGGTTAGTGCTTGGATGGGAGACCACCCAGGGAAAGTTGCTGCTGGAAGAGGTGTTGGTGGCCCAGTAGATTGTGATCTTCCCTCTGGTGGAATAATGCTCAATAACCCAGTGCAGTGATGGGGAAGCTGCTCTTCAGATGAGACATTACACTGAAGTCTTGACTCACTGTGGTCATTAAAGATCCTATGATACTCTTTAAGTTTACTAGCAGTATACTTCCATGAACTGAAAAGTTTACTAGAAGTATACAACTAATAAACTAGCGTATATCTGTAAGTGTACTTGCCATATACTTCAAAGTGTACTTTCATAAACTGACAAGTATGCTAGAAGTATACAACTAGTTCACTCACAGTATACTTAAAAGTTCACTTGTCATGTACCTGCATTACAAAATAAAACTTAGATGTAAACTAGATGTGTACTTTAAGTTTACTTTGCTTAAACATGAAGTATACTTAAAAGTATACTTTTATAAACTTAAAGTGGGCCAATTTAGTCCCAAGAAGTACTTAATTTGACCACTTACAAGTATACTACTAGTATATTGACACTAGTGCATTTGCTACATAAAGTATACTTGGAAAATATACTTGACATTAACTTAAGTTTACTTGAAAAAATGAACTTCAAGTATACTTATTTTTTGTAAGGATGGAACTTGGCTCAGACAGTGGCCGATGTCCGTGCAGCCTCCACCATACATACATGCAGGAATGTAAATCAGTATTTGCAAGTTTTTTTTTCTCCCGCTGTTTTCCTCGGATGGCGTGGACACATTTTTCTGACGACCTTCCACCAGAAAATCAGGCAAATCTGGAAAAAAAGCCTCCTCAGTGTAGAGAAAAAAGAATGGCAAAATTTAAGAAGAAAAAAATGGTAAATAGGCTACTTTACTGTCCTCCCCTTTTTTGAAAGAGATCGGCTATCTGTCCCACAACGGGGCAGAAAAGAGAAGCAGTTCTGCTATTCGCACCGCGGTGGGACGGATAAGAGAAGGACTTCTGCTATTTGCCCCGCAGTCGGGCCTATAAGAGATTTCATTTTAAAATCCTTTGACTTTCGCGCTGAATTTCCGCGGGGCAAATAGCCTCTTCCTTTTTGAAATGTATTGCAAGAATCAAAACTGAAATGTTTCTTCTGAAAAATCAATGAAATGAATGTGGCGAAAGTTGCTGTTGGATTGTTTTCAACGTAAAGGTCAG
Source organism: Gymnothorax javanicus (assembly GCA_029692085.1). Taxonomy (NCBI): domain Eukaryota; kingdom Metazoa; phylum Chordata; class Actinopteri; order Anguilliformes; family Muraenidae; genus Gymnothorax; species Gymnothorax javanicus. The sequence continues at coordinate 92,855,774 of CM056196.1, forward strand.
AGGTAATTTACAACTCATTGCTATTACTATAGGCTAATTTTTTATTTTTATTCAGCCAACCGTTACGGCTTTTTCTGATGTGGAGTGGTAGATGAACACCTGGAAAGATTTTGTGTCCGTCCAAATCCGCTGACTGACCAAACTGTGTCGTATTATAATCGCACACAACAAACAGAGACACATGCCATTAATTGAATGATCTCAAATCTTGGTTGGATGAAAGTTTAGGGTGCTGTAACATCGTAAAAAATGTATTTATTTCCAATTAGAGAAAGACGGGTAATTATTTAAGCGCATCCTAGCACAAAAATTGATCGAAATTCGCGTTAGACGCACTTATAAGTGTGGCCAAGATGCACATTGCTCCATTGCCCACACTTATTTTAAGTGTGTCCAGAGCTAAAATTTTTTTCTTGGCCAAACTTATTTCGAAATGCTTTGTCGAAACGGATTAGCCATTTATTGTTATAATCCCTCACGGATGAGGGTAGCATATGCAATGAAAGTTGAAGGTTATCCTGCATTTCTATTACTTCTTGTGTTTGTTTTTGTTTAATTGTAAATACATATACGGACCCTCAGAAAAAGATCTCCCAGTAAGTAATTAAGCATTTTATTAGCGCATTAGTTTTGTCAAATATGATCCATAAAACAACTCTTCGCGGTACTATACGGGAGACTATTTCTTAACGGCACTTTTCAGTTTATTTAGCCTATGCCTGCCACTTAGTGGTAGTAAAGCAAAATGGCACACCATGGTACTTAGATTTTTCATGGCTTAAAAGCTGAGAATATAGGATACAGTGGCTATTAATGCATGTTTTTCAGTCTTCTGAATTGTCGTTCAAGAAGTGTGAGTATAATGACTTTAGTTCCCTGCTAATGCGTATTTCAATATCGTGTATTTTTTTCTGTATATTTAAAATTTTAGGGCGATGTTGGATGGTGGATGTATTTCCTTTCATGTACGGTAACAGAATAAATTAAGTAATTATATGCGTTTGGTTCAATTCAAACCCCTGAAAAGATATTGGCACAGATAAAAACTGACTTGTTCTCTGACTCTGCACTATTCTCGCAAGAAAAAGCATCCATTTTGTTTTTTGAGTCATCTCCATTGGTGGACAAATTAGTAGTGGACAGGAGAGATCATGATTATGACACTCAGTAAATGACGCCGACTGTATTTTCATTCAGTGACCACAAAAAGGCCATTATTAACGTATGATTATAATTTCACTCTTCACATTGTTGAATGAAATATGTCAATTGCGTCACAACGTACAACCAATGACAAAAGGTATTTCTGGGTGCGTGCGTGTGTAAGGGAGCGCGGGTGCGTCCATGTGCTAATTACCTGCAGTTACATTACCATCCAGTAAGCGAAGCATAAATTAATACACTGGGAATAATTGAAACAAAGCATTTCCATAACGGCCATTACACTGAGCCATTCTTTTAAATGTTGTCCAAAAAAAAAAAAAAAAAAAAAAAAGAAAAAATGCCTGTCATGAGAATATGATGGCCTATTAAAAGGTTAAATTGCACTGACCTATCCATGGCTCATTGGCATTTTTTTTTTCAATGAAACAAGTTTTAAATCTTGCTAAGCAGTTAATTAAAAGCATTTTTTAATCGTTGCAATGGAAATGTCTACTTCTGGCCTGCAATCTATTAAATCTAATTTATCTCATTTTGATGTGTAAGCAGTTATCAGCACTGATGACCAATGAAAAGTACTTGGGAGTCCCCACAAAACGTGTTGATAACCAGATAATTAATGTATGAAGACGAGTTTATTTGCTTTATATGTGCAAATATCTCATTTATAATATTGGCCTAAAATCCAATGTGAATCCAATAAACATTACTTGCTTCAGTGGGTTAGAATTTTGGTTAATGTTCTGATTGCCATTATCTGAAGGAGGCTCAGCTAAAAATTAAATCCTTTTGGCTGCCTTGGCAAATCTACCCCTGATTCATTCTGCCACAAGTAGCAAGTTAAATATTTATTTATTAGTCACCAGTCAGATGAGAATAATTGACACATACTGAGAGAAACTGACACATCAGAACATTATCAATAATGAAAATCTGTCAACTTACAGATTTCCACAATACCTTTGCATTCTTTCCTCCTTTGTTTCTTTGAACCAAACAACCATATATATCATCTTCCTGATGTAGTACATGGACCAACATGCAAATGTATTGGATACCGGTGACAAAAACGTGGAGGCAAATTGCATTTATTTCATTTTATTCAATGTCATTGAAGTATAAGAATCAGCATAGAATAGGCCTATCTGAGTTGCTGAAAGACTCATGTTCCACCAGGTGAACAAAATGTACTGGTTCCATGATCATTTCCCTGCCTTCTGGTGCCATCAACCACAAACGCCATCCTACAATCCCAGACCATTGTCTCTCCGGAAAATATCTGTCTTCCACTTTGAACCTCAGATGCATCTCCTGGATATATTTTATGCTGTTGATTGTGGCCCAACATCAAAAACTGATAATTAGGCCCATTTATATTTCTTGCTTTAGTTATTTTTTTTCTCATGTCTTCTTCTTTGTTGTGCAATACCCCTTATGCGCTCGATAGGTAGGCTATACGAAAACATCGTTGGCTTGCCTATTTAAATTACTGACACATGCTGTTATTCTGAACTGTAAGAAATTGGCTAAAAGTTGGCTGAACTTTAAAGAGTAAAGCAAACAGCTGCTGAGCCGTCTTGAGTTTGCTCAGCCTCTAGTTCCACCAGTTGAACAAACTCATTTTTAAAAGAACCAGGAACTTTTAGTTAAGTCAAGTCAAAAAATGCTTTGCATCTGGTTGCCTTACTTTTTTACGTTGAGTTCATTTTTTTTCATCTGTTACAGTGTGGCTGAAATTGGCCATAGGCCTATACTCACCAGCTCTATGTTTTCCTTTATGATACTTCACTTTCAGCAGAATGGATTGCCGCTTGTGCTCCGTGCAATTTTTTTTATAGCCTACCCAAATTGAAATATATTGGGAATGTGTTAGATTAATGATAAAGCAGTCCAGCCCTTGCTGATAGCGTATGAGCTGCTCAGTATGTCATTAAATTAATGTGAGATCGCTTGATGCGAAGGTCAATTTTGAACATTTTTCAAAATATTTAACTAACAGGAGAGTTAAACTCTCTCAGTGACATTCGTAAATGTCAAGCTATAGAACATCATTTTTAGCCTGCTCTGTGTCAGACTCAGATATGATCTCGCTTATTATCCCAGCCAATGAGTTGCTTATTCACCAAGCTTTTGCATGATTAAGAACTAACCTTTTTGTTACTACAGAGTCTGACTCAAAGAAAGCAGAATTTAGACTCTCTTTGGCTACGTTCAAACAGCATCTGCGTACTGAATTTGTCCATATTGTCTAATCTTTGGGGTTCCGCCGACACCTCAGTTATTTTCGAATTGGTCTTTGAAAACACTTAACGGAAACAAATCGGCTCCATTTGGCAGACCGTATGCCCGCTGCATACGCTACTTTCTTTGAAATGCTATGAATAATTGGAATCTGAATGAACCAAAACCCTCGAAACCAACTGCCTAACACGGACTCCTCAACAGAGACCACAGTAGTAAAGCATCCATCAAGAGCTGTCAAAAATGTCATCAATTGGCCATTAATTTGACTACGGATAGGCAAAGGAATATTTCGGACCAGAGCCTGTAGAATGGATTTATATTTGCTTGCTATGGTCTCAGTGAAAATCGATGTCAATACCCTCCCCCTCTTGTGCGCTAAGCACTGATTCAAAACTGGGAGGCGATAAACATCGTTTTCTCAAATCGCTTCTTCACGCAAGGAAACTGAGCGAGGAAAGCATGCATTATTTTGACGAAGCTTATACACTGGAAGGAGTGCAAAGACAATATGGGACAACGCAGTTTTTCGGTAAAGGAATGGACTTGTTCAATTAATTTAACTGTATTTATTTCGGGTTGACTGCATATTATGCCAATTAGCGTGCTTCACTTTGCCGTAATAACACTTGTAGCTTTGAAATTCGCAAAGTGGTCGCTTGCTGAAATGCGCAAAGAAAGCTCCAACGCTTTTCATGAGTCAACAGCTGTTAAATGTTATCCAAAGTGGATTGATGGTTGGTTTGCTTGGCTTCTTTTGATTATTTTCAAATTAAGCGTCAGTTTTTAATGAGCAGTAAATGCAAACTTTTATAGCCTATTGATATTAAAAGGCGAAACTGTATGCGCGTCTGTTGTACTAATCCGGAGTCGTGTGACCTACTTGCTTTAAGGGCGGATTCGCATTGTTAAACAACTTAGCATGTGAAGGTATTTTCTATCTTTTTTTTCCCCAAAGAAACATAACATATTGCTTTGCATTTATTTATGGTCTTCAAAGTATATATTCCTTCGCTATAGTGGGTGTTGTCTATAAGCAGAGTCATTTGCTGCGTAGCGGTATTGACAGCAAATCATTGTATGCAATATTTTCGATGCAAGTGTCAGGCTTTATCATGTGCCTACTTAGACCTCTCAGTTTCTGGTTCAGAATGGCACGCAAATCACTTGGCTACATTACTGCGTAAATCCGTAGTGTAGATTTTCTTGGTGGATATAACTTGAATTAGCAATAAGCCACATCTCACTCAGTCACCTGTGTGTAATATATATTCGCTTTGATCTCATGCAAACGATGATATTCAGCAGTAATTCTGCGCAGAATGCCAGTTGGGTCTTGGTACTGCTAGGTTATTGCCTCTCATGTTTGTAGTCTTTGTATTGTCTTGCAATTTGTATGAACGGTACGAGCTTGCTGTTTCTACGCCAGCATGAGAAATGTCAATTATGTAATATAACCTCGGTGATTATTCGCTGTGAACAAAGTTTCCAAATAGTTTGACAAGTTTGTAATTGCATTCAGATGTATAGTGCATTACGACGTATTTTACAACATTCATCTGTACAGTCTGACATTTTATTACTTTGTGAACAGTGTACGGAATGCTGTTCTTCTCTGAAGGCTGAGCAATGATTCTTCAAGCATTATGTGTGATTATCTACTCCTTGTGCGCAAAGAAAATATTCATATCTGTTTGCCTAGTGTCCGTTTACAGATTGCGCTCAGCTGTCTCTGTAATAACATTTAAAACCGCCAAAAATTAATATTATCAGAAATTGTATTGATTGTATTAATATTATCAGAAAAAATATTGAATTGTTGAATTTCTATTAAATACATCCTGATAATGTAACAATGGTAAGATGAAGATAATTGTAAGGGAAATCTATTTTTTCCATCCATGTCACATTCAGCATAGCACTTTGAATCACAATGTGATTGTAATTTTTCTTAAAACAAAACAAAATTTGGATTGGTTGTCAATATTTTGTTTGTGCTGTTATACCCCTGTGCTCCATTCTTTGTCTGTTGCTGCGGCATTTATTGAAATAAGGTTTTGAGAAACTCTGGTATTTTTGGCCAAACATTTCTTGAGATCTTATCTATTGGCTGCCAAGAATAGTACCAGAGGAGGCGGGGGAGTAATATGAACTTGCATTTACGGGAACTGAGATGTGAGGAACAGAAATGAGAAGCAATTATATTGACATTTAATTTGAGGCATTCCTGCAAGTGATTTTTATTTGTCTTAATTGGCTTTAAGGCCAAAATCTTTTCACTAAGTTCTTCATACACTCATACTAGGTAGAACCCTCCTTTGCCCAGAGGACAGGCTCAGTTATTCGTAGTATGAATTCATCAAGGTTACTTAGACACTCTGGTCCATGCTGATGTGATAACATACTGCAGTTATAGCATGGTGGTTGGCATTTGAATTCATGCTGAGAATCTCTTGTTTTACCACATCTCAAAGATGCTCTATTGGATTAACCCCTTTGCGCAGACATAGATGCCAGCGTCCATAAATTTCGAAATGTAATTCCTAAATAATTCTGTAATTGAATTTCCACGTTCTGCTTCACTTGAATAATTTTTTAGAGTCTCTGTGACACAAATACTGAGTTGTAAAGCCTTAGTAGGCTCATGCATAACAGAAAAAAAAATTTGCATTATTTGTATTCTGCCAAAGGGGTTAAGATCTGGTAAGTGCAGAAGCCACCGTAGTACTTTGAATTCCTTGCCATGTTCATGGAACCGGTTATAGATGACGTACGTTTTGTGACATGGCACCTTATCCTGTTGAGAGCAGCCATTTTAAATCATTTGCTCAGATGTAGACACCCGCAGGCATGGAGCTGCTCTATTTATGCACGCAGTTACACTATCCTATCAATAGGTTGTACACCCAAAACAGTTATTGAATATTCGCGAGGAAGTGGTGCCTGTACACAATTTAGAATGTGGACAAGTGAACTCCCATCCCTTTTCCCCAGGAATTGTAATTTAAACTCCTCAGCCAAGCCTGATGTGCAAACTGCCTAACACACTTGCCCATAGTATCTATCCAGCGATTAATAAAAATGATCTCTTGTGACAGAAGAAAAATTGTTGTCCTTTGTTGCAACCACAGTTATAATAGGCCAAAGGTATCCCAATTAAGTCATGAAAAAAATCAGTTATCTGAACCAAAAATTCAACGTGGTATTGATAGTAAGTCATTCTACTATCCATTATAGTCATCAGATATGAAAAATGCGTGATTTCCCACCATTGATTTACGCGTAGATTCATCCCGCAAAGAATTCAGTGGTCACTTAAATACTCGTACGATTTCTCACTGAAATCCAGTCTCTTTAATGCTTGCTCAGGCTTATCTGCGTTCAGCACAGTTATAGTTCATGCCCATGTGATACTTTCCTGGTGGTTATCTATTGATTGACATGTTTTATATCCAATTGCAGACAGTATAAACTTTCCACAGTAATTGAAAGACACTGGTTGGACTCTCAGAAAAGTATTTAACCCCATATATAACAGCAAGTTAGGTCATATTCTCTCAACTTTGAGCAGAGCTGAATGATGTGAATCCATAGAAAAACTCGAGGCACTCGTAGAGTGCAAACCTCCGCCAAGGCAGCACAATCCAAATCTTCATGAGTGGGAGTAAAGTTGAGTAATTGCGTGTCATTCGATTTCAAGATGGCTGCCGTGGCGGCCATATTGTTTCACTGATCGCGGTGAAAATCAATAGGGTCCATCGTTGATGTATAGCAATGCACCCACAAAATTCCAGACAAATCCGTGCATTACCTTTTGAGTTATGTTGTTCACAAACAGACAGACAGACAGACAAACAAACAAACAGGGGCAAAAACATAACCTCCACCCCAACTTCGTTGGCGGAGGTAAAAAAACTTCCAAAACCAACCCTGAAGTGCTCAGGTTACATTTGGGTCAGAGCAAGAATTCTGCTTACCGTTAGGGACAGAAATTGCTCACTATTCTTAACAAAAAATTTGCCATGTTATAAAGAATGACCAGCAATGGGTTGGTGATGGTTAAGTCCTTGCAGGTCTTCACCATGGTGTGTTAGAAAATCATAAACCTTTGCTAATTAATTGGGAAATGTTAATTAAATGAGTGTTAGAGACGGATTTGGAAAAAAAACAACTTTTGCCACCAAAGTGTACAGTTCATGAAAAGTCTGTGAAGGGGCAGGGAATAGCATATCACACTTAATATATCTTAGACACTTAGGGCCCTATCTTACGCCAGAGTCCCTAAACCCGTTATTTGGGGATTTAGCATTGCGTAAGAGGCGTTCCCCTGCAAATGTTGCTATCTTGCACACCTGCCTATATCCCTAAAACACCTGCGCTACCCGTTATATTATGCATAGGCATAGTTTGGGCGTTACGCCAATTAAACCAATCAGTGTGCCAGGTGCCATTGCCTTTAAGAGCAGGCTGCACTATCCCAAATCCTCAAACCGAAACCCGTGATGGAGAGAGGAAGGTCGCACGTTTCTCTGAAGACGAAGTTAAATTGCTCGTGCATGAGGTCAAATCCAGACAGGGGTGGATCAAAATCCCATTTTAGAAAATACCCACAGCCAAATAAATGCCTACATTGACTGCAACCATTTACACTTTTTTCTTTATAAAGCGACTTTGAGTATTTAATAAAACGCTATATGAATTACATGTATTATTACATTATTAGTAGCCTACTGATCGCACAAATTACTTACCAGGCAGGCTGCAGATGACATGATGTAACAAGATGTAACCCCATGCATCGCAAATCACCTGGACGTTGATGGAATGGGTTCCCTTACGATTCACATAGGCACCACTGTTCAAAGCCGGAGCCCGAATCAGAACGTGTGCAGTCGACGGCACTCAGAACCCTAGGGAACCCATATCTTGCCAAAAAAATCCCGCTATACCCTGCGTTGTCTCTCGGGTGTCACAGGGATGCCAGTGATGTACATACTGGCATGTCGGACTATGCTGGCAGTGACTGCAGTTATAGCCGAGCTTACGGCAGATATGGTCATGCCTCCAATTGAGCTGAGTGGGTGTTAGAATGACCCACTAGCATAGAAAAATAGTGCCACAGTAACCCTAACAGCAACGGGCAAGGTATACGGACAGCTGGCTGCGGTGTCTACATCATCTGCAACCAGGTGACATAATTCCGTCACTGCCTGACGGGAGAGGTGCAGTTTTGTCACGCATCCTCGTTCTGTGGGAAATAATACTTGTATTATTATAATTTTAGAATATTATATATAATACATATCATTAATATATATTATATATAATAATTATATATTATTAAAAAAGTGGAAAAAATGATTGATACAAAATACAAACAATATAGACTTACCTGAAAGGCCCAGGTATCTGGTATGTTGGCGGTACACGCGTTCTGGGCGTCTTCTATTATTTAACTGGCGATCAAGGTGATTTAGTGCTATCTCTGCCATTTTCTCAGGGGTTCAACTGAGGCTAAAGCAAGGTGGCTTTTTGAAGGCGAGTTAATTCGGGAGGTGAGCCGCATGTGCACGTCCACGTGTCCAAGTGGATGCGCACTGAAGCCGCCTGGGCGCGCTCTTGTAAAAGCCCAAATGGGTAGCGGGTGGTTTGAGGACCCGCTATACGCTTTCCCTAACGTGTGTGGTCAAAATAGCAATTGTAGGAAAGTGCATAAAGACGCCCACGGGCACACCTCCAGGCGCAAATGAAGGAGTTGGCATAATGTATAGCAGGTAGTGTGGTCGCAAGATACCGTGTAGGGATAGTGGAAGCTGCTGAATGCGTAATTCACGGGTAGCGGGTAGTGGCAACGGGTAGGGCAGTGTGAAAGATAGAGCCCTTAGTATGCAAGGTCCTCTATGGTTTAATTGATATAACTCCTGTTGTCTAAATTAACCCATTATTGCTGTCCAAAACTGTGCATTAGGGATGGAAATTTAAACGTTAGGGAGGGAGGGATTTGTCCAAAATTTGGTCACATTTAGGCTTTTCCAATTTCTATGGATAAAGTGTTAGAATAGTAGCCAATGTTCAACAATGCAAGCTGAAACTTCAAAACAGTCTCCATTTTGTGAAAAAAATCAGCAAAGAACACTGTGTTAGGGATGGACGGACTTGCCTTAGTGACGGAAATGTTGCTTTATAATGAATAGGTGCAAGCTAAAGTTTTGACCTCGCCACAGATACTCATCAGATGCCTTTCTTTCAAATAGAGGCTGTCATGACTTTGGCTTGCATGTATTGTTATGTATAATTGTTTTTTTTTTTAACATTTAAATGGCCCTTTGGATGGTAGAATGAAAAGCATACCGGTATAGATTTTGATGAAGTTCAAAATCCACGCTAAGCTCACTTCACCCCCACCTCTGTGCATGTACATTTGCACTGATGGACTGAATCTCTTCATACATTATTTTAAAACATACTTTTCGTTGTACAAATACACAAAGAGCCATTTTAACTCTTTATTTATCAAACACCAAATAACCTCATAACATGAACATCAAAAGTTGCAGAATACATAAAATTCTCTTGAACATTACACAGACACATTAACAATTACGGGTCCTGAACTTTAGGAGAAAATACTAGAACTTTAGGAGAAACTACTAAGTTGTACAACCCCAATTCCGAAATAGTTGGGATGAAGAAAATCAAAATGCAATGACTTTCAGATCACATGAGCCAATATGTTATTTAGAATAGAACATAGAAAACATTTCAAATGTTGAAACTGAGCCATATTACATTTTTATCCACAAAATGAACTTATTTCAAATTTTCTGGCTGCAACAGGCCTCAAAAAAGTTGGGACACATGCAAAAAAGGGCTGAAAAAGCAATTCATATATAAGAGAATCAGCTGAAAAAACATTTAGTAAGTAATTAAGTTTACTGGCATCAGGTGTGTAACATGATTGGCTATAAAAAGGATGTCTTAGAGAGGCTGAGTCTCTCAGGAGTAAAGATGGCCAGAGGCTCTCCAACCTGTGAAGGCTTGCGTAAAAAAATTGTGGAATACTTTAAAAACAATGTTCCTCAATGCCAAAGTGCAAAGGCTTTGAAGGTCTCATCATCGTCAGTGCATAACATCATCAAAAGATTCAGAGAAACTTGAAAAATCTCTGTGCGTAAGGGACAAGGCCGAAGACCTTTACTGGATGCCCGTGATCTTCAGAACCTCAGACGCCACTGCATCACTCAACAGCATGATTCTGTCATTGACATTACAAAATGGGCCCAGGAATACTTCAAGAAACCACTGTCTGTAAACACAGTTCGCCGTGCCATCCACAGATGCCACCTTAAACTCTTTCATGCAAAAACGAAGCCATTGTTGAGCATGATTCAGAATTGCCGCCGTGTTCTGTGGGCCAAGGCTCATTTAAAATGGACTGTAGCAAAGTGGCAAAGTGTCTGTGGTCCAAATTTGATATTCTTGTTGGAAATCATGGGCGTCGTGTCCTCCGGGCTAAAGAGGAGAAAGACCACCCCTCCTATTATCATTACATTACATTACAGGTTCTTGGCAGATGCTCTTATCCAGAGTGACGTACAAAAGTGCAAAAGATTGGTACAAAAGTGCAGAGCTCCTAGGAGACAAGCACAAGTGCTAACAGTAAAAGTGACAGAGAACACATTCGGTAGTTTCAGGTCCAAGCCACTAGGTAAACACCAAATACTGATATTATATACTAAGATATACTAATATACTAAGGGCAACAAAATCAAAGGGCATTGAAAATCAAGAGCAACAAAATCAATTAAAAGGGCAACAAAATCAAGAGCAACAACATCAATTAAAGGGCAACATAATCAAGAGCAACAAAAATTTAAAGGGCAACAAAATCAAGAGCAACAAAAATTAAAAGGACAACAAAATCAAGAGCAACAAAATCAGCTAACAAGACAACAAAATCAAGTGCAGCAAAATCAGGTAAAAGGGCAACAAAGCAGTGTGGGATGTAATGTCAGAGGATTCAGGGCAGTGGAGTAGGGGAAAGATGGAGCCTGAAGAGGTGGGTTTTCAGGCTGCGCTTGAAGGTGCTCAAGGATTCTGATGTTCGGACCTCGATAGGTAGATCATTCCACCAACGAGGAACCAGGACAGACAGCAGCCTTGAGCAGGAAGGGCAGGAGCGGAGAGGGGGTGGAGCCAGGCGACCAGAAGTAGCAGAGCAGAGTGCTCTGGCAGGGGTGTATGGTCTGAACAGTCTCTGGATGTATGCTGGAGCTGTTCCGTTGACTCCCTGGTAGGCTAGCATCAATGTTTAAATTTGATGCGACCTGTGACAGGCAGCCAGTGGAGCCTTGTGAGCATGGGGGTGACGTGGGAGTGACTTTGGAGGTTGTGAACCAGGCAAGCTGCAGCATTCTGTATGAGCAGCAGGGGTCTAATGGCTGATGCTGGGAGGCCGGCGAGGAGGGAGTTGCAGTAGTCCAGGTGGAAGAGGATCAGCGCTTGGACCAGGAGCTGCGTTGAGTAGCTGGTGAGGAAGGGCCAGATTCTACGAATGTTGTAGAGGAAGAACCTGCAGGTCCAGGTCACTGCTGCGATGTTCGCAGCAGAGGACAGCCTGTTGTTGAACAGGACCCCAAGGTTCTTCACACTCAGCGAGGGGGAGATGGTGGTTTCCCCCAGGGTGATGGTCAGGTCCAGAAGGGGGGAGGATGGAGCAGGGATGTAGATCATCTCCATCTTGCTTGGGTTGAGCTTCAGGTGATGGTTGTCCATCCAGTTCTGGATGTCTCGCAGGTAGGTGGAGATGCGGGTGGAGAACTGTACATCAGAGGGGGAAAAAGAAAAAAAGTTGAGTGTCATCAGCATAAAAATGATACGAAAAACCATGAGCAGAAATGACAGGACCGAGAGACTGGATATACAGAGAGAAGAGGAGTGGACCAAGAACTGAGCCTTGGGGGACGCCTGTGGTAAGGGGGCGATTTGTTGATACTTCACCAGCTCAGGCAACCTGGTAGGAGCGACCGGAGAGGTACAACTTCAGCCATCTGAGGGCTGAACCACAGATCCCCAATGCAGAGAGAGAAGACAGGAGGATGGAGTGGTCAACAGTGTTGAATGCGGCAGAGAGGTCAAGGAGGATCAGGATGGATGAGAGGGAGGCAGCACGTGCAGTGTGAAGCGCCTCGCTGATGGAGATGAGCGCGGTCTCCGTGGAGTGGGCAGCTCTGAAGCCGGACTGGTGAGAGTCCAAGAGGTTGTTATCTGAAAGAAAAGAGGAGAGTTGGTTAGCAGCGGCACGTTCAAGGGTTTTTGAGAGGAAAGGGAGGAGGGAGACAGGGCGGAAGTTCTGAATGACTGAAGGGTCAAGGGAGGGTTTTTTCAGGAAAGGGGTGATGATGGCCTGTTTGAAAGGAGCAGGAAAGCATCCAGAGCACAAAGAGGAGTTGACAAGGGAGGTGACAAAAGGGAGGATGTTGGGTGTGATAGATTGGAGGAGGGGTGAGGGGATAGGGTTGAGAGCACATGTGATAGGATGGTGAGAGAGGAGCAGCTGGGAGACGTCAGAAGAGAAGAGGGGGGAGAGAGCAGAGACGAGATGGGAGGGGCCAGCGGGGGAGGAGGAGAGGGGAGTGAGGGAGGAGAAAGAGTTGCGGAAGGACACAATCTTATCCTCGAAGAAGGCTGCGAAGTCCTCTGCTGTGATGGAGGTCGCAGGTGTGACAGGTGGAAAGCTGAGGAGAGAGGAGAAAACAGAAAACAACTGGCGAGGGTTAGAGATTGAGTTATGGATTTTAGAATGGTAAAATTTAATTTTAGTGGAGGAAATTGAAGAAGAGAATTCAGCTAGGAGGGACTGGTAATGGGACAAGTCTGCTGGGGTCCTGGATTTTCCATTTCCTTTCTGCTGCTTGGAGGCTTTTCCTGCTGGAGTGGAGAGTTTCTGACATCCAGGGGCTGGGTGGAGATGATCTGGCTGGCCTGGAAACAAGAGGAGAGAGAGCATTAAGTGAGGATGAGAGGGAGGAGAAGAGAGAGCAGGCAGCAGATTCAGTGGGGAGATCAGAGAAGGACTCAAGGGAAGGGAGGGAAGCAGTGACATGGGAAGCGAGAGAGGAGGGGGAGAGAGCGGAGGTCACGGCAAACTGTAACAGAGGGGCTAGAGAGGGGGGAGAGAGAGGGAGAGGGAGGGAGAAGGAGATGAAGTGGTGATCAGACACGTGGAGAGGGGTTACAGTGGGATCAGAGGAGGAGCAGTTGCGAAGAAGGACTAAGTCGAGGAGGTTGCCAGCTTTGTGAGTTGGAGGTGAGGGCAGGAGGGAAAGGCCAAAGGAGTGGAGGATAGGAAGAATGGCGGTAGACTGAGAGGCCTCTAGGTGGAGGTTGAAGTCTTCCAGGGGAATCAGCGGGGTGCCGTCCTCGGGGAAGGTGCTGAGTAGGACGTCCAGCTCATCAAAGAAACATCCTGTGGGGCCTGGGGGACGATATACAACAATGATAAACAGGTTAGTTGGAGAGGATATGTTCACAGAATGAAATTCAAAGGAAGATATAGAAAAGTCAGAGAGAGGAAGAGGAGAAAATTTCCAGGTAGGAGAGATTAACAAACTGGTCCCACCACCTCGCCCGGATGGCCAGGGGGTGTGGGAGAAGGAGAAGGAGGTGGAGAGAGCCGTTGGAGTTGCGGTGTTGTCGGGTGAAATCCACGTCTCTGTCAACGCGAGGAAATCGAGGGACTGGAGGGAGGCATATGCACAGATGAATTCAGCCTTCCGGACAGCAGACTGGCAGTCCCAAAGTCCAGCGGCAACTCGGAAGATGTTGGTGGAGGTGGATGAGGGGTAGATCAGGTTGGCGGGGCAGCGGTGACGAGGGCGGCCCCAGCGGTAGAATCGCCTTCTGAGGGAAAGAGATCAGACAGGGATGGGTAGAATGCACATACTTAGCAGATGGGGCTGGGAAAAGAGTCGAGAAATGTTGCTCGACGCAGTGCTTAAAAGCCTCGCTAATTACTATACAAAACAGCTGATCACCCGCGATTGAAACCGAAACTAAGCTGAATAAGTTCCCTGCAGCAACAACAGCAACAGCAACAACAGCAACGTGAAACTCAATCACAAGTGCTATTAGATGAAACTTAGCCTGCTCTAGGAGGAATCTGTTGCTAGCTTCTGCAACCGCCAAATGCACTTAACTATCAGCATTCAGTTCCAAAGCCAGCATCTCTGATGGTATGGGGATGCATTAGTGCATATGGTGTGGGACACTTGCATGTTTTAAAAAGCACCATGAATGCTGAAAGGTATATCAAGGTTTTAGAGCAACATATGCTCCCCTCCAGACAATATATATTCCAGGGAAGGCCTTTTGTATTTCAGCAGGACAATGCAAAACCACATACTGCAGCTATTACAACAGCATGGCTTTGTAGTAGAAGAGTCCATGTGCTGAACTGGCCTGCCTGCAGTCCTGATCTTTCACCGATTGAGAACATTTGGCGCATAATTAAACGAAAAGTCCATCAAAGGAGATCCAAAACCCTCCAGCAGCTGGAAGCTGGAAACAAGAGTGGGATCAAATTCCAATGGCTAAACTCAAGAAACTTGTCTCTTCAATGCCCAGATGCCTCCACTCTGTGTTAAAAAGAAGAGGGGATGCTACACCATGGTAAACAGGCCCCTGTCCCACCTTTTTTGAGACCTGTAGCAGCCATCAAATTTGAAATGAGCTCATTTTTTGGATAAAATTGTAAAATTTCTGTTTCAACATTTGCTATGTTATCTCTGTTCTATTGTGAATAAAATACTGGCTGGTGTGATTTAAAAGTCATTGCGTTTTGATTTTATTCACAATTTACACTTTATCCCAACTATTTCGGAATTGGGGTTGTACATTTAATCACTTAAAATGATGATGCAGGATCTGCCGCTTCAGTTAAAGCTGTTGTAAGTGATATTTTTGTTCTTAAAAAAGTGTTAAATAGCTTCAAATTCCAACAGAGATCATTGATCTATAGTATCTGGTCCATAACACAGGTCTCTCAGTCACTGTCTTCTGCAATAAAGCAGTATATAAAATTCTGGTGTCAACGACTGCCTCTATCCAATTTGGTAAGAGAACATCATAAAGAAGCTTGTGAACGCGCAGAGAGCTGAATCTGTTGTTAGTCCGCAGCCTGCGGAAAATCATCAGAAGAAGAAGAAGAAAAATCTGTGTTGTTGGCAATGGCGGAATAGATGAAGCTTCTGATCACAGCGCTATGGGCGATGGCGTACACAATTAAACAGACAAATCGTCAAAGAACTGTAGAGGAACAAATAGAATTAAGGAGGAAAAAACGTGACATGGCCAAAAGCCACATTTATATCGGTGCCGCTTTCGAGAGGTGGAGAAAACTGAAGGGATCAAAGGGTCTAAAAAGTGATGCACAGCTAGCCTTGCTGCTACTGGATAGATAAGCTCTGTTTTAGTTATGCAGTACTATCAGTCTAGGGTAGTCCTGTTGGTGGTTTTTAATCCTGCTAATATTAGTTTATAAATGTACAGTCATCATTAGAGGCCGACTGCAGCTTGCATAGCTGTGCAACGATAGCATGTGTGGCTATAAGACACTTGCTAGCTTTAGCTAATACCTTCAAAAAGCCATTCATACTGAGGTTTCTGCATGGATGTAATGTGTCTTCGGTCCATGTTTTCAGTATGGCAGTCACACAACAATCACTGAGAGTGTATGTTTATATTGTGCATATATTGTAACTGAGTTGCTGCTCTCCATCTCTGGCTCTGTCGAAACCGAAGCGCATTCCTGTGCGGCTTGGGGATGGAGGCGGTGACTCCTTACTTTGGCTTCGGACAAGAAGCTACGAAAATGACCAAATCAGTTACAGCAGCTTTAAATCCCTGAATTGGTATCGTTGACCAAAGAAGCGTGAAACTGAATATTTTTTAGTATGGGGGTCAAAAATAGAACAAGCCAATACCATAAACCAGACGTTAACCATTGTAAGACGGCGGCCAGAAACAACACAAGAAAGGTTCCGCTGTAGTATTATTTTCAGCTCTATGGGTCTGTGGTTCAAAATAATGCCTTCAAGGCATGAATGTACTGCCTTCATCATCATGCCATCTGGTGTTCTGAGATTTCTTGAAACAAGAAGGAAAAAAGAGATTCCAGCGTAGATGGACTACAACGGGAGGCTAAGTAGACACAAACTGTATGGATTGTCCATTTTGCTGAGGTTGCCAAGCTAGTTAAAGTTAGATTTTACTGTATAGATCGTAAATTGTTGACTTGATAGCTGGTTATGCTTATGACTATAAAGCTCAGAATATTTATTTTTCTTTCTGACTACTTGGTAACCCTCATTTTGTTTATGGCCACATCGTAGCCTAGCCGTGCGCGAATCAGTCCGATTCACATTTCAAAATGGCCTTATGATACGAAGTTACCAATAAATTGTGAGGTTTATTGCATCATCTAGCTCCTGAAATTATTCTTTTATTTCAAACTATCTCTGTCTATTTTTACTTTTTAATATCAGCACACGAAATGAAGGGGTTTTGTCTTGCCATGGCATTTTCAGATGCTGTGTTTGACACTTCACGTAAGTAGAGTGAAGAAAAAAGCCTGACGATGGCCAAACAAAATTTCTGACAAGTCAAAAAATTCATCCAAATGTCCAATGGCCAGTTGGGAGGAGTTGATTGGGCCTCGCTACCCCTGGTACACTGTGCAACAAATAACGACCAACCAAGCTGAAATTCAGTTCAATACTAAAATGAGTCGGGCAGTTCAAACCAAACAGTGAAAAAGAATGAAAATAACCAAAAAATGGTTTTTAGCATTATGGAAACAAAATGGTTTCAAATCGTGAGTTAGTCTTGTGGCATGAAGAGACAGTTGTTCAGTTTTGTCTAAAAGCACCAAATCTGGCACACATGTAGACTGACACATTCTAAGCAAATCTGGATGTTGAGCCCTTGGGAATTTAGCCCAGCAGAGCCAAAGACATATGTGAGGAGAGCCATGGCAGTCATTTTTCAAGATGACTGTCATTCGGCATAGTCAGCATTAGATAACATAGGGTGAAGTGATCTGAATGATTAGCATTTTCAGGAAGTTGAAAGGACATAATTCCAGAATGTCGTTTGGGATTACTGACACCTTTAACGATTGGAAAATGCTGATCATTCGGCCCTCCTCCATACTTCACCCTGTCATCAAATGCCGACCATCCAGGATTGTAAGTATTGGGGATGCCTCATTATCTAGATATTTGTGCTAGCATGAAAGGCTAGTTGCACTAAATATTTTGCTAGAACTGATGGGTTTTTTTTTTTAAAAGATATTCATTTTATCTAAAGTAATCAATATGGTGGCCGTTTTGGCTACCATGTTGAAAAACAAAACTCAGCCTTAATATCAGCCCCATACAAGATCTGTACAAGGATTGTATTGTTCATGGTACCAAGACCAGTTGTATGAAATATCATATTGGGAATGGAGCAGAACATTGGGAACAAAGTAAATGTTTTCAACAACAACTGTGGCAGGCATTTTGTTAATAAATATCACATAAGTTACTGTAGATCCATGTATGTAGTTTGCACTTTTTAGACATGAAACCAACAACTCCAACAGAAGCAGCGGCAGCAGTGCTTAGCAGTAATAGAGTGCAAGATGTTTTCATTCCAGTTGTGCTCAAAAAAATGAGGAATGGCAGTGGTAGAAATGGTACAATAATAAAGGTTAGTGGTGATGGCGCCAACGGGGGCAGCAACGGCAGCGGTGGTGCTGGTGGTGGTGGTTATAGTAGTATTAGTAGCACCAATGGGTAGCAAGAGCAGGAGTAGTATTTGCAACAGGGTGGTGTGTTGTATTGGATATAATTTACCTGGGTACAATTAAAGCCACTCTCTCATGCTGCATTCCACCAAACATGAAACAATATTTGTCCTTGCTTTACTTGCACGAGCTTGACCACTAGATCATTTCTGGATCATTTTTATTTTCTCACTTCAAAGTCTGGGATACACATTGACAGTCTAGTTAAGTGCAGGCTCAGGGTCAAATAGTTTGTTTTTTTTTTTTTAACACACAACAGGATTACCATACCAAAACAGTAGCAGAATCAGGACCAATAAACAAGCAATAGTCCACTAACTAGGCAGGCAGAATACAGTATATGGGAGCAGGCAAGATCATAAGCCATGTATCAGGCAATAATTCGAACCAAAACCAATCAAACACTGAGGCTAATCCAAACTCGTAAGGCCGTAAAACAAAGAGAATCAAAACCAGGAATCAGGCACCAGAAATACAACGCTCATAAGCAATTGAGAAAACACAGGGACGGACTCGCAACGTGAACTGAAACTGAGGACTACTTTTACACAGAGAACTAATCAGGAAAACTATCAATGGTGAGACACAGGAAAAAGAGCGTACGAGGGCATGGCTACAAACAAGGAAATGACCAACAATAATTGCAGGCAGTGGAAAGGGTGAGTGGGGAGCAAGAACAAAACAAAGACATAGAGCATGGCAAAAAAGGAGGAAATTACAATATACAGGGGAATTATACAAAAAATTTGAAATGGAAAATACAATTAAAAAATGGAACACTGACACTATACCCCAATCAGCCACATCATCAAAACCACCTGTCTAATATTGCATAGGTCCTCCATGGGCAGCCAAAACAGCTCCGGCAAACTCACATCCACGTGAATTTCTGGATTCGCAGCAGTACAATTCCTACAGCAGCACACTTCTTCCACCAGCCTTTCCTCTTCCCACAATACATCCTAGTGCCATCCCTTCCCCAGGTACATGGTGTGCACTTACCTGGCCAATGCGCAATATTTTAACAAAATTAGGAC
Organism: Gymnothorax javanicus; assembly: GCA_029692085.1. Classification (NCBI taxonomy): domain Eukaryota; kingdom Metazoa; phylum Chordata; class Actinopteri; order Anguilliformes; family Muraenidae; genus Gymnothorax; species Gymnothorax javanicus. Next base: position 92,875,061 of record CM056196.1, read on the forward strand.
TGACTGGACCAGGAGACCTTTCTCAACTGGTCCATGGTCCAGCTCTGATGCTCACATACCCACTGTGTGCATATTTGGGCAGTGGACCAGGGATGGAATATGCATTCTGGCTGGTCTGCAGCTACAAAGTGCTGTACGCAACAGGATGCAGTGCACTGTGTGTTGTGACACATTCCTCACATCAGTGTCATAAAAATTATTTGCAGCTTGTGCCATCGTAGCCCCTCAGTCGGTTCGAACTAGAGGGGTTAGCCTTCATTGCCCCTGTGCATTGATGATTCTTTGATGCCCAACCCACTGTCACTGGTTCATGGATTGTCCCTCCTCGGTCCACATTTGGTAGGTACTTAGCATTGCTGACTGGGAGCACCCCAGAGGCTTTGGCGCTTTGGATATGCTCTGACCCATTCTAATTGGTTTAAAGTGCTCTGTGTCCACCTACTTTCAGTTCTGGCAATACCACTGATTCTGATGTTTTGCTTAGGGTGCTCCCAAGACAATATTGATTCAGCTGGAACGCGCACAAAATTACATCTCTGATTATGTTTTATACCAGAATATTTACTCTTATCAGAGGTGAAGTATCCAAATTTGATTAATTGGAAAATCATCGGGTATTTATGTTGAAGTCCGAAGGATCGCCTGCTTCAACTATTATTATTCGACTGAATGGCCGTTACCATCTGTTGTTAGAGCAATAGGTATGGGACAGTAGGGCCCTAGTCTGTCTACTAGCACTCCATTGGAGCATTTACAAAAAATAATTCACTTTAAAAATAATTGTTTAATGATGTGGTAACGCTATGGATATGGTTAGGTTAGGCTTGGGTAGGTAAGGGGTAGGGGTCTGGTTCAGGTCAGGGTGAGGTAGGTTGGGGGGGGGGGTGCAGTGACTGTGGTTTTTAAAACACAGTCTTGACTGGCAAATGGAAGTTTTAAAGTTACTGAAGCAGGAATCGAGCTGCGATCTCCTGTGGCAAAACTGGCTGTTCTTTTGACCCAACCACCACCCCAAACCCCTCCATATGTGCAATTTCTCACTATGTAAGGACATCATCTGATTTCCTCCTCGTCTGGACCGGCATGATCAATCATTGACACCAACTTAGTCAACACTCAAGTAGGTAGACTAGCTCCTACTATCCCATACCTATAGTGCTGATAACAAATGAGAGGCTAAAGTTGTGACTCATGCATATGTACCTACGTTCTTTGAACTGAGGGCCTGAAACTGCTTGAATCACGCGGATAATCATAGCGGCTATGGCACAGAGGAATTTAATTTAGTGTCATGAATATGATGATCCTCTCTAATTGCAATTAGGAGTTCAGTGTTGTTCCATAACAAAAAACTTTGTTTTGAAAGTCAATAATGGCTATATGCTGCAGAGTAAATAGAAAATGTTCAATGGTTGGTGGGTTAAGTTGCCATTAGTATGCTTTGACAGTGCGGAATCCAATGGAGTGTAATCAATGGAGTGTAATCTATTAAAAATATGCATCTTTAACAATATAAACAGACTGTCTGTCTGTCATAGTACAATGCTTTGAAATCTTCAGACCATCTTCTACTTGGGTCTTTTAAAGGTATGTATCAGTAATGGGAGCACTTTTTGTTCAGTGGTTTTCATCAATAATTTTTGACATATCAAGAGGGACTCACTAAAGGTAAATTTCTTTGGTGACTTTTATAAATATATATTAGTCCATTGGTTTTGAGACAATACAAGTTGCTGTGAAATTAGTTGTGAATTTCCATATGTCATGCAAGAGGGACTGACTATTCTGTGGGCAGGCAAATTGTTGCAGTGCTTTACAGCGTCATGTATTGTATTTTTATGGTCCTGAATTGTATTCTAACAGCCACAGCACTGGCAAACGTATATTGCATAATTTACTGCCATATCATAATTTGCTGCCATATTCCTGAGCTGGGGTGCAGGTTCTCCTGATGTAAAGTGAGCGTATGAGGTTATGAAGCAGTGCACGTGATCTGCTTTCCCAGAAAATAACTGCTGTGGAGAGGACTCTAATTTTCTTCTGCTCAGATTAAATGAGTGCATTGTTTCAGCTTCTATACAAATTTACAAAAGAATGTCAAAGTTGGTTATCAAACATTTAATTTTCAACTCAGTGTCTTAATTGAAGCCGTGTAGCCTTCATTTGCATGTATTTTATGGAGATGGTGGCTTTCATGAGCAGGCATTGTTTTGAAGTGGTACGATTGATGTTGGCATTCAGAATTCAAGTCACATACATAGTCCCATTTCATTACGGTACTGTGTGCTAAAATTCCCAGTCTTTGGCCATTATTGATCACTGAAGCATTTATTGCCAAGGTTAAGCCATACAGAAATGAACAGTACTGCTCTGTTAAAATTACCCTCATGCTTTGAATGCAGGAATGTTTCATGGATATGCTGTATATCTACTGTTTTTTCTTCTTCCTTTTCATCTTTTTTCATATAGATCAATTTGAAAAATAAATAAGACGTGAGTCGACATCATTTCCCATGAATAAAATCATTTAGTTCAAGTATCACAGATAAGATGCAAAGTACAAATATCACATGAATTTGGAGTTATAGTGAATTTAGAAGTGCATTGGTTGAATGTTTTATAAATTCTTTACGGAAAAAATTAGGAACATAAAGTAAAATTATGCAATAGTTAGAGAACACTTGGAGGTTTTTTTTTTTAAGGGGAAGGTTGGATGGACATTAAATATCAGGGAAAGTGTGTGGCAATTGGAGATTCAAGTTAAATGCAAAAAAGAATGAAGACTAAGTTGAATTTTTATGCGAATAATTAATCCACAGTTGAAATTTTAAAATACAAACCCAAATTTCAATGAAGTTGGGATGTTGTGTAAAATGTGAATAAAAACAGAATACAATGATTTGCAAATCCTTTTCAATCTATACTGATGGACTTCAAACTCTTATAAGTCTGACTAGACAGAAATAGTATAGTTGGGTCAGGGGAACTATAATTAGATGATTACATAATTGATATGCAGTTGTCTTTGAGTAAGGAGACACAAAATACGTGAGGTCATGGCCTTGTTTGTGTCTGTGGAGCAGGATTTGGAGAATTAGTGATGTAACCTCGTCCGGCTTCGCTGATCACAATTGCAATGCTGTCAAATGCTTTAAAACAATCCTTGAGGTCATTAGGCCAGAACCCGAGAGCATTTGTTCAAAGACACTACGTGCGCCATGCCTCACCTTTCCAGACCCCTACATGATCAAGCCATTGGGCTGTGGATGGCTGGAACATCCCGAAATCGCATCGCCCAGCGTTTTGGGGTAAGCTGATCAACAATCTCTAACCTTGTGGCTCGTTACCAGGAGACTGGAAGCACCAATGATCGACCCCGACCTGGTCAGCCTAGGGTCACGACCCCAGCCCAGGACAATCAGATCTGCCTCGTCCACCTAAGAAATTGGTTTGAACCTGCACCAGGACGGCTCAGGAGACCCTAGGATCAGACCAAGGATCAGCATAAGAACAGTGAGTCGCCGACTTGCAGAGCGAGGGATCAGAGCCCACAGGGCATGTGTTCGAATGCAGCTTGATGCACGGCGCAGGGCTACCAGGCTTTGTGGGGCTGAAGAATATGGTCAGAGACAAGTCCCCAACCGATTCTGGAGGAATGTTGTCTTCAGTGACAAGTCCAGATTTTGTCTGTACCGACATGATGGAAGACAGAGGGTCTATAGACGACGTGGTGAGAGATATGTGGCCCCCTGCATTGCTGAGACAGATCGCTTTGGAGGAGGCTCAGTGATGGTCTAGGGTGCCATTCGGTACGGCTGGAGGTCTGACCTGGTCATAATCAATGGAAATCTTAATGCAGCCCGCTACTGTGACCTTGTCATCAGACCGCACGTTGTGCCCAAGCGGCAACCTGTGGGGCTGAAAAGTGAAGCAAATACGGAAGTACCAAAATCTGCAGTTCCTCGAATGGCCACTTGAGGCTGACTGCAGAAACGAGTCAATCCCCATTGACCCCCATGTTAAAAAGCCCAATTTTTAAAAAAAAATAAACATGTTTACAGCCTGGTTCAAAATACGGTTTTAATGGCTAATTTTCCCTTTTGAAAAAAAATAACTCTACTATTTACATTATATAAAGGCTTAAATTTCTGCATAATTAAGGGCGTGGCCACTTTGAGTGACAGAACCTTGAATTACAAAGTCTCTGGGCAGGAGTCGTCTCATCCGGTTATGTTGTGGCTAGGCTAGAGCACAGGCCTACGCGGTCCCAGGCTTTAGAGTAGCAAGGCCAAGCCCTGCCGCTAACCACAGGCTGTCTTAGGGTGGGGGGGTTACTACAGCTCAGCTAGCCTAGCCGCTAATCCTTGGCCTTTTCTAGTCGCCTCTGGGCCAGTGTCCTACATAGGCTCACTTGAGTCACAGAACTTGATCCATTGGCCGGGCTTCTGACTGGAGGTTTTAATCGAAATATCAGGATGATAATGTTTTGCTGTGTGATTAGGAGTCTGTGGTCTATTTTCGAAGATAATAAAATTCTAATATTATTTCATATAACGTTATATGTCAATATGAAGTAACATAAGTTCATTCTCTAGCCTACTAGCCAGTGATTGAATACAGTAACCCCCCCGGCTGGTTTTTTCCCAAGATGTCCAGCTGTGCCAGCGGGAGTGTACACCTGCCACAGTTATTATACAGGCATGCAGCGAAGTAATAGCGAAACAGAAAAGTGTTTGAATTTAGGTTAACATATTTTTGAACAAAAGCTGTCAGTCAGGGGTCGGAAAACCGTCATGTCTTACCTAACAAGTTGCCAACATAACTGGCTGGTCAGCTACAACATTAGAACCACCATAGCACGCTACCAAACGACAGGGCTCCTTAGCTGATTCCCCAGAGTATTTGGAAGGCTTGAGCGGAGATTGCCGTGGTTATACACTTGGTAGATTCACACAGCAGTATCTTATAGAACTGCATTTGCCACCAATGGATTTGTTCAATTTTCAGTGCGATTACTGAACGGTTTCATTGTCTCAAGGCTAGCTAGCTAGCTATATAGCTAATTTAACATATCCCACGTTATCTAGCAAGCTAGCTAGCTGTCGCTGAAAGTGTTTCTACATGGAGTCCATCATCCACAAACTAGCTAACCACATTAACGTAACTAATAACCCAGACGGCAACGAAAAAGTGCTACTAACCAGCCACGTTCAGCTATATTAGCTGTCGCTAGGAGTAAAGGCTTTTCCCCCGAAAGTAACATCAATTTTATGACGCGACAAAAAAAAGTTGCGCGTCGCAGTGGTATCGTTAGCTAATATAAAGGACAGAGATAAGCTGGGCAGCTGATGAAATAACCATGGAACCTTTGAGCCAGACGCCCAGCTGTGTTAGTATTGATGAGCCCACGTATGCTGGCTACAGTAACCAATGAATTCAGCATACACCAAAGTCAAAATGTAGGGTGATGAGAATGTGCGAGAGATTGTTGTAGGAAAATAAAGGTCCGTCAGGTTTGTCAGTAAGGTTACGTAGTGCAATGTTATCGTTTGGCTGGCCATACTACCGTTAATGGTACCGGGCTAAGGTGCGTACAAGAGCTAAGACAAGCACCCGCTCAAACTCTGGGGGGATACTGATACTCAGTGAGCCAACCGCCGCATCTTCCCAGCGGTGTACAGCATTCGTCGCGCTACTGCCTCACGGATACGAACAACGTTCGTCCCTGTAACCGCCTCATGAATATAAACAGCGTTCGACCCGCCACCGCAAGCTGGATCCATTGCTTTACTGGGACAGATATGACCCCGCATCTCGGCCTTAGCGAATCAGGTAGCATCGAGCTGAGTTAGGTTTTCAGTCGAGTATGGAAGCCGAAGCTAGCTTGGTATCTGTCAGCTTAGAGGGCGTGTTTCAGCAAACGAGCTCCATTCAGCCCGCCCACTGGGCTTACATCAGCTCCAGCAACGGCCCGCCATTTTGCCCATTTTTGGATTATCCGGGAGGTAGGCGGAGTCAAGTAAGTGCCAAGATGGTGACCAAATTTGCTTCAAAATGGATATTCAGAAACCTTTGGGTGACGTCACGGAGACTTTGTCCATGTTTTATACAGTCAATGGTCGTGCCTTACATCACAGACCACCCTGAGGTCACGTTCATGCAAGACAACGCACAACCTCACTCAGCACATGTGACCCAGCAGCTCCTGGCCCAGAGTGGTGTGCGTGTCATGAAATGGCCACCTTTCAGCCCTGACACGAAGTACATCGAGCATGTTTGGGACCTGTTGGATCGGCGGGTTCGGCAACGCACTCCAGCGCCCAGGACGAGGGCGGAGCTCCAAGAAGCCCCTCTCCAGGAGTGGCAGGCCATTCCCCAGCAACAGCTCAACAGAATAGTGCTGTCCATGCCAAGACAAGTGATGGCTTTGTTGCAGGCACGTGGCGGTCACACTAGGTACTGAGATTGGAGCTGATCTTTGTTGTTGATTTTGTTGTTAAACTTGTCATTGTTGATTCTTTTGTCGTTCTTTTTTTGTTGATGTTATCTGACATTTTGTCAAAGTTGTTGTTATGGGTAAAGTCAATAAATGGTTACAAATTTGAATCCGAGTATGGCTACAAATCTGGTTATAAGTTTTTAAAGTCCATCAGTGTATATTCAGTTGAGTACACTACAAAGACAAGATATTTAATGTTCAAACTGATAAACTTTATTGTTTTTTTTCTGGAAATATTCACTCATTTTGAATTTGATGGCTGCAACACGTTCCAAAAAGCTGGTACAGGGGCATGTTTACCACTGTGTTACATACACCTTTCCTTTTAACAACACTCATGAAGTGTTTGGGAACTGAGGACACAAATTGTAGAAGCTGTATACGTGGAATTCTTCTTTCCCATTCTTGCTTGATGAATGACTTCAGTCGCTTAACAGTTTGGGTCTCCATTTTCGGATTTTGCACTTGCCTTGCTGTTGTAACACGTGCAGAGTGTGGCTTGGCATTTTCTTGCTGAAATAAGCAGGGCCGTCCCTGAAACAGACGTCGCTTGGATGGCAGCAAATGCTGTCTTATTTTGCTCCTAGAGAGAAGGTAATTTAGAATTTAATGTTCAGATAAATTTTGCCTGTGGTCAAGGAGTTTATTATCCCAGAAATGTATAGTTTTAACCATTTTTCAATTCTCAGTAGGCCTATAATTTTTTTACCATTTCGATGCTGAATTTTCATGAAGATTTTTTATGTTTGCAGCCCATTTTCTCCACCAAAATCATGAAAATAAACTGAAATACGATGGAATTCTACATTGTAAATGCTTCAAGTGTCTTGACTCAGTTGAGCCATACCCTTCCTCTCTGTGAAACTGCAATCTTGAATTATAAAGCCTTAAATAAGGTAACACAGAAATAGCCAGCTTTGGCTTCTGCGCAAAATGGTTAATGACTAGATGGGGCCAAATGTAAAAATTAATGGAATTTTTTGGTCATAGATCTGGTCTTTATAAGTGGGCGTTTCTCAGTGCATGCTCTCTGTGCTCAGTATTTTCAGTGGCCATTTTGGCAGGTGGTTGCACGTTAGATGGTTAGACGGTGAGACCGCAGGATGCAGGCTATGCTTTTCCATAGTTGCAGTCAAGTCTTTAAATACAGTTGGCTGAATAAGCAGCTAGCTAGCAATTAAACTACTCAATGAATGTGTGAAAAATTACGTCTCCAGACTAAGCAAGGACGGAGGTTACATTCCTAAAGAAATTAAACATGCATTCACACATTACGTCACTAACATTAAAGTTGATCCGTGGTTAGTACAGGTGGTAGCAACCGTTAGCTAACTTTCAACTTATAGGATATGATTGCACTATAATCCGAAACTGAATTAACTTAATCAATTTGTTCCTATCAACATGGCTCCTTCATTTCCTTAGGCTAAACAAGATGAGCTAGGTAAAAACCTAGTATATGGCTTGATTGTTAATGTTATCGCAATTGTGATGCTAATGTCCATTAGTGCTTTAATAGTACTTCCCATTATGTGTCAGCGTTGCCAATTTCCACTCGCATTTTAATGCTAATTCCCATTATGTGTTTGCATTAAGGTTGCTCAATCACTCTGCTTCTCAGTTAATCATTGAGGCATGGCCATTTGAGTTTGGAGAAACAAGGAAAATTTTAATTTGACCAGGTCAACTGATTTTTGCCTGTGTTGGAGCATTTTCCTGTCCCTAAAAACACTCAGTTCTATTGTTTTATTATTATCTTTGTTAGTGTAGAAACCAGCAATGTGGCTGGGGCTTACCCTGCTTCTCAGTTAAATTGAAATGATTGAGCAACAAACTAAAAAACCATTCTGCAAACAAAATCTGAACTAAATGAAATGAACAGAAACGTTCTGCAAACAAAATCTGAACACAAACGCAGAAACGTAAAAGTAAACTAGCATTTTATTTTTTTTATTTATAGTATCTTCAGTTTTCCCATTGAGCTAGCCAGAAAGCTAATGATGGCTCAGTTGGGACAGGAGGAGAGCTGTTGTGATTGTTTTTCCGTTGTTACCTTGCAATGCCAGAAGGACAACCTGCAGAGACTTTTATATATGATGTCCATTAGCAGGCCCAAAGGTGTTCAGTAATTTTGGGAGGTGGTTTAAGCAATCATGGCCTGCAAATAGTGGCTTGCTCCTTGCATGATACAGTCCTGACTAGCATTTTGGATGCAATGATGAATGGTGTTTTTCAATGCAGTGCCATCTGATGGATCAAAGATTTCCAACTTCATCCACAACGCAGAGATTTCTCCCAATTGCCGGAATCTTTTAATAATATGATGCACTGCAGAGGGTGTTGTTAGTTATGTTGTTTTTATGTTGTTCTAAACTGTTAGATTATTCAGGTACTCCGTTTTTTGTAGTGGATAGCCTGAACCATTTGTTGCTTGTAAACAAGTAGGCCTTTTGTGGATGTTCCTTTTACAGTATATCCAAGCATGATAAGTGTTGCCAGTTAAACACCCTGCAATCCAAAAAATGTTTTTCATGAACCCACCCATTTTATGTCCTGCTTTTATAGCCACCCACTGACATAAAGGTCTATCTTCATATTTTGAACTTCATCTCAGTATTACATTGCTCTTTCTACTGTCACTGTGCCAACCAACAGTATGACAGCTTCTGGATCATATGATCGAAGATTCAACATGACAGCTAGCAGGCATGTTCAAGCAATATTTATCATTGATCACAAACTGAGGGTGTTTTTTTGAGAGGTGGGATTATTGTTATCACTTAAGAGTGCCTTTTTCTAAGATCAGCCCAAGGGTGCCAAAAATACTTCATCATTATTAAGTTTGGATGTGGATGTGGGAATATGGAAATCAGTCATGACCTTGGTTATTAACCCCTCCCCTGCTGAGCAGGCCACGCCCACTTTTCTATGCCGTATTGAGCGGTAACAAATTTGACTGCTCCAAATTTCAACTTACATGGAGGTCCCAAGTTTTTACCAATTATTCGTGAAACTAGAGTTGGTGGACTGCAACTTGAAGTGAAAAAAATCCTGGGACCTCCATGTAGGTTGATGCTAGCGCCACCTGAAGTCATAAGCGATGCCATTTCCAACATATGGAAATTGAGTTCTAGTTCCATCCTACATAAAAGTCCCAAAGAAATTACAACCGTTTTCTAATCTTTGCATGCCAAACATTAATAATCAGCATTGAAAGTGTTGGGACCTTTGTGCAGGAAGGAGAATAAGGGACCAAAAGTGGGGTAGATGGGCCTGGTCACCCAATTTCGAGCCACACCCACTAAAACCTACATGGCCCCCCTGGTGGACCATCACCAGTATCTGCTTCATCCACATATGGGCTTTCAATTTTGCCAATAAAAAGGTTGGGACCTTTTCATTCCATGCAGATATTAACCATTTTATTTGTCATATTCGAGTATTTAATCAGTATCTGTGTACACACAAATTGTGTACATTATGTACATGTACATGTACATGTATCTTTCGAGCCAAGTTCGATTTCATACTTCTCTTTTTAAATCAGTTCACTAATCCTTAAAAAGCCATTTTAACTCCAATAAATTTTGACATTAACCCTTTCTTTTTATACATTTCAGTTAAAATCTGGGCACGTCTTGGCTTCTGCCTCACAAGGTTTTTCAGCTGTATCTTTTGGCTCACATCCTGTTTCACACTTCTCTTATCAGGTGTCGAGTTGTTCATAAATAGGCCATTCCTAATCTTCCTTTTGGTGTTGCCAACAGGAATGACCTACATAGCCTGGCTTAAATCCATCAGCACTGGTCTCTTTTGCACATTATCACTTGTTGAGGCTAGCAGGGGCCTGTTGTTCATGACAGTACACATCATACATGATTTGGATAAAGAAGAAACTACATGGTATGTAACTCTCGTTCCAAGTGCTTTTTGTCAATTTTATGATGACTGTTTACTTTTGCATGCATGATACAATGCACGTTTCGATTTCGAGTTTCTCTTTTGCCAGACAGAGTATGCATAAATTCGAAATACTTTGTTGACCTGAACTTTTGCACTTGATTTCAGGGAGGTGCTACACTTTTAGTGTTGAGACATGTAAAGGGTTAAAATGTATGTAAATATGACAAATAGAGTTAAAATTTGGAGGCTTGAATGGAACTCCCAGAAATATCAACTAACTCATCCTGACAAAATAATTTTCAATTGTGAATCAAACTTGCATTGAAATAAACAGGAACATATTTTCTATGTACAAATGTACACAATTTGTATGTACACAGATACTGATGAAATACTCAAATATGACAAATAAAAGGGTTAATATCTGCATGGAATGAAAAGGTCCCAAGCTTTTTTATTATCAAAATTGTAAGTTCATATGTGGATGTAGCAGATACTGGAGATGGTCCACCTGGGGGGCCATGTAGGTTTTATTGGGCGTGGCTCGAAGTTGGGTGACCACGGCCATCTACCCTGCTTTTGGTCCCTTATTCTCCTTCCTGCACAAAGGTCCCAAAACTTACTGCTGATTATTGATGTCTGGCATGTAAAGATGGGAAAACAGTTCTAATTTGTTTGGGACCTTAATGTAGGTTGGAACTAGAACCCAAATTCCAATGTGTCGGAAATGGCATCGCTTATGACTTCAGGTGGCGCTAGTGTCAACCCACATGGAGGTCCCAGGATTTTTTTCATTTTAAGCTGCAGTCTACCAACTCTAGTTTATGTAGGTTGAAATATGGAGCAGTCAAATTTGTTGCCGCTGAAAATGGCACAGAAAAGGGGGCGTGGCCTGCTCAGCAGGGGGGGGTTAATTACAAAGGTCATGACTGATTTCCCTATTCCCAGCCCCAAACTCAATAATGATGAAGTATGAAGAGATTTGGAGATGGTGAGTTGGCCACTTTTGCCAGTATTGGGCTGATCTTAGAAAAAGGCACTCTTAATAGTTTGTCTTAGAGTTGCCTCCTAAATGATTCAGAAATTTATACAAGAATGCACTAGCAAAACCAATGGAAACAAGCCTAATCTGCGAATAATAATAAACACAGTCACCCTTCATAAATTCAGAAAGCATGCAATGTTTAGACCAATTATTTCTCACTGCGACAATGGACAATGGCAACATTTTGGGTTTCCCCTGTAAGAAAAAAGGAAGGGACAATTCCAATCTTCGTATGAAAAATGGTGTTTATTTCCAGTAAAAACAGCAGTGGTCAGAAATACGGGTAACGTATACTGGGTTCAGCGGAGTCAAAGTGAACCCCGAACAATCAAAAGGCTTTACCATTTATACCATACAACATGCATATGTATATCAAGTATAGGGGATTGTTCTTGACTTCAGTGTATAATAATGAGGTGCATCATGATTAACAAATGGTCAGAGGACCATAGTCTACTCAGCAGTAAAGGCGTTTGGGTGCTAATTAAATTTAAATGGTCTCAATTTGGCTTGGATGGCTCTCAGTATGTCTCCTTCAATAGTTGATGGCCATCATTGGCTTTTCCTGTCCCCAGGTGTTACCATGAGGCCAGGGTGCGGGCTGTCTCTTTGTTACATTGACAAGATTACCATTTCAGAGCATGTGGCGGGTCCATGCTTGTTTATTACTGGGGCTAACTAGATTTTGACACACACACCTCCCTGTCAGCTAGCCTCCCTGTCATCAGGCCCATAAACAATTAAAAGCACATCCTACCTTTTCTTGTAAATCGATAAAATCCATGCCAGCCAATCTGCGATGTTTCCACAATAATCCACAAGTGTTAGAGTAAATATTCCTTAGATGCTGCAGGCGAGCAGACCAATTTTTTATGATCAATGAGTCCGCAAGCTAGGCCACCCAACATCCACTGTTGGATGCAAAGCAAACCGCTAACAAACTTTCCGGCTATGAAACTTTTTTGGTCGATTGTGTAATCAGTGGCGGAGGAAGAAATGGGAATTGGGGTGGGGGGGCACACAGACACGTTCCTTCATGACAAAAATTAGTCCTGGCTAGTTCTCAATCATTTTCCTTTATTGACGCGTTTTCCAATTATCGTAATTGGGAACTGAAGACGCGGTTTCTCTCCATATGCAATCTAACAGCGATGAAATCATAGGCGAAGTTAAGTACAGAAAAATTATTTACTCATTAATAGGCCAGGGCTTCGCATTGTTTGAACTGGTCCATGTTCCAATGAAATATCGCCTTTCACTCTCGGTATTGCGTGGGTTGATAAAAAAAAGTGGCACTAGGCAGTTGAAAAGGCTATAAAAAGCATGCGACTCAACCTTTTTTGCGTGAGAGTCGGCAGGTTTGCAATTTTGAATAAAGGTGATTTAAATACAGCAAATACGCATCAGATGAATGATTGTTGTCTTATCTAATCGGGGAGAACAAGCTGCACCTGTTAAGTGTGGAGTGCTCTCGGAGTGAACCTTTTGTTAATTATGAAAATGAGTGAGAACAGGTCAGGACTAATAATTGTTTTAAACGGATGTTTTGTGCACCCCAATTCTCTGTTCTGGCTCCGCCACTGTACTGAATTTTAGCCCATGATTTCATCGCTGTTAGATCGTATATGGAGAGAAACCGCGTCTTCAGTTGCCAATTATGATAATTGGAAAACGTGTCAATAAAGGAAAGGAAGTGGTTATTCCCCCCGCAGCGGGGTGAGTTGAGGGAATTACATCAGCTAACTGCCCCGCAGCGGGGCCGATAACAGAAGCAGTTCTGCTATTCGCACCACGGCATGGCGGATAACAGAAGCACTTCTGCTATTTGCCCAGCAGCCGGGCTAATAAGAGATTTCATTTTATAATCTGCCCCACTCTTTGAAGTTTCGCATGGAAGCGCTGCGGGGCGAATAGCCTCTTCCAAAAGGAAAATTATTTGAGAACTAGCCAGGACTAATTGTTGTCACAAAGGGACATGTCTGTGGCCCCCCATTTCCCAGTTCTAGCTCCGCCACTGTGTGTAATGTCGGAGATGACTTCGGCCTAGCAGGAAAATCCAATTTCATCACTATACATATCTGTTATGTCAGACACATCATCAGCAATGTTTCCACAATAATCCACTGTTAGAGCAGTTCCTTGGATGCAGGCGAGCAGACCACTTCTTTATGATCAACAAGTCCGCAAGCTAGTCCTACCTAACGTCCATAGTTTGTTGCAAAGCAAATCGAACACACATTCCGCCTGTAAAACCTTTTCTTTGGTTGATTGTGTCTGAGTTAATATCAGCCTAACAGGAAAATTTTTGCAGTCTTTGTACACTTTGTTTTTAATGACACTAATTCTTTTTGAGGAGTGTTAAATAAATCCATGAATTTTAATACATATTAAAGCTTTGTATTAAATTATTAAGCTTTGTATTTAACAATTAAATTGTTACTCTAATAATTAAAAATAATTTCCAGTATTTATTCACACTGTATAATGCAAAGTAACTTATCTGCTGGCATTCTGTTTCTGGTGCCGTACACTAAACTGGAGCTATTCTCTATCATGAAGATATGATGTAATGTCACCAGAGCTCTGTATAGCAACAATTAAATGTATCTAATTAATTCTTAATCATTCAAAACAAATGTCATGATGGTTAGGCCTTAGGTAAGTGCTCTTATAATGGTCTTGTGTACAGAAAACAGCAACCAAATATTGAATTTATGCAAGTTACTGCCTTTTGCCTTCGCACGACTCCTTAATTTTAGAACATGATACAAAGGCAGAGTACAGTAACTGATAAATAAGGGTGAAAGGTCAGACTTGAGCACAAGATTTTTTGTATACACACTTTTCTTCATTATAACAACTACTTGCCAGATTTTGAGTATCCTACCTACAATACTTTTGTCTGGACAAAACAGAAACTTTAAAGTCATTTTTCTCAGTTTCACTCTCTGGCGAGTTAAGGTCTTTTGCCTTTGCAGGGCAGTATGTTATCCTGAAATGTTATTCATTCTTTAATTGCAAAGGTCTATCTGAAAAATGAGTCATGTAGAAATCAAAGTAAACAGATTGACAAGAGTGTCTCAATAGGCTAATTTTAACTAACTTGTAAATTTGTGAATCATACAAAATGAAGTTTGGGAACAAATACAATAAAATGAAAATGAATAGTTTAGTCGTCGACCTGTGTGCCAGCAGTTTAGCGTTCCAGTAATTTCCGAATCTTACACTGTCCTTGTCCCAACCTTTTTGGAACATTTTGCTGGAATCAAATTCAGGGCAAGTGCATATTTCTTAAAAAAAAAAAAAAAACAAGTTGGTGAGGTAAAAGATGTGTTTCATATTGATAGTTTGTCTTTTATCATTTTAAATTTAACACAGGACAAAAATTATTTTAAAATCACTGCTTTTTTTTTTTTTTTCTTACTTGAATTTTCCATACGGTCCCAAATTTTTGAGAATGGACTTGAATGATGTGTAATGCTTATACAAATACTCTCATGACCTGGAGTTCCTATAAGAATAACAATATTGAGAGTGAAGTTGTGTGATTGAGAACACAATCTGAATACATTAGGGGAGAACAGAGGGTGGTATTCTTAGATGTGGGAAGACAAACCATTGAGAGGCTCAACTATAGTGGACAAATAAAGTTAGGGATCACCCCAAATTTTGGAAATACAAACCATATCATATTTTCAATATTGAAAAGTTGGGTGATCCCTAACTCTTCTTTTGTCCAGTATAAAAATCCAAAAATACCCCTCTGTCTTGTTAGTAGTTAACTGCCCACAGCAGGCTCGACAGTGAAATCATCAATCCGGGCACATCACACTGGAACCATGCCTTGTCAAGTGGACAAACTTCACCCTTTGCTGTAGTTAACCATGGCCAATTTTAGGAGTTGTCATTTGTTTATTTAAAGCGAGTCAGTTGCGGTTCATGGTCATTGTAAATTAGGCATGACTGTGCTGTCACTGCTCTCAGTCAAGCCTTCGCGAGTGCTGACAACTGGTCATTGATTTATTGCAGCAGAACAAATTGAGTGTATATGAAGCCAACTGGAATCGACAACCAGTCTACTAAGACTGCATATGCATTTGGTCAATATGCATAATGTGTATGAGGAGTGAAATATGGGAGGAAAGTGAAGGAGGGTGGCAACACATCATACAGTTTCATTTCTATCAAGCCTCTGATAGAAAAAAAAAATGCAGTGTCTGTTTTGACTGCTAAATGTTTTAAATTATAGTTATGTTGGGACCAAGGTCCAGAGTACACACCATGTCTTTATTCTTGAAGAATTGTCAGGTTTTGTCTTTTCATTCTTTATTAGGAGCATGTGATGAAGGATGTTTTTTTGGATTTGAAATAAGGTAACTTTCTAACTGCGGATAGATCATTGTGCTGCAGCTGAGGTGACGACGCACAATTTATTTGAAGCACCTTGAGTATCTTGGGATTCATGGTCATCCTTATTTCATAGTCAACTGGTAAGAATTCAGTTGTTTCATATTGAGGTTGACAGAATACCATGTTTACTTCAATTGCATTTCAATGTCACTGCAGTGATTGTACTTCAAAGCAATGTTGATAACGCAATGCTACATAATACACTTGCTGCTGTAATTTTTACACATGATTACTATATTTATCGACATAAACATGCATCAATGTTTTCCACTTTAAGAGGCTGGGCCCATTGGAGGCAATTTATCTATTTTAAGACAAGGTAGAGTAGCCGTACATTTAGAAATGTGCGTCTGTTGGTCACGTAGCCTGCGCGACTGACTTGATCATTTCAGGAAGGTGAACTCACACACATGGCTCAGTGAAATAATTCTTTTAAACAGAGAAGCTGCTTAGATGATATAGGTTTGGGCTGATATCAGCAATATGTCTCTGCTTTACCACTACTAACATACTGAATGATAGCCCGCATTATGAGCTGTACCTCTCTGAAAGGTCCAGAAAAATAATCAAGAATTTTGGGTGCTCTATATTAATTTCAGAATTTGTCCTCAAGCCGTTGATAAAATACACTCCTGAGCTCAGCAGAGTTCATTGAGCATGGTAGAATGTGAGTAATTATTCAATACACTATTTTGGTCTAATTTGTGGAACTTGTTTATGTGTTAGCGCTAGATGACGGAGTCATGGTGTAGGTCAATGTCGCACTATGAGAGCCATACCTGCTCATGGTTTTAATGCCAACCTTGAGTCATAATTTCTTAATTATCCCAAACATTTGTGCTAGATTTCTTCAAAGGCACAGGAATAGCAGCTGCGTATGTCTTGTATTCTAATAGTTGATTAATTGAACAGTAAATGAATGAATTATTTCATTTATTCAAAAAATTGTACACCTTTGGATTTATTTATTTGCAGAGACATACGCTGCTTGTCCAAAAACAAGTAGCCTTTTGGATTTAAATCAACAAATACTATGATTGGATCATTATTACAGCAATTAATGCGCTTCAGTTGACAATAATTATTTCAACCCCAACTGATGAAGTATATACCTTCTCATTTCCTAAAAAATTATGTCAGAAGATGCATTCCTTAGTGGCAGAAAAAATATCAGTGTTTCAGAAAAGGCAAATTGTTGCCCTGCATCAAGCAAAGAAAATGAGAAATAAGGGAAAAAAAAAAACAAGTGTGAGGAATCATTTTCACACATGAATTGACCATGACATAGTCCTGACCTTAAGGACATTGAAATTCTGTGGGATATGCTGCAGAAACCTACAGAGTGGTTTGACTATCCTGTCATCAAAACAAGAGCTTTGCCAAAAATGAATGTAACTGATTGAAAATAAATGTTCTAACGTTGCATACGCATGTCAAAACAAGTGCTACGAATTTGCACTTAAATCAAAGCAACAGGGCTTCCAGCTAAATATTAGAGAGTGTAACTTTTTCTTTTTTCTGGTAGGCAGTTTATGCATTTATAGGCAATGTATGTATTTAGTCAGTACAAAGAAAACCATAGACCAGACATCAAAGATACAAAGGCATGGAAGACTGGCACCAGTGAGAGTGAAACAGGTGGCGATAATCATATGACTGTATTGAGAGAGAGCATGACTTGAATGATTCAACACAGCAATTGTTTATTAGGAATATTTTCAGGGAAAAACCTGGGGCTCCAAAGTGATGTATAGTTTTTAGAAGCATGTGGGTAACATAGTCCACACAGGAAAGACATTCAAACCTACCATTAAAAATGCCCGTTGTTAATTTATGGCTTAGTGGCTCTTTAGCTGCCAGCAGATCAGAGGTCCTTTGAAACCAATGTCTTTATGAATTCTACCCTATACCAGTCAATTTATGTCAAAAGGTGGTTGTTTTGGCAAAACCTTGTCACTGGTGGACCCTGTGAACATACTGCAACATCAAAGCAGATTTGGCTCTAGACACAAAGATTTTAATGGAGGAATTATTTAAGAATCCCTATATATTCTCCATTATCAATTACCATATTTTCTGGCCGCACAATGCAATGAACCAGAGCGTTGTTCATAATAATGAAAGCCCTTCTCTGGAATGAAATGTGTAATTTGGAAAAGGTCTCACTTTGGTTTATTCAATTTAATCAGAAATGAAACTGTCAGTGTATGCAAATAATCTGGTTAAATTTTAAAAAAAAAATTAACTCTGTTTCATGTCATGTTTTCTTCATTTCCATGTTCTCTGGCTTCCTTTCTGTTTCTATTGCCGTTTCTCAAAGCGTAGGCCGCATCCCTCGAAGGCTGCATTTTTAGGGGCCGACACTTACTTCCATCCGCCAAACTAACATTTAGGATTAGGGATAAGGTTAAATTCAGAGTTAGGGTTAGGTTTGGGCTAGGGTTAGGGGTTAGAGTTAACGTTAAGGTTAGGGAAACCAGTCACGAGTCACTTAAACCAAAGCCGTTTAACAGGTGAAATTATGTCATGTCAGTTATGCAGATGGAATTAAGTGATGAACCCTAAAAATGCACCCTTCGAAGGATGCTGCCCACACTTTGAGAAACGGCCTATGTGTTTCTGTTGTCATTTTTCTTCCATGTTCCGCATTTTCCTGTGCAATTAACTCCTTGATTGAATTATTGTCATCTCATGCCCCACTCTCTGTGCTTTCCATTCAAGCAATTCCACTCCTGATTCTCGTCTCCTCATTCGTGTGCATGCATTTAATCTCTGACTTCCTTCAGTTCTTTATGAGTTTGTCATAGTTGTCATTTTGCACTGCGTACACTACAAGGTTTTTTTTCCCCCCCTCTCTCTGTCTGTCTGATCTGTTCCAACACATTGTAACCTGATCACATCTTTTGGCTTTGCCCCTGTCTGGATTTGTTCTGCCTGCCTGATCACGATTCATTGCATGTCCCATTATTTCTGTCCTCTGATACTGATTTTTATACCGTATTCTGCCAGTGTGGTTATGGAACTTTGCTTGTTTCCTCACTGCATGCCTGTTCAGGGATCAGCACTGCATTCTGCCTGCCTGGTTCTGACCTGCCTCCACGACTTTGAGCTTCTGATGAACTCATGTTAATTGGTGTGTTCTGCTGTCTGTGATTGAGCCTCTGCACTGATCTTGACAGAAACATAATATTTTATTCAAGCGAAAGAATATAATGTCTTGATTATGTGTCATGCCATGCTGCTCATGTTCCTAATTACTTGCTAACTGAATTAAATTTAGTGCTCTTTGAATTTAATGAAATTATTGTTTGATGCTTGAAAATGGGACTCTTGGAACAAAATACAAACAGTTATCTCAACATTATTGGGTCATTCCGTATCAAATGTCCAAATGGCTCCCACTCGACCATCTCAGATTTGGCTGAAAAAATTCCAGCGGGTGCACTCACCTCCTAATAGGAGAAATCCAAAATTTTAGCTCTCAACTCCTCGTAGCTTCATCATAAAAAAAAACTATTTTTGCAACTAAGTTCTGGCCCTTATTGAACAGCTATTTCTGAGGAGCCACTTTCACATGGCTATATCTAGAAAAGTGTTTCAGCTAAGTCCTTCAAATTTTCAGGGGTGAAAATGTGCTACTATAACTTGAGGAATATGGACTTATAAAGGTGTTCCTTTAGTTCATCATATATTTCTGGGTGCTTAAAGTTGCTCGAAAATTTTGCTGTGCGCTCTGCGGTAGCATATTTGAAAGACTGTAAAAAGCCTAAATTCAAAGACGGGGATTTGGTATTGCACATACAGCTTCCCATATGTGTTGTGTATTTTGTATTCTAATTCTGCACCTCTCCTATGAATAATCTAGAAAATATTAAGGCTTGAAGATGAAAAAAAAAAAAATTTGATAAAAATAAAAAATAAAACTCCTTGAGTGCAGCTGCATGAACTGTTCAGACAAGTTATAGCTTCTGCATGACCAAACCAAAAGTTTCCAAACTTACAGCTTAAAAAATGTTATAATTAATCTTTGTGTTATTTTATAGGTTGATTTATTAATAAATTAATTAATACAAAGTGTATATATATGATAAATCATTTAATCTGTGATCAAATAAAATGGCATTCTTAACACATCCTCTGTAAGATAGCTATATTATATTAGATAATTATTATTTTAACACTTCCGAATTCATAACAAACTTGAATTTTTGGCCCTGTTAAGGTTGTAATATTTCAATATCTAAACACTGCATATGGGTTATTCTTAAAGTGTAAGTTAACATTTATGAAATAAAGCATTTTGATGAGTTTGAGCTTTCTATCATTAACTATGTGCATTTTATAAAATAATGTTTGAATATGCCTTTGATGCCATTAAATGCAGTATGTCCACAAAAATACCATATTTTCAAAAATTTATTTTGAGAAAATGAAGCAGAACCCCATCACAAATTTTGGATATGTTAATAACAGGCATCTAATCTTTTGAAAACAGTCAATTTGATGTTGGTGGATGGTGTCATTTTTTTGGTATAAAATGTTAAAAAATAGCACAAATTTTATTTTTTTCATTTTCAAGCCTCAATAGTTTTTCTAGATTATTCATAAGAGAGGAAAGAATTAGAATAAAAAATACACAACATATATGGGAAAATTTTTGTATGTGCAATGCCAAATCTCTTGAATGAAGGTCTTTGAAATTAGGCTTTTAATAGTCCTTCAAATATGCTGTAAAAAGAGACAGCTGTCCGAGAGAAAAAATTTGATCTAAAACTTTTAAGCACCCAGAAATATATGATGAACTGAAAAGGACACCTTTATAAATCCATATTCCTGAGTGCCAGTTAGAGTAACAGATTTTTCACCCCTGAAAATTTGAAGGAGTTAGTGCATGAAGCTTTTTTTTTTTTTTTTTTTGATATAGCCATCACAAAAGTGGCTCCTCATTTTTTTTTTCAAAAACATACGGATCATTGACAAAACAATTTGTCAATGTCAAAATAATAATAATAATAATAATAATAATAATAATAATACAATTCATGATTTATCCCATTAGGAAAACAGATCCTCCCTGACTGGAATTTTTTCAGCCAAATGAGATGGTCAATTTAACCCATTAATGAAATTGGACATTTGACAAGGAATGACATTATTATTTCTGTACTTTAATTATAACAACTGAATATAGCACAAACCACCTGTGTCCTGTAAATATTTACATGATAAATGTACATGGAGGAAAATTATATATGTTGCTACATTTACAGCAGAGTGAAAACTGACCTTATTTGTGTCCAAATTAGGGACAGTGTAACAGCACTAGCAAACTGGCCAGAATACTTTGCTTTTTTCCAAGGCAACCCACTGATAGGCAAATTTTTATATCCCACTAAAATTAAATTGGAATTTTAGCATTGCCTAAATATGTTTTTCTCAGAATGATGATTTTTATGCAACTTTCAATGGTTTTATTGTACATTCCTCAAGGAACATACATAAACTTGGGGTTTGATCAGACAAAATAAATATTACAAAAGCTCCCCAGAATATAAGTGTTGAATGTTCTACGTCATATCAGATACAAAAGGTAACTTTTACTTTGAAAAAAAAATTTGGGCATTAATGGGTTAATTGGGATTATTATTATCATAATTTTATATCATTATTATTTGTGTTTTAGGACTGTTGGGATGGACATGGAAGTTACTCAGAGATTATATACACCAGTCAAAAAGAAACTTCATACTCGCCCAAAGGTCGATAAGTTGAAATAACAAGAAAAGTGGTTTTAAATAGGGATTTAATTCCATTCTGTGCAAGATAGCAACGGTGTACCATAAAAATCATGTTCATAAAATAACCAGTTTAGAAACTCTACGGAAAGATATGAGAGTAAAAATGGTAAGTTAGTCAATTTGATGAAAGCATGGATGGTGTCATTTTTTTGGTATAAAATGTCAAAAATAGCACAAATTTTATTTTTTTCATTGAATGAAGCCTGAATAGTTTCTAGATTATTCATAAGAGAGGGGCAGAAGGTCATGAGACAAGAAAAGAATACAAAATACACAACATATATGGGAAGCTGTATGTGCAATGCCAAATCCCTGTCTTTGAAATTAAATTTTTATAGTCCTTCAAATATGCTAGAATGTCAGACCGCAGAGTAAAAATTTGAATGGCAAAAAAGCTTTGTGTCCTGCAGAAATATATGATGAACTAAAGGGACATCAGTTTATAAATCAGGACCATTAAAGTTACCCCAAACCATAAGATTTTCACCCTGAAAATTTGAAGGACTTAGCTGAACACAACACTTGATATAGCCATTCAAAGTGGCTCCTCAAAATCTAACTGTCCCATCAGGGCCGGCGCAAAGTGAATCTGGATTTTTCTAAAAAAACAAAACTATTCCAAGGACGTTGAGTCCATCTCAAATGCCGATTTATCCCAGAGGAAGTGTATGCGCCGGTGGAACTGGTTTTTTTTCAGCCAAATCTGAGATGGTCGAGTGGGAAGTTTCTCCGAAATTCGGACATTTGACAAGGAATGACCCTATTATTTCTCTGGACTTTAATTATAACAACTGAATATAGCACAAACCACCTGTGTCCTGTAAATATTTACATGATAAATGTACATGGAGGCAAATTATATATGTTGCTACATTTATGTGAGTGAAAACTGACCTTATGCTGTGTCCAAAATAGGGACAGTATACTTGCTAGTAGCAAACTGGCCAGAATACTTTGCTTTTTTCCAAGGCAACCCACTGATAGGCAAACAATCACTCTCCCTGAAAAATTAAACCTGAATTTTAGCTGCCACAATGTAGTAAAGCCCTCTGCACGTCAGTCTGAATGTTTGACTGCACCACAAATCAACGCATAATTGAATAAGAACTTGGTTTTATCCGAGATGTCAGTCCTCACTGCGTGGGCTCATATTGAGCGGTCTCATGCATTCACGCGTGACTGGAACACAGAACAATGGGTTTTTACCTTGATTTACTTAGGCAATATACAAAAGCCCTCCTCATGAGCATCTATCTGTTGATTAGATTTATATCATGGAATTATTATTATCATAATTTTATATCATTATTATTTAAGTTTCAAGAAAATATTTAGAAATTTTGAGTGTGAAGTTTCTTTTTTGAGATTATAGTTATAGATTTGTCTTTATATTGCAATGTTTACTACAGCATGTAGAATTTGTAATTACTTACATACTTAAAAATGAGCCTGTCCTCCAACAGAATACGCCTGCAGAGGTCGTTTGTTCAAGCAGTGGATTGTCACCTAATTACATTAAGGAATTAAGCGACTTTTAGCAGTCGTTTAGCCATCACTAAATCCCTAATCCTAACCTTAACTCTAACTCTAACCCTAACCCTAATTTTAAGTCTAATTCTGACTGGAACTGGAACTCTAACTTTAACTGTAACTCTAACTCTACCTCCCTGCCGCCAGTAGGGGTGCTATTTTGGAAAACACTCCTATGGGTCGTAAGTCAGGGCAAGCAATCTATTTAGGCATATGGTTGGAGGACAGGTAGATAAAAATGTGTGGTTATTGACAATAAACATTACTCTTTCCGACCAGGAATGTCTGCCTGGTTATTTCTCCATTTTACCATCTGATCTCCAGAAAAGACCTCCTCATCATGAGCTGGTACATGATGGAATGTTCAGTATTTACATCACTTTTAGAATATGCAAAGTTGATCTGACTCTCATTAAAAAAGTTTGACTAATGGCATTTGGAAATCTAGTTTCACCTAATGGTGGCAATATAGCATGTCATTGAACCATCAATATCAATAAGGTTCCTTCTCTTATTAACCTGGAAAGTTGAAAGTAGATTTGACATGATTCCCAATAAAGCTGTTTGAGCTATTTCCGTTTTTTTAATTAAAAGTTTGGCCTGGTGGTAACACTACAACAAACTTCATTGGGTGACCAACATCAATAATAGCCTTTCTATAACCACAAGAAGTGTGACATGATTCCCATGAATACCGTTTGAGTTTTTGATTTTGGGGAAATGTAAAGTTTGACCAGATGGTAGTACTACAGGAATGGTCATAGGGTCACTCAGAACAATAGGGTCTGCCCTCCATGCACCAGGAATGAACACACAAAGTTTCATGTGATTCCAATAAAACCATTCTTGTTTTTGCACTAACCAAGAATCTGTGGCGCCTCCAAGGTGAATCCGTAATTTCCCTGAAAACTCAGTTTTGGGAATGTGATTAATTAAAATCAATAATCTGAAATTAAACCAGTTTCATTAGGTAGCTAGTTTGCCAACATTACTGAAAGGGAATTTCACTCACCAATTATCACCTATCTACTGATGAAGGCTGACTTTGTCTGGGCACACAATGATTAGTGGCCAGGTTTGCCACAGTAAAAGCAGGAACGAGTTGACATAGGTCGCTGGCATTTGGCGGGTGTCAGGCACGTGCAGTTGACTCGAATTAGCTCACTAGGTTCAAGAACTATGGCAGGATTCACAGGAGGACTTAAAGGAGGGGCAGAAGGGTGAACCGGGTTTACAATAGAGGGAGCAGGCCCAGGAGATGAAGGATGTCTTCTCAGGGTGCAACTCAACTCCTTTTGTTGGCAGGCCAGGAAACGGTCAACTTGTATTGCCAGATCGATAACTTTGTTGCAATCTTCCAGCAGGTCTTTAGTTATTAGCTTGTCTTTGATCTCACTCATGTAAAGTCCTTTGAGGAAGACATCACATTGAGCATGGAGATTCCAGCTGGATGTCTTGGCTAGGGTGAGGAAATCAATAGCATAGTCAGAAACAGAGCGGGTGCCTTGGCACAGTTGAAGTTCCCATGCTGCTTCATAATTTAACTAGGTTAAATAGTTGTGCTTAACGCTAATGTTAACTAATTTGTGTCACCGTTATCACAGTTTGAATGAATGTCTAAAGGCATGACCTCATACATAAAATTATTCAGTTTTCATGAGTACCGTCAGTGAGGTTAGCTGCTTGTTATTTGCCTGCTGGTGTTTTTAACTGAGCAATTTCCAGCCAATATGGCAGTTTTTGATTGCTTGACGTTAACTACCCGAACTCTATACCGGAGTCGTTGAAGGCTTCGATTTCCAGCATGTGTTGCACCAAGGGCTGATATTAACACTTCACATTGATAAGAGCTTCATAGAGATAGCATTTAGCTATTTGGTCGGCCGTCAGAAACAAAGGCAAAGGTATCCTGCTTTATTCCATTAGTTCAACATTAGCTACGATTGGTAATGTCAGCTGGCATGCTGCTACAGCCCACTGCTGAACAGCTTGTCCAGATGGATTGTTGACTAAATCATGACCACTGCACTAGCTTTAACATTACCTACTCAGTGTTCTTTACTCTTGACAGACATGCATTATTCTCAGCATTAGAGTGGCAAATGCTGACAAGAGGGGATTATTCTCATGCGGCATCCGTTCAACCAGATTTAGCAACATTCTTAATTGAGGAAATTTAAAGAAATGTAAATTTAAAGCAGTGCGCTATTAGCACAAGAGTCAGGCTAAGCATTTGCTGACCACTGGACAAATAACTGCACGTTTGTAAAACCCCGCAAAACAATACCAATGACGGAAACTGTAGGGGGCGAAGGCTTCAACGTGTTCTTTGGGCTGGTGTTACAAGCGCGATCTATTGGCTGGTGCGAATCATAATAAAATGAATCAATTTTCTCCGTTCGAAGAACAGGGCACAAAGGCTCAACGGTTACAATTAATCTGACTCCATAGTAAATTTAGAATACCAAATTTAGTTATACTCTCATTAAATATCTGACTCCAAATTAGAATTAGAATTTATTATTTAGCGAAAACATGCGTGGACCTCGGGGTGATTACCCCTCGGACTCGTAGGTGTAGGCCCGCATTACTCAATATATGCCTCCGGGTTTTAGCATAATTGCCGGATCTTAGTTCGGTGATAGTTTCAGAGGATGGAAGAAATCACCATGATAGTAGCATCTTGGCTTAAACATATCATGAACCCAGATTTATGTGAACCCAAGGGTTCCTTAAAGGCGGATCTGACAGGCACCGGCTTATAAGCCCAGGGGTGCCCTTTAATGCCAAATCCCCAGAACCAGTACCACATAAACCCTTTATATAAGTAGACTGTAATTTACAATCCAACTTAAAACCCATCACTACCTATAAACATCAGCTAGCTAGTCTGGAATGATAAGGAATCGCCCCCTAAGTACCGGTCATCACGTGGCTAGAAAGAATAAAAGGATTAGGAGTCACAGAGACCATGCAAGTGTAAAGGAATAACAATGATTTATTCTCCAGGTAGGCAAGAATTTAAATCAACAGACTAAACTTCAGTTACCACGATTTAGACAAATATAAAAGTCATACCTGGTGAAAGCTACACACACAGAGTTGTGTGAGGGTGAGATCAGAGAGATGATCTGCCATAGCTATAGAGGCTACACACGGCATAGAGGTGCACTTGTGGGAAGTCGGCTGCGATCTTCCATAATTAAGAGGCTACACACGCACTTGCGTACACGGGGGAAGATCGGATATGATCTTCCCAGAATGGATTGTTTCTCTTTGCTTTAAGCCAAATCACTTCTTTGATCCAGGGCATGGCCATAAATTACCTGGAAGTGGGGTCGAATCTGGTTTTTGGGTTTCCACCAGTTGGAGGATGTAATAAAACAATTTAGCACAGAGAGAAGAACAGGATGATTACCCAAGAGGATTCTGACCAATTTTCAGGAGTTTCCAAAAGGGACTGAACCATAATTTCAATGGGAATGAAACATCCTCCATTCAACTCCTTGGATTCCCCTGAGAATAACAAGACCAAACATGATATGAATATGTACTAATATGATGCAGTTGTCATGAAAAAGTCTTAAGATGAATTATTATATAGGTAAATTGGGTTATAAGTACAGAAGTGATTTCTCAGCAGTATATTGAACATATTTTATTTATTTATTTATTTATTTCGATTTATTTAAGCAGGGGGCCTGACTGAGACCATGTCTCCTTTTCAGCAGGGCCCTGCATTACAGACAATTAAAATAACAGTTTTCAAGGACATTTGTGCAAAAAAAAAAACAATGCCATTATTAAAGGGAAAACATTAACTAAAACAACAACAATTCTCTTGACAAATAATTTGATCAGAGTTTTAAAATGTCCAAAGGGAACCAGTTCTTTCAATTTCAGTTCAGCTTGCTACTGGTTCCAGGTATGTGGGACATTATAATAAAAAGCTGTCTTACCAAGCTCTGTTCTTACACGAGGAACATTGAGACACAATAAGTCCTGTGACCATGTCCCATGGCAACCCACTCGCTGCATAAGTAGACTAGCTAGATAAGGAGGATTTTCATTAAAACACATTTATAAACAAATAAAAACCAGTGGTAGTCTCATCTAGCTTTCAATGACCCCCACCCTACTGACTTATATAAAACACAATGGTGAGCGCGGAAATCAAGACCAGTGATAGATCGAATAGCGGAATGATAAATACGATCTAAAGGTTTTAAAACAGAAGTAGATGCATTTCTATAAATCACATCACCATAATCAAGCATGGGGAGTATTACTGAGTGCACAATCTTCTTTTTTATTTTCGAAATTGAAACAAGCCCTATTCCTGTATAAGAAGCCAATTTTACTCCTTATCTTTTTTTGTTAAATTTTCAATATGCATGAAAAAAAGTCAGCTTGTCATCCAGCCAAATGCACAAGTATTTATAATGGGGGACATGCTCAATTTGGCTACCCTGCAGGGTACAAATTTGAAAATCAAGGGGGTCTTTTTTTTTAGCTTTGGTGAATACCATGAACTTGGTTTTGTCCTCATTTAAGACAAGCTTCAAATCAATTAGAGATCTTTGAATAGAGCTAAAATCATGCTGCAGATTAGATATGGCCTTCTGAACTGAAGAAGCAGTCGAGTAAATTAGAATATCATCAGCATATAAATGCAGTTTACAATGATCCAAAGACAAGCCAATATTATTAATATAGATAGTGAATAACAAAGGGCCAAAAATTGAACCTTGTGGAACTCCTCTGCTGATTTGAGCACTTCGAGACTGAATGTTTTCAAATGAAATATATTGAGTCCTATTCTCAAGATAGTTTTTAAACCAATTACAAGCAGATTTGTCAAGGCCAACGTTTGATAATCTTTTCAAAAGAAGGGCATGATCAACCGTATCAAATGCCTTAGACAGGTCAATGAAAAGGGCTGCACAATGATGTCTGTTATCTAGTGCTTTTATAATATCATTTATAACTAAACAAGTAGCAGTAACAGTGCTATGCCCAGACCTGAAACCAGATTGGTGAGTATTCAAAATACAATTTTCAGTTAAAAAAGATTGTAATTGAGAATTAACTAAGGACTCCAGAATCTTAGCCAGGCAAGGCAACCTGGATATTGGACGGTAATTATTTAAATTACTTGCATCTCCCTTTTAATAAAGGAGAACATTAGCAGTTTTCCATACTTTTGGTATGTTGCTTGTCATAATAGACATATTAAATATATGAGTCAGAGGTTTGGCAATGAATGAGGCAGAGAGTTTCAAAAGATATGGATCTAACAAGTCGTCCCTTGTAGACTTATTTACATTAATTTCATTTAGACCTTCAAGAACCTCCTCAGTTGAAACGCAACGTAAAGAAAATACAGCATTATTATTCAACAAATAAGAGGTTGTAGGACAGGGAAATAGATCAGAGGTGCACTGCTTATCATTGGTCTGCTCAGAGAAACTTGGATCTGCCGCTTTGTTTGTCTCAAAAAGATAGCCTGCGGAAACAAAATGCTGACTAAAAGCATTACTTATTTCAACTTTACCAGTAATCAAATTTGAGTTAAAAACAACTTGCGATGGAAGAGAAGGAGAGGAACTTGAACTTTCAAGTATTTTTATAGTTTTCGAGAATTGTGTGGGGTTTCTACCAGCATCTGCAAGGGATTTTAAGTAAAAGTCAGATTTTGCCTTTCTAACTGACACTGTGCATTTGTTCCTAAGCTGTCTAAAATAAAGCCAATCTTGGGGTAAGTGGGTTGATCTAGCTTTAGCCCATGCTTTGTTCCTGTCTGTGAGTAGTTGTGAGAGCTCCACTGAATACCAAGGAATCACTCTGTCCTTAATTCTCAGCGATTTTAAAGGAGCATGCTTGTCTGCCACAGAGTTAAATATAAAGGAGAAAAATTCAAGTGCCAGCTCTGTTTCAGGAATAGCAGAAACATGATGAAAATCACAATTATACAAGTCATGGAGGAAGCCTTGAGCATCAAATTTTTTATAATTTCTCTTTTGAACTATACGAGGCTTGAACCTTTGGAGTTTTGTTGTTCTTACGCATGCAATGGGACAATATGAGCATATTGTGAAGTTCCCAGAAGGTTTAGATTATTTTAAACAGATAAGGTCCAGTTATATTAAAGACTGAGGACAGTAATATGACTCCCACAGGGGCATTGTGTCAGCCAGAGCTTTGCAACTACCACTCCCATACAGAGTAACACCAAGGACACAGAAAGACCATTAACACCTTCCACTTGCAGGCTGAGCGAACATCCTGGGCCCACTCATAATGGAGGAAGTCCAAACAGTTTTATTGTTATCTTGCATGGCTCCAGAGTTCCTTGAGGCCCAGTTCCCGAGCTATCAGCCATTTGCCACTCCCAGCCTCTGGGCTCCCCCACTCATCAGTGTTTGCAGGGCTCCAACCCCCTTTCCAGATCTTACACGTTCAAATGGTATTCTGTTGCAACACCATTTATTCCAAATGCGCTCTTAGATATGAAGAAGGTTGTCATTACCCTAGTTGCTTTATGACACTTGTAACTCAATGACTTGGCATGTGTGTCTTGTCCTTTTTTGCAAGAATTTAAAACACCAAGTCCAGAAATCTAATGGGCAGTTTTTTATGCATTAATGCCTTGGAAAATATCATCCCCTTTGATGCAATTAGTTTTCCGAAAATATAGTGACATACCAGCTGGCAATCGACCGACCTTCAATTTTTTAATGTTGTTGAAATAATGTCAGTTAAAGAATGTCAGTTATTTCAACATCAAAACAACATTGAACATTAACTGTTTGGAGAAGTGTTGAAAAATGACTACTGATTCAATGTTTAAATGTGAACTTTGAATCACTTTAATGCTAAATTAAGGGGACCTATAGCAAAGCAAATGCCAATTTTGGTTCAAAATTTTAAAAGTTCTGAGGTAAAATTGAGCACATGAAGAGGTCCTTCAAATAGTCTACTTTCAGGACATATTTTCACTTTCTGCCTTATTGGTCTTACACGGTTGCTCTAAAATTGAACTGCTGAAATTTCACATGCTATGATTAGGATCTTTTCAGACACTGGGAGGAAAAAAGGGCACATTTTAAGCCTTGATAAAATTGCACAGATAATGAGAGGTAGGACAGAGTGGAAAAAATACAGATTTCTCAGCAACTGTACATCCAATTAACTTTAACAAAAACAACAAACATATTTTGGAAGGAAGTTTGAAACCATGAAATACCTCTGAATATGAGTAAATCAAAAATGTATCCATTGTACAAAAAACTAAACAGAACCAAAATGAAGAATAAAAAACCCTCAAACATGTTATGCTTATTTTTCCATATTGAATGAGGATTTTTCAGGTGAGGAAAAACATTTCTAAACTGATCAAATTAGACTGGAGAAAATCAGTAAGCTCCAAACTGGGTTCCCGAACACAGGTGTTTTGAATTCTTTCAAAATAATTTGTCTGAACTTAATAAAATGAACATGAAACAAAACAGGTTTTTTTTAACCCTGTCTGCACAGCACCAAAAGTGTGGTTTTCGAGTCGGATTCTGATGAAAATTGATTTTGTGACGTTTGTATTGTTTTCAATATTCTGTCAAAGTTACTGGAGTTATCCCAATGGTTGGATTAAAACTGAATACTAGACACCTTAAATTGAAAATGATGGTGAAGGTTGATTTTTTTGGATTAACCTTTCTCACTCTGCAGTCCAGGTTGTCTCTGTGTCAGATGGAAATGGTTTTCGTGTCGGATGGAGTTATCAACAGTTCACCATTTTTTTGTTGGACAATGGCTGTTTTGTATTCTGATTAAAACAAAAACATCTTTCCCCGTGGTTTTCCTTCCTTTTTGGAAAAAAAAAAGTTTTCTTTTAAATAGGAGAAAGCTCCATGCGACACAAAGATCCATCATTGCAATTTCAATAATACATGATATGCTTACTGTGCAATAAATTCAGACAAACTATTTTAGAAAACATCGTTCAGCATTAGACAGTGGATCCTCCTTTTCAGGTCGCCCCATATTTTGAAATACAAAATAAAAAGATTATAGACTGTAGTTGCATGAAATGACAGACCAACTCTATGTATGTACAACCCCAATTACAAAAAAGTTGGGATGCTGTGTAAAATGTAAATAAAAACAAAATGCAATGATTAGCAAATGTCATAAACTGACGTTTTATTTACAATAGAACATAGACAGCATATGAGGTGTTGAAGGTGAGACATTTTACCATTTCATGAAAAATATTAGCTCAGTTTGAATTTGATGGCAGCAACATATCTCAAAAAAGTTAGGATAGGGCCATGTTAACCATTGTTCAGTATCCCCTCTTCTTTTAACAACAGTCTGTAAATGTCTGGGAAGTGAGGAGACCAATTGCTAACATTTTGGGAGAGGAATGTTGTCCCACTTCTTGTCAGATGTTGGATTCTAGCTGCTCAACAGTCCATGGTCTTCTTTGCCTGATTTTTCATTTTATGATTCCCAAATGTTTGATATTAGTGAATGGACAGGCCTGCAGATAGGCCAGTTCAGCACTCAGACTTTTCCACTGTGAAGCCATGCTGTTGTGATGGGTGCAGTATGTCGTTTGGCATTGTAAGGCCTTCCCTGAAAGAGACATTGTCTGGATGGGAGCATATGTTGTTCTAATCTCTAAATACTTTTCAGCATTGATAATGCCTTTCCAGATGTGTAAGCTCCCCATGCCATAGGCACTAATGCTGCCGGATACCATCAGAGATGTAAGCTTTTTAACTGTGCTCTGATAACAAGCTGGATGGTCCCGCTCCTGTTTAGACCGCATGAAATGGTGTCTGTGGTTTCCAAAAAGAAATTGAAATTGTAATTCATCTGACCACGGAACAGTTTTACATTCTGCCTCAGTCCATTTTAAATGAACCTGGGCTCAGAGAAGATGGTGTCATTTCTGGACTGTGTTCACATATGGCTTCTTTGCATGGATAAAGCTTTAGTTTGCATTTGTAGATTGCACGGCAAACTGTGTTCACAGTCAATGATTTCTGGAAGTGTTCCTGAGCCCATGCAGTGTATTCCACTGCAGAATCATTCCTGTTTGTAATGCACTGCTGCCTGAGGGCCCGAAGATCACGAGCATCCAGTATTGACCTTTGGACTTGTCCCTTGCGCACAGAGATTTCTCCAGATTCTCAGAAATTTTTGATGATATTATGTTCTATAGATTCAAAGTCTTCACAATTTTACATTGAGAAACATTTTTCTGAATTGTTCCACAATTTTTAGATGCAGTTTTTTTTTTTGCAGATTGGTGAATCTCTGTCCATCTTTACTTCTGAGAGACTCTGCCTCTCTAAAATGCTCTTTTTATACCCAGTTATGTTACTGACCTGTTGCAAATTAACCTAATTAGTTGAAAATGCTTCTCCAGCTGCTTTTTTATAAGTACCACTTACTTTTACAGTCTTTTGTTGCCCCTTTTCCAACTTTTTTGAGATGTGTTGTTGCCATCAAATTCAAAATGAGCTAATATTTTTCTTGAAATGGTAAAATGTCTCACTTTCAATATCTGATATGTTGCCTATGTTCTATTGTGAATAAAATGTGGGTTTATGAGATTTGCAAATCATTGCATTCTGCTTTTATTTACAATTTACACAGCATCCCAACTTTTTTGGAATTGGGGTTGTACATGTATGAATAAATTTATTTTGATCCATAAAACATCATGATTTTTCTAACTTAAACTCTGAAAGTGAGGTGCATGGCTGCATCTAGTCTTAACCAGGAAAGAATTCATTAATCCCAATCCAAACAGTTGTCAGGTTTCACCCTCAGAGATATTAAAATTTCATGCATTCCAAGCAAGAAATAACTTAAGAACTTCAGCAAATTCCTTTTCCTTTGAATGACTCATGTTATACCAACATATACTGTATGTGCCTCCCAATGTGGCATGCTTTCCAAACTTCACTTTTGAGAAAATATTGATATTAAATTACTATCTACAATAAAGAACCAAAAGTTTCCTACCTATACAACAAATCGTTTCCTGGATTTATTTTTAGATATGAATGCCTGTTTGAGAGGATGACCGTGCATTATAATCAAGCAGATTACTTTTCACAAGTATGGGCAGGATTAATTAGGCTCTCTGTTGGCACTTCCAGTGTCACTACAGGGCCTAAAGAGACACATATTAACCTTTATTTAAACTTAATCTTACCACAGAGCAAATAAAGCCATCCAGAACTTCAGAATCCATGGTCCATTATTTTTGTGTCGGATGGAAAATAGTTTCCATGTCGGATGGAGACTTTTCACCCCCCAGATATCTCTGACTAAGAAAATCAAAAAATTCTTTTTTGACTAAAAGGTGATTATTTACCCTAAAAACTGATACATTAGAAGGTTTTTCCAGATAAAAAATATTTGCATACTTTGTGATAAGATTATTTTGATGGAAACTTGTGAAATTCTGCAGCTTGAAATTAATAATGCTAATGTACTCTTGAAATCGAGGGATATGATTGGCTGCTTATGAGTGGTAATTATTCCAAGATAGTTTCTCTAACAATCAAGAGAACTAATTGTTGGAAATATTCATTGGAGTATTTTTGGGATTTGTTTTTAAATTTCCATCCGACACAAAAACTTGTGGCAAATTTCTTACTTTCAGTTGATTAAATGGCTACAAAGTCCAAAATCAGGTGGAATTTCAACAAAACAAGAGGTGTTCCTGAAAGGGTACTTATATGAGCTTCAAATACAATGCAGAACTTTGAATAAATAATAGTTTTTTTTTTTTTTTTTTTGATGTCTGGTGATACACATTTTGAATAACTCCCAAATAAACATTCAAATGCCAGCTTGGATTACACAATATCATCATTGGGCTTTTAGTCTTCATGAAAGCCCTAGGTTTTTTAAAGAGAGGTTTTTTTTTTTTAGGAGTGCAAGCAGTCCCTCCACGTATAAAAATCAATCAATTAATAAAAAACAAACAACTTGTTAAAATTTTGCGGTCGCAGTTGAGGTTGGATCAAAAGCCAATTTGGGAACTGCTGGTATTGGAAGTATTTATTCTCTCATTTACGGACAAGATAAAACAGAAAAGCTGTCGCTTCTTGATGATTATTCAGCCAAAATTGAATTGTGCAAATGCAACTGAACTATACACAGTAGCATAGGAAGTGTGCGATATTTTTTGTGCTTGAGCAGCAATAAATATAATGGGATTGTTTTCTCTTGAATCAAAATTCCTTAGGATATTAGCACATTTAAGTATGTATGAGGTGACTGCAT
Source organism: Gymnothorax javanicus (assembly GCA_029692085.1). Classification (NCBI taxonomy): domain Eukaryota; kingdom Metazoa; phylum Chordata; class Actinopteri; order Anguilliformes; family Muraenidae; genus Gymnothorax; species Gymnothorax javanicus. The sequence continues at coordinate 92,909,553 of CM056196.1, forward strand.
TATTAGCAAACAAAAATACTAGCTGCGGAATATATACTGCTCCATAAAATTAAGGAAACACTTAATCATAATAATATAACACTATGTCAGCTTAACTTCAGGGATGTCAATCTGTCCATTCAGGATGCATAAGTGATTGTGAATCAATTTCACCTGCTTTGGAGAAAATTAAATTGACAACAATTGCACTGGAGAGGCAAAAGTAAGACAACCCCTAAAAAGGGAATGGTTGTGCATGTGGTGGCCACAGACAATTGCTCTCTCCTTATCCTTCCGGATTGATTATTCCCTAGTTCTGTGTTCTGCAAGTATCCTTGTTACAGCTGGTAGCATGAGGCGGTACCTGCAGCCCAATCAGGTTGTACAGGTAGTCCAGCTCCTCCAGGATGGCACATCCATAGATGCAGTTGCGAGAAGGTTTGTGATGTCTCTCAGCACAGACTTAAGAGCATGGAGGAGCTACCAGAGGACCGGCCATTACACGAGGATAACTGAACAGGACCATAGAGGATAGAGGAGCATCAACCCAGCAGCAGGACCGGTATCTGGTCTTTTTTGCTTGAAGGAATAGGAGAGTCACTGCAAAATGAACCCTACAAAATGACCTCCAGCAGGCTACTGGTGTACACATTTCTTACCAAACTGTCAGAAACAGACTTAATGCGGGTGGCATGAGCACCTGACGTCCTCCAGTGGAAACTGTGCTCACAGTCCAGCACTGTATAGCTCGATTGGCATTTGCCAGAGAACACCAGAATGAGCAGGTCCACCATTGGCACCCAGCTCTCTTCAGAAATGAGAGCAGGTTCACGCTGAGCACATGTGACAGGCTTGAAAGAGTATGGAGATGCCGTGGTGAATGTTATGCTGCCTGTAACATCATCCCACATGACCGATTTGGTGGTGGGTCAGTGATGGTCTGGGGAGGCGTATCCTTGGAGGGTCACGCAGACCTCCATGTCATGGCCAACGGTACCCTGACTGCTGTTAGGTACCGGCATGAAATCCTAAGAGCGATTGTCAGACCTTATGCTGGTGCAGTGGATCCTGGGTCCCTCCTGGTGCTGGACAATACCCGGCCTCCTGTGGCCAGAGTGTGTAGGCAGTTCCTGGGTGACAAAGGCATTGATGCCACTGACCGGCCCTCTCGTTCCCCTGACCTAAATCCAATTGAGCACCTATGGGACTTTATGTATTGGTGCATCTAATGTCGTCAAATACCACCACAAACCGTAAGAGCTCACTGATGCCCTGATCCAGGTCTGGGAGGAGATCCCCCGGGACACCATTCGCCAACTCATCAAAAGCATGCCCAGACATTGTCGGGAGTGCAAACAGGCACGCAGGGCCATACACACCACTAAGTCACATTATGAGTTGCTGTGATAAAATTTATGCAAGTTGGACAAGCCTGTGATTTTAATTTTTTACTTTCATTTTCAGAGTGGTATTGAATCCAGCCCTGAATGGGTTGATGATTTCGGTTCCCATTGACCGTTGTTACGTCATTTTGTTATTAACAAATTATACAATGTACAATTTTCAACGTGAATAATTTATTCCTCAAGATCTGATATGTGATTTCAGAGTTCCCTTCATTTTTTGCTAACTTTTTTTCAGTAATAATGAATGTTTTGGCTGGAATTTTAGCTTAATGTAGATGCCTAGGTAAATACTAGAATCAGTTTCTTTAAAAAGCAAACACAAAAAAAATCCAGGTGATTGTAAACTTTTGAATGCTTGTGTAGGTATTTACCAAAACTGAATCAAAATAATTTTGTGGGTTTTATCATAAAAACATCTGCATTTTATTACATAGAACACCTGAAAACAGATGCAGGTGGTCAGGATTGGTTGAGTCAGCAAAAATATGGATTTAATTAGATTAATTTGGCAGAGATACACCAAATTTTATCACCTTTAAACATGGATTGTTGCGATGTGGCTAGTTGCAGCTTTTGTGTAGCCCTTCAATACTACAGCCAATGTTTAATTCAGTGCTGTTTGAAACATGCAGTGTTTATTTTCATGAAATAACTCAGTGAAATGCAAATGGAATATTGCTACAGAATTCCATACCAGGAAACTGAGGCTCAGAACCAGTCGTATATGCATTTGGTAATATGCTCTGCTGGACTTTTCCCTCTGATTTACATGTACAATGAGCAACATAAATCTTCATTTTACAAGTAGGAAGATAAGTGAATTCATTCAAATTGTAAATGTAATCCTAGGATATGGTGAACAGAATTGGCAGACAAGACTGTTATTCGTTCCTCATTCATTTACTGGGGTCTGTGTTTAATTAATAGACACTGTCTGTTATGTAATTTGCTTCCACCAGGTGTAATTCTTCAGTCTAAATGAACTTTCTTCAGTCTTAATTGCTTCTTTTTCCTGCATTTAATACACTATTCACAGTGCCTTGTCAACGTAAATGTGTCATCAATTCACAGTTAATTGAATTAAAGATTAAAGTTGCCACTCTTATCTTTCAGGCACTTCATATGATTTTATTAAATTTCAGTCTTTTATTGAGTTGATTTCAATTACATACATATAGGCCCTGTATATATTTTTCCCATTTATTCATTTAAAAAAACTGTTATGTAATAGTGAGCACTGGAAAAAGTATAACAAACTATGTTTTCAATGATTGCCAAGACATTTCACACATTTAACAATTTGTGATTACATCCTTTGGATGCATTATCTGCAGATTTAATTGCGCATAAACATTTTGGACTGCTCTCTTCAGTAAAAATGATGCCGTCGCATTATCATTATTTTGAGGGTGAGAGTGTGCTACCATAGATAAACCTTTTCAAGCTGAATTCTAATGTGTTAAAGGCATTATCTTTGTATTCTACACTTTTTGTGGAAAATGATTATTCAGTTGTTAGGACCTGTACAAATGTCCATGAAGAGAGCCAGATGCAGGATGGTGAAAATGGTAAAGTTGACCTTGATTAAACTAAAACAAAAGAATTCAAAAGAGCTTTCATAGCTGGAGTGTGTTTTCTGTAGAATGGTTCGTGGTCAGGCGGAAACAATCAGGACCTAGAAGGATAGGCAGGATGGAGTTGAAGGGACTGGTCTTAGGTCCGTAACTGGGATAGCAAGCCTAATGAACCTAATGAACCTCCAAAAAGGAGTGAAAAAGAAGCCACTCGCCAGGACAGAAGATTCAGGAGGGATGCTCCCAATAAATAGATTCAAGGGCTGTAGAAGAGATTTACCAATGAAGGAGGACAAAAAACAATGATCCAGCACAGGGGAGGAGACCAGGAACTTAAATACTCAAGACAACAATCAAATAAATGGAAAAATGCCAGTGAAGGTACAAGGGGAGAAACATGGAGGGAGTGGAATGGAACAAGCCAATAATTAAATAATAAGAATCAATAAACTAAATGAAACCAAACTAATGAGGACAACTGAATTTCAGGGAAAACCATTCAAGGAAACACAGGATATAACAGTACCTCTTCCCCTTTGCGGCATGCCACATGGTGGCCTTGTGGCTAATCCTGGATACTGACACAAGAAGTTCCAAACCAGGGAGGGGTCCAGGATATTGTGCTCCAGTACCCAGATATGCTCCTCCGGGCTGTACCCCTCTCATGTAACCAGAAACTGACATTCACACCCCCTGAGATGAACGTCCAGGATGCAACACGCTGTGTAAGCGGGGCCGCTGTCAATGATACAGCGGGGAGCCAGGTAAACAAGAGAAGGGCTGTAACAAGAGGATTAGACAGGTTTGATAAGTAAGACATGGAAGACCAGGAGGATGCAGCGAAGGGGAGGGGGGAGGATCAGCATTACCAAAGGGGGCAATAAGAACCAGGGAATGGTGAAGGGGGTGATGAACAGGGGGCTAGCTTCATAGACTGCACCCTCAGGGTGATGTCTCTGGTCACCAACCAAACCCTTTAACCAAATTGGTAGATGGGAGCTGGACGGCGATGACAGTTGGTCTGGTCCTGGACGGCCAATATGTTTTCAAGTAGGAGGACGCAATGGGGGGGTTGAAAGCCCTCACAACACTTGAAGGGTCGAACACTCTAAGCGAGTTCGACCGCTGGAAAGATGTCACCATTTGGTGGAGGTACCCTCAGAGAAACTGCGGAGGGTCTTGCCCAACTCTTGGTGAAGCCTCTCCACTTGCCCAAGGGTCTCAGGACGGAAGCTTGAATGAGAGGCGAGGAGTGGCGCCCACAAGGGCACAAAAGGCTTTCCAGAACCGACAAAAAATTCTGGCCCACAATCAGAGGTGATCTCCTGGGGGATGCCATGGATATGCACCAAATGCTAAATCAGGACGTCTGCCATCTCCTCAGCCGTGAGCAACCTTGCCAGAGGGACAAAGTCAGCTGCCTTTGAGAACCGGTCCACAATGATCAGACCAATGTGAACCTATCCAACTCGGGCAGTCCAGTGACAAAGTCTTTGGCGATGCATGCCCATGCTCAGTGGGGGACCTTCAGGGGCGGAAGGAGGCCACTGGGGGCTGGTGAACGGGCTTTGTCCAAGCGCAATCCTGGTCCGTGGGCAATGACCAGGATAGCAAGGCGAATGAACCAGGGTACATTGGGCTGATGCATGCCTTCAAACAGGAGCAAAGAGTAAGCCACTCACCAGGACTAAAAACTCAGGAGGGATCCACCTAATAAATAGATTCTAAGCTTTTAAAAGAGATTTACTGATGATGGAGGACACAAGACACAAAACAACAATCCAGGAAAGGGAAGACAGAGACCAGGAACTTAAACACATAAGATGACAATCAACAAAGTGGAAAAATGCCTGCAAAGGCATGAGGAGAGAAACAAGAGGGAGGACAATGGAACAAGACAATAATTAAATAATGAGAATCAATAATCGAATTAGAGGCACTCTGAGAGTGCAAACCTCCACAAAGGCAGCACAGTCAAAATCTTGCTTAGTGAACATGGCTCATAAATGAGAACAATCAACCCACAAAATTTGAGTGATATCATTGGGAGTGAAGTTCAGTTATTGCGTGCCATAGGATTTCAAGATGGCTGCCGTGGTGGCTATACTGTTTAACTGATCGCGGTCAAAATCAATAGGGTCCATCCCTGATGTAATAGCAACCCACCAGGGATCTCCGCGTAGGGTTTTGTGAGGGCGGGCCGCAATTTTTTTTTTTTTCCTGAACCTTTCAGGCAGTATGGTAGACTCTTGTCCAATCAGAGATCGGCGCGAACATGACGTCATGCATATTATTCAAATATCAGAAGTTGTATGGCGTTGTATTTGACAGTTGACCACTCACAGGGCAAGAATAATCAAGTGGCAATTGAAGACATGGCTTCTCTCCCCCATGCGATTTAAAAGCTACAAAATAATGGGCTACATTCAGTACAGAAAAATAATTTAATTATAATTAGGTCTATGTAGTGGCACTCATTTCAGAACGCTTCAGCAAATGATGGTAATTTTGGTGACTAGTATGTGGTTTCGTTCGTTTATATTTTCCAATCGGACAGCTGTATTTTTTACAGCAAGTTGCATGACCGTGCTGCAAAAACAGGTGTAAGTACTTGGCGCTGAAATTACCTTCATTCGCAAAAGAGTTCTGAAATGCCGCTCTCGCTGGAGAAAAAAAAAAGAAATTACCGTTGCTGAGTGCCAATGCATAGACCTAATTAGTCTAACCACGCTGACAGCTTGTTAGGGGCGGAATTCAAGAACCCCCGGCTTTCGTGCAGGCTCTCTTTTCACTCTCTCTCCGCCATCGCAAACAAGAGAGCCTGCTCGCAGGCTATGCCTAGCCTACATCAATAAACATATGTAAACTGCCACTTGATGTAGACGCATGTACGTAGCCTGACAAACAATACCTGAATACATAGGCCATTGTACTACCACACTGACACTGCGTGTGTGTGCTGCATGCATGCTGGGGAGATGATGAATCGAGTGGGCCTAGCCTAGCTAGCGAGGCCTACACTTCACACTCGCAATTACCAATGAAGGAAATTCTGGTGACAAGTACGTGGTTTCATCCGTTTACATTTTCCAATCGGACAGCTGTCTATTTTTTACAGCAACTTGCGTGACCGTGCTGCAAAAACAGGTGTGCGTACTTGTCACCGAAATTACCTTCATTCGCAAAAGAGTTCTGAAATTCCGCTCTCGCTGGAAAAAAAAAATACCGTTGCTGAGTGCCAGTGTATAGACCTATTTATAATTAAATTATTTTTCTGTACTGAATGTAGCCCATTATTTTGTCGCTGTTAGATTGCATGGGGGAGAGAAGCTGTGTCTTCAATTGCCACTTGATTATTCTTGCCCTGCAAGTGGACAACTGTCAAATACAAAGCCATACAACTTCTGATATTTGAATAATATGCATGACGTCATGTTCGCGCCGATCTCTGATTGGACAAGAGTCTACCATACTGCCTGACAGTTTCAGGAAAAAAAAATTCGCAGGCGGGCCGCCCAACCTCAACTAACGGCTGCCCTTGTATATGGCAAACGCCCAAATAAAAATCAGATCTGCCCGACCTTGAAAAGTTGAGAAAGTTGCTTTGTTTTGTAGCAGGCAGCCCAGCCACTGTGTGGCAGCACCACGCTAAATGTAGATAAGAAGGCCACATGTCCAGTGAGGGAGAGAGACTTTCACCTAGATTTGCTGGTGCATGCATAGACAGATATACATAAACAGCGCATTAGTCACTGGACCGTATGTCAACATCACAGCCATATTAAGGAGGCCACCTTGCCGTCAGCCCACCACGACCAGCGTGGAGACAGAGTGGAAAAGATGCCTTACTCAATCGTAGAACACTTGAAACCCGATCTCGGGGAATTACATTTCATGAGTAAGTTGAGCCTGAATATTTGTTTTTGGTTGTATCTGGCCATTATAACGTTATGTTGAGAGCTAACTGGCTATCAGAGTCAGACAGGTAATGAAAGAATTTCGTATTCAACCTCCACCAATATAGTATGACATCAGTACTTTTTGGGTTACCTTGATGTTTGGGTACTCATAGAAGTATTCCGGTGTGTTAAAGCATCTAGCATACATCCAGTCAAGAGAATTTAGAATTTAATTTCTTGCGCTGCTAGACGTGATACTGGCATATAACGGCAGCAGTCATGATACTGATGATACACTGAGTTGCTAGGGCATGCACAGCATGTCCATTCGCGATATTAAATATTAATATAGAATTCTAAAGCCCCTCCTCACGATTAGAACTCCCACAATATATTGGCGCCCCCTTTTCAAATACAGTGCTTAACAAATTTATTAGACCACCTGTCATAACAAAAACTAGAAAACACGAATATTTAAGAAATTTGTCAATCTTAAATCAAAAAAATAATAATGTGCTTAACTATTTTTTCTGCTTTTTTGTAAAAGAGTAAATTCAAAAAATTCATGGATAACAACAACAATTATGTTTTAGCATTGAAAATATCATTTCAGTGAAAGAGCTTGCGCATACTGGTGGATTAACCATTACAGAAACATAAAAATTATGTTGGTAATTACCAACACTGTTAATTTAGGGCAGCTGTGGCATAAACCTTACATTGGGTGGTGGTCTAATAAATTTGTTAAGCACTGTAGTTCTGCCAAATAAAAAGCCGAAAAAGTGGAGGTTGGATACAGAATTCTTTAATAGCTAAACTAACGCCATCGGTAACAGTCACATTAGCTGGCAATGAACCCTGAGACTTTTAACGGGGTCTGGAAAGTATTAAATGTTGATAAATACGAATTATAACGAAAACTAAGGCTCTTAAAGGCATTTGCTAAAATGGCCACTTGCGGATATTGGTCTCGGGAGACGTTAACGTTATTTTTTTTTTTCACGGTCTCCCGCCTTCAGAAGACAGAAGCTAGATTCATGCTTGAACGAGTTTTTACAATTCCTCACAACACTTAAAAATTTTCCACGTTGTAACAAATTCAGTTCATTTAACGAGTCTAACATTGATACCATAATCCTCTCTTGAGCATCTAACAGCAATCATAGTTTAACTTACTTACTGAGATTCAAAGTTACTGAAAATTTCTTCATACTCCACGTAGATCATAAGCATATATATATATATATATGTGTACTGTATACGGCTCGTTAAAATCGGCTGAGAAGTGTAAACGTTACCGATTTAGAAAATCCACATCTCACCCGTTTACTTGCATTTGTTTACATACAGGCTCTGCCCTCCCTGATATGGCTGACACTCTGACGTATCGAAACAACGAGCCAATACTGCTAATAGGCCTCTACGTATGTATGTCTATGGGTGCATGTGTGTGGCGTTTATAGCAGGTGTCTGCGTCGTGGCTAGATGGATGGTTTTATGAATCATGGCTGCACATACTGTAATTGCTGTAAGCAAATATACTAGCGGCCTTATGCAAAACATGGCGAGTCTCTCATGGAGTTTTTCTGTTTTAATACAGGAATGTTACTAATGAAAACAAATACTAGTATGCTATACTTCATAAGAAAACCTTATACCTATAGATTCAGAATATATTGGATAGTTTGTACAAATCATTAAGAATTGACTGTGTTCCCTAGTAGAAGTCATAGTTTTGCACTGGCCATGTGGCCATCGCCATCCATTAATTGGCCGCGTGTCACAACGTTACGTCAAGCATCAGCGCCAAGACTTCAACGAAACTTCATCCCCTTGCAGTACATAGTGTAGATTGTTTCTGATGTGGGAACCAGAGTAGACTGCTAATTATGCTACAGCTATTATATTTTTTTCAAGAGACTTAGATTTTCACCCCACCTTGATTGCTCTTCTACTCAGTCCCCCTTCCACACTGTTGTACGCCCTTTGCCTTTAGATTGGCTCAATTAGTCTGCGGTGTGTTACCCGAATGCACAGCTAACTTACATTGTTGGAACTATTGACTGTGGGTGGACAAACTATGTAAGTTGTTGACTTAGTTAGCAACTATGCTTTTGGGAAATGCTAGTTGTTCCTTTTCCCCCAGTGATGTGAAAAATATTTGTTTTCATCACTTTATGGAAATAATATTCTTTCACAACATCCTGTATTCCTGTCATTTTCAGCTTGACTTCCGCGTTTGGAACAATTTCCATTACGCCACATCCGCTAATTGGTAAATTTGGGTCAATCTACATTTTGTTTTCGGAAATCTCCACTTGGACCTTCATAAAAGTCTCATTTTCCAGAAAAAGTGGCAAATTTGGGGCATTTAATTAGCAGGATACTCTTCACAAACTGTTTGGTCAAACGTGTACCAGATAAGTTTTTTATTTAAAAAAAATCAACTAATTTGCACTTTAAGATTCATTGAGAATGTGGCCCCAAGTTGTTTATTGCTAGAGGAGTTATTCTTCATAACCTTTTTTCAAAAGAAAAAGTTTTTACTTTTTTCCATTATACTCCTCTCTGATCAGGTAATCTGCTATTTTTAAATTTGCATTTTTCTCAAGATGTATGTAATTGTTACAGTATATACAAATTTGAACCAATATGATGCTGAAATAAAATTTTTGTGCGCAATATTTTGCTCTGATCTATGGACAGAAATACAAGGAAGAAGTCTGCTCTTTTTCCCAAAAAACCTATTTTCTGGACCATTACTGGTGAAGATAACAGTAATTTTTGTTCCTTTTATCTGAAATAAACTCTGATTTTCACTTGAATTTTCCCCATAATTAGTTTCAAAGTTAAGAGTGAAAACTTTTCCATATGGCAGGATAGTGTCACATACATAGAAGATCTATAAGTGAGTCCGAGATATCATATTTATGAAACGAGAGTAGTGATTTTTGTTTATTCTGAGCCTTCAGCAAGGAATAATCACCGCTCAAGTTTCATAAATTTGATATCATGTCTGCATGATATTGAGATGCTATTTATCCCATAAATGTCAGCATCGTATTATTTGAAAAATAAAAAGAAACCTTTAGCTTCTAGTTGGCAGTCTATTCAAGTCAATGGGATGAATAACTAGCTAGCTGGCATGGTAATGCTTTTTCACCATTAAATTAATAAATTCAAGTTTCTACGATAACAGTAATTCATATAACTTTAATGGCAAAAACCGCTAGCATGCTCGCTAGCGAATTATTCATCCCGTTGAGTAGAAGAAACTGCAAATTAGAAACTAATTCTAGCAATGGTTACCTGTTACCAGCAGGGGGAATGGTAACGTTACTGTGTTTGCCAATGAACTGAATCAGACCCGTCGCGACGCGAGAAAGTTGTATTACATGTGTTTATTACCAAGCCTGTATCTCATGGGTTGTATCACACCAATTTTTCATCATTTATGAAAAATGAAAAATATAAATATCTGTATCTGCTGGTTACCATGCTTCAACACACTTATATTGAGTGAAATACTCAAACCCCAAACCCCATGTTTTCATGTCCACAGCATTTCCTCATAACAAACAAAAAAAAAATCTATATATTGTGCATTATTTTATGAACATTTCCCTGTAATTCTGCTGGACGTATTTGGGATCATTGGAAACCCTGGAATCTCTACGAGAATTTAAAATTAGCCGCGGTTTGAATACAGCGCCTGCATTTGAGGCATACAAATATGGGTCCATAGATTTTATGGAGTTGATAAAACTGTCTTTTTTAATAACCACTTACAGTGAAATGAACAGAGTAATTGCAAATATCAGGCTGCTTAAAGGATGTTAACACAGTATTTCCTTGACAGTGTAAAATATTTGCTTTCCTGATATTGATTTCACTGGAAATCAACGTTTTGCTTCAGCTGTATTTTCTCCTTCTAATTTGTGTCTGTTCCACAGTAAGAACATATATGGCTGGGGTGACATGGTACAACATTTGATTTTTGACATTATTTTTGTTTTATATGATAACAAACGTGCCATTTATATCCAGTAAAGACATATCAGTGTAAGTATGGACAAACGGTACTCTGTCTAAATATTGCTCTTTGAATTTAACATCAATTTTAACAAAAAATGCGTTACACTCCTGAGATGTCAGGAGTGTAACGCATTATTTGTTAAAATTGATGTTAAATTCAAAGAGCAGTATTTGCCAACTACTATTTGCCTATACTAACATTGATATGTCTTCACTGGATATACATGGTATGTCTGTTATCATATGAAAAAAATAATGCCAAAATTCAAATGTTGAGTTTATGTCACAAAAAGGCTTCATTTTCTTTATCCCAGCCATATATTGGGCTCTAAATTCATTGACCAGGCGCAGGCATGGCGCAGGCGCGGTGAATGGGGGGATCGCCGCCCCAACGGGGTGTATCCAGGCGTATTTTGCCATTTCGTGCCAGGCGCAAGTACTCCTCTGTCCCGCCTCTGTCCCTCCTGCCGGCACAAGTGGCAAAGAGGGAGGAGAGAAGGCGTGAGGGGTATAACACAGCCGAGTCAAATCTTCACCAATCAAATGAGCTCCTCTCCTCTCCTTTAGAATGTTGGAATAAAGAAGCCTCTGTCCTATATTCGCATGATGCGTTAATGTTGCATTTTACTTTGCTGCTTCAGGCATGTTTTCTGCACCGCTTATGCCTATATTAAGCATTACGAATATGAGTTAGCTGGCTAGCTAGGGCATTCGAAATTATTACCATTAGCGGACTTGAATGGAATTTCAAAATGAAACTACATCAGATCATTCAAACTTATGAAGCTGGAATGAAATACAATGGTTGCTCATTTATTTCTTCTCCCTGCATCATTGGGAAGAGAAACGATGGCTAGCGTGTTCCTATTTTTACACCCTGTTGCTGCTTGAAATTTTGGGATAAACATGCATGGACAATAATGCAAGATACGTTACACATTTATTTTCAATATGTGATCTTAACTCAGTACGAGATCATAGCAATCAGGCTGTATTCCTTTCCCCCACTAAAAACGATAAAACCTAAGTGACAATAATAGTAGTATTAAGCCGCTTGCACACTGGACGCGAAACGAATTTTTCGCACAACAGATTACATTCAAAGTCAATGCAAAGACGCGAATACACGCTGACTTTGAATGTAATCAGTCGTGCGAAAAATTTGTTTTGTGTCCAGTGTGCAAGCGGCTTTACTGAGCATAGAACGCAAGCATTATATATATATATTTATGCCGAGGCAGTTTGTGGTTGGCTGAGAAACGTGAAGTCGTTAGTTTGCATCACAGATTCAGCTGCGTTGATTAAGCCAGGTCGAGTTTCCATTACGCGTGCCAACCACCTTTGATCTGACATCAGGACAATCGATATAGATACTATAATTTATATCCTGATTCAGATAGTTACATTAAATAGTGATTGCTGTAATTATTTATTGCATTGAAATGTGCCTGACATTCTGGAAACCTGCCCGTGAGGTTCCGGTGACGTATGCGCTCTGTGCGCCGGTCAGTCAAATTACCACTGCACAGAAAGTAAACCAGGTTGGAGCTGGCGAGCTCTGCGCACTTTTGGCGGAGCTTTTATCCATGAAATCGTCACTGTGTCATGATGAATATGTGACACCTCCCCCTACCATGCCGCCACACCCATCTCGGCGCAGGTCCGTCTACCAAATTGCCAAAGTGGCTGCGCACGGTGCGCACGAAATTACCACTGCGTGGGCTGCACCAGACGACGGACGAAATTAACACTGCATGGGCTGCACCGGACGAAATTACCACTGCGTGGGCTGCGCCACCATGCGCTGCGCCAAGAAATTAGAGCCCATAGTCTTTTTTTTTAACCATCACTGACAATATTTCCATCCATCTAATAATTAGTGGTAGCATTAATTTGCTCAAATAATGTGGCAATTTATCCATCACATCTAAGAGTAATGTGATTCCATGCCATTGTGAAATGACACCCATTGGTGATGGAGAAAGTTGCTGAGAATAGTTGGCGCATTGAGGGAAAAGGGAGGTTTCAAAGGTTTCCCACATTGGGAGAGAAAGGATGTGAAGTTATCTATTGAGTGACAGGTGATGGTCACTGGGATACTGTTCAGGGGTTCGACAAACTGCAGGGTGTCCTAATTAATACAGCACTTAATGAATGATCTGTATGAGTCCCCCTGTTATTTCACAATGGGGTGCATCTGCCACTGTGCAGCTGTCATAGTTAGTCTGCCAAGCAGTGCAATTCAACCTTTTAAGTAGACATGGATTGAGATATCAGAAAATGGGCAAATTATACTTTTACGGAAAGCTAATATCATGGAGATGATGAATAACACACTTTATTGACACTCACTCAAACAGGAAGAGAATAAAAGAGGCATTTTAAAGACCTTTCAACTTGAGCACATCTCAAAAAAAAACCGGCGAAAATGGCCCCTTTCTGATGACGTAATTTGTAGGAGACGGACACATAGTAAGGAAGTTGAGTGCATTGACCATCCTCTGCCTATTGTAATTTCGTTTTGTGTTTCTTAGATTTACATTAGATTTAGGGCCTGTGTCCACAAGCAGCTGTTTTTGCGCTGGCAGCGTCAATTTTCAGTGCAAATCCATGAAGTTCAGAGTTGACAGAAACGCCCTCAGCGCAAAAAACACCCTCAGCATACAATTTTTTCTGCTGCACTCATGGCGCTCTCAGCTGGAACACCGCTGGGCTCATCAATGTCTCTTCTCTCTCACTGACAAATTAAAGTCAAGAAGAGGGAGGGACTTACAATATCAACAGCAATGTTCCTTACTGTTCTCTATTTAAGGACTGTGGGTTTTTTGACAAGTTATTTAGTCAGTATTACTGTTTAGTTAGGTTCTTAAGTTCCCATTTATTTTAACCAAGGTAACTACATTTCCCAAAGCATAGTAGCGAGCTACGTTAGCAGCTTTGCTACATAGTTTGAACCTTTGACAGTATATTGTTCCAGTTACGCTTTTGGGTAATGAATATTCATTAGCTCAGTTGCTAAGACTATTTTCGATTTCTTTTCACCGTATAAGCAAATCTTTCTATGGTAACGTAACGTTGAACTTCAGGGACTTGACATTAACAACCATGGATCGTGGAAGTGCTCAGAAGTCAGATTTTGTAACTTAGCAACAATAAACACTGGAGAAAAACACTCTGAAAATGAGTTCATGGGCGCTTCCAGCTCAAAAAATACTTCTACTAAACAAAGGCCCTTATGCTTGTCAAAAAGTATGTTATTGTTGATGACGCAGAGCACTCGTAACGCTGTTCTGCGCCAATGTTTCATAGGGTTCAACACTCCTGAGAAGATGTTCAATATTTTAAATGTAAAGAGTGCTAAAATGGGAAATGGAATTCAGTGAGTTTTTTTTTTTATTCATTAATTACGTGTATAATTGTCATCCACACAATATCACTGTATGTAGGTTTTCCATGTAGCCTATCCGTAGTCTCTTTGTCGTTTCTTAATAAATCATTTACTACTCATTATCCACCTTATTCCTGAGGGGCTACTGTAGATATGACGAGGGGTGCAACTTCTGGCAGAAGTAGTTTTTATCATTAGTTTTAGTCAAGAGAACAGCGGCGTTTCTTTCAGTTAACTTAGCGATTACAGCTCGTTTTTTTTAACAAATTAACTTGCTTTTCTTAAAATGTCCCTTCAGAGCTCCGGCACCTATTGTGCTGTTCGAGGCTGAACTAACAACCAGAGGAAGCTAAATTTATTGTTTGATCAACAGTGTTTTGAACATGCACCCAGAACATAGGAGATTGTCCTTGTGTTCAGTGAAACGGTTTCCATCGCCTACCTACAGAAGAAAAAGCCAGAATTTGGCTGAAAACCTGAATTTGAAAAGACCCCCGAAAACATTAGGTGCTCATTTCATTATGTTGACAAAGAACGATTCCTACTTTATGGCTAGGCTCAGACAGACCGCCGCAGAGGAGATGCCGGGTCCTCAGAAGCATTTTGACAGCAGTGCCAGGGGAGCACAAGGTATGATTTCACGTGTAGGGAGGACAGAAAATTGTTGTATTCGTTCAGTAATGCCAGTCAGTGTAACTAACGTTTCATCCTGTACAGTTTAAGATGAGGCTGTAGAAGTAGCAATAGTCTACTACAATTTGAAAATAGCCCACTCTGTTCCAAACAATAGTCTTGCACTCCAAACCTCATTTCACTAAAATTAAAAGTATGGGAAAAATGGATTCACTGTGTTTTACATGTTATAGTATTGGATTAGCTAGCAACTTAATACCGTATAATGTAGTTGGCTGGAGTAGAGCTAATTTGACTTGTACTGTCGGATGGCTTAATTTACTCTGGAAAACAATCCATTACGTTTCATATGTAGAGCAATATATACCGCTGAAATGTAGTGTTTCCTTCATTAATATTCTCAGAAAGTACTTGTATATCTGTTTTAAGGTACATAAGGTCGTATACTACATCCTTTAACAAAACGCGACTGACCTTGTTGCTGTGGAAGTACTGCATACGCTTCGGAGCTTTGTAGATTGTTCATAGCTTCGCAGTCTGTGGCAACGGAGTCGCTAATGTAGCCAAATGCGCTAGTGTGGCCACTGCTTCAGGTTGTTCTCCCATTCTTCGATAGTGGAAGGCAGCGGTACTGTAACTTTATCCCGTCTGAGGGCTAAAAGGTGATGTTCCCTCATACATAATTTTCCAATCGCTTAAAAATAGAGGATTTGCGTGAGCCGCTACCATAGTAAACAGCTCAGTGATAGGATGCAGCGGAAGTTACGCCCAATATTCGCACAAGGGATCATGGGACGTGGGAATACGGTGGATAGGCTTATGTATTGGTCTTGTTTATTTGATGAATAACTTGCTTGATTGTTAATCAGGCAATCTAAAATGAGAAGATGTTGGGATTAATCATCTGTAAAAGTCTTACAACACACAACTGAAAATCCTGTCATGCCTGCATTACCGGATGTTGGGGTTTAAGTTTTAAAACACACAGAGCAATAAGCATGATAAATTCTGAAATAACCAACAACATAACACAGTGAACTTAGTAAGATAATGTGTTGAATATATATAGGACTAAACCCCATAGCCCTGAAATAATTATTAATAAATAGTAGCATACACCAATCGCAAGGCACAGGTCAGTGTGCCAGGGGCAAAAGTCAAATCCACTAATGGCCCTTATGTTTCACATGTACCCCTCAGAAGGAATATGCATACCAAATTTTAAGATGCTATGGTCAGTACTTTTGGAAATATGGCCCGGACAATGTTTTCAAGTTCAAGGTGACTGTGCCAAGGTGAAAGGTCAAATCCACTAATGACCCTTACCTCGCACACCCAACACTCATACATATCTAATTGGAAGATGCTGTGGTTAATACTTTTGGAAATATGGCCCAGACAAAATTTAAGTTCAAGCTCACTGTGCCAAGGTCAAAGGTCAAATCCACTTATGACCTCTAGTTGTTCACCTATCCCTCACAAAGCACCTGCATACCAAATTTGAACCTCCTGTGGTCAACACTTTCAGAGATATGGCCCAGATGAATTATGGAGCCGCTGCCTGCCCACCCAGACGCCAAAGGTTATAACAATACCCCATCAGCCCATTAAGGGCTGTGAGGTAAAAACAATGATCAATTATCATGTTCTTTTTGTTACCAGCTATGATCTATTTGGCGGGTAGACCTACTCTTTACACCCATTATTGATGCATGCTTTGAATTTTTACTTGGCATGTTTGGAATGTGAGCTCTTCATCAATGGGGCAGTTTGCATGAGTGGAGGCTTTTTAGTCGAATCTTTAAACTTCTTCCAGATGCTCATGTCAGCAACCATTCCACCACTCGATCTTCCCCAGCTGCGTGGCTGAAGCTAAGTAGGTGTGAGCTCAGCCAGAACTTGGATGGGAGTCCACTTGGGAAAACGAAGTTGCTGCTGGAAGAGGTGTTGGTGCACCAGCAGGTGGTAATCCTCCCTCTACTGGGATAATCCCTAAGACTCCAGTGCAGTGATGGGCACACTGTACTGAGTGAGACACTGGCTGCGTTTCATGGTTTTTCAACATACCCTCATTCTCTCCCCCTCAGCCCTTGGTATTACGTAACATGTACATCACATGGAGGCCATTTGGAGTGTAGAGCAGAAAGTGGGTGGGGGATTGAAATGGAATGCACCTACCCTTGCCCACGCTCAGCCCGAATTATCATGGATCGACCACCAGTTGCAGATTTATCATGATACTTTGTTTTACAAATCATCATAAATACTTACAGACCTATTTCAGTGGGGTGAAGCCACCTCCTGTGTATAACTGTGATAAAGTCAGCACTTGGTAGGGTAATTAGCTGCATCAGTTTCTGATTTAGAATTTAGGCTGCTGTTTGAGATGCGTATCACGCTTTATGTCTCCCATTCTTATTGGCTTGATTAACTATCACCAATTAATTTTCTTAGCAATCTAAATCCATACGAAGCATACGTTTGAGAAATGATTACAAATTTATTGCCTATTGGCTACATTTATGCCGTGGATGCGATGCTGTAACAATGGAAATTATCTGATGAAATGCAAAAAAATCTTAAACTTTCCTTGACTTCAGTCTCACATTTGAGCATTTTCAGCAGCTTCATCATTGTTAGATGGCTCTTGATTTAATTATAGGCTTTTGTTTTAGCATTGAAACAAATACATCCACAGAGGAAGAGATCTTGATTTATCAAACCATACTGACAGTTAGAATGCTTTAATTGCAATAAGCCGTGAAAAAATGTGAATCAATGCCGTTTTATGAGCTACATGCATTCAGAATCTTTGAAAGACAAACCGTCATTTCAGTGCATAGGAAAATGCCCAAAAACTTTGTGATACTATGTATAATAATGCAATCAAAAACTAGTTAGTCATTTGACTAATTAGTCTCAGCAACTGAGCAATTCAATGATTGGTAGCTCATTAAACAAAGTTAAACTGCAACAGGTGTAGCGTAATTAATTTATTGCTCAATTTAGTCACCTAGCTCAATTTATTCATCTGCTTCTCCTCTGGTGAATAGTGGTTGAATTTTACTCACTGCAACACAGTTGTACTCACATTACTGCCACCCAGGCGTGGATTCATTTTCTTACACTAACTGCACAAATACAATGCATTGTGGGCAATATACATGTCTAGAGTGACCATCATTGTTGACTTGCTCCCTTAGCCCTTCGAGGGTCGATCTGAGTTCATTTCTGTTTTTCACGCTACTGGAACGACACCAAAGATAGTGGTGGGGATTCCCCCAAGGACAAGTGCCGAGGGGAAGTCAGTGAGGGCATGTAAAACGACTATCGAAACGCAGCCACTGTCTCTCAGATGAGATGTCAAAGCGAGGTCCTGACTCACTATGATCAATGAAGAACCTAAGACACGCTTCGACAAGAGTTATCTGGTGTTATGACCCAACCTGGCTCTCCCTCTCCACCTCAGGCCCCAGGGCTCCCTTGAAAAATGATTTCAATTTTAACTGGACTTCTCCAGTTCAATAAAGCATAAATAAATAATGTGTATTCCCAGAATCCTTGAGGGTCTCCAAGGATTTTCCCAGGACCCTTGAGGATCCCAAGGATTTCCCCAGGATCCTTGATGATCCTCGGGGATTTTGCTGGGGTCCTCAAGGACCCTGTCAAGGATCCTTTGGGATCCTTAAGGATCTCTGCAAGGATCCTGTCTGAATCCCCCACAGGATCCTGCCAGGTTCCTTGAAACCAGAGATCAAATGTTAATTAGCCTTAAAGCAGACCTTTATATCAATGCGCCCATAGTTTGGACTGATATTATATTGCAATCATCCCAGGATTGACTAAGGACATGATTTTCATGTTGCTAGATTTAATCCAACATATTAATTTAAACATAGAATTTCTCAAAACTGCATTAGACACAACTAACTGACTCGCACTAGCCCATCTAGGCTCCTGCCTGTAAAAAAAAAAAAAAAAAAAAAAAATTCATAGCATCATTATAAGCAACTTAGAGCTTTTTGATACTGGCTTTCCTATAGTTGCACCACAAATGGGCAGTATTTAAAGGTGTACAGGTGTAAGGCGTAAAGGTCAAAACAATGACATTTTCACGTCAGCAGTACCCAAGTGAAACTTGCATAACAGTGTATGTGCTTGAGCATACATTTTCCTACACTGTCATGAAATGTTATCATCATCACTCAAATCGAATGGCTTGTGAGGAAGACCATTGGCAAAAAAATGCAGACTTTAACACCTTTTTTGGAGGTCATTGATTTTGTCAACGATACAACTCTGTTGTCGAGCAATAGTGACCATCTGCAGAAGAAGACGAAAGATCTTTCCAGAAACGTAGAATAAGTAGGCCTAAAAAAATCAGCAAAATGAAGACAAGAACTATGCAGTTTACCGACACACCATCCATAATAATCTCAGACAATATTGCCTTTGAGGAAATGGAGGACAGCATTATCAGTAAAAAATGATGCTACAGAGAAAGACATTCCCAATAGATTACAGAAAGCTAGAACACACTTCCATCAATTGAACAAGGTGTGCAGATCTTGCAACATCAAAGAGAAGACCAAGATAAAGATTTACAACCGTAATGTCCTTGGTTCTGCTGTATGGTGCAGAATGCTGGAGAGTCGCAGAGAGAGATAGTAAGAAACTGTCAGGGTTCTTTCCAATAGGTCTATGGAAAATTACCAATAATTACTACCCATCTAAAATATAAAATGAAGCATTGTTTGAATAGACATGCCAACAGGACATCATGACCCTGATCAAGAGAAGAAGATGGAAATGGCTAGGTCACATCATCCTAAAAGACTCAGAGAGCATAACAAGAAGAGCTCTAAGATGGACACCAGATGAGAGAAAAAGGAGGAGAGGCAGACTATTGAAAGCAAGTTTAAGTGTACCAAGTAGGGCTGGGGAGAAATAAAGAACTTGGCTAATAACAGGGAGGCTTGGAACTCAGTATTATGACAATGATAATCTTAAAGCGGTTGTGTAAAGTAAGCAGGCATTTCGTTTTCATTCAGTTTTTTTGTTTGTTAGTGATGAGAAACTCATTACAAAACATTTTGCTTTGGAATTTTTCCAAAACTCCCTCCGGTTTACGAGTAATGACCCTAGCAACACCCTTAGCAACGCAGACTTAATTCTTCGGCGATCTTCGGTAATCTCCGGTAGTGACGTCAATTCCAGAACAGCCATTGTTATGATTCTGTGCACTCCATTGAAATTCTTGTTCATTCTTCTGCTGTTTTGGTGGCTTTTTGTCGAAATTCCTAGGATGCCTCGGTGGTGTGTCGCGATGTATTGTTCTCATTCAGCCCAACAGTTGTTTGAGTGGCCGAACATTATCAGATGTGGCCAGTTTTCATTAATAACGCATACCTGCCAACTCTCACGCATTCGGTGAGTTTAAGGGGCATATTTACGCTCCTCTGCTGTTGTCAGCAATTATTCAATCAACGCATATGTAAGAGATTCTTGCGCTGAAGTCCTTGTGCATGCAAGGGTTCGAAGCAATGGAATTGCATAAAGACGTTTTGAATGATATTATTTAATTAAAACGATCATGAAACAAATGCATTCCTTCCAAACCCTGAGTAAAGAAAAGCGTGAAAAATCCGAAGCAGTGCTGCCAACTCTCCCGAATTTTCCGGGAGTTTTAGTGGCATATTGACGTTCCTGTGGCTTATTCAGCAATAATTCAATTAACGCTTATTAAAGAGGTTCGCCCACAGAATTGACGTCCTTGTGCAAGGAAGTTTATCAGATTCACGTGTGTTAAGGTAGATTTCACCACTAGTATTATGGAAATCGATTATGACTCCCGACTTCTCACTCTTTTCTTTACTCAGGGGATGGAAGCAATTAAAGATATTTCACACGGTCTTGTATCATTTAAACAATTTAAACAATCATTACACCCATGCTTTGCTTCTAACCCCTGAGAAAAAGAAAACCGCGAGAAGCCTGGAGTCATAATCAGCTTCCATATTATTAGTGGTGAAATCCACCATAACACACATGAAGCTGATAAACTTCCATGCACAAGGACTTCAATTCCACGTGAGAATCTTTTAAATACGCATTGGTTGGTAATTGCTTACTATGGCACAGGAACACGAATATGCCACTAAAACTCCCGGAAAATACGGGAGAGTTGGCAACACTGCCGAAGTCGTAATCGGTATGCCTTGTAAATGAAAACTGGCCACATCTGATAAGGTTGAGAGTTCTCGGAGTTTCTGTAATGGTAACTAAAATGAATAATTGAAAACAGGCCATGACTAATCATTAATTTTAAGGGATCGTTTGAGCTTCCCCTATTGCCAGTTCACGAGCTGCCCCTGATGCCGATACATACATGTACATGAATACGCATGCATTAGGCTCACCGCCAAATGACCGTAGATACAGGGTATTCATTTGAGTTAAATATGACTTTTTACATGAACATTAATAAATTTGTTGTCAATGTCGTATTTGTATGTATGTTTATCAACAACAGACAAAGTCATACGATGAAACCAGTGGCAGTCCGTTGGCAGAAACACAGGGCCGGCAATAACCAGGGTTCGGTCGTCTCTGTTACGCTCGGTGCGGAAACAGAAGACCGCCGATGGGAGGCGCCATTTGGCGCCATCATATCGGGTTGGCCAGAGGGTTTGGCTTTCCACTCGGGACCTTCCTTTGAGTGTGGAGTCACGGAAGTTGGCTCCCCGTTTCATTGGCCCTTTCAAAATCGTGCAGAAGATCAACCCTGTCACCGTCCGGTTGCAGCTCCCTAGATCCTTGCACATTCATCCCACTTTTCACGTTTCTCAGCTTAAACCGATTAGCACAAGCGTCCTGGCACCAGTCGACAAACCACCACCGCCGCCACGAATGATTGAGGGGGGGCCGGTTTACACTTTGCGTCGCATCCTAGCCGAGAGGCGTGTCGGCTGTGGGGCCCAGTTCTTGGTGGATTGGGAGGGATATGGTTCTGAGGAGCGGTACTGGGTCCCTTCTCTGGATATCCTGGATCCACCCTTATCTCAGAGTTCCGTGTGTAAAACCCCATCAAACAATACCAATGACGGAAATTTCAGGGGGCGAAGGCTCAAAGCATTCTTCTGGCTGGTGTTAAAAAGTGCGATCCTTTGGCTGGTGCAAATCACAAAAATGGATCAATTTTCTCCGTTCAAAGAATGGGGCACAAAGGCACAACGGTTACAATTAATCTGACTCCAGAGTAAATTTAGAATACCAATTTTAATTATACCCTCGTTAAATATCTGACTCCAAATTAGAATTAGAATATATAATTTCGGGAAAATATTATACCTCGAACTCTTAGGAGACAACCGCCGTCACTCAACATATGCTCGTGGGTATTAGCATTGTTGCTGGAGCTTAGGTTCATTGGTAATATCAGAGGATTGGAAGTCAAACATCACAGCAACAGCATCTTTTGGCATGAATACTGCGAACCCAGATCTATGCACGCCCATGGGTTCCTTCAGGGAATTTTAACAGATAACCGACTTTTCGTCCATGGGTTTCCTTAAGGTTAAAATCCCAGAGCCGGCAATACATAAACCCTTTATGTAAGTAGATCATGATTGTCTCTCCAACTTTATAAAACCAATCCCCATACCAGTCTGCTGGCCAGTCAGTCCTCGGCTGGGATTAAACCCCTAAGTATCCACCGTAACGTGGCTAGAAAGAATGAAAGGATTGGGAGTCACAGAGGCTACACAAGTTTAAAGGAATAACAATAATTTATTCACCAGGTAGGCAAGAGCTTAAATCAAACAAATCAAAGTTAAACCAATTACAAGTTACAAACAATTTAGAAAATGAGAGTGAAGTCATACCTGGCGAAAAGGCTACACACGGAGCAAGCGTGCGGGAAGTTCGAATTACGATCTTCCACAATTAAAAGGGCTACTCACTCACTATCGTACGCGGGGAGAGATCGGATACGATCTTCCCTGACTGTATGATATGGGCTACACATGGCATAGAGATGCACGTGTGGGAAGTCGGCTACAATCTTCCCCGAATTGATTGTCTGTCTTTGCTTTAAGCCAAATCACGTCTTTGATCCAGGCGGCATGGCCATAAACGACCTGGAAGGGGGGTCGAATCTGGTTTTTGGGTTTCCACCATTTGGAGGATGTAATAAAACAATTTAGCATTGCAGAGAGAAGAACAGGATGATTAACCAGTAAAGGATTCTGACCAATTTTCAGGAGTTTCCAAAAGGGAATGAACCATAATTTCAATGGGAATGAAACATACTCCACTCCTTGGATTCCCCTGAAAATAACAAGACCAAACATGATATGAATATGTACTAATATGATGTAGTTGTCATGAAAAAGTCTTAAGATTAATTATTATATAGGTAAATTGGGTTATAAGTACAGAAGTGATTTCTTAGCAGGACATTGAACTTATAAGCATTTTGTGAAGTTCCCAGAGGTTTAGATTATTTTAAACAGATAAGGTCCAGTTATATTAAAGACTGAGGACAGTAATCTGACTCCCACAGGGGCATTGTGTCAGCCAGAGCTTTGCAACTATTCTCCCCCTGTACAGAGTAACATCAAGGACACAGAAAGACCAGTAACACCTTCCTGGGCCCACTCAGAATAGAGGAAGTCCAAACAGTTTTATTGCTATCTTGCACGGCTCCGGAGTTCCTTGAAGCCCAGTTCCCGAACGATCAGCCATTTGTCACTTACAGCCTCTGGGCTCCCCCACGCACCCCCTTTCCAGATCTTACACGTGCACAAGGTTCCATGGGAACTTCTGGAGCTGTTCCTTGGGGGGGGGGGGGTCCTGTCATGGTTTAGGTTGCGTGTGTGTTAAGGACTTTCTCTGTGGCTCTCGTCCCGGGTCGACATCGAATTCCTTTACGATCGGATTCTTTACCCAGCTGGCTGATTGGACTTGGGCGGCGCCTTCCCCGGCCTCTATATAAGCCGGAAGTCCGCCACGCCTCCTTTGCTATAGTGTCTGATTTTAGCTAACACTTCAGCCAGAAGATATTTTTAGTTAGGGATTTTTTGCGAACTTCTTTGCGGTTATTTTTGGGGAAAATATTAGTAGGGAGATTTCCTTTTGATTTCTTCCCTCATTCTGATACGGTCTGCACCAATTAAGGTGCTTTGGAATTCTCCTTTCTCGAGACCTTATTTTGTTTGCTTTTACTGCACTGTTGCATGCGGGTTCTGTTCTTTGTTTCTGCCGGTTTCCCACTCTCGCTCGGCTCCCGGGTTCTGATTGTGAAGTTTGTGTTTTGGGAAACGAGAGAGTTAATTTGCTGACTGTCATCTATTCCTCCTTTTGGTTATTTTAAGTGCTCGTTATTGCTGGCCTTTTGCTCGCCAGTCCACTGCATTTGGGCTCCGAATTTCCACCCTTCACAGTTGCTGCATGAGGCCCAATGTCAACTATCAATAAAGTACAGTAACCTTGTAAATCTAAACCAGCTGTAGCGTGCGACACCACGGGCATGGCTGTGGTCATATGGGAGCTGTACAACAGTGATGGATTGTGAAATAAAAATTTCTTAAGCGCTGAACATCGCTTGAAAATAATCTTTGGTTTTAAAATGTTTTCAATCATTAATTTATTTTAACATAACGTAATATCCAAAAACACTCAACATTTGTTAAGAACAGACGGAAACTCCAAATGCAGATCAAACTCAGCAGGGCGTTTATTAGACGTGGGATTCGATCCATTTACTCATGGTCAGTTCAGAAAATAGTCAGAAGCCAGCAAACAGATAGATACAGGTGAGCAGACAGTAATCAGTAATACAGGCCAAGATGGAAACCAGGAAATCAGTCCGCACAAAGACAATGAACAAAAAGGGGGAAAATAAACTAAAGGAAGGAAGGGAATGGGGAAAAGTTTTAAGGGAAAATAGGGAAGGAGAGATTAGGAAACTAACTAAACAATTGGAACACAAGGGCAAAGGGAATACAAGGACCTATCAATCACACTGCAATCTCACTTCAAACACAAAACTAAAATATACAGACTGATACAAACAGACAAATACTTTCAAAAGAGCAATCACAAACCAAATAGCCAGAAGAGAGATTTTTAACCAACCAGACAGAGTCAAGGGAAGAAGTAGGAATCGACTTGGAGCATTCTGGGGGAATGGGATATTTAAGCACAAGACAATTACGTGATTGCCTGACTAGATAGGGAACAGCTGTGGCAGGAAGCCAGAGAGGGGCGGAGCCAGGAAGAGCAGGACAGGGATAGGCTTTTACTGCAGTAGAATGGAAAGTTCTGTGGAAACCTATGCTAATCTGCTCTACACACCCAGGCCCTGATTCTAAAGTTAATTTACTCTGTCAGGTGCAGACAGGCAGCAAGAACAGAATGAAGGAATTTAGAATCACCTCTTCACAATTAACATGAGGGAATTAGTGTGTTAACAAGGACTGACAGGAGGGAAAAACACAAGGGTTTACACTGACAATGACAATCAATCAGAACAATACACAATCACTCAAAAAATAACAAAAAGGAACATAAATGAAAATAATCTTTGGTTTAACAATAATGAAAACTAAAAATAACAGGCAGACAAAATCCTATTTTCTAACAACATTATCAAATATTGCGAGTTTTGTTCAGTAATTAGCAGTCCCAACAAGGTGGGGCTGCTTTCAGTACTGCGCAAGTTTGTCTGCCACGTCCGCCGCACTTTGTTTCGCCCATAACTTTCTTGCTATGTTCAACTTATTTCTAGTACTTTAGTCACAGTTATTGTAGCCTTGGGGAATTGTTCTGACAAAATCACTTGTCACTTCAAAGGTCAAAGTCATGACAACTGGCCACACCCCTCAAAATGCTTGTTAAAAAGTATTTATGAGAGAAAGCTGTAATTTGGTATCTAGCAACTATACAGGGCTCAGTATCTATTATCTAAGTTTGTGGGCAAATTCTATGCAAGGTCAAGGTCACAACGAGCTCGTGGCATCTAACCAGGCCCCTCAAAAGGCTTGTTAACGCTATAATTTCAAAAGTATTTATGATCGAAACTTGTAACTTAGTATATAGCAAATGTGTATAGCAGGGTAAATCTTCTATCAACTTTGGGTGTCATTCCACTCAAGGTCAAGGTCACAGCAAAACTTAATTACTGTTGAGGCATCTATAATTTTCTTGCTATCTTGAACCCATTTAGTACTTTAGTCACACTTATTATACCACTGGGAAATTGTTTTGGCATAATCACTGGTCATTCCACTAGGGGGCAAAAAAAATATTAATTAAAGGCAGTTTTATGCACGTTTATTAAGAAAAAAAATACAAATTTTCGATTGGTTATACTATGCATTTTGTATCGAGACTGTTCCAAAGTAGAGTCCACGTTTTTGCGGTAGAGCTGGGGAACTATTGGCTGCGTTCAACCAAAGAGACTACAGTCCTAACCCTTTAAACCGGAGGGTTCCCCAATTGGGGGACCCTGAGAACACACCAGAAGAAACGACAAAAAATGAAGCATTACCCATGTAACAATAATAGTCATGCTGCACATCAAATTAAACAGAAGAACCTCAGCTACAAGAATATGAAAGCCATTTTTACATGCTCCAAAAACAATTCCAACAACAATGAAATTAATTATCAAACACCAAAATCCCTACAGCGCCACCTAGTTAACCCACTCGCCACAATTTTGATGGTATGGCTCTGCTGCTTTATGCCACATGCACCAATAGCTCAAATGAAACCAGAGACTCCACAGATTCCAATGATATGCCCCTCTATACGCTATTCCAAAGCATCTGCAAGATATCAGCAAAAGAAGAGCAACAACAGAAATGGGTTCACAAAAAAACAAGAGTATTTACACATCTGAACAAATCTCACAAGTGTCCTTCATTTTGAGACCAAAATTATTCAAATAGACCGTATGGTTGCAGAGATATGCCATTTTCAATTTGGGTATGCTATTTTTTATGCAGAGATCTAAAAAACAGGCTAGGGTTTCAAGGGCTAATGTCAAGATGGGGAAAAACTACACATCTAAATTTAATTGTAGTTTTTAAACATTGAAGCCATTTTATGAATGATTAAGCCAAGAATACAGTCTCAAAATGGTAGCTTCTCTTTAGCAATATTAAAATTCCTTTTATTAAATCTGATGCAACTTTTGGCCAAAATGACATTACCCATTAATTTTGAAAACTGCTCCCTCCCTTTGTTATGGCATGTTTGCATGCACTCAAAAAATGAAATGTCGGTTTACCAACTTATATTGTGTCAAAGGGCCCACACAATTTTATAAAGTAACTATTTCTAAGAAAGCCTAAAAGGGACTCTTCGCCACTTTTCAATTTTATCTCAATCTGTCCAAGTTAGGGATAGAGTGTGGAAAACAAAAACATTGGCCGTTTTTGCCAATCCTCTCTCTATCTCTGAGAATCAGCTGCAAAATTTGGGTTACTTCTGTCATGGTTTTTGGAGGCTGGCGAGCTTTCTTTGTTAATCTCGTCCAGGAGAATTTCGTTTTGCCCACAATCGGATGATTTGGCCAGCTGGCATCAATTATGGGTGGCGCCAGGACTCTATTTAAACCCAAGTTCCGCCTTGGCGCCTTTGCTATAGTGTCAGTGTTACCATTGCATTGTAGCCCGCAAGATCTCTAGCTAGAGAAGTGTTGAGGAATTAGTTGCAAAAAAGGAAAGTGTTAGTTAGTAAAGGGAATCTTTCTCTTCCCTTTCTTCTTTCTGTGCGCCGTCTGGTGCTTTGTCTTTTTATCTCAGTTTCCGAGATTTTTCCATTGTTTCTCACAGTCTAGCTCGTGCTGCTTCCTTATTTCTCTCAGACTAGATTTATGTCCTTTGGAAGCGCGAGTCTCTCTCTCCTATTTAGTCTGTGTTTGTATCTCTTACATTCCTGTACTTCCCTTCGTTCCAGCCACTGCATTTGGCGTCTCGAAACACCAGCCATCACAGTACACTCTAGCCAACATGGAGATGTCAGCTGTGGCCGAGATTGAAAAGGTTGTCAACAGCCAGCAAGCTATGCTTTCTGGTCTCGGCAAGGGGCTCTCCAGCCTGGGCAACCAGCAGGCTGGTTTGGCTGAGAGACTCTGCCTTCAGGAGAAATTGTTGCAAAAGCAAGAGAGCGTTCTGTTAAGCTTGACCAAGAGTATCAGATCCCTGTCTACACAAGTTTCACAAAATGTTGCACAAGCATCGCCCATACACCCTCCTCGAGAACCAAAATTACAATTGCCCCAAATATATAGCAGCGAGGCCGGAAAATGTAAAGATTTCATCGCCCAATGTGAGATATTTTTTAAGGCTCAGCCGTCAGGATTTGTTAATGAGGATTCTCGGGTTGCATTTATATTATCCCTGTTGGCTGGCACAGCACTCACTTGGGTCGACCCACTTCAGATCTAATTCACCGGTCGTAAATTCTGTGCAGGCTCTTGCTAGGAAGATGGTGTCAGTGTTTGATCAGGATGTTTGTGGTCAGGACAAGGCTACGCGTTTGATGCATCTGAAACAGGGCAAAGAAAGTACCGCAGAGTTTTCTATTTTATTTCGCTCCCTGATGACAGAGACAGGCTGGCCGGAGGCTCCTCTTATGACTGTGTTCAGTCATGCTCTCTCTGAGGAAGTACAAAAGTAAAAGACGCGTTGGCTACATTGGAGCCCTGTTCGACTTTCGATTCTTTGGTTCGCACTGCGGTGCGAATTGACAATCGCATCCGCGAACGTAACAGGGAGAAACTAAACAGATTGCCGCTTGCTGACAATGGGGCTAAGGCTGCTAGTGGCGAGTGTGCGGTTCCTATTCCACCCATTGAAAATTCCACTCCGGTTGAGGCCATGCAAGTTCATTGCTCTTTTGAGAGTCGGACTCACAAACCTGCTCGCAGAAGAATAATCTGCTTTAATTGTAATAAGCCGGGTCATACCCGTCCACGTTGCCCGAAGCTTTAGGGAAACGGGAAATCCCTCTAGCGGTTTCGGGGGCGCTAGAGGGGCAGACCCAATCTCGCTTCCGAACACTAATCCCTGTTGAACTGACTGTGAGGAGCAAGAGAGTTATTATTGAAGCGTTCGTGGATTCGGGCGCCGTGAATTGTTTCATGGATGTTGAGTGGGCTTGGAGGCACTCCGTTCCCACCTGTTTTAGGGCATTCTTGGCTACGGGAACATACGCCTTGCATCACTTGGGGGGAACAGAATAATCCTATCGTCCACTGGGGCGCCAATTGTAGGTCCCATTCTAGAGAGAATGTGACTTGTTTTCCCAGACATCAAGCTATGGGGCAGGCTGATGCCTGGAGCGAGTGTGAGGAGGTTGTCTCACCGTACCCTACTAAACTAGAAAAAGGGGCAGAGGAGGGATTAGAATGGGATCCTCAATTTGAATGGCGTCAGCCAGAGGATGATTACCTTTTAGAGGATTTTTTCAATTCTGAATCAGCCACCGAGACGTTAGGTTCTGAACAGGGTGAGGAATTGGGGGCCACCCTGAACTTTGGTTTGCCTTCAAATGTTCCTAATGATTGTGCTGATCTCGCCAAGGTTTTTATTGAACAACAAGCCTCAACTTTACCTCCTCATCTCCCGTATGATTGCGAGATCAATCTTTACCCTGGTACTACTCCTCCTAGGGGTTCGCTATACTCTCTGTCAGGGCCTGAGCGTAAGACCATGGGAGAATATATTCAGGAAGCTCTTGCTAATGGTTTTATTCGGCCGACCACGTCTCTTGCTGGAGCGGGGTTTTTTTGTGGGAAAAAAGGATGGCGGTTTGAGACCCTGTATTGATTATAGGGGTTTGAATAAAATCACCATTAAAAACCAATACCCCCTTCCGTTGATGAATTCCGCGTTTGAACGTCTGCAGGAGGCGTCATTTTTTACCAAGCTAGATCTCCGTAATGCTTATAACTTCGCATTCGGGAGGGGGACGAATGGAAAACGGCATTTAACACTCACGATGGGCACTACGAATATTTGGTCTTGCCATTTGGATTGGTTAACACCTCCTCAGTGTTTCAGGCACTCATTAATGATGTCCTCCGAGAGATATTGGAGAAATTCGTCTTCGTTTATCTTGACGACATTTTGATTTTTTCTTCAACACACAGCATAAACAACACGTCAGACGTGTGCTTGAGGCCCTCCTTAATGCAAAACTTTTTGTCAAGGCCGAGAAATGTGTCTTTCACGCCCAAACTGTCTCGTTTCTTGGCTCTATTGTTTCCAAGGGGTCGGTCCGCATGGACCTGGACAAGGTGGCTGCGGTCAGGAATTGGCCTGCCCCTCAAAGTGTGAAGGAGGTCCAACGCTTCTTGGGCTTTGCTAATTTTTATGGGAGGTTTATCCGTAATTTTATCACAGTTGCTGCCCCCATTATTGCGCTCACCAGGAAGAATACCTCCTCAGCATTTTTTTGGTCTCCAGTGGCTGATGCTGCCTTTCAAGAATTAAAGAAACGCTTTAGCTCAGAGCCCATTCTGGTTTTGCCCGATCCCTCCCTCCCATTTGTGGTGGAGGTGGATGCTTCAGAGGTTGGCGTGGGTGCTATTTTGTCCCAGCGCCCCCTTTGGGATAATAAGCTACACCCATGCGCATACTTCTCCCGATCTTTGTCCGCCGCGGAACGGAATTACAGCATTGGTGACCGGGAATTATTGGCGGTCAAGTTGGCGCTTGAAGAGTGGCGCCACTGGTTGGAGGGAGCTGAACACCCTTTTGTGGTATGGACAAACCATAAAAATCTCCAGTACATTCAGCAAACTAAGCGACATAATTCCTGGCAGGTGCGGTGGTCATTGTTCTTTAACCGTTTTAATTTCATGCTAACCTACCGCCCTGGCTCTAAAAACATTAAGCCTGACGCCTTGTCGCGAATTTACGACCGCTCCGATCGCAATCCTACCCCGGAGCCAGTTATTACGGCTGCTCAGATTGTGATGCCCATTCAATGTGAGATTGAGGCAGTGGTTCAGGAGACTTTGAAGACCGATCCCGGTCCTGGGGGGGAGCCTCCTGGCTGTTTGTTTGTCCTGCCTAGGGTTAGGCCACAGGTCCTCCAGTGGGGACACTCTTCCCGCTTGGCAGGGCACCTGGGAGCCCATCGGACCAAGCAGTTCCTGGCCCGACGTTTTTGGTGGCCCGGTATGACGAGGGACATTCGGGAATTTGTTGCTGCCTGTGGCATATGCTCCAGGAACAAGACTTCCCACCTCCCTCCCTCTGGTCTGCTGCGACCATTGCCCGTTCCCAGGTGCCCTTGGACGCATATTGCGCCGGATTTTGTTACTGGGCTGCCTGTCTCTGAAGGCAACACGGTCATCCTGGTTGTGGTTGACCGTTTTTCTAAGGCCGCTCATTTTGTCTGTAGAGAAAAATGCATAGAAAGGCATTGAGGGTAATTAATACCCTGATATTTCGAGCTGCATCAGGAAAATATGTATGGTTTGTGTGCAACTTATTACTATCCTTTGAAACTATGTAATGCCGCAATGCCCTAATAACCCAGTCATGTGACTGGTTGACATGACAATGTCTATGTTATTATATCCTCAAAACACAGTGTTTCAGGATATTATTGATTCGCCTTGGATGCCATAGTCGCAGCAGATCCTTCTTGCAAGTGCCATGACTAGAACGGTTTTTATGGGAATCACATGAAACTCAATGTTTTCTTTCCTGGTGCACAGAGGACATATCCTATTGTTTTGTGTGACTCTACAAGCTTTCCTGATGCGCCACCATGGGGTAAAACTTTAAATTTCCAAATGCAAACTGTTTTGAAGACAATGCCGTCAGACTTCTTGTGATTGTCTCTGGTACACAGAGAGTTGATATTGATTTAATCTCCCTATGAACATTGATGTTGCACCACCATCAGGCCATGCTTTTAATCCTTAAAAATTGCAATAACTTGAACAGCTTTGATGAGAATCTTGTCAAATCTGCTTTCCAAATTCCTGTTACATAAAGGAGGAAGATCGTGATTATGTTGGCTCTGTAATGGTTCCTGTATTACCACCACTAGGCCAAATTTAACATTTTCAGATGCAATATCACACAGTTTTGATGGTAGTCATGTCTTCTTCATCGACAACTTCAATCTTTTCTGGGAACACAGGCAGTTGTTTAAAAACTACGGTATACATCCAAACTGGCTGGGGGCAAAACTTTTATCCTCAAATATTTCATTCTCTGTCGCTCACCTGGGAGCCGCCTCATCAGTCGTCTCATATAGTCAAAACATCCACTCTATGTCCACTCATTCTGATCAGTCCCACCACCACTGACGTCCCCAGGGTCCTAGCAACAATCAAATTGGTTCCGCATGTTTTTCCTTCTTGGCTCATGTGGAGCCTCAAACAACAATTCCAATGCTCTAAGCATTTACAATTGGTCATCAACTACTTTTTGGGTGGGTAAACTCATTCTGTAATATAGGTGCCATTCCAGTTCATGTAACTAAAAGACCTCATAGACCATTCTTAAAATCCATGTTGCCTCAGTCTTGTAGATCTAAGCCTCAGCAGTCTTGTAGCGGAGTAAATTTTAACAACCTCTTATGTATCCCAACATCTAGTAGCTCTACAGATCAAAACAGGACAGCAAATCTAAAATTTGCACTTTTAAATATCAGGTCTCTTGTCAATAAAACGTTTTTGATTAATGATCTTATTTTAGACCATCAGCTTGACTGTCTATTTCTAACTGAAACCTGGCTAAATACGGATGCGTCTGCAGTCCTGATTGAAACTGACCCGCAAAATTATAATTTCTCCTATTCCATTAGACAAGGGAAGAGGGGCGGTGGAACAGCCACTATAAGTAGGGATTCTATGAAGAGGAGGGACGTTTCCTTTGATGTTT
This sequence comes from Gymnothorax javanicus, assembly GCA_029692085.1. NCBI lineage: Eukaryota > Metazoa > Chordata > Actinopteri > Anguilliformes > Muraenidae > Gymnothorax > Gymnothorax javanicus. The sequence continues at coordinate 92,942,385 of CM056196.1, forward strand.
TTAACTCATTTGAGTATCACGCTGTCATACTGAAATGTCAGGTCCCCATTCTTACTGTTACTGTCTATAGACCACCAAAGTATTGCCCAAATTTCCTGTCTGATTTCTCCGAGTTCTTATCCATCATTAGCCCCAACTATCACAATATAATAATTGTCGGTGACTTTAATTTACATCTTGACAACAACAAAGACAAGAACGCAACTGACTTTGCACAACTGTTAGAAGATCACAGCTTCAGCCAACACGTACATGAACCAACTCATGGCACTGGTCATTCCTTAGACCTTGTCATTACACGGGGTCTTTCTGTTGATATTTCACAAGTTAAGAATGTGGTTTTATCTGATCACTATTAAATTGAATTCATTAGCTCTGTCAACACATTTTGCGGGATCTATGGTCCATTTCAGTTACAGGGCTCATTTTACTGACATGTATCTCATAAAGCCCTACAAATGACATGCCTAAAGGTGACCTTTGGCCTATTTTTTTCAAGGTCGTGGGTCTGTCAACACATTTTGCTTTATCTCATCAACTATTTCAGTTACAGGCTCTAATTTTAGTGGACATGGCTCTCTAAAGTCCCTACAAATGATTTTTAAAGGTGACCTTGACTATTTTTTCTCAAGGTCACTGGCCTAAAAATATCACCAAAAATTTTGACATTTTGTTTTTTTATCTCATCAACTGACAGGCCTAATTTTTATGTGACCTTGGCCTACATTTTTGCCTAAAGGTCACTGACCTATTTTTTCAAGGTCACTGGCCTAAAAATATCATCAAAAATTTTCCACTTTATCTTATCAACATTTTCAGTTACAGGCTCCTAGCTCCTTTTTTACTGGCACGGGAGCTATGGCATCCATCCATATCATCAAGCGTCCTACAAAAAACTTTGACATTTTGTCGACCGAACGGCCTATTTGGGCCAAGGTCACTGGAAAGATATCATCAAAAATTTTGACATTTTGCTTTATAATTAGGAGCCTGTAACTGAAAAATGTTATAAGATAAAGCAAATTTTTTTTGATGATATTTTTAAACCAGTGACCTTGAAAAAATAGGTCAAGGTCACGTTTAGGCACGTCATTTGTAGGACTTTATGAAATGCATGTCTAATAAAAATTAGGAGCCTGTAACTGAAATAGTTGATGAGATAAAGCAAAATGTCAAAGTTTTTAGTGATATTTTCAGGCCAGTGACCCTGGAAAAATAGGGCAAGCTCACCTTTAGGCACGTCATTTGTAGGCCTTTATGAGATGCATGTCCAGGAAAAATTAGGAGCCTGTATCTGAAATAGTTGATGAGATAAAGTAAAATGTCGAAGTTTTTGGTGATATTTTTAGGTCAGTGACCTTGAAAAAATAGGCCAAGGTCACCTTTAGGCATGTCATTTGTAGGGCTTTATGAGATGCATGTCCAGTAAAAATGAGGAGCCTGTAACTGCAATAGTTGATGAGATAAAGCAAAATGTGGAAGTTTTTGGTGATATTTTTAGGTCAGTGACCTTGAAAAAACAGGGCAAGGTCACCTTTAGGCATGTCATTTGTAGGCCTTAATGAGATGCATGTCCAGTAAAAATTAGGAGCCTGTAACTGAAATCGTTGATGAGATAAAGTAAAATGTTGAAGTTTTTGGTGATATTTTTAGGCCAGTGACCTTGAAAAAATAGGCCAAGGTCACCTTTAGGCATGTCATTTGTAGGGCTTTATGAGATGCATATCCAGTAAAAATTTGGAGCCTGTAACTGAAATCGTTGATGAGATAAAGCGAAATGTGCTGACGGACGCATGCATGCATGCACGCACGGATGGAGCCCGATACCGTAGCTCCCGCACCGCGAGTGACGGGAGCTAAAAAGCCATGTTACTTTTGAGTATCGTGAGTAATGCTTGAAAAATCCAGTCTGCCAGCACAACCATTGAGGGGTTTGTTAACTCCACAAACGTAATAACTTCCCACAAGCGTAATAAACCGCAAACATAATAAAAATCTGCAGCTTTTAATGTAATAATCCCACAAACGTAATAACTTTCCTACAAATGTAATAACAATCGCCTACCACAAACGTAATACCTAATTTCCCACAAACATAATAATTATTACGTTTGTGGGGATTTATTACGTTTGCGGGAAGGTGAAAATCCTCAGCTTCCAAAATTGTAATAACTTCCCACAAATGTAATAAATTACTAAATAACTTACATTTTCATTCATTCATTCATTCATCTTTCTTTCTTTCTTTCTTTTGTTGTTTCTTTCATTTTCTTCCCACATATGTTGGAACCATGTAAATAAAATATGTCTTCATATTGTTAGCCTTTCAGAATGGAGAGGGCAGGAGCACACACCAGTATTAGAGAGGTGCTGACTACAGCTGAAGTGTAGTGTGTCGAAACGAAGCCACACACTTATAGCCATGATGCATACATTTTTTAACTGGCAACAAAACCAACGTTTAGATGCAACCGTTTTCCTCAGGGCATATCGTAAGCCAACACATGTATTTCAAACATGCATCTTTCAATATTGGAAATGACAAAAACAGAACATTTCACAAACTTCTGAAAACTAAAAGCTTCCACGCTTGTAAACATTTAATGTCTAAATTAATACATATATGGCTGTAATTTCCAAAAATAAAATAAAAGGATTCAGAACATGTTTTATTTTTATTCATTTATTGGGATAATTTTGTCAGGCTACTGCTCTGACAGGCACCCCAGCTCCCAGTCAAATTGCTGCATACTAACATGCTAATAAGCATGCTAATAATATGCATTCTTGTAAACATGTATATTTATAGCGCATTGGCTCTTTATTAGTCATTGTTAAGCACTTATAAAGACCATATTCCACAACTATGAGGCCTTTAACGAACAGTTTTCCTTTAACAGTGTCTTAATTACTGCTTATTGACAGTAAGTTGGCGAGTTGTTTTACAACCCCAATTCTGAATTAGTTGGGACAAAGTGTAAATTGTGAATAAAATCAAAACGCAATGATTTTCAAATCACACCAGCCAGCATTTTATTCACAATTGAACAAAGATAACATAGCAAATGTAGAAACTGAGAAATGTTATAATTTTATCCACAAAATGAGCTAATTTCAAATTTGATGGCTGCTACAGGTCTCAAAAAAGTTGGGACAGGGGCCCGTTTGCTATGGTGTAGCATCCCCTCTTCTTTTTAACACAGAGTAGAGGCGTCTGGGCATTGAGGAGACAAGTTTCTTGAGTTTACCCATTGGAATTTGATCCCACTCTTGTTTAATACAGGCTTCCAGCTGCTGGAGAGTTTTGGGTCTCCTTTGATGGACTTTTTGTTTAATTATGCGCCAAATGTTCTCAATTGGTGAAAGATCAGGACTGCAGGCAGGCCAGTTCAGCACACGGACTCTTCTACTACAAAGCCATGCAGTTGTAATAGCTGCAGTATGTGGTTTTGCATTTTCCTGCTGAAATACACAAGGCCTTCCCTGGAATAGATGTTGTCTGGAGGGGAGCATATGTTGCTTTAAAACCTTTACATACCTTTCAGCATTCATGGTGCTTTTTAAAACATGCAAGTGTCCCACACCATATGCACTAATGCATCCCCATACCATCAGAGATGCTGGCTTTTGAACTGAACGCTGATAACAGGAGGGGTGGTCTTTCTCCTCTTTAGCCCGGAGGACACAACGCCCATGATTTCGAACAAGAATGTCAAATTTGGACTCGTCTGACCACAGGACACTTTGCCACTTTGCTACAGTCCATTTTAAATGAGCATTGGCCCACAGAACACGGCGGTGCTTCTGGATCATGCTCAGTAATGGCTTCCTTTTTGCATGATAGAGTTTTAGGTGGCATCTGTGGATGGCACGGCAGACTGTGTTTACAGACAGTGGTTTCTTGAAGTATTCCTGGGCCCATTTAGTAATGTCAATGACAGAATCATGCTGGTGAGTGGCGTCTGAGGGCCCAAAGATCACGGAAATCCAGTAAAGGTCTTTGGCCTTGTCTCTTATGCACAGAGGTTTTTCCAGTTTCTCTGAATCTTTTGATGATATTATGCACTGTCGATGATGAGACCTTCGAAGCCTTTGCAATTTGACATTGAGGAACATTGTTTTTAAAGTTTTACACAATTTTTTTACACAAGCCTTCACAGGTTGGAGAGCCTCTGGCCATCTTTACTTCTGAGAGACTCAGCCTCTCTAAGACATCCCTTTTATAGCCAATCATGTTACACACCTGATGCCAGTTAACTTAATTACTTGCTACATGTTCTTTCAGCTGATTCTCTCATATATTAATAGCTTTTTCAGCCCTTTTTTTGCCCGTGTCCCAACTTATTTGAGACCTGTTGCAGCCAGAAAATTTGAAATAAGCTCATTTTGTGGATCAAAATGTAAAATGTCTCAGTTTCAACATTTGAAATGTCATCTATGTTCTATTGTCAATAACATATTGGCTCATGTGGTCTGAAAGTCATTGTATTTTTATTTTATTCACAATTTACAATTTGTCCCAACTATTTCGGAATTGGGGTTGTACATAAATTAAGATGTTAATGCTTTGATGCTTTGATCAGGATGGGCCTTTATAGTATCCCTTTAAACACAATAATAACCATGTTTAGTCATTTAAATAAAATATGTATTTCAAATTTTTAAATTTGATTTTCGTAAAACTTTTAGCCTTCCAGTTACAGCCCCCTGTCAGTGGGGTGTGCTGCAGGCCCCTCAGCTCCTATTCTTCCAGCATGATCCCACCATAGACTATATAAAAAGATGGACGCAGCACTTGAGTCTGAAAAGTGAAGCCAGTGCAGAAATCTCTTAAAATTGCATTCCATTTTATGGCCAGCACATGGTGACGTCGGCGGTTGCAGAAAGAAGCTCAATGCTATAAAAGTCTTTGAAAAAATGACCCTACTTTCCCACCTGATTTATTATTTCAATAATAATTTTACACATTATTTTATGGTATCTATCGCAAGTTCCACCCATTGATTCCACCCATTCCACCCCTCGCTCCTCCCTGGATCTTCAATTCATGCTCTTGTCCAATAGGAATCACATCCGGTTTCAAAATGACAAAATGGCGCTGTTCAAATTGCCAAAATCGAGGCTTCCTAAATGGTATACTGAAACCAATGGGTGACGTCACGGTTGCCTCGTCTATCTTTTTATACAGTCTATGGATCCTACATGGAGTTGACTCTGGCTAGGCTGAGAAGCCTCTAGCCCCTCTGCAGCACATGCAACAAAGGCAGGTATGCTACACTTCTTACAAAGTAACACTTACAAATTAATACATTCTGATGGAGTATTCATAGTGAATTTGAAACGATTTTATTAGAAATACGACCAGTTAACAAAAGCACCAGCCAGTACACCAGCACTTCATGAAGAGACTCACGACTCCCGTCATCTCTTCCTGATAAGGTCTGTTGTCACGAGTTCATTGACAGTGGCGTTTGTGATGAGTGGATTACATTGCTGTGGGAAATTAAGAGGATAGAGCTGTAGAGAGAAGAGCAGCTATGATGAAATTTATTTTTCATATCTTGGCATTTTTTGCCCGTCAATTTTCTGTTTACTCAGCTAGTTACATGTATTTCCATTTCATTATATACATTAAAAAAAAAATTAAGTAAAATTTTGGCTTGTTTCTCTCCATCAATGTTAATGTTAGATTTGGGGAATTCATTTAGAAATTAATCGTTTACAAACTTGGAAGATTTTAATTTTCAGAAGTTTGAGAAATGTTCTTTTCTTGTCATTTCAGGACAAAAGTGCAAAGCCCAATTCCATTGAAGTTGGAATGTTGTGTAAAACATGAATAAAAACGGAATACAATGATTTTCATATCCTTTTTGACCTATATTCAATTTAGTACACTACAAAGACAAGATATTTAATGTTCAAACTGATAAACTTAATTGTTTTTCTGGAAATATTCACTCATTTTGAATTTGATGCCTGCAACACAGTCCAAAAAAGCTGGGACAGGGGCACGTTTACCACCGTGTTACATCACCTTTCCTTTTAACAACACTCAATAAGTGTTTGGGAACTGTGGACACTAATTGTAGAAGCTTTGTCGGTGAAATTCTTTCCCATTCTTGCTTGATGCACGACTTCAGTTGCTCACCTGTCCGGTGTCTCCGTTGTCGTATTTTGTGCTTCATAATGCACCACGCATTTTCAATGAGAGACAGATCTGGACCACAGGCAGGCCAGTCTATAACCCGCACTCTTTTACTACGAAGCCATGCTGTTGTAACACGTGCAGAATGTGGCTTGACATTGTCTTGCTGAAATAAGCAGGGACATCCCTGAAAAGGACATCGCCTGTATGGCAGCATATGTTGCTCCAAAACCTGAATGTACCTTTCAGCATTAATGATGCCTACAGTCGTGATAATTTGGGCGCTGTGCAGGCTAGTACTACCGTGATAAACACATGGGCACTAACACGTGGTATTTTTATAGCCCATTGTTAGGGCACCAGGGGTCAGTGGCTGCAGGGATGTCTAAGATAGCTTTAAAAGTTTGGTGCCTTCACAGATAACAATCTGATGGTCACTAACACATCCCATTGCCAGCACAGATGGGCTTTTTGAACGCTGATAACAATCTGGATGTTTTCCCCAGAAAAACATGTTTTTCCAAAAAACAATTTGGGACTCGTCAGACCACAGCACACTTTTCCACTATGCGCCAGTCCATCTCAGATGAGCTTGGGTCCAGAGAAGCTGGTGGCATTTCTGGGTATTGTTGATATATGGCTTTCGCTTTGCATGGTAGAGTTGTAACTTGCACTTGTTGATGTAGCGACAAACTGTGTTAACTGAAAATGGTTTTCTGAAGTGTTCCTGAGCCCACATGGTAATATCCTTTACAGAATGATGTCAGTTTTTAATGCAGTGCTGCCTGAGGGACCAACGGTCACAGGCATTCAATGTTGGTTTTCGGCCTTGCCGCTTACGTGTAGAGATTTCTCTGGATTCTTCGAATCTTTTGATGATAATGGACTGTAGACAATGAAATCCCTAAATTCCTTTCAATGGCATGTTGTGAAACATTGTTCTTAAACTGTTGGACTATTTTTTCATGCAGTTGTTCACAAAGTGGTGAACCTCGCCGATTCTTGCTTGGAAACGACTGAGCCTTTTGGGGATGCTCCTTTAATACCTAATCTTGACACTCACCTGTTTCCAATTGACCTGTTCATCTCTGGAATATTCCAAACAGGTGTTTTTTGAGCATTCCTCAACTTTCCCAGTCTTTTGTTGCCCCTGTCCCAGCTTTTTTGGAACGTGTTGCAGGCATCAAATTCAAAGTGAGTGAATATTTAAAAAAAAAAACCAATAAAGTTTATCAGTTTGAACATTGAATATCTTGTCTCTGTAGTGTACTCAATTGAATATAGGCTGAAAAGGATTTGCAAATCATTGTATTCTGTTTTTATTCACGTTTTACACAATGTCCCAACTTCATTGGAATTAGGGTTTGTATGTACATATAGTCCAGGAGCCGGTGAGAGTTTAATTAGCAATTTGAGCCCGAAAGGTTTGAGGCGTGGAACATATAGCTTGTGAGTGTGGGTCATAGGAGTGGGGATTCTTAAGAGTGAATGCACGCAAAAATCAAGCCAAATGGCAAAATCGTGGCCACAGTTGAAAAATCAACCTACCCTAATTTTGAATTTATGAGAACCGATTGGTGAGTTTTAAAGGGTTCTGGGGTTTATTTTAAAATTCTAGTCGAATTTTGTGAGAAAAACGGGATTTTAGAATTTCTCCGGTCCGTGACCACAAATTTGGGTCAAATATACTGGTCCGAAAAACTCGCTTTCCGAAGCCGAACAACGCTTTTTCCTCACTTAAAAAGGCCTTATTTGCACAAAACAGACTTCAAACAATTAATCCATGACAGATTTCCGGTTTTAGAGGATTTTCGTTACAGCTAATTGGTGCATTCTTGTAGAGTCATTCATCGTGCCGACGTCGGCGAGACGTATGCGTGTTGTCTGGGTAGCTAATCTGTCGCGCGAAAAATTATTTTCGCATCCGGTGTAAAAGCTGTTTAACGCGCCCATAATGTGTGTATTCGCGTCTTTGCTTTGACTTTGAATGTAATCTGTCCCGCGAAAAATTCATTTCGCATCCGATGTAAAAACAGCTTTATGGATAGTATGCGACAGCTAGAGAGAGCTCGGTTATGTTATGAACATAATACAGGTTTTACAGACCATAAGTTCTGTTAGCGGATAAGTTGCTTATGTGGAGCTAGCGAATGATCACTTCTACAGGAAAGAATTTCCGCCTTTTTCGGCTTTTTATTGGCAACAACAATTTCTAAAGGGGGATGAAATTATGTCACGGTAGTGCAGAGAAATCGTTTGTTATACCAGACAGGTTAGAGGTTTTGCGATTGCTTTTACGGTAGAATCAGTGAGCTAACCCAGATATTTGTGAAGTATCCGGCTGATCCCGGTCATGGATAAGTGAAGCGAAACAAACCCAAATAGGTATCCCAAGCTCTGCAAAACCTACGTCTGGTCTAACTGCAGCCTTTTCACCCCAACTTTGTGGACACATACAGCACCTCTCCGGTTGGCTTCAACTGTAGTGGCTATAATTGGGCAACGTTATGATGAAACTGCCACATTGATGCTTACCGAAGTAACACAAGCACACCGATTAGAATTACTGCATATAAGTCAACCAGGAGCATTTTTAATTAGCACGGCACGCAAATTAACATGCAGTAGCTGGTAACTGAGCGGTCATAACAACCACAGAGACAAACCCTTGCAATACAGGTTTTACAGACAGCAAGTTCCGTTACCGTGGACAGTTGTACCAAGCATCCAAATTACAAACAAGTATTAAAAAAGTTAGCTTCAAATGAGGTTTAACACCTTCTGTTGCATATTTAGGACACAAACATTAGCAACAGTAACTTGGGCTACGTTAGCTGCTGTGCTACAGCCATAATCAACTGGCTATCACATCAGGTTGGCTTCAACTTACAGCTTCTGTGTCTGAGTCACGGACAGTCATGACCAATATAGGCTTTATCTTCAGATATTTTACAAAGCTTGCATTTGAGGCCAGTTGTTAGTGCTAACTATCGCTAGCAGTCCTGCTAGCCACCCGTAACACGTTAGCTTCACTTACATTACACTTACATTATTTGCTGTTATTATCATTACTTACAGTTTGTGGCTCCGAGCGCTTGATCGATGCAACTGCTTCAGGTTTGAAAGCAGCTGAAACACTTATCCTGTGTCGAATTGTCCTTCATTGACAAAGCTGTCTTTGGTGTAATGCTGAGCACAAACAGCTAACGTTCCCTTTGGCCGTGGCTGTTTGCTGCCAGCAAAAAAAAAAAGCTACCCACTGATTTCTGGTGGCATCGTCTTTTGGAAGAGAAATAGGTGCTTTTCTTCGCGTCCAAAAGTAAACGGACAAGCAGCTTTGGGAGAGATACTGACAAAACTGCACCTCAAATGATCTCGGTTCTTCTTTTGTATTTCCAAAAGTGTAGACGCTATTAAGGTAAGTATGATCTGCCATAGAATAAGTGGGCAACCGTGATTGACTCTGGCTAGGTCTGTTGTACTAACTGGATGGCACAACCTGGCGTCAGGTTTTGCCCAGATCTTGTGAAGATCTTGGGAGGAGCTGTTCAGAGAGGAAATCACGCTCACAAAATCACGTTCTTGGATTACGGCAAAACCTCCGTATCTTATGTTTAGAAACTTTTCAGAGGTTGAGTATGGACATCCAACATTATACCATTACTAATATGTATTAAAAGAAGGATTAGCATAATAGGTCCCCTTTAAAAGTCAGCCCATGAAAATGAACACTTTTATTTATTTGATTTTCAAAAAAGGGAATTCCGTGAACTGCTAAACTGCTATAGAGCACAATTTTAGTATAATTATGTCAAAGTTTTTGAACTGTTGTTTAGGTGTTTGCCACAGCCTAAATCCCACTCCCCTATTGTGAATCTTTTGGCATGAACGGCAACAAGGACTGCCTTTGACAAGGATTGCTTTTATTATGTGATGCAAACGCGATAATTGAAATGAATACGCAAATAAATAAATAAATAAATAAATAAATCGCAATCTCTCAAACCTATTGGCGGGCTATTTGTTCCATTTTATATCATGCAATACTGACGTCAATTCTATCATAGCAAACATAACTTCCGTGGTGGAATTCACGCATCCATGAAATGAGGCGTATTTGACTAAAGTTATCGCTTTTGAATATTTAACAGAATAAACCGAATAAATTGACATGATCAAAGGGAAAAACCCAACGCTCTTATAAACAGACTGAATTTAACAGTTAAATCAACGCATTGTTTCCTGGTTATTTTAACTGTCGGTGGAGTCCTGTGTGCATTTAACTGTGGTTCACACTAAACATACACAGAACTTTGGGGTAAACTTATTATAAAATTACAGTCAAAGTAACTGGCAAAAAAAAGGTGTCAGGTAAATTAACTGGCAAAAAAGGTGCAAGTTTATAACAGCATATGTATGAAATTTTATGCCAACAACAAAAAAGGGAAATCATCAGCCAATAAACAGTGGTGTGCAAAATGTCAGAAAGCCTTGCATGAGGTGATATTGAGTATCAGTATCAATATCAATATTAACTCTGGAAAATGCAGCATCCCAATCAAATAATCAAATAATTGATTAGTTTTGTGAATTGAAGCAGTTGGCAAACAATTTAATCTAAAATAAAGTAATGCTTTGATATTTGTAATGAGTACAAATAAAAGCAACTTTTTGATAATCAATCTGCAATCTTGGCGTTACTGTGTCATGCAAGGGTTGAAAATTGACAGGCTTATTTGACAGCCCGCCATACAATCGAGCTCGGCTGTTTGGTTCAAATGGAGATTCGATCATTTCGGCATTCATCCCAGATCACTTTCAGGAGTTCAATTAGGAACTAGATTGCAGAGGTTCTAACTATGAAAATAGCAGTGGATTGTCTGTGTTTGGTGATGGTTTTTGAGATTTCCTGCATTATGAAATACCGCTCCTGGACATTGCCTAAGCAAAACAAGAGTCTGTCCAGAATTGCCGGTGAGTGACCACTCTCAGAAAATAAGTCAAACCAAACTATTATCTTTGTATTTCATTGAATTCTTACTGTGTTTTATTGAGGATTTTGTGCTTCGCTTCAAAACAAAAGGGTCAATTAAGCAGTCACTCACCAAGCAAATTTGACAGAATTGGGCCGGGTTCGTGGGCAATTTCTAAGGCGCTCGCTTAAGACGCCAAAAAAATGATTTGATATATTTGAAATATCATGTTTCAAGGTTGTAAATCCTGATTTTGAAGCAATGAAAATCACTGCCACCAGTGCTAGAGCCATTCTAGTTTTCACAGTAAAATACCTTGTTATTATTTGACTCTACAAGAATGCACTAATTTGCTGTCACAAAAATCCTTTAAAACCGGAAATCTGTCATAGATTAATTGTTTGAAGTCTGTTTTGTGCAAATTAGGTGTTTTTAAGTGAGGAAAAATAATTGTTTGGCTTCCAAAAGCGAGTTTTTGGACGGTGTATTTAACCCAAATTTGTAGTTACGGACCGGAGAAATTCTAAAATCCTGTTTTTCTCACTCAATCCGACATGAATTTAAAAATAAACCCCAGAACCCTTTAAAACTCACCAATCGCTTTTCATAAACTCAAAATTGGGGTAGGTTGATTTTTCAACTGTGGCCACCTCTTGCTCGATTTTTGTGTGCATTCACTCTTAAGTTCCGCAACTGTGGGATACAGCCGGAGGCGCCACCAAAAGTACCCCCAAAAATGACTCAAATTAGCAATTAATGCCCAATCAATATTTTTTCATGAATGGAGTAATGTTGATGTACTTCTTACAAAGTTCCATCTTAAGAACACAATTTTTTTGGATATGTGTACTTAAGAAGCATCTTAATTAGCACTAATTAGCTTCTTAATTAGCAATTTGAGCTCATCAACAAAACCTCTGCCGAAATATAGGATTTAGTAGCCCAAACAAAGGACAGTTACTTAAGAATGTATAAAATGCAGGATTCCCTATTTAAGAAGAGGTCAAAGTTCAACTTTTTAATAAATAATAATAGCTCATTAAAAGGTATGAATTATTGTTTGACCGTTTTGTATCAAGGAGGGCGCAGAATGACAGTTAGACTTGCTGAAATGGATGCTGTCCTAATATGATAATCTGAATGCTTCCTGTTGGGGAAAATGCTAAATGTCATTTGGAAATACTGCCGTTTTAGGCCTTATGATCTAATTTAACTGTAATTAGCAATTGATGCCCATGCACCAAACATGTTGCAAACTGGACATTTCGTGATCAGGAATTATGTTTGTGATTCACAATTAAGAACAGAGGTTATTGTTAAGAAAGTTATTTGGTATTCTCGTCTTATGAACGCCGTAATTGGATACTCTATAAGCACGCATTGACCCCATGCGCTGATTGTGCTTATTTTAGAACATGTATGCCAGCAGGTTTCATCATTATTTTCCCATTTTATTTTTCTTGACATTCAATAAAATTTAAAAAACAAACAACTGCTTAAGAACAGTGGCGCAGTGGTTAGCAGCAAGAAGGTTGTGGGTTTGAATCTGGATGACTTAAGAATGAAATATGTGGTATTTGGGATGAATAACTGAAGAACATTACAAAGTCTGAACAAGTTACTAGAAAGGGAACATCATAACATGAACATGAATTACAGATATTGAGACCAGATTATTCATCAAACAAAACACAAGTCTCAAATCTGCTAACTGAATTGTCCATGGCCTTGGCAGTACTGACAAAGAATCTGTCTTAAAACATCCTATTAGATCAGGATTGAGACGTGGTCACGTACATGTAGCTAAGTGTATCTAAAGACAATGACCATGCTGTGATATCAACTCAGTGATCTGTGTATTCCTTCTCTAAACTCAGCTCCCACTCATCATCAGATGACAGACCAAGCTCATCAAGGTCATCTTCACAGCCTGGTCATGTTCTTTGCCTCTTTTTCGGGGACCAACGCATATAGCAATTGTAGACGCTGAAACCACACTATACTGTAGCTATCTTCAGCACTTTCCCAGCTGTCATATTCTAACAGGTGCTGGCAGATCTCTGACTTGTCCGCACTCGCCCAAATTTTAACAACAAAGGCACACCGCCTCACGCGGCATACAGCTCCTATTCGCATGGAGGAAGTCCACTTGCATCCGATCATTTCAGCTTGTCCAAATGCATACTGGATGTCCTTGCTTTTCTCCAGTACCACATATGGTCTCGCCTTCCCTTTTCTCAGGAAGGCAGATGTATAGTCTCATCCTGTGAAGGCATAGAAAGCTTGCATACGTCGATACTTCGCTAACAGATCATCATATTATTGAGACAGTATCCATTTCAGCAAGTCTGTCATTTTGCGCCTTCTTTGATACAAAACCGTCGAACAATAGCTGAATTAGTACTTTTTAATTAGCCTTTGGTTGAAAGTTTGAAAATAATTGAACTTTGACCTTTTCTTAAATAGGGAATCCTGCATTTTATACATTCTTAAGTAACTGTTCCTTGTTTAGGCTACCAAATCCTATATTTTGGCAAAGATTTTGTTGATGAGCTCAAATTGCTAATTAAGAAGCTAATTAATGCAAATTAACATGCTTCTTAAGTACACATATCCAAAAAATTTGTGTTCTTAACCCTCTTATGCATAAATTATGATAAACTCAGTCAGGATTTTTTTTACTAATATGAAGCAGTGCCCAAAATTGCGGGCATAAAGAGAAAAAACACTTTTAAACAGCTGTACACTGTAGTGACCTCCATGCGTGAAAGGGTTAAGATGGAATTTTGTCCATCAACATGACTCCATTCATGAAAAAATATTGATTGGGCATTAACTGCTAATTTGAGTCATTTTTGGGGAAACTTTTGGTGGCGCCCCCTGCTGTATCCCACAGTTGCGGAACTGAAGAATCCCCTACTCCTATGACCCACACCCAGAAGCTATATGTTCCATGCCTCAAACCTTTCAGGCTCAAATTGCTAATTAAACTCTTACCGGCTCCTGGACTAGTATGTTTAAAACACATGTTGGCTTACAATATGCCCTGAGGAAGACAGTTGTGTCCAAACATTGGTTTTGTTGTCATAAAAAAAATGTATACATCATGGCTATGAGTGTGCGTCTTCGCTTCTTCGCACTGACACTTCAGCTGCAGTCAGCACTTCTCTAATACTGGTGTGTGCTCCTGCCCTCTCCGATCCAAAGCCTAACGATATGCAGACATATTTTATTTACATGGTTCCAACATAGGCTACTATTGTGTTTAATGAGGATAAATAATATCCAATTCATACTGAAATGTTTGTATAGGGTTGCTATGATTGGCTATATACCTCTACAATGTTTTTGCTCATCCTGTTTTTTCCCCCACTTGTATTTGTAATAAAAAACCTGGAATTCATCTGGAATTAATATCATGAGGTGTAACAACAACAACATTTGATCATTCTAAACAGGCAAGAATCTAAAGGACAAAAATATGTGGGAAGAAAATGGTTGAAAGAAAGAAAGATGAATGAATGAACAAATGAAAATGTGAGTGATGTAGTGATTTATTACGTTTGTGGGAATTTATTACAAATTTGGAAGCTGAAGATTTTCACCCTCCCACAAACGTAATAAGTCCCCACAAACGTAATAATTATTAAGGTTGTGGGAAATGAGGTATTACGTTTGTGGTAGGTGACTGTTATTACATTTGTAGGAAAGTTATTACGTTTGTGGGATTGTTACATTAAAAGCTGCAGATTTTTATTAGGTTTGCAGTTTATTGCATTTGTGGGAAGTTATTACGTTTGTGGGCTAACAGGGCTCATTCCAGGTTTTCTCTAGTAAAGGTGATTATGGTTGGAGGTTGCCACAATGTAGAAGTTTTGAAGTTATGTCCATTGAATAAGTAGTGAAACAATTTTATACTGCAGCCTAATGAAGTAAATGTAATGTGAGTAACGATGGCATTGCCCAGTACAACAAAGATTTTCTTTGGCCCAATCTTTTAAGTTTCTGTCAGTGTTTCATGTAGTGTGTACTCAAAAGAAAGACCATAATTTTCCACATCTGTATCTCTAATGTTTGTAATATTCAGTTGATATTAAACAGCTCAGAAGCTTGGCCTGTATCTGAAGTTATGTTAATTGTTTTCAATTTTCATTTTGTACAAATTTTATGCCCTGATTTAACAAGATAGAATTATGTCAGGTCTTACTATTAAGCATGTTATGTGAACATATAAAAATACATTGTAATGCCATCGGACTTCAAGTTCGGTGTAGAGACATTTAGTGTAAGAAGGTTCCGTGTGTGTTCTAAAAAACGGTCCATGAAGTATATCACTTGAAAATGGACCAATTTAATGTCCATTCTACATTTCAGTCATAGCTTATCTGGGGCATGGACCGTATGTCCCACAGGGACCAAAATGTCCATTGTTTAGGATGCAGTGTCTGTACACTGCCATTGTGTCACACCAGTAAAAAAAGGAGCTCCATCGACAAAAATGGCCCCTATAAATGATGGGTTGTGCTGCACTTGTCTGATCACATTCGATAACAATTTGTAAAACAAAATCACAGGGGCAGACCTTTGACAAACTTATCTAACTCCATGATTTTGTTTCTTTCCCACAGACAATTTTGCAGTGCCTTTTGAAGAGCTTGATCCTATGGTCCAAGTCGGTCAACCGCAAACACGTGGCAAACACAGAATGTTGTTTGATAGGAAATTGTCGGAAATAAAATTTATTAAATGGTCCTGTTAATCTAAAACCAAAAGTTACTCAATCAATCAATTATTCAATCAATCAATAATAAATTTTGTAATTGGAAATCATCAAACTGGAACTATACTCAGCAAAAAAAAAGTGAAAATTTAGACAGATGAAACACTACGCAAAATCAGAGGCTAACATGTTCCTCCAATGATCTTAGTTAAAATGACACAGAAAGAAATTGACAAAGAAACTAGAGCACATGGCATAGAAAAGTAGTGTCTGTGTTAATGATTAGAGAATGAGACAAGCCCATAAACAGCTCTACCCTGTACCCAGATAAAGTAAATAAACATGATGGATACTGCACAGAATCTGTGTATACTACAGCACGTTCTGCAGCTTTAATTTGGTCACATTAACCTCACAAAAAGGTAAAATGAAAGGCTGAAAACTGTTGAATTTTTACATGTTGAAGGTCAGCAGAAACGTTCATCCTGGAAGAAAATCATTGGAGTTGATGAAAATAGTTCAACAACTTGTATTTTGCATTTCGTTGTCTTGGCTACATATTACCAGTGGCGGTTTGTCGGCCATAACAAAGGGAAGCCAAAACCTCGCCCTTCAAAGCTTAATGACTTAAACCTTTCGCAGTTTACTTTTCTTGATCAGCAGTTGCTCATACCAATTGGTAGAAGGACAGTCAAATTTATTTTCAATAGCAAATGACGACGCAAATTATTAATACGTCTTTATAAATTAGTTTGCGAGGCTTCTTTCACAAGAAGCCACGAGAATTTGTTTCCTATAATCTTAATATAGAAGTAAAGAATGCGATGTTGCACAGCTTATTGCTTAATGAGCCTCACTAATCAATTTGCGAATCTATGCCGTTTCACGAGCTACGTGAGCACGGAATTTATAAAGATTTAGGCCTATGGTAATTTCCGTCGTAATTTATGTGTGAGAGAAAACCCCTCATAATTTTGTGGTGCAATGTATAACAATGCTATCGAAAATAAATTTGACTGTCCTTCTACCAATTCATATGAGCAACTGCTGATCAAGAAAAGTAAACTGCGAAAGGTTTAAGTCATTAAGCTTTGAAGGGCGAGGTTTCGGCTTCCCTTTGTTCCGGCCGATGAACCGCCACTGCTCAGTAATACTATTACTGTCACTGAGGCAGTGGCGGGTCTAGAACTGGGAATTGAGAATTGGGGTGGCACAGACACATCCCTTTTAGTCCTGGCAAGTTCTCAATCATTTTCCTTTATTGACACGTTTTCCAATTATCATAATGGGCAACTGAAGACACGGTTTCTCTCCATATGCGATCTAACAGCAATTAAATCATGGGCTAAATTCAGTAGGCTACAGTGGCGAAGCCAGAACAGAGAATTGGGTGCACAAAACATCCGTTTAAAACAATTATTAGTCCTGACCTGTTCTCAGTCATTTTCATAATTAACAAAAGGTTCACTCCGAGAGCACTCCATACTTAGCAGGTTCTGCTTGTTCTCCCCGATTAGGTAAGACGACAATCATTCACCTGGATGCTATTTTCTGTATTTAAATCAACGTTGTTCAAAATTGTATACCTGTCGACTCTCAAGCAAATAGCTTGAGCCGCACACTTTGTATAGCCTATTTAACTGCAGAGTGCCATTTTTTTTTTTTTTTATCAACCCATGCAATACTGAGAGTGAAAGGTGATATTTCATTGGAATGCGGACCAGTTCAATCAACGCGAAGCATTGGTCTATTAGTAAGTAAATTACTTTTCTGTACTGAATTTAGCCCATGATTTCATCGCTGTTAGATCGCATATGGAGAGAAACCGTGTCTTTCAGTTGCCAATTGCGATAATTGGAAAACGCGTCAATAAAGGAAAATGATTGAGAACTTGCCAGGACTAAAAGGGACGTGTCTGTGCCACCCCAATTCCCACTCCCAGTTATAGACCCACCAATGCACTGAGGTTTTATTGTTTTTAGTGGGGGAAAGCTATAGCTTATTAGATTGCCATGATCTCGTGCTGAGTTAAGATCAGATATTGAAAATAAATGTGTACCGTATCTTGCGTTGTTGTCCATGCATGTTAATACCGATACCTTGTGCAGCAATAGGGTGTAAGAATAGGAACCCGCTATCCATCATCCCTTTTCCCAAGGATGCATGCAGGTCAGAAATAAATGAGCAACTGCTGTATTTAATTCCAGCTTCATAAGTTTGAATGATCTAATGTTTTGTTTTGCAATGCACTTTAAGCTAGCAAATGGCCATTACAGTAGCCTAAGACCTGAAATTGAACTTGAGTGCATGGGAAGTACAGGAGGACGATTCAGGCTGCTTTTGTGGTATTGGGTGGAGATATTTGAGGGGTACGATTGTGTTCTAAATGGCATCGACCTCGTCACTCCGTATTTCTGTGTCAGTCAATCACAGTTATGAGAGTCCACTTGATCGTGTTCATAAAATACTATCTTTTTTTGTGGCCCAGCTTTGGCTTATCCAACCTTCTTCAGAATGGAAGCATGACTCCAGTAAAAAATAATTTTCTTTCTAAACTAGACAACGTGTACGTGTATAGCATATAGTCAGCGTGGCGACCGGACTTTTTGCAGGCACGGAACGAACCAAAATAGGCAGCAAAACGAATATGCATCGATGAAAGAAATCACCTTCATGTGACAGTAGCTTAAAAAAAATAAGGATTTAAACATGGGATTTAAAACTATGAACTACTGGAAGATCTGGAAGAAATCTAGTAAGAGTTCTGACTCGTCAGCCTTTAAAAACAAAATTGAAAACAGTTTTCACAGTGTTCTCTGTATTATAACTATGGAACATTCTGGGTACTTTCAGAGTACACAATCCGTATGTGACGTCACGGAAAATGAGACTTCGGCGGACTGGTTACGGTGATGAAGGAGCAACATTTGGAAGGCGAATATCAAGTTGCATGAAGCTTTTTTTCTCTTGTTATATGAGTGAATACCTTCAACCTATCATGAAATTGCCACAAAGGACCAATTTTATGGGTACTTATTTTCTTTGAATCCCTACTTTAACTTTGATTGGCATAGGCTAATTCACGAACGCCCTAGCTTGCCAGCTAAATCATATTCGTAATGGTTATTATTGACGTTAGCGGCATAGAAAAAAAGTAAATTAAAATATAAACGCACCATGCAGATATATGACAGGTGCTTGTTTATTCCAACATTTACTGCGAGCAAAACGCTCAAAATACTTCCGCGGCTGCGCTGGTCTTGTTGGTCACTATAACTCCGCCCCACGTAATCGGTGCTTACACTGGACCAGCAAGGAGTTGGTGCTTGCTTTGGCAGTTTTGAGAGCCAGGAGATGGTGCTAAGGCTGTGGAAAGGTGTAAGTCATTAAGCTTTGAAGGGCATGGTTTTGGCTTCCTTTTGTTAAGGCCGACGAATCGCCACTGCATATTACCTGTGTATTTTGTGTACATTTCATGTACATCTGCATACACATGCTGTGGTGAAACATGATGGTCTAAAAAGGGTTAAAATAGCATTCTCAATGGGTTGCCCATACATTTTTTAGGTGATATGAAAAATTTAGACATCAGAGCTGCATCCTACACTTCAACTTTTGGCGGGTGGTGATTCTGCTGGAAATGGGCGTGGTCCAACTTGGGCGTGGTTGCCTAGCGTCCCAGTTTGAGACCCGTTTTCTCTTTGCAGAATGGGTGGCCCAAGGTACTTACCCATTATTATTACTCAGCGACACTTCCATAATGAATAATAGTCATATATTTCATGGGCACTCCATCCTGTCTTGAGCTAGGGCCAAATATCTAAGATACACATTCACGTTTTTTTTCCTAATCCAGGTGGCGTTAGCTTCAAACAGAAACATGTGCCCACACATTTTTTTCATAGAGATGGTACACCTTGGCCACGGAAGTGCCCTGTAACAGTGAAAACAATGGGCCAGTTCTGTTCAAAAAATAAATGCTATCAAACAGCTATGGTTGTTAAACTACTCAAAAAAAAATGGGCGTGGCGCAGGGTGTGGTTAATCAAAACAGACATGGGTGATTTTTCTATTCCAGGCATAGAACTTCAAAACTGTGAAATATGAACAAATTTGGAGATGGTGAGTTTCCACCCCTGCGTTGATCTTAAAAAATTGCTTCTCAATAACTGTTAAATGAGAGCTTTTTTAAAATCCGTCCAATATTATTCTTCATAGTCACATCAGCTCTAAGGTCTATGTATGTGTATGTGTGTTCGAGAGAAGGGTATATGTGAGTGTCTGTGTGTGAGTGTGGGGGGACGAATGTGTGTGCACACATAAAGGCGTTGTATCTGGGAATCTTTATATTCTCTGCCACTCCCCCCCTTTAATATAGCATGAGGGCCCACTCCTGCCATGGGCTTCTTGAAGCTGTGGACCCTTAGAATTATCACCACCTTTCGCCCCACCAGTGGAGACCTTGTGTGACTGTCTGCTTGCCTGTCAGTAAATCTGGGCATGCCAACTGCAGTAGAAATCAAATATGGGTTCTCTAGACCTCAACATAAAATTCTTTCAAAATATTGCAGTATTAAACTTGGAGCTTCAATAATTAAGACAGACCATGGAAATAAGGAAATAGAACTATGAATACAGTGGAACTGTCATGAAGAACATTGATTTTAGCTGTGGTAATGTTTCCTGACATCTCTAATGCTGCAGAGGAGATTAATTAGCAATGGAAGCAAAAAGCCAGAGAGTGCTAATTGTGCATCATCATAGGCAGCAGGTGTTCCAAGAGTTTATTTACCTCAACTCTCTTCTGATCAACAGTAATCATCCTCTGTGGTATTTGATTTAAAGTCTTTTGAAGAGCGTAAAGTCATCAAATTTCGGAGTTTGTCTCATCCATTTCCCTTCCCATAATGTTTCTCGGTTTTCATAGTCCAAAAGGTTATCGGTTCATTCGTCATGGCTGAATGTGGTCCAGATCGCATATATGTGTTTTCAACAATTACAATACCGGTGGACATCAGAAGTGCCCACTGGGCTGCAGTAATTTTATCATCTGCAGATTAGTGCTTGGTTGTTTCCACCAACAGGGCTGTATCAGTGTGGGGCATTATTTTTATGTTCTGTGTTTGAAGTGTTTTCAATGCTGCTTTTCTGTGATGGGTGCCGCATGTTTCCATGTGGATAAAGCCTGTCAAGTGTGAATGGGCGCCTCAGTGTCCTTGCATGATTATACTCTTTTATGTGGAGTATAATTGAAAGTTTCATATTTTCATTTAGTCTATTTTACCACCTCCTCCATGTTAAAGCTCTGCTGTCCATTTTTCAAAAGATTTTTCAAGGCCTCTGCCATTTGCCTATTGCAAGTCATTGCACTACAGCGCTTTAAGAAAACAGATTAAATCGGCATTTAACCTCTCAAGGGAATTTACTTTTGAATTTATACTGTGGAAAATCAACTAAATTTCCTGCTCTGCTTACATTGCCCTGGAAATTGCAGTTTTATTGCATTAAAAATGGCTTTCCCAGTCTGTCCATTTTGGTATGAATAAGGTTTTAGATTTTCAGTGCATATATCTTCTTTTCTTTTTGGTCAGTTAGAAAAGTGCCAGTCCTACAATGCTACAGACCTAAGCAGACTTTGTAGGGGCAGGTGCACAGATTTGAAAAATTACAGCTGTTGACAACTGTGGTGGGTTAAATTTACAGCTCCTAATATATGAACCCCGGTTGGCCCTTTAAAGCTCCAATGAAGCAGTTGTTGCTCAATTAAATACAAGGCATGTGGAGGATGGGCCCTCTACCTTATTACTTTGTCTGCACATAGTGCACGAGAGGGACACAGCCTTCGTAACTGTCGGGTTTTATATATGATCTTCTGTTTTCTTTAAGCCTTTTTGATGCTTATGAATGAACATTTGGCTAGTATTATAGGTTTTGCTATTCTGTTTTAATGCATCACAGTAAAGCATTGTCTCATTCAGTCATCAGGGTTAATGATGCTGGCTATGCATCTTTGTGCTGTATTTGAAAAATCATCAGTAAATAGATTTATCATTTCCAATTCCCTGTGCCAGAAACTGGAAGAGGCACGTTAACCACAAATGTATATTTTTACTAGGGCTTCCTTGATTTTCATTCACCCATGCTTCATTGAAAACAAAGAGCTAATTGCAGCTCTTGAAGGCAACTAGGCATTAGCAGGTGTTCATTTTCTGACTGCTGGATGTTTGCTCTCATTACAATGCAGCTGCAGTTAATCCTGCTCCTTCCGATACAATCCAGTGCTGGCATCATCGAATGGTCCCTCATTATCTCCCCATGGGTTTTAAGGCAAAGGAGCTGAAGTGCTGCTGAACATATTGGGTGAATACATGAGGGCATTGGCTGCAGAGCCATTCTAGAGGAGGAACTGTGCTACAATATACTGCAGTGCTTGTGCAGTAGTATTGAGAAATTTTGCATCACATCACTTCAGGGCATTCATATAGTGCATGTGCGTTTACCTGGTTATTCCTGCTTGCCTATTGGTAAAATAGTGCGTAGGAAAGAACTGTCTTGAGTCAGTACCATGAATGGTTTACCATTCCCTCTGCCTTTCGGAGTTTATTGAAGTAATTTTGAATCTGTCTGACTGTGCACTTGGGATCAACAATTGCTGACTCTATTGCATTACTCATATATATATATATATATATATACACACACACACACACACACACACACACACACAACCCCAATTCCGAAATAGTTGGGACAAAGTGAGAATTGTGAATAAAATCAAAATGCTATGACTTTCAAATCACACCAGCCAGGATTATTCACAATAGAACAGAGATAAGATAGCAAATGTTGAAACTGAGAAATTTTACAATTTTATCCACAAAATGAGCTCATTTCAAATTTGATGGCTGCTCATAGCTGCTTAGGCTGCAAACCAATACTGGAATACTCACCATATAAATCATAACTGGTAATCATGCTTGTTTTATTTCACTCCCCTATAGGGGGAGAGAATTATATTTCACTCCCCTATAGGAGGAGAGAAATATACTGTTTTAGCTCTGTTTCTTGTTCTTCTCCTCCTGGCTTTTAGATCAAATGGGCGCCACGCTTTCATTTTAAGGCCAAATGACCTGAAATTTGGAACAGGGGTAGCTTAGAAATGTCATGGTCATGTGTTTTGATGTCATGCCTTAGGTTATGGTTGTGTCTTTTCTTTATTCTTTTTGGTTATTGTATATTCCGGTTTTCTGTTCCTGCCATTCTAGGTCTCATTGCACTTGTCTCCCCTGTCTTGTGATCAGTTGGTTCAGTCCATCTTACCAGTCTGTGTGCTTACCTGCTTCGGGTTATTTCAATGGTTTCTGGTGTTTCATATTATTACTTCAATTCTAATTTACTTCCTTCGCCTTGCTTTCCTAGATTACTAATAATACTAACAATAATATTCTGTATCATAGTGTACTAACTCAACTAATCCATGTATATATCACTAACTTACTAATGAACACTTCGGTTAATTTGTAAAGCTGCACCTCTACTAATTATTACTAATTCAATCTCAGCAATCGCCCTTTTCTAGTCTCCGCCCCTTGCTTTGCTTTCCCTGTCTCTCCCTACGTTTCTGCAAGATCTCTCGCGCGTGCTTAATTGCTTTTCTGCACTCGTTGTCTGTGCACTTAGAACTCCTTGGCCGGAGCTGTTTATCTGTCATAGGTTGTCTGTGTGAATCCCGTCTGTGTCTTGGCTTTTGCCAATTGTTTGTGGTTTAGGACTTCCCCATGTGTGCCTTCCTCTGTAATTAGTTCTTATCCAATTCACCTGTTCCCTGCATAGCGTGTGACTTCCCTTATGTCTATTTAGAGTCTTCATTACTGTTCAGCCCTTGTCAGAACGTTGATCAATTTTCCTTTGTGCTGAGCTTCTTGTATGCCAATCGATTATTGTTTCTCCACGACTGTTTCGCCCGACCTTGATTTTGCCTAAGCCCTTCTGTTATTGTTTTTTATCTTTTTGGATTATTGACCTATTTTCTGTACAACCACGTTTACTGTTTTGGATGCCTTGTGTAGGACCCTCTGCTCTGGATTTCGACTATGATTTTGGCCTGCTGTCTATGTACCGTCGCACTTCTGCTTTACTGGTTTTGACCCCGGCCTGTCTAGTCGACTTTGCTTTTTGGATTTCGTTTTTGGCTTGGCAATTCTTGTGTCTTCTGGTCCTGACCCTGCTCTCAAAGGCATATGATTTTTGGATTTCCTGGTCTCGCGTGTGGTTCCTGAACGCACCGTCACAAGAAACATACGCCCAGGTGTGTGTGTGTGTGTGTGTGTGTGGGGGGGTTCCATTTTTTTTGGATGCTGGCCTTAGAAATGAAATAAGCTTTAAGCTTTTTTGGGGTAATAATAGCCAAAAATTTATATTTTTTCCTCCTGTGCCATTATGGTCAGGCCAAATGACCTAAAATTTGGCATGGTGATAGCTAGTACTTTTTTGCTTCCTTTCACTAAAAGCTCACACATTGCATAATTTGCAATCAGTATGGCTGGCATTGCAATGTCATCTTGTTACTGCATGTCACATTCCATGGCAGATCGCGCCTATAATCACCACTGTGTTAATGAATTCGAAATAATTCACTTGCAGCTGAATTAAATTCTACAATATCAGTTTTTTCTTTTTAAAGTGTACAATAATTGGACTAAGATTTTGGCAACTCATACAGTTGAAAAGAAGTCTAGCTCAATTCATTGCGAAGCGCACAATGTCATTAAAATGAACCCCATATAGTTTGTGTCATGGTTTGGTCCTGCCGGATGCAACCTGCAATCCGGCGGGCACTGGGACCATGTACCAAAAGCATAGAAAGGGACCCACACGCACAGGCTGATACAAAAATAGCGAAAGTATTTAATAAATATACTTTAAAAAATAACAATTCTCCAATATAAGAACACAGGGGAGCAGCAGCACCACACAGCAGGGATAAAACCAGAATGCAGCTGCAACTGCCCACTGGCAGTTGCAGTGCTTAAATAGGCTGCCTTCACCTCCACCTCAACGAGCCACTCCTGTTGCCCGTTGAAGTGGAGGCGAAGACAGCTGGAGGGGGAGGGACTGCAAGGCAAAACCATTACAGTTTGAGTCCGAATGAGAAAGATTTTCCCACCATTTTCCAAGGTTCAAATCATTTTAATTAGGCGATTTTTAATTTTGTTTTGTTTCTTTCTTTTTTCAATTTTTGTTTCCTTTCCCAAAAGAATCTAATTCAGGCTCCTGTACAGTGGGAAATTATTAGTAACACAGTTACGCTATAACACATTTGAAGGCAAACATTTTGCTTTTGATTAAAAAATAACATGTTTTTTCATGTCCATTACCATTTGAAGGCAAACATTTTCATTTTTGATTAAAAATGTTATATTTCATGTTTTTTTCATGTCCATTATTTTCACAAAAAATTTAATTTTTACAAGAGATATCGGGATGATTTTGTAATAGTCCTACATTTTGCATGGGGGCAATTTTAGATTCTCTGCAGTCCATTTCAGCATTTTTTTACATTCAAAACAGAAACAGAAACATCTTCATGTCCAGGCAGCAGGCTAATCCAATAAAAGGCTAAAATAACTAAACAGTGAACCCCCCAAAAGCCAGCGTCTCCCCTTTATTGCGCATCATTCGGCCAATACTGTTGCCATGGCAACCAAAATCAATAGGTGTCATAAGTGAAGTATGACACATGTCCATACCAAATATGAAAGTAATCGGTCCAAAATTGCAGCCTGTATTGCGTCCACAAGGAAATGTCTATGTTTTGCCACTAACGTGTGTATTATTCATCTGCCAATACTATTGCCATAGCAACCAAAATTGATAGGTGTCATAAGTGAAGTATAACACATTTACATACCAAATATGAAAGTGATCGGTCAAAAATTACAGCCTGCACATTGTCCACAAAGAAGAGTGTATGTTTCAACGCAAATTTGCACAGTATTCTGCTAATACAATTCAATCCAATTCAATGATAGCCTAACAATAGTTCTCTTAGGGATCATCATCAGCATTCTTAAAATGCACCCAAACCGGCAATTTTTTTGGGACATCTTTTCACTGCGGGTATGTGAAAACCACGCTCAAGCTTTTGGTAATGAGTACATTCTCTCAAACATAAGCTTCCGCAGTACGTGTCCTGATGACTGTGCCCTCTGAGTGATATTCCTTCAGCCCAGGAATTTAACGGATCTGAATAAATGTTCCAACGCTGTCCTAGCAGAATGTTGATCCCTAGCCTCAAACTCTGACAGCATAGCGCTGATTGGAGTCACTTTTAGCATAACTAACGTACATAATGAATCAGAGTACAGGTCTGACAAGTCATGTTGACCATACTTATCTCTAGCCTTTTCCCAGTTGCTAAGTCCCCCCTTAGCTGTAATTTAAATTACAGCTAAGGGGGATTTAAATCCCCCCGCTGTAGTTGTGCAGATAAAGCAAATAATACTGTTGGTTTCCTTAACACAATGCAACCATCGCCAAACCTCTTTGGAACGATCTGTCAAATCACACCGCACCGCATTTTCTTCCTGGAAATTTGATGTTCGGTTCGAAGGACTCCTCGTGCATGGCAGAGTAAAAGTTAGTGACCCGTTGCCTCCCCTCGTGGATGGGCTGATGCTCCCTACCAGAGCGACAAGCTCGGCTGTAGTGGTGCTGGGTGCTAACTCTTGCGGTGATGGTATTGTTGCTTCCATCATCCGTACTGTTATTTTCATCATTGTCCTCATGTCCACGAGGAGTGTAAAGTGTTTCTATCATTTACTTTAGTTTTCTTAGAAATATTGTTTGGGGGAAAAAAAACAGATATCCCTTTCTGCTGGCTGTCGTTCGCAATTTTTGCCTCCCAATGCATTTGCGTCGGTGCCTTCTAGCTGCTCCGAGAATGGGTTTCCTCTATACATACAGTCATGAGAAAAAGACAGTACATCCTCTTTCAGTTCTATAGTTTTACGCATCAGTACATTAAAAAATCAGCTGGTCCTTATCATGTCCTATGGAAAATCTAACCTCAGATGTAAAACAACACATAACAGATTCCACTGTGCCATTATTTATTTTACCAAATTTCAGCCGAAATGCAAAAGTCATCTTTGAAAAACTAAGCTCATACCATGATTCACTAGTTTGTAAAACAACCTTTAGCCGGAATAACTTGAACTAATCATTTTCTGTATGATTTTTTTTTTTTTTAAATAAATTTGGCATCTCCAATCCCACCCGAATCTGGAATACCCAATTGGTGAACTATGTACAAGGCTTGCTCAGAGGCGACGACCTTGCTGCCAACTCAGGAGAGTGAGGACAGTTCGGCTCTCCTCGAAAACACGCGCCTGTCAGCCACCGCTTCTTATACACTCATTGGTTGAATCTTCGCAAGTTCAGAGCGAGGGCGGAGGATACCCGGACATGACCAAGCTTAGAATCTTCCTGACGAGCGCCCGTCTGGCCAGCAGGAGGCGCTGGAGCAACGAACAAGTCAACTATTATATTCCCTTAATTTTCTGTATGATTTTGTCAGTCTCTCACATTTTGGTGAAAGAATTTTGGCCCACTCTTCTTTACAACATTGCTTCAGTTCATTGATGTTTGAGCGCATTTATTTAGCCGCAGGTCTCTTAAAGTCCCACCACAGCATTTCAGTCAGATTGAGGTCTGGACTTTGACTTGACCATTGCAACACCTTGATTTTTTTCTTCTACAGCCATTCGATCATAGATTTGCTGGTGTGCTTGGGATCATTGTCCTGTTGCATTACTCAATTGCGGCCACCCTTTAGCTGGCGTACAGATGGTTTCACATTTGACTCTAGAATACTGTGGTACACAGTGGAGTTCATGGTCAACTCAAGGACTGCAGGGTGCCCAGGTCCTGTGGCTGCAAAACAAGCCTAAATCATCACCCCTCCACCACCATGCCTGACAGATGTCAAGAATTGTTTGCACCAAACATGGCGCTGTGCTTCATGGCCAAACAACTCCACTTTGGTCTCATCTGTCAAAGGGCATTGTCCCAGGAGGCCTATGGTTTATTCAGAGGCAACTTAGCAAACCTAAGCTGTGCTGCCATGTTCTTTTCGGAGAGAAGAGGCTTTGTCCTGAAAACCCTTCTAAACAACCCATACATGTGCAGTTTTTTTTCAAATTGTACTGCTGTGAACTTTAACATTTAACATGCTGAGACTTCTAGAGTCCAAGATGTTGTTCTTGGGTTTTGTGCAATTTCTCTGAGCATCATACGGTCTGATCTTGGGGTGAATTTGCTGGGATGTCCACTCCTGGGAAGATTGGCAACTGTCGTGAATGTTTTTCACTTGTGAATAATCTTCCTCACTATGGAATGATGGACTTCAAATTGTTTGGAAATGGTTTTATAACCCTTCCCAGATTGCTGGGTGGTAAAAGTTGCTTAGATGATTGCTGATGTCTTTCCCCCCTGGTATTGTGTTAACACACACCAAAACGCTCCAGACCAGCAAAGTGCCAGAACCTCTTCTATTATAAAGGTGGTCACACTTGCTGATGATCAATTAATCAAGTTTATTTGATCAGCAACACCTGGCTGCTAATTGCCTTCTTAATTCCTGTGGAAGCAGTAAGGGTGTACTTAGTTTTTCACACATGGCTTCTGCATTTTGGCTGAATTTTTGTAAAATAAATAATAGCATGATAGAATCTGTTGTGTGTTGTTGGGCTGGGCCGAGCAGCGGCCAGGCCCCTATAAACGCGAATGTCGCTGAGTGAGTGAGTGACTGACTGACTGACTGACTGCCTGAGTGATCAAGTTCAACGATTGGCTGGCCGGCGGGGAAGAAGTTCAGTGATTGGTCGGCTGGATGGGAAGCACTTCAACGACTGGTTTTCCGACGATTGGCTGGCTGGCTGTTCAGCGATTGGTTGGCCGGTGGGGAAGAACTTCAACGATTGGTTGGCCGACGATAGGCTGGCTGGCTGGCCGGGCGTCGACTTCACTCCTATTTACTGTCTGTATTTGCATTATAAATACATGGGTCTCGGAATTTCGGCTTTGAGACATTGCAACAGAAACTGAATACTTTGCTGTTGTTGGATCTTGGATTTGAGAGTTTGCCGCAGAAACGGAAATTAAAAAGTGGAATTGAACGAGCCACACACATTTATGCGTGTGATGGACTATTTACGTGCATGGTGGAAGTGGTGCCGGCACTATTATGTTTCAGTATTTTCAAGAATACCGGAAGAATTCATGAGTTGGTTCGCTTGAACAGAAGCAGTTGTAGTGGCCGCTTTGATTGTATCTATGAGAGCGACTATAACCGACACCAATGAAAACAATAAATTTAAGAAAATATTAAGTGAAAAAGATCGCGCCAAACTGGATTGGACACCCCGTCATTGAAGTAGCTACTTCTCCACTACGTTGTTGTACCCACTACGCCATCGTAACACGACCAGTACTTGAATCCAGTCTAGCATTTAGACCCTGCGTGCCACTGTGGGTGGGTATTTAAAAATCTGACTTTCTTTTTTTTTTTTTTAAGATTATTTTTTTGGGAATTTTTCCTTTATTTGACAGTTATAGTGTAGAGAGACAGGAAGGTTAGGGAGAAGAATGGGGGAAGACATGCAGCAAATGACCTGAGCCGGAATCAAACCCAGGTGGCTGCGGGAAGGACACAGCCTTTATGGTACGCGCGCTTAGACTGATAAGCCACCGGGGCGCCCCTATAAATCTGACTTTCAACGTACACCCACAGAGGCACTGCTCGATCCATTGACTTCAGGCATACTTTTTCACTCTACGTCTGTAACTTTTCGCCAACTCTTCGGATCGAAACAAATCAAACGCTCATACCTTCCTAGCTAAGACAGCTAGACTCAGCCGCGAGTACACGCCGGTAGATGCCTTCCGTGCGGAGATATGACCAAAAAATTCCTCCGAAGAGACGCATTTCAAACGGGTTCAAACACTTGTCACCATCTTCTAATCCCGACATGCAACGGTACCCCAGGGAATTCCCATTAGAAGACATGGCGACAAGTGTTTGAACCGCGTGGCTTCGGAGGAATATCCCTTACATTGCGCTTGTCTTGTCCATATTCTCAATAACTCTGAATCTTCAGGCCACAGAAACATTCCATGGCCAGATGCATGCGTTGCACTGCATCCCCACACTACACATCGTTTTTCTGTTCACTCGGTAATTTTTGTTGGTCCATTCTTCAGGACATTCTCCGTCCAGACCACAGCCGTATACTGTGGCTGACCATCTAGACACAATCCGTGTACAATTTATGACGTCTCCAGCTCAGTGCACCTGTTCTCGCTTCAGACAAAGGGGGCGGTTCCCACAAGTGGATAATTGAGCAGACAAAATGCGTGTTTTTAAACATGCGTAAAGCATATGATAGTAAAACCATCACTAATTGTTCAAGATAGGTACTTTGCAGCACTGTATCACATAAAAAAGAGCTGAATTTCATGTCCTAGGCTCTTTAATGTGGCACAGTTGTAACATATTAGTAGCTTATAACAACAATACGCAGCTATGCCTTAACCCTCTGTCTCTGTTCAAGATATTGTTGGAACTATTCTGGGGCTCCAAGGATGAACGACAGAAAATACATATTTGATGCGTCTTTGCTAAATATGGCACCAGAGACCGTGGCAGTGGTAGAAGCTTACACCAGTCGAGGGAGTGATTAACATTGGCTGCAGCCCAAAGTCGGCCAAACCGCTCTGCAGTGGCAATATCTTCTACTAGACTACGACATGTAGCATTAGTTGGTAACACCTAGCTCGTGGCTACTAAAAATCTTGGAAAGTTTTGCATTTAATTTTACCTCAGAAGCTAGCGTCATTGTATAACTTAGGGCAGGGATGGAAAACATTCACGACAAGTTGATCATGGTTTTGTGATATCAGTATACACATAGAAGTGAGACATTTATGCATCTTAAAACGGCCTCTTGTCATCATGTGCTAAAACGGTCCCCAGTCTCCCCTAGTTTTCAGATGATGCCAAATGATTACACACGGCGTACCGACAAAACTGCACTACCTGGAAGATCCTGCTGATTTTTTCAATAACCATATCCTCGTCCTTCATGGTGACACGTTTACTACCATGAAATAACACGTAGCTGTCCATGTTTAGCTAAGGTTCGACCTGGTCTTGCCGCTACTACTGTTAACCTGCCGAAACCCTCAAGGTAAAGTGAGCGACTTCGGGTCGACTTCCGGGCCACACAAATCAGAAAGATTGAACATCAAAATCAAATTCGGCCCTGAGACCGTTTTTTAAAAGTTCCTTTTTTTGTCCTGAGCATAAAATCAAAGGTTCGAAAAACGAATCGTTATTTGTTTTTTGTGTGGCATTGAATAACAAACCATGGAATGTCAAGTCATTTTTTCATTTTACTGTTTTTTGATTATCAATTGAATATCAATTGAACGAATCATACACGAACCCACGTCGTTACAGTACTTACATAGTTTGAGTATTTATACTTTACTTGAGTTTTCTTTCTAAACCTGGACTTTAACTGTGCTACATTTAAAAGATATAAAGTATACTTTCACTTCGTTACTTTGACACTGGCCACTTTTTTACTCGTTACAAATTAAAAGATTAATGTAATTCATCATTTAAGGATTATCTGGATTTGGCGTGTTTGAGAAGAACAACGGTGCTCGGCGGGGTGTCTTTGTGCAGATGTGTCCGCCAGTGGACATGGAGCTTCAAATTTATGCACGCAGTTACAATATTCTACCACTAGATGGCACTCTCGGATCAGTTATTGAATATTCACAACAAGCTTGTGAGTTCGAACACGGTTTAGAATGTGGACGAGTTCACTCCAATCCATGTTTTTCGGGAGTTGCCTGAATAAAACTCCTCAGCTAAGCCTGATGTGCAAACTGCTCAATATACTTGCCCATAGTATCTATCCAGCAGTTAAAAAAAATTGTCTCTTGCTACAGAAATAACCGTTGTCCTCTGCAGCAACCACTTCAGCTACAGTGAGCAAATAGTATCCCAATTAGTAGTTAAGAAAAATCAGTATTTTGAAGCAAAAATTCGGCATGGTATTGATACTATGTAATTCTACTCTTAATTATAGTCAATTATAATGGCTTTTAAAACCGCCAGTAAACTCAAAGAAGAAGAAGTATAAGGAGAGACTGCCTGTTTGTTTTTTCAAAACTGTATTTTTCATTCACCTGAAAATTGATTAAAGAGCACAAGGAGAGAACAAAGAGTGGTTGCAATGCTTCTTTCTATGCGTGCTATGAAAAATACTTTGTACTTATACTCGCACTTTTGATACTTAACTATATTCTTTCACGAAATACTTTTGGTACCTAAGTACTTTTAATGTAAGCTACTTTAAGACTTTTACTCTAGTAATTTTCTGATGGGTGACTTCAGCTTTTACCAAAGTAACTTTCAGTAATCGTACTTCTACTTTTACTTATTTTTAAGTAAGTTTTTTTTCCAGTACTTTATACACCTCTGATTATCATATTAGCTATGTGACAAAGTGCAATACTCGGTCAGGCTGTAACTGTCACTTATGAAAATCGTTCATGCTTTCTTTCCTTAATTCTTGTATTTTATTTCATTTCTTTAAACATTGATCATATTATTTTTTTGACTGTCTACCATATTTGAAATAAAATATACCTAAATTGCTCACTTCGCAACACTCTTTTTTTTATCTGCAGTGACTGAAATAAATACCAAACAATTTGCTATTTGGGGGCACTATAAAATTCCAAAACTTTCTTATTTCTTGGCCAATTCTCATGATCTTGGTGTCAACTACAAGGCCTTTTCAAGACCTTTCAATAGGTCATAAATTCATTCAAATTAATTGCATTTCAATTTTTTTGGTCACATACTTAACCATATTCAACCATCACCAATATTGTCTAACGCTTTATGTAAACACATGGCAACTCCTTCACTCAAACATATTTACTAAGCGGTTTTACTCAAAACTGTGGATTCTTTGTCCATAACATGCCCAAAGACGAAACATGGGGAAAAAAAGGAAACTTTGAAGTTCGTTTTTACACCCTCACTATATAGGAACTGCCATGTGTCCACAAAAGTGACGTCACATCCCCGATTAGCACAACTGTAATGATAACTGTATTGTTTCATTACGATTCATAAACATACATACTTTGACTGCCATCTACATCTGCTGCTGCTGTCTCTCTCAAATTGACATTCACAAAATCAATAACTGCTACCCTTACTCTAGCTCTTTGTCTATTCAAATGTATAACTTGCTTTTGATATGTTTTCCTTACTCAAGACTCCCCCCACCTCCCACTCCCTCACTCTCACTTACTCCCACTATCTCACTCACTCACTCTCACTCACACTTTCACATTCTCTCTCTCCCACTCCCACACTCTCACTCTTACACTCTCCCACTCCCACACTCTCACACTCTCCCCACCTACTTTGTAAATAATTTATCAGCTCCAGCTCATTACTAAACTTGCACTCCATATAATTGCGTGAGCTTTGCCTCATTTAGCACCCTTTTCTTGGGCCCACATTCTCATACAGCACTTGGCGGCCCAGCCGTATACTACGTTGCACCTAGTCTTGTTTTACACCTGAGGTTAGATTTACATAAAGTAATTTTAGGACCTGATAAGGACCAGCTGATTTTTTATTATGTCCTGATACATAAAACCATAAAACGGAAAGAGGGTTTACTTTCTTTTTCTCATGACTGTAATTGATAATTGAAAAACATTTCAACCCAAATTTTTTAACACAGGTTTTTGCCATAGACTGTACAAAACAGTTTTAATTCATGCTTTTATTTTTCCGTTTTAATTTGTACTGTTTAAAGTTACTGCGACATCCAAGATGATATAGCCTGCAGCCCCAACCAGGAGGGGCTGTAAAGGGAGGGGGGGCTGCAGGATCCCCCCTTTCCCACTCCCTTCAGCAGTGACATCACTTTTGCTGAGGTAATTGCTACATTCAGGGCGGAAATAGAAATTAAAAGATTGGGGAATGTTTTGTATCTTGGTCTCAGGGCTCAGTGTGTGTTTTCTTATAAGAAGGGGGAAACAGGAAACCAGTTTGGCTTGATTTTTTATTCATTTTGTTATTATTTATTTATTTATTTTTGCAAAATTCCCTAATTAGCCTGTAGTGTGAGAGACCGGTCTGGGATCTGGGCCATGTTAAATATAGCTCAAGCACAAACAAAGCTTCTGTCTGCAGCTCTGTCACTATCTGCCTCAGTGTCACTTATTGAGTGAGCTGTGAATTTAAATGTCTGTCTGGAATCTGCCTAACAAATTATACCTTTCCAAGTCAGAAGATTTATGTGTATTTTTTTGTTTTACCTGGCCTTATTCTCTTAGTCTTTTTAATGCATTATTTTACATCCTGACTTTGTTGATTAAGAGTAATTATAATTATGTGTTGACAATGTGCTTATGAATAATGACACAGAAAATGTATTTACTGTCCGTACCATGCTTTTGGAATATATGAATGGGGAGAATCACAAGAAGCCATTTTCTCAACTTCAGTCAGTCACAGGCAAACATTTTTTGACTTAGTCATGAGTATTCGATTGAAACATTGCAGGATGAGGAGATCGTATCTCACAAAATATTGTGATGAATGTCTTTGCTCTGGTTGTTGACCTGCTGTATGACTTTAGTTCCTCAATTTCAAAGCTCCACGATTGTAGACCAGATTTTCATTGGTCAATCTCGCAATCGCTTTTTTGCGGTCTCAAGATAGCAACATGCCACAATGCACCTCACCACACCTCATTTTAAGACCAGCACGCCTATGAGCACTCAGTTTGATGCAAGTACATTTGCTATTAATGCAAACGGGGCGCTGGACGCGATAACGAAAACTGTGCCGGTCATAAGCTAGCAAAGACACTAGTATCATGCTGCGCTCCACTCAGTGCCAGTTGTAAAACAGAGCCCCAAGAAAGGATAGGTGCCCCCTCTTTAATTTAGCTTTTACCTTGTATGCATCTTTTGCGGTTTGGGCCAGTTTTTTCAGCTTAGTTGTCATCCACTTTTTCCCTGTAAGGTGTTGTGACTGTTGAAAGTGTGACACAACCTTAATTTGATCTGATTTGATTTGAAGGAAGGCCCTAAATGAAATCATGCTAACCCTGTTCTGAAATGACTATGGGTCTCAAGTTTTTGCCTGGATTTTGCAATGGTTACCTGCTCACATATGTAATTCCATGGCCATGATTATGTCACCGCTGTCCATACTGAGAGAATGTGATCTATGAACACTGGCCAAATCCTCACACTGTCCTTGCTCTTCTTTCCTTCTCTGTCCACACAGCAGCATGGTGACCACCGGGAGCCAGAATGTTAGAATTGGGCTCCTATTCTGTCAGCGCGCACTCACTGTTGGACCACAATGCTCTGGGGAGCGCCTCGCCGGGTGCGGCCGAGGGCGGCAGCAGCAGCAGCACGCCGCGCCGCTATGTTGTCCAGCCCTCCGACCCCGAGAGCTGGCGCAAGCACCGGCTGGGCCTGGTGGAGGGGACCCGCTCCTGCACCCTGCTGGAGCCCCGGGGCCTGCCGGAGAGCCCAGTCCTGCGCACGGTCAGCTTCGACACCCTGTACCGGCTGCGCACTAAGCAGCCACCCACCCTGGCCTCCTCCATGGAGGCCCTGGGGCTGGACCCGGACATGCCCGTCAGCCCCCACGTCATCAGACGCCGGCGCGGAGGCCTCATTGAGCAGCGGGACATCATCAGGGCCCACCAGGCGCACAAGATGCAGAGCACCCCGCAGGCTCGACGCAAAGAGTGGGAGTGAGTGTGCCGTTCATCCAGAGCTGTGTGTGTGAAGGGGTGGCTCTGCGGTATTCTTTAAGAATGCAAAGTAAATCTCAAGTGCGCTGTGCTCAGGCGTGGCAAAGTAAAAATTGTTATGCTGTCAGAACTACAGTGTAGTTGCTTTGTTTTGCAATGCTACTTTGAGTCAGTGTTGGGTTATTTATAATATTATGATAAAGATAGTCTTCATTTCTCATGTGAGTAAGAGTTAAATAGCCTTCAGTGAAAGAAGCATACCTGGACAATGACAGAGCCCATTTGCATGCTGAGTGCTGCCAGCTCCTGTTTTCTCTCCTTAGTAAATACATTGTAGCACCTGAATTCTCTTTGTATGGTTATAAAAACTGGCTGCATTTCAAGTATTTTTAAAGGTTGAGATACTAAGAGTGAGAAAATACCAACCTCCAAGCTAAGTTACAAAATAATTCAATGGGACATTAATAGTTCTTATGATTCCAAGCCAATGTACCAATATGAATGATCATGTTTATGCATGATTGTAGAAATCGAAGATCAAACCCATTACTTGCAGACTGGATCACTGCCTGTGAGGATAGGAGATGGCAGCTTGCCCGAAGGGTCTGTGAGATTTGTTTGTGAGACTGTGAATCTTCAGTAATGGAAGACTCTCCATCAGCACTAACTGCTGTATCTGTACTTTTGCAGTTTACTGTGGGGGTGGGGGGTTAAGGATAAATACGTAAAATTGGCTCATGGTTGTGGCTGAGCAGTTGATGATTTTTCACAGGTATGAACTGCAGGAAGGTCTGGCAAATTGATGAAATTCCATCAAGAGAGCATTGTTAATGTCAGCTTGCATTAGCACTAGGGGCTGTACTTTTCCCTGAGACTTCAATAATTTGGTCAGCTGCTTCCCACAAAATGGAGATGTTCAATAATTGGATCAATAATAATATTGTATATTAAGACATCATCTGATTTCCCCTCTAGGTGGTTCTTCTTATAAAATGTAAATGTTTGGGACATGGGATCTGTTCGCAAATCAAACCAAAACAGTTTTGTGCCACAAGTGTGTATATCACTACAATTTAAGTGAAAAAGTAGTAAAATTTAATTAAAGCATTTAAGTACTGCTCTGTCTTGCTATGTTATATTAATAATAATAATAATAATAATAATAATAACAACTAGCTTCGAGGCTGGGATCCCTGATATATACCTTGTCCAAAAAAGGATATGTCCTGTTTTCCTATCATTCCAGCCCACTTTTGTAAACTTGCCCATAGTTCTTCCAATTTTGAGTTAGAATGAGCAATACATGTTGAAAGACCATATTTTGACTTTTTTTGTTTCTTACAAAGTGTTCATTAAGAATGAAAGACAGTGAAAGACACCCCTTTTTAGCAGATCTCATGTCAGTTGAAACACTCCAAAAAACTTTATTAGAATTTTCTCACCTATTATTGCAATAATGTATCTAAAACTCATATGGCAATATCTACACATAATAAAAAATGAAAAATAGGCAAAAATATCACATTTTATTGCATGACTTCTGACCTAGATACAGTTAACAGCAGCCTACAGAAGTCACTTCATCATGCATTTTCAAAGTTAAAAACATCAACCTTGCCCTCTTCTAGGATTCTATTGCTTGAAATCATAGATATATATTTAGAACGCAAGATTGCTGATGACATCATATTTACATTACACAAAGTGAAGCACCTGGCCGCCATATTGATACACCCAACCTCTTCATTAAAATAAATGGTTTCCTATGAGGCCAATTTCAAATAAGTTAATATAATCGTTAAAATGCCAAGATGTGTGGCCGTGTTCTGTAGAAATATTCATACGAAGGGCAGTAGTAAAACGTTTCATGCGAAAGTTATCGTAGAAACGCAAATTTATTACTTTAATGGAGAAAGTCGCGTTTGCATGCTAGCTAGCTAATTAGCCAGTCCATTGAATAGAATACACCTCCCACTAAAAGCAAATGCTAACTATTGTTAACGGTCACCAGCCAACTAGCTACGTTGACTTGGCAGTTAATAAAATTAACAAGCTAGATACTTGTAATTGACATTCAACGGCAATACTTCTTACCAGCAAAATATTTAAAATGGAGGATAAGTTGCTTTGTCTTTATATATAGGGGTGCGTTTACCAAAATCACAGATGCAGACTTACATAGTTGGTTCCATTGACTGAGAATGGACGAACTATGTAAGTTGCTAACTTGGTTAGCAACTACATTTTTGGTAAATGCACCCCAGATTTCCAAATAGACAAGGAGGAGAGAAAGGCTTGGCTGTCAAAAGTCAGGAGAAAAAAAACATTTTGCCATAGCCGCGATCGGTGAGGTGAAACTTGCTGATGGAGCAGGTCCAGTTAACTAGCGCTTCCGTTTCACAACATTGGCTTTTGCCATATGAATCAATTGCCGCCGAGTCACGTTTTCGGTCTTCCCTTCCGTGAGTGCGCCTCTTCTCCCACCCAAAAAAGCCCATATTTAGGGAGACGAAATGTTGCTCTTCACAGCGATACCAAAAGAACAAAGACTCACACGCTAGTGTTTTTGAAAATGTAATTTTAAAGTAGGCAAAAATGAATGGGAGTCTATGAGCGAATTTTACTTCCGGGTGTACACACTGCTGGAACAGATGCTTTTATTTTATTTTATTTTTATTTATTTGGTTTATTTGTACAGGGACAGCGCACATTAACAACATTTACGTAAATGTAAATGAGCCAGTTTTAGCTAAGTAGCTAATTTTCAACTGTAGTCCCTGGGCAAGATGTTTATTGCCAGATAAAAAACATACAAATATGGAGTGCATCATCACAGTGAGGACATACATCACATTTAAGAGGAAATAAGTTGCATAAATAGCACATTAAAATAAGAAAGGGGCTTCGGCTAGTAGGCAAGCTACATGAGGTCACAGACACACAGACATAGTAGCCATACAACATATCAGCAAAACACTATAAAATATAAAACAAAATATTCTACACAAACGTACACCTAGCAACAAGTAGGCAAGCAAGACAGACAAGCAGACAGGTATATAAGCAGGCAACGTCGAGGCGAGGAGGCAAGCAAGCAAATAGACAGAATTCGATTGAGATGGATGAAATCCAAGACTACGGATTGTGATCACAGGTCTGATTATCTTTGAACCATGTTTTTAAAGTAAGTTTGAATGCTCTGTGTGTTTCAATTCCACGGATGTGTGGTGGTATAGTGTTCCAAAACTGGGCTGCTTGCACTGAGAAGGCTGACTGACTGAAGGAACTTTTTCTCAGTGGTACGATAAGATTACCTGTGGTAACCGATCTAGTAAGTCTGCTGCCCAGTGTAAAAAAATCAGCAAGTGGTGGTGGGGCCACTTCACTTGAGCATACCCTATCAGCAATCTAGTGTTATATATATATATATACACACTACCGCTCAAAAGTTTGGGATCACTTGCAAATTTCTTTGTTTTCCAAAGAAAAATACATTTTCATGCATTTCACAAACATTTTTTTCCATTTCACAAACATTTTTATCCATTTCACAAACGATTAAAATTAATCAGATGATTTTCAAAGAATGATCTACATTTTTGCATAGAGGCCTATTATCATCAACTGTCAGTCCTCTGCATCAATCTCCTGGTATGGCTGCTAATCCAAGTTAAGCATTTTATAAGGCTAATTGATTATTAGAAAACCCTTCTGCAAATGTGTTGCACAGCTGAAAACCGTTGAACTAATAAGGGCGCTGTCAAAAAAGGGAGCATGGCATTCTTGAGGTTGGTTTAGTACCTGAAGCATCAGCAGTTGTTTGTTTACAGGCTCAAAATGGCCAGAAAGAAAGAACTTCCTTCAGAGACCCGTCAGTCTATTGTTGTGATTAGAAAAGAAGGATATTCAATGTGAGAAATTGAAAACTTAAAGTCTCTTACCATGCTGTCAACTACTCCCTTCAGAGAGCAGCACAAACTGTCACTAACAAGGACAGAAAAAAGGAGTGGGAGGCCCTGATGCACAACTGTGCAAGAAGACCAATATCTGAGAGTGTGTACTTTAAGACAAAGACACCTCACAGGCTGTCAACTAGCAGCTGCGCTAAATAGTTCCCGTCAAACACCAGTTTCAGTATCAACAGTGAAGGTGTTTTTTTTTTTTTTGATGAAGGCAAAGTTTGAAGTACATATTCATCATTTTCCATTAAAATCATTATTTCTAACTCAGACAATGTCAGCATGTTCTGTTCATTTGCTATATTTCCTATTCAGACTAATTTCATGTGTGTTTCCATGGAAAACAAGAAAATTTCCAAGTTATCCCAAACTTTTGAGCAGTAGTGTGTATATATATATATATATATATGCTTGAAATACATTTTAGATATGATAAGTTTGTACAACATCTATCAAAGATTAGAATCCTAGAAGAGGGCAAAGTTGATGTTTTTAACTTTGAAATTGCATGATGAAGGGACTTCTGCAGGCTGCTGTTAACTGTATCTAGGTCAGAAGTAATGTAATAAAATGTGACACTTTTGCCTATTTTTCATTGTTTATTATGTGTAGATATTGCCATATGAGTTTTGGATACGTTATTGCAATAATAGGTGAGAAAATTATAATGAAGTCTTTTTTGGAGAGTTTCAACTGGCATGAGATCTGCTAAAAAGGGGTGTCTTTCACTGTCTCTCATTCTTTATCAACACTTTAAGAGACAAAAAAAGTCAAAATATGATCTTTCAACATGTATTGCTCATTCTAACTCAAAATTGGAGGAACTTTGGGCAAGTTTACGAAAGTGGGCTGGAATGATAGGAAAAAACAGGACATATCCTTTGTCTTGGTCATGTGACTGAACAGAACATTTTTAACATTGCAGAATTGATGGATAAAAAGATACTATACCTGGATTGTATTTCCAGATG
Source organism: Gymnothorax javanicus (assembly GCA_029692085.1). Classification (NCBI taxonomy): domain Eukaryota; kingdom Metazoa; phylum Chordata; class Actinopteri; order Anguilliformes; family Muraenidae; genus Gymnothorax; species Gymnothorax javanicus. The sequence goes on from CM056196.1 coordinate 92,983,030, forward strand.
CTTAGGAAGATTAAAGTTTTATGATGATAGGTGACCGCTAAAGTGAGTAAAAGGTCAACTGAAATTTGATTAGCTGATGTCAGCCGATAGTCTGGGGCATGTTCCTGTTAGGTAACGATCTGGAACCAGACGCGAGAACCAGGAGTTGCAGTAAAATAGGATCTTTATTGGAAAGGGGGCGAACCCCCGCAGAGCAGGAGGCAATGGTACAAAGTCCACAATCCAAAAATCAAAAATCCACAGGGCGTAATCCAAGTCGTAAACAGGGCACCAATCACAGAATTCATAGTCAGACAAAAAGGGTTTGATACACAGAAGTAGCAAGCAATCCAAAACAGAGCCAAAATCAAAAATCAGGGACGGTCCAGTCAGAAGAGAATCACTAGAGAATACAAGGCAAAAACAAGCATAGCACAGGCAAACCAAGAGAAACGTTCTGACGGGGAACTGCTGTGAAAAGACTGCTTAAGTACACTCAAGGGAAGTCACATGCTATGATCAGGGACAGGTGAACGGGATCAGACTAATTATGTGGGAGCAAACACGAGGGAGAACCTAACCACATGAAATTGGCAAAAGCCAAAACGCGGACAGGGATCACGAGACAACCTATAGACAAAACATACAGCTCCGGTTAGGGAGTTCTAATGTGCACAGATAATGAGAGGCAGGACAGAGTAGAGCAGGTGCGGAGGATCCGCTGAATTGCAGCAAAGACTAAGAGAAGGCAAGAGGCGGAGACTAGAACAGGGCGAGTGCTGAGAGCTTGTTAATCAATTAGTAAGTGCAGCTATACAATCCCTGGTGCTCGTTAGTAAGTTAGTATTATATACAATGTTAGTCTTGGTTAGTAACTTTAACAAAATAACAAACTGTTAGTATGGGTTAGTAAAATAGAAAAGCAAGGCGAAGGAAGCAAACGAGATGAGAAGGAATGTTTGAAACCCAGAAACCATGAAATCACCTAAACATGTGACACGCAGGACTGGGGAGAAGCTGTAGCTTAACAAAAGACCAGACAGGGGAGACAAAGTGCAATGAAGGGCATGAACAAAGACATGGACCGGAGAGTAACAGAAATGTGGATCTGGCATGGCAAAAATGAAAACATGGCAAGGAACAAAAACTGAACAGAACATGGCAAAAACATAACAGGCAAAGGCAGCAACATAACAGGGCATGGCAAAAACATAACAGCATGGCAGAAACAATGACAGACATGGCAAAATCAGAACAGGCATGGCAGAATCATAACAGTTCCTGGTTCTGAGGGATGATGATGGGGTCTGTGATGTCTCGCAGGTAAGACTGTCCAGTAACAGCCTCATCAGTAATGACCCGTTGGGTTTTGCGTGCACAGCTGACACTTGCTCAGAATGTTAGACCCCCTCTACCAAACTACCGTCTCGGGACCAAGTTGACCTCCGCATTACACTCACACATCGGTGAACAGCACTGTGGACCACTGCTGCATGTTCCAGGTAACGCGGTCATGTACCCACTGGAGACGATCACATCGTTGCTGTGCTATCAAAGGCATCACCTGCAACGGTTGTCTAGCGTTCAAGCTGAAGTGATGAAGTCAATGGCGGATGGTCTGTTCGGACACCCTGGTGCCTCTCACATCTCGCAGACATGCTTGGAGGCACTTCCATCACATTGTCTGAGAGTGTAGGTCCTGAGGTACTGGTCGTCCCTCCAATCAGTTACACGTGGCACTCCACTTCTGGGCGAATCATGCATGTCACCAGTAGCTCGATGATGTCGATAAAGTCTACTGATGACACTCTGGGACACGCCAAGTTCAGTGGTGACATCAGACTGTGCTTCCAACCTTGAGACGGGCTGTGGCCAGATGGCGCTGCTCCTGTCAATCCTCGGCGTGCATTCATTGGTGAAGGCATGATGCACTGGTGAAGTTATATTGATCATGTTTCATATTTACAGCCTTGAAAAATAAGGAAGGGGCCAACTGACATGACTTTCCCTAATTCAGTTTTTGGGGTAGTGTCTCTTTCACACTAAGCACACTTCTCAGACATGACAAAACAAGGTGTGTCGGGCATGCGGATACAATGGTCTAATCACACACAAAGTCATTCAAGCAGAATGCATACCCTCAGTAACATATCTTTGTACACTCTGCAATATCCCTTACTTATTGTGAGTAGTGTGAATGGGTGAGGCTTATATGGATGGATTTGGCTTGACCCGCAGAATTCAAAAAAAAAAAAAAGAATAATGTTTCTACAACTGTCCGTTCAGAAATTATAGCCCAAAACATGTCGACAAAAAATTGAAAAATTCAATATAGCTGCCTGCTTGCACGATTTAACGCAGGTACCTCTTACTCATTATGCTTGTTGTGCATCATAAGGACATAGTACATTACAAATTTCATGACATTCCGTCCAACTGTTTTTATGTTATTTCAATAAAATAGGGTCATGTGACCAAATAGACTAATAGCTAGCTTGCACAATTTTGACCAGAAGTTGATGGTTTTTGCAAATTTGATAGAACTCGGGTGTTCTAGACCTGTGTTGAGTTTGAGCTTGGTCGATGCAGTGGTTCAGGAAAAGAAGATTGTCAAAGGTTTTGAACATAATCCAATATGGCAGATGAACAATGCAACAAATCAAAAATCAGAGAAAACTGGTATTGTAGAAGGACCAAGACTGTTCATGAAGCACTGTGCAATTGTGGGTCTTGCTCAAGCGCCCAATTAACAGTTACATTGACCATTTTGTGGCCGCACAAAGGTTTGAGCAAGCAACTTCTTGGAGCCAGCAAAACAAATTATCCACGAGGATACAGGCTGCTACCCCCAAGATTTGTGTAGTTGTTTACAGTGAGGCTGCCACCATCTGTGGAAATTGTTCAGTTGTTTTATATTTTGCGACTACACAGCATTGATGTAGATAAGGAGGCAGACAGAAATAACTCGGGCTGCAACATAGTCAGTCATTGGAAGATCTTGTTTAAAATTCTTGGATCACAATAGATGAGGTGGACTCACATACAATTATTTTTTTCTTGGTGCAGGCAGTCCTAAATTAGTAATGAAGGGATGCATCCAGCAGTGACACTGCTGTTTTGGAGCCTTAGTATTCTCACATGATGTCTTGGGTAAACTTGATAAAGCAATATGCATAGAGATGATGCTTCATAATTGAAAATTGATAGTTTTAGAATATCCTTTGAACAAGTAATTTCAATTCAGAGTTAATGAGTTACTTTATGGAACTGACGTTTAATCCATGCCAACATGATGCGTTTTTTATTATTATTATTATTTTTAAATTTTATTTATTTATTTATTTATTTATTTTTGCTGTTAATACGGAAATAATTACCCATATTTGCTCCTCCTGATGACCTGGTAATTACAGTAATTTATCTGAGCTTTTGGGACAGCATGTATTTGTGTGATGACATGAAAAAACATATTTTCTATCAGTTTTCTTTTTGCCTTGCACTGAAAAACACTAGGGTATTCAGAGAAATGCAGTTTTTTTATGGCTTGCTCATTAGCATATGGTCTCAGGACCTGTGCATCCATATTTTGCCTCGACTGGAAATGCAGTTGGATGATGGACAGTCAGTAATTGCGCATACACCTCATTTATGTATGTTTCAGAGCAAATAAATTTTGATCATTTTGTGAAACAGTTATCCTGTGAGTTCTATCTCTCAGCTCTATATCAAAGCTGTTAAAAGCTTGACTCATCCTCTCTCTCCCTTCTTTATGTGCTTTAACAAGCTTGATCTTGGTTATGGCCAGGCAGGTTCCAGAGCCGTAACTGTCCGCACAGGTTATAATAGGTTGTCTCCAAAAAACCCATACCAGTGCAGGTCAGGCATCTGTTATTTATGTTTCTCTTTGATGGCTGCTGCTGGAGAAATAGGCAACTACGCAAGCTGTTGTGAGCCTCAAGGGTAAAGCCATTTGTATTTCCGAGAGACTGATAATTAGAGTGTGGAGCATTTCAAGCTGTTTCAGTCGTGCCAATGATACTGCTGCATTCTTGGAAGAACAGAGAAGTACCGAGCTTTTGCTAAGACAAAAAAAAAAAAAGATAAAATCAACTCAACAGATTTTTATATTAAATTTTATATGCGTAATTTTGTTTCATTAGATGTACTACTTAATCCTTGTTGTTTGTTGGTGATGGACGTGTTTTTAGATTGGTGTTTTCTTTTATCATAATGACAGTATTTGGATCTTAAGTTTTGATGTGAAAATATTGTCTTTAGTACAACCTCAGAGCAAATCATGGAAAATGCTAATAAAATGAAAAGGGACCGACTTGAAAAGTCCATTCACCCTCTGCTACATTGGAAACAGCATTTTTAGCTTACATGGCTGAAGGCCATATAAGCTAGTGTAATGGGTTTGCGTCCGGCGTAGTCCGTCGTCTGTCTTCTGTCGTCTGTAAACTTTGGTCTTTTTCTCCAAAACTGCTGGACGGATTGTTCTGAAATTTTTTGTGGATGTTCCATATCAGTATGGGACTAACGTTTGTTCATGGCTTTTGAAAATTGATTAAAATTGAATTTTTGAAATTTTTGTTACAATGGAGCCCTATGGGAGGGAAATTTTTGATGGGCTTTATCTTTGAAACGGTAAGAGATAAGGTCATACTTACTATTAACCTTAAATAGGAAGTCATATATGGGCTTCAATTTGGCTGCCTGACTTTTGAGCTCAGATGACTTCGAAAGGTCAAATTCAAGGTTATGGAATTTCATTTGCCTATATCTCCGAAACCACTGGACGAATTGTTCTGAAATAATGCATAAGGGGGCGCGAGTGAGATGACTGAAGTGTAGACTGGTTTTTTCGAGCTCCTGCTGGATCACGGTTTTATTGTTTAAAAACTGCCTTTTTGATTATCAAAGTCTTTAATTTTTACAATTAAACCTTTGCCATTTGCTTTACGTTCATGCCGCTAAAAGTGTAATGTCGATTTGCCAAGTAAAGCTGCACGAGGCGGAAAGGGAGCTGCTCCCCCACCAGCAAGTGCTATTGTTAGCCATGACCAAGCTAGCATGGAGCCGTTAGATATGTCCTCAGTTGAAGAGGAAGACGAACTTCCACTCGTGGCAAAAAATGTCAAACAACCACAGACTATATGAGCTCACACCTAAAACCAACCACTTTCTCTGTGGTGAAATCGTGTGTTTTAGTGAGTCCCGTTCTAGTGCTGCTCTCAAAAATATTAGGCTAGCAGTAATGTTACTGAACGGCATTTTAGCTAAAATAATGCATTGTCGCTCTTCTTGATATTTTGTTACTCTTCATCTTACGTGACAAAATGAATACAACTGCGTGTGATAAGTAATATTCCCGAAAAGTCGTGCAAAATCACTTTACCTTGTCGGATGACGTCTTTGTTATGTACAAAGATGTGGACGGATCTGATAAGTAGTGGAGGATGCGTGTCAAGTGTCTGAGGGGTATTTACGACAGTGCAATTACACCCAGGAACTGTAGGGGCGCTGCTTAGTCAAAGTTTAAGAAACTGTCATGTATTGCTTTAAATGGATCAGGTGTGAAAGAGTAGAGCTGGGGCAAAAACCTGTAGGGCAGGGGGTCCTTGAGAACTGGGTTGGGAACCACTGATCTCGGGCAATATTCAACAATCCAGTTGAGGCGAAGAATTTTGCTGACCAAAAACTTTGTAAGTAATGAATGAAGAGTTATAATGTACATTGAATGGGCTTCTCGTATCACAGTTTTTTTCCATGTTGTAATATCTGTCTCTTTCTGTATATGTGCCAGCGAGGGGCAGTGAGTTAAAGGAGTTTATTTTTTCCCTTCACGCCTTTTTTGGCCAGTGTTCTGACAATTTGTGCTGCCTTGTCAAAAAATGCTACTGTAATGCAAAGTGATCGTAAAGTCTTTGTTTTCACTGTAATATTGCAATATGAATCAGTGTACAGTAGTAACTTTGTCATTTGTTATCTTATTTTAACACAAGCAGATGTTATAATGAGTTGGATAAGTTCGTTTAAAGATATATGCCCATATACGCCATTATCGTCCAATCTCTGCATTTTCAGGAAAACCCAGCGTGTACATGCAAATATATATATACGCTAAAAGGTCAAAAGGTGCAGCGAAAAAAGACTTATATTTCGAAGGTTTGGAGCACAAGGGGCGTAAGTGACATTTTGGGCTAAAATAAGTTTTATACATCATTTTAAAGGTCTTGATGAGCTCTATCAAATGGTAAAAAAATATGGTCCCAATAGTAGTTACTTTTTAAAATAAAGGCTAAAAACAAAAAGGCGTAAGTGAAAACCTTCAATTGAGTTTGGAGCGAAATAGGCGTAAGTGCACTGAGCTTGGCGCACAAAAGGCGTAAGTGCAGGTCAAGTGCATTTATGCCTTTAGTGCACTAAACAATTCACACAAGAACAGCACTGGCACCCTTTTAGTGCAGAAAAATGGCGCTGCAGAGGCCAAGAAAAATGTATACTGCTGAACAAGTGCTATTAAGTATAACTGGAGAATTTCCCACAAGGGAAGAGGAGGACCTACATTATTCTGATGGTGAGGAAATAGCTGTACAATGGAAGTATTATTAAATGAGAAATCTGAAAACAAAATATTGACCAACTGCCTATGCTGACTGTTTTCCAGCTAGCTACCTAGCTAGTTAGCTTTTGAACTCATGGGCTTATAAACTAAGCCCATGACTGCTGATGTAATCGCGTACTAGCAAGCTAGATTGCATTAGCAAACTAGCTAGCTCTGAGTTAGCTTGTCCTGATCATTTGATCAGTATTTTCTTGTGTTTAATTACCATACAAACTGCAAGCTAGCTAGGTCACGTAGCCTAATCTGGCAATTGGAGAGCTAGCTAGCTTTCCATCCTACCTAGTTAACTGGCCATATGAACTAGGTAACCGTGTCAAAAAGCCAGCTAACTACACAGGAATTTGACTTTGTGAGAAATGCATAAAAAAAGTGATCATGAATTAACTTGGGTCAACAGAGACTTGGGGATATACTACTGGTTCTCGTTCCATTATGCTTAAGTATGTTTTGACAGTGGAGTAAAAAGCTTTTGATACATGTTAAACCTGCTTTCTCTGTCTAGGTATTTCATTTATTGCATCTAAAAAGCAGTGACCAAAGACAATTTAAATGGAAATCATGAGTGCTCCCCAAAAGTGAAGTCAAATCATCTGGATTGCCCCAGGTGGCTGGCAGCAGTATAACTCATAACTCCCACCTCCTCCATGTTAATAGATGGGACATGGCCCAAATTAAAAACTCGAAGTACACGTCAAATATTTGTTCCCCAAAGATGATTTCTTTCATTTTAAGTCATTCTCATCATGCTGATATTTGTTCAAGTGTTCATTTCCCCAAAAGCTTGGTTTTAATTAGTTATTTGATGCTAGTGATGATGATGGCATGTAATACCAAGATCAACAGTTTGTCTGCGCTTGCGATTGGTCCAGCAGGTGTATGGGTGGGGAGTTCAGACTGCGGCTCCAAACTTTGATTATTACTGTGCAGACTCTGGCTCCAAATGATATCACCAGAGCAAGATAGCAGCAGCTTTATGCAGGATATTTTTCACTTTACCTTTCTATAACGGTAGGAGGCAGAGACATGACGTTCATTGTGTGTTCTTGACACTGACTGACAAACACACACACTCACAGGCTATAAAACCTATGAGATATAGTACACAAACCTCAATTGAAGAATTTAAAAAAAAAAAAGTTGAAAAAAGATACGGTATGCAAATGAAATGGATGAAATTCACATTATGTTCTAATAGTGAGCGGGAAAAGCTGATGATTTGAGATTGTAAATAATAATTCATACATGGGGCTATCTATCTAACTGTTTTTGAATGGGCTCACTGTTACTGTTTTTTAATTAACTGATATTTAGAGTTTAGAGTATGGTACGAATGTTACAAATGTTATGTTACAGTATGTTGTCAATGATGATTAATAAAATAAAAAGAAATTGGCTTATTTTGGCTTGTTACTCTGTCTCTATTCCAGTATCACATATTTTTGAATGTCACTTACGCCCATAACAACAAACAATAGGTAATAAAATGTTGGCGCACAAAAGGTGTAAGTGACGTTTTGGCTAATAAGTTGTACTTTTGTAGTTTAAAAAAAAAAAAAATTAAAATATGGATTCTGTGAAGCCTAACCTCTATAAAAGTGTAGATTGCTCAAATATGTTGTTTTTAATCAAGTAATTACAATCAATGAAAAGTTTGTTTTAGCTCTCCTGTAAAATTCTGAAAATGTCACTTACGCCCCTTGTGCTCCAAACCCTCGATTTATGATATTTGAAGATACTTGAGATGTGAGCGAAGAAATAGAGCCCAAGATTTTAGGTTTGCGCAAACGTAGAACCGCGAGATAGCATATTTTGATAGGTAGCAAAAATTGACAGAACACTTGCGATCCCCGATGTGTATTGCTAGTATGGCAAAAAAAAAAATGGTGGTTTCATGTGGTATTGTGGGGTGCACTAACCAGTTTAAAAAGGGAGATTCAGTTAAGTTTTTCCGCTTCCAACACGGTAAGAGACAGTGAAGAGCATGGATATGTGCAGTCAACCAAAAAGATTTTGCACCGAAGGACCATTCAAGGGTTTGCAGTGCACATTTTATTAGTGGCTGGCCTGATTACACAGACCCGAAAGATGTCGACATCGTGCCATCGGCCTTTTCTTACAAAGAAAATAGAGTAACTCCCGTCCAACATCACAAGATCGACAAGTGAGGCGAGATTTTCGTAAGGGTAAGTGTTAGATTTTGTTAGAAGTGACATGGAATCGAGCTGCAGTTCAAAATGTAATCCTGTGTTGCTATACATCTTGAGCGCTTGCTGTTGTTGTAGCGTTAAAAGCTAACATTTGTTGGTTACTCTTCACAATTAAAAAAATTACTCTTTACTGCTGCAGTTCTTGTAATTATGATTTGTTGTTTATAAAGAGAACAAGATATGATTTGTTAATGTGTGGATATTTTATATATTAGTTTAGTTCTTATTTTTGTTGTAGATAATTTCAGACGTTTGAAGAAGCAGAACCTGCAACAACGATTTGGTGAAGCACAGCTCTCCTGTGATCTGGAAAAACCTAGTAAGTTTATCAGTGACAAAGATCTCACAATTGAACAAAAACTTTTAGGTTCTGGACTTTTCCTAACAGAAAAAAATGAAAGAAACTTGATTTTGAAAGTTCAAATGACACTTATAGCTAGTGTTTTAAGAAATTTACCACTTTTAATTACTGCAAATGAAAGTTAAACTCAGTTTCTACTAAAAGTGACACACATACTAGGTTTTTCCACATCACAGGAGGGCTAAATACGTCTGTCCAGTTTCATGATTACTGCATGCCGCAGTAAGGTTAATTACTTATCTGGTACGAGTGGTGCTATCAACCTGACTAATTTTCTAACTGCGTGCATAAATAGAACACCTCCGTGTCCGCGGACGTCTGTATTTACTCAAAAGGGTTTAACAGCCCGCAGGCTGTAACTGTATACATATAATTATCACTGCTATCCAACATGTCCAATGGCAGCTGGTGATGCCTACCTGTTTGTAGCACCATTCCTGGATGTCACCTTCATCAAAGTGTTAAATACCCCGGTCTAAACGCTTGTTGTTTCTGCCACTCTTCTCCACAATGTGATCAAACACATGAAGAAATTTAATTGGGGGTATTAAATCAGTGGTCGAGTCGGCGATATATCCGACCTCCTCGAAGGCTGCGGTAGCACTTATAGTCTCGGTCGTGGGGCTTGTATTTTCTTTCTTGAGGCTCTGTTCGTCAACAATCACTTCAATCAGTTCAGCCTTTTTCATTCCCATGTGGTTTATGTTCAAATCCTTGCACATCTGCCATAATTCTTGCACTTTAACCCGTGAAATTGCTTATTGCTCGCTAACATAGGTTTTGACAGACGCTATGACACTTCTTGCCATACAAACTTCGTCTTACACATACGCATAAAAAAATCTTGTGCTTACTCTGAAACGGTCTATTAACCTTGTCGCTTTGTTTAAAACAAGTGGATTTTGTGTTGAATCTTTTGATTTTGATTAACTTTTGCGGTGTTGTGGTGTATAATAGACCCTTTTGGCTCACCAGGCTTCATTTAGGACCATTTTGGGCCAACTTAGATTGGACTCCACTTTCACGATTTTTCCATATTGGTCAACTTTTAGGGTATTCTGGGCCAAAATATCACCATTTTGGGTTGCCAGTGGTCATTTGGCACCATTTCAGGCCAACTTCGACCAGACTCAAAAGTTATGCATTTTTTTTTTAATTTTTGTCAACTTTTTGGGTGTTTTGGGCCAAAATGTGACCTTTGGGGTCACCAGGGATGATTTGGGAGCATTTCCGGCCAACTTTGAACCGGGTCCACTTTCACAAATATTCAATTTTGATCAACATATTGGGTCTTTTTGGTCAAACTACAACCCATTTGCGTCGCCAGGGCTCATTTCGGGCTAACTTTGATCCAGTCCCACTTTCACAATTTTTTTTTTTTCAGAAACAATTTAGATATTTGAGGCCAAAATACAATCCTTTTCAGTTACCAGGGGTTATTTGGGACCTGTGACCATTTCATGCCAACTTTGATCTGCCTTCAGTTTCAGAAATCTTCAATGCCTGTAAACATTTTGGCCATTTTCTGTCAAAAACCCTTTTGGATCACGAGGAGTAATATTTTTACCAATATATTTCACATTTGCGTACCAAAAAGTTTGAACATTTTGAATATTCTTTGCAGTCTGAATGGCCATGTAAGCTACGAAGTCTGTAGACTTTTATTTGATGTTTTTATGTGAATTTAATTACTTATAACAGTAACAATAACAGAGTCCTTAAAAAGTTGGTATAGTCGACTGTGGTCCACTGCGTGACATCGCCATGTTTTTTAATCACATTCATTAAAGCAATATTTTCACGACTTTGCATTTGGGGCTTAATATGCAGGTACCAATGTTCACAATACATTTTGCAATTAACAGACCAAAATTCCATGCCTCTGTGGCAAAGAGGAAGTGTTCGAAATTTTGGTAAGAGCCTGCCTGTGGTACAGAGGGTTGCTGAATCAAGCCCTGACTGGTGTTGTAAGGACATGTTTGCAAGTATTCCGGTATTCATTATCATGAAACACAGGGATGAATAGGCTGTTGCTTAATATCCAGAGAGTCGAAATTTAGATATTTTGAACAACATTTTCTTCATAAACATTCACAATTTTAGTATTACAAATCTCCTTCTTCCTCTTCTCATCATCTGATTTTTCTTTTTCATCTTCTACTTCTTCCACCATTTCTCCACAACTGCCCACCGTAGCCCTATTACTGCTCGCAGCTGAAATTAGCCCTAAATTAACCCTGTGCCAACCTTTTTGGAGTGTGTTACTTTCAAATTAGCATATATTTTCAATAAACAATTGAAATTGCAAGTTAAAGCATCAAATAATTTGTTTCTGTAGTGTTTTCAATATAGTAGAGGGTGTACGTATTCTTTAAATCACTTCTTTTGGATTTTACAAGCATTTTCTATAGTCTGCTTTTTTTCAGAACTGGGGTTATTTGTTGCCCTTGTGTAATCAGTGCAGCCTGTAAATTTTGCACAAATCAATAGGATTTTTATTTCAATTATTGTAGTTTTGATAAATGGCAGGATACTGAATACAGCACTATGTAAAAGTCTTATGTAGCTTGAATTTTTATGTAAATATGGCATTTTGTGATTTTCTGTGTTGATTGCTGATCTGCCAGGAGGATAGAGAAAATATGTACACAACCCCAATTTGGACAAAGTGTAAATTGTGAATAAAATCAAAATGCAATGACTTTCAAATCACACCAGCCAGTATTTTATTCACAATAGAACAGAGATAACATAGCAAATGTTGAAACTGAGAAATTTTATAATTTTATCCACAAAATGAGCTCATTTCAACTTTGATGGCTGCTACAGGTCTCAAAAAAGTTGGGACAGGGGCCTGTTTACCATGGTGTAGCATCCCCTCTTCTTTTTAACACAGAGTGGAGGCTTCTGGGCATTGAGGAGACAAGTTTCATGAGTTTAACCATTGAAATTTGATCCCACTCTTGTTTAATACAGGCTTCCAGCTGCTGGAGATTTTTGGGTTTCCTTTGAAGGACCTTTCGTTTAATTATGCGCCAAATGTTCTCAATCGATGGAAGATCAGGACTGCAGGCAGGCCAGTTCAGCCCACGGACTCTTCTACTATGAAGCCATGCTGTTGTAATAGCTGCAGTATGTGGTTTTGCATTTTTCTGCTGAAATACACAAGGCCTTCCGTGGAATAGATGTCGTCTGGAGGGGAGCATATGTTGCTCTAAAACCTTTATATACCTTTCAGCAGTCATGGTGCTTTTTAAAACATGCAAGTGTCCCACACCATATGCACTAATACATCCCCATACCATAAGAGATGCTGGGTTTTGAACTGAATGCTGATAACAGGAGGGGTGGTCTTTCTCCTCTTTAGCCCGGAGGACACGACGCCCATGATTTTCAACAAGAGGACTCGTCTGACCACAGGACACTTTGCCACTTTGCTACAGTCCATTTTAAATGAGTCTTGGCCCACAGAACACTGCGGCGCTTCTGGATCATGCTTAACAAAGGCTTCCTTTTTGAGTTTTAGGTGGCATCTGTGGATGGCACAGTGGACTGTGTTTACAGACAGTGGTTTCTTGAAGTTTTCCTGGGCCCATTTAGTAATGTCAATGACAGAGTCATGCCGGTGAGTGATGCAGTGTCGTCTGAGGGCCCGAAGATCACGGGCATCCAGTAAAGGTCTTCAGCCTTGTCCCTTATGCACATAGATTTTTCCAGTTTCTCTGAATCTTTTGATGATGTTATGCACTGTCGATGATGAGACATTCAAAGCCTTTGCAATTTGACGATGAGGAACATTGCTTTTTAAGTATTCCACTATTTAATTACGCAAGCGTTCACAGGTTGGAGAGCCTCTGGCCATCTTTACTTCTGAGAGACTCAGCTTCTCTAAGACAACCCTTTTATAGCCAATCATGTTACACACCTGATGCCAGATAACTCAATTACCTGCTAAATGTTCTTTCAGCTGATTCTCTTATATGATAATTGCTTTTTCTTTTTGCCTGTGTCCCAACTTTTTTGAGACCTGTTGCAGCCAGAAAATTTGAAATAAGCTCATTTTGAGGATAAAAATGTAAAATGTCTCAGTTTCAACAATTGAAATGTTATCTAGGTTCTATTGTAAATAACATATTGGCTCATGTGATCTGAAAGTCATTGCATTTTGACTTTATTCACAATTTACACTTTGTCCCAACTATTTCAGAATTGGGGTTATTTACTTGTATTGTTTGCACATTAAAGGGGACCTATTTTGCTATATTTCCAAGGTTATATTTTGATCTTGGACTCCCCTAGAGTACTCCTGATCGTTCAAAGTCTAAAACAGGGTCATTATTTAGCTCATACTGCCATCCTCAAAAAACACAATTTGTTGTCCATTGTAGTCTCTGCCTGAAACGTCTCGTTGGGGTGGCTCTTCCGCTATGGCCCCCACTCCCCGTGTGCCCACTTTCTTCTGACTGGCCAGCTCTGTGGAGGGCGGATCTAGGTGGGACGAGGCAGCAGAACGCAATTTTCCGGGTCCGCCTCCCCAGAGTGAAACTGAGACGCGTCTGCCATCTGAGAAGGAATCGACGGGCAAATTCCGCAATCAAACGCAGTACATGTGTATAGATCTAATGAAATTAACTTGTTCTAATAAACGCAATGACGAAAGTGCAGGACGCAGTGCGAAAGTCTGGCAGCTCAAGCTCGAATTTGCTGTCTACCTACAGCTACTATGGTGAGTACACCGGTGTTTCTACTCTATTGCTAGGATTGAGGGAAAGCTAGAATCCACCCCATACAGACACATTTGTAGAACGGGTCGACATACCCAAGTGTAGACCGGAGACTGTAGAAATCCGGTGGGTCTGAGTTTAGAGGGAAACATGGACAGTGAGGAGCAGCAAAAAGTGGACCAACAACTTATGAACTGCTTCGGTGTGTATTATAAGGACCTGCTGGTTCATGTGCATAGCTGTGGTGTGTCGTTAGCGTGGAGTAACGAACAGCTTCTGCGCTGGTATATGACGAAGGGGCGAAAGCTCCAGGCTAAACGGCCTTTTCGGAAATTGCCCATGGTAATGGTTCACTTATTGCATCGGAATGACCAACGTTTGCTCGCGGAAAATGGGCGAGATAAGCCGCTTTCACACCGGACGCGACACAAATTTTTCGCGTGACAGATTACATTCAAAGTCAATGCATTGTCTTTGCATTGACTTTGAATGTAATCTGTCACGCGAAAAATTCCTTTTGCATCCGATGTGAAAGCTATTTAGCGCGCCCATAACGAGTGTACTCGTGTCTTTGCATTGACTTTGAATGTAATCTGTCGTGCGAAAAATTAGTTTTGCGTCCGGTGTGAAAGCTGCTTAATACGCCCATAACGCGTGTAAACGCATCTTTGCATTGACTTTGAATGTAGCTAATCTGTCGTGCAAAAAAGTTTGTTTCGCGTCCGGTGTGAAAGCAGCTTGACGTGTCAATAACGAGTGTATTTGCGTCTTTGCATTGACTATGAATGTAATCTGTCCCGTGAAAAATTCATTTCGCGCCTGATGTAAAAGCAGCTTTATGGATAGTACGCGACAGCTAGAGAGAGTTCGGTTATGTTATGAACATAATACGGGTTTTACAGACCGTAAGTTCCGTTAGCGTGGACAAGTTGCTTATGTGGAGCTAGCGAATGATCACTTCTACGGGAAAGAATTTCCGCCTTTTTCGGCTTTTTATTGGCCACAACAATTTCTAAAGGGGGATGAAATTATGTCATGGTAGTGCAGAGAAATCGTTTGTTATACCAGACAGGTTAGAGCGTCTGTGTTTTGCGATTGCTTCCATGGCAGAATCAGAGAGCTAACCCAGATATTTGTGAAGTATCCGCCTGATCCCGGTCATGGATAAGTGAAGCAAAACAAACCCAAACAGGTATCCCAAGCTCTGCAAAACCTACGTCTGGTCTAACTGCAGCCTTTTCAGCCCAACTTTGCGGACACATACAGCACCTCTCCGGTTAGCTTCAACTGTAGTGGCTACATCGGGAACAACGTTATGATGAAACTGCCACATTGATGCTTACCGAAGTAACACAAGCATACCGATCAGAATTACTGCATATAAGTTAACCAGGAGCATTTTTAATTAGCACTGCGGCACGCAAACTAACATGCAGTAGCTGGTAATGGAGCGGTCATAACAACCACAGAGACAAACCCTTGCAATACAGGTTTTACAGACAGCAAGTTCCGTTACTGTGGACAGTTGTACCAAGCATCCAAATTACAAACAAGTATTAAAAGTTAGCTTCAGATGAGGTTTATGTTCAAACACCTTCTGTAGAATTTCCCCTGATATTACTCTTGCAAATTTACGACACAAACATTAGCAACAGTAACTTGGCTACGTTAGCCGCTGTGCTACAGCCACAATCAACTGGCTATCACGTCAGGCTGGCTTATGCAGTAAAACAACTTACAGCTTCTGTGTCTGTGAGTCACGGACAGTCGCGACCAATACAGGCTTTATCTTCAGATATTTTACAAAGCCTGCATTTGAGGCCAGTTGTGAGTGCTAACTATCGCTCGCCGTCCTGCTAGCCACCCGTAACACGTTTGCTTCACTTACATTACACTTACATTATTTGCCGTTATATTGTTACTTACAGCTTGTGGCTCCAAGCGCTTGATCGATGCAACTGCTTCAGGTTTGAGAAGCAGCTGAAACGCTTATCCTGTGTCGAATTATCCTTTATTGACAAAGCTGTCTGGTGAAATGCTGAGCACAAACAGCTAACGTTCCCTTTGGCCGTGGCTGTTTGCTGCCAGAAAAAAAAAGCTACCCACTGATTTCTGGTGGCATCATCTTTTGGAAGAGAAAAAGGTGCTTTTCTTCGCGTCCAAAAGTAAACGGACAAGCAGCTTTGGGAGAGATACTGACAAAACTGCACCTCAAATGATCTGCGGTTCTTCTTTTGTATTTCCGAAAGTGTAGACGCTACTAAGGCATAGTATGATCTGCCGTTGTTAGTGCCTGCTTGAATAGTTTCTGTTGTGGGCAGGTCCAGCGCCGTGATTGGCTCTGGCTAGGTCTGTACTAATTGGACGGCACAACCTGATATCAGGTTTTGCCCAGATCTCGCGAAGATCTCGGGAGGAGCTGTTCAGAGAGGAAATCACGTTCATGAAATCACATTCTTGGATTACAGCAAAACCTCTGTATCTTGTGTTTAGAAACTTTTCAGAGGTTGAGTATGGACAAGCAACATTATAACATTACTAATATGTAATAAAAGTAGGATCAGCATAATGGGTCCTCTTTAACAGTCAGACTGTCAATCCACAAAAATGCAAAAAAAAGTAAATTTAATTACAGGGAATTGGAATATACCAACATGTGTGAAAATACTGTATTAATGTATCGATAGAAACAAACAAAAATCATGAAAATCATTCAATACAAAATAAATTTCAATAAAATCAAGGTTTCATTTTGATTTTCACCCTTCATTTAATATTTAGTGCAACCACCTCTGGCAAGGATAGCAGCATTGAGTCTTTTCCTGTATTTTTTGACAATGTTAAGGTACACATTTTGGGGAATTTTGGACCATTTCTCTCAGTAAGATCACTTCAAGATCCTTCTCATTCTTAAGTTTGCGTTTATCAGCTGCCTTATTCCACTCAGTTCACATGTTTTCAATTGGATTGAGTTCTGGTGACTGAGATGGCCATTGCAGAATGTTTATTTTGTTGTCACTGAACCATTTCTGTGTGGATCTTGAGGTATGCTTTGGGTCTTGTTGGAAAGTCCACATATGGCCAAGTCCCAGCCTTCTGGCAGAGGCAACCAGATTGTCAGCCAAAATATCCTGATACTTGGTGGAATTCATCATGCCATTCAACATCAGCAGTGCCCCTGGACCACTTGAATCAAAACAGCCCCAAAATATGACTAACCCACCATCATATTATACCATGGGTATGGAGTGCCTTTCTTTGTATGCATCTCTGTTTCAATGCCAAACATGCTGATGCTGTATCTGACCAAAAAATGCAATTTTGGTCTCATCTGACCAAAGCACCTTGTTCCAGTCATAATTTAAATGAATGATGTTTGGCAAACTCCAAGCGTTTGTCTCTGCGTCTTTTGGTCAGAAAAGGCTTTCTTCTGGCTACCCTTCTAAAGAGCCTGTGGTTGTGGAGGTGGCGCCTGATGGTGCTTTTTGAGACATGGTGACCCCAAGATGCTGGCATGGCCTGCAGTTCCTTCACTGTGATTCCTGGGGATTTTGTTGCTTCTCTCACCATCCTCCTTGGTATTCTGGGGGGCAAAATGCAGTTGCGTCATCTACTCTTGAGGTTTTCAACAGTTCCATATCTTCTGAATTTTTCAATAATTGTCCTGACAGTGCTCAATGGCATATTCAATTTTGTGAATCTTCTTGTAGCCATTACCAGATTTATGAAGGTCTATGACCATCTGCCTCTTTTGAACTGACAGTTGGTTTGTTTTTACATGGTGTTGGATGGCAATTATGAAGTTCAATATGAATCAATGATTTCTGCTGAAAAATTTAGCATGAATTTATCAATGCAGGCGTGGATGGACATCAATAGTCACCAGTAGCCTTTCCAAACCAAACACGCCTTTTCTCCATGATGACGTTCAGAGTTTTGTCCATTTTTCTACAAAGCCACATCAGCAAGCACACATACTAATTACAGAAACTGATTATTTTACCGTCAGAACGTTCAATCCGTGACTGAAAGCTTGCGGTTTACAATTCCAATCATCCCCGGCGAAACCCAAGCTTGTATAAACGCTTTTCATGTGCTATAAGGAGCAAGTATAACTGACTAAAACGGTAATATCTGACATATACCAGAACAAAATAGAGATTCCACCATCAGGAAAAAGCAGGCAATATGCTACCCTAGACTTACCAAAGGGGGATTTACCGAAGTCTTTGAGCTGTTCGCATTTTAAAAGAGCGAAAATCCTAGGCATTCTATTTCGTTGAATGCGGTATAAATTCTAAAACAAATCACCACATTAAGCAAAATGCCAGCACATGCAGTATTATAGCATGCTACATAGTATATAGCAAAGGTTAACGGCTACTCTTGTTAACCAGTGTGGCGAACTAGCTCTGCTATCACGGTGGTACACCTAAAATAAGTACTAGCGGGCTAGAAGTAAGATGGAGCTATTCCATACAAAGTCAGTTCTACTCACCCTGCAAGAGGAGGGGTATTGCCTTCGCCCCCACAAAGCACATTTTTAACGCTTCACTGCTCTTTATAGTGCTTTTTTTGATATCTTGGAACATAATTTCATCATTTCTGAAAGCATCCTTGCTTTGTGTAACTTTAGCTTTAAAACTTCTGCATAGAGCATAAAAGGCTGTGCCACTCTACTTCAAGCTGTATTTCTAGCATTTTACACTTCATATGGAAGAAATTAAAGCTGGCAGTCAAAATTTTTGTCTTATGTTATTTGTCTAATTTTAATCAATATACTGAAACGCAAAACCAAAACACCAAGAATTATCCCAATGCTCAAATAGTTACAGTCTGTACTTTGCATGCAGTATCATTAAAAAAAAAGTTTGTAATTTTTAATAAATTTGTATGTTTATGAAAGAAACTGAAATTTGAATCTACCACAGTACCATTAAATGTATGAAAAATACTGCCCAGGCTTTGAAAATGTTTCATATCACTGAGCTGGCACAATATGACTGAAAAAGACTGAAAATATAAAAAGCAGTTATTAAAACACTGAAATAAAAAAGCAGTTATTTCAGAGTAATGCCCATTTATAATATCAATATCTTTGCTACATTTTTATGAATGTTGAACGACCTTGGTTAATAAAATTATGAATTTGTTTCCAAAGCAAAAACATTTTTCATTGATTCCAGTATGTACAATTTATCAGATGTTTCGGTCCAGCACCACAATATATCCATGGAAACTAGCCTCTGGATACTTACGCTAGGTGACAGCACATCCTTAAAGAATGATGAATTATTTAGTTGCACCTTTTCAGACTTCCTTTTCTGATCTGTTACTAGTCCAGGGTGTTCATCTTTTGCCTGACTCATGGGAGAAGATAAATTTGTTGCAGATTTGAAAAGACAGGTTTTCATATATTCTATACAGATGTCAGCCCCTATTTTTTGGTGACCAGTCATAGTTCTTGACCACTTGCACATGCTCCTGCTGAAGGTTGTGCTTTCTCTGATGAAATTTTCTGTATTGTCTCAGTGGTTTGACAGAACTACAAGTAAGTTGGTGCCACCATATAATACTGTGGTTTTCCTTTTCTTTTTAAATGAGAATTGTGTCGTTGCACTTTTGGGGTTGTGGCCAGAACTTTTAAAAGAATTGAGCTGACAAGAACATTTTGGGTTGTTTTATTTATTTATTGTTGATTTGCATCCACTTTAAGAGCCAGTTTCAATAAGATTCAGGCAGTATGTGATTCACCACATCCTCAATTTTACCCAAACTTTTTTTGGGGGTAGAAGTACAGTAGCATGTGAGAAAAATCTTATTTTCAGTCCTCAATGCCTCCTCAATAAATTACAGGGGTCTCGAAAAGGTCAGAGTTCACACAGGCGATTTGAAGAAATTGAGAAATTATGATTTTCAAGTGCAATTTTCTTACTGTGCCCTAAGATACCCACAAACATAATCTCAAGTATGGTTGTGAAGGCCAAAGTAGTTACCATGGCACCAATGTTTTTGCAGGTGACTCGAGGCAAAGCTCATAGGGAGCACTGAAATCACGACTTTTGCAATTTCTGTACAAAGTTGTGGGGTAATTTTTACTTGTCTCCTGAGTTGCCCATCATGATTCCTTCATGAGTGGATACCTTAGCAGCTGGAGTATATCGAGGGCTGACTGCAATAAACAGTTATGTCCAGATGTTTTACATTGGACATAACTGTTTATTGCAGTCAGCCCTCGATATGTTCAAATGGTAGTAAGCGTGGGTTACTTAAGGCGCTTCGTTATGGGGGGTGCAAGAATTTGAAAATTGGTCATCCCCGCAGCTGATTTTTTCCATGCGCCCCAAGTCAAATCCAATAAAACCTTGTCACTTATCCTGTTAGATATGTCTCGTATCTGCAACTAGAGAAATCACCTTGGTGTCTGTCTTGATTAACCCTGTGCACCACATTTTCTTGGGGTAGGTTGTCTGGATTTCACTACTTTTCACTCTCATTCCCAATCATGTTCCAGTGTGCGCCCTTAGTACTCCACAACCATTCCTGCACTGATCCATATCTTGGTACTAGCTCTTTGTTTTAAAACAGAAATTGACCCGGGGGTACTCAGGTACCATCGTAGGAGGTACCATCAGTGATTAAAAAAAAAATGTCAGGCCTCCCAAACTCACAGTCCTCGAGGGAAAAGAACTGCTGGTTTTTCATCCTCCCTTTACCTGAGATTCAGGAGAAATAAAGGTGTAGCCAATCACTACCACGATTTGTCTGCTTAATTTCCTGATAGTAAAGAAAACTGGGATTTGATTTATATTTAGGGCCAGATTTGGAGAGCCCTGAGCGTGAAGAGGCACTTTTCACTTTTAACAAAACTGTACTTTCTTTAAATCCCGAATCAAAACAAATCATTTCCTGGTCATACCTACAGTTATTTGATATTTGCTTAGACACTTGGCAATATTAAATCTTTACAGACAGATTAACCCTTTCTTTTATCCATCGGTTTATAAGATTTGAGCTTCCAGAATCTTCCTTTCTTTTTTTGCTCAATGGCATACTGTGAGGTTATCTCTTTATCCACCAGCTATCCCTTTGTAGTTATCTCTTTGTCCCACTTGTTTTCTATGTTGTACTATCACCTGGGCCTAGCCTGGTTGTTGACTTGCTTTCATTTTTCATGCATCATCAGCTTTTTTCAAACCCATCCCTTACTTTGGAAAAGCTTCTCACACAAAGTTGATTACAGGTAATAGATAACTGGTTACTTTATTTGTACCCGTAGGTAGATTTGCTTACAGCCAGCAAGGTGATAACATCCACATCCAATCCACATACAGGAAACGCACTGTATTAACACATATTGAACATAAAAACATCCATTACAAATTTAAAAAGTAC
Organism: Gymnothorax javanicus; assembly: GCA_029692085.1. NCBI lineage: Eukaryota > Metazoa > Chordata > Actinopteri > Anguilliformes > Muraenidae > Gymnothorax > Gymnothorax javanicus. The sequence continues at coordinate 93,004,324 of CM056196.1, forward strand.
TATTAAAACATAAAAAATAAATTGTAATACTAATAATCATAATCATTAACATAATAATAATAAAAAGCTAAGAAGTAAAAGTGCTCAAGGTTCCAACCAATCCAGACATATAAAAAGAGGAAAGCAATCAGTAAAAATCCTAAAAATAGGCACTTAAAATGACCCACTAGAAGTAAATTAAGGACCTAAATAAATGAATGAAAATAAATAAATAAATAAATAAATAAATGTGCAAAGACTGCCACGGCTTATTCAGCTCAATGATGGCAGCGGGAGTAAAGCTATTTCAGTATCGCTTGTTCTACTCATTTGGACTAAAAACCTCCGTCTTGTTGGGAGAAGCTTAAAATCGCTGTGCAAAAGCTGGGAGCCATCCTTTTAAATAGAGGAAGCTAGCCGCGGTAATTGCTTCGTGTACAGGGACGCTGGATAAAGCTGTGACTCCTAGTCAACCGACTGGACCATTTCACTATCTGATTTAGGGCATTCCTCTCCTTGAAGGACGTATGACCAAACCATGACACCAAAGAGAAGGATAAAATCGATTCAATAAAAGCTGTTGTTGATAGTTGATTGTCAGTTATCTTCTGTTTTCAATGTTCCCTCATAAGGTAAAATGATAGTAAATATTGTTCAATCTCAGCTGGGCATGTACAGTTCCTTCCCTGAAACATCCATTTGGGATCCTGTTGTAACAGGGCTCATGGCTTTAAAATGGTGTCTGACACCTGTAACAATGTCATGGAGCCGTAACCAATCAGTGCTGTCACTTGGTCCCAGGTACTGCAGTGGGTGTTCAGAAAGAAGGTTTATGAAAATAGGGGGGATTGGAGATACCAAAATGCTGGAGTCATTCTATTATTCTATTGATACACAACCCCAATTGCAGGTCATCAAGGTTACTTTCATTATGAGCCAGCATGGTGACAACAGTCCCTTGCATTTTGTATATATGGAAATATATTTCATATGTAATGGTCATTTTCTCAATATTTGCTGCATCAATGTTTTTTGTTTATAAATTATTATGTAGATTAGATGAAGTTGTGTTGGTAAATTTTGTTTATCTTTTGTAAATATCAACTTGTCCAATTACTTTGGGGAAGATCAGGCTTGGGACAATGGTGTTTTCACTGAGGCTAGACTAGGTAAACGGTTCCTTTAGTCAGGATATTACTTAGAATTAGATTTCTCAAATATATTTGAACAAAACATGTAAAAAAAAAAAAAGACTTTTCATATTTTTTTTATTGCAGGTGGTGCCCCCGATAAATTAGCACCTTGGTTACCCCAGGTTAACTTCTGTTTTAAAACAGAGAACTAGTACCGAGTTGTAGATGTGTGCAGGAATGGTCACGGGGTTTATAGGGCGCCCACTGGAAAATGGTTGGGAATGAGGGCAAAAAGTAGTGAAATCCAGAAGACCTACCCTAAGTAAATGTGGAGTACAGGGTTAATGAAGCCTGGCCCCAAGGTGATTTTGGAAGATAATAGACGTATCTCTTAGCATAACTGACTAATTTTTATTGGATTTGACTTGGGGCGGGTGGAAAAAAATTAACCGTGAAAATGACCAATTTTCACATTGTTGCAGGCTAGAGCGCCCCGTGTAGCTAAGTGCCCTAAGTCACTCATACTAACTACCACTTAAACATATACTACAGCTACTAAGGTATCCATTCATGTGTGAATCATGATGGGTGACTAAAAACGCAAATCATAATTCCTCCAAAACTGTGTACAGAAATTGCAAAAGTGATTTTCAGTGCCTCCTAAACTGTAAACTGTGCCCTGAGTCACCCAGAAAAATTGGGACTACCATTACTACTTTAGCCTACACAACCATATCTGAGGTTATTTTAGTGGATGACCCTGGGCACACTGAAGAAATTGCACTTGAAAAGCATAATTTCTGATGTGTGGACCCTGACCCTTCAGGGACCCCTAAAAAAATTATTCAAGGTGCATTGAGGACTGAAAATATGATTTTCCTTGCTTGCTACCATTTACTTTCAAAAAAAGTTTGAGCAACATCTGTGATGCAGCGACTCAGACCCTAATACAAACTGCCTGAATCCTCCAGAAACTAGCTCTTATGTGAGAAAACGTTTTGACCACTGCTCAAATTTAAAAGAGGGTTCTGTGTATAGTCTTTTTCTTAATTGTGGTGCATTTATGGCTTTTAGCCCAAATTTGGATGTTTCTGTTGCATGTGCATCACTTATTCATTTTTGGTTGTTTAAATATTTTTTGTGGCTGCAGCGCTCTTTGATGTATTACCACAATAAATTGCTAATCCCGGTGCGCTTGCCCAGAATGCATACATCCTACTGATGCTGTTTTAGGCCCTGCTGCTTGCTTGCTTCAATGCTTCATCTCATGTTCTCCCACTGCTCATTTAGTTGGTGAACTGATGCCGAGCTCTCTAGCGCTCATAATCCACAGGGTGTTTTTTTTTCCTCTTGGTTGATTTTTGTCAGGGCCAGTCAATTATTCATTTTTGAAAACCAATTTCCAGAATGAATGTTAATGGTTCACTGTGGTAATGAAAAATGGTGAGTGTGGGCTCTGTCTGTAGCTCTCTGTGACTGCCATAAATAGCCTGGACGTTTTTAGTGATGTGCCTGAGATGGTAGGTCCTCATCCTGCATACCCTTCACTGGGAGGCCACTGCACAGTAAAGAAAGCATTGATGTGTTTGGGGAAAGGAAGATGGTTATAAGTCATGGCTTCATCCATATCCCTCTGTAAAGTGGAGAAGGAAGGTGTATACTGCGTGTATTGCAGAAGGAGCTCCTTGGCTCCATTTCGATGGGAGAGCTGGTGGTATTTTTCCCAAAATTAGTATTTGGGTATAAATAAAGAACGGGTTAGGTTTTTATCTGGTTGTTGTTTGATGATTTATCATCTGATTATCTCCTGTCTTCCGTGTCCTTGTTTATGTTCTGTATTCTTATACATTTTCAAAATGCTGCCTTTTTATAAACCCTGAAAACCTTTGCTTTCTAATTATCTCAGGTAGTGCTTTGGCATAGACCCTGAAGGGGAAAGTCCAAAAAAGCATATGGCCATGTCTTTCTTGGTCTGTGTGAATCAATTGTTTGTGTACATGTAAACAAAATTATTGCATGCACACAGGGCCGTAGCCAGGACAAAATTTCAACCGAGGTGCAGAAGCAAGTACCGGAGGTTTATTTTATACAGTGACTGTACATTTGTACTTCTTAAGTGTTTTGGTGATGTTTGGAAGAAGAAGAAGACTAACACTGGTAAAAAAAAAAAAGGGCCTCTATTCCGCTTGGTGCTCAGGCCCTAAAAAAAGATGCAGGTCTCTAGATATGAAAGGTGATATTGCTCTGGCTGTACGTCTTTGACATGTTCTGACTCCATATGCTGTTTCAATACAAATGAAGATCAAATTAAAAATACAAGTACCTGTAAAACAGTGCAAGTTACTAGAAATTAGTAATTCATTACAATTGTTACCTTACACATTACTGTATAGACCATTATTAGTTACTGGGAAAAATAACGTTGGCATTACTTTTAGATTTTGCTTCAATGCTTATTCATGCGCACATCTATTATCTGTGTTTTGGCACAATTATAGACAAGACAACTGTCTAATTGTAGCCTACTCATTATCATTATGATGAAACGGAGGTAAAACACAATTGATTTACCAATTTTTAATTTTTTAGGCGACTAAAGATTACATGATTTTTAGTTAGTGAAACCTCAGTGGATTTAGTCAATGAAATCTGTCTAATGCATCATTTTCACATTTCTCTGGAATTTCCGCTTAATTTTCTGTACACAGATTACACTAAATCCTCTTTACTTATTTGAATGTAACCATTTTTTCTTTTCTTTTTTTCAGATGTAATCAAGTTTTTGTGTTCTCCCATTAGGGGAGAAATAAGGCTCAATTATCCATTCTGCTTTTACGCCGCTCTGATGATCTGAGGTCAGGTGGTCTGACCTCCTCTAATAGTAATCAGCTGTTGCTATGACACCTCGGTTACAGCGTAGATGTCTAAAAGAGTTGGCTGAAACCATGGTAATCACTTTTAATCTTGATACAACAAACTGCCCACAGGTGATGAAACTAACAAGAAGAAAGAATTTTATCAGGCGAGATAAAAGGAATGATAGTTTCATCATGTTCCAAATGGGTTTTATCATGGATAATTTTACTTAGACTAGCGGCAGTCATCCTTCACTCTGCTGTGAGTGTGTGTGTGGAGTTACGTTGCCTATATTGTCGCGTCTGCCCACATTTTAACTGATTTATTGGACTGAAGATGATGAGTTAGGCTAATTTATTGGGATCTTCCCCAAAATCATCTTGGCATTATCAACTCATTTTAGGTTGCAGTCCATGTTGTCAACTTGTCATTGTGTTGATCATGGTTGGGTGACGTTAGAACAAGGATTTACTATACTCTGCAGTTGCTCATAGTCTAACATTTACGTCTTTAGCCCCAGCCTGCTATTTAAACGTAACAGAGAAGCAGCCACATGTAGTGAAATTACTTCCAAGACTGAAAATCACCCAGTAAGCTATATTCCCTAAGAATGGGTTGCTAGCAAGCCTAAAATGTCATTTGGGAGCACTGTTTCCCCAAAGGTATTGGACAGACGATCATAGACCGGTTCACCATAATCGTTGTATGATATCCAAGCTAATGTTAAATTCAGACTGGGTGACCGTATTTTGATTTAAAAAAGGAAAGAATTCCATATTTAACCTCCGCCAATATCAAATGAAATCAGTAATTTATCGGTTTACCTTGATGTTTAGGTACCTAGAGAAACATTCTGATGTGTAAAACTGTCAAGCGTACATTCAGTCAAGAAAATTTAGAGTTTAATTTCTGGTGCTGCTAACAGGAATAATGGTATATACAACCCCCATTCCGAAGTAGTTGGGACAAAGTATAAATTGTGAATAAAATCAAAATGCAAAGACTTTCAGAACACGAGCCAATATGTTGTTTACAATAGAACATAGATAACATTTCAAATGTTGAAACTGAGACATTTTACATTTTTTTCCACAAAATGAGCTTATTTCAAATTTTCTGGCTGCAACAGATCTCAAAAAAGTTGGGACACAGGCAAAAAAGGGCTGAAAAAGCAATTAATATATAAGAGAATCAGCTGAAAGAACATTTAGCAAGTAATTAAGTTAACTGGCATCAGGTGTGTAACATAATTGGCTATAAAAGGGATGTCTTAGAGAGGCTGAGTCTCTCAAAAGTAAAGATGGCCAGAGGCTCTCCAACCTGTGAAGGCTTGCGTAAAAAAAATGTGGAATACTTTAAAAACAATGTTCCTCAATGTCAAAAGGCTTTGAAGGTCTCATCATCGACAGTGCATAACATCATCAAAATATTCAGAGGAACTGGAAAAATCTCTGTGCATAAAGGACAAGGCCGAAGACCTTTACTGGATGCCCGTGATCTTTGGGCCCTCAGACACCACTGCATCACTCACCAGCATGATTCTGTCATTGACATTACTAAATGGGCCCAGGAATACTTCAAGAAACCACTGTCTGTAAACACAGTCTGCCGTGCCATCCACAGATGCCACCTAAAACTCTATCATGCAAAAAGGAAGCCATTGTTGAGCATGATCCAGAAGCGCCACCGTGTTCTGTGGGCCAAGGCTCATTTAAAATGGACTATAGCAAAGTGGCAAAGTGTCCTATGGTCAAACGAGTCCAAATTTAACATTCTTGTTGGAAATCATGGGCGTCGTGTCCTCCGGGCTAAAGAGGAGAAAGACCACCCCTCCTGTTATCAGCGTTCAGTTCAAAAGCCAGCATCTCTGATGGTATGGGGATGCATTAGTGCATATGGTGTGGGACACTTGCATGTTTTAAAAAGCACCATGAATGCTGAAAGGTATATAAAGGTTTTAGAGCAACATATCCTCCCCTCCAGATGACATCTATTCCAGGGAAGGCCAAGTGTATTTCAACAGGACAATGCAATGTGTTAAAAAGAAGAGGGGATGCTACACCATGGTAAACAGGCCCCTGTCCCAATTTTTTTGAGACCTGTAGCAGCCATCAAATTTGAAATGAGCTCATTTTGTGGATAACATTGTCAGATTTTTCAGTTTCAACATTTACTATGTTATCTCTGTTCTATTGTGAATAAAATACTGGCTGGTGTGATTTGAAAGTCATTGCATTTTGATTTTATTCACAATTTACACTTTGTTCTAACTATTTCGGAATTGGGGTTGTATAACAACGGCAGCCGTGTTACTGATGACGCAACTGGTTGCTAGGGCATGCACAGCATATGCATTCACAATATTAACCCCTTGCGTAAGGGAAACATACATACGTGGGCTGGCTTGCTGACCCGCGTACTGGGAATTGCCAATACCCGGAGTGCTCTGTTGACCACCGTGGCCTGATTTGAGTATGCAGCCGCGCTGCCATGGCTGGGATTGTTGGCTGGCTCTTGTGATGATCGCCAAGGAAGTATTTCATTCTTTGCCTGTTTGCTGTGATGATTGCCAGGAAAAGTATTTTATCCACAATTTTTGGATGATGGCACAACACAATAGAAACTGAATTTTTAGGCTTCATTTTTCACTCTGTATAAATGAATACAGAAAAATATACAAAATCACTCAGTCACATTCCAGTAAACCTGTTTCGTGTGGCACAGCTTATTACACAACTTCGCAAGTGTCACGTCTGAACCGGGACTCACGACAAACTTTGTTCTTGGAACAGACGATGCACTCTTTCCGTGGTTTTTGGGTCTTTGCGGTGGGTGGATGGCTCTCCAAGAAGTGTCCTCCTCGGAGTCTGTTTGGAACTGTCGACCTCGATTCACGGTCGGACTCAGTGGACGCGAACAGATCGGCTGGATCAACTTGTTGTGACATGGCTCGAAAATTCCCGTAGTAGAAGATGTGAGAGTTTAGTTCAGTTAGTTGTTGATTGTCCTATTGCAAGATGCAAAAGACAAATGTGCTGAAAAACCTCGGCGTATATACCAATTGAAGCAGTTGCCTGTATGTTTTGACTTACGTGCCTGGACGTTCAAAATCTATTTCTTGAGATCAGGATGCACAACCAATGAGCGATCCAGTACTTCATTAGGCTGACCCAATGTTGGTACAAAATCATTCATGGCAATTGCCTCACAGCAGTTGCATATAGATACCACACACCATCCAGCATACCCACCCATGAATACGTGGTTCCCAGCCAGGGGAACAGATCGCCTGCTCGCTCATATTATTATTATTATTATTATTATTATTATTATTATAACCTTTATTTAACCAGGTTTGTCCCATTGAGATCCAAGATCTCTTTTGCAAGAGAGACCTGGCCAAGAATGGCAGTACATAAAGTTAAAAACAACAGTTTTAACACATGGTCACATTAAACATAGACATAAAAAATACAAATAATTAAATTTTCAAGATTAGTTAAAACATTTGCACTCAATTAAAACATTTGCACTCCTGAAGCCTGGATATGATGGGATTGAACATGGCCTTAAATGCATTCAGAGATACCAGACTTTGGAGTTTGAGCTCTGACTGCAAAATGTTCCATGTAGTTGGAGCAGCAAATCTAAAAGCTTTCTACCCCATTTTTGTTCTGACCTTAGGAACAGTGAAATGTAGAAAGTCCTGTGAGCGAAGACTGTAGGGCCTATTATTCCAGATTAAAAGAGATGATAAATAAGATGGGATCATCTCAAGAATAGCCTTATAAATCATGGCATACCAATGGTTGAGCCAGCGGACGTATAAAGATGGCCAATTTACTTTACAATATAAGACACAGTGATGAGTTAGAGCTCCACAGTTTGTGATAAACCTCAGAGCGCCATGATACACACTATCCAGGATGTGGAGGCATTGAGCGGAGGCATTCATATATAACACATCACCATAATCAATAATTGGAAGAAAAGTTGACACCACCAGTTTCTGTTTCACCCTAGAAGAAAAGCAAGGCTTATTTCGGAAATAAAATCCAAGTAAAAGCTTCAGCTTCTTTGCAGTATACTGAATATGTGCCTTAAAAGACAAGTGGTCATCGATCAAGAACCCCAGATATTTAAAAGTAGATACAAGTTCAATTTGTTGACCATTACTGGTAACAATGACAGACTGACCTGACCTTGCTGATTTTGAATTGGTGAAAAACATAAGTTTTGTTTTATCAGCATTTAGAACAAGTTGCAGTTGGCAGAGTTGTTCTTGCACTCTATTAAATGCATTCTGCAGGTGTGCAAACACTTCTGTAGGCGTGGGTGCAAAGCAATAGCAAAAGCATAGGTCCCGCCTAACTGCCTCGTATGTATTGCACATACGTCGGTCACATATCTGTTTTTCAGAATTGCATCATTTTATTTGTCATACTATATGTTAACAAATACAGTTTAGGATCATTGTGTGCCCCTGGGTGCGATGGTAATATGCTGCCTCTGAAACATGACTTTGCATCTTTAATTATTTAAAGGGGCAGATTTATTGACGGCAGAGTTGTTCCAGGCAATATTAGATAAATGTGCTCACACCGGTGGCTTTCCTCCGTGTTGCACTTTCATTTTGAATCCACAGCTGCCATTGGTGCATGTAAAATTTAAAACGGTGTGTGATTTCAAATGGTGTCTTTTGTGGAGTATTTAGATTGTTAATCTTAAGATGTCTTGTTCAAAGTCCTCCTGGTGCAGGTCTGACTCATTCCTTTTGTAATGGTGGTGTACTATTGACTCATTTCTGTTTTATTATGCCCTAAAGACGGTTTTACTTTCACACATCAATTGTTTCCGCTCATGAAGGGCGTTTGATAGGGTGTTCCACAAGCACCTTAATGACTTTCAGCCCCATGATGCCTGCAGTCATAGATTCTGCATGGAATAGTGAACCACGATAGATTTTTAAATTCAAATGGTAAACAAAAGGCTGCTACCCTGAGGGTTTTGCTTTTTTGAACCATTTGAGCATTCAAAGACATTGTTCTAGTAATTTGCCCATTTGGTGGATTTTGTCCTGGAAATACATTGCAGTTATCTTTTCTCCAATTGAATTTATTGTCTGAATACACCATATTTCATGACTGAATAAGAAGCATAGATGCCTAATCTTAACTTCTCACTTTTATACATTTTCTCTGATAAAATAAATGAAAGAAAGCAAATTTAATTAATTGATCAGCTGAGGCAAGTAGCACATTGGAAGCTATAGCATTTCCTTATAGAGTTTGAACATTTAGTAGTATTGTTTTACCTGGTTTGAAAACTAATAATGATAGTCCTTTAATATGCTACCAAACATGAGGAGTCCACTTGCAAAACCTGCTAAGTCAAGTTTTGAAAATAAATGAGGTATCTCCCTTAGCCTCTCTTTCAGGCACCAGCGCATGTCCCACTGATAGCTTCACTTTCAAAACCTACTAAATCATGTTATAAATTGTAACGGAAAAAGCAAAACTCTGTCAAAACCCGCCACGTCAAGGAGGAAAACTGTCAAATTCTGCTAAGCCATCAGCCAATGTGGAAACGTGATTCCATTTTTGTTCGCTAGAAGGAACCAATCACAGTCAAGCTTTTATAGCCTGTTCAGGTCTTGCTTTCTCTAAATGAAGATGGAGGATGCAGACTCAAGTTTCGTTTTGATCGCAGAAAATGCTAACAAATCTCCTCATAAGGGTTCAAAAAGGAAGCTCCTCAAGCTTGAAAGGTAAGGAACACTATTATGAGTTCGAATGATATCCTTGCATGTCTTAAAATGCATTTTTTGCATGAGTCAAATACCTTCACCTATTGAGCAACGGGGCTGGTTTAAACACTGTCAAAACCTGCAAAATTTCCACTCCACTTTCAAAACCTGCTAAGTCAAAACTTTGTGTTGCAAAATCAAAGTCACTTCTTCAAAAAAAATAATGAATTGTCTCATGGATTATGTCTGCAAGGCTAATAGTTTCAGTATCATGAAAATTGGTATCTGTGGAAGATAAATTTGATTTTTTTGGTAGGCATAGAAATTTTCTAGAAAATGGACCAACTTGACTTAGAAGGCTTTGCAAGTGAACTCCTCATATGCTCTTTTGCCATTTGGACCATTTATGTTCAACATTGACAATGATTAGAGTCAGGAATGCAGGGCCAAAGGAGTTAAAAGCATCAAAAGGGATTACGAAAACCAGAGCTTTATTATATAGGTCAACAGTTCACTGTTGTAGGGTTGAGCAGTGGCTGCCGGGATCCAGAGCAATGAGCACGGTAACAGTCGATTCATGCCTGAGTCAAAACAGGCCAAAGAGAAGAGGGGAGAAGTGAGGGCTGGAATCTTGAGATCTGGAAAGTGAGACAGGAGACCAAGGTGAGACACACACATTAACACAAAGGGCTAAGGAAGGAACAGGGAATTGGGAAACAGGAACATGAACAAACCATGAGTGAGCAGGCAACAAGGCAAGCACAGGACAATCTGGCGCTGACATGAAGACATACCCAAACTAAAGTAAACAGAGATAATGAGAAACAACGGAGGTTAAAAAAAAAAATATGGGACGGTGCAAGGAATGCAAGGAAGGATTGGGGAGAATAGCATTATTGAAATCAAGCAACAAAATTGAACCAAAAACCAGGCTAGCAGCCAAAAACATGGTGAGACTAATTAACAAAGGCATGGGACATGACAGATTGTACACGTACAAATGCAAACTAAGTAAATTATAAAATCAGAGTCACATCTGTGTTATGGTCCAGACCAGGAATCAAGTATGGAGATGTGCAATCCAGCTGGTAGTTTACTGACTGCAGTATGGTGCAAGATGGGGACAGAGCCCCACTAAGAATAGGTGGGGATGGAACCCCAGATATTGAGAGACAGTTCAGCAAAGTTGTTATTGGATAAGCTGGGCTGCAGTCACTGGCCAGTGGCTTCCAGGAAGCAGCCAGATGTTTTACAGGCTTCGGAAGCACTGAACTGCTCTGATGAATGAGGAGGTTGCTTGAGAAGAACGTGATCCCTGTCCTGGACCCGAATCAGGGTTGGATGCTTGTTCCAAACAAAGTTTACAAAAATTACAGACTTAGAAGGGCTAACCAGAATGTGATCCCAGTCCCGAACCCTGTTTAGGATTGGAGACTTGTTCTTGAAAACTTGATTTGATGAACTGGATTGAGTAACTTGAACTCGGTCCCAATTCTGGACCCTGATTAGAATTAAAAACATGTTTGTAATAACTAAATGACAAAAGACTTCCAAGCGAAAAGCTGTCACAAAAGTACTAGTTGCAATTAACGAAGAAGACAAAGTCTTACTCATAAACATAAGAATAGGATCACAATACAAATGTGACTTTACAATCCAGCGACTTTTACATGAACTAGAGGGCTTAAATACTTGTCACTTAATCAATAGGAGACAAACAGATAACGAGATGCACCAGAGTGGGAAGACATGCACATGACGTAAGTCAATCACGACACACATACATCTTATTGACACGCAAGCTGCTGAATTGTGAAGAGACACACAAGGGATTCACACGAGGGTTCCCCTGCACGATAGGTGCCACCTGGAGGCCCAGTGGTGGATCCTGGACGCTGGCGCAGGAAATCGCAAATCAGAGAGGGGTCCAAGATGTTTTGCTTTGAGACTCAGGAGTGCTCATGAGGCCCATACCCCTCCCAGTTCACAAGGAACTGCCGGCCGCGTCCCCTATGCTGGATGTCAAGGATCCAATGCAGTAAGTAGGGCCAGCACAGATGAGCCTAGAGGGAGGTCTGGAAGTGGGAGGGAGGGCTGTAGGGTGAGACAGGTTTAATTCTTTAGACATGGAACACTGTGTTAATATTACATAGGGAATGGGGGAGAAGGAGCCTGACAGCCGATGAAGACAGGATTCTGGAGATAGTGAGTGGGCCAGTTAACTCGGGGGGGGCGGGGACGGAGACGGATCCCCGGTTTCTGGAAGTTGGAGACGTGTTTGAGTAGTAGAACATGAGTTCTTCTCCAACTCCAACGGGCGCGCCGAACCAGGACCTGGGCAGAGGGAACTGCCTCTTCTCTCCTCAGACTGCAACACGGGCAGTTGATTGCTCAGATAACACTGAAAGAGAAACATGCCCAATCCAGCCACTGGTAATGAATTGTGAACTCCAACCTAGTTAGATGATGTGACCATTTGGTGAGATTACCTTCACACAAGCAATATAGAGTCTTGCACTGCTCTTGGTTTAGCCTCTCCACTTGGCTAGGGTGAAATCCAGACAAGAGCCACAGGGTCATACCCACCGAGGTGCAGAAGACCTTCCAGAACTGGCTTGAAAACTGTGGACCTTAGTTTGACACCACCTCCTGAGACACACCATGAAGGCAGACAGTGTGTTGCAGGAGCAGGTCTGTAGTCTCCTTTGCAGTGGGCAGCTTTGGCAATGGTACGAAATGGGCAGACTTAGAGAATTGGTGAATGATCATGAAAATGACTATATTCCTGTTTGAAGGTGGTAAGCCTGTTATGAAATCCATTGCTATGCATGTTTATAGTTGATGGGGAACTTCTAAAGAATGGAGCAGACCGCTGGGACACCGATTACTTGACTTGGGGCTGGCACACACTGTCCAGGCTGCAATAAAGGACTGGGTATCCCTGGCAAGGGAAGGCCACAAAAAGCACCGACACACCAGGGTGAGAGTGCTAGAGAGGCCAGGGTGACATGCTAGCTGAGAGAAATTTTTGAACATGCTCGACATTCTGGAGCACCCTTCCCGTCCATCCCCGTCCATGAGGTTCTTATTCAGATTGTAATAAATGTCTAAAATGTTCATTCGGTTCACACTCAGTTTTAGCCCGTTCTGTCAAATTTTTGAGAACGTACTGAGGACTACCTTAGTGTGAAGGGGGTTAAAGCTGGGCTGCAGTTGCCAGCCAGTGGCTTCTGGGAAGGTGCAAGATGTTTTACAGGTTTCAGCAGCACTGAACTGCTCTGGTGGATGAGGAGCTTGCTTGAGAGGAACACGTTGCAGTCCTGAATCCGGATCAGTGGTGGGAAGCTAGTTCCTAACATCAAACAAAGCAGACTTGAAATGATTAATTAGACTGCAGTCCTGGTCCTTGACCCTGATTAGCATTGGAAGCTTGTTCTTGAAAACTTGAGTTGATGAACTGGCTTGAGTGGAGTTAAGTTTGGTCCCAATCCTGGACCCTGATTAGGATTGGACACTTGTTCCAATTAACGAAATAACAATAAAGACTTCTAAGTGAAAAGACTGTCACTTTTCTGTCACTTTTTAAAGTACTTGGTTGCTTCAGGTGAAGACAAAGAATTTTTACTAACAAATGTATAACTGGGATTCCACAACAAATATGACTTTACCATCCAGCAAATTGCACACGAACTAGAGCATTTAAAGATTATTTTTTGGGGAATTTTTCCTTTATTTGACAGTTGTACTGTGTAGAGAGACAGGAAAGTTAGGGAGAAGAATGGGGGCAGACATGCAGCAAATGACCTGAGCCGGAGTCGAACCTAGGTCGCTGCGGGAAGGACAAGGCCTTTATGGTACGCGCGCTTAGACCGATGAGCACCCGGGGTGCCCGAACTAGAGCATTTAAATACTCATCACACGGTCATTAGGAGACAACTGTGTAATGAGATTCTGCTGAGTGGGTAGAGACACACAAGATGTAAACCAATCGCAACACACATACTCCTATTGATGTGCAAGATGTGCAGACACACAAGCTGACAATCTGAGTGAGTTAATACAGGACTTTTTCAGATTTTTCAAGTTTCTTTTCTTCAGGTTCTTTGAAGAATTGAGAGTAAAACTTTAATGGCTTAAAGACTTTTCATCCACAAGCTGCTTCTGAAAAAGAGGGTTGTGACAATCACGAAAAAAATATAAGAGCCCACGAGATATAAGTCGTTCCTCGATTTAATTATCTCGTTACAGGACAAAATTTTTCAGATTTTTCAAGTTTTCGTGGCCCATTTAAATACAAGTCGTTCCACAATTTAGTTAACTCGCGGGTCAACGACATATAACTCGTTCCCTCAATTTCGTTAATTTCTTCAGGTTCTTTGAAGAATTGACTTGTAACTCGTGGCTTTTAAATAAAACTTTAATGCCACAAAATAGCTACTTTGTGGAAAAGACTTTTCATCCACGAGATAATTAAATCGAGGGAACGACTTGCTTCTTATATTTTTTTCGTGTCATTGAGGAATCAAATAATTTGAGCCAAATTATATTCAAAAGGTTATTTTTTTTGAGTATATGCTTTACATGTATTTTGACTGGAGTAGTGCTATTTAGAAGTTTGGCGCCATTTCAATATTGTGCAAGAACCATATTTACCATTCTCTGTATGTATGCAGTATGGTTATCCCTGATGATTCCATACCTAAAGGACACAAGGTAATCAAATTAAAATTTTGCCATTTGAGAAACAAGTAATACAGGTGTCAGATGCTACGCAGATTTGTGTGTCTTTCTGTCATTTTGATGAAAGTGCAGGTCCAGTGAATGGTTCTGCTTTCCTTAGGAATCATTTTTAGAACAGATTTAAATATCAAAGGTGACCCATGTTTTGCACTGCTGCCATATTGGGAAGATGAATGAGCCCCTTTCATGAAGGAAACCCTGTCTGCACCAGGGCAAAAGAGGGCAGAGCACTGATCTGCAGCTGTCACCAACCACAGAAAATCATGTGAAAACATTTGTAGATTTTTATAAACAAGGCTATTCTGATACAGTTTTATTGATTGGCCATGGTAATGCATTGTTTTTTGTTGGAATAAACATTGATAGGTTTAAATCAGTGGTGATGTCCGTTGGGTCTACCATCACTTTGCTTCCAGTCCATTGACCTTCTCTGTTCTGTATCATTGCAGCTGCGTATAATGTCTTCCAAATGTTGATACCTACCTAACTACTAGTGCTGTGGATTTCTGAGCAGATGTGCTACCTGAGTGTGATTTATGTATTTTTATGGGTGATCTGTCATTCTGGCTCCCCATATTGCCAAATAAGAACCTCGTATAATTATGCAATGTAAAGACAGACGTGACTCTGGGGATTCGTTAATCAAATAGTTTCAGGAAATACACATTATCGTAGGGGTCTTTTCAGCACTCTGCTACCTCTATAGCATCCTCTTGTGGTCTATCATGGAACTGCCTTTACAGTGTGCTTGGTAAAAGTTGAAGTGCTCTTTCTGCTTCTTATAACAATGACAATTTTTCTATGCTTTATTCAAAACATAATGTAACACTACTGCTTATTACAAAAAAATTACATTTTTAATTAGATGTAAAATCATCAGAAGTGGTTTATAGTTATTTTTTCATTGTGAGATTAGACTTTTGATGATCATTTATAGCCATCTGAAGCAACGCAATTGTTCTGGTAATGGCAGTGTCTGTATATTCATTCCTGAAATTTATGCCCTATTTGAGTCAAATATAATATTCAAAGAATTCTAATGCAATTATTTGTTTCAGTATATACATAATGAAAAGTATGAAATCACCCTTTCAGATTGTGTCTGGTGCAATGCCCTGGGTATAAAAAGTAACAAGAAAACTTAAAAACAATGCAAATGTAAGGATAGACTAATGCGCGCTCAACGTGAAGCACTAGCAGAACCAATATTTCAGACCTTGCTCTTTGTTCTCAGGGCATAACTCAGCCCTGGATTCTCACATTCAACTCATACAAGCACTCTCATCATTCACTGTGTCTTACCTCAAGACGCCTTTACTGCACTATGTGACGAATGTGCCACTAGGATATATGAATGAATAATTAAGGACGGGTCATTAAGACGTGTTTGTCTTAATAGTCCACAGGATACCAATTTGGTGCAGCAGGAAACCTGCAAAGTTTGTAATCAGTCTCATAAAATTACTATTATAACCTCAAATATGGAATTTTAATCAATCAAATTATATAAGGATTGTATAAAATATAATTGAATCAAAGATTAAATAAATAATTTGAAGGATTTTTGGAGCTCTAAATAGGCTATTTTGACTCAGACTCCCACATTGTACAGCACCAAAACAGATATCGGGTTTAATCAATGAATTTATTAAACATGCAAGCGCAGAACATACAGGGGCTAATCTAACAGGACGACAATATGAATTATGGGAAGGTAAAGGTGGGTATGCGTTTGTGCGCGAGCGCGTGTCTGTGCTCGTTAGATGAGCGTACATGCTTGTGGGCATGCGTTTCTTTGTCACAAGACAAAGAGCGAAATGGCAGATGACTTGCTGGCCACAATAGTATTTCACTATGTGTAGGTAGGCCTATGCTTGGCTGGATAACACAGTTTACCATCAACAAAGTACTGAGAGATGAAGCCACCTTCGGCTATCTATCCGCCACCATCAATGCCACAGTTGGCATGTTAGTTGCAGCGTCAGAAAGTTAGCCAATGGAAGACAGAAAGATTAAACGTGCAGTCACACTCAATTTGCAAATGGCTATGTAGCTCATTCAAACAGCAAAACAGACACGGCAGTTATTGCGATTTATGGCCAGCAGCTCTAGCTGTGTGGCTAAAGCTACGCAGGTGTGGGCTTGGTTAGTACTTGGATGGGAGACAACCTCGGAAAATAAGTTGCTGTTGGAAGAGGTGTTGGTGGGCCGGTAGGTGGTGTCTTTCCTCTGGTGGGATGATCCCCAACGCCCCAGTGCAGTGATGGGGACACTGCACTGAAGGGGTCGTCATCTTTCGGATGAGACTTTAAATCAATGTCTTGACTCACTATGGTCATTAAAAATCTTATGACGCTCTTCAACAAGAGTAGGGGGTTCCCCGGTATCACGGCTAAATTCCCAACATGGCTTTTTCAACCTGCCACCTAATCATCCCCCCCCATCTCAGTGGCTACACAATTTATCTCCCCCACCACCCAAGCTCTAGGGCTCCCTTGAAAAAGAGATTTTGATCTCAACAGGACTTCCCTAGTTAAATAAAGGTAATAAATAAATAAATTACATCAGATAGGGACAAATTGAAATGTTATACAGTCTTGGTGAAACAAACTTAAACTTAAACTGCCTGGAAAGGTCAGTCAGTCTTTCTGAAATTAACACAGCCTTGGTGTCCTCTCCTGGTCCATTGAACAGTGCAGTCCTGGCGTGGATGACTTGTGTGTGGGGATACTCAGCGGTAATGAGTAAAGCCGTGGTCCTGTGTCCACATGGAGTAGCAATGCCTTTCCTTTGTATCAGTCACCAAAGGAATGTCCGTCTCTATTCGGGAAAGTTATTCAATGAAGTCTTTCTGTTATTTACCAGCAGCAGTGCTGAGTGCAAGCAAGTTAGTTAAACAAGACTTGCCGTCCTGAACTTGAACAGAGTTCCACAGAGTTGTGAGCACTCAGGAGGAAGGCCGCATGGAACTGCGGTGTGTGCAAGTCCCAGACCTTTGAGCGTTTGGCTGACAGCGGAGGAAAGAGAGGGCAAAGAGCATGGGGCAAAAAGAGTGAGTGGGTATTCTCTTTTATTATAACTCGATTGGTAGTGGGGAATATTCCCACCTTTGCTGTGCGCTGACAATGCGTTGTTTATGCAGGAGATGTCATCACATGCGCTGCACATTCTAAAGGAAATAGTCACTGCTGTGGACTGTTCGCTGACTGTTTGTACTGAGAATTAATAATATCAAAAATTGCTGTCCCTCAGCTTTCTCTGCTGCACCTTCTCTTTTTAGCTCTCCTTTGATGTACTAACAGTGAATCATCGCAGTGGTAGGTATGGTGCACTTTCATGATCATTCCATAATCAGTTCAGTCAGGAAAACTCACGTTTCAATAAAATAGAACAATTTATTCTTGGGTATAAGCATTACATTGTATTTTGGCGGCAGTTCTGCTCCGGAGAAATGTCCATACCTAGGCACAGCAAACATACAAACATAGTCATGAACAGAAATCAAAATCCCCCCCAATGTGAGCAGAACTAAACAGGTGGAGGCTGGGGTGGAGGAGGCTAGCAAACAACCAAAGAGCATGTTGCATAGCATGAAAAGTCATTGCAAACAGCAGCAGAAGTGAGTGAGCTTGACGTCTTTCAAATAGACCGCTGTAAGACCTCGTGATGTGTATCCTCCAACTGTGTGCCTGCTGATGCTGACGTGGCTGGTAGCTTACCAGGCTGCTGTCAGCTGATGCAGCTCTTCTGGAGTTTCCTGCCTGAACTAGTTACACTCATTTATCCTGTTTGTGCTGCTTCTGCTCTGTTTGGCCACCAGCCCCTTCTTGGACTGTATTATAATCAATTATCGTGCTAGAATAGAGAATGTCAGTTTGCTGGATTGTCTGGTGGATTGAACAATGAACTGAAGGGTATAAGAACACAATTGCCCATTCAAAATAGTTTTTTTTTACCCATAATATAATATCATTTTTAACTTTAACCCTCCTCACAGCAAGAAGGTTGTGGTTTTGAATCCGGCCTGGGGCCTTTCTGTGTGGAGTTTGCATGTTCTCCCCGTGTTCGCATGGGTTTCATCCGGGTGCTCCAGTTTACTCCCACAGTCCAAAGACATGCATATCAGGCTAATTGAAGACACTAAATTGCCCATAGGTATGAGTGTGAGAGCGAATGGTGTGTGAATGGTGTGTGCGCCCTGCGATGGATTGGCGAGCTGTCCAGGGTGGGTCCTTGCCTTTCGCCCGTAGTCAGCTGGGATAGCAACCCTAGTGAGGAAGAGACGAGTGTTGTGGATGGATGGATGGCTGGATAGAGGGATGGATGGAACTTTAACCCTTTGTTGCATAGAGTATGAACAAATACCTCCAATATTTTGACATTGGATATCCAATGTACTTCTGGAACCATTTGATGGGATTTGGAGCAATTTTGTTTTTGGGAGGGGGACGAGTGGGTGGTCAGTCTGTCAATTATTTTGGACATTATGCTTGTGGGATGCATACTGTCTAGTATTCTGGATCTTGTGCCAGAAATAATTTGAAGTCACAGAAACCTGGTCATTGATATGCATGATGTTCAGTATTCTGAACATGGCTTATTTGAGCTATTTGCCTGGCATGCATAATGCCAGATATTTAGAACAGAGCATAAAATCAGGTGTATTCTAACAAATACACGTGCATTACAAAGCTCATGTGTTTCAGTGTGTGCTATATAATGTATTCCATTCCTCCAAAAAAGAAAAGTTTGAGCAAAAATATTTCTGATTTTATCAACTTACGTCTTACTCGTGGTCACTGCCATTGTGATTGTTCGTGGTAGAGCATGTGACAAATCAGAGAGGCACCTATTGGGGAAATACTGAGCTGAAAAAGTCCCATGAAATGTACATTATGTGTTTTCAGGGTATCTATGAGCTTAAACAACATAAACCCCACTTAAGATATATCCAAAATATTGGACAACAGGAAACAAAGGGTTAAAAAATATGAAAATGAGCCAAATGGATGGCAGCCAGTTGGCTGTGGCACTTTTTTCTCTGAACTGTAATGACGGACAAGCTGTTTTTTTCCACAATTCTTTAGGGTGAAATTACCCTTAGCACCAGAATTTCAATATCTCATGGCTGTTTTTCCAGACTGTGTTGGATCTCGATCATTTTAAAAAGATCACTTTCACAGACCATAACAGGCGCTTGAAAAGCAGCAGGTGAGCCATCAGTTGCCCACAGCCCTTGTTCGCCATCAGGCAAAGCACCATAATGCATCTGACTGAGGGATTTCAGTCTAATTTTATCTGTGAACAATAATGACATGCAAGACCAATGTGGTTAATTTATGCAGAAGTCCTTGGCTACAGTGGAGGAGTTCTGGCCCTTGAAAAGCTGCCAGTTGGCTTCGTTTGCGCGAGCAATTGGCTTCATGTCTGCCCTCCCTGGTCTGGCATGGCTGCTGCTTTCTCAGTCATCATAGACTGCTGAGCTGCTGCCTTCTGCACTGGCCTAGTGACCTTTCTGCTGCCCTGCATGTCTTCTGAGAGCGGGTATGGGGTCAGTACAAATCATTACAGCAAATGACAATTATTGCTCTCTCAGGAAGTGATCCATCTACCTTATCTTGTTTGCATGATGGCTAATAATTTATCCTCTTCCACCCGACACTTTGAGTGTTATGCCGTCAGAGATATAAGAGTCCCTCAATAACCTCATCTTAAAATACATGACTCCAAACCAGCTCCAATATACTTTTCCCTATTAGGATTCAGAATGCAAACCAGTGTTGGAGCTGGGCAGTCGCACACTCATAGCCATAATGGGGTGATAATTAATTTATTAACCTATTCAACCCGAACGCCCCCAGTACCGGGGGCAATCATTACGTATAATAAATGCAGCTTGTTTCTAAATAGTATCATCGTTATGCGACATATCCTCTTAAAGGGAAGAAACTCGGCGAAAAGTCCACGATGACATTTTACCAAACACAATTCATGCATCAAGCAAGTAAATAAGCATGTAGCAAAACGTAGGATAAAACTAGAGGCATTCGTAGAGTGCAAACCTCCTCCAAGGCAGCACAATCCACATGTGCATGAGTGGGAGCAAAGCTGAGTTATCGCATGTGATAGGATTTCAATATTGCTGCCGTGGCGGCCATATTGTTTCACACTGATCGCGGTCAAAATCAATAGGGTCCATCCTTGATGTAATAGCAATCCACCCACAAAATTTCAGAGAAATCCATTTTGAGTTATGTTGTTCACAAACAGACAAACAGACAAACAGAAAAGTCGACAGAATCCAATGATATAGGCCTTGTCGTTTTAAGCCAACACCACACTCAAAGAACAGCAGGCATGCACTTTACATTCTACAGCGATGAGCAAAGATTTTTCCTTACCTTTGCTATTTTGTAATAAAAAACTGAGTTTGAGGGTGAATCTGCACTGTCTGTTGTCAGTCCAATGCCTCCACGTTATCTAGAAACTACATCTCCCAGTCTCCATGCATGTTTTTTTTTTTTTTTCCTGAGGCACTACTTCTGGATTTCACTAGTAATTGGAAACCGATTATGACTCCGGACTTCTCTCGCTTTTTTTTTACTCGGGTTGGAAGCAATGCATGTGTCGTTTAAATTGTTTAAATGAAATAAGATCATTGGAAGCAATGGAATTGCAAGTTTTCCTTTCCTTTTCATATTCCTGAACTCACCAGTGCATTCTTTCTTTCTAAGAATATACCAAAAAGTTCAGCTGGCCAAACCTCATGGTTTCTCTTTTTTTTTGGTGGGTTTGTTTTGATTTTTCAACCTAATAATGGCTTCCTTTATTGGCCTTGACAGCTCTTTGGATTTTATTTTTTTATATTCAGACTAAGCAGCCACTGGTTCCAAATGAAAATGTAACTCTTGAAATCAACTGTAGACTTTTTATTTGCTCATTTTTAAATGGAATTATTGGACAGAAAAAAAGAAACGCCTGGCAATTGAATAGCTGAGCAAAAAATTGTCCAAATGCATTTGGTCCCTAATAAGGAGGACCTCTTAAAAAATGCCATAGTTCCTACAGCGTCCACCCAGTTTCTGATGTGTCAGCCCTCAAACTGAAGCAGAATGGCCTCACTTTGAACTGATCGTTATTTTCAATTTTAACTTCAATTTCCCACGGTAGACTGCAAAAACTATAATAAAGTTGTCAATGTCCAAATATTTATGGACCTAAGTCTATGTTCAGATATTGCTATTCAATTTTATTAAGTTGTTTCCGTGCAAAGTTGCCCATGTGTTCAGCTAAATGTGTTCAAATTAAACATATTTCAGTCCTAATACCTACAGACTCTAATCAGCTACAGGACAAAGCATAGATATGTTACAAACTAGGGGATGGAATGACGATGTTCATTTAGCAGAATTTTAGGACTACCTTTCTGCCTTGACCACATGTCCTACATAGTTTCACACAAACATACTGTTTGTCTTACATTTGGTTTGTTGCCATCTGGTCACCCTACATCCAGCACCAGGGGTTCTTAGGTTAAGTATGCTCTGTGAATATGTCTGGTGATGACCTGACACAAGTACTGTTTGACAAATAAAGCAACAAATACCCCTACCAATACTATTGGCAACTACTAATATAAATGCTCACACAAAAAGGGTTCATGACATTCGGGTAGCGTCTTTCCTGATCTCAATAGCTTTAACCCATGGAGTAAGGCCAAAGTTGCCCAAGATTCCACCTCCGCTTGTATTGGCTGGGGAGAAGAGGGAGGCAGACATTCAGCCATTCAAGCTGGGCTTTGGAGGTTGCCCGACGGAATTGAGTTGGTAATCCAGCCGAAACAAAAAAGTATTTGATATATTCTGACATGGCTGTATGAGCGGTGGGCCATTTCTTTTTAAATCAGAGCGACATGTGGTTGAACTGCGCAACTATAAATCTCAATCTCAAAAATGTTTGTTTTCTATGAGGGTGTGTTTAGGGGGGAATTTTGAAGTCACCTTGGGAATCAGCCAAACTTAGGACACACTATATAGGCTCCATTATTCTAAACCAGCATTTTTTTATGGTGCCCGAGTATGATCCATATTGCGAGGTGATATGTTTGTTATATGTTTGCTTATTTTGTGCTCTTTAACGGACTACTTTCGACAGAGAGCATTCAAAAAATTCTGAAAAGTGAATCCTGAACATCAAGCCTTTTTAGCCTGGGCAGAGGTCTCATTTTCCTAAAGTTCCCCATTATTCTCCATTTGTTTGACTATGAAGTTGAATTTCCCTCTTCTCATCCTCTTTCTTCCCAAGGTTCTGTGGTTCAAGTATCAGTTTACACCACTAGAGGGAATCAGAGATTAAAATATTTCAATATCATTTTTGAATGACTTCCTCACATCCCTCACTATTGCTCTTTTCCCTCTGTGTTTAGCCACAGCTTCAATTAGCTGCTCAGATGTGACATTTTCCCTTTGATTTTTGCACTTTTGAAATCACTGCATTTTATCTGCTGTGCGAAAAAGAAAGTATATCAGTCTTACATAAGCTGGGTATTGACGCCTTTCATGCTCCGTTTATCTTCTTAAATTCTTGAAATCTTAAATTCTCTGTACAGTGAATGTCTGCTGTCAGAAACCTTTGTATTATGTGACTGGCTGCTTGTCATGTCTTAATGTCATAGAATTATTTCAGCATTTTCTTTGCTTCCTCAAGCTACCATTTGTTGTGGCTGTTACCCAAACAAATGATTATTATAAAAAGCATAGCAGATTTACCATATTGGCTTTTTGCTCAACAGTATATGTTGAAACAAGTTTTTTCCCGATGGGACTGAGTAAGGATTGTCATTATTAAACGTGTCCTTACAATAATTTTGAGTTACTTTTTGCAGTTATTTCAGTATCATTACTTTCCGAAATTGTACAATTTCGCAAGTATATCAGTTGGTTGCGTTAGTCATCTGTTTGTCTGTCAGTTTGTGAGTTACACACCCTTTCACCATTTATCCTGCACCAATCTTAACAAAACTTAGAGACATGTTAGCATAGGTCACTCACCACGGACCTATACTTTTTTTTTAGGTTTCTATGACAAAGGTCGAGGTCAAGGTCACACAAGAGGTCGAAAACACGTTTTGACCCAAAACTTTTTTCTAATTAAGCTAGAGACTTGAAACTAACGCCATTATTTTGGTCAACCCAATGCAGTTCTATTGGTTAGGGGTCACGATGACGTCACTCTGACGTAAGTAAATGAAAATTTTTTGATTTTTGCCAAAATTATTTTTTTAATATTATATATCTTTTCATCTTTTTAAATTTTGATTCCGGCAAGTCGTCGTTCTAGGAACAACCTTTTATTTATTTATTTATTGCCGTATTCAAAACCTAACGGATTGGGGCATGCAAATCTATTTTGAAAAAGTTTGTATGATACAAAAAATACATTTTAAAAAATTGACTGGTAAATCATCCCAGACCTGCATTACATTGAAAACAGTGTGCAAAACAAGAAATTAAATATTTTAACTTTTATATTTTTACTGTTTATTTGGAAATATACTCTCATTTCGAAGTTGTCACCCGCAAAAGCTTCCAGAAAGGTCAGGACAGGGGATGTGTTTTCTCCTGCGTTACATTACCTTTCCTTTGAACAGACCCTCAAGTAATTTTATGGCGGACCGAGGAGGCCAATTGTTCCAGTTTTATGGAAGTTTTTTTTTTTTTTTTTTTTTGCATTTTTCCTTGATGGGTCTTGGATGGATCAGGGGTGTCTCTGAAAGGATGCCATCTAGAAGACAGTATCTGTTGCTCTAAAATGCATAAATGTGCCTGAGCAGCAATGGCACTGACACAGATGTTCAAGTTACCCATGCCATGGGCACAAATGTTGTCCCATACCATGACAGACACTAGCTTTTAAATCTTGCATTGGTCACTTACGTTTGTGAATTCATTGATGAATGTTTTTTATTGGCATTTTTTTTTCTGAGTCGCCAATGTGGTTATATCAATGCAGTGCCATCCGTGGGATATTGATTTTCAACCTCATCCATTGCAAACCGATTTCTCCAGATTCCCTGAGTACTTTAATACTACAACTACAACTACTAACTACTACTACTACTACTAATAATAATAATAATAATAAGCCTTTTGTATGGCATTGTTTTTTGTTTTTAGGTTGTTTCTGAACTGTTTGATAATTTAATCACATAGTTTTTCATAAAGGAGTGAACCTTGTCCAGTTGTTGCTTGTAATTAACTGGGCCTTTTGGAAGTGTTTCTTTCTCCAAGTATGATAGCGTCATGTGTTCAACTCCTGCACTCCCAGTGTTTGCATTCTGAAATTCTGGAGTCTTACATTGCTCATACCCCATTTTCATAATGTGTTGCAGCAGTGGTGTTGTGGTCTTGGAGAAGTGTGTATACTTTATTAGGTTCATGGGTTAGTCACTCAGGACAAAGTGGGTGTGCTCTTCTGTTTATTTAAATGGCTTTTTGGCTGATAGGTGATTTTGCAGTAAATTGACAGAAAAAGAACTGGACACACTCTGTATACCTATGTATGCTTGCCTTTAAACCACTGTGCTGTAAGCATCCAATTTAGAATGAGATTGTTTTTCCAAACAATAAAATATAAATAAAGTTGATATGGTAAATGATGCAATATGTTGTCTCTTGTTGTTTTCATGTTGATATTGGTGAAAGGTGGTTTACATCTCACTGCTACCTTCTACAGTATTACTTGTATTCCATACCATCCCAACTTTTTTTAGGAAATGGGTTTGTAGGTTGGAATTGTATTTACACACAGCCAGAGGCAAATTGATCTTCATGACCCACAATTTGCCTTAGGTCTCTTCCATTTCTCTCTCTCTCTCTATTTTGAGGTCAGCACAGAAACATTTGCTGCAGTGGCCTCTGTAATCTGTGCCTTATTGAATTCAAAACATGGAATGAAAAATGCTGTTCTGCTCTTTGCTTGACAATGTAAGATGAATATGTATTTTAAAAATAATTATCTCATGTCGGCCCCTCCTGCAAATTAATGAAGGTGTAGTGAATATTCAGTCAGTTATGTGACTGTACTAACTGGCAGATTGTACAACAAAGATATTCATATGACTGTGATGCTGTGTTTTTTTTTTTTTTTTTTTTGGTATGGAGGGAAGGTGGAGTATGTGCACTTGCTTTCTCACTTTGTGTATTTGTGAAACTATATTGATTATGATCTTATTGCGTTGTTTCATTTGTTATGTAATACAGTTTTATGATGTGAGAATAGACAGGGAGTGGCTGAACATTTCATGACCATGGAATTATAGGCTGAACTTTTTTCTTTACTCTGGCATGAGATGGTCTGTTAAAATTTGCTGATTAGGTATTAAAATGGCAAAAGAATTGTCCTATATACTCCAGTTGATTGTTAGAAATGTTAAATATTTTTACAATATTTTTGCTTCATTACCAAGTCTGGTTAGCGGGTGCTTGTACAATGTAAACACAATGAAAAGCTGTGCAAGTACATAGAGAAACCCCATTGCATGTTTGATCACACTTTCATTGCCCAGATTAGCAGTCATGCACGTAGGATGAAAATCCAAAATCCACATTTGTTATCATAGTGGGAGTTTGCTTTAGAAAGCATTGCTTTAATATGGTTAATGATTAATTTTTATGTTTTGTGTGAGCTCATTTAATGGTTGTGGCCTACTGTAACTAGCATAGCTCAGAATAGATGGAATCTGTTGCTAGGTAACAGCGCAAAGAAAATAACAAACCAGTCAAAAGCAGGCCTTTGGTCAAATCTGACATCACTTACATAAACAAGGTTCATTTCTCCACTTCATGTGTATGAGTGAGTGCCCCTTCAAAGCTTTTGTATTACTCTGAGGGGAAGAAGAGCAGGTCGCATTGACTTGTGAACTCACAGGTGCCCACAAGTCAGCCCTTTGACATCATTTATTGTGAAGCCAGGTGCAATGGCACAACTTCTCATGCCATTGTGATGCTTATTCTACGTATGATGTGATGAGAGATATGTCTATTGCTTGACAAACCCATGTGTGCAATGGGAATTTGGTGGGGATATACACTACAGGCCAGAAGTTTGGAAGCAAGGCCAATACAGGTAAAAAATTTGGAAGCAACTTCAAGTTTCTGTTCACAATGCCTTTCTTAAAAACCAGTATGAAATCTATGGATTTGGATTGTATTTACTGCATGATGAGACTTTTCTTTCATTGATATTCACCATTTTCCTCTGTTTACCTTTAGGTACTGTATACATTGATGTTACCAGACCATTTCTGAATAAATGTTAACAAAAGAAAGGAGGAGCTTAGTTTTTGGGTTGAGAAGATTTGCAAGAGTCACAACTTCAGTGAAAAAGTAAAAAACAAATCACAGTTTACATTATTCACTTTATGTCATGGTTTACAGCCCACCGGATGCCAACGGCAATACGGTGGGCACTAGGACCACGGACCTAGTAATATGGGCCTGATAATTTGAATGTATTCTGATAAGTGACTCTTAACATAATAATCATGTTTATTTTGTTGCAAAGTATGCCAATGAAACTATGATCTTTTTTGTACAACTTTGATCTTGCATACAAACTTTTGGCCTGTAGTGTAGGTCACATCTCTCAGGTTGCATGTTGGTCAACACTTTGTTTTTCTCTACGGTGCTTCTACAGTGCTACACATCAGCAAACCTCTTAGGAGCAAACCTGAGCAATAGCCACATCCAATTTCATCTAGTACTCCACGGTAATATTTGCATCAATAAGAATTTAGTTTGATGTGAAGGATTACTCTGAGTTGTAACCTCTCCTAGTCTTTGAGCACCATCACTATATCAGGAGAGCTGTTGTCTAATTGCCCTTTTCCTTTAAATGCACAAAAGCTGTGATTTAAAGGAAGACATTTTCCCCTTAATTCTAAATAGTGAATTCAAGCCTAAGAATGTTTCTATACATTTAGAGCATGGAAAAGGAGGAAAATTAATGTTTCATATCAAATGTTCCAGAAGTTTCTGTGGAATCAAAAGAAATATTGCATGTTATCTATTGTAAAAATAAAGGATCTTACATTTTGAGTCTGGACTTTTTTTGAGGATTAGATTATGTTATAATCCCACAAGTCTTCTACCCCATTTCCATGACGTTGGGATGATGTTGAAAATGAAAAAAAAAAAGTGTCTGTAAATTATGTTTGACTGAAATTGTGCACAAAATGTTTCATGTTTCACCCTTTTCAACTTAATTATTTTTTGGAAATGCATGCTCATTTTGAATTTGAGGCCTGTTACACTTTCCAAAAAAAGTCTGGACTAGGCAATGTAAGACTCGGTGAATATTGGACCTCTAAAAAAAAATGTAATACCTCAACATGCTGTTGTAAGAATTTTTATGATTTCATGATCTACATTGCATAACATGAGACTTAGGGAAAAATCTCTGCGTGAAGAATGATCTTAAATCTCTCAATTACCACTCTGAAAACAGACATGCTTTTGTGATGGAAATAACTACTTGGACCTTGACTACTTTGGAGGATCTTAAATAAACACCTTTCATTATTGCATCCACAAATGCTTGTGAAAACTGCAATATGCACCATTAGAGCTGTATGTCAAAAATCTCCAGAAATACTGTCATCTAACTGGGCTTGAGCTCATCTGAAATGCACTGATGTGCAGTTGGCTGAAACTAGTCAATCTACTAAATTGTTTATGGTGATAATGGATGCTGTGTTTTCCAGGTAAACGAGGGTAAGATAAGAGACACTTGATTGAACCCCATGGGGTAATTCGTCCTCTGCATTTGACCCATCCTATAGTTAGGAGCAGTGGGCAGCCACAGAGCAGCGCCTGGGGACCAACTCCAGTTCTAAAGCCAGTTCCTTGGTCAGGGGTACTGGTAGGAGTGTTCCTATGATGCATGTTTTTGTGGGTGGGGGAAACCGGAGTACCCGGAGAAAACCCACGTGAACACGGGGAGAACATGCAAACTCCACACAAGGTGTCATGGTTTTGCCCCCGCCGGCAGCAAACAGGAAACCAGCGGGCACAGGGACCATGTACCCAAAAAGTGGATAAGGGACCCACACGCACAGGCTGAGTACAAAAATAGAAATGTTTAATAAAACTGGTAAAAGAACACAATACAAACTCAGAGGAGCAGCGGCACAACAAGACAGGGCTCAGGCATCAGAATGCCGCTGCACTCTTAAATACCATACATTTCACCTCCACTTCAACGAGCAACAGGTGTGGCTCGTTGAATTGGAGGCGAAGACAACAGGAGGGGGGAGGGACTGCAGGGCAGAACCACCACAGTACCCTCCCCCCAAGGCAGGCCTCCGGACCGCACGGCGGCACCCTCCTCCTCCGGAACCCCTGGCGCCCACCTCCGGAACACCTGCTCCCCAGGCTGGGCCCTGGACAAAAACCGCTGCCGCTGCCGCTGCTCCCCTCAAACTCAGCCTGGCTGGGTCCCATACTGGCAGCTACATTCTGTCTTGGTTTTGCCCCCGCTGGCTGCAAACAGCAAACCGGCGGGCACAGGGACCATGTACCCAAAAAGTGGATAAGGGACCCACACGCACAGGCTGAGTACAAAAATAGAAATGTTTAATAAAACTGGTAAAAGAACACAATACAAACTCAGAGGGGCAGCGGCACAACAACGCAGGGCTCAGGCATCAGAATGCAGCTGCACTGCCAAGCTGGCAGTGCAGCCCTTAAATACCATACACTTCACCTCCACAGGAGTGGCTCGTTGAAGTGGAGGCAAAGACAACAGGAGGGGGGAGGGACTGCAGGGTAGAACCACCACAAAAGGCCCCAGTAGTAGGCAGTGACTTCTCCTTTTTTATCGCTAGATTTTATCAACCTGTTTCCTCGTACTATGCCTGATTGTCAATCAATCAATTTGACCTTTTTTCTGGTCAGTTAAGCCTGTAATGATTAAGAGGTGATAGTGACAAAAAGATTTATTTACCTTTATGCTTTGATTCGAGACTGCAAGGAAGTAAATCTTAATAATTAAGTAGGAAAAAAATAACAACTCTCGGTAATTCCGTATATTGTTTTGGTGTTTTGTTTATCAGATTATGAAAGAAGACTGAAAATGAACTCCCTATTCTTCAAAAATGGCATTAAAAAGTACGTGTTTAAGGGGGGAAATATTATCGTAAACATATTGACCACACATTGAAAACCGCATAAGAAAGGTTTTAATAGTTGTTAATGGCATTCTGTTTGCTTCCTCTGAGCAAATATGAACAAACTTGCTGTCTCGTGAGCATTTTAAGTTTGATGCACTGAGCAATAATGTCGTGGATGGAACTAGCACGCCATTCTGCCATTTAGTCTTGTAAATGAGTTAATCAATCCTCAGATTGCTAATCAAGCAAAGTAATAGAGTTATCGTTTGTTTAACGGTGAGGATTCTGCCTACCCTAACTGACCTCCGACAGCACGTCACTGGGGTGTATTAGTGCCAATGGCATGGGTAACTGTAAATTATGTGTGGGTACTACTGATGCTAAACAACTTATGCATTTTGGAGCAACATGCTGTATACTGCCTTCTAGATTACGTCTTTACTAGGACACTGCTTATTTCAACAAGACAAGGGCAAGCCACACTGTGCACATTACAACAGTATAGCTTACTAATCATTATGCGACCACCAGACTGGTCCACCTGCATTGACCTGTCTCCCATTCAAAATTTGTGATACGTCAATCAGAAAATATGACAATCAAGACCCTGGACATCTGAGCAGCTGAAAACATATATCAAGGATGAATGAAAAAAAAAGTCCTTCAAAACTGGAACTAATGGTGTTGTCAGTTCCCCAAACAACTTGGTGGGCTGTTACAAAGATGTAACGCAATAGTAAACATACTCCCTCATCTCAAATTTTTTCAAACATTTCACAGAATGAGTGTTTATTTACTAAACAACTTTAAAGTAGTGAAGCAAAAAATAGAAATACACTGCTCAAAAAAATAAAGGGAACACTTAAACAACACAATGTAACTCCAAGTCAATCACACTTCTGTGAAATCAAACTGTCCATTTAGGAAGCAACACTGATTGACAATCAATTTCACATGCTGTTGTGCAAATGGAATAGACAACAGGTGGAAATTAAAGGCAATTGGCAAGACACCCCCAATAAAGGAATGGTTCTGCAGGTGGTGACCACAGACCACTTCTCAGTTCCTTTGCTTTTTGGCTGATGTTTTGGTCACTTTTGAATGCTGGCAGTGCTTTCACTCTAGTGGTAGCATGAGACAGACTCTACAACCCACACAAGTGGCTCAAGTAGTGCAACTCAATCAGGATGGCACATCAGTGCGAGCTGTGGCAAGAAGGTGTGCTGTGTCTGTCAGCGTAGTGTCCAGAGCATGGAGGCGCTACCAGGAGACAGACCAGTACATCAGGAGACGTGGAGGAGGCCGTTGGAGGGCAACAACCCAGCAGCAGGACCGCTACCTCCGCCTTTGTGCAAGGAGGAACAGGAAGAGCACTGCCAGAGCCCTGCAAAATGACCTCCAGCAGGCCACAAATGTGCATGTGTCTGCTCAAACGGTCAGAAACCGACTCCATGAGGATGGTATGAGGGCCCGACGTCCACAGGTGGGGGTTGTGCTTACAGCCCAACACCGTGCAGGACGTTTGGCATTTGCCAGAGAACACCAAGATTGGCAAATTTGCCACTGGTGCCCTGTGCTCTTCACAGATGAAAGCAGGTTCACACTGAGCACATGCGACAGACGTGACAGAGTCAGACGCCGTGGAGAACGTTCTGCTGCCTGCAACATCCTCCAGCATGACCGGTTTGGCAGTGGGTCAGTAATGGTGTGGGGTGGCATTTCTTTGGGGGGCCGCAGAGCCCTCCATGTGCTCGCCAGAGGTAGCCTGACTGCCATTAGGTACCGAGATGAGATCCTCAGACCCCTCGTGAGACCATATGCTGGTGCGGTTGGCCCTGGGTTCCTCCTAATGCAAGACAATGCTAGACCTCATGTGGCTGGAGTGTGTCAGCAGTTCCTGCAAGACGAAGGCATTGATGCTATGGACTGGCCCGCCCGTTCCCCAGACCTGAATCCAATTGAGCACATCTGGGACATCATGTCTCGCTCCATCCACCAACGCCACACTGCACCACAGACTGTCCAGGAGTTGGCGGATGCTTTAGTCCAGGTCTGGGAGGAGATCCCTCAGGAGACCATCCGCCACCTCATCAGGAGCATGCCCAGGCGTTGTAGGGAGGTCATACAGGCATGTGGAGGCCACACACACTAGTGAGCCTCACTTTGACTTGTTTTAAGGACATTACATCAAAGTTGGATCAGCCTGTAGTGTGTTTTTCCACTTTAATTTTGAGTGACTCCAAATCCAGACCTCCATGGGTTAATAAATTTGATTTCCATTGATAATTTTGTGTGATTTTGTTGTCAGCACATTCAACTATGTAAAGAACAAAGTATTTAATAAGAATATTTCATTCAGATGTAGGATGTGTTATTTTAGTGTTCCTTTTTATTTATTTTTTTGAGCAGTGTATCTTGTCTTTGCTTTGCAAGTTAATACTGGTCAAGGATAACTTACAGATCACTGCTTTCTCTTTATTTGCATTTTCCATGTCATCCCCATTTTTTTTTTTTTTAGAAATAGGGTTGTAATTTGAGTTTCCCCTCTCTGCTAAAAGTGGCATTTATGACATCTTGCAAACAGCCATAGAATTCATTTGCTTTCTCTTTGTTATCTTGCTGGCCTGGTGACACTCTGAAGACTGTACCACAGTTAATGGTAACCTAATCTGATAACAGAACTACGGGAAAGGGCGAAAAGTCATACAAGCTTGGTGTTTAGATCTTGCTTGCTGACGACTTTCACCAAAGAGATTGGGGCTATCACCCTATAGATTTTTCACTCCAAATCTAACAGAGCGCACCTCAATGAACAACAAGAGACCTTATTGCCCTGCTAATTACATCCGCATTGACTAATACAATTTAGTGCACGAATGTAGGGTAACAACTGAAATCTACTGGTACATCCCTACTGGAGGAGAATTGGTTACCAGTGTTAAACGGATGAACCCACTCTCCTGCAGGGGACAGTGCCTTTCCTTTGTAGAAAAATATCCACAATCCTTTTTTTTTTTTTTTTTTTTTTTTTTTTTGATGTGTTTTGTCATTCCTTTGAGGGATACTGCCTGGTTAGGAGAAGCTGATTTTTTTTTTTTTTTTTATATAAAAGACATGCCTGTTTCAGTGTTATTAAACATTCTTACAGGGGGGTCTGATAGCGAGCAGGTGATGAAAGAAGGTTTGATGATTTACGCCAGACTTAAAATATTTTTTGGCCCTTGGGCTACTAGCAGGGAGTCCATTTTGATTGATATTCCTCAGTATCAGGACCTGATGGCAGCATTGAGCTATCCCTGACTTTCTCAAAGCACACTGATGAAACCTTAGAATTAATTTTTCTCCTGTTTGCTTTAGTCAAATTTCAAAAATAAAATCTTGAGTGCTGCTCTAATGACTTAATTTAAAGTTCTGATCTGCTAATGTGAGCCAAATTTAGCGTCAGATCTTCGGGACTCCTCACCTTAGTCGTTCTTAGTTTTGTGCACATAATCAAGAACTAAAACTTGAATATACAAGGACTGCTGGTTAACATTTATTGTCAGAATTTGTTTTGTAAAATTAAGCAGCTGTTACACATTTCGCCTTACTTGGCTTCTCAGGCCAAAATTGGTTGCTGAGGCAAAAATGAAGACTATCCAAGACAAGGGTTTTGGATCCCTGGACTATGAAATGAGTGGTGTGACCTTTCTTTGTGAAATGAATGACTACTTTGGGCAAGACCAAATGCATTCTGATACTGGGCACACTGGGATATTAGTGCTAGGATAGCTGTACTTGTGTTGAGGTTTTTTAAGCACTGCATGGTATTAATCCACACACATGTATGATGTCCAGAGTTTGCTCACTCTGGGGTCTGCTTTAACGTTCACACATACTGCATATCAAAACTCGCGTGTTTTTAAGCAGCTTCTTAGGTTTGGTTTGGCAGAGCTTCATAAGTGAATTACAACTCTAGTGGCAGTCAAGTACCATCATTTGACTAAAGCAAATATTCTGTAGGAAAAGAAAAATGCTTGCCATGTCATGACTATCTTATTTCTATTTTTTTCTTTTCCCAGAGTGGACCTAGAATGTCCATCTTTGTATCGGTTTCGGTGGGTTGTGAGTCGGAAATGAAGGTCAATAGCGAGAGGAAATTTTATTCTGTTGGGAAAGGTTATGGAAGGTGCCTTTTGTGCACATGCCCCTGTTTTGATGAGTTGGTGTATGGATCACAAATTCAAGGGTTGGCTGTCGCTATGGAAACCATAGTTGAGGACAGGTGAAGATGCCACAGCGCTGGGGGGTGGGGGAGGGGGGATATTTCAGGCCAATATCACACCGCTGTAGGGACAGCTATATTAAATCAGTATGCTGACCCACCTTATAAGTTATGATAATGGTGGGTGGATAGTAAGAAACGGGCCTCATCTCCCATCACTTTGTGACAGAGCTGAATAGCTCTGAAGCAAATTTGTCTCTTACCCTGCAATATATATCCCCAATCTTATTTCCTCTAAAACTGCAGTCAGCACATTGTTAAGATTTATAAGAGAGCTTTAAAGGGCATTGATGTCTCAGCTTACATTTATTTTTAATTATGAGTTTGTTATGTAGCAGTCACAAAGCATAAATAATCTCCAAATTACTAAACTGAAAAACTGGTACCCACTCCCCATCTAATAACTTGCTACAGCAGCATTGCAATAGCTGAACTCTGAAAGAATCTGGTTTGATTTGGTCTTTGTCCTCTAGTCTGCATGGAAATATTGGACAGATATTTTGAGAAATTTTGAGGAAGGAATGTGAACAAATGAATTAATTATTTGCGTTCGGGAAGGCATTTTTCAGAGTGACGCGTTTTCCAGCTACCGCCTTTCATCTGTTATAACAGCGACTCTGACACTTTTCATCACATGAATTCAGTGAACCCTGATGAGCAGGTGCTGACATCTGGCATCCGCATCCTCCCTATTTTCCTACTCTACGGCTCCAGTGCACTTTTGTCTTTCAATAGGCGTAGTTTTTATGCTTAGTTCTTATTTGGCAACTGGCTGTTCTGAAGAGGCTCTGACAGCAATGGGTGGCTGGGGTCTTTGTGCTGGTAGGGATTGGTTGGCAGGACTGTTTATAGTCAATACAGCCTCTTTCTGTGGGTCTTCAGTCCTCCCCTGGTCTCATATGGCTGAGTATTAGTATGAGAGACTTTCTAAGTTCAGTACATACGCAGGCCATTATAAACAGGTTCCAGGAAGGAGCCAAGCAGGTCAATTGTTCCACTGCAGTGTAAGTTGGAATTTCCTCTGTATGATTGTGCAAGAATATGTGTGCATGCATGTTTCCACTGGCGTGAAAGTGGAAACTATGGTGTTTAGCTATATTTGTCTTTATTTTTTTTCTGTCCTCACGTCATATTAATGTCCAAATTATTCCATCACTTGTTGGAAATCGAAGCAATCACTGGTGCCTGTGATTCCCATATTTTGCTCTCAGATCATCTCAGTAATAGAGTGATCATCAGAGGGTTATGATCACCTACGTTCTTTCAGAGATCAAAAGATTAACTTTGCCATATGATGGCTCAAAACAGATGCATATTGTTGTTATTCAAGGTTTATATACTTAAGAATGTCTTGCTGATCTGTAATACTTGAATGATGTAATAACAGATGTTCCTCACAAGTTATTAATGTGCTTTTTTTTTTTTTTTTTTTGCTAGAAAGCACCTTTGAATAGAATTTGAGGTATCCCTTGACTTATTACAGCATTAAATCAAGATTTCCTACCATTTTGGATTTACTTATGGAGATGGGTAGCATTGGACCATGATGCAGTGGTCTGGACCTTTAATAGTACCCTGCAAAATTACCATGCAGTCCTTGTATATACTCCTGAGCAATGCTCCTTCCTTCCTGTTTGCCTTTTATCAAGGCATTTTTTTTTTTAAATCAAGTTTTTGCAATGGAAAAAAAATTACAGTCCCAACAGTGCCATTTTTCTCGATACATTGGAAATAAAATCCCTACGATGGGAAACCACCCAATTCCTCATAATCATGACAAACATTACATTGTGGGCAAGTCAGTCTAGCTGCTAGGAGTTTCAGAGAAAAAATTCAATTTTCTACGTAATAAGATCTGAATGAGCATATTGGCTGTTCTTTTTTTTTTTTTTATTGCTCTTTTACCTGAGCTGTATAATTGAGATATTTGCTGAAAATAATGAAGGATGGTCCCTCTTAAGTCTTACTAGGATGAGTTTGATAATTTCCTCCATAGGGGTGTGATTACTGTACCTTGTCTGTAGTCCATTTAATCGATTTACGCATTTCATATCCTTGCATGTTCTCTACAGCAGCTCGTTTCTGAGATAATTATGTTTTTCTTTGCAGGCTTCAATGAGGTTGCGATATCGTTAAATAATATTCAACAATTTGGCTGCTCGTATCATTTCTGGCACTTTGAATTCGGCGCACGTGGAATGCGATTTGTAATGTGGCAATAGCAACAACCTATCGTTTTTTTCTTCTTCTTTTCCAATGTGACCTTTTGAGGCGTGATGTCACCATGGTTACGACAATCTTTATATTTTTCAAAATCCACTTGAGACGTGCATGTCAAGTTTATTTTCACGAGGAAAGAGAGGGAAGCGAGCACAACAGCGTGCGTTTTAGGGTGTGTTTTGCGTCGTGTGGATAGTGCGACCCACTGCAGGCAGGTTTTTGGAGCAAGCATTGCTTAATCCAGCTGCACAGTTCGTCCCGATTTAATTTCGTCTTCTTTCATTGTCTGGAGAACCGCTTGTTGCTCATCCGCGGCTTTTGGGGTGAAGACATCAGAGTCTATTGCGCGGAAAATAAATGGAAACTTTTAAGGATGTGATCATGGCGAAAGTCTTTATTTCAAAGGAAATGTGATGGGGATGGCAGTGTAAAGTTTGATATGGAGAATAATTGGAAGAGGACTCAGAAAATAGCCGAATATACATCGTAAAGGAATGGGGTTTCGGCTATTCTTCAAGTAAAAGCAAAGACATTCGAATAGACTGATTTTACGTCGTTCTCGTTTTGATTGTTTTATTTTTTTGTGGTTGGCTGATGCACATGAGGTTAAATGGAAGAGCGATTGGATTGAGCACTAGAATCTTTCGATTGAACAGTTGCAAAAGGATCGTTATGTATTTTCAAACCATAGGCAATATTCCAATTTTGCTTGCGGTTTGTTGAATGACTGTTAATATTAAACAGCGAAGAGTTTCTTTGGTTTCTAAATGCGCTGCCATGAACTGCCTTGCCTACACTCCCAGATGACAGGGTGATTGGGACACAAGCTTCTTTTCTGTGGAATTGATTGATGTGGGCTGTTGCTACTGAAGAAGCAATTGAGGGTTCATTCTGTCGTTACTCAATGTACTTTAGACGGAGTGAATATTTATTTCCTGCCCTACTCCGGGAGATTAATTCATTAAACCTCGTCTGATGACTAATTTTGAGAATCATCATGGAATGAATTAAGCAAAGACCAAGTTTAATGAAAATCGCTTCTTACACCGGACTGTTTTCCTGGAGATAACAATTTATCTGTTCCCCCGGTTTCTCCTGCTCTTCACAGAATGGCGCGATTTGGAGACGACGTTCCCGGTTTGCTGGGATCCGGGGATGCGGGATCCGAGCGCAACAGGAACCGCGAAGGACCAGCGGTATCCACAGGTGGAGTTTCACCAGCGTTCAAACAGACCAAAGCCCAGAGAGCCCGCACCATGGCCCTGTACAATCCCATACCTGTAAGGCAAAACTGTTTCACCGTCAACAGGTCGCTTTTTATTTTCGGAGAAGACAACATTGTTAGGAAATACGCAAAGAAGCTCATAGAGTGGCCATATCCTTTCTGTTCACGGTAAAACAAAATGTTGCTCCGTAACCTCCCGGTTCCCCAAATACCCACTACCTCCCGTGCCCACTAACACACTCACACGCACAAGCGCACGCATACATAAAGGTCACTTGTTTACTGCAGCAGTGCTGTTTTTGGTGTTAACAGATGATTTATTTAATATGACCCAAGGACAGGCACCATGGGTATTGTTTGTTAACCTTTTGCTCCAACACGTGTGAGCTGTTAGTACTTGCTCTAGCCTTATTTTCTGTTGTCACATTCTGGTGCAGGTAATTGAAGTCATTCGTAATCATATGGAATATGTGAGATGACGCAAAACATTGATTTGCCTTTCATAACAGGAAATAACGTGGTGCAAACTGGCAAAATATTGGAATCAGTGCATTTTAAGAGTAATGCTACAATTATTTATGATTTTCTTGTAGTAGTGCCCTTGCTAGTGAACGAAGAATACAGTTTAAACCGATGTGTCTTGTTTTTATTACATAGGTAGCGGTGCAAGGGCGAGGATTTTTGCTATGTTAGAGTCACGAGTTCCGTTGCTAATTAGTGCAGGCCTCCAATTATGATGCTGAGTCCAGCCATGTGAAGCGTGCAGTGAACCAGAGAGAGCGATGTGGGAGTATTTATTGCTAGGGGTTGCTAATGACTGATTATTTGAGAAACACAGATTGCTCTCTATTACATATTGAAAAATAAACGCTTTGCTTTTGCCTTTATCTGCCTTTGAACGTGAACAGCCAATGTACAAATTAAATGGCAATTATGTGCTCGCGAGTAGTCATATGAGTTTCAGCACCACGGTTAGCGATCGCGGTAGCCAGCCTATCTGTCAAACAGCTGAATAAAGTAGAATTTCCTTACGCAGAAAGCAATTGAATATTGCGTAAGCCTGCATTTCACGCTTGCTCTCTGACTCTTTATAGCATGTGTTTAATTGTATTTGACCCTTCTTAGTTTTGGAATGTTGGAATGGAGGTTTTTGCATCCTGTGTAGGGTTTTAGTCATCCATTTGATATTTGAAAATTATCATTGGTTGCAACTTCGAGCTCATAATGATAGGTAAGAACCCTTAATTCTTAGAATGTAATCACGATGTTACGCATAGCTATCACTATTAAACACCTTCCTCTGTTAGTGTTTCATACCTTTTCAAGTGCTTTTCATGTTGCCAGATTTCAGTCCAGGCACATACATACTTTGGGGTCTGAGGCACTTTTTTTTTTTTTTTTTTTTTTGCTTTTTTTAAAGATGTAATGCAGACTTCTGGATATGCGTACATATGTCTCACCTTACTGAAAACAGATTTATAGGAACATTTCCCCTTTCCCCTGTTTTTGTATTGTATTGTTATTGCTAATTCCTTTGTTATGGTTGAACTTGGGAGAGTTTAAGGATTTCGAGAGGATTTATTTCGTGGAATGATGAAAACAAAAATTC
This sequence comes from Gymnothorax javanicus, assembly GCA_029692085.1. NCBI lineage: Eukaryota > Metazoa > Chordata > Actinopteri > Anguilliformes > Muraenidae > Gymnothorax > Gymnothorax javanicus. The sequence continues at coordinate 93,043,265 of CM056196.1, forward strand.
CCTGAGTGGTGCAGTGACGTGACTGAATCTAAATGAGGTGATTCAAAGTCAAGTAATGCCTTCTGTGCTGTGCTGAGGGAGAGTTTTTTTTTTTTCAGCCAATCAGAGTATATAGCTGCTTCACATTTTCCTCCTCAGAATGGTAATGAGCTATCATCAGTGAATATGAACATAAATTATTGGGAGTTTTGTGTAATTTAATCAGCATAATATGAAGGCACAACCTATTGTAATGCAGTACAGTTTGTCTGACTCTGCAGAGGGACTGTATCATGCCTAAATTAAGGCTCTATTTTTGCATAGAGGTACTTTGCACAGTGTTTTAGTGTACTATGCACAACTGTGCACAACTGCAAAATTGTTTATGAATCAACAGAATATAGCTTGTGGCAGCATTGTGATTTATCAATTGTATTTGTATGGTGCTATGTTGAGTTAAGCAGCTGAGTGCTGGAATTTTAAATATAGAAGGGGAAATAGCGGAAAAGTCATATTTTATAAAGAACTGTGTCACCCCCACAATGAGAGAATACCTCATATTTGCAACAGTAAAAGAATGAGTTCTAAAACCATCATTACTATGCTATAAGAAAGAAAATTTATTGTCATCGAAAGAGATTCAAATTATTTTGAGCGTCATGTAAAATTATATGTTGTGGGCTACTCTATATGCATCTATATTGGAGTTATAGACACAAGGTCCGAAATGTCATATGTGTGGCCATCAGCGACGTGCCATCAGATGTTCAGAGGGACTTCAGTAACCTCACCGCTTACCGCTCAATTGCCCTCAAGCTGTTCTCGTTTGAGTTCACCTGATTAACAATCAAACAATTTATTGACTGAATAACCAAAACCTATACATGACCTATAATAATAAATGATAATGAAGAAGTGAATGCCTATTTCCTACATTTGTATACAGTAATTGATATGGCATTGTTTATTTATTTATTTATTTATTTAAGAGAATAGGGACAGTGCATATTAATAAACATTTACATGTAAATATGCCAGATTATAGCATGTGGCTAATTTACATCTGTAGTCCCTAGGCAGGTTGATGGTAATATAGTTAAAAGAAAGCCAGATAAACAAGGCAGTATAATACAATGCAATGCAACACAATACATCATAATACAAAGTTAAAAAACAAAGAGAGGGACAGAAAGAAGAAGAAAATGCCATTCAGAATACAAGGACAGTGCAATTAAAGTATTTATAGGTTTATCCTATTTTCAAGCGCAAACAAGTAATCGTCAGATGCGCAATCGTCAGATTGTAAGGATGGCAATATAAATGCAAAAATCCAGAACTTTTGCTGACTTCGCAGCATTTATTTTCGCCATCCCTACAATTGTCAGTGTGCATCATGCCTAACAACAAAGAGCCGTGACTACATTCAGAATGTAGAACGGATTCTCTTGGCTTATTGCTTAATGAGCCCCGCAAACTAATTTACACAAATCTGTGCTGCTTCATGAGCTACACAAGCGTAGAAATTGTAAAGACATATTGATATTTTACATCGTCATTTATGTGCGGAAGAAAACGCCTCATAATTTTGTGATGCGATGTATAGGCTTACAATGCTGTGGAAAATAAATTCGACCGTTGTTGATTCTACCAATTAGTCTGAGCAACCGTTGCTAATCGGGAAAAGTAAACTGCGAGAGATTTAGTTTATTAGGCATTGAAAGGTGAGGTTTCCGAAGGCCTTCGTTACTGCTGACGGACTGCTTCTGGTGGGCATAAGTTCATATGTACCTTCCTATGTGACTGAGTAGCACAACCATCCTTGTTAAGAAACTTGTCAGTCGCAATGATAACCCACATTTACAGTATTTCTTAGTAGTCAACAAGGATCCATGCAATGAACAAAATGGGCTTTCAGTTTATCAATGATTCTACATAAAACTGTGTGGCATGAGCACTTCATATGCAAAAATCCATTCAATTTCACTGAATATATAGATTTGATCTGTATAAAGATAAACATCCATTTCGTCTGAACATTTCGTCCTGTTTTGCGCAAATAGGGTATATGTTCAAATGGAACTGTGTCTGATTCAAGTGGTACTGAAAGTCACAAGTGAAGTTCCTCAATCTGGAATCTGAGGTAGGTTACTATACGAGTAACACTACTTCCTTATACTGATCCCATTGACAGAAATGTTGTTTTCAAAATTTGATTAAAAGTGGCTTGGAGTGCTTATTGGGATTTCACAACAGAAGGCCATAGGTAAACTGATCCTGTTGAAATGAAGTGTTTTCATGGTACATTACTGAGACAATAACCACTTAAAAGGGATCACTTAATTGAATTGATGGGCCCTTTCATGGGAATAAAGATGGAAATGCAACATGCAAATTAGAATTTATAAAATAGATGTTTGAGATTGTACTTAAATACTCTACACGTAGCTATCACTGGCCAGTGGCGGATCTCGTTTCGGCTCCTTTTTACTATGTCTGGCATCACTCTCAGGCTGTGCCTGTGTAAGCTGTGTCTGTCAGCCCCAAAACATGATATAAGTTTGCTCTGGCATCAGCCAAGGGTGAGAGAGTTTCATTTGGCCAATATGGCGGAGTTTTGCGCACCAGGGGCCCTCGCCAGCAGAGCTGCACATAAATAGTGTCTCTCAGCCTCATGTCTGTGCAAGCCCAGTCTGTGGTGTGATGTGAAGCAGTTACTGATGCATCACACGAGGAGAGCATGAGCTTGCTGCAGAGTCTTCCAATTTCCTGCAGTCTATGATTAGCATTTCAACCTGAGCATGTTTAGACATTTGGAAATTGAGGGGAAAATTTACATTGAACTCTTACTACTGCATTTGAATATTAGTCTTTCGTGTCAGACTATTCTGTTGTTTACGCAGTTGGGGTACTAACATTATTCATTTAGTAATTTCATGTTGCCTCCATCTTTTTATCACTTCCAGTGGTGTATCTGAGAAAAAAAGATCATTCTGCAAAATTTTGTTTTGCACTGTTACCCCAAAAGTACAGTTGGTCCCTTTGCCTGGTAGATACCTGATAGCATAATCATCAACCATGAAAGCAGTTATCCAAAAATGCTCTGACTTTTCACAGTTTAATCAGGTTTTGTTTGAACGTAATGTGAATATCATGGCTCAGCTGGTGAGGTTAAAAATAAAAAGGTACTGTTTGCTCTCATTTCCTGTGAAATGTTTGCTTGCATAAAAGAGATAATGTCCACCCTCAGCTTAATGCTTTGAACAAGAGAATTTAATTTAGATACATGACACAAAAAATTGACAATGTTTTGATCCCGTGGGGACCCCATAGTGACCCAACAAAGATCCCTCGAGGATCGAAACATTGGCTGTTTTCAAAGTCATGTATCTCCATTAAATTTTGTTGTTCGGTGCATTTGGCAGGGTGCAGACAACACCTTTAGTATGTGATTCATGCTCAGTCCAGCAACTGCAAAAAGACATTTTGAATGTGCACAAGATTTACTGGTTTTGCTTGACCAGTTTTGAGGAGAGCATTATTGAAGTGCAGGTATAAACTGACAACAGAGCATAGGCAAATATGCATACAAAAAAAAAAAGTGCTGCATGCCAGAATAGTGGTCGATGGTTATTCTCATGGAGTGAATAATTTTATCTTCTGATAAACTGTTGTTTCAGGAAAATGTCATGAAACATTTGGCATTGTCATATTACTTGTCTTTATCAATGGCTGCAGGCTTGTTATGGTTATTGGCTCATATTTCTCAGAAAAAAATAGGGACACTTTTGGTAAATGCGACGCATTACAGGGAGACTCTGTTATGACAATTCCTTAAGGATTTTTAGCCTTCTGGCTATGTTTCAGAAGCTACACTGGGTGTATCATATGAATGTTGCTTTGATGTGTTTAGGCAACCAATATGATTATGTTTCCAGGATGTAGCTGCTGTATAAAGTGGTCCCTTTCCTTGCACCAGAACCATATCTGTGTTTCTATGGTTACAGACCTGTGTGGGTCAGGTGGCAGAGGTCATGCCATAAAGTGAGAGGGGGATTCGTACTTTGAAGCTGTTTGATAGCATGGGTAGGTCGGACTTCTTCTCTGGCTTTCAAAACCAGGGCTTCATCCTCTATTGCACAAAAGTCCAACCTCTGGGCATCCAAAAAGGGCTCTTTATTAGTTACTTACAGAACCATCTATTGCTGGTGGGAAAAGTATGAATTCCTCTATGCAATCCCAGGATTTTTTTGGAGCCATTTTGTCTGAGAAAGCATGGGAGGAGTCTCAGATGTCTGTTAGTCAGCCATATTAAACTTGCCTCGCTTCATAAAGTAAATCGGTGCTGATATGTTATAGAGTATGTAATTGTTCTCCCTCAAGATATAACAAGGCTGGGTTTAGTCACCAGGGAGCCAATAAAAAGGCTCAACTAGCAGAGCATAACAATGGCACTAACAGGAGGAGAACACGGCCTCGGTATCCAGCATCAGGGGTCTCTGCAGTGGAGTAAAACTAAGGAAAAGCTCATGTGGTCTGCCCTTATGATACCAGCCCAGTCCTCTGAGCCTCACGCTCCATTGTGTGAACTTATTCAATTATGACTTCCTGTCAAACATCCCTGGGTACTTCACAGCCGAGGCCCGGTATGCCCTCCAGTGCCCAGTCTCCCTGATATCTCTGTGGCAGCATGGTGTCTGGGTGTGGTCGTATCTCTGATCAATGCGTCCTTATTGAGCAGCTCTCCCTCTATTTGCACAATTGTTTGCAACCTGTGGAGATCTGCATGCCCTAATAGGATTAGTGTGTCTGCTAAACGATACGATGAGAGTGTTGGTGTACAACCTCTTAGAGGCACCTGCCGTGACCCTTCCCTTTCTCTAGTCCCTGTCTGCCTCTTTACTGTCAGCACCTGCTGTAAACAGAGAGTGAAGGCTGAGCTTAGAGCTTCCACAGGGCTGTCCACACATTCATGTTCCCTGACAATTTAATTCGCAGCTGTAGTCAGTGTCTGTAGCTGGGACACAGGCAAATTTGGAGCTTGGTATTTTAAGGCATTCTTTGTAGTCAAGGACTGGATGTAATCTTCTCTAAATGCCTCTCCTTGCCTTATACATTATCAACGCCCTGGCTATGAGACAAGCGATCGGTTGCTGCTGGATTCTGCCTCTTGCATGGCTTTGTCTGATTGGTGGATATATTGCATGGTTGTCAGCTGGTGCTGCCTCAAGGGTATTATGTCAGTGTACACTCAGTGTCTTGTTTCACATAATTAACTTTGTCAGTGGGATTCGCAAACATTATGTCTGATGGCTTCCGATCGGTTTGGTTGGTCACGTGGCTTAGAGCAGTTAGTGAATAATGACCTCATCCCAGGCAGGGACTGGTCCTAATGCTGGAGAACAGAGGCAGCACAGACGTGTGGCGTATCTGAGGTGGTTTGTTATACCCATTTTTGTGGCAGTTTTATTTTGCAGATGTCAGTATGTATTGCAACTGCTAAGAAACAGGAAATGTGTGTCACACACCAAAAGATTTTTTCTTTTTGAAAGAAGTGAGCAGTTGGTTTATATGTGAAGAGCATTTGCAAGTCACGTCTCTCTGAGGGTGAGATTAGATAAATTTTCTCGCAATGTGCACAAACAATCTGTATTTCGACAGGGGTGTGTGTGACTTGTTCTGTTTCTGAGTGGAGCACCTATGGCTTCTAATGCTCTTACACCATGCCCTCCATTTGTTCTATCTCACTGTCCTCAAAAATGAGACTTTGAATGAGAATTTTGCGCAGCAATTACATATCGTAATTATTCTGACTTACACCCATCTGCTTTAATAATTAAAATTTAGTCAAGCGGAGAAAATTTGTTGAGTGTAGTGAGGCCAATATCGTCTTCTTTCCAGTTTGGTAAATGTGCTACACACACCGTTCATGACTTAATTCATGCCTTTGCTTCTCATACACCAGCGATTGTTACGTAAAGTTACAACAAGCTATCTGAAAACAGACTTTCAAATGGTGTGATTTGATGAAAATGCTCACGCTAATTCTCATAAACACACAACACGTCTTTCTACATCACTAAACACTCACCCTTTTGTCAGGAACATGATGTACTGTCGCATTAGCAAGTGTTTGCTTAAAGTGCTCGATTAACAGGAATAATCAATAGAGGATGTATTTTTTGCCCCCTGTGACTGGTTAGCAGCTGAAGCTGTGTGCTAGAGAGGGCGGTGGGAGGTGAGGTGGTGGTGGGGGGGGGGGGGGCTTGCAGTCGATACAGGGGCAGTGCTGCAGCCATCTCGCTGGAACGTGCAGAACGCTGCGGTTCAGGGCCCTGGGGTGGCCGGGCAGCTGCTCTCCCTATCTGACTCCCGCAGGGCAGCAGGTAGCGGAAGCTTCCTGGAGTGACAGCGTTTAATGATTTGTCCTGTCAGAAGCAAAGAAGATTGAGGGCCAGGGAGCAGCTTGTCTTGATTGGGGCTCACTCATACTGATATTGTCAGTGGTGTGCCAAAAATATTCTGGACTCAAGAAGCTGGGAAATACAGACAATTACTGTACTGTATCTCCTACGAGTGTTCATATTCTAATCTAAACTCTCAGAAAAAGTAACCGTCTGATTTCAAAGAAAACCCCGTTCCAGTACAGTGGTTCATTAGTCAGATAAAATTACTCTTTGTCTGGGATCTTTTGCACCTCTCATCTATAATAGAGGGCTCCATGTAGAACCAAGAAACAAATTGTCAATGAAGACCAGCCAAATTACTCCTTTCAAAAAGAGTGTATGCCACCAGTATCAGCTCTCTTAGGCTTTTTATTGCTACATACCCAACTCATTGTTCGATTAATGTTTGGTCTCTGAGCGCAAGTATTGTAGAAGGCAGTTACAATGAGGGTTTTTCACATTGTTAAATTCTCAAGCTATAACTCCTAAAATACTTTTGTTGACTGATTGTTTCACTTGACAAAGGTCAGGAATGCCTTTCTCTTTTTCTCTCACCATTTTGTTTTTAGAAATGACTCATCACTTGGCATGTCGTGTGATTCATTATTTTTAACTCAGCATCATTATGTTTGAGTACAACGGCAAAACAATCCATTGATGCGCATAAGCAAACAATATCATGTTCCCTCTCCAGCGTTTGGGTTATTTTTAACCTGTTTGAGTGGAGCCACAGAGGCTTGCCAATGTGAGTCATGAGTCCCATAAGTCCTCATTACAACTCTCCTATGCGAGCATATGACACTATTTTCACTGCAGGAATGATATGAATAGTAGAACAGCAACATGAAATGGGATCCAAAAGCACAACCGCCTCACACATTCCCACGCAGCCTCCTGCCTGACGCGCTGACACGTGTTCTCACACAAATGTCTCAAGCTGCCAGTTCCCATACAGTGCATATGGTCCCATGCGTGCCAGTATCAAATGTGTATTTTCATAGCCCTAGGAATGCGTATCTGAAGCAAAATAAATATGGCAAGAAGGACAGAGTATTGATTGGACACTTAAAAGCAAAATGGGGGCTGTAGCAACAGCTTTGTATTCAATTAACAGTTCACGCTCTCTGACTTTTGGCAGAGTGAGAGAGAGAGGCTGTTGCCATGGATATAGTTTTTTTTTTTTCCTCAGAGCTGGGTGTTATCAGTGGCCCCACCCTTTTTACTTCCCTCATTAACTCCGAGGGCATCCCAGCTTCTGTCAACCGCCAATACAGTATATGGTGACAAGATTTTGGCTTTTGTCTTTTGTCAGCTATAACACATGAGGTAATAAGAAAGTAGACGCCTGTTAACTTCTCTTGCTAAGTGCTGGTTGCCGAGCTGGTTTGCGAGAAGCTTTGCTAGTAGTACTTTAGTCTTATTTTGCTTGTGGTCTGTCCATTAAAGTAAAACAAAATGGAGATGCTTTTAAAATGCAAGCAGAGAAAAACAAGTGCAGATCTGTCCAGTCTGCTAATTTATTGACCACATCAAAGAGATTAGCCCAAGTGGAGGTGTCTCTAGGAGACTACTGCAGCTCGCGGCTCTTTTCGCATTGATCCTTTCCCCATGTTTTGTGGAGGAGATTTATGCCTGTTTATTTTGGGCCTCTGTTTTGCCTGGCCAAAAGAAAAAGGAGCACCCACACAAGCAGCAATCTGATCCCCGCTCATTGCATACCAGGAATCAAAGCTAAAACTTTCAGAAGTGCAGAGGACCAATGTGCAAGCTAGCAGTCAATTCTCTTATTTGTATCAATGACAGTTTTTTTCACCCATATGACCCCTAACACCAAACTCTTGGGCGATTTTGTGCAAGTAATGGAGGAGAAAGCAGCCACTGCTTTTCTGTAATCAGAATCTGGAATTGTGGAGACGGGAGCTGCGTTCAGCGACAAAACCTGGGTAAGCCGGGTCTATTTTGAAAAAGGGATGATAATTTTTTAAACCAACTCAACGTAAGAGACATTTCCAACTAAGATGTTAGGAGCCATTGCTATGAGGCTGTAAAGATACTGGCAGCTTGTTCAGAGATTTACAGTTGTTGAACATGAATCTGCGCGTGCCCACTCTCTAAATCTTACTTTAACAGGTTTTTTTATATATATAATTCTGAGGTACAAATGTAGAGGCACAGTACAGAGGGATTCAATATTACAGTTCATCTGTCATTACATGAGCCTGTCTATCGAGTGGAAGCCACTGTTTTGATTGAATACATTTCATAGCTTTTGATGCAGTAGAAGTCAATGCAGAAATATCAGCTAGATCCTTGGCCTCCAAATTATTGAGTCATGTCTTACTGTCATCGTCAACTTCACTGGATGACTGGGATAATTCCTGCTAACAAATCAAATCAGGGATTCACTGGAGATGGGCCAGTGCACGTCATGCAGGGTATGTTGACATATACTGCAACACTCAGATATTTTGCAGACCAAAGTTAAACTAATTCATGCTGCAGTACACAGTTGTGAATTTATAGGAGTTGGTAGAGGGGGTAAAAGTGAAAAGATTCTGTATATGGATTATGTTCAACCACATAATGAAATCAGGAGCAATTGGATCTCCTGTACTGTTTTTTAATCATTGTTTTCTGTGCTTGACTCATCACTTTGTTATTTCCACCCTTTTCAGCACAAGGTGGTCAGTTTTAAGCAATGCACGCTTCATAAAACATTGATTATTTGTGATTTTTTTTGTGCTTATAAAACTCTTCTAAGCTCAATTCCTTAACTGTTCCTGTTTCACTCCATTTGAGTACATGATTCTGGCCACCATCATCGCCAACTGCATTGTCCTAGCCCTGGAGCAGCACCTACCTGAAGAGGACAAGACACCCATGTCTAAGAGACTGGTGAGGCCAATGTTTATGCATGCCGAACGTGCTGGTTAACACATTATTAGCATATGAAGACCACAAAGGAAAAAACAATCGGAGTCCAAATTTAGCATTTTTGTATATTTTATATACTGTATTATATATTATTATTATATTTATAATAATATATAATAATATTATATATCATTATAATATTTTTTTTTTGCATATTTTTTCAGTGCTTTGTTTCTAAGATCGTTTTTAATTTTTAATTCATCATTTCTCCTCAATGTGAAAAGGTGACTCTGATCACTTTTCCATTGTGGTCTTCATATGCAGCCTCTCATAAAGAAACGGCCATAAATCCAGGTTCAGAATGTATTTAATAGACAGAATTCTTCAACTAGAATTCCTCAACCTCAGAGTCAAAGAGTAGCCAAAACACATGCCAAGACTTTACTCTTTGACCCCTGGGTTTCACACCTCTGATGTCAACATTGCCTAGCCCTATACATTTTTAGTTCTCTGAGTAGGATATTTGGGTTAAGTCTTCTCACCTGACATGGATGGACATCTTGCGATATTCTCACTCGCTCCTTTTTTTGTTGAGAAATTATAAATATATTCCGAAAATGAGTACCCCCCTATTTTTTTGTCACCCAGCTTGATTTTGAACTATACAAACTCAAATTGGACATCTTTAGCTAGAATTTCCTTGGATTATTGCATCCGAAAGTGCAATGTGACTGGCCATTTGTGCGTCCACATATATTTTCTCCCTAGTCAAACGCTGTGATTTTAAAGAAGAGTGCGTAGATGGATAAAATAGGTTCCAAAATGTATGACAGCTGCCTTTCAGTGATGCAGCTTTATTTTTAGTAAAGGTCAACTCTCCAATATGAGAAGAATATGACTCCACATGTTTTAGGAGGATATGTACAGATATATGGTATACTATTTCCCAAGTTAATAGAAGATGGTGCAGTGACAAGCCTGGTCTTGAATTACTGTCTTGCCAGATTTTTGGATTGTAAAACAAATGGTTTTATCTCACCTTGCTCACCTTTTACACGAGAGACTGTTGCCATATATGGCGGGCAATGTGCCACCATTTGCGGTTTCCTTGTCACGACTCTATTTTACACCCTTAGACGCGCGTGCTTTGCATACAAAGATTGTGAAATGTCGTTGAAGCCAACTCTATGCTGTTTTTCATTTTTTCGGACTCAGTCACACATTGCATGGGAAATATTTTTTCATTTTCTTTTTTATGTCAGAAGGAAATATACTCAACGCTGATAAAATACACTTTCAGTCAAACTGCTATTTAATTGTCACCACATCTCTACCGCCATCCAACAAATCAGTTACTCTTGCTTCTTTCAGTAATGCCTGACAAATTAAGGTCAATGGTGGTATTTAACCTGAACCCTTGAACTTATGTTATCAAACTCCTAACAAATACCTAGTGACAATGGTTACGTTATCTGCATTGAGAGTTTTCAGTGCATCTACTCATGTTCATGCACCAATGTGACTTACTCTAAATTACAGCAAGTCATTCTGGCCAGCACAGGCAGGCAAGGCTAATAAATCTGATGGAGGTACTTGCGAGTATGCAGCATCATGATCCAAGAATGTGCTGCAGTGTGCTAGACATGTCAAATCAGCAGTTTTCCACAAATATTTGTCTACAATATGGTAAAATATTGTTAAGGTCTTACAGCCAAACATATATAAAAAACAACCCAGCCATTTCAAGGTAACTGGCCATTTTAGGGTGAGATCTGAAGACAGTATTCCAATACAAAATTCCCTCTTCTTCAGTTTCTTAAACAAATCAACATTGCATCTGAATGATTATTCACATTTGATAATGCACTGTGTCACTCATAAAACTGATCCTGTCGAGAAAGGTTTTTACCCCTCGGCCAACTTCGGCCGGAGGGGTATTGTCGTCAGTTGCGTGTCTGTCTGTCGTCCGTCGTCCGTCTTCCGTCCATGACTTTGTCCGGGCCAGTACTCAGCAACTAATGATTGCAGCTTCACCAAATTTGGTATGGTAACTCACTATGACACACAGATGTGCAACGACAGGTCTTTTGCTGGATTTGACCTTTGACCTTAGCGCTGTGAAGTTGACCCTGGAAATCTTGTCCGGGCCAGTACTCGGCAACTAATTATCGCAGCTTCACCAAATTTGGTGTAGTAATTAACTGTGACCCATAGATGTGCAATGTAAGGTTTTTTGCTGGATTTCACCTTTGACCTTAGCGCTGTGACCTTCACCCTGGAAATCTTGTCTGGGTGACTTTGTCCGGGCCAGTACTCAGCAACTAATGATCGCAACTTCACCAAATTTGGTACGGTAACTCACTATGACCCATAAATGTGCAAAGTCAGGCTTTTTGCTGGATTTGACATTTGACCTTAGCACTGTGACCTTGACCCTGGAAATCTTGTCCAGGTCAGTACTCAGCAATTATCGCAGCTTCACCAAATTTGGTATGGTAGCTCACTATGACTCATGAATGTGCATTGTCAAGTTTTTTGCTGGATTTGACCCTTGACCTTAGTGCTGTGACCTTGACCCTCGAAATCTTGTCCGGGTCAGTACTCAGCAATTAATTATCATAGCTTCACCAAATTGGTATGATAACTCACTATGACCCATAGATGTGCAACGTCAGGTTTTTTGCTGGATTTGACCTTTGACCTTCGCGCTGTCACCTTGACCCTGGAAATATTGTCCGGGTCAATACTCTGCAACTACTCATCGCAACTTCACCAAATTTGGTATGGTTCCTCGCTATGACCCATAGATGCGCAAAGTCACATTTTTTACTGGATTTGACCTTTGACCTTAGCGCTGTGACCTTGACCCAGGAAATCTTGTACGGGTCAATACTCGGCAACTGCTTATCGCAGCTTCATCAAATTTGGTAAGGTAATTAATTATGACCCATAGATGTGCAATGTCAGGTTTTTTGCTCGATTTGACCTTTGACCGTAGGTCTGTGACCTTGACCCTGGAAATCTTGTCCCGGTCAGTACTCGGCAACTACTTATCGCAACTTCACCAAATTTTGTTTGGTAACTCAATGTGACACATATATGTGCAACATCATGTTTTTTGCTGGATTTCACCTTTAAACTTAGCACTGTGGCCTTGAGGCAGGACATCTTGTACGGGTCAGTACTCAGCAACTACTCATCGCAGCTTCACCAAATTTGGTATGGTAACTCACTGTGACACATGGATGTGCAACGTCACATTTTTTGCTGGATTTCACCTTTCACCTTAGCGCTGTGATCTTGAGGCAGGAAATCTTGTGCGGGTCAGTACTCAGCAACTACTGATCGCAGCTTCACCAAATTTGGTATGTTAACTCACTGTGACACATAGATGTGCAATGTCACGTTTTTTGCTGGATTTCACCTTTCACCTTAGCGCTGTGACCTTGAGGCAGGAAATCTTGTCTGGGCCGAGGGGTATTCAGCAACGCGTTATGTTTGTATTTGTATTCATTATTTTTCATGTTCATTGTTTATTTTTTGTAGTTTATTGTATTAGTCTAGTTTTTTCCCTCCATCTGTCTTCACCATGTGCTTTCTGTTTTAACTCCCTCGCATACACCGCCCCTCATTCATTGTTAAGTTTTTAATTGTTCCCTCATTCGTAGCCACATTTCCCTTTATGTTTTTCAGCTCCACACACCTGTTATCTATTTGATTTGCTCCTCAGTTCTCCCTTTATATTCCAGCCAGTGTCATTTGTATTTCACAAGTTCGCTGGTCAGTATTTCTTTGCGTTACTTATGAGCGTTTCTTTGAATTTGAGTCTCTCAGTTAAAGTTCTGGTTTGTCTTTTGGTTTACAATTTCTGTTAAATCCTCACTGTATGATTTGCTTACCTGAGTTTGGCTTCTGGATTGGCTTCTCTAGTTTCCAATTTGTCTACTGTTTTCGCTTTGGTGTGCTGACTTCCTGGTTTTATGATCATTGGTCTGTTTATTGATTACGGCTCTGGATTTTTCCTTCTGTGTTGCATTACCAGCCCTCATGTTCGACCCTGCCTGTACAATTACGTATTCTAATAAAATCACTGAACCGGTTTCCTGTCTGCCCGTTAGTTCTGTCTCTGCATCCTGTCAGAGCTCACCATGACTAACTCAGCAGACGACACCCAGTTCCATGCTCTGCTGGACAGTCAAGGAGCTCTACAGAGGCAACACCACACTAAGCTGGAGAGCATTAAGAAGATCCTGGAATTGTTTGCCTCCGGAATGAACTCCTTCACCAGGCAACTTTAGCTGCTCCTACCACCTCCTCTACTGGTCCCAGTGGCTTCTGCTCCTGCACTAGTGATGGGTCCTTGCCTTCTTCCAATCAGCCCTATTGACGGCCACCCAGGTACCTGTCAGTCGTTCCTCTCCCAGCACTCCCTGGCATTTCAGCTTCAACCAGCATCGTTCCCCACCAACTGCATCAAGATTGCCCACGTCATCACACTACTCACGAGTCATTCCAGAGAATGGGATACCGCTTACTGGGATGCTGGTTTTTCAATGTGTAAATCCCTTGATTTCTTCATGGGAGAAATAAAGAAAGTGTTTGACTAATCGTCACATGGCCATGAGGCTGCTTGTGAACTGCAAGTACTTAAGCTTCATCAAGAATCCAGATCCATGTCAGACTACGCCGTTGAATTCCGCACCTTCGCAGCCACTTCCCATTAGAACTCCCGCACACTTTTTGATGCATTTCTGAATGGCTTGTCTACTGAGATAAAAGATTAATTACTCATTCGTGAATATCCAAAGACATTAACAAGCTAACTGACCTGGCTATCCAAGTAGACAACTGCCTGATCACTGGCCTTAAGGAACTACAACGCACTTTCCATAGACGACTACCACGTCCTGGCACCCAATCTTTGTCCTCAGTGTCCAGTCCCAGTCCATTTGTTCCAGACGTCACCAAATCTATGCAGATCAACCACACCAGCTGGACTCACTCTGAATGTTGGCACTGCATAAACACCCAGGATTGCTGTGTTAAGCCTGGTCACTACATTGCCAGCAGTGCAGTAAAGGGAGGTGCTCACCAGTAAGTCGGACATTACTGTTAAGTGGAATCCACTAAACTGAAACCCCCAACCCAACTCAACAACTTCTCACATTCCAGATCTGCATTGAGTCAACTCAACTGTCTTTACAGGCCCTGATTGACTGCGGAGCAGATGGCAACTTCATTGATTCACAGCTAGCAAACCAGCTACAACTCCAGAGTCAGCTATTACCCAAACCCATCCAAGCCTTCGACATCTCTGGTCCACATCTGGCTATGGTCACCCACATCACCCAACCAGTCCAACTGCGAATCTCTGGCAACCATCAGGAGACCATTCCTCTACTTCTGCTGCAGACTCCTCGAGCACTGCTGATCCTGGGTAACCCCTGGCTGTACTGTCATAATCCCTGTTTAGACTGGAAGAACCTGCAATTTTGGAGTGGAGTCCCACCTGAGCACAACACTGTCTGATGCAAGCTTCCCATCCCAACTAACCCATTGCCGTGTCATCTGAGCTGCTTTCTGACCTTTTTAGAGTGCCTCCTGAATACTAGGATCTCAGACAAGTGTTCTCCAAATCCCAACTACTTAACTACTACTTCACCACCCCTATGACTGTGTTACTGATTTATTACGCAGCATGACTCCTCCCCAAGAGCAACTCTTCTCTGGCCCCCCACCCCGAAACCAAAGTCATGCAAAAGTACATTCGAGAATCCTTGCCAGCTGGCATTATGCATCCTTCATCATCTCCTACTGGTGCCAGCTTCTTCTTCATTAGCATAAAAGATGGTTGCCTGCGCCCATGCACTGACTACCAAGGGTTGAACGACATCGCCATAAGGAACTACTACCCACGTCCTCTGATGTCTACAGTGTTCAAGTCTCTCCAAGGAGCCACTGCATTCACTGAGCTTGTTCTCCTGAATGCATGCAACTTAGTCTGGATATGAGAAGGGGATGAGTGGAAGATGGCTTTCAACACTCCCAGCGGCACATTGAGTACATGGTGATGCCATTTGAGTTACCTGACTCCTCGGAGTATTTCAGAACCTAGTAAATGAAGTCCTCCAACTTGTGCTGTGCAAGTTCATCAATATGTACCTCGATGACATACTCATCTTCTTCCGGGATCTGACCTCCTGCACCCAACACGTCTGTCAAGTCCACCAACACCTCCCAGCCAATTGCCTCTTCGTCAAAGCTGAGGACTGCGAATTCTCCCAGAGATCTGAGTTTCCTGGGCATTGTCATCACCAGTAAGGGCATCTCTACAGACCAGGCCTAAGTGTGGGTGGTTGCAGAATGGCCAAAACCAGAGAACGAGAAGGAGTTGCAGCAACACCTGGACTGTGCTTACTTTTACAGACAATTCATTAGAAACTTTGGTGCTATTGCCACCCCTCTGACTGCTCTCACTTCCACCTAAGTCAAATTCTTCTGGTCTATCAAAGCTAAAGTAGCCTTACAGTGCCTAAAGACCTGGTTTGCCATTGCTCCAGTCCTCATCTGTCCCAATCCCCAAGGGCAATTCCTTGTGGAGGAGGAGGCATCCGACTCCGGTGTGGGAGCAGTGCTCTCTCAAGAAATTGCCTCCGACTCCAAGATCCATCCTTACTTTTCTTATCGCCTTACACCTACCAAAAGAAATCTCTCTGTTGGAGATCAGGAGCTGCGCGCCATCAAACTGGCTCTGGAGGAGAGGAGGCACTGGTTAAAGGGGACTCAGGTTCCTTTCCTGGTGTGAACAGATCACCACTACCTAGTATATCTAATGTCCGCCAAGAGGCTCAACCCCTGTCAAATCAGATGTCCATGTTTATCTGTTGATTGAATTTCACCCTGTTGTATTGTCTTTGCTCCAAGAATGTCAGACCTGATGCACTCTCCAGAATCCATGAAGCAAGTGAGGGTGAAGAATCAGACAACATCCTGCCTTCCCACTGTAAGGCTATGGTGGCACTGTGAAACATAGAGATGGTCATTTGTAATGCACAAGATTCAGGTCCTGCTTCCAGGGCCTAACCTTAGAACCATCTCTACATGCCCCAACCGGCTAGCTCACAAGTCCTTCAGTGGGGTCACTGTTCCTGCCTGGTTAGGCATGCAGGGGTTAAAAGGACTTTGGCTTTAAGCAGCATTTCTGGTGGGACACAATGGAAGAGGACACCAAGGGGTTTGTCCAAGCCTACTCCACCTGTGCTGCCAGCAAATCTAACTAACCACCTGCCGATTTGCTTCAACCCCACTTTGTGCCCCATCGTCTCTGATCTCACTTTGCTCTGGACGTCATCACTGGATTGCCACCTTCCTGAGGTAAGACTGTCATTGTCTCCCCTGTTGAGTGGTTCTTCAAGGCGGTCTGTCTAGTCAGTTGGAACAGCTACTCTCGGCAAAGGAGACGGCTGAAATTGTGCTGGACCAAGTTTCCGCATCCACGGTCTCCAAGTGGACATTGTGTCGGATCGAGGCCCCCAGTTCACATACAACTTCTGGCATGCATTCTGCATGTTACTGGGGGCCTCCATGAGCCTCTCCTCTGGCTACCATTCGCAGACTAATGGCCAGATAGGGAGGGCCAATCAACAGATGGAAACTGTGTTACACTGCCTTACCTCATGGTGCCTTCTTCCTGGAGCCTATTTCTCCCATGGGCGTTCTATGAATTTCCTCCCGTCCGCATCCACAGTCCTATGTCTGTTCCAGTGTTGTCTCAGTTACCAGCCTCCGCTGTTTGCACCCCCACCTCCTCTTCCTAGGCTGGAATCTGCTGAACAGTCATCCAACTGTGTCAGCGGATTTGGAAAAGAGCAAGAGCAGCCCTCTTGAGAGCTACACACGGGATGAAGAGGGCCACTGACTGTCGCCAGGGTCCAGGACCGCAATACGTCCAAGGTCAGAAGCTTTGGCGGCCCATTAGTGATCTCCTATTAGAATTGATCTCTCCCAAGCTTGCTCTTTGTTTTATAGGTCCCTTCCTCTTAGCCAAAGTGGTGAACCTAGTGGCAGTCTGTCTCCAGCTGCCCCACTCCCTCAGGAGGATCCATCCTATGTTCCACATCTCAAGAATTAAACCTGTGTTCCAGAGCCCTCTTTCCCTCATCCCTGTTTCATCCCTGCCCACCCGCCTTGTCGACAGAGCCCCGGCATTCACCATTCACCACATCATAGATATGAGGCATCGGGGTCATGGGCTTCAGTTCCTCATCAACTGGGAGGGCTGTGACCCTGAGGAGAGGTCCTAGGTCACAGCTATAGCCTTGATCTCCAACTCATCAGAGACATTAAGGACTTTCTGGGGAAACTTTGGGGTCCTGGTCAGCCACCTGATGGTGGCCGTGTGGGTGGGATGGGGGGTGCTTTTACTGTTTGAGTTAAGCTTGGATGATGTGCTTTTAGTATTTGTATTTGTTATATTTCATGTTCAGTGTTTGTTTTTAGCAGTTTATTGTATAAGTTTAGTCATTTACTTTAATCTGTCTTTCACCATGTGCTTTCTGTTTTCAATACATGCACCGCCCCTTGTTTATTGTTAATTGTTTGCAGTGGTGGCTCCTGACAAAAAATTCAGGGGGCAATTTTTCCGAATAATCACACCGATGAGCTATTTGTAAAATACATCAACAGACTGTTTCTCAATCTTTTTGGGCCTGTTAAATAAACTCACAATCATTGTCTGTTATGTCCATTAGGTGGCAACATACAACAGAAAGAGTTGGACAGAAGTTAGCTAGTTAGAAGTTAGTCATTTCCCTTTATTACTCCACTTTCCCACTAATTCATATTGTTCAAAATACCCATTTTGTGGATGTAACATGCATATACTGAATGTAGAGATGGTACAAATACTGGTAGGTAGGTGGCAAGATCATCGCCACAATTTACTGTCTAGCAATGCCTGTTATGTCCACTAGAGAGCAGCACTGCAAGCCCACAACAAAGTTTTCCTCTGGCTACTTGAGTTGCAGACGATAAACTGTGGTGAAGAAAGTTACAGCCAGGAGCCTTGAAAAGTAAAGAATGGTTTAGCACTGCAATTAATCACTCCACTTATTGATGAAGACTTGATATCTATTTGGGTGGCTACACACGTTCCTACAGCCAAAGTAAAAAAAAAAACGTGACTAGGCAGTGAGTTGCAATTCATATGCAGGAAGTGTTTAGCTAGCAAACTGTGTATCAAAATGCTTTTGATTCAGTAAATAGTCTGGCGAGCAGTTTCTTTGTTTTACACAAGGGTAAAAAGTCCAGTGGTGTAGCTAGTGGGGGGGCACAGACACGTCACTTTATGACAAGAATTAGTCCTGGCCAGTTCTCAATCATTTTCCTTTCTTGATGCGTTTTCCAATTATCGTAATTTGCAACTGAAGACACGATTTCTCTCCATATGCATCTAACAGCAATTAGATCATGGGCTAAATTCAGTACAGTGGCGGAACAAGAACAGAGTATTGGGTTGCACAAAACATCCGTTTAAAACAATTATTAGTCCTGACCTGTTCTCAGTCACTTTCATAATTAACAGAAGGTTCACTCCGAGAGCACTCCACACTTGTCAGGTGCTGCTTGTTCTCCCCAATTAGGTAAGACGACAATCATTCATCTGGACGCGTATTTGCTGTATTTAAATCAACGTTAATGGCATACCTGTCGACTCTCACATAAATAGCTGGAGCCGCACGCTTTTATAGCCTATTGAACTGCCGAGTGCCACTTTTTTTTTTTTTTTCAACCCAAAACCGAGAGTGAAAGTCCGCGTTTCATTGGAATGCGGACCAGTTCAATCAACGCAAAGCATTGGCCTATTAATAAGTAAATTATTTTTCTGTACTGAATTTAGCCCATATTTTCATCGCTGTTAGATCACATATGGAGAGAAACCGTGTCTTCAGTTGCCAATTACAATAATTGGAAAACGCGTCAATAAAGGGAAATGATTGAGAACTAGCCAGGACTAATTGTCATTAAGGGTTTGTCTTTGCCCCCCCACTAGCGACGCTACTGGTAAAAACCCAGCCGTCACCCACTCCACTACTGAATGATATCACATTAGCTGTGGGCAACAATCATTATTCAGAGCACGTAAGTACAGTCTCCAAGCTTCACTGCGCATGCTGGAAATCACCAATGCATGGAACAAAATAAAGATCTCAGTCCAATCCTTCACAATCGCTGTAGCTGACAAGCTAAATATTTGCCACAAGAATACAGTCGGCTAAAGATGAGGTTTTTACAAAAGCCAGGATTACGATTATGCACCTTTCAATATTCACTAACACTACCGGTAAACTTAAGCCCCTCCACTGCTCAATGCCAACTTCTTCAAAAGTGCTAACGTTAGCCTGTATGACGGCTAAATGTGTGCGTATCAATATGCATCCCGCGTGTGACCGTAGATGGCCACTAATTACATGGCAAACGCTGGTAACCTCATCGGAAAACTAAACTGACCACTGGCTGACAATACTGCTTTTTGTCGGATTTAGAAAAAACATACTTGTTGGACGGATCTTTGAATTAACGTATCAGGGGACTATATAATACAGTGGGATCGGGATGGTCATCCATCGGGTGCTTTTTTACAAAATGGTGTGAGCATACGTATATCCTCTTGGGTGGAGGATACTTCAGTCTCCGCGCGGCTAGCCACTCCAAGCACCTACTCGCTGGCATTGAGTGTAGACTGTAAGGTGCTGGGCAAGGGCAATCTTTTCTA
The DNA here is from genome assembly GCA_029692085.1 of Gymnothorax javanicus. Classification (NCBI taxonomy): domain Eukaryota; kingdom Metazoa; phylum Chordata; class Actinopteri; order Anguilliformes; family Muraenidae; genus Gymnothorax; species Gymnothorax javanicus. Next base: position 93,063,335 of record CM056196.1, read on the forward strand.
ATCACCTTGTGAATAAAGCACTCTGTTTCCATAAAAACTTTCATCCTTTTTTGAGTTGTTGGTACAATCAAAAATGGAACAAGTGGAGCCTGTACGCATTCTGCCTGCCGATCTCTCTTCAGTACAGCGAGCAATGACCGGAAGTAGGAGACCGTCTCGGTTCTCATGGCTGTGCGCATCATTAGAACAGGAATTAGGTGGATACCCACGACCACTGCTGTTATGTATGACGAAAGCACGCTGGGGCGAGACCCCCCGGAACCCATTGAGATTGCATTGAAAGGCCTTGTACTGGCCAAAAAATGACGTTACAAGAGAGTCAATGAGAGACCCTTGGGGCAATTATCAGTCTGAGTTGAATCGCCCCGAAAGGGGCGGGACTATTGGAAACGCTAGTTTATCCTGATCGGACAATGCCATTCAAAGGCAGATCAAGCTGTAGAACAGTGGTAGAGGCAAAAAAAAATCTCTTTTTCTCGTATCAGTGTGTTGCCCAATCGCCTGAATGGACAATCCGCCTCTGATTGTTTGATTGCTCCCTCATTTGAAGCCACTCTGTCCTGTATGGTTTTCAGATCCACACAACTGGTACCCATTTGATTTGCTCCTCAGTTCTCCCTTTATATTCCAGTCTGTGCCATTTGCATTGTATGAGTTTGCTAGCCAGTACTTCCCTTTGTTGCTTATGAGCGTTTCTTTGAATTTCTGAGTATCCTGGTTACAGTTCTGGTTTGTCTTTCAAAATTTCTGGTCAGTTAGTCTCTTAGTTTATGATTTGCATAGCCATGTTTGATTTTTGGATCGGCCTCTTCGATGTCCAATTTTTCTACTGTTTTGGCTTTGCTGATCAATGGTTTGTTTCTTGATCATGATCCTGGAATTACCGTTGTACTTCTGTGCTGTGTTATCGACGCTCATGTTCAAACCCTGCCTGTATGACTGCGCGTTCTAATAAAATCACTGAACGGGATTCCCGTCTGCACATTAGTTATGTCTCTGCTGCCTGTCAATCTGCGATTGATATCACTGATCAGTCAGACGGAAGTTGCGTTTTCTGACCTGATGACTGCTGCAAACCAGGAAGTGACAATATGAATTTATAATGAAGGCTGCGGTGGTTGGGTTGTGAGCATGTAAAACTAAAATTTCTCACATGTATGATCCTTGCTTCTGACAGCCAAACATTTATTAGCGTGAGGTAAGATTACCTTTCAAAACATTGAATTATGTTTTATGAGCAGGATTGCCTTTACCAATCCTCAATTCCAACCTATACTTTTTAAAAAGCACAACTGTCCTTCCTTAACCCTGAATCCTAACCTTAACCTTTTATAAAGGACAATGGACTGACCCAGAAATATAACCTTAACCTTTCCAAAAGCATCATTGCTTTTCCCTAACCATGAAATGTAAGGTTATCATAATGAAAAGAACAATTTCTGAATTGCTTGTAGTAGGTAGGGCCCTACTGGCCCGTATCTATCGCGGTAATATAACAGATAATAACGCCCTTGCAGTGGACTGATAACATTTGATACAGGTAGCTAAATGACTGTAATGATGAGTGGTTGCAATGTGTGCATATGGAGAAGTGCATTTGGGTCTTGGTGAATGTATTCACTACTAATGGATCTAATTTATTGAATTCAAACACAGGTAGAATTCAACAAGGTCATATTTTGCCAACATCTAAATCAAACCTGATTTCTTTTACTTTTAACTAATTTTGAATGAAGAGACTCGTAATTGCTATAAGGTCATCTTGAATAGGTTTTGTTTTTTGTTTAATTTTGTTTTTCAGGAGAAAACAGAACCCTACTTCATCGGGATCTTTTGCTTTGAAGCTGGGATTAAAATTGTGGCCTTGGGCTTTGCGTTCCACAAGGGTTCATATCTTCGGGTTGGCTGGAATATCATGGACTTCATCGTAGTACTCAGTGGGTGAGTGAAAATGGCTACTGGGATACAAATGTGCATTGCTTAGGTGCTTAACATTAAACCTGCTGACTAGAGTACCCACAAACCGCTAAGGTACGCTTATTTTTCATATCTCGCAGGTGCTTTTTTCTATCATTATAATTTTTCATGACTTTATCAATGACTTTGCTCCTCATGACTTCATGCTATTTTCTGTGTCTGTTTTAATGAGTCTGTTATAATAATTTTGCTAGGATGGTTGTTTCTGTCTGTAGTTTGTTCTTGGGGTCCTCAGGGACCCTTGTCAGTTGTCCTTTCGTGTTATTTATGTCAGGAGGATGAAGGTGAAACTCACAAGCAAGAGAGATGTGATTTCAGGGGTCAAAGATTTACTATTTACTTTTGTTCATTGATAGTCTGTTTGTTTTTGAGGCTGCCATTCATTTGCACACCATGATTTTTTATATTTTTTATTTGATTGCATTCCTCCTGTATCACCTGTTAAATGCTAATATCAGATGCTCAGGAATTAAACTATTGCCAGGCCTATAAGATGTGACTTTGTGCGCTATTATTTGTGGTTCTCTGTTCACAAAGTGCGGTCATTGCCATTAAACCGAAGAACTCTGCTATTTTTCAGTTTTGATCATGTGAAGCAGTAAAATGTGCCTTGAGCTTTTACTTTAATATGAATGTAAAAGACCATGTTATCACCTCCACATGGGAGACCCTTGAATTTGAGCTGGATATTAACTGTCCTTTTTCAGGACTAAAGGCACGCCTAGTCCTGTTTTAGCCACATATTTGATTCTTTCATGTCTTCACGTATGCATCAGAACAAAAAAGGATATTCTCCATTCTATGAATATCTGATTAGCATTAAATAATAATGATTCTGGTATGGTCTGTGGGTAATATGTACATTAATTTAATTTGAAAACGTACAAGATTTGAAAGGTGATGTTGTTATGATCCTGATGGTTGTAAAGAGCAAGAGTTTAGATATTATCTTTCTTCTCCACCTCCCCCATTTTCCTCCATTCTGGCCCTCCTTCTGCTCCTCTTTCTGTTCAAGTAAGATTCTGTTCACATGATCACATATATAAACCCTCTTTCACAGATGAAATACATGAAATATTAATCCATCCATAGTGAAAACGTACAAAGAGCCTCGAGCTTCTTACAGAATAATGTATGATATCATAGGATCCATTATTCATGATCAGGTCGTCACTGTATAAGCACCAGTCTGCACCAGTATGTTTGTTCGTGAGGAGCTTTGGGGTTTATTGATAGGATCACCCACCAGACCCTGATGTTCCACTTTGTGATAATAATGTCATTAATGTTGAGGTTGATGTAAATATGACAGGTAACAGCTGCATGAAGGTCCAAGACACATTATTTCTCCGTCATATTAATCAGGCTGTTTTCTTCAAAATTAACTAATTGCTTTGCATAGGTCCACCAAGGCCATGTTCCAACTTTGAATGACTTGCAGATTCTTATCAGCTTCCTGGTCTATGGTAATATAAGGCAGGCAGTCAAATAGAATCCATGAGCTTTCTTGACCAGTCCAAACTGATTGATTTCCTTTTGTGCACTTTAATTAGACTGACTAGTTTAATCTGAAATTTTTTCTCTGATTAACCAGCCATGCCGAACACATTAAGATTAAGTGGTTAAAAGAATATTGTAAACAGAAATACACAATCCTGTTTTATAAACTCTGACTCTAATGCAGCTTCTTTAGAATAAAAAAAGTTCTTTTCTGTTTTCAATATGTATACATTAAGAAAATTGACAATGAAAGGAAGAAAAGAGAAAATTCTGTGTAATAATTATGTCTAACCATGTAATGATGGTAATTAGAGTGATTGATTGGTTTTAAGTCTGAAATTTTCAAAGCTTTAGCTATAGCTTGTCTTGAGGCTGTGCTAATTGCACTTCAGTGAATTTCTATTTTATTTTTAGTGCATTTTGCATTTTAGTATTTTTTTTGATACAGAATTGTTTTTGGAATCATCATAATCTACCCATAAGCCATTCCTCCCACAGTAAGCAAGAAAAAAATCTGTGAAATCTTGGCAACAGATATCATTTTTGACATCATGGACATTCTGACATGTTGCACTGTTGGTGTTCTACAGTGTCGCTTGCTGAACACCCAGAGGTTCTAGAGAACGATACAGTCTACCTTCCATCATTCTCTTAAAGACTGTGGGGAGAAAAATATAAACTATGAATATCACCCTTCCATGCTCGGCCATTAATGAACCACCCATCTCCTGTTGTCATTGGATCTCCAGAAAAAGTTTATATATGAAAGCTGCCTTGGTTATGCCATAAATATGCATAGCTGTAAAGTGAAGGAATTATGTTCCTAGCGCTAGCGTTGTGTGCTCAGAAAAACACAGGGCAGAATATATTCTTATGTTTCAATCATTTCCGCTTCATGTATTCACGGTATATATTATGCAAACATCCAATTAATACCTCAGTAAATCTTAATTGTATCCCATGTTGGTGATTCATTTTATAGCAGTTTTATAGGACTTCAGGTGAATTAGTTCCTCATGCAAAGCTTTGAATTCTGGAGGTAAATTTGTTTTCTGAGTGCACAGTTTTTTTCAGTGTTCATTAATACGGATTCTTGGCATAGGTGTGCAGCAACTGTGTCATGCTGAGTGATAGAAACTTTTCATTCAAGAAAAAGTAAACTTCTTTAATCAATATTATCAAATCATATCAAATTTTTGTTCCAAAGGTAGTCACCAAATTTCATAAGAATGTAACTTTTAATTTCACGCCTGTTGCCTGTCACAGAAAATAAGTAAAATTAGTCACCCCCATAACCCCCCCCCCATACATTTGGGTTTTATAAAGCATTATTTTTTTGAGGAAACGTCTATCTCATTTTGCTTAAGAGAAACATTTATCAAAAACACGTTTAGTATAAGGTAAAACTTTTAGATCAACCTGTTCCATAGTAAACGAACCCACCTTGCGTGTTGTAAGTACTGCTTTGAATGACTGTATTACATAACATCTCAAGGAAACACTGCTGTGAAAGCAGCCACTTTACTATATTTAACTGTCCTCCTCAAAATGAACCAGAATGAATGGCACACTACTGCTCCATTCATGTACCAATTCGCAGAAAAAAAAAACTGAAACTCGCAGGTTATAGATTTTTATTTGCAGTACTTGAATGTTCTTATAAGTCATAACAGTCCAGTTACGACACAATACTTCAGTTTCATCATGATGAGCACTACAGTTTGTGAGAGAAGAAATGCTCTACATTCAGTTCAGTAATCAGTCCATATGTATCCACGTGTTCTGGCTGGTGTGCAGGAGTGGATATTGGTTGATATGGCCGGTGAATAATGGAGACCAACTCCAACATGCGTTCATTATTTACATGGTAATGAAACGACACTTGGTTATCTGTCAGCAGCCACTACTGTTTTTTATGCCACATAGCATTTTTCCACCATTGTCTCATGACTCCAAAGTCAAAGTTGGGACTCTTATATTCCTCCAGATCCAAAATGATCATTGTCAATTAAAATAGCACAGTTGCATTCATATAGTTGTTTGATTCAGTGTGATAAAACAGTGGTCTATGGTATAGTGCATGGATACCTTCATTACAACTGGAATGACAAAGGAACCGCAAAAGAAATTAATCCATTCCCATTGAGACCTAATAGTTTGGACACAGAAATGTCTTGAGTGGAGTGCTTCCCTAAGGCTTTCAAGCTCAAACAAGATGCGTGTATCTAGGATGGAGAACAGACTCTTTCAGCTCTAATTGGGTGGGAGTCCCACATGTTAACACGGATTCACCTGATATCACTTGCCGTACCTAATTTCGATATCTGCCATGACTGCGAATATTCCTTTTTTTGTGTATTTTTTGTTTATTTTTCCCTTTTTTGCCCACCCTGAACACAGCCAAACTGTTTACCCCACGAAAAGCGACCTGCTCCCGTCAACTCAGGGGGAAGATAAGGAGGCATTTGATTTCTGCGACTCACGTGACGACTAGTCCTCGCTCCTTTACACTGCCTAGCTGCACCGCAAATTGCACTTTCCATGCCGTCAGAGGATCACTTAGTGTACAATCTCGCTTGTAAAGCTACATGCACCTGGCTGACGAGAAGTGGTCCCTAGAGAGCGATGAAATAACAAATTTTAACTGGCTTAACCCATATTATTCCTGGTGAGGCTGCATCAATTGTTGCCTCGCCCATGTGGACCTCCGGCCATAGCCGGTAATGACATAACATAACATGAGTGGCAAGTGCAAGCCATTTAGCCCAACTAGGCTTTCCATTTTCCAATCACTATAGTGAACATAACACTTCAGATACTCAGGAACTAAATGGTATCAAGCACGAAATCAAGCCTGGTCTTGAAAACTCCCGAAGTTTCTACCTCTACATAATGGCCAGGCAAGCTTCCCCTCACTGAGATTACTTCCAGCATGAAAAAATATTTCCTAATATCAGAGCTAAATTTACCCATGGCTAACTTCCATTTCTGATCCTGCATTCTGCTGACAGAACTTGGCCTAAGTAATCCTGCATTGTTAACTTTGTTAATCCCTTTCAGTATTTGAAGAGCTCAATCAATGACCCAATGGTATCTAGCTTTAAGTCAAGCTTGCTCTTGAAAATTCCCAAGGTTTCTGCCTCAACAATATGGTCAGGCAAGCAATTCCACATTGAAACTACTCTTTGGGCAAAAAAATGTTTCCTAATATCAGTGCTAAATTTACCCTTGGTCAACTTCCATTTGTGATCCCGAGTTCTACTAACAAAACTTGGCTGAAGGAATCCTACATAATTCACTTTCTTAATCCCTTTAACATCTTTAAAGACCTCAATCAGATCTCCCCAAAGTCTGCTTGTACTTAGACTGAAGAGATTTAGAATCTTCACCCTCTCCTCGTAGATTTTATCTTTGATTCCAAGAACTAACTTTGTCGCTCTTCTTTGAACTTTTTCTAAAGCCTCTATGTCTTTCTTGAAGTATGGTCCCCAGAACTGCACGCAATACTGTAAGTGTGGTCTGACAAATGTGTTGTACAAGAGAAGTATAACTTTTGGCTATAAATCCCAGCATCCGGTTGGCCGTTTTAAAGGCAACAGCACAGTGGCCAGAACCGGCAAGGGTTTGGTCAACAATCACTCCCAGCTCTTTTTCAAGTTGAGCACATTCCAGTTTTAAACCTCCCATAAAGTAATCCTGTCAAGCCTTATTTCAGACATGTAGAACTTTACATTTACCTATAACAAATTTTATTGTCACACTTCTTCCCAATTCTGAATTCCATCTAAATCATCCTAAATCACTTTAGTTGACTCTACTCTGTTTGCCTAACTTCCCAAGTTAGTATCATGTGCAAAGTTGACTAATTTGATTTTAATGTTCCTATTAAGGTCATTAATGTAGATGAGGAAGAGCAGAGGTCCCAACACCGATCTCTGAGGGACTCCACTTCCTACAACGCCTAGATCAGATGAGATCCCTCTGATCACAACTCTTTGTTCTGTCCTGTATCCAGTTCCAAATCCAATCCAAAATACCTCATGCAATTCCTTCCTTATTTTAAAAAATAGTTTCTCATGCAGTTCTGTATGCAATGCTTTCTGAAAATCCAAGAATATGATATGATTGGCCCTGCTCCAAGCATAAGTCTTAGTTACCTCTTCAAAGAATTCCAAAACGTTTGTCAGGCATGACCTTCCCTTATGGAAACCATGTTAGCTACCCTTCAGGATGTTATTACATTCAATAAATAATTTGTCTGCCTCATTATTACCACATAGTTCAAAAGCCAGCATCCATGATAGTATGGGGGGGGGAAGGGGGGAGGGGGGGGCCATTAGTGCATGTGGCATTGAGAATATTTGGTGCATTACGACATGAGAAATATGACACAGGAAGCCATGAAGGGTAGACAGCTGAAATTCTACATCAAGAAAAAATATCAAGGGAAAATATTTTGCTTTCAAAACAGCAGCATTTGGTCTCCTCAGTTCCAAAATACTATGTAAAAGTTGTTAAAAGCAGAGATGATGCAACACAGTGATAAATAACCCCTGTTCTGACTTTTTTGAAACGTGTTGCTGACATTAAATTCAAAATGAGCAAATGTTTGTTGAAAAGACATCTAATATGTTGTCTCTGCACTATTTTAAATAAAATTTCAGGTTTATTTGATTTGCAAATCATTGCACTCTGTTTTTATTTATATTTGACGCAGTGTCCCAACTTTTTTGGAAATGGGGTTGTATACTCATCCCCATCCTCTTCACCAAGCCACGTCTCTATAATCCCAACTATGTCATAGCCCCTGCTAATCGTAAGACCCTCAATATCTGCAAATTAATTTTTTATAATTTAATTTTTTAAATAATTATTTAGCATCTAAAATTTGCATATGAAATAAAAGGGCATCACGGATATCTGCCTGGCGAGCTTCACAGCATAGCTACAATAACTACATAGCTAACATTAGCTAGCAATTCAGTTAGGTGTCTGATGATCTTTAAATGAAGTACCTAGCCAAGTAAAAACAACCAAAAAAATTTTCATGTGCAAAAAAGGTTATTGTGGATATTTGTGTATAGCTATTTAGCTAGATAGCCTTTTTGTTGATTTTCTGATGTTATTTAATTGAAGCAGCTGAATAAATACTTAGCCAACAATGTTTGCATGTGAAATAAAAAGTTATTGTGGATATTTGTATTGCTAGCTTGGTAGCATAGCCACAACAGCTACGTAGCAAATGTTAACTGGTAATTCGGCTAGTTGTTTGATGATGCTGTTTTAATGAAGTAATTTAAGCACTTAGCAAACAAAATTTGCATGTGAAATTAAAAATTATCATTGTTATGCGCGTAACTGTTAGCTAGCTAGCTACTTAGAGTAGCCTGTCTGCAAAGGTTTGGTTTTTATGGACAGCATTTCCTGTTAGCGTAGCATAAAAACTTCACGTGTATAGGAATCATTAGCCTCGCATGGTCAAAATGAAAAAATAAGCCCAACAACTCCTAAGCTGTTAGTTGGAGTACCGGAATAATCTTTGGAGAATTTCAATAAAACCAAAAAGCTTCTGAGTTGAAAACAACCGTGTGGGCTGATGGATACTTTGAAAAATTGTTGTTAGTAAACACATATTGTTGCTGCATCTAGACATGCAAGTTAAGACTGTTATGCACACCAGAAAAGACATACATCAACAGTATACAGGAACACTGCCAACTTCTGTGAGTGTTACCGACGCGCAGTTCAAAAGCTAATGTCTGTCATGTATGGTGTTGTGTTAGAGCAAATGGCATGGGCAATCTACTCATCTGTGACGGCATCATGAATGTTGGTGAATACATATGCACTTTTGCACTTTGGAGCAACATACAGTATGCTGCTATCTCAACAAAAATTTTTTCAGGGATGTCCCTGATTATTTGAGTGAAACAACGCCAGGCCACATTGTACGCGTGTTACAACAGCATGGCATCGAAGTCAAAGAGTTCAGGTGCTTGCCAGCAGTCCAGACTGTTCTCCCATTGAAATATACGGCACATTATGAAGGGAAAGACATAATAGCGGAGACCAACTTTTTAAGTGCTTCAATATTATATAAAGCAAGAATTTTGAAAAAATCCACTTTCAAACCTGCAGCAATTATTGTCCTGTCACCAAATGACTGCTGAGTGCAGCGAGAAGGCAAGCTGATGTAATACAGCAGTAAACATGGCCGTCTCTGACATTTTTAGATTTTTTTGCAGGCATGAAATGTAGAATAAGGGTATTGACATGATAAATTAGATTTTTAAAAACATTAATTGTGTAACAATTACAGTTGAATTTGCAACTCGTTGGATTCTGTTTTTCTTCGCCCAACTTTTTTGGAGTTGGGTTTTAATTCAACATCTGCCTTTTCAGAATTTGCTTTGTCAGTCACATCTCGAATGTGACTGAGAAATTGCTTGTATTCAGCACTCTTGCCTTCATTTATACATTGAATTACGCTCAAATCATAGTCATGGTCTTCAAGTCTTCCAGCACATGGAAATGTCAGGGGATATCCTGGGATTAACAAAGAAATGTAGTTTAATATTTCTCAGCTGCAGATCAGAAAAAATGCTTTGGCAGAAATGGAGTGAAATTCACCTGAAACCTGCTGGTTTTTATGGTGCTTGAAAGAAAAACCTCAACTGCTCACATTACCTGGGAGTAGAATGCCAAGTTCTGTCAATTCGCTTGAATCCCCGCTGAAGAAATGTGTGCTTTCCAAGTCCGATGTTTGGATGATTTCATGTTAATTTTTGGTCTATCTTGGATGCTACGCAAGACGTCCAGTGTATTTAACTATATTTGAAAGGCGTCCGTTTATGCCTGTCATTGTGAGTAAATCAACGTCAGCAAACAGTCCAGCATAGTGAACATGGATCTAGAACATCCCCATGCAGTGCAACCACACAGGCTATTCATGCATTTTCATATGAAATTAAAATCAGTTGTATTGTGCATATACACAGTGGTAAGCATATCATGCGCACTAGGAAGCAGTTAGTGAACTTTTGTAAGCTTATTTACGGGTTAAAAATTGCTGTTGAGGTGTCCTGTGTCCAAGAATTATGCCCCAAAAATCCTCATCACGAGCAAATACATTTCTTGTGAGCTATACCCTGCAATTATTTAAATATGCAATTACTATTTTTATAAACTTAATGAATCATAATAAATGTCTGTGCTCTATGACTTGTCCAACATCTGCAGTCATTTATTTGGCTGGTCACAAGTGATCCAAATACAAAATATAGCAATAACGGGTCATCACCTTACCTTTATTAAGGTTTGAGAAAGAATGCAGTGTGGATTTCTGCAAATGCGTGCAACGTCAAATTTTTTTGTTTCCTGGGATTACTGTATAACCTAACTGTGAGTGGGGATTGTTAGCTTCAGTTTGATGTCAGTAAAACCATTTTATTAGACAAATAATACAGTATAAGAAAATGTTTTGTTCTCAAAACTTAATGTGGTAAATGAGACTGCATCAGGAACAACAAAGGCTCACTGTGCCTTATAAATTCTGTAAAATTATGTAGAAAGAATGCCAGCATTTCTAACTCACTCATATCACTTTCTGTCACTCCTCCAACTTCATTCTCACCCACTCCAGCCAACCAACATTTACCATTGCTGGTTTACTAATCAGGGGTCCGTTATTTAATCAGCATTCCCACCTGTTGTGCATTCCTGGACCATTATACCAGATACATAAACCCTTCTGATAGACCCAGCCAATGAGTTGTATTGCTCTTGCTCATGCCATCTGTGCCCTGTTTTTGTGTTTAACTCTTGGTTTTTTGTTCGTGCATACTGCTTACTATTGTGTCAACAATAAACTGCGCAACTAACTCTCTTTCTCTAAGAGAAACTTATATGCACCTTGCTTTAGAAAGAGCCTGTCAGCAAGGGCCATTTCCAGATACGATATACATAATATTAGCAATGGGACAGGGCCCCACGCCATCTGCTGTATTAACCTATCAAATCTTTCCCTTGGTTGACTCAAGCACTGTTTACATTGATGCAAGAAATTCATGGTAGCTCACTCTCAGTTAATTTTTCTTTCTTCATTTATAAAGTTACTCATACATGCATCGTGGCACGAAAGAGGACATCAGATTTTTTGAAGTTTCCAACCAAACAAAATTTCCCACACCTGGTCAGGACAACAACCATCAGATGACCCTGGGATTAAATAATTGTTGCCCAAATAATTGACTGAAATGCAAGGCTGCTTTGGGGCCCATCCATGTAGACCAACACGTAGACCCTCTGCTACATTTTTTGCACCATTCTGTTCAATCTAGGGCAGCATATTGCCTGCTTTTCCTGATAATGGAATGTCTGTTCTGTTATAATCAAGTACATTTCAGATATTATTGAGTTAGTGAGTTAAACTTGTCCCTTATAAGGTGTGGAAAGTGTTTATATAAGGTTGTGAGATTGGAAGTGGGAACTGCTAGCTTTTCATTGCAGGGTGAATGTTCTGACCATTAAATAAGCAGTTCCTCTAATGACTATGTATGCTGGCTTGTGGGACTCTGAGGAAAAATTCACAAAATTCTAAAATTTATCATGGAGAAAAGGCATATTTTGGGTTTGGAGAGGTTTTTGGTGACCATTGATGTTCAACTGCGCCTATATTGATAAACCCATGCTAAATTTAACCAGAAAATCATTAATTCCTATTGAATTTCATGTGTCAAAAGTTGATCTGTGTAAAGGGAGTTTATAATCCCAGAAATGTATTGTTTTAAAACTCAGCCATTTTTAAATTCTCAGTATATATATATATATATATATATATTTTTTTTTACAATATCAATGCTGAATTTTCATGAAAATATTTTTGTGTTTGCGGCCCTTTTTCTCTTCCAAAATTATGAAAATAAACTGAAATACAATGGAATTCTAAGTGTCTTGGTTCAGTTAAGCCATTTTCCTTCTTTCTGTGAAGCTCAAATCTTGAATTATAAAGCCTTAAATAGGGTAACACATAAATATTCAGTTTTGGCTTCTGCGCAAAGGGGTTAATGGTGAAAGTAAGAACATTTCCACACACACAATACAAAGAGAATTCAAGGCATTGGGACTAAACAACTTTGTAGCCTTAAGAAAACCACTCATCAGTGAGGCTAAGCAGAAAAAAGGCTTCAATTTGCTTGGGAGCATAAAGATTGGACTCTGGAGCAATGGAGAAAGGTCATGCAGGCTGATGAGTTCAGCTTTACCCTGCTCCAGAGTGATGAGCACATCAGGGCAACTCTCTGCACAGAAATAAATGTTTCGACATTGCAAAAGCTTACCAAAATGATGCCTCAGCGAATGCATGCTGTAATCAAAGCTAAAGGCAGTCAAAGAAAATTTTTGAGTGTGGGACTTCTTTTGTGGCCAGGTAGTGTATTTATCATTGTGATACATTATTCTCAGTTCAATTCAGTTTCAGGCATCATGGGTAAAATCATTCTGTATGTTATAGGTAAGACCACTTTTGGGTGCTTTTATTGATTATCAGTTGAGTAATAAATAATCAACATCGGTAATCAATGATCAATGATAATCTATGTGTTCATTGAGGTGCAGGTCATTGGTGGCTCTTTGTATTGTCTGTGTGTTTGAAGTCTAATTTTTAGCTTACCGGCCTTATAGGCTGGTAAGCTATGGTGGCATTTCATCTGCCGTCAGTTGTCCATCGTCTGTCATCCGGAACATTTTTTATCTTTTTTGGCACGATGAATATGATGAATTTTTCCAGTGAATTTGCCATAACATACTACTGGACCATATTTCTAGAGGTGATTTTTTTTTTTTTTGGATTTTTGATTAATCGTTTTTGGGTTTTTTTTTATGGACCTTTGAAATTTTGGCCCTTATGTTAAAACATTGGACTTAGAAATAGAAATTTCAAGAATTATTTCTCAAAAACTGTCGGATAACTTTTTTCAAAATCATGCAATCAACTGCCTTTGGTACCCTCAATATACATTGTACAGTGCGAGTGCCATCTTGATTGAATTGACGAAAGTGGGTCGAGTGGGGGCATGCTACTTTACTAAAGGGTCTTCTGGAGAAAAATGGCATGTGGTGGTCAAATGATTTTAGATAGAGCTTCAGTTAGTAAATCAACATATAGGAAGTCATATATGATCTACAATTTGGCAATGTTAAAGTTGATCTCAGATGGCCTTGAAAGGTCAAACTCGAGGTCAAGCGAAAAGTTAACAATGTTAAATGATAGGGCTTGAAATTTCAAAAATATTGTTGCTCAAAATTTTTTGATAACTATTTTTTAAATAGGGCAATCAACTCACCTTGGTATGTGCACTGTACAGTGGAAGTGCCATTTTGTTTGAATGGCTGGAAGCAGGTCTAGTGGGGGCACTGTACTTTAACATTGAGTCTTATAGAGAATATGCAAAATAGCCTGTGGAGGCCTACTGGTTACAGATAGAGTTTATGTTTGTTCTATCGACATAAGGGAAAACATGAAGACCACAAAGGAAAAATGATCAGAGTCCAAATTTTGCATCTTTGTATACTTTATATATTTCATATTATTATAATATTTTATATATTTTTTTCCATATTTTTTCAGTGCTTTTTTCTTAGATCATTTTGAATTTTTAATTCATAATTTCTCCACAACGTGAAAATATGACTAATCATTTTTCCCTTGTGGTCTTCATATATGACCTACATTTGCGCAGTGTTAAAGTTGATCTCGGAATACCTTGAAAGGTCGAACTTGAGGTCAAGCAAAATGTTGAAAATTTCAAAGGCTTTTTGCTTTGAAAATACTGAAGAGTATATATGTGTATTGAACACTTATAAGAAGTCATATATGAACTTTCATTTGGTGACCTTCAACTTGACCTTTGGAGACCTTCGAATTTTAAACTTAAGTGAAATTGCAATGACTTACATCACCAAAACGGTCACAGAGCCTAGATTTGTTTTAGAGACGTATAGGAAGTTGTATATGGACTCTAAACTCTGTATGAATACCATAACTATTGTGTATACTGTATAGTATATTGCTTCATAACTTTGCCTTGGATAACAACCTTTGAAAATCTAACTTACAGAGGAACAATTTCAAGAATAACATATTGCGCTCAAAATTTCAACAGATATCTCACTAGGCCAAATATAGAGAAATTATCTGGGAAATATCTAAGTGAGCAACAGTTTGATGGGTTCTTTTCCTGAATAGGACTCTTTAAATTCCCAGAAGCTCCAGAAATGCATGTCTGAGGGCGTCCTTTGAGCTAATTGATACTTTGAGCTAATTAGCCTGATTGAAGAATGAAATTCAAAAATGTTACTACCTACTGAATGGAGGTTGCATATGTCTACCCAGGAGACAGAAAATTTTTGTTCTCTTATCTGTTGCTTTTCCACAGAAAAATTGAAAAGTTTGTTATCCCGTACACTACAATTTGAACTGGCCCTTAAAGTACATGTCAAACAGTTTTTTTACCGATGGTGATTTCTGTCATTTTAAGTAGTTCTTATTGTGCTGATGTATGCTCAAGTGTTAATTTTTCTGATAAGTTTGGTTTTTCATAGTTAATTGATACTGTGAAAATGTGCGCCTTGATCAAAGCTAAAGGTGGCCCAACAAAATATTATCGTGCGGGACAGTTTTTTTTTTTTTTGGACGGGCAGTGTATTTTGGCCTCATAGAACTCTACTTGGAAAAAATCTGAACTAGCAAACCCTTTAACCAGCTTTCAGCTGCAGTAGAATGGTGTGTTCAATAGTCCTAATGTTTGGTTACATTACCTAACAAGACAAGAATATATTCAGCTGACAATTTGGTTGGCTTTACGCTTATTGTTGATGAACACACCCCTGTTCTCTGGTCTGTGTACAATACTCAGTGCTGATCGCTAACACTGAAACAGCCAGTCAGTCTACATAAACAGTTCAGGGGACGTGCTTACGACTGAGTTGGGCGGATGTATGGGGGGGACCTCAATACCATGGCTCAACCCCTGATCACTACTGTGAAGACTCCTTTGAAGACTCACTACTGTGAAGTCTCCAAAGGTGCAATATGGTAGCATTCATATGAAGGATATTTTAGTTAGATTTTTGTACAGCGCAAGAAAGTGGAGAGGCATTGTCAATCTTTATATACAGTGTATGGTTCGGACTAATGCGTGCCTCTGAATCTACAAAACAGCTGATTAACATTATTGCTGCTGTGATGTTGCTAGGCAAGCTAAGTGCATTAACAATAGATTTGATCCTAAACCTAGTAAGAAATAAACAAAGCATAAACTAAACATCAGCGGTCTCTGAATAAGTAATGGGCATTTGTGGCATTCATGTTTTTGTCTGGACTGCAACAGCTGAACCTGCCCTGCAAATAGGAAAGTTTGTGACTTATTGACTGAGTAATGGCTGAATGATAGAGTTAGCTGAATGCTAACACATAATGGGAATTGGCATTGAAGGAGGATTATCATCAGGATATTTCTGCCCTCCTGTTATTTCAATTTGTTAATCTCATGTTAATTAAACTGCATTCATATAGCTCAGTTGGCTAATTGACGAAAAAATCAAATTTAATTGAGCCCATTGGGCAGTGCCATCATTTTCCGTAGCACCTGTCTCGTTGAATTCTTGGGCGCAAGATCGTGACGTCAGCGCGGCGGTCTGGAAATATTCATTTACTTCAAGCTTGTTCAAAGCCTGATAGGTACATTTATTCCGTGAAATTTTTGGTCCCAATGCCTCCGTGATTGGAAATGCACCAAACTGTTGCAATCAACCGAAATTATGTCCAATTTTCAGCATTTGTTTACATAATATCAGTGGGTATTATTTTTAATGCGGAGTAAAGCTGCTTTCACACCGGACGCAAAACAAATTTTTCGCACGACAGATAACATCCAAAGTCAATGCAAAGACGCGAATACACGCATGTATTCGCAGCTTTGCATTGACTTTGAATGTAATTTGTCGTGTGAAAAATTTGTTTCGCGTCCAGTGTGAAAGCGGCTTTAGTCTCTCTTTAAGACTGTAAAGTGTTTATATTACGTGACGTCCTTGTCTACTGTACATTTAATGTGAGTGACACAATAAAGCGTGTGACATCACATGCCACATGCCTCTGTACGTGCCTGTATATAAACGGCCTGCCAGCCACCAAGTTCAATGTGTTGACTGTCACTGATGTTAAATGAGTGGGCTAAGAGAATCGTTGCACCTGTAAATAAAGTGAAAAAGCTGTACGAATTATCAGTTGCTGCTCTGCAGAATAAATACGCCAGTTCGGCTAAAGATTATATAAAGTGTGTGCAAACTTGCTTCGTGCCCATTCACGCAAGGAACTGCTGCTGTGTAATATTTAAGCATTATTACATGCGAGGGTATGCTTAACCGTCATTATTGTCACAATAACTATGCGGCCAGGAACGAGGCGCTTGCGCCGAGTTCCATTAGCATCACTGAAGTGACAATAATGACCGTCAAGCACACCCTCGAGTGTAATAATGTTATTATATAACTATTACCAACAAAATAAAATGTATAATCAAAATTTATTCATACTCTGGGCATTTCAGTCTCAAAATACAGAAGTTTTTTTGCTAGTATTCTCCCCGTTTCAGTGGAAATACATGAGATCTGACGTTAACTAGTCCTTGTCAGCCAGCCAACTTGGGCTCATGTTTTCTAGACATTTTGATTTCCCAAAACTGAATAACTACCCCACATAGCAACACAAAACTGCTTTGCTAGCTCAATCATGTTGTAACTAGAATATCCGCTGGAAAAAAAAATCATCTTTTCATGGACTGATAGTTATACTTCTGCCGACATCTCAGTCATTTTTAAGCTAACTGGTGCGACTCGCCAGCACAGCTGATCTTTATCTACAACAAACTTATATTAACGGTTATATTTAAATATAGGCAACGGCTTTCCAGTGTCGGCGTCAGAACAAACATCTATATTTTGATAAACTCACCAGCAGATGTTTCATTTTAGCTGGGGGTGTGTCACTCCAATTTAACGTTAGCTCCGATTAATGTGGCTAAGCAGCAAAAGTAAAAAAAAAAAGTAGCCTGTAACATGAAGGCTGAACAGAGTTATATAATTTCAACCCACCTTTCAGGGGCTTTAGCTAATCACCTTTTCAGGACATTATCAATTTACCTCGGAAATAAAGACGACAGTTTTCACAGATGTGTTGACTTATTAAATGTTCATTTCAATGTACAAATGCAAACAAATTGACAAATTAATTAAATCAATGGCCTTCGCTACTAAGATAGGTGGAGTAATATTTTCAGTGATGAGGTATTTTTCATTTGAGCACAGGCTACCCGTGCTCTCTTGCTCATTTGAGAACATTCTAAACATCTGATTGACCGATCAGATTGCTCGGTCGGATCTACATGTTGTATAATCTTCCGATTGAGAACACCCTCTAAAAAGACAAAATTGAAAATTGATGGGGAGAAGAATATATCCTTTAACTTCCTCAATGTTTTGTGACTCCATTTCCATCATATCCATCATTGTCCATAGCCGGCACAATGCATGTCACTGATCAGCCGGGATGCTTTGTTCACACTCCCAGCCGCCGCGATCACGTCACGATCCCGTGCTTTCGCGGGCTGAAACTCAGTCTCGCGTAGCTTGAATTCAAAACAATGGCGGCCTCCGTTTTGGCTTTTATCATGGGCAATTAAGGGCAATTATCGCCAATTAAGTGGAAAGGGCTAACTATCTTGTGGAAATACTTGAAGGGGGTGCTGTTGGACATCACTGCAGTTAACACAAGTCGAAAAAGGTAAGAGTGAAAATCCTCCTATAAAGATGTTCAGAAATGGCCGTTTGTCCTGTTTGTCCCGCCTCCTTCTATGAGTTTCCCTGAGTTTCCGCACGAGTTTACACATGTAAGGAAAACAAATTTAATTGGGCGTTATCGAGCGGGCGGGATATTCAATGTTTGGGGGGACGCCACACCCCCGTGTCCAACGACCACAACACCACTGGTTATGAATCATGAAATCTGAAGTAACGAGACAATTGTCAGCCGGGAGTAATGTTAGGCTAGCTACGTTGGTAAAACTAGCAGTTGCTAACTTACGACTTACAATGTGTAAGATACTGGTTTATAAAAGAGCAAATGTCTACGTTAGTAGCCTAGCTAGCAACTTACCGGTACTTTCGAAGAAGGTGCCCCAACAGTGTACACTGTTGGGACTGCTGTATTCGTCAGGATTAGATCCTTCGCCAGCCCAGCCGAGTATTGCCCATAGTTGGAGAAGCAGGACTGTGTGAAGTGCCTTCCACACACCCTGGATCTCACTGACAGCTCTCGCTGAAGTGCAGGAATTCAAGCCAGTCGGCTCGTATCCCTGCATCCAATTCAATTCAATTTATTTGTATAGCGCTTTTCATTGAGACTGTCACAAAGACGCTTTACAGTGAGAGATTAAATAAATGAAAGGGCAGTGCCCAGCCTATTCCCCACTACAGCAAATGAGGCAAAAAAGTCCCAGTGGGGAGAAAAATCCTCAAACAGTGCTGAGAAAAAACTCCTCAGTGGCAAGAAATCTCAGGAAGAACCCGGCTATAGTGGGGAAACCCATCCTCCGCGGGCTAGCTAATTAATAACAAGATAAAGCAAAATAGGATAAAATGGCAATAGAGTTCCATTAAAGTCCATGTAAACAGTGGCATCGGTAGCTCCAGGAAGTGGCATGCCGAGGATGGAGCAGAACTGGATCAGGACCGGATCAGGACAGCAGGACAGCAGCAGCCAGCGCTCATGGCGAGGGACAGGGCTCAGACGGTCCAGGACTCAGGGTAGTGGAGGGAAAGATCCTCGGAAAAGACACAGAAAAAAGTGGGGTGAGGCACTGGATAAAACTACTGCCTGTTAATAAAAATACAGTCCTGTGTCATGTGCCAAGTAAGAATTTAGGAGCTGACCGGTCAGGAGACAGTCAACACCCCTCCATCCACTACCTGCAGCACAGAGGCCCTAAACTTACACCAGGCGAAGGGAGGCATCCGAAGGGAGGCTGAACAAAGTAGTTTGGGCGGACGGACACCCAAGCAAACACCTCCTTGGTTCTCCTCCAGCCATGCTAGCTCACGTATGCTAGGCTACTTAGCTACAGCTACTAACACCACTAACACTCACACACACGCTAACTCACAATCTCACCACGCAGTTACTCACCCAAACGTGTCCCTCACTCACTCTCTTGCAACTGCACACTAGATATTAACTCTCTAGAACCCATGAAACCGCTCACTAAAACTCAAAACCACTTACTCCTGCAAAAACCACTACTCGCTATCAAAGCTTCCCAGTTTTTCTCAGACGTTTATATCGCAACAACAGTAGCATTTGATTGACGTATGGCGGATCCTGATATCATTGGCTGATGAATCGTGAGCAACGTGACGCATAATTCGCGTGCCTGCATTATCCAATGCGAAAAAAAACTACCCCACTTTCACCCCGGATTTACTCTAAAATAGAATTTTGCACAAAGTTTGGGCTACATTTTCTGATAGATGAGTGATTACACTAATTTTCAGACCCATAGTGGGATCAAATTCATGTTTCTTTTCTGAACACCTTTAAGGCGCTAACGGAAATTAGCATCTCGATAATATTAAAGGAGGAGACTGCACCTCGGCAAAGTATATTTCAGCGGAAAGTCGAATTCTTGAAGCGTCTAAAACGCATAGTTTTTTAAATTTTAATTCCGTACTGATCCAGTGCGACGCATTTTAAAACCGGGGAGTCTTCAAATCGGTGTCAATATCAGGGGGCAGATATTTTTACTTGGGGAATCTAAGGCTGCGTTCAGAATACACTCTTGTCCACTCGCTCACTCACTCTATTTATATTGTTTTCAATGGAGAACATTCACTACAAAGTGCCTTATATAGTGAATGAGTGTACATTTATCCAATCAAATGCCAGTGCTGCAGTGCTTGTGGCGTTAGTTATTCTCATTCCTGACGTCAGTTGTTCTTTTTCCTTTCATCTGGGCCATGTAGTTGTTCAGAGGGCCTTCAGTTAACTCACCCTTTACGGCTTGACCGCCCGCAAGCTGTTTTTATGAAAGCTGGCCTGATTAACAATCAAACAATTTATGGACTGAGTGATCAAGACCAATACATGACCAAAATAAGAAATGGTAGTGAAAAAGTGAATGCCTATTGCCTACATTTATATGATTGATATGGCATTGTAAGGATGGCAGCAGAAATGCAAAAATCCAAAACTTTCACTGACTTTGCTGCATTTACTTTCGCCATCCTTATGATTGTCATTCAGCTGTGAAACGTCCCTTCAACGCCCTTCAGCTGCGAATACATTCAGAATATAGAACAGATTGTCGTGGCTAATTGCTTAATGAGCCACGCAAACTAATTTACGCAAATCTGTGCTGCTACACAAGCACAGAAATTATAAAGACATATTGATATTTTACATCGTCATTTATGTGCAGAAGAACACGCCTCATAATTTTGTGGTGCAAAGCATAACAATGCGATCGAAAATAAATTAGAGGGTGGTCAGTTTTTACCAATTAGTCTGAGCAACTGTGGCTAATCGGGAGATGTAAAGTGCAAGAGGTTTAGGTTAATAAGCACTGAAAGGTGAGGTTTCCGAAGATCAAATTCAAAATCAGAAGATTCCCCAAGTAAAAATGTCTGCCCCCTGATATTGAAGCCAATTTGAAGACTTGCTGGTTTAAAAATGCGTCGCACTGGATTATTATCAAATTAAAATATGCGTTTTTGACACTTCAAGGAGTTCTACTTTCCGCTGAAATATACTTTGCCGAAGTGTGGTCTCCTCCTTTAATGGTACAGCCATACACTAGGTTTTGTGCTAATCCTGTTAAAGCAATGCAGGGGTCATCCCTTTTAAGCGCAAAAGTCTGTGACTGACGTAGTGATGAAGTTACACCATCGATTGGTCGAGTTATGGTGTCTCCCCATTGGCCATTGGTCTTTCAGAAATTAGTAACTGTGAACATGCTCTAGCCATACAGTAGGTTTTGACCTATTCTTGTTGCAAAATATTTTCATAGAATTAAAAATAGCCAAACAACTAGAAGGGTGCAAAAACTAGCAGTTTAAATGATTTCAGTGAACACTGGTGTTAATCTTAAATTTAATTTTTTTTTTGGCTGAAGGTTTTTTCCTCCTCTCATTTCAGCCATGATGTCTTGTTGAACCCCCCCATATCAATGTAACTCAATGAGTTTTAAAGTGGATATGAAGCATTCAAGCAAGTTAAGGTGATTGACTGAAAATATTTCCTCTCTAATCAATACTTATATGACAAACACAACAAATTTGAAAATGTAACCGAAAAAAGAAGCAGTAGTTATCTGTTGAGTTAAAGGCACCGCCATCTGGCAGTACTATAACAATTACAACAATTACACCTGCTTTAAAGCTGATGGTAACAAAATTATTGTTTTAATTCTCCAATTCATCTTGGATGAGATTTAAATTTCTTCATAATATGTCTCAGATTGCATCCGAGAGCCTCTAAAATCAAAAAATTTCTTTGGAGGCTCACAGCACCCACAGACCCCAAGCTACTAATTTGCTCGCTTCAATTGCATTCCTTCTTTTTCTTCATCCCTCGCTCACATCCCTGAGGTTTTTATTCCAACCAATCACAAACCTGATTGTAGTAAATAACCAGAGTCTATGCTAACAATCTTGACTAGTAGAATCAGGTGTGTCACTGATTGGTTGGAATCAAAGCTAGCACCTACACTGACCCTTTCAGGATTAGTTTGAGAATCTTTGCACCTGTAGATGTCAGCTTAGTTTATCATCAAGCCTGTTCAAAGTTTTAAGAAGCAGAAGTCATGGCTTGTTAGTGTTGTGAGTTCATATTTATATTTTGTAACTTGAAGGAAAGGTATTGACTTTGTGTTGCACTTATGAAGCACCCTAGCTCAAAACATCTGTCTGTGGGTATGTGTGCACTGCATTCATTAATATAATAGAGTTTGTTATTTAGCACTGTTTATTTACTTTTATTACCCTGAACATCGATTAGGAGTTTATATGTATATGATTATTTACGTATTGTGCCATTGTGTGTATGACTGAATTAAGTTTTTTTTTCACCTCAGTGCATGAATACACTACTTCTGCGCACAAAACAATTCACTTGGGGTTGGGGGGTGTTACGAACATAATGTTGTTGAAAACCTCAATATGTTCTGAAATGTGTATTCGTGTTTGTGCTCATATTACGAAATAACTAGACAACATGAGATTTCGTGACTATGGCGGATGAGTCATTAGTTGCTTGCACTATGAGTGAAAAGGCATCTGTGTAGACACAGAAATCAAGACTGGAGGGTCATGATAATGGTCTTTGTACCATATGGCAAGGAGAACTCCCTTATTTTGAGCGCAAAATTGAGTCTCCACTGTTGGATGACAGTGTGTTTATATCATGTATCTGGTGTACTGAATAAAAGTAATTAGTTATTTTGTTTAATATTATCCAGGAGTCTGTGTGTGTGTGTGTACAGTTTATGTGCGCCTGTGTGCGTGTTTGTGTGTGTGTGTGTATCTGCGTTGTTTGTACAATCTGTGTGTGGATGCCAGTGTACAGATCGAGTGGGTGCGTGTGTGCGCGTGTGTGTGTATACAGTGCCGTGAAAAAGTATTTGCCCCCTTCCTGATTTCCTTTTTTTTTTTGCATATTTGTCGCACTTAAATGTTTCAGATCATCAAACAAATTTTAATATAACACAAAGACAACCCGAGTAAATACAATATGCAGTTTTTTGATTTCATTTATTGAGGGGAAAATGCTATCCAAACCTATCTGGCCCTATGAGAAAAGGTAATTGCCCCCTCTTGTTAAATCATGAATTAACTGTGACTAACCACATTTTTTTAGTTCAATTTCACTAGCCACACCCAGGTTTGACCTGTTAGACCTGTTGAATCAAGAAATCACTTAAATAGAACCTGTCTGACAAAGTGAAGTAGGCTAAAAGATCTCAGAAAGCAACTCATCATGCCGTGATTCATCATGCTTAAGAAATGGCTTTGTGACCCTTTCCAGACTGATAGATGTCAATGACTTTGTTTCTCATCTGTTCTTGAATTTCTTTAGTTCGCAGCATGACATGTTGCTTTTTGAGATCTTTCAGCCTACTTCACTTTGTCAAACAGGTTCTATTGGAGTGATTTCTTGATTCAACAGTTCTGGCATAGTAATCCGGCCTGGGTGTGGCCAGTGAAACTGGACTCAAAAAATGTGTTTAATCACAGTGAATTCATGATTTAACGGGGGTGGGGGGGGGGGGGGGAATTACTTTTTCACAGAGGGCCAGGTAGGTTTGGATAGCTTTTTCCCCTTAATAAATGAAATCATCATTCAAAAACTGCATTTTGTATTTACTCGGGTTATCTTTTTCTTATATCAAAATTTGTTGGATGATCTGAAACATTTAAGTGTGAAAAATATGCAAAAAAGTAATAAATCAGGAAGGGGGCAAATACTTTTTTACGGCACTGTATATGTGTGTGTGCGCGTGTGCATGTGTGTGTGCTTGTATATGGTCGTGCACACATATTTCACTACCAGATAAGCCTAGGGAGAGTGCATTTTCATAACATGGAAGCAGGGCAAAACCGCCTTGTGCTGCATAGTCAACCAGAGTGGGCGGATAAGTGGATTGGCAATTGTGCCTAAGACCTGTTATCTCCTGGCTCAGGACTGTAGTGATTTAAATGTAAATTTAGTTCTGATAATCTCAGGCCAAGTTACAAGTGGGTAGATACCCAGAACCTCAAGGAAGAATACCGGCCCTCAGTGGCATTAATTGGCACCTTTGTTCCAGCAAGCTTCCTCCCCCTCTGTCACTGTGTGTGCAAATGGCTGTGTGCCCTGGTCTCTCTGGGTCCGCCTGTCCCTGCACTTGCATGCTCACAGGAGCAGGATTCACTTACAGATGCTGATAAACACCGTTCCACCTTTTCTGTTACCTTATCTCAGTGCTTTCATAATGCTGGTATTGATAGAGTCACTTTAAAGGAGGTACTGCTGTAACAGTTGCTGTAATACAGAGCTTTTTATGCTTAGTACTGTGTTGGCATAGCGCCTCCCTCTCTCTCTGGAAGGTGGCTCAAAGCACTTTGCAGTGTCATAGAGGAAACTCACCTCAACTTGTTAGTTTTGCCCTCCTGTGTGACTGTGGAGAGGGAGAGAGAGTTTCAGATTGTTCTCCTTTAGTTACAGTCCTCATGATATCTAATAGAAAACTGAGCTTTTTTTCATTCACTGTGCCCTAGTTATCTATTGCTTTCTTCTCCATTGCCACTGTTACACTTCTAGGTAGCACACCATGTATAAATATTGCTTTGATTCTGACTAGTCTCCTGGATTTGCCAAGATAAATTGAGACAGGTTTGTTGAAAAAGAATCCGTGTCCTTCATCATCAACTGCTCTGACCAGTACTTTTTAGCCCTGATGAATTCTGTGCTCTCAACAGTGAGATCCAGTTTCTGAAGCACTTGAGATTTTACTTGACTCACTTGACTTGATGCTCAAGGGCTTTGGAAATGCAATAGAGATATTGTCCATCACTGTACTTTTCTGCATTCATTTAGTTGAGTTTACAGGCCTGATACAGTGACAACCCTGAATATTCAACAGTGCAAACCTAAATTCACCAAACGAAACAGCTGTCGAAAACTGCTACCCTAAGAGTCAAAGCAAAGTGGATGTATGCAGATCTATAAATCCACACTTTATTATTCCCAGCTGGATCTGTCACTATGTTTGAGCATGCGTGCTACTTACAGAAGTATCCATGGACTCAGGAGAGATAGCTTTTTTACACGTAAATTGTCAGTTTTTATATTTCTGCAACTTCCAGGCATTTTCTGACTTGCAAGGACTGAATTGTAATGCAAAGGCTCTTGGAACAGAATTGGGAGGGAGAATCTCAATTTTCACAACTCTGCTGTCAGTGTGCCAAGCAAAACCCAACCCCTCAGTCACAGCACGTGAAGTGGTGGATAAGCACAAAAAATATTGTCCAGTTAATAATATGATAAAAGCCTCCATCTTTTTCAATCCTCTGTGCTGGATGTCTCTTGCACCACTTTGCAAAGAGAGGAGTTTTAGTGGTGAGACCCAATGCAATCTGCCATACTGCCCATATGTTAATTACGGAGGCCAGTGCATGTCCCTCAGTGGTGCACGGTTAAGCCACAAGCCTGTATTTAGCCCATCTTCTCACACACTATCATTACCTCTCTAGGACTACTACAACAGGAAGAGCACTGCACACATCAGACTCGATCAGCTCATGAAGGCACAAAAGCTGCTTTGGTGCTGACAATCAGGCGGGAAGGACTTGTAGTGTGTGCCTGCATTTTGAACAGACTGTGATGGGTTTCTGTTTAACAGGTTGTCTCCTGCTGTACCAGCTGCTCTTCATCAAATTGTTTTTACTTGCTGTACCTCATTTTTGACATTCTCCCAGTGAAGAATCTGGTAGTTGTGCTCTTTGAAATAGACTCCTCCTTATGTATCTGGCGGTGTTGCGATATGGTTGTCCTCAAAGATTTGCTGTCAGAGCTGGCAATGACCTCACCCCTATGCACAGGATTACGTTTTCTATATTTATTTACAATCAAGCAATTTATTTACTGAATAATCAAGCCCAATATGTCACCTGCAGTGATGAAGGTGTGATAATGAGACAAAGAGATTCAATAATGTAAGGCTTCAGAATGATATAGCAATAATCTGAATAATTAATGTGAAAAAAACTCACCTTTCTTGGTAATTCTCGGTAATGTTATAGCCATTTAATCAGCAGCGATTATAAAAGACTAGTGAAAACAAGCCGATCATTTTTAAAAGGGCACTTGACTGAGCTGTAAGCATTTAAAAAAGTATTGATTGGAAGTGGAAAAAAATGATCTTAAATGTACTGATCAAATATTGAACATCACTTAAATAAAATGTTTTAACATTTGCTAATATAGCACTGCATTGGCCTACTGTAAACCTATAGGTAACAAAAATATCGTTGGCCTCATAGCATAATTTCCTAAGTCATGTTTTGTCTTACTGTTGCAATATCAAAAAAAGTACCAATGTGCTTGCTAAAAATAGTTTTTTCTTGTTTTCCGAAAACGTTCAAATATGACTTAGGCAGCTATGCTATTAGGCTAACGATATGGAAATCTCCACTTTCTCGTGAACTTATTAAAGTTAAAATTCTGAGTAGTAATGCTGTGCTGGTCATTCAATTGATTAGCTTTAGTAATGAGTCAATCATTTACTTATCAAGCAAATGGGAACATGTTGAGCGTAATTATGCGTCAAAAGGTGAGGATATGCCTAACTTTACTAACGTTCAACGGCAAAGTACTGATTATTTTTACAAGGTAGTTGACATCCACTCTACTAAATTTTGCCGGAGTTATACAGAAGTATTGTTAGCAGCTTGAAGAAAACATATAGTGTGAGCAACCCCCTTATTTTACATATCAGCAATATCAGCCTAGCATCATTTTTGCATTCAATTAATATTAGTGCATGTAATAGTCATCATCATCATAACCTTCATTTAACTTGGAAGTCACATTGAGATTGCAATCTCATTTACAAGTAAGACCTCGTGAGCATGTAATATTATTTCTGATAGGACCACTTTGTCAAAGACAATATTTATTGAAAGCATACAAGCATACAAGCACGCAGTGAGTTTGGCGGCATGGCTCTGTTCTGAGAGATCCCTGCCCATACAGTATGGAACCAAAAGCAGGGAGCTGCAACTAACCCCCCCTCCATAGAACAGATCCTACAGCAACAATGACCTCAAAAAAAGAGACATTGTGATTGAACGGCAGTTTAGTCATGAAAGAACAGGGTTACAGAGTGCTAAAATAGACGGGAGGAGCTGGGGAAGAGGAGGGTTGTTAAGCGTACGTGCTGAGGAGCCGCTTCTCAGAATGAGAGCTTAGGTAAGCCAGAATATTATCGGTCATGCAATCATGTGACAGCCAAGTCAGATGAGAGTCATGTGCACTAAGACAGTTCTCTGGCGGGAGAAGCAGCTCCTCCGCGTTAGCAAGCTTGATTCTGTGGCCTATCAGAATTTACGTCAAAGGTCCATTTCTGATAGGACCACTTTGTCAAAGAGAATATTTATTGAAAGCATACAAGCATCCATTGAGTTTGGCGGTATGACTCTGTTCTTAAAGATAACTGCCCATCCAGCGTGGAACTGAAGGCAAGGAGCTGCAACTAACCCCCCAAAACAGAACCATGTTGGCATAAGCCAACGGTATGAAATATGAAGCTTCCATAGGTTTACTGGCAGCCCGGCGGCTGGCATGATCTCTCTTGAAGCCAAATACAAGAGAAATATTCTACGCAATGCATACTAAACGTCAGCACGGCGGCTGGCGCAATTTTTCTTGAAGCTAAATACAAGAGAAATATTCTATGTGAAGTGTATTGTTTTTCTTGAAGCCAAATACAAGAGAAATATTCTGTGTGAAGTAGGGGTGCAACGGATCAAAAAACTCACAGTTCGGATCGTATCACGGATTTGAGTCACGGATCGGATCACTTTTCAGATCAACACGAAAAAAGACCACGCGGCCTTCACATGAACACGCACAACAAAGGGGTATGACGGTATCACATCGCGATTATTTTAAAGGTTAGTAACTTAGAAGCTGGCATAGGGCAAACAAGCAAGCTTTATCGCTTCCATTAATTAACCCAATACGAACAGCTGCTGAAAGTGCTGAACATCAGTGGTCATGTGAATGCCTCCGGGAAAGAAAAAACTGAATTAAATGAGTATTTATTGGCGCCATTTTGAACCGAGTTTGGCTGAGGTCTGCAGAATCATCTCCTTTTAATGAAGTACTCTCATCCTGTTCCCGTTTATTTTGCACGATTAGTAATCAAACGGTTAATCTGCTTAATTTATTCAAATCTGTAGATAGCCCAATTAAGATGGCCTGCTTTTGTCACATTTATAAACTTAAATAGTCATTGAGCAGCACAGATTTGCATGAATGCGATTCAAGCATTTTTTTTTTCCCAGCAGTGCAACCTAATTTATTTTAAGATTGCACTTCCTACTTTTGCGAGGAAGCGCAGCTGCACACTATGCCGCAAAGGGAAAATAATGTAGGCTTTTAAATTACTAATGCTCTTACGTCAAATCGTTGGTAATTGAATAATTTAGTAAATTGGTTATTAGTGCATTGTGAAAGTTCACCTCACGGTATGCATTTAAAGTCTATTCAAATGCAAGCTATGCATCAAACTTTCATGTTGTCAGAATCATTTATGGGGTCAATATAATCCGATTGTATGAACAGCAATTATCCAGTTAATCATAAACAAAATCTAAACCTTATCTAAACAACATCTTCAGCCGCATTTGCTACTTAATATTCTACTAAAATGTAGAATTTCAAGAAAATTCCATTAATTGCTGTTTATGCGATCTTATAGCCCTCCACTGACGCAAAGCTTTATGTCTTAATCATCAATGGTAATTGGTAAAGTATCTTATCAGTAGCCTTTGTGCTCAGTTATTTAATTCAACTAATTGTCCCATTCTAAATTAGAGACAGGTTGAGGGTTAACCTGCATTATGGTAATGTCACTGGCTGTAGACAGTTTTATTTTTACCTAAGCAAACTTAACACTCGGACCTCAGTCGGTAAAACCGCCTTTAATAGAAATTTTTCTTAGGTGTATCAAGCAGGACACAGAAAAAAATATATGCCATTTTATGAGTTGCATGAATTCAGAAGCTTCTAAACAGTGGTGTAGTCTAATTTTTTATAGTGGGTATACTGTGAAACTCGCATTCACCCGTCTCAGTTGTATATATATAAATAAGCCTACCTCTACAAACAGAGGTGTGAAAATTATAAATTTCTTATGACAAGATAATGAGTGAACGAGCTTGAAAAAGTTGCGTTGAGAGACCATAGGACTTTGGGAACATAGGCTGGACCCCGCTTAAATTCCATACATTAAACAACATTTTGTGACAGATGTCTCTTTTTTTTCATTAACTTTTTGTAATTAACACTAAGCCACCAATAACAATGGAAACACAAGACACTTTTAATATAAAACACTATATATATTTTAAATATAAAAATTGTGTACTGTTTATGACTGTCACTGCACACACACCCTCCGCCCCCCACCCCCTGTGCGCGCGGGCACACACACACACACACACACACACACACACACACACACCAGCGCGGCCGCAATATCCAAGTTATCGCTCCCCTTCTCTTCCATTCATTGAACCACCACACAAATGTTAGTTAGCTGGTTCTCGGTACATTTAAATATGCTAACAATCCAATGCTATTACATTTAATGATAATGTATATTCTAATTTCACTTACTGGGTAACATTACCGTAATGTTAGCATCGGGCTCCTTCTTTGTATTGTGTAGGACAGCCTCAGCCTGTTTTTCTGCAACGTTAGTTTCTCCAACCTCTCTGGCATCTTCTGGAGCTGCAGTGTCACTCGAACCGGTGTTCTGACACTTTGTGCTGCCTTATCAAAAAGTGCTACCGTAATGCAAAGCAATCGTAAAGTCTTCATTTTCGCCTTAATATTGCAATATGAATCCGTCTACAGTAGTAACTTTGTTATTTGCTAGCTTGTTATAACATAAGCAGATGTTACAATGTGTTGGATAAGTTTGTGGTGCATGCCGCACGCCCTTATCATCAAATTTCTGCATTTTCAGGAAAACCCAGCGTGTGAATGCAAATATATACCGAACAACAAAAGAAACGCAAGTTAATTAAAGACAGACTGGAAAAAAAGTTTGCGCGTAATTATTGTAGAAAATCAAATTTACTACTTGTAAGTGCACATTAACACTCATTTCATCAAACTTTTTTAGGTTTTGCGGTCACTTCGACTGGGTAACCATAAGAGCATATTAACTTATCAGCTAACTTGCGTTTCTTTTGTTGCTCAGTATATATACGCTAACAAGTCGAAAGGCACACTGAAAAAAAATGTGTTTTCATGATTTTCGAACATATTTAAGATGTGAGCAAAGAAACAAAGCCCAAGATTTTCGGTCTGCGCAAGCGCAGAACCGCAAGGTAGCATATTTTGATAGGTAGCAAAAATTGACGGAACACCGGCAATAGTTTCAGGGGCAAGTTGGGCAACTTTCTGTAAACACTTAAAGAGTGTAGTCTGCCGTTGTTTCCGTTTCATACTTTATCTCTTTCGGTTATTCATTCGCTTTTGAGCAGAGAATGCTCACCAAGGAAGTTTGTTGCAGCTGCCTAGCAACAAATCATGGACAACGGAAGCCCCAGAGGTCCAAAAGTCGGTGCTTCAATCCTAACACAGGCGGGGTCCGGGGTGAATTTAATGAATAAACGCATTAAAGCTCCGTTACAAAATGATGTTGTTACGTATCCTTGCACATTTTTAAGAGGGCACACGCAAATCATTGACATTTTCTAGTGGGTATACAGCGTATACCTGCATATCACGTAGACTACACCACTCCTTCTAAAGACATTCCCGTTTTATGTCACAATTAACGTGGATGGGGAAATGCTTGATAATTGCAATGAACAATGCAAGATGAGGGGAGCGGGACAGTGATTCTCGCATCTGAATGAATTAACACCAAGTTGCTAATTGGGAAACGTAAATGGGAACAGGTTCGGAGAAGGTATGGTGAAAGCAGGGCTAGGTAATTCTCCGATGGCAAGTCCAGGGTGCAAGAGTTTACGTCTGTCATCTCTTCTCTATCACTTCATAATCATTATTGGCAACAGGCTAAATTGCTTGATTGTCATTTAGGCTCATTATATGGGAGCAGATTTAGGATTGGCTAGTTGAGCCTTAAAAGGTGATGGAAGCTGCCCAACCTCACCGACATTTAGAGTTCTAATCTGAATTATCTTCCCGGAAGCACTTCAAATGATTGTCGTTTATTTCAGACCGCTTGTGTGTTTCAAGAAGAAATGGGATGCAACTGTGTACAAACACCCCATAGCAGCAAGCTGTCTCATTTTGCGTTACGATCATCGCGATTTGATAACGTCACACCCCTAGCACAACCTTTTTTTTCCCCATCAACCAATTCGCGGATCATGTGCATACCGAACCATGAAGAGGGATCTGTACGGATTACAGATCAACGATGATCCATTGCACCACTAGTGTGAAGTGTACTATGTGTCGTGACAGCCTGGCGGCTGGCACAATTTCTCTTTAAGCCAAACACAATAGAAATATTTTATGTGTGTGTACTATGTGTGGTGATAGCCCGGCGGCTGGCACAATCCTCTTGAAGCCAAATACAAAAGAAATATTCTATGTAAAGTGAACTATGTGTAGTGACAGCCAAGTGGCTGGCGCAAATGAACAGCTTAGCTTGTAATGCGACTGTAGTTCAATCAGGAAATTCTGTGCAGCTGCAGCATGGCAGAATTCAGATATCACATGTCCTCTCATTACCCAATCATGTCTGCACACATCACTTCAGTAATGCAGCGCACTCTTCAAAAATGGCTAATTAAGCTAATTCTTCGCAGCTGTTCGCACTGGCGCTTTGTTTGCAACAGTCACTCGCTGTGCAGCTTGCACCTGCACCTCATTTCTGTCATTGTTGGTTATTATAATGCCTTTTTAGTTCTCTGCTCAGTTTACAATGCGTTGTTGCTTGCGCTTTCTCCTTGGTTTATTTTTTTGGCATTTATTCTCTCACTGTTCTCATGTTTAATTGGCTCGTCTCATGAAACTGGATTACTACTGCAATCAGATGCTATCTAAATTGTGTTTAGAGTTGCGATTGGTAAAGTGCGCATGAACACCCCTCGAAACGTTAATTCAAGTCGGAAACCCAAGATAATTCTGTTTCAAGTGAGGTTCCTCCAGTATGTCAAAATGACAGTCAAGGGACTGATTCAGATGGAGACCTGGTTCCTGTCTAGACTCAGAACACCAATTTCCGCAAAGCCGACGGAGTCCATTCAGCCCACTGGCAGCTTCTATACTTCTTCTTCTGACATCCAAATATGCAGGTAATTTAAATTTGCGATTAATTCTGCTTTGTGTGCTACATTGCTAACCGAAGTCTGCTTGATTATGGATATAATTCTGCTCCTTAAATCACTAAGCATGTCCCTATCTCTTATAAATAAATAAATAAACAAACAAACTCTGGAGTTTAATAGCGCTAGGGCAGTGCATGGATACTTATGCGATCTTTTCCTTAAAGATTCATGAATTGTGCGCCCACCTAACATTTATACTGCCTCACAATAGAGGTGGTACTTGTACTCATACCCCTAGTTTTTCTATGAAACAAATGTACTGAGATTGAATTCTTAATTTGCGAACTTGAATCGTTTGGCACTCACACTCAGGCTGTAGTTCACTGACGTAGTCAGCCAAACAGATTTGCTAGCCAAGTAAGAGGCGGGTCACATGAAAATGGCTAAATTTCATGCTTTTATGCCTGTTCAAATGGTGTGGCTAATATCGTGATGTTCGGATGATCAACAGTTAACATAATGTCAGAAAGTCGTTAGCGTCGACATGGTTCTTTGCTGCAGATGGATGTTTGACAGCAAACTGTTAACTGTAGGCTAAGAGAAATACTGCCGGATATTGCTGTCATTGTATACAAGTCGCGTGGTGGAACCTTCATGAATACTCACTCATACGACTGCATGGCCGCAAACAATTCCTGTTTCTTCAATTCTGTTATTTTCCTGACCAACTAGCATTCAAAAATAAATAAATAAATAAAAACCCAAGTCATAGGTTCAGTTGTATGCAACATTGGTCCGCGTTTTTGTTTTAGCTGTCAAATGTGAACGCTTACAGGATTTACCTAAGTTGTGAGTAATGTTTTGTCCATTGTAAACGAGCATAAGACCTAATTGAGCGGGAATGGTCGTATCTACCGATGGTTTGCTCACCACAAAACATTAAAAGGACTTGGTGGGTATTAGCCGTGTCTGTGGTCCTCGCCAAATTATAACCTTTTTTGCAGTGTAAAATATGGCATCATGGTTAGCTCGGTAACTTTCATAAGTGTTTGCTCGTCGCTCATGTTTGCTGCAGCCAGCTTTGTGTGGTTCAATGTACTATTAAAACTATTAAGTTAATCAAGGCAATGTTATACCTTTGCTGACGATATTGTTTTAAATATAAAAACAAAAGTTCATGGGTGGTATTGCGCATTAGAGTACAATATGCATTTCAAAAGGCGGTTTACTGAGCTTCTTCCAAAATTCGCGATTGGACTGCTCTCTGAAGCAACGTAGCAGAACTGCGAACTGAGCATCCAATCCAGCTTCATTCACCTGGCAGAGTAAAGCCCTAATAGTTTAAGAAACTTCTTAAGCGAAAGCATGATATATCTACTGCAAAGGGATGCATGAACAGCAATTGATTTTGTGATCAGAATGTCAACAATCATTTGTTTGAAGCTTCATATAGCAAAGCACCATGGGTTGCTGCGAGCAGATCATCCTGGTGGTTGCTTAGGCCTAATCACTTTAATATAGATGGCCTGCGCTATATAATTGGCTGGCTTTTAAAGTTTTTCTCCTTTTGTTAAGAGGAAGTTAAATTGACAGTTACCCATAAGTTTAGCAGTCAATGGGTCATTAGCTGACCGTTATTTTCCGTTGGTTTTCATGTCCTTACTTCGTAGAGGTGTGATTTATGCTGGTGCCATTTGTCAAGTTTGTTAAATTTATTTCACAATTGAAAATGTTGCTGTATTCAGTATGGGCATCAGCTTGGGAGTTTCAATCACTGACTTTCAAATCCTTGGAATTCTATAGTAAAGCAGCCATTTTGTGGATTTTATTCCTTAAAGTCTGGGAAAATTGATGGGGGAAAAACCTAGCATTCAAACATTGCAGTCAGAAATCCACTGTTTCGCATGATTTGCTTTACTATCGTGTGCATTAACAAGTAACCTGTACTAGTGAGCAGCTCACTGGTTATGACCAGAAGTAGCAGCCACTACTCAATGCCGTTCTGCAGTATTAACAGTTTAGTTCATCCTCTAACCTAGACATGCAAGTAATGTCTTTCTAAAGGCTTTGTACATACCGGGTCTGTAAAACAGTGCTGCTGATATGCTTTCACATTTTCATTATGCCTCAAGACCAGACCCCTAATGCCAAGGTTCCTTTGGGTGCTGGAACTCCCTGAAAATGCCAAGGTGATGGTGTGCTTAGATTTAGATTACTGCTTGAAATGGCTCGAAATTAATGTGAATGCCTGTCAACATAGCACATCACACTCTGCTTTGAATTGACTATCCTAAAGGGAGAATAATCTTAATCTAGAGGTGGGCAATGAGGGCCATCTCTGTCCCTGGTTTTTGCTCCAATTTCTGGCCTTTAATAAGTTAATTTCCTTAATTGGCTAAAGCACTTCTAAAATCTGACATTTCTGCAGCATCTCTAAATTCTCACGATCAACCAATAAACGCTGTACTTGGCTCCCTATGGGAAACATTTTTCTCTATTTACTGCATGAGCAAATTCATGTTTTTGTATATAACCCATTTGTTCAATTAGTCATAGCAATTGGAAGAAATAACCGGCCTTTCAGGACCGGGATTGCCCACCCCTGCCTCGATCATTTGTATGCCACTACTAAATAGATGTCAGGAATTGTTATACATTTAAAATGATTCCTTGTGGTCTTGTAGTTTTTCTGTGCTGCCTAACTTTTTAAACTTTGTATCCAATGTCCTAAAGAAATGAGCTTGAGAAAGGAAAATGGCTTCCTTCTGCTTGCCTTTATTTTGCATC
This sequence comes from Gymnothorax javanicus, assembly GCA_029692085.1. NCBI lineage: Eukaryota > Metazoa > Chordata > Actinopteri > Anguilliformes > Muraenidae > Gymnothorax > Gymnothorax javanicus. The sequence continues at coordinate 93,098,723 of CM056196.1, forward strand.
TTATTCGTTATATGACCTCATTAGAAACTTTTGCGGTTTTGGGGGTTTTGTGAAGTATGATAAATTACTTGCTCTTGTGCCTTAAATCCTATGAACGATCGAAGCCCATCTAGTGAAATTATAAATGATCACTAATTCTCTAAATTCAATAGCATTCAAATTGATAGACTTGGAAAGGAAAGGTACTCCTGTCATTCTCTAACTGCAATATATTTTTCTTTTCCATGTAACGTTCTGCTGTTATCTGCTGTTATAATGCTGATCTGCATCTCCCATGCGCCCTGGTTCCCACCTGATGCTGAGAACCCCATGTCCAGCTTGCAGTTTTACAAAACTCATCCCAATCAACATGGGCTGCCTTCTAAACTCTGCACTGCTTGAATCGCTGCTGATGGCAAACCAGCTATCAAACCTGCAATTGCCTTGCTCTATGCATGGTCGCCAGCTGCTTTGGATGCTACTCCGGCTAAATGCCAAGGACATTGTTTTGCCAAAGTTTACTTGTGTTTAATCAAACTATGGTGGTTGCTGGGTCTGACAGTAACCTTAGTATGTCCACTTCTGATCCCTTGTTCTAGAAGTACAGGAATATTGTTTTGGACTTCCTGTTTTCAGGAAACGGCAGGTGCTCTGCCGTACAGATAGTTATTACACAATCACATAATGGCAGCATGGCCATTGTCTGATCCAGGACCACAAAAGTGTTCCGTCTCCGCGTTGGAGGGGTATCAGTATGGTCATCCCATCTTTTGGGAAACGGCAGGTGCTCTGCCGTACACATAGTTATTACACAATCACATAGTGGTAGGATGGCCATCGTCTGATCCAGGACCACAGTGTTCCGTCTCTGCATTGGAGGGATATCGGTATAGTCTACCCATCTTTTGGGAAACGGCAGGTGCTCTGCCATACATATAGTTGTCTATTCCTTTATCCATTCTCGAGGGCTTACCCGCGGCAGATGGGTTCCCCCTTTTGGAGGAAGGTTCTGCCCAAGGTTTCTTCCTACTAGGGAGTTTTTCCTTGCCACTGTTGCCTTTTGCTTGCTCCTTTGGGACTCAGGCCTATCTGGTATAAAGGACTTTGGCCATTCTCAATGCAAAAGCATCAACACGATTTAAAGAGTTTGATGCTGAATTCATGCTGTTTTGTGGATTCTGTATCTTGTTCATAGGTGGATATAAATTCTCCCTCTGCTTAGGTTAGTGCACATATTTCACACCGAGTACCCAAAGCAGATCTATTCACGCCCCAAACTCTGCTAAATTCTATACCATACTCAATAAACGGCTTTCATTTTAATACGTGAGTTGTCCTGACTGAAATGAAAAGCTTTGCATGAAATGTGGCTGTAGCTCAGTCAGGGAACTGTTTGCAGCTGCAGCATTGCAGAATTCAGACATCATATGTCGTCTCACTACCCAATCATGTCTGCACACATCACTTCAGAATTCAGCGCACTCTTCAAAAATGGCTTATCAAGCTAATGCTTTGCAGCTGTTCACCCTGGCACTTTGTTTGCAGCAGTCACTCGCTGCGCAGCTTGCATTTGCACCTCATTGCTTCATTGTTGGTTATTATGCTGCTATTTTGTTTTCTGCTCACCCACCACCACCCCAGCTTACACCTGTCTGTTTAGATCTGCTTGTGTACTCGGGGGATTCGGTATCTTGTTCAAGGGTAGATATAACTTCTCCCTCTATTCAGGTTAGTGCACATGTTGTGCACCAAGTACCCAAAGCAGATCTAGGGCACGCCCCAAACTCTGCTAAATTCTGTACCATGCTCAATAAATGGCTCTCATTTTAATATGTGAGTTGTCCTGACTGAATTTCTCTTGAAGCCAAATACAAGAGAAATATCCAACGTGAGACTGTACAGTGACAGCCTAGCAGCTGGCACGATTTCTCTTGAAGCTGTATACAAATGAAATATTCTATGTGAAGTGTAGTATTTGTAGTGACAGTTCAGTGGCTGGCACAATTTTTCTTGAAGCCAAATACAAGAGAAATATTCTATGTGAGGTGTATTATGTGTAGTGACATCCCGGTGGCTGGCACAATTTCTCTTGAAGCCAAATACAAGAGAAATATTCTAAATGTAGTGACAGTCCTCTCAAAGCAGATTCATGAGAATTATACTATATGATTTAAAGAGTATAACGAGAAGGCTGGTACCTTTAATAATTGAGGTGTATGTAGTGGTGAATAGCATTGCATGGGTGCTGAGGAGTTAAGCTTTGTGCCCTGTCTATGTGTATTGAAAAGTATTCTGAATGACGCGTGAAACAGATAAAAGTACAATAGGATTTCATTTAACATGCTAAACATGGTAACAATTTTCACAATTATACTCATTAATTTTGAGCTTCCACAATGTCCTTAATTCCTCGGTGAAGGTAACGTTCCTGGGCTGAAGATGTCCAATATCCCATGGACTTTAATGTCGTCATACGGCCACCAAGGCGGCGGTTATTACTGCTCGAATATGGAATGAGTGAGGAGTGTAGAGCTGAGGGAGAGGCCATAGTACTGAAAAAATGAGGCGGAGCTGAGCAACAAACCAGGAATGGGTTTCCCAGCCTCTGATGATGAACCAGGGAACTCAATATGAGAGAAACCTTGATTTGTCAGAAATGCGCAGAGAAAAAAAAATATGGTCATGATGTGCTTCATAGTAAACCCTGATCTGAACCCCCTCAAAAGCAAGCCAGTGGCGAAAGTGGCAAGGAAAAACTCCCCATGCGGCTCAAATATAGGAAGAAACCTTGGGAGGAACCAGGCTTAAGAGGGGAAGTCCATCCTCCTCTGACCGACCCAGGGTATGAGTTCATGGTTGCCATAATGCGAAAAGGACTGTCGAAAAGCAGCCCAGGATTTGTAGTTTGCTGAATAGATGCCATGAACCAGACCATTTTGATGGTGGAGACTGAGCAGCACTTGACCAGAAGCCAGGTGGCGATGATGGCGGAGACCAGCAGCAGCATGCTCAGGGCAGGGCCCGCCGTGGACATGGAGAGAACAAAAACCAGGCAATTAATGGAGAACACAGGGGGAAGCAGTGTTAGGAATGTACCATGAAATAATATTGTCTACTCCATAAAGTTCATATAACAAGGAAAAAAAAATTATATATATATACGTATATATACACACACACACACATCATAATTGAAAACTATAAAGAGCCTTCTTGAATCTGAAAGCTGAGAAAGCTACTAGAATCCCCCCACCAAAACACCAGAGGCTAATGACAGTGAGCCTTGGAGCCATGACTTTTGGGTCAACCCAGCAACTGCCACAGTTAGAGGCTATAGGATATATTGAGCAGGCACAGGCAATACGATTTGAATGAAATAAGTAGAAGACTACGAGCGCTAGCTAATTGCTGACGTGTGGTAAATATTAGTGAAGCATCGGCAACGTGCCGCACCACGGCATTGCTGAGCGTGCGCAAGATAAGCCACAGCTTGAGTACGTGAGCTTGATGTTGGCAAGCACTCTGAGGCTTTCTTGCAAAGCAAAACATAGCTATCAAATTTTTCCCAAACTTGGGTGCTAGTGCGTGTACGATTATACAAGAACACTAGAGGCACTCCTAGAGTGCAGACTTTCACCAAGGCAGCACAGTCCAAATCTTGCTGAGTGGGAGCAAAGTTCAGTTATCGTGTGTCATTGGATTTCAAGATGGCTGCCGTGGCGGCCATACTTTTTTACTGATCACTGTCAAAATCAATAGGGTCCATCCCTGATGTAGCCTAATAGTGACCCACCCACAACATTTCAGGGATATCTGTTCATTATGTGTTGAGTAATGTTGTTCACAAACAAAACAGACAAACGGCACCGATCACATAACCTCCAGCCAACTTCGTTTGACGGAGGTAATTACCGCCAATGTTACAGGGGAAACTGCTAATTTGGAAAAGTAACGCAAATACGATATAACTAACAAGGTGGAGCAATACCGGATTGATTCCAGTAATTCTAATGCCAACCGGAATGGCTGCTCTAACTCTGATTCCACAGCATTTAAAAGATTTGTAAATTTTTTTTATATTCACTGAGCATTCCAGTAGCTAGCGTCTGCCGTCATTTTTACTGACGCAAGATGTATGCAATGCGATTTGCAAACCGTTACCATAACTCGACACTGCTACTAATGGCAATAGATGAATGAGACGAGCGAGGAAGTAGTTGCAGCATGGCTACTGGATCCAAGCAGCATATCGGCAATATATTTAACATTAATGTGGATTACAATTTGGTCCAGTCATTTGAACAGCATTAGGGCAAACATTATCTGAATAACACTTTGTTTGTTTTTGGCCACGAATATATGAATTACGGCATTATTGAAAATTAACAAACAATTCCTGTGCCAAACATACCGTTGCTGAAGAATTTATGAAGAGCCAATTGCTTTAAATGAACATGATCGAGACATTGCATTAAATATATTACTATTATTACTTTTTAAAAAAATAAATATTAAGAGTCGAATCTGAAACGCATTTCTCGATAGACACTCCACTTACATGACCATCATGAGCGCTGAGACAACGGGGATAATTGGCAAATTGTAGTAATTCTGCCTGTGAATTGCTATTAACAGGCCTGAAACAAGGCGAATGAAGTTTGGTCGCAATCCAGGAGACCTCAGAACCAGTTCAAGCAAAACTCGGATTGAAAATGCACAGTCAATCCATGTAACATCATGGGCTCTAAATTCGTAGACCAGGCGCAGGCGCGGCGAATGGGGGGAGCGCCGCGCCAACGGGGTGTATCCAGGCGTATTTTGCAATTTCGTGCCCGGTGCAGCCCGGTGCAAGTATTCCTCTGTCTCGCCTCTGTCCCTCCTGCCGGCGCAAGTGGCAAAGAGGGAGGAGAGAAGGCCTGAGTGGGTTTAACACAGCCAAGTCAAATCTTCACCAATCAAATGAGCTCCTCTCCTCACCTTTAAAATTGGAATGAAGAAGCCTCTGTCCTATATCTGCATGATGCGTGAATGTTGCATTTTACGTTGCTGCTTCAGGCATGTTTTCTGCTCCGCTTACGTCTGTATTAAGCATGACGAATATGAGTTAGCTGGCTAGCTAGGGCATTCGCGAATTATTACCATTAGCGAACTTGAATGGAATTTCGAAACGAAACTACGTCAGATCATTCAAACTTCTGAAGTTGGAATGAAATACGACGGTTGCTCATTTATTTCTTCTGCCTGCATCATTAGGAGGAGAAACGATGGATAGCGTGTTCCTATTATTACACCCTGTTGCTGCTTGAAATTTTGGGATTAACATGCATGGACAACAATGCAAGATACGTTACACATTTATTTTCAATATGTGATCTTAACTCAGTACGCGATCATAGCAATCATTCCTTTACCCCACTAAAAACAATAAAACCTAAGTGTAACAATAATAGTATTAAGCGCTTGCACTGATTGACGCGAAAGCGAACTTTCAAGACAACAGATTACATTCAAAGTCAATGCAAAGATGCGAATACACGCGTGTATTCACGTCTTTGAATTGACTTTGAATGTATTCAGTCGTGCGAAAAATTCGTTTCGCGTCCGGTGTGCAAGCAGCTGAAGGACATATACCCACATAGCCTACACACGCACTCACGCGCCCACATGCACATCTCTCTCTCTCTCTCTCTCTCTCTCTCTCTCTCTCTTTGATCTGACATCAGGACAATCGATATAGATGCTATAATTCATGTCCTACATTAAATAGTGGTTGCTGTAATTATTTATTGCATTGAAATGTGCCTGACATTCTGGAAACCTGCCTGTGAGGTTTCGGTGACGTGTGCGCACTGTGCACCTGTCAGCCAAATTACCACTGCACAGAAAGTAAACCAGGTTGGAGCTGGCGAGCTCTCTGCGCACTTTCGGCGGAGGCTTTATCCACGAAATTGTCACTGCGTCAAGATGAATATGTGACACCTCCCCCTACTACGCCGCCACACCCATCTCGGCGCACGTCCGTCTACCAAATTGCCAGAGTGGCTGTGCACGGTGTTGCACCGCACGAAATTACCACTGCGCGGGCTGCACTGGATGAAATTACCACTGCGTGGGCTGCGCCACGCTGCACCACCTTGCGCTGCGCCAAGAAATTAGAGCCCCATATCTGAGAACTCAGGTTGAAGTAGAGTAAACGAATCAAACTAAACTGAGAAGTTTAAAACTTAAATCACTTGATCAAGTAGCATCCGACCCAGAGGTTGCTACAAAGTATGAATTTTCCATCTTTAAGTACTTAAGAATAGCCGAGGGAATTGGGTGCAGCTAGAACGCCAAAGTTATTATTTATAGAATCCATAAGGCATCAGACATGAAAGAGATTCAAAAAGCCGTGAGCTCGTTCATTGCCGCAGTGAGATAACGTTCAACATACGCTTGCAAAGACTTCGCAATCCTATATCCTGACCGTACAAAAGAAACTAGCGAGCATCCTGTATATGAAGGAAAACTAGTAACTTCACGAAATGAGACATAAAAGCATCTTTCTGCGCTGCAAGTACAAACACTGCCAAGACTCAAAATATTTGCATTCCAGCACACTTTGTCTGCAAGACATGCAGGTCTAAGCACCATGCTCCTGATTAGGACAAGACCGTAGTGTGTTACTGCATTTCTTATAAGCATCCAAATGCTTTTTCAACACCTGGAAAAGACCAGCCTCTGACAATAAGAGTACTGCCTCGCTAGTGACAACTGGAATTGAGTGTTCGTGGCTGCATCTGGATTAGCAAACGTTACTTTAAATTTACGGTTTAACAAATGGCACACCAATTACGAAAGGTTCCTTCAGCAAACACAACGAAAATGTTTTTGTAACGAGCTATATTTTTAAGACAATAAGTTTTTTTGCGCTGGTTATCTTATCTTGCATAACAGAGCACTTCCAGCATAGCTACACGGCCAGCATGACATCAAAAGCCGCATCAATTCCACCGAAGTGCGGTAACCAAAATAAACGTTATAGAAGTTGCAGCGATAACGAAAACCAAGAACCTTGTAGCGGGTGGCTCTGCTACCTGTGCGAACATTGTTAAGCGTACGTGCTGAGGAGCCGCTTCTCAAAATGAGAGCTTAAGTAAGCCAGAATATTATCGGTCAAGCAATCATGTGACAGCCAAGTGAGATGAGAGTCATGTGCACCAAGACAGTTCTTCGGCGGGAAGAAGCGGCTCCTCCACATTAGCAAGCTTAACTCCGTGGCCTATCAGAATTTACGTCAAAGCTCCATATTGGCCTTGCGCAGTATTGAAAGTATTCTGCTAAGCTTAAAGCAGAATACTTTCAATACTGCGCAAGGCCAATATGGAGCTTCGGTTTATCCACAAGGGTAATCTTGTATGTGCATTGATGTGTGAAAATCATCATATTGGTCTGTATTTGTCCAATAGCGCTTCTGAGTGAAGCTGCTGTCTCTCAGGTCATCCGAGAACTTTACTTGGCACCTCAGACAGACTGTACCGTCCCTGAATTTTGGCGTGGTCCTAGTTTCTGTTGCTGACACATCCTCGGCATGCTAGAGCAGAGAACACTTCTTATTTTACTAAGTTCTTCTTCTTCTTACTAAGTTACTTTTTTTTTATACCAACTTGAAGTTGAAAGCCTGATTTTGTAACATCTCAAATATGTCCATCTGGGACACCTAAATGCACCAAAAGAAACAGCTGGGAAAAGAAAAACAATGATTCAGATGAGTACAGATGAGTAGGTAGTAGAAAAAGCTGGAAACAATATTGAGAACAATGCCTGATTGCCAGAGAAACTGTTTTCAAATTACCCCTCGCGTATGTTAGGACGTCTGTCAAACTCATGGTGCAAGATTGACTATCATGGGAAGATTTACAGCTCGGGAAGCATTGAAAGATGTATACTGAAGCAACAAACATTTATGATAAGATTTATGATTTTACACGGCAGGCATCAACACTGATTTCAAAAATTATCATTTTGAAAATACGTACCATTCTGTCTGTCCAACCTAACGTACGCACGGGGTGTGCAGCCTGAATATAAGATGAAATTTTGTTAATTTCTCAACCATAGCTGCCTTTTGATGCATATATACTATTCAAAAAAAGTAGGGGATATTGGATTTACAAGTTCCATGAAATGCAGATCATGAGGTCAGGAAGGAAACAAATGACATAAAAACATTAAGGAAACATTTGTCAATTTATTCGAAACCCTGTGTACAGTCAGTAAAGGACAGATTCTCCAGAATAAGGGTCGACACAAACACAGGGTCACACAGAAAATTTACCACCATTGTGAAACAGAGTCAGTAGCGGGTAAAACCCCCTCGGTTGGCTAGACAAGCTCGAATTCGGCGTGGCATACTCCTAACGAGGCGTCCCAGGTCATTTTGGGGAACGTTATTCCATTCCTGTTGCAATGCTGCAGCAAGTTCTTGGACATTGGCAGGAGGTTGTTGGCGTTAGGCGTAGCCGCTGTCCAAGCATGTCCCAGACATGCTCGATGGGGAAAGGTCCGGACTGAGTGCTGGCCATGGTAATGTGGTGATATTCTGCTGCTGGAGGTAATCTGTAACGATCCTGGCCCTATGACATCTGGCATTGTCATCTTGGAAAATGAAACGGCGGCCATAACGGCGTGCAAACGGCACAACATGGGGTGCTAAGATGTTGTCCCGGTAGTACTGCCCTGTGACACGTCCAGCAACAACATGCAAGTCTGTTCTGCCGGCAGCAGTGATGCCTCCCACACCATTACAGATCCACCCCCATACGGATCATGTCTAATGGCGTTAACGTCATGGAAACGTTCGTTACGTCGGCGCCAAACCCTCCTGCGTCTGTCAAGGAAGTCCACAGTGAACCTCGACTCATCTGAGAACATTACGTTGTTCCATCGGCGATTATCCCAGCGTTGATGATGGCGACACCATTGGAGTCTGGCCCTAATGTGACGATCCTCAAACAGGGAATGACACGAGGACGTCGGGCGTGTAAGTGAAATCTGTGCAGGCGATTCCTGATGGTCTGGCCACTCACTACCAAGCCAGTATCCTTTGAAGTTGAGACCTTATCTGATTTGCTGTTACCATACGATTTCTCAAGACAATAGTGCGGATGAATCTGTCCTGAGCCTGAGTTGTTGCCCTTGGTCGACCGGATCGTGGTCTATCCTGAACAGACCCTGTAGCACGATGTCAGGACCATAACCTGCGGATGACAGACTGAGAAGCATTCATTGCCCTTGCCACAACGACCTGTCTTGTGCCAACCTGTAGCATGCCAAGGGCACGTAACCTCTCCTCCTGTGTTAGACGGCGCATGGTCTCTGTTTAATTAACGACTTCAACCACTGATAATCTGATGCTTTCTCTTCAAAATCTTCCTTTACAGTGGCTCTAACCTTCCAATTCAGAGTCATGCAAATTTGTGGCACAACCCCCTTGATCATCAATAGCATCCCGTGCAGATCGTGAGAGCGTCATTGATGTGTTTGGGTGATGAATTTCTTTGGAAATGCTTCCTCAGTAAGGAACTATACAACATGGTTTCGTATCCCTTTGTATATGTGAAAATTTTGATCTCAAAATAAAACATCCCCTACTTTTTTTGAATAGTATAGTATGAGAGACGAAGGCCTTATCTAACATTTATAGATGCTCAAATTTGTAAATGACTACTTTTATTTTTTGACCCCCTTGTTACAAAAAATCCCTGTTTAGCATGTTGTGACTCATTTAACTATGATGCCACAAACCCAGAATGCACGTGTATGTCATTCTGCAGGACTGCAACTAACAGAGCTACAGCCAGACCAAAATAAAATCCCTAAAAGTCTTGTAAAAAAAATTATTCAATTTAATTCAGTCTCAATTTAGCTTTATTGGTATAGCGCTGTTCACAGACAAAGATGCTTAACAGTGCAAAAAAAAAAAAAAAACTAAAAAAGCCCAATCCCCAATACAGCAAATGAGGCAAAAAAAAAAAAAAAAAAAACTCCCAGTAGGCAGAAAAATCCGCAAACAGTGGTGTGAAAAAAACTACCCGGTGGGAAGAAATCTCAGGAGGAACCCGGCTATAGTGGGGAAGCCCATGCTCCGCTGGCTAGCTAATTAATAATGTTCAATTAAAGTCCATTAAAACTCATTAAAACATCCAAGCAGTGGCATCTGTTGCTCCAGGAAGTGGCAATGCATGGATGGAGCAGAAGTCACACAATTCAATGGTCCAGTGAAAAGAAGATAACTGAAAATTAATTTTCAATGCTGGTGAGCCCATGTGAAAAAAATGTTTAATACATTATGTACGTGACATTGTGTCATCAAAGATTAAAAAAAAAAAAAAAAAAAAACAGTATTAATAAACTAACTGGTGAAATATTTGAGTTTTCCAATGTATAGGACCATGTGGAAAGTAGAGGCTGACGGGAGTATTTTTTCAATCCTGTCCCGTCCCGCTCCCGAAAAAAAATTCCCGTCCCGTCCTGGTCCCCTAACAAAGTCAAAAAAATAATCCCGTCCCGTCCCAATCCCGAATAAATCACTCCCGATCCTGTCCCGTTACCAGTCGTCACGGTCATGTAAACGATTGTGATGACAGACGGATCCTGTCTGCCCCGCGCGCATTGCAGGCTGAATGACAGCTCGACAGAGTTGAACTTCATAATATCACAACGTGTACTCAGGTCTACTTTGCAAAGTGAATCAGAATTTGGAACACGCGACATAACGTAAGCTACTGTAATAGGCTAGGACAACCTTCAGCCCCCTTGTGATTACTCATGAAAGAAATACAAAACCACTAAATAATAAAGGCTGAAGTACAAGTATAAATAAAATAGTACACAAATGTGTCAACATTTTAAGTGTGTCACAAGTAGAATTAATTACTTAATTAATTAATTAATTAATTAATTAATTAATTAGGCCCTGGATCATCTTGATTATTGCAGTCTGCATTCAATGCAGTTTACAGTGTCATGGCCAACTAACAGGAAAATGAAAGCACTGAAGGTGCTGATGCCTCGGTGCTTACAGCAGTGACAAGTTTGTCCCTTAATGAAGCTATAAAATTCTGTGTGGACATGTCAGAGTGCCCTAGCTGTGCATCTATGCATCTATGTCTCCATCCACTTGTCAATCGAATTACCTGAAGTTCGCCAAAAATATTCATGCGAATAAAGGCGGTGAAAATGCATTTCCACCTAACAGCATTAAAGTGAATAAAAACTTGTGCGTAATGACGTTACTTGCTGCTATGCGATCAACTCGGTGTATCGAATAGATTTCTGACATTTTAAGCTGTTTCCATTCGTTTTCACACTGAATCGCAGAACCTTCGAGTGAACAGAAGTAGTGTGGTAGGCAACAAAATTAACTAGTTAGCAATAATGGATCGCGTTTCCCAACAAATGATGATAATTGCACAAGTTGTAATAGTGCTTATGTGCCAGCTATCAGCAACATGCATAACTGAAAGCATTGTTCATTTGCACACTGTTACTGTGTGGGGGGAGAAATCATTTGTGATGTTTTATAAAGTTCATACATTGGGTGGTAGTTGACTGCATCAAAGAATGTACATTTTTCGATTAGAAAATGTTTATCATTAAAAACACGCATTTTTGTTTGACTAAAGATAGAAAAAAGAAAGTAAAGAAGACCTGTTAATTTTGACTCCCGCTCCCGTTCACTCCCGTTTACACTTTTCCTGTCACGTCCCAATCACGTGCCTAATAGGTAAATTGACTCCCGAATCACGGGAATCCCGTGTCCCGTGGGAATCCCGAGAAAATGTCAGCCTCTAGTGGAAAGTAATGGTAATGGTGATGTTGACATCAACCATTACAAACGTAACATGCTTCTACCATGCAAAAATGTCACGACTGGAAAGTCTTTGAAGTTCATCAACAAATGATTTCGCAAAATGTTCGTCTTCAGTCATTCCATCACATTTGTGCAATTCTGGATTTTCACCAACATGGCCAGTGAACCCATGTTACTTCTCATGGTTTCAGCCAGTAACGTTGTACAGGTCCATTTAGGGAGGAAAAAGTAAACATTAATGACCTTAAAAATATTATTTGAATTATTTATTGTCTCTAACATTACTGATTTTCATTCAGATATTTAATCTTTGAAAGTGGAGAAATGTAGAATAACTTGATCAAACTGATGATTTAATTTAGGGCACCCAGACATCTCTCCAGAACTGTACTTGTACACATATTTTGTCATGGTTTTGACTGTGTTTGTGGTTTTTAGACTCTCTTTGTGGCTCTTTTCGGAACCGCTTCTGTTCCTTAAATTTTCAGATTCCTTCCAGCTGTTTCGTCAGGTGTGGGCGGCACCTTCCTCTGAGCCTATATAAGCTGGATGTCTGCCACGCCTCCCTCGCTGGAGTGTCTGATTTTAGCTAACACAACAGCCAGAGGATATCTGTGGTCAGGAATTGTAGGCGAAATATCTTTGCGTTACTTTTGTGGTTCCTTTTTCTCTAGGGAAATTCCCTTTTCATTCCTTTCCTTCTCTTACCTTTGTGTTGCACCATTTTAGGTGCTTTGTCTTCTCAGTTCCCAAGATACTTCCTCCTTCTCCCTCTCTCGCTTTGCTTCCTTGTTTCAGATGGTTGGGCGTCCTTTTGGAAGCGCGAGAGCTGTCTCTGTTGTTTGGTCTGTATCTCTCTCTGTGAGTGTTTTAAGTCTGTGCTGCTCTGGTTTTCTCCTACCGCTGTACTTAGCCTCTCGATTCTATCGGCCTTTACATATTTATTATTGCTTTAGCTGGCCTTTTAGAAATAACAGCGAGAGAGACAACTATATGCTGCCATGTAAGATTGTAAAGATGGCAACAAACTGAACAATTAGAGGAAAATATCCCAGTTTTTATCCCCCGCCGATCGGAGACCGAAGGGGAATTATGTTGTAATGATGTCCGTTCGTCCGTCCATCCGTCTGTCCATCCTGGGAAGGGTGCTTATGTTCTGAACTCAACTCCTCTCATATTTTTTGAGAGATTTTCATTAAACATTACAAAAATGATAAACATACATTGGTTATGGGCATATCGCTTTTTCGTTGCGCCAAACTAATATTAAACAAAATTAATGCACTTGATGTTAAATAGTGACGTATTGTATATCCTTGGGAGGGTGCTTATGTTCTGGGATCAACTCCTCCCACATTTTTTTGAGGGATTTTCATGAAACTGTACAAAAATGATAAACATATATTGGTTATACGCATATCGAATTTTCCTTGCGCTGAACTAATATTTAACAGAATTAATGCCCTTGATGTTAAATGGTGACTTATTGTATATCCTTGGGAGGGTGCTTATGTTCTGGAATCAACTCCTCCCACATTTTTTGAGGGATTTTCATAAAACTTTACAAAAATGATAAACATATATTGATTATACACATATCGCATTTTTATTGCGCTGAACTAATATTTAACATAGTTACTGCCCTTGACGGTAAATGGTCACTTATTGTATATTCTTGGGAGAGTGCTTATGTTCTGGAATCAACTCCTCCCACATTTTTTGAGGGATTTTCATAAAACTTTACAAAAATGATAAACATATCTTGATTATACACATATCGCATTTTTGTTGTGCTGAACTAATATTTAACAGAGTTACTGCCCTTGACGTTAAATGGTGACTTATTGTATATCCTTGGGAGGGTGCTTATGTTCTGGAATCAACTCCTGTTCGAAAAAATGTTCGTGACACATTGGTACATGCAGATACGCACAGGATATCCACCCGTCAGGAGCGTCTGGACAATGCCACAGGTTTCTTCCTATGCCGCAATTGTGCTGCATGTTCTGATGCAAAGAAGTTCAACATGTTTATGAGTCATGTGACAGAGAGAATATAAGATTAAAAAGCTCATTACATGCAGCTCGAGTAATGTTGTCTACCTTCTTTCATGTCGGAAATGTGGTATTCAATATGTTGGTAAGACCACAAGACAGCTTGATTTAGAATTAATGAACATAAAAGTTCTATCCGTCGAGCTGACCCCAAATCAGCTGTTGCTAGACATTTTGCAGACGGCAATCATTCAATCAAGGACTTAGAATTCTGTGGCATTGACCTTTTTACTCCTAAAAGACGTGGTGGAAATGTAGACAAATGTTTACTGCAATGTGAATGTAGATACATCTTTTATTTAAAAACACTTCATCCGAATGGCTTAAATGAGGAATTAGATATGTCCTGCTTTCTGTGACTTTTACCAAATGTATGTAGTCGATTGGTTCATTGCACTTTGTTTGGTTGTCTGATTACTATGCCTAATGTGTTGTGTCCATCGAATGAGCTTTGTGTGTACCTTAATTGTCCAATTATGTGGTGATTTGCCTTGAATGAGATGTGATCTATTAGGCCTTTTGGCCACTGATTGTATGCACCTGTTTTGGACTGGTTAAAAGGTTGGCTCTACATGCTGCTACTCATTTGCACTGAGGATAGTCTGAGGGACTGAAATGTTTGCACAGCACTTTTTGCACTTTTTGTACATTGTGAGATAAAAAGCCTTGGAAAAACTTTTAAAAAATATATAAAATACAATTGTTTTTAAACTAGACTTTTTTTGACTTGTGTTTTCTTGAGTGCGAGTCCTCCCTTGTCTGCAATCAGAAATCAACTCCTCCCACTTTTTTTGAGGGATTTTCATGAAACTTTACAAAAATGATAAACGTATATTGGTTATGCGCATATCGCATTTTCATTGCGCCAAACTAATATTTAACAGAATTAATGCCCTTGATGTTAAATGGTGACTTATTGTATATCCTTGGGAGGGTGCTTATGTTCTGGAATCAACTCCTCCAACTTTTTTTGAGGGATTTTCATGAAACTTTACAAAAATGATAAACATATATTGGTTATGCACATATCGCATTTTCGTTGCGCTGAACTAATATTTAACAGAGTTACTGCCCTTGACGTTAAATGGTGACTTATTGTATATCCTTTGGATGGTACTTATGTCCTAAAAATCAACTCCACCCCACCGGTCAGAGACCGAAGGGAGATTATGTCTAGTGATGTCAGTTCATCCATTTGTCTGCCTGTCCGTCCATCTGCACGTCCAGGAAGGGTGCTTATGTTCTGAAATCAACTCTTCCCACATTTTTTGAGGGATTTTCATGAAACTTTAAAAAATTATGAACATATATTGGTTATGCGCATATTGCATTTTCGTTGCCCCAAACTAATTTTTAACTGAGTTACCGCCCTTGACGTGAAATGGTGACTTATTGGATATCCTTGGGAGGGTATTTATGTTTTGAAATCAACTCCTCCCACATTTTTTGAGGGATTTTCATGAAACTTTACAAAAATGATAAGCATATATTGGTTATGCGCATTTTGCATTTTTTAAGTTGGGTTCATAATAATGTCTACATTATATTTTTGGTCAGATTAAAATAGTTTACAAGCAATGCCATGCCAGTGCTATCCACTTAGGATATTTACTTTGCAACTTTTTCAGATAGGCTCATAGTATTTAATGTATTATTATTAGCCAGTGACTGAAAGAGGAATGCTAAGAAGCTGTGTTAGATTTGCACATTATTACTAAGCCCGGCGGGCGATATTGTGCTCTACGAGCACTCTTGTCTCTGAGTTTCATCTCCCATTATTGTGTGTTTTCAATCTGGGATGATGAAAGATTGATTAAAAAAAAATATTTTATGAAGGCACTCCATTAAAAATCATGAAATGTAAATTTTCTTATTGAAGTGAAAGACAAATCTTGCACAAAATTAGCATTAAATAAAAGAATTGCCCGTGTGGAGTCCAGATGCAGATGTTATGGAAGGATTTTGCTATTTACTGTAAAGTTGTACAAATAACAAGTTAAAATAACAACAATGCAACCAAACAATTACACTAGCTTGCACTCAATATCATATACCTTTGACTTACAAAAAATGAGGTCCACATTGGATCTATGACCTTGACATCAAATCAGCTTCTGTGAACAGCCAGAATGCACAACCTGTTAAAATTTGTGGGCTATTCCTACAACGGTACTGCAGCTACAGCAGTAACAATTGATGGGAAGACAGACAGATAGATGGATGGAAGGTGGAGGGGATGACAGTACTAGAATTGCCAGGGGGTAAAAACTGTAGGTTGCTATCCTTCCGTCCCTCAAAGCTGCAGCTCTGCCGTTGCAGGCTGCTCTGCTGTTGCTTGGTGTTCCACTGATTTTGCTTTGTGCTACTGTTGGGGAAGGAGTTGAAGAGTTGGACTGTTGGAAAAGAGGATTGTTGATTGGAGAAGGAAGAAGATTTGCATTTCTTTTTATGGATTTTGCTGATATAATTTTTTTTTTTTTTTTAAAGCCCAATAATAAGAAAGTTAAGACAATTTGCTCCCAAAGTAAAACCCTTGTGGTCGTTTTAGGGCAGAGAGAAAATTTATATTTTTTTGCTCTTTTAACGACTAGGTTGGCAAATAGCCAAATAATGTCACTAATTGGGTAAAATTAATGCGGGGGGGGCTTTGTTCTCTCAAAAGCAAATTGACTTAAATATGTTGGTTAGCTAGCTAGATACGTAAAATGTAATATACTGAACAAAAAAAGTTAAGGACCACCCAACTTTAAGAAAAATGGTTGTTTAGAACTGTAAAAATCTGAAAAACCAAGAATCAGTGGAATTTATTTCGTGTGTGACCACCTCGTGCCCTAACAACCGCCTGATGGTGGTCTGGGAAGCTCATTTTAAGGTCTCTGAGCTTTTGCTGAGGAATCTGTTTCCAAGCATTCACAAGGGCATCAGCATGCTGCTCGAGGGACATTGGGGTCTCCAGAAGTTCTGCAATCTGCCTCTGTAGTAAGTCCCAAGTATGTTCAATAGGATTTAGGTCAGGTGAGTAAACTGGCCAATCCATGCGCTCAGTTTTTTCCCTGGCAAGACACTCATTTGTTCCTGATGACGTACAGGTCTGTGGCACTATCAAAACTTATACTACCCCAAACCATGATTTAGCCACCTCTGATCGTGTCATGCTAAATAACATTACAGTCAGCAAAATGTTCATTTTTTGATCTCCAAACATGCCTTCTACTGTTGTGGAAATGAAGACAGAACCTGTATTTTGGATGTAAAAAGAATATGACAGAGTTCAGCGAGGCCAATGTTGGTATAGGTTCTGGCAAATTCAAAATGTAAAGTTTGATGGTGCGCAGTAAATGGCAGACATACAGCTGGCCTGTGGGCTCGTATTCTGTAGGAATGGAGTCTGTTTCTCATGTGTGATCAGAAAACCGGACACCAGAAGCATTTCTTAACTCACTATTGATGGATTTTGCTGAGGTCAGCCTTGCCCGCTTTGCTAACAAAATGATTTGGCGGTCCTGGTGCGTTGTTGTTTTCTTTGGACGGGCACTTTTGGGTCTCTCTTTCGCAGAGCCAGTCTGCTGATACCTCTGATGCAATCTGTTGATGACACTGTGGTTGAAATTGAATCGGCAACCAACCTCGAATTATGACAGCTCGATCTTCGAAAGACTAATAGCATGCGCTGCATCTTCAGTTGACAAGTGTCTTCTTAAGGGAATATTGCCTTCAAATGACCCCACAAACAGCACAATACACAAACACTGTGACTCAAGACGTTTTTCTCTCTCAACTGCTATAGCTAAAAGTCAGAGTACGAATTATACAGTGACAATCGGGGGAGGTCAACTCCAGGACATAAAGGGAACCCAGTACTACACAGACGCGTTTTTCAGTGAACTGAAGTCTTACAATCCTTACAGTATTTTGCTTGTTTAACGTAATGTCTGTAGATAATGTTATACATAGATAACCTATTTCACCAGCTCCTGAGTGAAAATAAAGGGAATGCTTATTATAGAAGCTAATATCAAAAAAGTTAAAGACTAACTAAACCACCACAGTCACACAAAAGCCTATTAAAATGAAATAGTAATCTCAAAATTCAGTGGTGGAAAGTAACTAAGCACATTTACTCAAGAATTGTAATTAAATCCAATTTTGAGGTACTTGAGACATTTCCCTTCACATGGTTTCAAATAACTGCTTCAGGTCCAAAGAGGTAAAACTCTCCAATATTACAAAAATGCAAAAAAAAAATCTGAAAAATTAATCCAAATTTATGCAGCAGATTTTTTTCTGCTTTCCTACCCAATCCATCATCTCACAACCTTTCAGATTTATTCTGTGACCCTTTCAAAGCAGTTCAAACCAGCTCCACATTGAATGCTGCTTATGCCTTTACTCATTAGTATTAAAAATGTTACATTTATTTAATATATCAGTCACAGTACAATTTTCTGTAAAACCAGTACTTTAATACCTTACTTTTACTTAAGTATGATTTTAAATGCAGGACTTTTACCAGTATTTAAGTATTTTTACATTATGGTATTGATATTTTTGCTTACGTAAAGGATCTCAGTACTTCTTCCACCACTGTCTATATCAGTGGTTCTCAAACTTGGTCCTGGCTCCCCACTGTGTACGCTGGTTTTTGTTCCAACCACAATTGCAATTGTAGAATTTTAAAAAGCTGTTAATTTGTCTTAATTAGCTACATTCCATGTTTAGGGCAGTTATTTCCCATTTTAAGCCCCATTTTGATTGACATCTCGATTATGCCATGAAGAATAAAAACACGAACATATTGTCTCATATTTCTATTTTGTGAGGATTTTCAGGTAAAAAAAAAAAAAAAAAAAACATTTTTAAACAGATCAAATTAGACTCTGAAAATGTCAGTAAGATCCCAATTAGGTTGCTGATCACAGGTGTCTTGAGTTCTTTCAAAATAATTAGCCTAAACCTAATAAAATGAACGTGACACCAAACAGGTTTGACTCTATTAATAAAAAATAAATAATATCAAATAAATTGTTAGTTTTTGCAACCATGTGTCAACAGTTTCACCAATGAGAAACCTATTGATTGTTAACATAGATTAAATGTTTGGTTAAATTGTTTCCCTTTGTTATTCATACTAGTTTCTTGTATATCTCAGGGTGGATATGAAATTTTTATTCTTCATGGCATGTGTAGATTTGTCAAATGTGGCTTAAGAGGATAAATAACTGCTCTAAACATAAATGTACCCAATGAAGACAAATCAACAGCTTCTTAACCCTCCTATTATGTTCAGATTGATGAGCCATTTTTGGTTGAAGTCAGTTTGATCCCCGCAATGAAAAACTACATAAGATGTTTGTAACTGAAATTTTTACCCAATCTCCTCTCAGCTCATTTATGCCCTTCTACTGACCATTTCAATAGCCAAGTAAATAAAACATGACTAACCCCATCCTCCCCTTATACATCAATCATCGATTTTACATGATTATAGCAAAATGAATTGGACCAAATATGAAATGAATGAGAAATTAATTTGAACATGCCTTCAGTCTCAGGCAACACTACAAAAAATGAGAAAACTCAGGTCACTACAAAAACGAGATCAAAATTATGGTTTTGTGTAATAATTGATCCTGGGGTCAAAATGACCCAAACAACACTGATGCTTACAAAGTGTGTTCAGAATATGAAATATTTTTTCAGTGAAATTCATGGTCTACCCGTAAAGTTAGGGGGAAAACAAGTGGCAGAAAAAAAAGTATTTTAACCATGTTTTTAGAGACGTTGAACATTAAGTCGGGTCAAATTGACCCAGAACATAATAGGAGGGTTAAAATCCTAAGATTGCAATTGTGGTTGGAACAAAAATCAGCATGCACAGTGGGGTACCAGGACCAAGTCTGAGAACCACTGGTTTATATTGATGTCAAAACGCAACGTTATCTGAACAACTAATCCTCCACTGTCTCACCGCTCATCATGACTGAGCACCAGTGTTAGCTAACATCAGATATGACCAGTGGCGTGCCGTCAGATGTTAAGAAGGCCTTCAGATACACCACCATTTGCCGCAAGTTCGCCTCATTGACAATAAACAATATATTGACCAATGCATGACCAGTAATAGTTAAGGAATGCAAATGACAAGGCGATTGCCTATTGACTATGGTGATAAAATTGATGTGACACTGCAAGGATGGCAATAACTGCAAAAAATAGTGCCACGGCACTGTAGCTCACCTGGACATTCACTCCACCAAAGTTTTTCGGTCCATTTGTTTAAGTCAACCATTGAATGGTATTTTATTTCAGTTGCCAATGAAACACAAACATGGTTTAACATGGTAATGAAAATATTTTTGAAATAAAAACTTACAGCATACATTATAAGCTGGGCACAATTTTTAATTGATAAAAATGTTTTGGAAACAAAAAATTCAATCAGAATTATTTTGCAAATATTTTCTGTTCCCAGATCCATATATCTAAATTAAAAAGAGAAAGTGATCATGTTTGTAGATCTATTTAAAATAACCTTCAATGCATTGGGAAAAAATAAAAAATGTGACATATTTGGAAAAGTGTATTTATTAGATTCATACACTCTCCAGGATCGA
The DNA here is from genome assembly GCA_029692085.1 of Gymnothorax javanicus. Taxonomy (NCBI): domain Eukaryota; kingdom Metazoa; phylum Chordata; class Actinopteri; order Anguilliformes; family Muraenidae; genus Gymnothorax; species Gymnothorax javanicus. Next base: position 93,119,224 of record CM056196.1, read on the forward strand.
AAGAAAGAGGACAGAGGGGAATTTCTGTGGTAATGATTTCCAACAGGCATCCAAGAGTTAACTTACCAATTAATGCTTCACTGTACCACACCATATTCTTTCCTGAGGCTTCCCACAACAGCTGACTTCATAGTGAATTTTAGTCTAGATGGCTCTATATTTTCCTGTAGCAATAATATACTTTTCATACAGTTGAACACTATCAGCATGATCAGTGAAAAAGTGCTTTTATTGGTATTTTCTATAAAAAGGTGTGGCCCAATGGTGAAATGAAGAGGTGAAATGAAGGTCAAAACGCATTGCACAGCAAAACCTGTAACATGTGTTCAGCCTTGCTGCTTAGCATCTACAAAGGAAATTTCAATATGGCTGCCGCTGTTGCTATATTTGAAATGGAATCAGAACACCTCGAACAAACTTTCATCTCCCTTGCTACAGGAAGGTGTATACAAAGGTTCAGCTCGATCAGTCACACAGTTTCAGAGAAGAAGATTTTTGAAGATATTTCTGAAATTAAGGGGTGTGGCCCCATGACAGAGGTCAAATGAAGGTCAAAATGCCATGCACAGCAAAACCAGATTTATATATGTTGAGTGTTGTTATTTGGCACATACACAGCAAATTTCAGCTGAAACGCTCCAGAAATGAGCGACTAATGAGCCAAAATAGCATTTTAAATATGGCTGCCAAAGCCGTCATAAAATGCGATGCGCAGCTAAACCCATAATATATATGTTCAGTCTTGCTATTTGGCACATACACAGCAAATTTCAGCTGAATCGCTCCAGAAATGAGTGACTAATGAGCCAAAATAGTCAATGTTAAGAAGTGGTATAGCCCACTTTAGGGGTGTCTGAAAGGGGGGGTTCAAGTCTTAATTATCCCCCAATTATCCCCCGATCCCCCCCGTAATTTGAACCATGCTAAAAGTCGCCCTGGTTTCTGATTTTGCATGGTTTTCACTTCATCAACCAATTTAACAAGATACACGTGCAGCATGGACTTATACTGTAATGTCTCGTTTCAAAAAAGGTATGGAGTCCCTTGAGGGTCATAAACTTGTTTATTGAAAACAAATAAATATCAATTTCAAAAAATATGAGTGGTCCTCGACTTTTTTTGCTGATTATGTATACATAGCTAATCCATAAAACATACAGCTGTTTTCATGGGCTTGGCTGGTCTTTGTGGCTAATTTAACATGGTAAATAGATACTCAACTTCATGTAACGTTATCAGATTATTTACTGACAACTTGGATTGGTTTCATGTGTGGGTTTTTGTTTTAGGGTTTATTAATTAAAGACTAACATTTACCAGAGGGCTATTACGCTAAAACATATAGCTAGCTAGATATTTTGAGGATTTGTTCCTGGTCACAGAAACTTGACTAGCTTGTTGACGTCAAGCAATGTTATTTGAGTGCTTACCAACAACTTATTCTGGGATATGGCATTCAGATAACAAGGGAAGCGTCATTCATTTGGCCAGGTTAATTAAAGACTAACGTTAAACTGGAAGTTTTCTTTTTATTTACTCTTCTTTAGTTTCTCTTGGTTGTAGTTAGTTGCTGTTTTTGGCCAGCTCGGAAGCGACCATTAGCGGTTTTGAGTTGGGATTTGGGATCTCTTGTATAGTTATTAGGGTAATTAAGCTTTGATATATTGTTTGAGACTAGTATATACATACCACAGGGACTTTATAAAGCCAAGTCAGTGGTCTGTTCATTTTACAGATCGAGTCTGCACCAATTTGAAATATCATTGTTGTTAAAAAGAACCAAGCCCCTGCTAAAAAAGGCTTATTTTTTGGCTTTAGGACTCTTCGTCCTCAGACTTTTTGTCCCCGTGGACTTTTCGTCCCTTAGGAATTTTCGTCCCCGGACTCTTTGTCCCCGGGACTTTTCATCCCCAGGCTTTTCATCCCCATGAATTTTTCATCCCCAGACTCTTCATCCCCGAATAGTTCATCCCCAATAATGCTTTGCCCTCTTCCTGCATTATAACACTATCCCTAACCCTAACCCTTATATCATGGTGATATGTCCATCGTCCATCTGTCCATCCGTCTGTCAACAATGGTGGCACTTTTTTACCATTAGGGGATGAAAAGTCCAGGGACGAAAAGCCCTCTGGGATGAACAGTCCGGAGATGAAAAGTCCAGGGATGAAAAACTCGGGGATGAAAAGTCTGGGGACCAAAAATCCGGGGACGAAGAGTCCTGTTACCTTATTTTTTATTTGTTTATTTATTTATTTATTGACTTAGTTTTTCTCTGAACTGTCTGTTGTGACTGCTGCTAAGAGCTTCTCAGGTTTATAAATTGTGGTTTCTGCGCTTCTGTCTTGGCAGTTATAATTGAATCGGTGAATTCAATAAGGGCCCGACTCCATGTTGAAAATGTGTGGAGTTGGGCCCTGATTGAATTCACCAATTCAATTTTTACTGCTATTTAGACTATTTAGAGAGTAATAAGGCAGTAGGTAGGGGGTCAAAATGAAACTATGCAACAGTTGCAGGATGATTGCACTGCTGGAAAGAGATTTCCAGGGGGAGTTTGTGAGGCATTGGTGCCAGCTCATTGAGCATCTGGAGAATAAGGTCCTTGATCTTGAGAGCTAATTGGCAGCACTGCATAGTTCACAATTGGTAGAAATTGTATGTCGTTTAAGGTGATGGTGTGCATGCCACAGTTAGGAAGGTGGCAGACCTTAGAGCAGGCAGGCAGATAAAGTTGGGTGACAGTAGGACATCTGCACAGGCAATGGAAAGGCCATGCCATAAAATAGCAGCTTCTCTGGAGATTGACATGTCCAGTTGATTCCAGCCCTTGCAGGAACTCAGCTTCGTCCTTGACCCTGAGAGTGGGGGCACTGATGAGCCTGAGGGCACCCTGATGGCCTCTGTCCCGCAAAAGAGCGTTGGTAATGGTAGTAGACTCAATTATTATGGGGGAGACAGCATAGTCAGTTTACAAGGAGACTTATACGGTATGTTGCTTGCCTAGTGTCCTGGTAGGATACCTCTTGGAGTGTATGAACAAGCTCCTGGCCAGGGTAGGGAGAGATCCAATGGTCATGGTCCACGTTGGGATCAATAACACTGGTAAGGGTGGGTTTGACATGTTGAAAGACAAATTTGTGGAATAAGCAGAAAAGATTAGGGGCAGATCCTCCACGGCAGTGTTCTCGGGGATTCTACCTGTCCCACAGGCAAGCTGTGGGAAGAAGAATTTTATTTGGAGGTTTAACGCATGGCTATGATCCTGGCGTAGGAAAGAGGGGTACAGGTTTATGGGGTACTGGAACTTCTTTTAGGACAGGGGTGACCTGTGTAAGCCTGACAGGCGACATATGAACCAGAGGGGTACGCTTGCATTGGGTTAGCATATGTTTGGGGTTGCATTGGCTAATTTGAACTCGGGACATAAGAGGCAAGGTGTAATGGCCGGTAGTATACAGAGGCCAAGCGCAACAACAGAGAGAAAGACAGTAGCACGAACACAGTACAAACAAAGAGAATAATATAGACCAAACGCAAGTACTCGCGCCTCTAAAGGACGTACAATAGTCCGAACCACGGAAGCAAAGCGAGACAGAAAAAGGGAGAAGAAGCTCCAACAATAAGAAGATAGAAAGTCAAACAAAACCTGACTACAAAAATCTTTGGCTATAGTGTGAATCTAAACACAGACACTCTAGCGAAGGAGGCGTGCCGGACATCCTGCTTATATAGATTCTGGGGAAGCCCCGCCCCAGCTCAATCAACCAGCTGGGTAAAGAATTCGATGGCCCAGGAATTCAATATTGTCCCCGGACGAGAGCCACAAAGAAAGGTCCAAACAACATGCACACCTCACAAACCATGACACAAGGACGTTAAAGAGTGATGAGAATAGGGAGATGCAGACTGCCCAGGGCTACATGCATTACTGTGGATAGAAAGCAAAGCAAAGTAAAGCTTCAAGCAGCATGCAGCTGGGGAACAGGAGGGGAGGCGCAGAAGTAATAGTCTGAAATGTTTTTATTTGAATTCCAGAAGCATAAAAAATAAATTCTTAGAACTTGAGGCTGTTATGATTACCGGGGGCTATGAGATAGATTACAGAGATGTGGATTTATGAAGGGGATGGGAGTGAGTACATTACAGAAGGTTACAAGCTCATAAAGAAAGCTAGAAACAGTAAGAGGGGATGGGTTGTGGCATGTGAATGAAAATCTTAATTTGTAGGAATTTTTTAATTTTTTTTTTTATTTGGCATCTCCAATCCCATCCGAATCTGGAATGTCCAATTGGGGAACTATGCACAAGGCTTTTGTAATTGCGACTAGTGCTGAAACGGTTAGTGATTTTTAGTATTCGAATAACCGTTTGCTATATGAAAATAGTATTCGGTTAACTGGCAAAATTTCCAAGTCACTGATTTGAAGTTTACACTGCGCTTTCTTACCGTCATCGACCAGATTGAACTGTTTCCACACGTCGCATTGCCGCTTGGCCGTTGTGAAGACTGACTGAAAATTAGCGCCAAGCAAATGACAAGCTGTTGCGCACTGTAGCGTACCAGTCCAGCTACGTTTTTCATGATGAAAAAAAAAATCCTTCCCTCATTGTGTTTTGATTTTTTGTTTCGGTAAAACACTAGATTATAGCAATAATAATAATAATAATAATAATAATAATGAAATTAATATTGAAACGATGTATGTTTTTTTTTTCTTTCTGTAATGAGCTGACGCAAACCTGTAAGTAGATCAAAAGTCGGGGAAAGATGGGCTGTTCTGTGTTCTGGGAAGTGCGTAGTCCAGGTTGTGAGTGAGGAGAGCAATGAATTGCGTGGCGCAAGTATTCAAAAAAGCAGACATGACAGGAAACTGGCGAGTTAAAAAAAAAATAATACCACTAGTACAGGAGAAGAAAACTAAAAAAAATCCTTTGATGATCCACTGGAATCAGCCTGGGAAGGATTTTTTTTAACATGTAAAAGACTCCGTTATTTGGTTCCTGAAGAAGAAATCCTTCTGCCTTGGGGAAACAGGACCAGTTCATCCTTCGCTGTTAGGAGAGTATACTTTTCAGCGGACTGAGTGAATGAGGACTGCGATAAGGTCTGTAGAAGCCCACGATTTCATTTTAAAACAAGCTTTTTGCACTTGCTTTCCCTGCCCCATAAATTCCCAAACTACCTGCATCAAGATTGAAATCCAAAACGAAATATTATTAACTGCCTTACGCTGCCTTAATTTGTCATATTTCTTTTCATTGCTTTATTCTCTCTTTTTTGCATTCTGGAATAGGCGAGGGCGAGATTACCGGAAGTGATGCTACATACGGGCACTGGAGGCCCTAGCAACTAGCCAGCCGTTGAAAACAAACCAGTTTGACAGGTTAATTGCCATGCTGCACTGCAGTTCAACGCTGTTTTTACGCTATTTCGTCGCTCCAAAATGCCGAAATGTTTTCAGGTAAACAAAAGAAATGGGTTGATAATATTGTACACACCTGGTGTGCTGGTCAAATACATATACAGATTCCCAAACTGGAAATCTGGCCACTGTGTAGGGTCATCAGTCCATGCATCTGCTGGCAGCCTGTAAGGGCCGTCATCCAAGCCAACAACGGCTAATTTCAGCCCATACCTTGTCCTCGCCTCGCTGGGAAGACTATCTATATAATCGTACGACATTTGGAAGGCTGTATAATCAGAGATGCCAAGTCTTACGCATTCGGCGTAGGTCTCACGCATTTTTTAGGCTTATTCACCGTAGTCCGCAATTATTCATTGAATGCTTAATGAGATTCTCACACGGAATTAAAATCCTTGTGCATTGAAGTTTCCGTTTCACTTGTGTAAAGGTGCACCTCATCACAAGTAACATGGAAAGCGATTATGACTCTGGACTTTCCGTGCTTCACTTTACTCAGGGATTGGATACAATGCATGTGTTTCATGATCGTTTCAATTGTTTAATGAAATAAGACCATTTGAAACGTTTTATGCAATTCCATTGCTTTCAATCCCTCAGTAAAGACAAGCCTGAGAATTCCGGAGTCATAATCGATTTCCGTGTCATTAGTGGGGAAATCCACCGTAATGCACGTGAAACTGATCAACTTGATGCACAATGACTTAAATTCCGCGAGTGAATTTCTTCAGTGCGCATTGATTGAATAATTGCTGACTACGGCACAGGAGCGTGAATGTCACTAAGAGGAGAGACTCACGCCTAAGGCGTGAGACTTGGCATCTCGGCGTAAACTCGCTGGAAAATGCTGTCAAACTGACTGCTGATTGTACTGTGACAGGCCATTTATCTGGTTTGTTTTCAACGTATCCAGGCACGTGACTGTGTCGCCAGTGGGAACTAAAGCGGAAGTTGCGTAGGTCCGTGGGCGCCGATATGGATGTTAAAGCATCGGGGTTGATTTGTTTTTGTTAATCTTCAGTTGCATAAGTGTCTTGCCGACATTGTCGCGTCTTATTTTCTGTTTGAATTGCGTGACCGAAAGTTATAAAGGTAAATTGAATTGCTACTTGCGTCAAGATTTGGTTTTTTTTTTTACATTTTATTTTATTTTATTTTTTAGAGCTTTGTGCTCATTGTTATCCGTTCTTGCATACCACTGTTTAGGAAAAAGACGCGCAGTTTAAATGCTTACTGTTTTTTTCTGTTTTTCTATTTTTTATTTTAGAACTTATGATAAAGTCTTGTTGTTTCCGAATTTATGCTTGATCCTTCAAATATATATTGCGTTTATGCAAATGAAAAAAAAAATCAACGTGATTGCTTGTTTTGCTTGTTTCTGGAAATTCCTGCTGTGGCCTGGATAAAGAAATTCTTCAGTTGGCAGTTGAAGGCTGCCTGGCGCCCGAACAAACTTTTTCTTGAGTTTCCCCATTTTATCTGTGCTACTGCGCGCTGCTCATCACATGCTAGGTTAGGGGCCGTATCGAATATTCGAATAGAAATTTACTATCCGAATACCCATAATCAAATGAACGGATACGGTTAACTGTTTCAGCACTATATGTGACCCCCTGTTGCCAATTCAGGAGAGCGAAGACAGTTCACGGCTCTCCTCCGAAGCACCCGCCAGTCAGCCACTGCTTCTTATACACTCATTGGTTGAATCCTCGCAAGTTCAGAATGAGGGTGGAGGATACCTGAACATGAACAAGCTTAGAATCTTCCTGACGAGCGCCCATCTGGCCAACAGGAGGCACCTAAGCAATGAACAAAGCAACTCATATTACCGTTCCTGGCAGACCCTTCCAAAATTGTATCCCTGTAGCGCAATGGCCAATTGTGCGCTACTCTGAAAAAGCTGCCGACCACTGGTAGCTGGTATGACCGGGGCTCAAACCCGCGCCGTGATAGTCACTTCTGCTTTGCAATACGATGTTTTAACCGAGTGAGCTATCCGGCAGCTCCAATGTGCAGGAAATTCATGAAATTGATCATCTCCTGCCATGTGAGAATATTCAGGTCACGCTCATTGGGGAACATGAGACAGGACTAAACACAGGAAAGTGCTAGCGAGGGCCAAATGCTACCGACTCACACTATGACAGTATATCTGCATCCACAGATTCACATGACAGGGATGAAGAGTGATTAACAGAGGTAAGACTGAATGCTGGACAAAGACGGAATGTTTGGGATTTTAGGACTTGATTGTGAACTGTAGACCTTGCATCATCATGGTGCATAGTGATAGGCCTTGACATATTGATGACTTTGAGTGCCTTTGTCTTCTACTTCTGAAATTGAGGTGAGATTAACCTCTTTGTCCTGCGACTTGCCATTGGAAGGATTATAGCCCAGCTCCAGGGACATGCGGTCAGGGTATGCAGTGACTTCTCCTTTTTTATCGCCAGATTTTGTCAACCTGTTTCCACTGTTTGGGTTTTCTGGGAAGAACACGTTCGGTTATACACAAGTATTAACAAACATCATTAATATCAATAGAATTATTAACATTAATAGGATTGCCACTATGAGTTAATAGCAACGGGGCACCACCCTGGGATCAGGGACCAATAACCAAACCAAAATTTTAGTCTCAAAGGAATTGTTTAAGCCAAAATGTTAATATTAAAATATCTACGTTTGTGGAATTAACAATGAAGGGTGAAATTCGAACACTGGACCTCCCGACCAGTTGTTACCGCAATAAACATGCACAAATAATCACAGGGAGCTGTTCAGAAATTATAACAGAGTTTATTTAACTTTGGTAACATTGATGGTAATCAATGATGCTTTAGTCAACAAACATCTAGTATTTCTACAACTACCACGACAAACGGCTACATGTACCAGCAACTAAAATTGTGGGTAACAGACACTGCACACGTGAGGGCACAAAGGGAACGAGGTAGGGAAAAGGGAGAGCAAGATGGCCGACGCAGTCACGTGAGTGAGTACGTCACTCGGAGGAGGAGCGGGACAAAGGAAGAGCAAGATGGCTGACGCAGCCACGTGAGTGGATACGTCACTAGAAAAGAGGGCAGAGGAAATGGGAGAGCAAGATGGCCGACCTAACCATGTGAGTGGGTACGTCACTCGAAAACGACGACCGGGAAAGCCGAACAGGGAGGAGCGCAGCACAACGAGAGCCGCGGTTAAGCACGCTTTAATGGCAAGATGTGTGAGGCCAACTAAGTTGCGCTCCCATGCACTCCCTAGCCCACATTCAGGTGTGTGTTGCGTGTGGGTGTGCAGCGCGTATGTAGGTTAGTCAGAGAGAGACGAAGGGAAATAAAAGAAGGAGAGCGACAACGAGGCACAGGCAAGATAACGGGTTCTCGCAGCAACTGCGCTTTATCATACAGGAGCTCGACGAGCGAACTGGGGCTCGTTCGCTGTGATCCCGATTCCTTCACTGATAAAGCGCAGTTAGCTGGCTTTATCCGCTCGGCGGCAGACCACACAATAAAAACAACAGCTACAGAATAAGCACAAACAGATGGCACAACGAGTAAAACACAGCAGACTCTGGAACAAAAATGTAAGAACAGAAATACTGGAAAAAAAAGCCTCTTACTTTATAAGAAAAGTCAGTGCGCTGTTTGGCGGAGTTTCCTCGGGCTCCAACGTGACGACTAGGCTGGCAGTTGGTGCGTCCACGGCGAGGTGATCCACACATGGGGCAGAGCAGGATGCAGCGGGTCGATGAGAGAGCGGGTGTAGGTGTTATTCTTCTCGTTCTTGAAGAATAACGGATGCTCCGTATCTTGTTCTTTTGAGGAAGGCCAGAATTGCTTCACTGATCCAAAAGTAATAATAATAAAAATTAAAACCGGGAAACAGTTTGCAGCTCTCCAGCAAGTGGGGTGGCCTAGGTTAAAAAAAGTAATACAAATGTTTGTGTTACCGACACCTCCTATAGCGACTCGCGTCACTGTGGAAAGGCGCAGTACGGAGGTGTGTTCTGAGTCTTATAATCCCTGTGACGTCATGGCTGCATCTTAGTGATCCCCTGGGGTGTCCACAGCTCCTGTCCAATGGGACAACAGAGTTTGAATTCAACCTGAAACTTCGCATCTAGGTGCGAGGTGCAAAGCCTGATGGGGTTTTGGCGGAATCCCATTGTTAGGCTTTGGACTTCACATGTAGGCCTTTCTTTGTTTGGCCATGTAGTGAGGTCCCAACACCACGTACTATGCCTGATTGTCAATCAATCAATTTGACCTTTTTTCTGGTCAATTAATCCTGTAATGA